>JAJTWQ010000038.1:862500-2214210 GCA_029007595.1 Solanum commersonii
TTCCAATATGTAAGGTCTATGAGTAATCTCATAAAAGGCAGTGTAATAAAGCATCAATACGCATTCATACCATACTAAAAAGAATCTTCTTATAGAAATAGAACAAAAAATCAAGAGCTTTGAGCCAATAAAGAGTGAGAAGATTGACTCAAGAACCAATTTGATTCTGAGCTCCATTGTAGAATTCGGACCTAACCATTAAGTAAGAAGTGATAGGAACGACGGAACTTGTGAATGCAAAAGATTCTATTGAAAAAGGAATCTTAATGATTCACTGGTCGGGATGGCCGAACGAACCAGAGATTAATTCATGTATTCGGAGATCTGAGAAGTCACGAGTTAACCCTACAAATGAAATAGGGATTGAAAGAGTAAATATTTTCCCGCGAAAACTTTTTTTATTGCAAAATTTAGGACAATACAATAAAGGACAAAATAAGGATTTGGTATAATAATACAATTTTTTTTATTTCTCTTTAGAAAACTACAAAGTTTAGTTATCTATTCAAACAAGATATACAAATTACTAATAGATTTAATGAAATCTCAAAGAAGCCCACGTTCAAGGTATTACTCTGTAAATACATATATATCTTAACTTAAGATTGACTATTCTAGCTTAATTCAAATTGAATTTTTTTGAATCCTTTTATTTGCGAGGAGCTGGATGAGAAGAAACTCTCACGTCCGGTTCGTAGTAGAGATGGAATTCAAAACCAACCATCAACTATAACCCCAAAAGAACCAGATTCTCGTAAAACAACATAGAGGCGGGAATGAAGGGAATATCTTCTCGAGGTAATCATATTTCTTCCGGTAAATATGCTCTTCGTGCCAGAAGGGCTATTTCACTAGCAGGATCCAAAATGCCTATACGAACTCAATTCATTATTTCCTAATGTAATAGAAAAAATGTAGAAAGGGCTCTTAGATATGAAAGAAAACTGCATGTTTCTTTTTTTTTTTTGGACAAAAATATTTAATTTTTTTTCTTTGCCCTTTGCATTCAAAGAACAGATTAAAAAAATGATTCAACCTCAGACCCATTTAAATGTAGCGGATAATAGCGGGGCTCGAGAATTGATGTGTATTCGAATCATAGGAGCTAGCAATCGTCGATATGCTCATATTGGTGACGTTATTGTTGTTGTGATCAAAGAAGCGTACCAAATATGCCCCTAGAAAGATCGAAGTAGTCGAGCTGTAATTATGCGTACTGTAAAGAACTCAAATGTGACAACGGGATGATAATCCGATATGATGACAATCTTTGCGGTTTGTTATTGATCAAGAAGGAAATCCAAAGGGAACTCAAATTTTTGGTGCAATTGCCCGGGAATTGAGAGAATTAAATTTTACTAAAATAGTTTCATTAGCTCCCGAGGTATTATAAAATGAAATTGTGATCTGTTTCGAGTGGGGTATTTGAAAGAAATAGATTAATTAGTAGATTGTGTCTCACGCATATATCTTTAATAATTCATATCATATTCAAAAATAAATAAGTAAAAAACACGTTGATTATATCAAATTTGGAGACCCCAATAATTTTAGTTCATCATGGGCAGGGACACTATTGCTGAGATAATAACTTCTATACGAAATGCTGATATGGATCGAAAAAGGGTGGTTCGAATAGCATCTACTAATATTACTGAAAATATTGTTCAAATGCTTTTACGAGAGAGTTTTATCGAAAACATGAGAAAACATCAAGAAAACAACAAATATTTTTTGGTTTTAACCCTGCGACATAGAAGGAATAGGAAAAGACCCTATAGAAATATTTTAAATTTAAAACGAATCAGTCGACCTGGTCTACGAATCTATTCTAATTATCAACGAATTCCGCGAATTTTAGGTGGAATGGGGATTGTAATTCTTTCTACTTCTCGAGGTATAATGACAGACCGAGAGGCGCGACTAGAAGGAATATGTGGAGAAATTTTGTGTTATATCTGGTAATCCTTTATAATATGCAAATTGGATTCGAAACTTCCTATTTGCGAAAAAGAAAAAAAGGGGGGAGAGTTGTCTAATATCTTTCACATCAGTTCATACCTCAAAGGAACTTTGTTTTATACGAATCTTGCCGGAGATAGAGTCAAAATTGAAGTAAGTCCTTATGATTCAACCAAAGGACATATAATTTATCGACTCCACAACAAAGATTTGAAGGATTAGGTTTTCAACTTCACCATTCCTTTCGTGGGAATACAATTCGAGATGAAAAATTTCAAGAAACTTATTTTCTTCCAAGAAATAGATTCAAAATTAAGGTAAGGAATGGGAAATATGAAAATAAGAGCTTCCGTTCGTAAAATTTGTGAAAAATGTCAACTAATCCGTAGGAGGGGCGCATTATAGTAATTTGTTCCAACCCGAGACATAAACAAAGATAGGGCTAATCAAACTTGCCAGAAGAGCCGATGTACAAATAAAGAATCTGTTTTGACATGAAATGGATATATCCATATATCTCTGACTCATATTTACGAGATGATAAAATATGGCAAAAGCTATACCGAAAATTAGTTCGCGTCGGAATGGACGTATTAGTTCACGTAAGGGTGCACGTAGAATACCAGAGGGAGTTATTCATGTTAAAGCAAGTTTCAATAATACCATTGTCAACATTACGGATGTACGGGGTTGAGTAGTTTCTTGGTCCTCATTTGGTACTTCGGATTCAAAGGTACGAGAAGAGGAACACCATTTGCTGCTCAAACCGCGTGTAGCAAACGCTATCCGTACGTAGTGGATCAAGGTATGCAACGAGCGAGAAGTCATGATAAAAGGTCCCGGTCTCGAAAGAGATGCAGCATTACGAGCTATTCGTCGCGGTGGTATACTATTAAGCGTCGTACGGGATGTAACTCCGATGCCACATAATGGCTGTAGACCTCCAAAAAAAAAAAAGACGTGTGTAGAGGCCGAACATTGAAGAAATCTCAAGAGAAATAAAAGATTCGATGATCTAATCAAATAATAGTACTATGGTTCGAGAGAAAGTAAATAAAAGTACCTACACGGACACTACAGTGGAAGTGTGTTGAATCAAGAACAAACAATAAACGCCTTTATTATGGACGCTTTATTCTGTCTCCACTTATGAAAGGCCAAGCCGACACAATAGGCATTGCGATGCGAAGAGCTTTACTTGGGGAAATAGAAGGAACATGTATCACACGTGTAAAATCTGAGAAAGTACCACATGAATATTCTACCATAACGGGCATTCAAGAATCGGTACATGAAATTTTAATGAATTTGAAAGAGATTGTATTGAGAAGTAATTTATATGGAACTTGTGACGCGTCTATTTGTGTCAAGGGTCCTGGCTATGTAACTGCTCAAGATATCATCTTGCCACCTTATGTGGAAATCGTTGATAATACACAACATATAGGTAGTTTAACAGAACCAATTGATTTTTGCGTTGGATTACAAATAGAGAGAAATCGTGGATATCTTATAAAAACGCCACATAACTTTCAAGATGGAAGTTATCCTATAGATGTTGTATTCATGCCTGTTCGAAACGCGAATCATAGTATTCATTCTTATGGGAATGAGAATGAAAAACAAGAGATACTTTTTATCGAAATATGGACAAATGGAAGTTTAACTCCGAAAGAAGCACTTCATGACGCATCCCGAAATTTAATTGATTTATTTATTCCCTTTTTACATATGGAGGAAGACAACTTATATTTACAGGACAATCAACACACAGTTCCTTTATCCCCTTTTACCTTTCATGATAAATTGGCTAAACTCATAAAAAACAAAAAAAAATAGCATTGAAATCAATTTTTATTGACCAATCAGAATTGTCTTCCAGGATCTATAATTGCCTCAAAATGTCCAATATATATACATTATTGGACCTTTTGAATAACAGCCAAGAAGATCTTATGAAAATTGAACATTTTCGTAGCGAAGATATAAAACAGATATTGGGCATTGTAGAAAAATATTTCGTAATTGATTTAGCCGTATCAGGCATTGCATAGACATAATGAATAATCAGCCAAGGACACAATACCATCAATGCAACACGTGTAAGACTAGGACTACTACACGCTAGCCCTACTAACCTACAACCTTAATACGCGACCTCCACTCCTTTCTATCTAGAGTCATGTCCTCGGTAAGGTGGAGCTGAGCCAAGTCCTGTCTAATCACCTTTCCCCAATACTTCTTAGGCCTACCTCTACCCTTCCGCGTACCCTCTACAACCAACCCCTCGCACCTCCTCACTGAGGCGTCTGCACCCCGTCTCCTCACATGTCCAAACCATCTCAGTCTCGCTTCCCTCAACTTGTCCATCACAGAGGCCACTCCCACCTTTTCCCGAATAACCTCGTTCCTAATCTTATCGCTCCTAGTGTGCCCACACATCCATCTCAACATCCTCATCTCCGCAACATGCAATTTTTGGACATGTGCGTTCTTGACTGGCCAACACTCCGCTCCATATAACAAGGCCGGTCTAACTACCACTTTGTAAAACTTACCTTTAAGTCTAGGTGGGATTTTCTTATCACACAAGACTCTAGAGGCAAGCCTCCATTTCATCCAAGCAACCCCAATGCGATGTGTGACATCATCATCGATGTCACCACTTTCTTGGATTACAGACCCAAGATACTTAAAACTTTCTCTCTTAGGAATGATCTGTGTGGCAAGTCTCACTCCCACATCTGCCTCCTCTACCGCATCACTGAAATTGCACCTCAAATATTTTGTTTTGGTCCTACTCAACCTGAATCCTTTGGACTCCAATGCTTGTCTCCACACCTCCAACCTCGCATCAACTCTGTCCCGCGTTTCATCAATCAATACTATGTCATCCGCAAATAACATACACCATGGGACCTCCTCCTGAATCGACCACTTCAACTCATCCATCACCAAAGCAAATCGAAAAGGGCTAAGAATAGATCCCTGATGCAGCCCCATCTCAACTGGGAAATGTTCCGAGTCTCCTCCGACCGTCCTAACCCAAGTCTTGGCTCCACCGTACATGTCTCTTATCGCCCTAATATAAATCATCGGTACACCTCTAGCCTCCAAACACCTCCAGAGTACATTCCTCAGTACTCTGTCATAGGCCTTTTCAAGGTCAATGAACACCATATGAAGGTCTCTCTTCCTTTCTCTATATTTTTCTACCAGTCTTCGCATAAGATGAATGGCTTCGGTATTCGATCGTCCCGGCATGAATCCAAACTGATTCTCTGAGATAGACACCCCTCTTCTCACCCTCATCTCCACCACTCTCTCCCAGATCTTCATAGAATGGCTTAGCAATTTGATACCCCTGTAGTTGTTACAGTTCTGGATATCGCCCTTGTTTTTATACAACAGAACCATTGTACTCCACCTTTATTCATCAGGCATCTTTGCTGTCTTAAAAATAACATTAAACAGCCTGGTCAACCACTCTATACCTGCCTTGTCCGCGCTCTTGCAAAAATCTACCGAAATCTCATTGGGTCCGGTCGCTCTTCCCCTGCCCATCCTACTAATAGCACGTATAACCTCCTCGATCCTAAAACACCTACAGTACCCAAAGTCCCGAAGTTCTTTAGAGTGCGCCAAATCATTCAACACAATGTCTCCGCCCCCTTCTTCATTTAAAAGTTTGTGAAAGTATCTTCGCCACCTCTGCTTTATGGAGATTTCATCCACCAATACTTTGCTTTCCTCATCCTTGATACATTTCACTTGGTCCAAGTCGCGAGCCTTCCTCTCTCTTGCTTTTGCGAGCCTATACAGTTTCTTATCCCCACCTTTGTCCCCCAGCTCATCATACAAGCGCTCGAAAGCTGCCGTCTTAGCCTTCGTAACTGCTAACTTAGCTTCTGTCTTTGTCGTCTTATAAACTTTCCTAAGCGCCCGCTTCACTTCCTCGTCTACGCATTCCACCCACTCAGTGTAAGTAGCCTTCTTCGCTTCCACTTTGCCTTGGACTTCCCCATTCCACCACCAATCTCCCTTATGGCCTCCTAAGTTACCCCTTGATACCCCCAAGACCTTAGAAGCAACTTCCCTAATGCAACTAGCTGCTTTATTCCACATGGCATCCGCGTCCCCGTTACCACTCCAAACCCCCATCCCAATCAACTTCTCACCCATCTCCCGAGAAAAGGCAGGGGTCAAGCACCCCATTTAATCCTCGGTCGATCAAATGCAATCTTCTTCCTCCTAGCCCTCTTGATTTCCAGGTACAATACTTCAACCTCATGCAATCGAAATGCTACTAACTCAACTGACTTAGTCGTTGAGGCATGGATGACTCTGAAGATCCTATAAAGCTGATCAACAAAGTAATGAGGGTCTTCTTTGCAATCTGTCCCTATAAACTGTGGAGGATTCAAGGCAAGAAATTAACGAATTGTTGAACTTCCAGGCCCTTCAGAAGGTCCAGCAATATCTGGCGCAATAGGTTGGCACTGTGCAGCTACTAACTATACTGCACTCTTAAAATCCTAATCAGATAGAATATAAGGAACTAGAGGTGGTACTTTTGGTGGAGCCGGAAGTCTTGTAGCCCTCGGAGGCTCCTGAAGTTATGGATAAGATATAGGGGGCTAAGAAGATATCTCCCCCTGGGTCTCACAATGGGCTACCTCCATCTGTGCTATCTTGCCGGTACCCTCTCTTGCAGTTGTATCTAGCCCCTGGCTAGTTGTGGTCTGTCCAGTGTCAACCATCTCTATCTGCATACAAGTATCAATTATAAGCAAGCAACCTCAACCCTTAAGACACTACTCTATAGAACGACATGAGGAAAAGAAGGATAGTCATTCTAAGATGCCCGTTAGCTTCTTGATTATCGGATATAGTGCACAACACATTTATAAACAAGACTCTACTAGACACGGCTTGGAGACTCTCCAGGATACGACGTTGTTTTGATATCAAGTTTGTCACGTCCCATACTCAAGGGGCGCAACTGGCTCCTACTGTCAAAAGTCAGGCCCGAACCACCCTGCTGAACTATTTCCTACTAGCGCATGGCATCCATATGCAATCAAGAAAACAAACAAGTATATTTGGCTTAAAACTAAGCCCTCGGCCGGCAAGGCCCTTGTCAACGGATCTACAAAAGAAACACTTACTCCCAAGAGTTCATATAATGAAATTGCTAACTAGTACAGAAGTCTTGATTGGGCCGTCAAGGCCACCATGATCTCTATACCAAAACAGAAAGCAAGTATATAACAGACAATGCATAACACAACTAACCAACTTCAACAAACCAACAAACTAGGCCAGTATGGTCATAATGTAGCTATAAAATCCACACACTAGTCTACAAACCTCTAAGAGTAACAAAGATTGGTGGGACAGGGCCCCAGCCTACCCATAAAAATATATACAACAAAAGTTAACAAACCTCCAAACTCTGGCAGCTTTGGAGGAAAGGGGCTAGCTAATCGGATAAAAGTCAATCCTGCTGCTAAGGAAGTCTACTCGGTCATCTATCAGGACCTACATGCATGAATGAAATTCCCCCAAGGAAATGGGGCGTCAGTACAAAATAATGTACAGAGTATGAAAGGCAATAGACTATGAGGAGATATCCTAATGTACTGGAATAATCTGATAAATAAATTAAGGATAAGATAAGTTATAACCTTGTCATTCTGCATTATCCGCAACCCAAACAAACTCTAGACGCATCACAAAAGACAATAAAACCATATGTACCTTCTAGTAAGGTCAATACTGGGGTAATAGTCAACATCATTTTCAATTCCTAAAAGTTTTTTTCACAAGTTTCAGACTATTGAAATTTCACAATTTTTTGAGTCAACTTGGTCAAAGAAGACAAAATAGACGAGAACCACCTTACGAACCTTCTATAATATCCAGCCAAACCCAAGAAACTTCTAATATCAGTTGGAGATGTGGATCTAGGCCAATTCTGCACTACCTCAATATTTTGAGTGTCAACTTTAATCACCTCTCCAGACACAATGTGGCCTAAGAATGCCACAGACTCAAGCCAAAACTCTCACTTAGAGAACTTGGTATATAACTCTTTATCTTTAAGAGTTTGGAGAACTATTCTGAGATGACTAGTATGCTTTTCTTCATTCCTTGAATAGATTAGTATGCCATCAATGAAGATGATAACAAACATATCTAAATAAGGTTTGAATACTCTATTCATAAGGTCCATGAATGTTGCAGGCGCATTGGTTAAACAAAAGCACATGACCAAAAACTGATAATGACCATAACAGGTCCTGAATGTTGTCTTTGGAATGTCATATTCCTTACCCTTAACTGATGGTAGCCAGATGATCTGAGATCTATCTTAGAAAAACATAAAGCACCCTAAAGTTGATTGAAAAGATCATCAATTCTTGGAAAAGGATACTTATTCTTGATGGTTACCTTGTTTAATTCGTGGTAATCTATATACATCCTAAGGGAACTATATTTCTTCCTCACAAATAAGATCGGAGCGCCCCAAGGTGAGACACATGGTCGAATAAATCCCTTATCAAGGAGATCTTTCAACTACTCTTTAAGCTATTTCAACTCTGTTGGTACCATTCTATATGGCAGAATAGATATAGGACGAGTATCTGGAAGTTCTATCCTGGAGTCTATCTCTTTCTCAGGAGGGACTACGGGAAGATAATCTGGAAAGACTTCTTGAAACTCTTTTACTACTGCAACTGACTGAATATGAGGTATCTCAACACTAGAGTCATTAACTTGGACTAAGTGATAGACACACCCCTTAGAAACTAACTTCCTTGCCATAAGGTATGAAATGAAACGACCCTTAGGCACTGCTGAACTACTTTTCCACTCTAAGACTGGCTCATTTGGAAACTGAAACTTGACAACTCGAGTTATACAATCAATGGAGGCATAACAGGCATGAAGCCAGTCCATACGAAGAATGACATCAAAATCTACCATGTCTAACTCAATTAAATCAACCATGGTACTCTTTGGATTGACGGAAATGGTACAATCACGATAGACTCTCTCTGCTAAAATAGACTCACCAATAGGTGTAGAAGCACTGAATGGTTCACTAAGTTGCTCAGGAATAACATCAAAATTCATAGCAGCATATGGAGTTACAAAAGATAAACTCACTCTTGGGTCTAGCAAAGTATAAATAGTAATGTCAAAGACTTGGATCATACCAGTGACAACATCTAGTGAATCATCTTGCTTTTGGTGACTATTGATAGCATACAAGCAGTTTGTTCCTCCACTGGTACCGAAAGGAGCCCCTCTAGGTGCAGCTCTATCTGGTGGAGCAACTGAAGAAGACTAGGCTCTATTGCCCCCATTACTATTTCCCCGCTTATTCTTTGGACAATCTCGCATGAAATTCCCATTCTGACCAAACTTGAAACAACTAGTGGATCCTTCACGACATTTACCTGAGTGGTTCATACCACACTTAGCGCAGGCAGGAGGCTTACTACCCCATTGCGCCATGCTACCCTGAGAATATGCAGGTATAGCTCTGAAATTTTGACTATTGTACTCACTTTTGTTCTTAGGTACATGTACACTAGCAGATGATACAGTAGGTCAGTTCTATTTCTGTTGGAAGAATGATCGGTTGGCATAATTCTTCTGCTGCCCGAACTCACTCATTGTCTTTGCCCTCTTGTTCTTAAACTCCTCTCTATTCCTCAGCTTCTCTTCCTCAGCTTCTCTTCCTCAACCTGCTGCACATATACCATTAACCTTGAGATATCCATGTCACCTATTATCATTGCATCCCTACCTTCCTTACTCGGTAGACGAGACAGCCCAGTAACAAAAAAGCTCATTCTACTCCTCATGTCTGCAGCAATCTCTGGAGCATAACAAGACATTTGGGTGAACTTCAACCCATACTCATAATCACTCAAAAAATCTTGCTTAAGTGTGAGGAACTATCGTACGTTATCCTTTTTCAGTTCTTGAGGAAAGAAATGCCCTAAGAAAGCCTCCTCAAAACAAGCTGAACTCGCAGGTGGTGCATCTTCAACTCTATCCTCTTTTGACTGATCAAACCAACTCCTAGAAAAATTCATCAGTTGATATGTAGCTAGTTCAATCGTTCGGTATAGGCAACATGCATGACCTCAAATACCTTGTTTAGTTCCTTAATAAAATTCTTCAGATCCTCAGTAGTGCTCGAACCCGTGAAACTTGGAGGATTCATTCTCAAGAACTCTCGGATCCTAGAAGTATCAACCACTTCCTGTCTAGCTCCTCTTTGTTGCCCAGCTTGGTTGGTCACAACGTGGATCAACATCCAAATAACCTCACAAAACTCAGCATTGGTAACTTCTCCTTGAGGTTGCACATCAGGTGCATTTCGTAACTCTTGTTCCTCAACATTACGTCTAGCAGGACAACCTCTGACAGATCTTTTTGAATTTCTTTTACATGTGTGAAGGAATGCTCTATCCTTCATTCAAAACAATACATCAAAATAGCTCATAGATTCATTAAAGGTGAGAATGTACTTTCAACCTCAGAACCAACATTTGTTTGTGAGTACAACTTTCACATTACATTGTTAGTGTTTTCATGACAAATAGACTTTCAATCAACATAATACATCATCATCATCCTAGATTATTCAGGCATCATCAAGTATAAGGGTAAGGGAAGACCAACCTTTCAACAATACCATACTTTACACATTAGTCATAGCAGATTTACTTTCTAAGTGAATCAATAGTTTATACACATCTTACATCCATATGTACAAACCCTAGCAATATATCCCTTTTCAAGGTCATGAATTATGTCTCCCAATTACACCTAAACATACTACAATAGGCATGAATAAAACAAGAATCAATAACTAAATTCACATAGAATCAATTCATTGTAATCATTTTGCATCAATACACCCATCACAATACTTGAAATTGGGGTCATGGGGGTGTTCATGGGTTCATGGGTAATTTTACAATGAAAATCACCATTAAACATCAAATCATCCATAATATAATGCAATTAACAGAAAAAAAAATCATTTTTAGGAAAAAATCATGTTCAGAATAAAAACCCTAGTTTTTGAACAAGTTACCAATTTTCAAATCAAGAGTTGAAGGGCTTCATGGAGAAAAGTGTTCTGTCACGACCCAAGCCTAGGGCCTAGACGTGACATGGCGAATGAGGAACCCGAAGCAACCCCAAACAAGCCTCTCAAACTTGTCATCACACTTCATCGGTCGCGGAAGTACATTCAACATTAAATAACGGGAATTAGGGACTAAGGGCAAACCATCTCAAAATAACATCATAGAATAAAAGTCAAGCTCATTTACAAAATACTTGTCCAACGCACACCTCTACATACATAGATAGGACGGGGGCCATGACATACTACCGGCTCCCCTAATAGTCAAAATACAATTTCAAGCTAAAGTCTCAAAACGTAGGAGTAGGAAACATAACATAGCCCTCGAATCATTGAGGACTCACCAACAAACTCGGATAAGCACCGTACTAGCCATGTGGATGGAGAGAAGGATCAAGAGAAGCTCCGGTCCCTACATGGTGACATCATGTAGGCAAAATATGCGTTAGTACTTTGGAATGTACTAAGTATGCTGGTGGCAAGGTATAAACCCCTCACATTGTTGATGTTGGTCACACCCCAAGCATCCTAGGTGGTGAGATATAAACCTCTCACATGGTTGATGTTGGTCACACCCCAAGCATCCTAGGTGGTGAGATATAAACCTCTCACATGGTTGATTTTGGTCACACCCCAAGCATCCTAGGTGGTGAGATATAAACCCCTCACATGGTTATCCGGTTCTTTTCCCCCGGACCGGGCATGGTCATGCAACACTTTATATAGAAAATTCCCATTTGGCTCTAATGCAATCTCATGTATGGAATGAACATATACACAAGCTTAGTTTGTCATCAACACATCTCTGGAATGCCACACATCTCATAACTCAAGCCCTAAAGCATCAATTCATCAATTCTCCATAATTGGACATTTTGTCAAACACCTTGAAGGCATGTAATGGAATCAAAGAGCATGGAAAATAGGGTAGTAATTATGCAACCAAACCAATGAACAACCTACAACAACGCCTTTTAACACCCACAAGACCACATGAAAAATATCCACATCCATTCCAAATTTAGATTCAAGTTCTAGAGTCACAACATGCTCAAAACAATCACTTTTCATGTTTAAAATTCACTGTGCAGGAAATTTATACAAGGAACAAGACTAATTTATGAATTCTCAACTTAAACCATGAACTAGTGAGTAGAATAAAAACTAGGCACTATGGGTGGAAGGACCCATGAGTTCAACACCACATACCTTGAGTTTTTATGAAGGTCTTGAGAGTGTCTTCAATGGAAGCTTGGAACTTGGAGCAAGAGTCTCTTCAATCTTGAGGAAGGTTTTGGATTAGGGTTCTTGAAAGAACTTGAGAGAAAATGTGTCTAAGTATGGGAGAGGTGTTTTGGGAAATGTTTTAGAGATGGGAATTGAATTAATGTTATATAGGAAATAAAATATGCCCTTTGGAAAAACGGAACCAACACTTAGAAAAAAAAATGAGGCGGGTGAACAGTAAAATCGCTCACTGGAAATTGCATTTCCTGCCCGGACAGATTTTACGAAATTGGGCATAACTTCTTCGTCCGAACTCCGAATGAGGTGAAACAAAGTGCGTTGGGTAGCTAACTCAAAGGGATTTCCGTGGATATGTTATGGGCCACCCAATTATTTGTGTTATAGGAAATATGACCCTCCAAAGTAGACCCTCGAAAAAGGCTTCACTTGGAAATTTCGGATTTTGATACGGTTGCTCTAAAATTTGGGTTAGACCCATTTCCCACTCAATTTGACCCCCTAAACAAGAATATGAAGTCGAATTTTTGAAAAATGAAATGTATTTTTAGATATAGCTAAAACAAGCTTCCGGTAACTACCGAAGCACATTTTTAGGAACTTTTTGGGTCGTTTCATGGGACTTCTCCATTCTTCTTCCTTTGCTTAAGTCAAGTTTTAATTTCTTATACCCATTTTATTTTAGTATCATTTTAGGTGTACTTTTTATTTCTTGATGTGTGGCTAAAAAACCCTATTCTTGGGGTGTGATTTAGCAAATATGTGTTGATATTGTTGTTGGGTCTTTCTTGTTGATAGGGTAAATGTATTTTAATGGTGATTTCACCTAGTGATTGTGGTTTAATTTAATGGGTTTGTAGTTGCAAATACAAAACCACCCATTTGTTTTCGACTTGCCCGAGAGGGAGGTTGCAAAACCAAGACCACTAGATTGATGGCCTACGGAGTGGGTCGACATGAGGTTCAGCTTGAGAGGGTGATTCCTAGTCCCATGTCCTAACACTCAGCTCGAGATAGTGAATGGGGTAAGGCATAGGTTGGTCTTCATACGGCAAATGGGTGTCCTAGAGGAACCCATTTCAAACGAGATAGGTTGCCCAAGAGGGAACTTATGTCCATCTAAAGCTTAGCCTAGTCACTATTATCGTGCAAATTTTCTATTGAAAGCATGTACCCAATGATTTATCTCAACTTGTATTGCGGTCACACCCCAAGAACATTTCCCCATACTTGATTTTCTTGTTAATTTTTGCTATTTTTACTACTTGTGACAAAAAACCCCAATTGATATTTGACACTTTTGTGTCACCCCCTTTAATTTACAATGTTATTGTTCGTTAATGTCTTTAGCTACGACTATTTAGAGAGAAATTTTATTTTTTTTATTAATTCTCAAAATCACTCCCTTGGGACACGACCCCAACCTTTATTTGGGTTACTATACTATCGATGATCATAGCCACTCATACCGTAGGTTAGTGTTGTTAGCCACGATAAGTATCAAAATGGCGCCGCCACCGAAGAGTGGTGTTATTTGAAAAAATTTAGATTAGTAGAATTTTTTTTCTTATTAGTGGTAGTATACCTAATTTTTAGTTTTGTTTTGAGTATTTGTGTACCATAACAAGCCATATGAGTACAAACAAGGACAATAGCTGCCTAGCAGGTCACTCAGCAGGTGGTGTTTTCCATCAAGAAGACATCAATGATGCTAATAGTGTTTTTCAACCTGCCGGCGTGGTCAAGATGGGTGAAATTTGCATTCCACAAGCTGATGGGAATGTAATGTTCAAAGTTACCAGTGTAACACTCCAACTCATACATTCAAGAGTTTTATTTGGAGGGTTGGAGCATGAAGATCCACATGATCATGTACGAAGCTTTGTGGAAGTGTGCACCCCTTTATCATTCAAGAACCTATCTCAAGAATCCATACAATTTCACTTATTTCCATTATCATTAACCGGGGGAGCTACTGAATGGTTGATTGAGCGCCCAAATAACTCCATCAAATCATGGGAGGAGTTGCTTATGGAATTTCACGAAAGATTCTTTCCTTCATCAAAAATGATGAAATTGAGGGACAATATTCAGAATTTCAAGCAATAGGAGGGTGAACCAATTCACGAGTCCTGGACAAGATTAAAAAGATCTGTGCAGAAGTGGTATATTTTGAAGGCGCTGTTGCGTCATGCCGCGACGTTAACTAAGACGTTGTTTGGGAGGCAACCCAAAAATCCCTTTAATTCCTTTATATATTTTTTATTATTATTGTCAGTACTTATTTCCCAATAATAAAATGGTATGTCATTTGTGCAAGTGAAAGTCGTAAAATGAATGAAGGATGGCAAGCAACAGATCCTGTCGGTGAGTCACCGAAGGGGTCGGTGAATCTGACCTTATCCACTATTAGACTCTGAACATCGTAAAAACTGAAGTCTATTAAACTCGGCGAGATTTGGAGATTATTTGCTATTCGCCAACAATTTTTTCGATCTGGATGAAAACCGCCATTTGGATCTTCACAATGACTGAAGATTCTGTAAAACTCGGCGAGTCAAGTGCTCCCTCAGCGAATCGCCAAGAGATTCGGCGATTAGAACTAATATTGCCAAATGGATGAAAATTGGACTGATGTCATGACAGATGGAGCAACTGCATAATCAGGATCACTTCTTCACCTCTCTATTTGTCTTACTTACATTTAGTTTTGGATAGCATTATTTGCATTTGAGGACAAACACTTTTATTTGTGGTGGGGTGAGGCTCACCTTTTGTGTGCTATTTGTGATTCGTGTTTTGTATATATTTGGGCAGTTCTATTTAAAATTGTTTGTAAAATGCTTTTCATGGATGTTTGATCTCATGGCTCTCTTTTGTTTTTAATTGCAAATGATTTGGACCCTTCCAAAAAATTTTGAATTTTTCATGCATTTTTGCCACCCCTCATGAGTTAAATGTGGCTATTCTTTTGCAAAAATTTGAGTCTAGGTTTCGATCAATACCGATGACTTGAATAGTGCTCTCAATTGAACAAATAATGACTGTACAGCTACGATGGATAAAGTTGCATAGACAATAGGTGAACTCATTGCATCTCATTATGATTAGCCATTTATCGAATTTATTCTCTGGTAATGACCATTGAACACTAGCGAAAGTATGTAGTCTTGTTTGACTTAAGTGTTGATGCCTTGTGTGATTAGCTTGCTTTGAAACTTGCATGAATAAACCTATAATTTTTCCTGTTAGTCTGATTGATTTAGAAAGGTGTCCTCTTGATATGATCTTAGGAAATTTTAAAGAATGTGAGACAAATTTGACACATACCTCTTTGAGGACTACACGTGAGCGTGTGAAACTCTTTTGAGCACTCTTTGAGCCTTACCTTTCTTTGGAAGAACCTTGATGAACCCTAGACCTTACTTGACCCGCTACCTATAATCCTCTTAATTTGTGGTTTAGTGAATAACTAACTTAGGCGAAAAGCCTAAGTTGGGGGTGTGGTGCAACGGAAAAGGAGAAGTCCAGAAGTGCAAGAAAAGTCACATTTTACCTATGGTATTGCATAAAATGGAACCCCTTCAATTCAATTAAAAAATATATATAAATAAAATAAAAAATGTGGAATAAAGTACGAAATGAATCATGTTACAAGCAATCCATGGAGGAGAATAAAAAAAAGGGTGACTTAGAAGCACAAGAAAAAGAATTGATAAAGGAAAAGAAGGGAATGCCTTGAGAATGCCACAATTCACGAGGAAAAAGTCATTGAGCCTAAATGACCATACCTTTACAGTCATCCCTATTACAAGCCTTAGAAAGACCTTTTTTATCTTGAGTAAACCGAATCTAAAGTCGGTTGGAAAATAAGGGCAAACTTATGGGTGAAAGAATGCATTATGTTCCTCTTTTTTAGTGTGAGCATTGCATCGGATTCCTCATCTTGAATTGACTAACCTATGTTCTATGTGTGAATATGGAATCATTTTTCATGTGAGGGCATTTTCATACTTTTTGTTGAGCTTGAACTTGCACAAGTAGCAAGTAATGCGAGCATGAGAATCTTTTGTAATGGTGTGTCACAACATGAATCTTTGAGTACACAATTGATCCTTGCATAAGTAAATTGAGTCTTGTTCTGTGCACTCATGATTGAGTCCTGTGTAACACTGTTTGAGACACCTTTTTTGAACGGTTGAACTTGAGTTTCCTTGAGAACAAGAAAAAGTTTCAGTTAGGGGTGTTGATGAGTCCACAAATTGAAATCATTTAGGGCTTTATTTTGATAGAAATAGTGTCCTCGAATACTTATTTTGTCTCAATATCTGATGAAAACTCTTAAGTTTCAAGTATTTGAAGTTTTAATGGAAGCATGGACACTTAGGCGCAAAAAGGAACAAAAGGGCTGAAAAGAACGAAGAAGCTGAACAATGAGCATCGCCAAGAACCTTTGGCAATTCGCCGGAAGGACAAACTCCGCCCTTTGTTCCAGTATGCGACGCCCTAAAGGAAGAGGATCAAAAAGGCGATGAAAGGAGTAGTCGACGATTAACCGAATAGTTCCGTGAAGAAGCTCTATAACATCCAATTGTCCAGAACGTGAAGATGCTGAAGGCAAACTTGAAACGGCGATGAAACAGAAGAAAGGGGAGTCACCGAGTCATTCAGCGGCATCGACTAACTTCGTCGAACTATACACCTGCACTAATTTATGATGGCTATAAATACTGAAATCTTTATTAATTTTATAAGTTTTGAACCATTATTATTATTTTCATAATAGAATAGTACCTTTTTAGATATTTTCTCTCAAATTTGGAGAGGGTTTTGTGGGAGACTTGAAGAGAGAATGATTTCATCTTCCCCAAGTTGGAAGTGGGTCTTCTCCATTCTTCTTCCTTTGCTTAAATCAAGGTTTAATTTCTTATACCCATTTGATTTTAGTATCATTTTAGGGGTATTTTTTTATTTCTTGATGTGTGGCTAAAACCCCCATTCTTGGGGTGTGATTTAGCAAATATATGTTGATATTGTTGTTGGGTTTTACTTACTGATATGGTAGATGTATTTTAATGGTGATTTTACCTAGTGGTTGTGGTTTAATTTAATGGGTTTGTAGTTGCAAATACAAAACCACCCATCTGTTTCCGGCTTGCCCGAGAGGGAGATCGCAAAACCAAGACCACTAGACTGATGGCCTACGGAGTGGGTCGACATGAGGTTCAGCCCGAGAGGGTGAATCCTAGTCCCATATCCTAACACTCAGCTCGAGATAGTGAATAGGGTAGCGTACGCTGGTCTTCATGCGGCAAATGGGTGTCCGAGAGGAACCCATTTGAAACAGGGTAAGTTGCCCGAGAAGGAACTTATTTTCATCTAAAGCTTAGCCTAGTCACTATTATCTTGCAAATTTTCTATTGAAAGCATGTACCCAACGATTTATCTCAACTTGTATTGCGGTCACACCCCAAGAACATTTCCCCATACTTGATTTTCTTGTTAATTTTTGTTATTTTTACTACGTGTGACAAAACCCAATTGATAGTTGACACTTTTGTTTCACCACCTTTAATTTACAATGTTTTTGTTCATTAATGTCTTTAGCTACGACTAATTAGACCAAAATTTTTTATTTTTCTATTAATTTTCAAAACCACTCCCTTGGGACATGACCCCAACCTTTAGTTGGGTTACTATACTATCGACGATCGTAAACACTCATGCCATAGGTTAGTGTCGTTGGTCATTATAAGAATCAAGAATGCCGCTCATATGACTTAGGAGTGTTTTACTAGAGCTTTTCTGGACAGGTTCTTTCCAAGAGAGTTGAAAAAGGCTAAGGCTTAGGAATTCATGAATTCAAGACAAGATTCCATGATAGTTCAATAGTACGGACTTAAGTTCACCGAATTCTCTAGGTATGCTCCACACATGATTGCCGATTCTAGGTCTCAGATGAGTAAGTTTCTATTTCGGGTATCTCACTTGGTGAAAATTAAGTGTAGAAATGCAATGTTACTGGAAGATATGAACATTTGTATGATCATGACTCATGCTTTGCAGGTTGAGGGAGATAAGCTTAGGGAACAGGCTAAGGAGAACAAAAAGGCTAGGATGGGAAACTATGAGTATTCTCAACAGAAATCGAGTGGTGGAAATCGCTCGCAGTTTCAGTAGAAATCTGTAGCTCCAACACCTTCATTAGCTAGTGTTCCATCTTGCAGGTCTCGACAAGATCAAAAAGGTAGGGCATTAGGCTCTAAGTCTCAGGGAAGTTTTTGCGTTACTAGAACCCAACTTGTCCCATGTGTGGTAAGAACCATCTAGGCGAGTGTCTTGTAGGAAAAGATGGATGTTTTGGGTGTGGTCAGACTGGTCACAGATTGAGGGATTGCCTTTCTTCTAAACAGGGTGTAGAAGGTAACAATGGTAGGGCTCAGTCTAAAACTTCAGCAGCACCAGCAGATCGCTTGACTCAGCAGGGTAACTCATCTGGTATAGGTGGCGGTCATCGCCAGAAAAGGTTGTACACTCTCCAAGTTTTCTAGGATTAGGAAGATTCTCCTAATGTTGTTACTAGTATGTTGCGATTCTTTCAGTTAGATGTTTGTTCTTTGTTAGATCAAGGTGCTACTATTTCCTTTATAACTCCATATATAGTAGTAAACATTAGTTTCGGTCCAAAACTCTCTCAGAGACTTTTTGAATCTCTACTCTTGTTGGTGACCCAGTATAGCTAGACGAGTATATAGAAATTTCCCTTTCACAGTCTCCTAAAAAGTAACCTCAACAAATCTTGTAGAGTTAGAAATGGTAGACTTCGATATCATTCTAGGCATGGATTGGTTACATTCCTGTTATGCCTTAGTCGATTGTAGAACTAGGATAGTTCATTTTGAGTTTCCAAATGATCCAATCTTACAATGGAAGGGTAGTAGCTCAGTGCCTATGGGTCGATTCATTTCTTACCTTAAGGCCAAAAATATGATCTCTAAGGGTTATCTCTATCATCTAGTTCGGGTTAAGGATTCAAGCCCTGAAACCCCAACTCTTGAGTCAGCTCCAGTAGTAAATGTGTTTTTGAAAGATCTTCCCGGAGTTCCTCCCAAAAAGAAAATCAACTTCGAAATTGATCTCCGTCCAAATACCCACCATATTTATATTCCTCCTTATAAAATGGCTCTAGAGCTTAAGGAATTGAAAGAGCAGTTGAAAGACCTTCTAGATAAGGGCTTCATCAGACCTAGTATTTCCCCATGGGGTGCACTAGTGTTATTCGTGAAAAAAAAATGGTTCTCTTAGGATGTGCATCAATCATAGGTAGTTGAGCAAAGTCACAATCAAGAATAAGTACCATATTCCCAGGATTGATGACCTGTTTGACCAACTTTAGGGTGCTATCAGATCCAATTATCATCAACTCAGAGTCAGAGATAGTGACATTTCAAAAATATCCTTCAGGACATGGCATGGTTATTATGAATTTGTAGTTATGTCATTTGGACTAACAATGCTCCTACAGCTTTCATGAATTTGATGAAAAGGGTGTTCAAGAAGTATTTGGACTTGTTCATTATCGTATTTATTGATGATATCCTCGTTTATTCTAGGAATTAGGAAGAGCATGCGAATCATTTGAGGGTTGTCCTGCAAACTCTCAAAGATCGCCAGTTATTCGCTAAGTTTAGAAAATATGAGCTTTGGTTGCAATCCGTCGCTTTTCTTCAGTATATAGTATCTACCAAAGGGATCCGAATAAATTCTCGAAAAATAGAAACAATGAAATAATTGCCTAGACCTACCGGTCCTAAAGATGTCAAAAATTTCTTGGGTTTGGTTGGTTATTACAGAAGGTTCGTGGAAGGATTTTCATCCATAGCTTCTCCATTGACTAAGTTGACTCATAAAAAGGCTAAGTTCCAATAGTCATATGATTGCTAGAAGAGCATCTCAGAACTAAAAACTAGGTTGACTACAACTCCTATTTTGAATATACCAGAGGATTCAGACGATTATGTGATCTATTGTAATGTATCTAGAGTCGACCTAGGTTGTGTTTTGATACAGTGAGGTAAGGTTATAGCTTATGCTTCTAGACAGCTTAAGGTGCATGAGAAGAACTATCCGACTCATGACCTCGAGCTTGCAACAGTAGTATTTGCCCTTAAGATTTTGAGACATTTATTGTATGGTGTTCACGTAGATGTGGTTATAGACCATAAGAGCCTTCAGTATGTGTTCACCCATAAATAGTTGAATTTTCACCAAAGGAAATGGCTTGAGTTCCTCAAAGACTATGATATCAATGTGCTTTGTCATCTTGGTAAGGCCAATGTTGTAGAAAATACTCTTAGTAGACTATCTATGGGTAGTGTCGCATAAGTTGAGGAAGAAAGAAAAGAATTAGCAAAAGATGTTCACAGGTTTGCTCGCTTGGGATTTCGCCTTATGAGCATATTAGATAGTGGTGTGATAGTTCCGAATTGGTCAAAATCTTCATTGGTAGTGGAGGTTAAGGAAAAGCAAGACACTGATCCTATTTTGCTTTAATTAAGGGTGCAGTTCACCAACAGAAAGTTGAGGTTTTCTCCCAAGGGGGAGAAGGTGTGCTTCGCTATCAGGGTCATTTATGTGTTCCTAAGGTGGGTGAGTTGAGACAGTAGATTCTTGCAGAAGCCCATAACTCTAGGTATTCTATTCAACTAGGCGCCACTAAGATGTACCGTCATCTGCAGGAAGTCTTTTGGTGGAATGGCATAAAAAGGGATATAGAGGATTTTGTGGCTAAGTGCCCTAATTGTCAACAAGCGAAGAACTTCATTACATAGAGTTATGACTCAAGTGATTAATATTCCTACATGGAAGTGGGAAGTGATCAACATGGACTTCATTACAGGTTTACCTCGTACCCGTAGACAGTATGACTCCATTTGACTGATAGTAGACAGAGTTACTAAGTATGCTCATTTTTTCGTTGTCAACACTACAGATTTGGCAGAGGACTGTGCCATGATTTACATTAATGTCATAGTCAGGTTGCATTGGGTTCCTTTGACTATTATCTCAAATAGAGGTCCTCAGTTTAAATCTCATTTCAGGAAGTCATTTCAAAAAGGTCTTGGTACTCACGTTAATCTTAACACAACATTTCATCCACAAACTGATGGTCAGGCAGAGCATACCATTAAGACCTTAAAGGAAAGGTTTAGAGCTTGCGTGATCGATTTCAAGGGTAGTTGGGATGATCACCTTCCTCTTATAGAGTTTGCCTACAATAATAGCTACTATTACAGCATCCAGATGGCCCCTGTGAAGCAATTTATGGGCGTACATGTAGATCTCCAATTGTTTGGTTTGAAGTAGGTAAACCAGCCTTGATAGGGCTAGGTTTGGTTCATGATGCCATAGAGATAGTTCAGCTCATTAGAAATATACTTAAGACATCCCAGAGTCGCCAGAAGTCCTATGCAGATGTAAAGAGAAGGGACTTGGAGTTCCCAATTGATGATTGGGTTTTCCAAAAAGTGTCACCTATGAAAGGGGTGATGAGATTTGTCAATAAAGGGAAGCTCATTCATAGATATTTAGGCCCTTACAAGATCTTGAAAAGAGTAGGTATAGCGGCTTCTGAGTTAGAGTTGCCAGGAGAACTAGCAGCAGTGCATTCGATTTTTAACATTTCATTACTAAAGAAGTCTGTGGGTGATCTTTCATCTATAGTACCATTGGAAAGTATCGTTGTGAAGGATAGTCTCACTTATGAGGACGTGCTAGTTGAGATTCTTGATCGTCAGGTTCGAAGGTTGAGAAACAAAGAAATCGCTTCAGTTATGGTTTTGTGGAGTAGATGGAGCTACATGGGAAGCAAAAGCAGCCATGAAGGCCAAGTACCCTCATCTCTTTCCTTCTTATTCCATTCCTACTTGAGGTAATAGTTCCTCTCTAGTGTTTCAGTTACTCATGCTTAGATTAAGTCTTAGTATCATGTTTCTTCAGTGATACATGCACTTTTACCGTAGTTGCATGTCCTTGGGTTTAGTCAGATTTCACTTTCCAGTACTTAGTGGTAGGGTTTGCAGCTCTTTCCCTCCATCTTCAGCTAGTTAAGTCTTCATTCGAGGACGAATGCTCCCAAGGGAGAGATAATGTAACACCCCATATCCTAGACAGACCAGAATGCAGATTTTAGGAGTTACATGTGCCACAGATGGGCACCACCCATGGACCATAGGGTGACCCACGGACCACAGGTGGGGGGGTCCGTGGATGGTCACCTGCAACCCTCCCCAAAAAACCAGACATAATATTCTAAGGCATGATCCATGGCCGGACCGTAGGGCAGATCACGACCGTGGTCCTCGTCCTCGGATCGAGACACCAAGTTTCCATTCTTTGAAGCCAGTCGATGGTTGATAGAACGGACCGTGTGTCAATCCATGGAATGTTGGTCAGTCCGTCTGTTGGCCCCGATAGCTTTTAAGTCAAGGGTCGTTTGGTTTTTTCCTTATGTGTTGGACCACTAAACTACAACGTTTAACCCATAAACTGCATCGTTTTAGTCAATTTTAGCCTAGTAACTAAATTAGAACTTACCCTAGTCAACTCATTCTCCAAAAATTCATCAAGTTTAACAAAAAGAAGGAGAAAGAGTCAACCAACCCTTACCAAGAATGCAACAAGGTTTTCTTAAGTTCCATCCCCAAAGTTGAAAGATTTCTCCATGAATTTCATCACCAGGCATGTGGCATTTCAGTAGTCGGTTCCTTTCACCCATTAGGTCCTTAGAATTCAGTCTAATTCTTAATTCATTATATCATGCTAGACCTAGGGTTTCTAGAATTCGAAAATTTATGTTGTTATTCAGTTGTTAGAGTAATCCAAATCAGATTATCATGTTTTTGAGGAATTGTTGCTTAGTTCTAGCATGAAACTCAAAACCCTAGTCATGTAGATTCGTTTAGTTCATTAATTACACTTGCTAGGGTAGTTTATTCAGTTATTCATGCTCTAGTTAAGAATTCCTCACTATCAGCATATTAATGTTGCATTATCAGTTAGCATGTCAGTATTTTAAGCTATTCAATAATAGAGAAATTGAGTTATAATATATTATTTACATAATCAGTTAGGAGTAGGCTTAATACTGAGTGACTAAGGGTCAGTCATCTTCGTAGTCCAAGAACAATGTGCCTCGGTAAGATATGTCCCCTCTATGGGCATCAATTTTAGTGATCACACCAGTCATGCCTTTATACCTTTGTCAAGGTATATTGGGTCCTCTCGATGGGGCAATACATCAGACTCCACAGATAGCTCTCATGGTTTTATGTCGGTTAACAGTAGCTCCCACAGTCAGATTCTAGTGCCTTTACTAGGTTACCAATATAGTTGAGTATTCAGTCTCAATATGTCATGTACTTGGTCATTGCATTCAGTTAGCTTAGTATTCAATATATTTCAGTATTTACCTCATGTTTTGATAATATCATTGCTCGTATTTATTTATTTAGTTATTTTTATACTATTCAACTTTATCCTACCCTGCATGCTTAGTACCTTTCAAGTACTGACGCATACTCTGTGCTACATCTTCTCGTGATGTATGTTCAGGTCCTCAACATCCAAATAATGCATAGATTGGTTCCCGATCTCCAGTTCAGCAGTATCAGTGGTAAGTCCTTATTATTCGAGGATGAGTGACATGTTATCTTTCTATTTTCAATATTTTGGTTTTAGTTTTGCTACAGTTAGCTGAGGACATGTCTTAGCATCTCTAGTCATTTAGAGGCTTTTATTCCAACATAGTTTAGATTCAATTTTTAGGTTGAGTTTGATATTTCAGTTGTCATTGAACTCAATTTTAAATATTCATACTTAGAATGGATATTCCCCATCATTTCACTTTATGATATGTTTCTAGCTTCCGTACAATATGTCTATTATATTGAAAATCTTAGGTATGCTTATGATATGCCAGCAGTGTTAGCTTGAGGTCATTCATGATCCTAGGTCCCGTGTTAATGTCTTGGAGGTAGCCTCAGAGGGTGACACAAGCATAGATACGGTATAGTTTGAGGCACTCTATGGGTGGGGATGTAGATCACCCATAGGTTAGTTGAGGTTGTAGATGTGAAACTTTTGGGGGTTCATTTAGTTAAGGATGCTCAAGATAAGGTAAGAAGCATCCAAGCTAAGATTTTAGCAGCCCAGAGTAGATAGAAAAAGTATGCATACCATAAGGTAAGAGACATGGAATTTCAAGCTAGTGAAAAAGTTCTTCTTAAAGTATCACCCATGAAATGGGTGATGATATTTGGCAAGAAGGGAAAACTTAGTCTTCGATACAGTGGTCTGTCTGAAATTCTTGACTTTGTAGGGTCAGTGGCACATAGATTGGCTTGCCACCTAGTCTATCGGGAGTTCATCAGATATTTCATGCATCCATGTTGAAGAGATATCATGGTGACATGGATTACATCATAAAATAGGACTCAACGTTGTTAGACAAAGACCTCCAGTATGAGGAGGAACCGGTTACAATTCTTGATCGTGATGTCTTGAAGTTGAGGACCAAAGATATTAAGTCTGTGAAAGATCAATGGAAGCATCGTCCAGTTGAGGAAGCTACTTGGGAAATCGTGAAGGACATTCGAGACAAGTATCCGAGTTGTTCAACAATTCAGGTAGTACTGCACTCTTACTTTAGCATGTTTTTCCTAAGTTCGTCACTCGCAGACGTGTGATGGGTAAATTAGTATCTGTTGTAACGACCTACTTCCATCTCTATGGAAAATCCATAGGGGAAAATTTTTGGGTCAAAAAGCTTTTTGGTAGTAACTCAAAAATTCATAGCCTAGTCCAGATTTGGACAAAATCAGAGTCAGGCGAGTCAAGGGAAATCTATTAACAAATAAGAGATCTAATTATGAATTTGATCACACGAGTGGATAGCTAAGACCTTAAGAAAACCGTATGACTTTATGGAATCAAATTCGGGTGAGTGGAACTCTCAAAACTGATCTTAGCATGAACGGGTAGTTTTTGAGTGTCATATGTTGAAGGTATGTAGTGAAATGGGGGATTGGAACTCCTAATTTAGCTCTTTGTTTTCTTTCTAGCCGCTAGGGTAGGATTATTCCCGCCAGGGTGGGGCCGCTGTGGCGGGATAGGGGTCGCCATAGCAGGCCAGTCGCAAATTAAGTTGGAAATAAACCCCAATAATGCATTTATTCTGAAAATTTCATTCATGAAAGCTAGGAGACGAGCCAAGGAAATTCCTTGATAGTTTTCCACTAAATTTGGTGCTAAAGGTAAGGATTTTACTTCACCTAAACCATATTTTGATTCGTAGAACTTAGAATCTTGATCATATATTGTTGGGGGAGGGTTTTGAACTGTTTTGGATGGTGGGAAATTCCCTAGCTGCACCTAAAGATCATGAGTTTTGCCTAGGGTTGAAAATGTTTATTGTAATCCGGGTAATTAGGCCTCGTTTATTTATTCTCGCGTTATATTGATTGTTTGTAGACAAAGAACAAGCGGAAAGAATCCTGAAAGGGTAGAATCAAGTTTCTTATGAGGGTTCAAGCTTTGTTCGAGGTAGGTGATGGTTGTGATTTCATGTCTGTGTGATGTTTGTTAGTAATTACTTCATTATAATGCATATATGTCTAAAAATGTTGCACTATTGATCATAGTAATCGTAAATGAGTATGAATGAATGATTGTATGCCATGAATCAACACTTGATTGTATAATTTGGAGAATGTACCTTGTGATTGTTATTGTGGCATGTTGACTGGAACAGCTGTCACGTTCCAACACACTAACTGGGATCAGATGTCACATACCGACATACATATTGGGATGAGTGTCGTGATCCGACACACTATCTTGGAATAAGTGTCATGATCCGACACATTAACTTGGAATAGGTGTCACGATCTGGCATACTAACAGTTTGGGTATGGGTTCTGTGAGAAGACTATTGACTTGTAATATAGATGTATTATTGAGAATATAGAATTGTACATTGATTCTGAAATGATGACTGATATTGTATATGTTTGGTATATGCCTATTTTATGATGTTGTGATTACTTGTAAATGGTTTAGTTATTGAAAGAGTCGTGTGATCCTACCAGTACACTGTGGTTATGTACTGATACTGCACTTGCTCTTTTTTTGTTGAGTACAGGGGATCTTCAGTCGGCTAGTGACAAACCTTGTTTAGGATATCAGTGATTGAGATCGAATTCAAGGGTGAGTCAGTTCTTTGATATATCGTGAGTTTATGGTATTTCTAATATATTTCACTTACAAGTTGTGTGTGTCTAGGGCCTTTTTATATTGGTTTTTATGTGTTTTTATCATATTTTGCATGAAAGATGTTCAGGCGCAAAAGTAAAGAGACAACTGAAAGAAATGCAGAAAAGGCCATCTACGGAGGTGATCTACGGACCGTAGGTCCACTGACGCTCCGTAGGTGATGGTCGTAGATCAACAGGCAATGCAAATCATGGAAATCTAACCAATTGTCAAACCACTGTGGCCACTGACGGTCCGTAGATTGATCTACGAACTGTACTATTGATCCGTAGATTGATACTACTGGGGTTCTAGTACTTGATTTTTGAAGATTCTAAGTGTGGAGCCACGGAGGGGGATTGACGGACCGTAGATCAATCTACGGTCAGTATTGCAAGTCCGCTATTTGCTTCTGAGAAGCTGATTTTTGGAGGCTTAAATATTTCTTAAGACCTAGCTGACGGAAGGGACTCACGGACCGTAGATCCACTAACGGTCTGTGAGTCAGTCTCGTGGAATGAAGACGCGTGCATGAACAAACTTTCCTTAATTTGTTTCCCTTTTAATTTAGGACTTGTTTTCTATAAATAGGGCATGTAAGCCTCGTTTTTAGGGGTTAGACTTTATTACTTTTGTTTTACTTTGTGATTAGGGAATTAATTTTGCTACCCTATCAATTCTTGATTTCCAAAGGTTAGTTTTGAAGATTTGGTTTGAAAATCGATTTGAATTTCTGGGTTTATTTTTCTCAACTACGTAAGTTCATAATTCTTTCATCTAAAATAATGAATTGTGTTGATATGATTATGAGTAACTAAACTCCACATCTAGGGCTGTGGGATCCATGAGCGATTAACAAAGTATGAATAGTAAATAAGAAATTCTTGAATAGTCTTTTACATGCATTGATAATTATTTCGTTCAAAAGTCTTTTTAATGAGTGCACGCGTTAGAACTCGTCTTGTTGCTACTTGCCGGACCAAGGAGGTAATCAACAAGAAAAGAATTATCAACATAGATTTAGTGTGATACTATCTAATAGGCTACTGTCAATTGGTGTGCAGTAATAACTAAGCCAAACCTCGATTATGATGTCTAATATGAGGTAAAGGTAAGGGTTAGTAAATTATACATATGTAGGCAGACCAAGATGCAGGGTGAAATTCTCTAGATGTCAAACCAAGGATTTAGAGATACCTAACTTATCACGTTGCATGTAATACCTAAGTCTAAACCAGTTTCCTCGTGGAATCAATCTCAACCTACAAGTTGGGTTCTTTACTTGATAACGATCGCTTATACTTCTTTAGGGAGGTGTAATTTGAGCGTATCAAATTTTGGCGCTGCTGCCAGGGAAATTTGGCTTTTAGATTAATTTTAACTACATTATTGAACTTTAGTCAAATATTTCCTAATTTTACTTTTTCTTTTTCTTTTTCTTTTTGTCTCTCTTAGGTTCTGATCTTGGTGTATGCCAAGGACACGGAGCCAAGGTGTTCACCACTTACTCCTTACGATGCAGAGTTGAAAAGAACTTTGCGAAGAATGAACAATCAAGGAATTCAAGTTAATCCTATCGGAGTAAATCTTAATGATACAGTTGAGTTACAACAGCCGAGAGTAGCTGGTGGGGATAACCAGGATCTAGCTGAAAATCAATTGGGAAATGCAATGAGGGTGCACGGTCCACCAGACCCACAACTGCATGACAACTACAGCAGTAATGCCAATATTGCTAACTCTGATGGACCTCTAGTATTACCCATTTTTCCTCTGGGGCACACATTTGTGGTAACTAGTAGCTTGATGCAGATGCTTAGTGCGAAGGGCTTGTTCCCAAGGTTGCCATCGATGGACCCAGATTCTCACATAGCCAAGATAAGGGTAGTCTACAAGAGCTATGTAGGTCGACCAGACTTGGATATGGATGTCATCGTATTGCGAGTGTTCCCTCTATCACTGACGGGCGTCTTTGCTATATGGTTCTGAGCTTCCTTATAACTCAATCTATACATGGAACCAAGCGAGGGATGTGTTCTTAGAAAGGTATTATCTAGTGTCCAAGAAGTTAAATCACAAAGATAGGGTCAATAATTTTGTGGCATTACCTGGAGAGTCTGTAAGTAGCTCATGGGACAGATTCACTTCGTTTATAAGAGGTGTTCCAGGTCACCGTATTGATAATGAGTCACTGAAGGAATATTTCTATCGAGGTCAAGATGATAACAATAAAGCAGTGCTGGATACTATTGCTGGAGGTTCATATGGTGAGTGCACATACGCACAGATCATAGAAAAGCTGGAGAAGATATCTCGCAACAATAATGCATAGAGCACTAGGAGGTTGGATACTGGGAGAAACACATTTTCCGTTCATGCTACAAACAACCAGTTTGCGGATGAGATTCGTGAAGAGATGGCTCAGATGAGGACCAAGTTGGGTTTGGTATTGAAGCATATGAGCGGAGGTGCAGAAAAGGTAAATATTGTGAACTACTTGACTAGAACTCCACCACTAGTGGAAGAGTGTTACTATGAAGAGGATGCTTATGCTGTGAATGATCAGACGGGGGGTTTTCGACTAAATGCCCAAGGAGCCAACATGGAAAATTGGCGCTAGGGTCAAGGAAACCAAGGTCGAAACTATGGAAATTACAATCGAGAGGGTCAATATGTCTGGGATGAAAAGTTTAATCGCAACAACAACTATAACTAAAATAGCTATGGCAACAGAAACGATCAAGTTGGACCTTATGTTCGCCCTCAAATTCAATAATCTGGTACTAGGGAAGCTGGAGGATGTATGGAGCATATTGAAGATATGATGCAGAAGATGATGAGAAGGTTTGATGTTGCTGATGAGAATGTGAAGGAGATGTGAAATGACTTGTCTGGTATTGGTCAAAAGGTTGATGCCCATGCAATGTCAATAAAGCATCTAGAGCAGCAGATGACCCAGTTGTCTACAGCAGTGAACCTACGTGAACTTGGTACTCTTCCTAGCAACACCATTTAGAATACAAAGAATGACGGCCATTATATGGCAGTTACTACTCGAGGGGATAAGCAAACCATTGATCCACCTATGCCGTCTGTGGTGGAAATTGAGATTATACAAGAAGATGATATGGTAGAGGTTAGAGAAAAGTTTGAGAATGCGACAGAGAAAAAAGCGAAGATATCTCAAAAAATGGTCCCCATACCTAGAACTCCACCACCTTTTCCACAGATATTAGTGAAGAAGACTGAAGATGGTAAATATCACAGTTTTATTACTATGTTGAAGTAGCTTTCCATCAATGTTGCGTTGATAGAAACTTTGGAACAAATGCCTGGGTATACAAAGTTTATGAAAGATATGGTAACAAAGAAGAAGTCTGTGAGTTTTGAAGATGATGATAGATTGCAGCACTGTAGTGCTATTGCTACAAGGTCTCTTGTGCAAAAGAAGGAGGATCCTGGTGCCTTCGTGATTCCATGTACTATTGGATTGTTACACTTTGCTAAGGCATTGAGTGATCTTGGTGCTAGCATCAACCTCATTCCATTGTCTATTTACAAGAAGTTGGGTTTAGGGGACCCAAAGCCCACTACAATGCGGTTACTGATGGCCAATCGAACTGTGAAAAGGACCATTTGTGTACTCCATGATGTGCTAGTAAAAGTGGAATCTTTCATTTTTCTGGCAGATTTTGTGATTCTTGAATGTGAGGTTGATTTTGAGGTTCCCATCATCCTTAGGAGACCATTTTTTTCCACAGGGCATGCGTTGGTTGATATGGAACAGGGACAGATGAAGATCAGACTGAACAATGAAGAAGCAACTTTCAATATTTATAGGTCCATGAAGCAAAGTGGTGAGCTACAAACAGTATCTGCTATAAATTATAGAGTGGAGAGTGGGACAGAAGTGCAAATTAAAGAGCGACTAGGTGTTAAGGCATTAGCAGCAGTAATGATGAATTTCGATAGTGATGGTATTGAAAAGTATGATGAGTTGTTAGCTGCACTCGATAGGTGTGAATATCAGTCCAAACCAAAGAAGTATGAGTTAGACATGAAGAATCACGAGTCCCTACCTGAAAGACCATATATTGTAGAGGCACCGAAATTGGAGCTTAAGGCTCTGCCACGGCATTTGAGGTATGTATACTTGGACAGAGAAAATACTTTGTCGGTCATCATTGCGGCAGATTTGAATGCGAGACAATTAGAGTGCTTGGTAACTGTGTTAAAGAGGTTCAAGCGAGTTATTGGGTGGCTTATTGCGGATATTATTAGGATTCCTCACGGTATTTGCTCTCACAAAATCCAACTCATGCCAGATCATAAGCCCAGTATCGAGCACCAGAATAGATTAAATCTACCTATGCAAGAGGTAGTTAAAAAAGAGATCATCAAGTGGCTGGATGTGAGAGTTATTTATCCCATTGCAGATAGTAGTTGGGTGTGTCCTGTGCAATGTGTGCCTAAAAAGTGTGGTATTACTGTGGTTCCAAATGAAAGAAATGAGTTTGTTCCAATGAGGCCTATGATTGGATGGAGAGTTTGTATGGATTACCGAAAGTTGAATGCGTGGATAGAAAAGGACCATTTTTTTATGACAGAAAAGGACCATTTTTCTATGACATTCATGAACCAGATGTTGGATAGACTTGTAGGAAAGGGTTGGTATTGTTTTCTTGATAGGTATTCGGGCTACAATCAAATTTCTATAGCTCCAGAAGACCAAAAGAAGATCACCTTCACTTGCCCTTATGAGACTTTTGCTTTCAAACGGATGTCATTTGGGTTATGCAATGCTCCAGCAACCTTCCAGCACTGTATGATGTCGATATTTTCTGATACGGTGGAGGACACTATTGAAGTATTCATGGATGATTTTTCAGTTGTAGGTGATTCTTTTGATCGTTGTCTGGATCATTTGGCTGAAGTGCTTAAAAGGTGTGAAGACTGCAACTTGGTGTTGAATTGGGAGAAGTGTCATTTCATGGTTAAAGAAGGTATAGTTTTGGGTCATTGAATTTCAGAGAAAGGTATTAAAGTTGATAGAGCTAAAGTTGAGGTAATAGAAAAGCTTGCGCCAGCTATTTCTATAAAAGGTGTTAGAAGTTTTCTTGGGCATGTTGGGTTCTATAGGAGATTCATAAAAGACTTTTCAAAATTTGCACACCCTTTGTGTAAACTGCTAAAAAAGGAGTATAGTTTTGATTTTGATGAGGCTTGTCTGAGAACATTTGGAGAGTTAAAGGAGAAGTTGGTTACTGCACCTATCATTATTTCACATGATTGGGGACAACCGTTTGACGTAATGTGTGATGCAAGTGGAGTGGTGCTTGGCATGGTACTAGGACAGAGGAAAGAGAAAATTCTTCACCCTATTTACTATGCTAGCAAAGTTCTAAATGTGGCCCAGAAGAATTATATTGTGACCGAACAAGAACTTCTTGCGGTGGTTTTTGCATTCGAGAAATTTCAATCCAACTTGCTTGGTACTAAGTTCATAGTGCATACTGACCATTCTGCATTGAGGTATTTGATGGCGAAAAAGGATGCAAAACCAAGATTAATTAGATGGGTATTGATGTTGCAAGAGTTATATTTTGTGGTAAAAGATAGAAAGGAGACCGAAAATCAAGTTGCCGATCACTTGTCCAGATTAGAAGAAGAGGCTATGCTAAAGCTTGGAGATATGGCTGAAATTAATGATGCTTTTCCAGATGAACAGGTATTGGTTGCTTCTCATGATTTGATTCCATGGTTTGCAGACTTTGCTAATTATTTGGCAAGCGATTTAGTGCCCCGAACTTGTCTTTTCACCAAAGAAAAAAGTTTATGCATGATGTGAAGAAATTCTTTTGGGATGAGCCTTACTTGTATCATAGTTGTGCTGATGGGATTATTCCTCGTTATGTGCCCGAGGTTGAGATGTTGAGTGTACTTGAAGAATGTCATTCATCGCCTGTTGGTGGGCATCATAGTGGTATTCGGACTGCGCATAAGATTTTGCAGTGTGGCTACTACTAGCCTACCATCAACCAAGATGCTCATGATTTCACCAAGTCTTGTGATCGTTGCCAAAGTGAAAGAGGGACTTCAAAGAAGCAAGAGCTTCCTATGAATCCTATATTGGTGTTAGAGTTGTTTGTTGCATGGGGCATTGATTTCATGGGTCCATTTGTGAGTTCATATGGGATGAAGTATATTCTTGTTGCAAGAGAAATCAAATAGATTTTGGCGAAGACTGTGAATGCTAATAGAATGGATTGGTCAAGGAAGCTTGATGATGCTCTATGGGCCTATTGCACTACATACAAGACCCCCATAGGTATCTCTCCTTACCAACTTGTATATGGGAAGTCTTGTTATTTACCGGTAGAGCTAGAGCATAAGGCGATGTGGGAAATGAAGAAGTTAAATTTGGATTGGGGCGCCGCATCGAATCAAAGAATGAATGACTTGAATATGCTTGATGAGTTTCTCCTAAAAGCTTGATCTACGGACCGTAGGTCCACTGAAGCTTCGTAGGAGATGGCTGTAAATCAGCAGGCAATGCAAATCAGGGAAATCTGACCAAGTGTGGAACCACGGTGGCTACTAACGGTCCATAGATTGATCTACGGACCGTACTGTTGATTCGTAGATTGATACTGCGAGGGTTCCAGTACTTGATTTTTGAAGATTCTAAGTGTGAAACCACGGAGGGGGATTGATAGACCGTAGCAAGTCCGTCGTTTGCTTCTAAGAATCTAATTTTTGGAGGCTGAAATATTTTCTAAGTCTTAGATAACGGAAGGGACTCACGGACAGTAGATCAAATGACTGTCCGTGAGTAAGTCTCTTGGAATGAAGACGTGTGCCTGAACAAACTTTCCTTAATTTGTTTTCCTTTTAATTTAGGACTTGTTTTCTATAAATAGGGTATGTAAACCTAGTTTTCAGGGGTTAGACTTTATTACTTTTGTTTTACTTTGTGACTGGGGAATTAATTTTTCTACCCTACCAATTCTTGATTTCCAAAGGTTAGTTTTGAAGATTTTGTTTGAAATTCGAGTTGAATTTCTGGGTTTATTTTTCTCAACTACGTAAGTTCATAATTTTTTCATCTAAAACAATTAATTGTGTTGATATGATTATAGGTAACTAAATTCCACAACTAGGGTTGTGGGATTCATGAGCGATTAACAAAGTATGAATAGTAAATAAGAAATTCTTGAATAGTGTTTTGCATGCATTGATAATTCTTTCGTTCAAAAGTCTTTTTAACGAGTACACACGTTAGAACTCGCCTTGTTGCTACTTGCCAGAGCAAGGAGGTAATCAACAAGAAAAGAATTATCAACATAGATTTAGTGTGATACTATCTAATAGGCTATTGTTGATTGGTGTGAAGTAATAACTAAGCCAAACATCGATTATGATGTCTAATATGAGGTAAAGGTAAGGGTTAGTAAATTATATACACGTAGCCGGACCAAGGTGCAGGGTGAAATTCTCTAGATGCCGGACCAAGGATTTAGAGATACCTAACTTTTCATGTTGCATGTAATACACTAGGAAAGGATTGCTATTACTAGGATTACTGAGTTATGAGCTTGTGGTGAACACGTATTACCTAGTTAATTTTCTCATCTTGATAACAATAAAAATTGACTTTTGTTTACTGAATTCTTACAATTTGTTTCACAAATCCCCCCTTTTTATTACTTGTTTCTGGAAGTACTTTGACTAAACGAATATAAGTGTAAGTTAAAGTTAAGTCTAAACTAGTTTCCTCGTGGGATCGACCCCAACCTACAAGTTGGGTTCTTTACTTGATAATGATCGCTTATGCTTCTTTAGGGAGGTGTAATTTGAGCGTATCATTCTTCCATGCTGACATGAGTTCTCGTTATGTTTAGTCCATTTCTATTTTAACTTTGACTAGTACTTTAGATATTCTTATATTTAGTTTGGGGTTGCACCCATTTTCTTACACTTGTCGTTAGTAGATGTTTTGGAATATTGACTTTCAGGTTCTAAGCATTATTTCCGCATTTGTTTGTTAGACTTTTGGATTTTATGGGAACTCCCTATTTTTTTTTCCTTTAGACATTTAAACGTCCTTCTGTATCTTTAAATGTTGTAGTTTCGTTAATTTGGTTAGTTGGGTTGTAGACACAGTTCTCGCATCGAAGGGTTAGTGTGGGTGTCAATCACGAATGTCTGGGTCCCTAAACATCAAGCAACAACCCAAACCCGACTCATTCGCTACCTTTCCCGTCGAGTTCCTCCATTAATGGAGAACTTTGAGCTAGGAACTTCAAATGAGCTAAAAGGTCTAGCAATTCCGTAAAAGAAGGTCACCTATGATCCTTGAATTTCAGCCAGAACCAACCCCTCACCATTATTACCGCTACAGTTCCGACCAGTATGACAAAAGCGACCAATAAACATGCCTCGCCGGAATAATGACACTATCAACAAACCAGATCAGTCCTACATCTTCTGTTCTCTTCTACGGTGACACTTTATTCATTGGTTTGTGTAATGTTGTTGGATTGTGGTTATTATAAATGTAGTTTTTTGTATTACTGGCCGGGAATATTCATTCTCCGATTAGCCTTCGTTTTCAGATTTGGCCAAATTCTTTTGTGTATATAGTTTTGTTCAATTAAGTATATCAATGCAACTAATAAGATTTTAATTTGAGAAGTATTTATTGTTTATTCTTATCTACTAAAGGTACCTCATTTTATCGAAAAAAGGCCTAAAATACCTTCGAAGTATTGAAAATGGTACAAAACTACCCTCCATCCACATATTGGTTCCAAAATGCCCTTATATCCACCTATTGGCTCCAAAATACCCTTGTCATCCACCTTTGGGTTCAAAATTGACCACTTATTTAACGGTTTTAAATTTAAACTATTTAAATATTTTTTAAAAAATACTTGGCGCTCAACTATTGGTTATAATTTAATTTATTAATATCATTTATAAACGAACCCACTACCCACCCATTACTAATTAAACCCCACCCAATTAATAAACCAATTCTAATATCAAAATCACCCTCAACACTCTACTAAAACACGACGAAATTACAGATTCCTGAAAATGACATCCAAAATTATTCTAGTCCGAATTGAAGCCCTAGTTAAATTTAGGTTGAGCCGCTTATTTAGGAGGACACTTAGGATTCTATTCAGTAACATCACATAATTGAGACGAAGGAATAATTCAGATGAACATAGTCAGACTTTTAAGTTTATCGGTAATTTTTATTTAGACACTTGAATTATAATATGTTTTTATTGAGGACTTGAATGCATGATATTGCACTTCTATAGACATTTTCTCCTCAAATTTTTAGAAACACTCATTGGCAGTAGCTTTCCTGTTGTTGCATTAGTAATGGGGGCGGGTTTATTAATTGGGTGGGGTTTAATTAGTAATGGCTGGGTAGTGGATTGGTTTATAAATTATATTAATAAGTTAAATTATAACAAATAGTTGAGCACCAGGTATTTTAAAAAATATTCAAATAGTTTAAATTTAAAATTGTTAAATAAGTGGTCAATTTTGAACCCAAAGGTGGATGACAAGGGTATTTTGGAGCTAATAGGTGGATGAGAAGGGTATTTTGTAGCCAATAGGTGGATGGAGGATAGTTTTGTATCATTTCTAATACTTCGAGGGTATTTTAGGCCTTTTTCCGTTATTTTATTTATTTTATTATTGTTTTAGTTTGTCCATTTGATTATTTTAGTACTGTTGACATATTAAATCTAGTTAGCACTCAAGTAATTACTATATTTACTTATTGATTTTTGTGTTGTCTTTAGTTTGTTTTGGAAATCTTTTCATCGTGGTTTATTGTAGTTTTGCTACTGTTTATTGTTGGAATGATGATGTTATTTTGTTCACTTCTCTATCATATTGTTATTATTTAAGTAACAAGTTAAAATGTCCATTGAAAAAATCTATCTGTCGATTTTCGAGGCCTCCTCATCTTAAAGAATGAAATTTAGTTTAAGTTTATATATTTGTATGTTCAAATTGGCCAATGAAGAAATTATCGTCGATTTTCAAGGCATCCAATGTTAATAACATTGATTTTTATTTCTAAGTTATTATTTGATTTATTCATTTTTACTTTTATTTCTTTATCGGTAACACTTTTATTAAGTATCTTTACAAGTACACAGAGTTGCTTCTCATGGAAGCTATTCGAATGGAGTTTGAATGATATCTTTTATTTATTATTGCGTATATTATTGACGTTAGGCAACCCTTAGGCTGATTCACATATTATTGTTTCATTTTATTATTTGTGTATATTGCATGTGTATTATACTCGTATATTATTTTTATCTCCACCTCAATTTGAAAAAATGAATTCGAGTCGGGACCCACAGTTGTGGATTTCGAAGGATGCCTAATACCTTCCCTTTGGAATAACATGAACCCTTACCTAAAGTCTATTGGTTTCATAGACATTTCTTTTCTGGGAATATAGAGGTTCTAACCATTTTGAGTTAATTTTTTCAAATTGAGGAGACTATTCTTTTATTATGTTTTTCATTATATCTTTTATGTTTTGTTGATTATTTGCATATTTTACTCATTACCTATTCATTATTTCTTATATATTGTTATTGTATCATGGTATAATTTTCATCAAATGACAAATATAATGCATTAGGAAAAGGACAGTTATGTGGTTATCTGCGACCTTTCTGTAGAAAAACACCATATCCTTTGGAGTAGTAAATGGATAGTTAGTTCCTGATCGTCCAATGCCGTTTATGATCTCCACCCCGTAGTTTATCCAACTCGAGTCACCCATCCACTTTCAAATAAAGCCATCATAGTAACTTCTCACTATAGCATTCATAGTTTGAGTTAATTCTTCACACAAGGCATAATATGTTGGAACTATGTTTGATATGATTCCTGCTTTAACTAGATACGCGGCGCCATTTTTGAAGCGTAACATTTTATAGCGCTTCTCTACAACAACTTAAAGTGTAACATTTGCAAATGTACATGGTATGATTTATATTTAAGAAACAACACAATTGACATTCCTATAACTTCAGTTTTGAAGTATGGCAGTGTTCGCTATAAAATTATTTATATGACACTGTCTTATTAAGAAATTATTTTTGGATATATTCACTAATCACATTTAGACATAATTTATAAATAATCTCAAGCACAAATTTAGCTAATACATAATTCCAATATATAGATTTGCAATAACTTCAAAATATAATGTTTTGTACTACCCATGCATATAAAACAATATTTTAAAGATGTGTAATAGCAATGAAATTCACAAAATCAAATGTATTCAAACTTTAATAATAGTTCGGAAACTCTTCATCAGTCTTGCCATTCAAATTCAATCACCCTAATTTTCCTACACATACAAAAAGAAATTAAAAATTAGAGAGAAATTATGTTCGACAAATAGAATGTAATTAGATCTCATGTTCATAAGTAATAAATATCAACGACAATACATTAGAAAGAAACCATATTCATACTGAAAAACTGCTCTGATCCGAAAGAGCTATAATATATATATATATATATATATATATATATATATAAAATAGATGATTCTATAGTTGGTAATCCTTACCCACCATATGGAAGAAAAGAGTACAAATTCTAATTAAAAGTTATGGAGTTCCACTGATCAGTCTACCACATTCCTAGGTGATGTGAACTCGTTGTTAATAGGAAATATATCAATTCAAAACATTGGATTGCGGCAAGTAGGACCCAAAGAGGTCTAAATTAACAAGAAAACATGTTGATGTAGTGTAGTTTAGTAGTATATTGACAATGAAGTTTTGGATCACTATTTATACATACACCTTAGTCTCATTATTTACACAAATCAGAATCAACTAAAGCGGGGCATAAAAAAGACCACTCATTTTAAAGTAAATGATGTAATTATTAAACAATGGCATCTATTTTCAAAATCAACACAACCTTTCGTTGAAGTTAAAACTTTAATAACTGCTGTACTAAGTTACTTAACTTTGCTTGGAACTGGGCCTGTTTGGAATCTGAAGAAGTTAAGGGTTGCATTCAAAATTCCTAAATGTATATTCATTCTTTGTTTGGAAGTGAAGGGAAGAGATTTCTAATTAAAGGGAATTTAGTAAGAAACTGATACTAGCTGTTTATTTGACTAATACCATGGAATCTGATCATCGTCTGTTTGCTGAATGTTATTTGACTACTTAATTTTAGAAGGACTTCACTAGATGGTTTGGGTAGGCTCTACAACAGCAGGATGTTGCAACATCTCAACTCATACTAAAGATCAAGCATTAATGGAGAAGGAAGAAAGATATTGTAACTATTGGATTGGGATCTTAAGTATACCGCACATGGATAGCTAGATATTGAAAGGTGTAATGGGACCATACTGTGTATAGAGATACCATCTTACAACAACTACAATTAGAACTTAGAAAAATCATTGACATGTTCAGAGCATCAAAAAGAGCTAGGAAATATAGTTTTTCATGGACAAAATATATAACTGATTTTTTTTTAGGCCTCACATTCGTGATAGACTTCTTGGAAGGAAGTCAGGGAGCGGGTTGCTCTTTAGGTATACAAATTTAGTTGTTACAACAAAACTAGTAAATATTCATACATACATACACTCCTTTATATACATACAAAATCAGCCAAAACATAATTAAAACACAACTCTCCTCTATGTTAACTACTATCACTTTCAGCACTTATAAACATAATTAAAACTGATCAATTTGCACATTTTAAGGTAAATAAAGGCTCAAAACATGTTCAAATCTCTTTAGTTTTCCAATTTATGCTAGTTCTCTTTACTTAATTTACTTCAAGTGTATCTAAAATAAACAAAATTTTCATGCAAACCATCTTAAAAATATAAGAACCGTAGGATCACTGTTCCGCATATTCAAGAAAAACTTAACAGAACCCTAAGCATGGTCAAGTTCTAGTTATTTTTGTTGTCTCTCCACAGTTCAAGATTTATTATATTACAGATAAAGAAAGTCGATACACTCAGAACCGAGAATAAAGTCCCTCCTACTTCCAGATTTGCTTTCACCAAATAGAGAATACTAATGCCAACAGAACACTACGGTCTTGACGGACAGGCAAGCTAACAAGTACCACTATTAACAAAATTAAGTAATTTTTTGTTCACACAAAATGAAAATATACAGTTAATAGTTTCAAAAGTAATAAAGAAAAATAAATCAAAATACCTCTGAGAGAGAAGTAAAAGAAAATATGAGTAACCCTTTGAAAAATAATAGGTTCAACTTGGTCAATTAAGACATATAAAATCAGCTACAAAATAGATAACTTAACTAGCCAAACCAAAAGAGTATAGGAAAAAAAGCAACAAGATAGTTAGTATATCACCTTACAACGTCAAATTAGCTAAAGATTACTCCATATGTATCCATGCTCAATTTTCTACTCTGGCAGAGGCAACATATTTTTTCTAAAGGTATTAGTCTTATGATTTCTTTTATGTTTTCCAATATATATTCTATATATTCTATGTCGTGGGTTTGTTGAAATGTTTCTATATTTTCTTTTATTAGATTACTTAGTAAAGTAATATCTGTTATAGTTTGTTGCCAATATTCTAAGTATTCTTGGTTTATCATTAATCTGAGTATTGAATTTATAAATCACTTAGATTAAAATCTATAATTTCATTATTTATTCTATTTATTTCATCTAGGTCGTACCATACTTGGTTCATTAATTCTATTTCTTCTTCTTCAATTATATTTTCCCATATGATCTGTCTTATTTCTTTAGGTATATTTCTGAGTATATGTAGGATTAATATTTTGTATGTTAAAGTCATTTCATCATGTAAGTAAGTCATATCAATCATCACAATAGCAATTTAATACAATTCCTTCATATCATAATCCTGACAGATAGCATTCATATCAGATTATTATAACTAGATTATCTTCAAACATTTTTTTGTCACTGTTAACACCGTACTTTCGAAAATACTTTCTTCCTACAGCGCCTCAACTGTGTTTACTCCCTCACGGCTTCCCATGCCTACGGTTTCAACTTTAGGATGGCATAGTCGGAAGTTTTCTTTTTTTTCCTCATGTTAACAAACTTAAAAACATTTGACAATAATTCTAGTATAACAACTTAATATAAATTCATCTTATCAATATTATGATATTCAGGAATCAAGTAATTTAGCTATTCATATTCATGATTATAGATATAATGGATATATGTACCTGTGGAGTATCTTCATTATGTTGATCCATTGCTTGGACAAAGTTTAGCTTTGAGAAAAATATTTATTTGAGAGAATATTTGTTACAAAGGCGGTGCTTTCCGTGTAGAAAGTCTTGCCTCTATCTTGCCTAATGGTTCTCTATTTATACAAGTATAAGTAACCTTACTATGGTTACTTTTTCTAACCTATAGTTACTTTAGCTAACTATGATTACTTTACATTTTGTCTAATACTATTCCTATCTACTTTATGTCCGCACTAATTTACATCTTTACAAAATGACAAACAACTTTACATATCTTTCTTCTTTATCTTTTATCCACTATCTTCCACTATCTTCTATTGTCTTCCCACTATCTTCCACTTATCTTTGCTTTTGTCTATCTTTGTCAGATATCTTCTATTCCGGGTTGACAGCTGGAATTATATTGTCTTCTCCGTAGCATTTTGAACAGTTGTGATCTGGATATTTGTGTCCTATAGTTTTGCAGTAATTTGCCATTAGCTTTGTTGAAATGAAGTTTTGCCTTATAGCTCTTGTTGTTGGTTTCTGTTCTGGTTTTAGTAGGCTTAATACCCACTGTCTTATTTCTTCCATATCTGCTGCTATTGTTTCTCTGCAATTTGAATATATCATTGTTTGTTCCCTGGCATAGTAACTCCATATTGTATTTTCGTTCAAATAATTTGTTGCTAGCTCATTTAGTATCATAGCTAGGCCAATAATTCTTTTTCTTGCGTAGAACTCTGGTATTTCTATTGTTTGAATTTCGTTTTGTTTTTCTATTTTTTCTGGGATAATTATCTCCCTTGTCAATCCTATTTGTATTACTTGTATAATTGGCTTTATTTCATCATATAGTATCTCTCTTTGGTCTTTGAATAGAATTTTATGTAAAATAGCGTTCCTTTGGTAATTCGTTTATAGTGCATAAATGCTTTATGTAGTTTCGGAATTGTAGTTATCTCGTCTCCTGTTGCTGTATATACTGTGTTTAGCAATCCATAGTGGTAACAAGTTCCTACTAGATTGGCGTTTGTACCTGGTTGTGCAATTAATTTGTTGTATCCTTGTAGGTTTTGGGTAATATAATCTTCATGAGGGTTTTTTGTATTTATAGATCTAGGATTTTGGTTCAAAAAGGTTTGTATCTTATGGATATTTTCTATATAGGTTCGGGTTATATGGTTATATGTTTGTTTATGTTGTCCTAGACTTTCTTTGTACGTATTGACCTGAGCGGGTATGAATATATCTTTTTGGACTTTTGGTGTAAATGGTTTATCAAATAATTTGGTCATATTTGTATTGACATATCTCGTTTTGGTTTTCTCTTTTGCTGCAGAGGTACTAGCTGTTCCGGTAGCTGCATTTAACGCATTGTTAGTTTGGGTTTTTCGGTGTTTCCCATCGTCACCTTCTAGCTCGGAATTTTTGAGTCGTCCGATGGACTTAGCTCCGCATGTTTCTTGTCATCTTTGCTGACTTTTTATATGTTGTAGCTCTTTTTCCATTGTATCTAGCTTTGTATGAAACAATGTCATTGTATTCAATATTTTCTCAATCGTATTTTCATTGTCTAGATCCGTCTGAGTAGCTTTGTCTTGATATGTAATCTGCAATAACATTTTTGTCAGTACTTATTACTTCTATCGTAAATGTGAAATTTTGTATATTCAATACTAGTCTTCGTATTTCTTTAGTTGTTACTAAATCTTGTATTTTCCTTGTAATCCACCATTTCACCTGCGTATTATCTGTTCTTACAATAAACTTGTTATAGACAATATATGGTTCAAAAGCTAACAAACATTTGTATAAAGCATATAGTTCTTTTCTATTTATCTCCCATTTTATTTCGGGATTTGTAAATGTTCCGGAGTAATATCTACAATGATGTTCTATCTTTTTTCTTTTTCGTATTTATATTTTAATACTCCTCCATAGCTTATTTCCCTGGCATCTGATTCTACTATGTATATGAATTTTTTATTTTCGTCTGGAAAGTATAATTTTGGTAATTTTTTGCATAATAGTTTTATTTTTCATATTTGGGCTTGGTCTTTTTGGTCAAAATAATATTCTACATCCTTTTTTTATTTTTCATGTAATGGTTTAAGATTTTCGGCTAAGTTAGGTATGTATTCTCGTACCTGATTTATTAATCCTAAAAATGATTGTAATTTCTTTTTTGTGTCTATGTTTTCTTCATAATTTATTATTTTTTGTACTATATGGTTTTGCATTTTTATACCATTTTTATCTATTTGTATTCCTAAAAATTCTATTTGATTTTTCATTATTTCTGCTTTTTTCTTGCTTAAACTTATTCCTGAAGATGTTATGATATGAATAAATTTTTCTAATAGTCTTATATGTTCTTCTTCTGTTCGTGAATATAATAATATATCATCTATGTAGACGATGCAATTTTCTAGTTGGTTAAAATAATTATCCATAGAATGTTGGTATCTACCTGGTGCATTTTTATATCCAAAAGATAATACGTTCCATTCATAAAATCCTTGAGGTACTGTAAAGGCTGTTAATCTTTTAGATTCTTCTTCTAACTTGAGATGGTAAAATCCTGATTTACAATCAAATTTACTAAAATAATTATAACCTTGTATTTGTCTTACTTTCAATACCTTATTTGGTATGGGGTAATTATATATTTTTGTTTTTTGCATTTAAATTTCTGTAGTCAATAACCATACGGCTTTTCCCTCGTTTTTGTTCACTGTGTTTATTTACTATGAATGCTGGACTTGTATGTTTACTATTACTTTCTTGAATATATTTATTTTCTAATAATTCATTTATATGCATTCTAAATTCTTTTAAATCATCAAAATTGTATTTTAATGGTTTTTGGGTTATTATGCTATTTTCATCAATTAGTTCAATTTTTACCTTTGTTTTATGTTTTTCCCATCCTTTTAAGGGATCTTCACTATATAATAGTTCTAATTTTTCTTGGATTATTTTTATCTTGTCTATAGAAAATATTATCAATTCTATATTATGAGTACTTTCTTTGATATTTTCTAATTTTTGGGTTATTTTCTCACTTCCTTTAATCCATGGTGTGGATTTTCTATTTTTATTAGTTACTCTTTTTGCTCTGCTTTTTGTTTGCATGGTGTTGTAAACGACCAGTGTGTTTTTGTTATTATGTGGGGATATAGTTTTTCTAAAAACGGCATTCCCAAAAGCATATCTTTATTAATAAATTCATAACTATATATTTCTTCTATAGTTAATATTTTATCCCATATTTTTAGCTTTATATTTTTTGCTTTGTAGGTTATCATACTTCCTTCATTATTAAATCCTGTTACTACTATGGGGGTTTTAATTTTTCCCATTTTTCGTCTGGTAGACAATTATGTTTACACATATTTGCTTCGCTCCCGTATCTAACATTGGAGTATAGTATCTATTATAATAATTTTCTACTATTATTTTTGCAAGTATATAGATTTTCATAATGCTCTTTTTATTGTGACTTTTTTGGTTTTATAAGTTATAATTAATTGTGTATTGTCTAGATTATAGGGTTTCATTTTTCTAACCATTTTATTCCTAGTATTATATTATCACCTTGGTATATTATAAATTTTATTAATATAATTATTCCTCCTATAATGACCTCTTTTTTGATCGTGTCTTCTATGGATGATAATTCTTTTGGTAATTCGGGACATGCTTGTTTCTTAGATATTATCTCTTCTTCATCTACTAGTTCTCTTGGTGTATAATTTTCTTCTTGTCCAGTATTTATTATAATAATATGTTTTCTTTGTTCTATTATTCCAGTTATATAATAATGGTATGGTTCAATTTCTTTTATTATTGGATATTCTACTGATTTTCGTTGAGGTTGAGATGTATTTTCTGTTTTATCTATATTACTTATTCTATCACCTACTATTTCTAAATCTTCCTCTATATCTATTTCTTTGTAACTATAATCATTATTATCTATTCTTTGTTACAATTTGTTCAAAGGGTCTTCTATTTTTATCTTATTTATTTTATTTTTTTTTGTTATTTTGTGTTTTGTTGTTAGTACATATAGGTTTTTCTATTTGTGAATATTTTACTGCCTGGGGCTAACTCTATTCCTGACATTTTCCAATATAATACTAATGATTTATCTATATTTTTATCGTCTATTGCTGAATAATTTGCACTAATTATGAATTTAAATTTTTGGTATATTAGATTTTCTTTTACTGCACTTATTATACTTCTTTCTATTGGCTCTATTATTCTATCATCTGCTAAATATATTTCTATTGGTGTATCTATTCCTTCTCTAAAATAGGCTTTTATTAATATCTCTGTTCCTCCTAAGTGTACGTACTTTATAGGGTCTTTAGCTTTAATTGCTTGTATTTCTTTATTTATTATTCGTTTATTTATTATAGGTATTCGTGCTTTTCCTTTAGCGTATTTACAATCTATTATGTGTTCTTTTTGACTTACTACATAATATTCTTCTTTTTGTCTTTTAAAAATATTTCTTATAAGGGGTAATTTAAATATTTTTTCCACACTGAGGTCTAATTCCTTTCCTTTTATTTGTTCAAATATATTTACATGAAATATTACTTTTTGTTCGTAGATTCTTCATTTGTATATTCCTCTTTTATTATTTGTACATCTTTATCGAGTCATTGTAATTATTTTCTTCTTCTATTTCATTTTCGAGTAGTCCAGTCTCATGGTCAAATTCATTTATATCAAATTCGTATATACTATCATCACTATCAGGCTCATAGTCTATATGATCTATTTGGGCATATATGTCATCATTAATTATTATTTCAGATATTTGTTTTCTTTTTGGATCCTTAGGTGATTTACAGTCTTTAGCTAAATGTCCTAGTTTTCCACAATTATAACATGTACATTCTATTATTTTTTTCTTTGGTCTAAAAGGTCTTTTGGCTTTAGTATGTTTTATATAATATCTTCTTCGTGGTCTTTTATACTTATATTGGGATTTAAATTTTTTTAATTTTCCAGGTTTTCTATTTTTCTTTTTATAGTAGTTATCACTACATCCAAATTGGGGTGCTATTCTATCTTTACAACAGGCTAAGTTTTTTATTATTGATTTTTCTATTTTTATGTCTTCTCTATATTTTTCACATATTGCAGAATACCATTTTTGTAAATATCGCATTCGTGCTCCTAGTGTATCTTGTAATCCTGCACTATTCCAGTCTTTTATTATTTTAGAACTAAATGGTTCTGGTAATTTTGTAAAATACAACTTTCTTATTTCTTGTGCTTCTGTTGGGTCATAAGTTCCTTTATAATAATATTCTCTAAATACGCATGTATATTCATCTATATAGCACATATTACATATAGCTAATTTTAACATCAGATTTCTATGTAACTGTTTTTCTTTATTTTGCTCTTCTACTTCTGTTGTTGTACTGCTAAATTCATTTCTTATAGCAAGTTCATATTTATTTAATATATCAATGGGTGTAGTTGCATTTTCTCCATCCATTTTTTTACTACTTCTTAATATCTTAGTGCTTTCTTCTGCTAGATTTTGTAACCATAATTTTACTGTCCCTATGAATGTTCTTTCTATATATCCTGGTATTTCTGACATTCCAATTTTGTTATCTATTAATTATTTTGATATATAGCCTACCCATAATTGTATTGTTTTATTTATGTCTGCTAGACAATCTAAATCTAGAAAACTAGTATTTCTGGTTGTTGTAGATGGTGTCCATTTTTTATTTAATCTTTTATTCCATAAAGTATCATATCTATCTGATTCTTGATAACTAACTGTGTAATAATTCGGACTCATTGTTCTAGGATTTTTGACTTCTGCACTTGTGCTTGTACTTGCTTTATTTTCTACTTCTTCAGTATTTACTTCTATTTTATTATTAATTTCGGTTCTTTCTATTTTTTCTAATATTTCTGTATATGTTTCGCTTATCTCTGAACCTTGTTCTGAACAGTTTTCATCTATATCAACATTATCAATGCTTATATCTGGGTTTAATTGTTCCTTAAATTTCTTTATTTCTATTTCTAATTCAGTCTCTTTTTCTTTTTCTTTTTGTTTAGCTGCGTATAATTCTTTAAGTATGGCTAGTTCTTTTTCTAGTGCAAGTATTCTATCATTCTTTACTTCTTCTAACTGTTGTAATTCTAGTTGTTTTGTTTGTTGTTTTATTGTCTCTATTTCTTTTTTCCTATCTATTTCTTCATTTTCTTTAGTTATTCGTACCATTGCAGTTAAACTATCTTCTAATCTTACTGTTTCTTTTTCTATCATTAAATGTAAATTATCACCTATCTTTTTATATCTCCTTCCTAAGTTTGAAAATATTATCTTTATTTTTAATCCTTCTGAATTTTCGTAAGTTTTTTCTTCTATAGCAAATTCTTCCTTATTCATTTTAGATTATGTTTTAGTTTATACTCTATAGTTTGTATTTCATGTTGTAGTGTAAATATCATTTTTCTTTGTGCTAACAAAGATTTCTGACATACTCCTGCATATATGTTATATTGTAGTCTTTCTTGTTTGTATTTTAATTCTTGTCGTTTTGTTATTACTGTCCTGATTTCTGACATACTCCTGCATATATGTTATATTGTAGTCTTTCTTGTTTGTATTTTAATTCTTATCGTTTTGTTATTACTGTCCTGATTTTATTTGTCTTTTAGAATATGTGGGAAACTTTTTCCTCAAAATGTAATGACTTTTTGCTAATTATAAATTGGGGTGAAAGCTAGACTTATGGAGGGAATATATTTATTTGAGTCAGAAAAACACATGAGAACTATAAGGGCACACTTATGAAGTGTTATATTACGAATTATAAAAATAGCACACTTAAAAAGCGATGTCATATATTTAAGAAGGTGAAGTAAATTATTTTATGATTTGGCAATGCTTAAAAAGTGTATTTTATACTACTAATTAAGAGCACGATTTCAAAGCGTTTCCAATGTTATCGTGGCCAAATATTATATGTAAAGGCCAAACAATAAAAGTGTTCCCACACACCCTTTTAATAACATTTTTGATGTGTTGTCTAGTACTGATGTGGCCTTAGGATAGATTTGTTGTAGTGTTTGGTACCTCTAATTTATACTTTTGTTACACTCGAAAATATTCTCTGGTATACATTCAAGATAAGAACAAAACCAGATTCATCGTTTCATGTGCATTGTGTGGTGAATTTTGAGTTAAAATCAATTGTGTTGCATTAATCTAGAACTTTAACTCCATGTTTCTTAAGGCATAATTATGACTAATGTTTGATTTGAGAAATGATCATACGCCTTCTTTGACCCATTTGAGCCTTTCAAAGCCTACCAAATGACATTAATCCTTATTAGTGTGTCCCAATTTGAGACTTAAGCCTTTTCGTTGGACAACCACATTGTCACGACCGAGGATACATCCCAGATGTAACGTGGTGTATAGGACCCCGAGAAGACCCATACAAGGCACTTAGCATTCATAACATAAGAAATAGAACAAAGGAGATAAATACAACCTTTCAAGTCCAAAGTTTTATAAAAGCAAAATGGAATTCTAAACACTTGTCTCAATAGCCATCTAATACAATAGAATGAAATTGGACCTATCCCATACATCATCTCCAAAACTGAAAGAAAAGAAGAAAACTGAAAACAATGAAAATTTGTCCTCAAAGCATGAGGACTCACCAAAGCTCAGAATCTCACAAATCAACCTCTAGCCGCGAAACTAAGAACCCTGACTGTCGGACCCTACATTTGGGGATATGTAGGCAAGAGTATGCATTAGTACAAAATGTGTATCAAGTGTGATAGACATGCATATAAACATTTAAATCATGCTAAAATAGGACATTTTCGTAAGTATGCAATGATCAAGCTAAAACATGTATCTTGAGAGTTAGAAATCATTAGTCATAAAACCATGAACAATGCAAGTGAACATCATCTTAAAACCTATTTATGATACTTCCTTGAAGTAAACTTGTTTCATCATAACTTGCTTATTTCTGGGAAATAGTCTTAACCGACATATAAGACTATGTAGTGAGCTATCAATATGGAATCCGGTGTCTACCCCACACCGAAAATGGGTGTCTTACCTGCCAAGAAAGGACCATGAACTTCTAGATATTGTGGATACACTAGCTAATGTCTATCTAGACAATCCTATGAGGAACATAGGTAAGGAATAAGGAGATTGCTACTACAAACCCGAACTCTACTAACAGGAAAGCCTCCATCTCCATATCCTCTTGGTGCTAAGAATAAATCCCATGAGTCATTGTCTTAACTTGTACTTATTATCCATGGAAGGGCACATCATCTTGCCAATCCAAGCTAAGTCATTTGTCATCCATGGAAAGGTATATTTTCATAAACAATTCAAGCTTGGTAATGCATCATCCATGGAAAGGTACAACTACGCAACCGATCCAAGCTAGGTCTTATTAGACTAGCTCCTAAGATTTTTGATTCATAGTTTAGATGAGAAAACATTTCAACCTTAAGAATCCTTTATGTGAGAATGTCCTTTGACAAATCATGATTTAGTGTGTTTATGATAAATCCTTTCAACAACACAACAACAATCATCATTGATACTTCACTCTCAAAGCAACCATTAGGCCGATTCACATTGAAGCTATTTAAGTGGAGTTTGAATTATATCTTTTATTCATTATTGTGTATATTATTGATGTTAGGCAAACGTTAGGTCAATTCTTATACTATTGTTTCATTTTATTATTTGTGTATATTGCATGTTTATTATACTTGTAGACTATTTTTATGTCCTCCTCAATTTGAAAAAATGAATTTAGTCGGGACCCACATTTTTGGATTTCAAAGGATGCCTAATACCTTTCCTTTGGAATAACTTGAACCCTTACCTAGAATCTATTAGTTTCATAGACATTTATTTTTTTATTAATTTAATAATTGGTTTCCTATTTTTTCCTAAAATTACGTGGCAACTACCTTTACCCCTTTCCTTTTAAAATTCTTTGGAATCTTTTTTTGAATTGAATAATTTTTTGTGGGTTACCGCAACGTAGCGCCCTCTCAAAGAATATCAACAACGTGTTCCCAGTATAGATGACTAGAGAGAATAGATGTTATCAGGAGCCCATAGTTCTTGATATTCCATTCACATGCGAGCCACCAAGATTTACTGTGAATTGCCGGAGATTTATTGGTGGAATGGGATGAAGAAGGATATCGCAAAATTTATGGCTAAGTGTCCTAATTTTCAACAACTGAAAGTTGAGCATCAAAAGTCTGGGGGTTTGTTCCAAGAAATTAGTATTTCTACTTGGAAGTGGGAAGTTTTTAATATTGACTTCATTGTTGGTTTACCCCGCACCCGACGACAACATGATTTGATATGTGTTATAGTAGATCAAATGACGAAATAAAATCATTTCATTCCCATCAAGGTTTCTTATTCGGTGTGGGACTATGCTAAGTTGTAGTTGAGGTAAATGGTTAGGATGCATGGAGTACCCTTGTCCATTATCTACGATCATGGAACCCCATTCACTTCTAAGTTTTAGACATCCTTCCAAAAGGATCGTTGTATTCGTGTTAAGCTTAGTACAACCTTTCACCCTCACACTGATGGGCAAGCAGAGCATACTTTCCATAATTTTAAAGATATGATGAAAGCGTGTGTAATTGACTTCAAGGGCAATTGAGATGATCACTTACCTTTAATTGAATTTGCACAAAATAATAACTATCACTCAAGTATCGGTATAGCTCTATTTGAGGATTTCTATGGTAGGAGGTGTAGATCCCATATAGGTTTGTTTGAAATGGGTGAAGTTGCATTGATAGGTCCCGAGTTGGTACATGAGGCTATGGATAACGTTTGGCTGATTAGAGAGAGGTTGAAAATGGCTCAAAGTCGATAAAAGTCATATGCCGATGTTAGAAGGAGTGATCATGAGGTTTGATCTGAATAATTGGGTCTACTTGAAAATATCCTTCACGAAGGGTGTGATGAGGTTTTGAAAAAAAAGAGACGCTCAGTCACCTTTATTTGGGCCCATATCAGATTTTGAGGCATGTTGGAAAGGTTTCTTATGAACTTGAATTCACTAATGACTTTGCATCGGCACATCCGTTTTTTATGTCTCCTTATTGAAGAAATGTTTTGGAGATCCGACATATATAGTGCCATTGGAGAATCTTTGCATAAAGGATAACTTTCTTATGAAGAAGCTTTGGTTGAGATCTTGGATCGGCAAGTTCGAAAGTTGAGAAATAAAGAAATTGCTTCTGTAAAAGTTCTTTGGAGGAATCAGTTAGTTGAGGGTACTTCTAGGGATGCTGAGGCCGAGATGATATCTTGTTATCCTCATATCTTTCCCTCCATCCCTACTATAGCTTGAGGTATTTAGTTCCTTATGGTTTACTCTTTTTATGCCATGTATCTTGTCATGTATCTTTGATATTCCCATGATTTCCTCATTTATGCATGTTCATGAAAAACTTGATTTTTTGAGAAAGAAATGAGTTAGTTATTTGATTTCTTCATATTTTTTGTGCATTTTAGTATGAGTTGCATATAGACCTTATGAAATGATGTTTTTATCATGTTTTAGCTTGAAGTTTATGTTTCTTTCTCGGATAAGTGCATTTATATTATTGCTTTCATGTTGGTCGTTAGGTTTGAGTTCCTATCTTCCTTATGATGTTTAAATCTCATTCGAGGAAGAATCTTCCCAAGGGGGAGATATTATAACACCTTGGATTTGAAAGGCTAGAAAGAGGTAAAAGAGGGACAGTTGAGAACTCAAGAGTGGACATGGAATCCTACACGGAGACGGGCCTGTAGGGGACCATAATCCGTTTGGATACTCGTGAAGAGTTTCTAAATTCTCCAATTCACAATGTTATAAATCTCCAATGAAAGGTAAGATTTTCTTCCATGTCATAGGTTCCTTTCAATGTTGATTCTATAAATTGTTTTATGAATTATTATACATTAATTGAGATAATTCCATATTTTTAAGATTAATCCCCATGAACCCATGCATATCCTATGCTTTCTAAGCTAAGACGATATAATGTGGGTTTTGAACTATGAAATATGACTTTATGAATATATGCATGTTCATTATGAAAGTGATGAACATGATATAGGATTTCTTTGAGAGTGAAGCATATATGTTTTTGTAGCATTTGTGAAAGGATTTCTCACATACTACTTAATCTATGCATGTGATAGGGTTTTCTCACATAAGGATTCTTATAGTTGAAAGGTTTTCTGCACTAACTTTGAATCATGTTTTAGGAGCTATTCCGAAGAAACCTATCTTGGATTGGCTATTTGATGTGCCTTCCATGAAAGATAACTCGAGTTAAGATTTATCAATTTTCTGTGTGATTTATGTTTAACACCAAGAGGATATTGAGATAGATGCTCTCTTGTAGCTAAAGGTCAAGTTTATAGTAGCAATCTCCTTATCCCATACCTCTGTGCCACAATAGAAATATTGTTTTAGATAGACATTAGCTAGTGGATCCACGTAAGCTAGAAGTAAAGGTTCTTTCCTTGGTAACTAAGTACACCTCTTTTTTGTGTGGGGTGGACACCGGATACCATGTTATAACTCGCATGGTCTCTATGTCGGTTAAGGCTACTTCCCACAATAATGATGAACTAATGTTACTTCAAAAGTATCCCACAAGTGTTCAAAGATGAGTTATACTTGCATTGACCATGATTACACTTACGTATTAGAACCTCTTATATTATGGTTTTAACTTTGTCTTCACATGACATAAAAGGTCCTTTTTAGCATGATTTATAACTCTATGCATTGCTATCATACTTGGTAATTCTTTGTACCAACACAGTCTTGCCTACATTATTTTCTCAAATATAGGGTCCAAAGTTCCAGTTTCCCATCTTTGTGGCTAGGGATCACTTAGTAGACGTTGAAGATTGGTGAGTCCTAGTGCTCCAAGGATAGAGCCTTTATTACTTTCTGTCTTTTTATCTTTTCAGATTGTATGTGATGTATGGGTTACGTCGCGATCAATCTTGATGTAATAGTTTCTTTTAAGACTATGTAGACTTCCGCTTCATTTTTTATCAAACTATGAATTGTCTTTTAAAATCTCTTGATTTTCTATTATATTGTTTATGCATGACTAGCAACTTGTGTAGGGCCTCTCGTGGTTCTATATGCCATTTTGTGCCTAGGGTCTACTTTGGGTCCTGCCATTTAGGAGTTAATAACTTAGAAGGTCACCTAACTGTTGGTAATTATCTAACAGTCAAACATTTTTTTGGAGGAAGGAAGGGGGGGGGGGGTGATACGCTCAAATTACACTTCCCTACAGAAGTATAAGCGATCGTTATCAAGTAGAGAACCCAACTTGTAGGTTGGGGTCGATCCCACGAGGAAAAATGGTTTAGACTTTACTTTAACCGACAATTATATCCAATTAGTCAAAGAACTTCCAGAAACAAGTAATTAAAAGGGGGGGGGGGGTTTGTTTATATGAAACAAATAATAAAAATTCAGTAAGTAATCAGTAATCAAACAAAACTCAATTTTTGGTTGTTATCAAGATGAGAGAAATAACTAGGGCATATGTGTTCCCCACAGGCTCATAACGCAATAATCCTAGTAACAACAATCCTTTCCTAGTGTATTACATGCAAAGTGATAAGTTAGGTATCTCTAAATCCTTGATCCGGCATCTAGAGAATTTCACCCCGCACCTTGATCCGGCTACGTGTGTATAATTTACTAACCCTTACCTTTACCCCATATTAGACATCATAATCGATGTTTGGCTTAGTTATTACTTCGCACCGATTGACACTAGTCTATTAGATAGTATCACACTAAATCTATGTTGATAATTCTTTTCTTGTTGATTACCTCCTTGATCCAGCAAGTAGCAACAAGGCGAGTTCTAACGTTGGCCACCGTTAAAAAGACTTCTAAACGAAAGAATTATCAATGCATGCAAAACACTATTCACGAATTGCTTATTTACTATTCATATTTTGGTAATCGCTCATGGTTCCCACAACCCTAGTTGTGGATTTAGTTACTCATATTAGCAAGAACACAATTCATAATTTTAGATAAAGAAATCATGAACTTACAGAAAGAGAATAATAAACCCAGAAATTCAACTTGAGTTGCAAAGCCAAAAATCTTCAAAACGAACTTGTGAAATTAATAATTGCTAAAATTGTAATTCAAACTCCAAAACCACAAAGTAGAACTAGAATAATAATGTCTAACCCCCAAAAATGAGGTTTACATGCCCTATTTATAGAAAAACAAATCCTAATTTAAAAAGAAAACAATTTAAGAAAAGTCTGTTCAGGTACGCGTCTTCAATCCACGAGACTGACTTACGGACCGTCGATGGATCTACGGTCCGTAAGTCCCTTCCGTCAGCCAGGACTTAGAAAATATTTTGGCATCCAAAACTCAGCCTCTCTGAAGCAAACGACGGACTTGCAGTACGGACCGTAGATTGATCTACGGTCCGTCAATCCCCTCCGTAGCTCCATACTTAGAATCTTCAAAAATTAGGTACTGGAACCCTCGCAGTCTCCTTCTACGGTTTGACCAGTACGGTTTGTAGACTGATCTACGGACTGTCGATTGACATTGTGGTTCCACACTTGGTCAGATTTCCCTGATTTGTCATCCGTCCCTTGGCTGCTGATCTACGGTCATCACCTACGGACCGTCAATGGACCTACGGTCCGTAGATAGGCTCCGTGAAGGCTCTTTTTCTGCACTTTGATCAGTTGTCTCCATACTTCTACGCCTGAACATCTTTCCTGCAAAAACATAATAAAAACACATAAAAACCAATACGATAAGGCCCTAGACACACACAACTTGTAAGTGAAATGTATTAGAAATACCGTAAACTCACGGTATATCAACACCCTCAACTTAAATTCGTTGTTTGTGCTCAAGTGACGCAATACAACTCTAAACGACTCTTGTATAGAAGCAAGCATTTCAATCCCAAACAATCACATGGCTCTCTACCCCCCTTACTTTTTGGATGCAACTTCGTGATTTTAGACTTGACAAGCTAATCCATGCATATCAAATTATGACATAGATTGACCAACTAATCACACAACCTGCACCTTATCACTATCACCAAGGCACCAACTTTCCGACAATGTAACTTGTGCCCTTACTTCAAACGAAATCCTTTCTTTCACAGAAATTGAATGTCATTTATGGTGTAAGGATTTATTCAACACTCACGCTCAGAAGTAATTTCAAATACAGTTAGTGTTTTATGCCATAAGCTTGCCCTTATTTTCACTGCTTGGACTCTCCAAACTATAGGAAATTCATATTAAGCTCTAATGCAATCTCATGTATGGAATGAACATATACACAAGCTTAGTTTGTCATCAACACATCTCTGGAATGCCATACTTCTCATAACTCCAGCCTTAAAGGATTAATTCATCAATTCTCCATAATTGGACATTTTGTCAAACACCTTGAAGGCATGTAATGGGGTCAAAGAGCATGGAAAATAGGGTAGTAATTATGCAACAAAACCAGTGAACAACCTGCAACAACGCTTTTTAACACCCACAAGACCACATGAAAAATCTCCACATCAATTCCTAGTTTAGATTCAAGTTCTAGAGTCACAACATGCTCAAACAACCACTTTTCATGCTAGAATTCACTGTGCTGGAAAATTTATACAAGGAACAAGACTAATTTATGAATCTCAACTTAAACCATGAATTAGTGAGTAGAATAGAGTCTAGGCACTATGGGTGGAAGGACCCATGAGTTCAACACCACATACCTTGAGTTTTTGTGAAGGTCTTGAGAGTGTCTTCAATGGATGCTTGGAACTTGGAGCAAGAATCTCTTCAATCTTGAGGAAGGTTTTGGATTAGGGTTCTTGATAGAAAATCTGTCTAAGTATGGGAGAGGTATTTTGGGAAATTTTTTTAGAGATGGGAATTGAATTAATGCTATATAGGAAATAAAATATGTCCTTGGAGAAAAAGGTGGGTCCAGCACTTAGGAAAAAAAATGAGGCTTATGAATAGTAAATTCGCTCTCTGGAAATTCCATTTCCTGCACGGACGGATTTTACGAAAATGGGCATAACTTCTTCGTCCTAACTCCGAATGAGGTGAGATGAAGTGTGTTGGGTAGCTAACTCAAAGGAATTTCCATGGATATGTTATGGGCCACCCAATTATTTGTGTGCTAGGAGATATGACCCTCCAAAGTAGACCCTCGAAAAAGGCTTCACTTGGAAATTTTGGATTTTGATACGGTTGCTCTAAAATTTGGATTAGACCCATTTCCCACTCAATTTGACCCCCTAAATAAGAATATGAAGTCAGATTTTCGAAGTATGTATGTATATTATGGTATGATTGCTATATGATTGAAAGGTAATTCTCATGATTCTAGTGTAATGTAAAGTGAAAGGTTTACTCACTTGCTAAGTGTCTCTAAGGTGAAAGGATTGTAACTCACTTATGAACACATATGAGCTATTATGGTAAAGATGTCTACATAAGAGTCTAGTAAAGGCTAATGTGAATTTATGCGACGACTAAAGATGATTACTAAAGGGAATTAGATGCTTAGCACCAAAAGGCCATGTAAATGAGATGGGCGTCTCACGTTTAGTAAGTCCGGCTCCCCACATGGGTTTCCTCACATTTAGCAAGTACGAATTACCTATGGTATGTGTTGTCTCATGAGATGGAAACCCCCACGTTTAGTAAGTTATGGTTTCTAGAAGCAATCTCCTTGACCCTTAACTATGTGCCCACATAGGACTCTAGCTTAGTGGATCCACTTAGATAACTATGTGCGAATGGTTACACCTTAGGCAAGTGTTAACCCTCTCTTTTTTGTGTGGGAGTAGAACACCGAATTCCATGTAGCTCTCATGGTCTATGTCGGTTATTGTAATATTTTCCTAAAGTAAAAGTAAATGAAGGGATGAAAGGCGTGAACTCTTACTAGGGATTTCTTAATGGTTTCTACATAGTGTAAAAGAGGATATGGGACTTCTCTTGCACATTGCACTTGTGGGATCCTATGAGATGGTTGTAGCAGTGTTGTCTTATGATTATGATGATTATGACTTACGTAATTTGAAGCTATGTTATGTATGATCATTATGAATATGGTAAGTTATGATGAAATATGATATTACAAATGTATACATGATGTAGGTTTCTTAATGCGATACTTGACTTTGAATAGGGTTATGGGGTTCTATTCTTTTCATTGCACTAGTATTGCTTGGGTTGTGTACATGTTGGGATGATATTATGTTGGTTTGGACTATGATACTTAATTTGTGTGCATATTGGATTTTACTTGGCAAAAAGCATGTTTTGAATAAAATGTCCTTTTATGCATAGTAGCCATACTTAGTATGTGTGTTGTACTAACCCATATTTTCTCCCTTTTCCCAAACATTTAGGTTCGGGATGTTGAGGATTCAAGCTTACTTCTCAAGACACTTGGTGTTGCTTCCCCAAGTTGGTAAGTCCTCAAGTCCGAGGACAAGACCCTATGATCTGGCTTCTATGTTTAGTTCTTTCCTTATGTTGAAAGACATTGTTGTACTTCTTATTCTCTAGACGTCCTATTGATGTAAGGGCTAAGTCCCATTTTCGATACTTCTATGTCTAGATGGTGTATTGTGACGAAGTTAGATTCTATTTTTAATATATGAAGTGAAGTTGAACTTCCAAAGTAAAAGTTTTAAATTTTCCGTGATTTTATTCTGTGATACATGTTATGATGAATGCTAAGGGCTTGTATAAGACCTCTTCGAGGTCGAATATGCCAGTAACGACTCGGGGGTGCTCTCGGGTCGTTACATTTTTATACCTCATTACTTAATTAGTTCTATAACCTTCTGAATATCACGACTCTCTCAAACAAATCATAAGCCTTGCTTAGATCTATCACTGCATGAATATTATGTTCTCTTATTCAACACATTTGTTTAGTTTCCTCTAACTTGATGACACATCGACATCAACTCTATTTTGGTTAAAATATACTCTATCTCATCATGACTAGTAAATATTCCTCTTCCTTCTAGCGAGAGCTCTCTTTAACATTATTAATCCTTATTCCACTCATAATGGAACTCATCACTTATAACTGAAAGGGTGCATGATCGCAATAACATATTATGCCCCATCACTATCTCATTTCCTTTGATTACTGAACCTCTACATACTTTCCTCTAACCCTGGGCACTTTCACTACTAGTGCTTATAATTTTGTAACCCATGCTACCTTTTTTGGATGAGAATACTACCAAAGCTCTAAACATACTTTCTTATAAGGATCTCAGCTAAAACAGCCTTAGAGATGAGAGTATAGCTCACTTTTAGCTTGAACGCACGATTCTTATGAATATGAGCACAATCCTTTGAAACTGAACACTTAACTCAGTCATGGGCTTCTCTCTGATACCAAATTTGTCATGACTCAGGCCTACACCCTAGACGTGGCCGGTACTCAAGAACTATTTTGGTTCCCAAGCGAATCCTCATCCTGGCTGACTACAAGTGGAAATCTAACTTGAGCATACATAAGCATCAAATTGAAAGAAACATTTAAAAGCAATTTATTGAATCTCAAAATTGAATTGAATATACTGAGTATGAAATATAAGTTTTAAATAAAATATCTTAAACTAAAAGACTCTCCAAAACCGTCTATATATGAAGCCTCTACTATTATGAAAGGATGTCGGGACAAGACCCACGACACAAAAACTACTAACTAGAAAGTAACTGTGAAGTCCTCTGGGATACAAGGAGGCTCACCAAAGCTAACTGGAGTGTAGAGTGATATTAATGTAGCACCTGTTGATAATCGTGAACACCTATATCTGCATCATAAAAGTATATATGTCAAATGACATCAATATATGGAATGTACGAGTCTATAATATAGTTGAGTAAACAAATAACTGAATTGAATAACCGAAAGAAACATAACTGAATCACTACATGAAGATGAAGTGAAAACTATTTAAGCTTTACAATAAAATATACAATGAAAGAAACATGAAAATAATATACTTTACCTGTAGGGAGTTTCTCTAACTTACAACCATTACTATGAGGTTCGCAATGATACAATCTCCTGCCACACATTGTAAGGGCCCATCCTATACCTTTCCGGGGGTATATGATGATATCGTGAGTATAGATCCATTTAATTGGGCATCTCAGAGGCAGTGAGGAGTCGCATGAAGAATCAATTCTATCCAATCCTATGCTGGCTACATAGTTCTATGGGACTTTTATCCTATCCTATGCTAGCTACGTAGTTCTATGAAAACATGCACTTACGAACTTATCTTTCAAGTCCAATAATTAACACACGTACATATGTTAATGTATATAAATGAATAAAATAACATTAGAAACTCTCAACTCTTTATGAAATAGAACCTTTAAACTTTTTCTCAAAACTCATCTTTACTTCCTCAAAAACTGAATTTAACACTCAGGTGTTGGCTTTGAAAAACTTCTCAAGATTTATAACTCAAAATAGGGTTAATATTGAATTATAGACATGTACAAATCAATTCAAGGATCTCAATAACAATATAGAAACTCAATACTTAGGAATATAGTTTCAAATGAATTAGAAATTCAAGAACTCAAAATCAATTTAGCTAAAACATACTCAAATCTAGGGAAAGAATCCTAAATTAATCTTTTACTGATTTGAAAGTAGATGTAGGGTGTGATGACGAACTAGTCAAGCATTGTGATAGTCTTACATAACTGGAAGAATAATATTTTTGAAAAATCTTGAAGAATCTTGAAGAAGAACTTGATTAGAAGCCTAGAAACCCTATCTTGAAGGTAAACGATCAAGAAAACCTTTTCTAATATTCTTGAATTAGTTTCTTGTATCTGTATGGCCAAAAGTTATGATTTTCATTAGTGATTAATATTTTTATGGAGTAATTTTAGTTGAAAAGAATGAATTTTTTGGAGAAAAACTTACCTTGAAAAAAAATCTTGAAAAAGATTGAAAGAATATTGAATGGAGTTTTCTACTTTGTTTTTTCCTTAGGGTTCTGTCCTAGGGTTTGAGAGAGAAGAGAATGTAGGATTAAAAGATTAAAATCTGATTGTTTTGAGCCTTTTATTAGTCAATAAATCCATTTAGGAGTTTTTAGGAGGTAAAAAGATGAAAGCAACCCTTTTTAATGTTTTCCCGTCGGCTAATTTGTCATTGCACTATATCAGTTACTAAAATGGTAGTAACTTTTCACTTAGAAATTGGATTGATGCAAAATTTGTGGCGTTGGAAAGTAAATTCAAATACCTTTAATTTGATAGGTTATGGGCCACGTAACTCTTTATATTCTAAGAGATATGATCGTTTGAAGTTGACCCAAGTGATATCTTACATCAAAAACTTAAAAGAACTTCGGAATGACTTGAATGAACTATGTTCTAAAACCCTAAGCATATTCGGAATTATGAAAACTGACCCATATCAATTTGTCAACAACATATTAGCAAAATTCGTTTTAAACTGATTGGGTAAGGAAAAGACCAAAATACCCTTCATATTTTTGGGTAACTTTTCTTATTTGGATAGCCTGACTTCAAACGGGTATATCTTCCTCATACAAGCTCGAAAATTAGCAAACTCGATGGCGTTGGAAAGACAATTCCAAGACCTTTCATTTGATATCTTATGGGTCTCCTAAGTCATTGTGTGATAAAAGTTATGGTCGTTTGAAGTTGACCACCTAGGAATGACTTGAAGGAATTCTCTTTAGTTCTTTTTGGAACTCAATGATCTACATCTAGCAATCTTAACACTTAAAAAAAATTAAATTCCTCGGTAAAATCCTACTCTCAACGAAGAATGGTTGAAGTCTTAGCTCAAATTTTTTGTAAGGTGTTACATCTATGATGATTGTTGGCATATCCAAATACAATACTAATCAAGACCTAATGTGCAAAAATAGCCCAAAAAACATCAAGGGCAAATCTAGGTGTCCTTTATGTCATGTGGCCAAGATTCATAGAACATATAAATACCTTCATTTATAAGCTTTTTTGAGTCATAATCATTACTTTCATAAAAAAATGCATATCTTCATAAAATTATCTTTCATAATTCAAGACCTGCATTATATCATCATAACTTAGTAACCATGGATTATGCATGGGTTCATGGAGATTCTTCATAAAAGAATACAATTACTTCTATTCATGCATTAAAGGTCATAAAATAATCAATTGGATTAGCATTGAAAGGAACCCATGACATCGAAGAAAATCCTAACTTCAATTGAAGATTTCTAACTTTGTAAATTGGAGAACTTAGGAAATCTATGGAGGAAAGAGCTCCATAGATGAAAGCTATCATACCTTGATGCCAAAATTTTGAATTCAATGGAGGATTAGGAGAATTGATCTTGAAACACTAACTTGACTTCTTCTTCTTCCTTAGAGGGAGAAATATTTGAGAGGAGGACTTGCTCAACTTTAGGGAATTTATGAGAATGAATTGAATTGGGTGATTTTAGGGTTAAAATCAATATATTGTGTTTTGGGTAAATGGTAAAACAACATAGTATTGGGTTAGAATAATTAGGAAAAGCCCAAAAAGCCCCTTAAAAATAACTGCCAAACCTCACTAACGGCTGGACCTACGGTCAATTTGTCACACCACGGAATGCCTTGGCCAACCTTGGGTGGATTAGAGTCTTCCCATTTTTTATCCCCATTGATGAACCCCATGTACAGTACATGGGTCCACCAACGGGCCCTAGATCCCACCCTCGATTTTAACTTTTTATCTTAAAATCTCACTAACTCTTGGACTCACCTATAAGACCTACCTATGGATTATGTTTTTTACAATGGACCATCCTTGTGAACCATATGAAAGTACCAAAACCTTGAGATTTTGGAAGAACTTGGACTGGCCAACCACGGGCCTACCTTCGAACCGTAGGTTAGACCACGGGTCATTGGTGGCTCCATTGGTATTAGCGGCAGATCCACAAAACCTAAAATTTTTTATCTTTTTGTATCTGAGGTGTTCTAACCCCAAGGTCTAGTATAATTGATTGGGGATCACATTTTTCCTACCGCCAATTTGAATAACTTCTATCAAAGTATGGATTCAAGCACAAAGGGTAAATACCGTACCATCCGCAATCTAGCTAAGAAGTTGAGGTGTCAAATCGAGAGATAAAGTGAATCTTAGCTGAAATGGTAAATGTCCATCTCACCAATTAGTCCAGCAAGCTTGATTACAAACTTTGGGCCTATCGCACGACATTCAAATATCTTATTGGTATGCCTCAATACAAGTTAGTATTTTAAAAAGCTTGTCATCTGTCGGTTGAATTAGAGAACAAATCCTTATGGGCATTGAAGAGGATAAAAAATTAATTGGGAGGTGGATTCCAAGATTCGTGTGCGCCAAATTCTTGAGTTGGATGAATTTTTGTTACAAGAATACCAAAGTTCTACCATCTACAAAGAAAAAGAAAAATGGTGGCATGATGCAAACGTCTTGCCTCGAGAATTTAGAGTGGGTGAGCTAGTCCTACTTTTTAATTTAACGTTGAAACTCTTTCGAGGAAGCTTAAGTCAAAGTGGACTGGTCCGTACACAGTCACGAACGTGTATGGAAATGGAACAAGTAAGATTAAAGATGCATAAGGGGTGAAATTCAATGTCTGCGGCCAAAGGTTGAAGGTATACTTTATGGATGGTCATGATGTGAGTGTTTTTGAGGTGATATACTTGGATGATTCATGAGAGCATATCAACATTTTACCACAACGTTAAATTAGATTCTTCTTGGGAGGCAACCTAAGTGTTAGTAGTTTTCAATAATATGGGGGTCTATATGAAGGATTTGACCAATGATTGTCAATTCTGAGGGGCATTTGGCAATGTGGTGAAGCACCTACGTGAAGCTCCGGCAAGCTCGCCCAATGAGTAGCTCAACTTTAGGTAAACACTATCCAATTCAATGGATTGTACCCCCAACTAGGTGATACACCGATGTGATTGGGTGGGCCCAACTTAGTTCGCCTAATTCTTGGCACAATTAGGGGATACACTAGAAAATTTAGCGATGAACATGGATTTTTGGAGATTCACCTATAAACTTTAGGCGGTCATGTTGCAGCCTGACAAATGGGAATCAAAATTCCCCTAAGCTAAGGCAAAGTCAGCTATAGACCTTGTTTGGCGATCTACTGAACGATTGTGAGATATCAAGTCTCAATCATTCAGGGAGTTCCTCCATCTACGCTTGATTATATCATTTCTTTAAATTGAGGACAGTATATTTTTCTTTTTTATGGGTTTATGCCACTTATACGAATACCCCACTTTGATGTGTATGTTGTTTTGATTGTGTTTAATTTAGTTTGTTCCCTTTTTAAATCTTTCTCAACTTTCTCATACCCCATGATTTTTTAAAATCATGACATGTCTGAGTTGTCATTAATAATAATTTGAGGATCGATTGTGTTCAATATTGATGTCTTCAACGATACTCGTGGTGAGCATGATGTATAATGTTGATATTGCTAGAATGAAATCTATGAGGTTTCACTTTTGAGAGATCTTTCTTAATCTTTTGTTGGCTAGATGAGTTTTAATATGAGTCTTGCAATGAATATTGAATGCTACTTTTTAATCTTTTGGGGTTGTGCAAAATGCGTATATTTGAAGTTCATGTGTTTTGAGGTCTCACTTGAAACCATGTGTGTGGAATCCTAGAATTTGCCATGTTAGTCTAATTGTCTAAACCATGGTAGGTTTAAGGCATGATCTTGGACAACAATTGTAAGAGGGAACCCAAATTTCCATACTCTTTGTGGCTACCTTGTAAGGGTGTGCATCCAATTTTTCACCATTTGAGCTTTAACCATTTGTTGACAAAACCACATTGAAACCTCTTGAGTCAAAATTTCCCCCACATTCTTAGCCAAAACCCTTTCCAAATCATTGTTATGTTTGAATAGCCAACTTTGGAGAAAAGCCTAAGCTGGGGGGGTGTAGAAATGAAGGAGAAATGAAAGCCTGGTGAAAGGCAAAGAAAAATAAAATGATGCAGAACTTTGAAGTGTGTTTCAAAAAGAAAGAACCCTTCCCACTTTGAAGTGTGTTACAAAAAAATAGAACCCCTCCCTAAAAAAATATGGAATTACAATTTTCAAAATTTGAAATAAAAAAGAGAAGTTGGTAAAATAAAAGGGATTACAAATAAAGTTAGTGAAAAATCAAAGTTTGAGTTCTCAAATGATAAAGAATGAAAAGAACTTGAGAAAGGTGAAGATTATTGCAACAATTCCTTGAAAAGGTGAAGTCACGAAGACAAATTGACTATACCTTAACCCTCAGCCCCATTACACACATAAAAGGCCCTTGAGATCTTGCATGAACTAGGTTGTGTGATGATTGGAAAATATGGGCAAACCTATAGGATGAAGCTTGCATGTATTTCTCTTTTGAGAGAGTGAAAGCAACATTGATTCCTTATTTCTTTATTTATTTTATTTGTGAGAGCACGTCATCGTTCCTGTGTAAGGATAGTTGAATGCATTTGTTGAAACATAGTCTTGCATTAGAAAACAAGTTATAATGAGCTCAAGCATGTTGAAACCAACTAGTAATCATTTGAAGCTTTTTATCATGATTGAGGCTTAAAAGGTGAATAAAAGTGTTAATTAGCGACTCACCAGATGAGAAAGGGAGACTCAAATGGGATCAATGAATTATGTTCAAGCACCTGAAGCATGGAAAAGAAAAATGTCAGCAAATGCATGATTGGGGATTAAAAGAATGAGCTTGGTGAGCCCGACTAAAGTTGCTCAATGAGTAGTGCATTCAGTTTTGGACATAATTTTGAGACACTATAAATTTCCCAAAGGAGAGAGAAAATGGAGTTGGAACATTATGGAAGAGTTCTAATTATGATAGAGAAGTTGGACTATTTTGTACTTCGTATCAAGGTGGTGCATGTGTCTATTATATCTTATAGAGGTTCTTACTTCACTACTAGATTCTGAAGGACTTTCGGGAGGAGTTGGATTCTCGATTAGGCCTTAGCATAACATTTCACCTATAGACTAATGGACATTCAAAGCATACTAATTAGGTCTTGGAGGATTACATTGTGGGGAGGTGTGTTGGATTTTGGAGGTGATTGTGATTAGTTATTAGCCTTAGCATAATTTACGTATAACGACATCTATAATTGAAGTATTTATATTGCATTATTCAAGGCCTTATATGGTGGGTAATGTCTTTCTCTAATTTGTTGGTTTAAGACTTCAGAGCCTAGGCAATGTGGTACTGATTTGGTTCAGGAGAATTTTAACAAAGTTAGGGTTATTCAGTATAGACTTAGGTTAGCATAGAGAAGGGATAAGAATTCTGATGACCATAAGCTTGGGCATTTGAGATTCAGAGTTATTGAAAAGTTATTTCTTTCATTATTGCTTATGAAATGTGTAATGAGATTTAGAAGAAGGGGCAAGCTTAACCTCAAAAGTATAGGGAAAATTGAGGTTCTCTAGACTCTTGGTGATATTCCTTATAAGTTGGCCTTATCTCTTGGATTTTCACTATTCATCAACTTTTCCATGTTTTAATGTTTTTGTAATTTGTTCCTGATGAGCTTTATTTTCTTCTGTATTACTCGTACCAGTTGGATTAATTCTTGACTTCAGTGGAGGAGCCAATAGTTGTGTTTGCATGAAATGTGAAATGGTTGTGTTCAGGGGACATTCTATTGTTAGTTTTAGTGGGGACATTATTTGGTTGAGGAGGCTACATTTGATACTGAGAAGGAGATGCGAGTTTAGTATTCTCGCATGTTTGAGCCTTATGTAACTTCCTGAGTCATTACTTTTGATATGAAAGACCTTTTAATTCTAGATATTGTAATGACCCACAAGGTAATTTTATCAATATTAGTATAGTCTTACCATTTTGACCCTTGCTATGCACTTATTACTTACTGGAAATGAGAATTCAATTATCTGGTTGTTCGTTAAGTTTTTATGCATGTTTTTCAATTTTATAACTTTTGATGTTTGAATGTATTACATTAGTCAAAACGTCAGGTAAACGATCTTAGAACGGAATTTAGACAATTCCATTACCTCCAAAGCATCAAATTGGGTCTAGATGGACTGTTATTTCGGGCCCCAAGGCTTCTAGATTACTTCTCAAAACCTTGTGGCTTATGGATAAAATGGATCCTTATATATGGGACGTACTTTTTCTCAAGATGATCTCCGTTGGAAGATTTGACATTTCCATTGACTCTGGAATGTTGAATTTTGTTAGGTAGCACATTTTTTTATGCATGTATTTCTGAATTGATCTCGAGCACGTGAATGGAGTCCATTGAGACTTTTCAAGTTTTGATTGGTGCATGTTCTTGTGTAGCAACCTAAGGTACCTTTGACAACTTTAGTGTTTGGTGCTTTAGTTTCCTTGCCTCACTTTAGTGGTGGTTGTAGCGGCCAAGTGATATCTTTAGCGGGGCTTGTAAGCGACGAGCCTTGCTGCTTTAGTGACCACTTCTTAAGCAAACAAGTGATTGCTTTAGTGGTCATAACTGGTAGTTTATATCTATTTTTAGATCTTATTTAATTTTTGGTTCTTTAATTATGAACCTTTGTGAGCTCGGGTTCTGTGTTCCATTGTTGGTTATTATAGGAATTAACTGGGAGAGTGCACTGTGTCAATCATAGGTTCGTTCACTATGTGTTTAACCTGTAAGTCTCCTTCCATTTCTTTCATTTATGTTTTTAATGGCAACTTCTTGATCTTGTGGCACATGATCTTTTATAGTCCGTTTTAAAGATCGGATTGTGCCCTTTTTATGGAAAAGGTCCCTTAAGTTTAAACAGACTATTGATGGTATAAATTTTAGGACTACTCAAATGCATCCCACAATGTTGTTTTGACTCATTTTTAGTCCCATTTTAATTCTTTTGGGAAATGGGCGTCAAAATGTCCATATTAACACTTTGGTCATTAATTTGATAGTGTGGTAGTGATTGAAGGAAATTTGAAACGGTAAAGATCATGTTTAGTGTAGTTTACAGAGCGTGTAATCAGCCTTTTGGTAGGCTACAACTTAATGATCTTAGATTGCACTTGTGTTCGTACGTACATGGTGTTTAGCTATTTTTGGGATGGGTTTTTAAATGATTCCAATTTAGTTTATAAAATTCTTTCCTTAGCTTCATCTTAAAGTATTTTGGCAGAAAATAAATATGTTTACGTTGCCTTCCATGCCTAGCATTCCATGTTGAGTTGTATGCCTATTGTTTTGTTACTTGTGATTTATTTATGGACTTAGCCGATGCGTAGGCTAGTAATTGATGTAGAATTACTATTAGGAGATTTAGTGCTTCAAGAAATCCTTTGATGTTGATTGAAACAGTCCTATATCCCTAAAGAATGATTAAGCCAACTTTAGTATGATAGAAAGGAGCGTTGGCTCGCTGGTAACTCTGCCCTGATTAAATTTCTATTTCCAATTTCCCTAGGTGGTCGCCCTATTGTTTTTACTTGGTGATTTTGTGACTTTTTCAAAGTATTAGATTTGGGTAATGATTGAGATTTTTTCGCTTTGGGTTTGGTGTTGACCATAGAATCCCCATAATATATATTGTTGGTGGAGATAATATGATCTGGAGTGTTGTAGCCACGGTTTAATTCAGGCAAATATTGTAGCCACGATCGAGTTTATGCATAACTTGTAGCCATAGTGGTATATGTGCATATCTCTTAGTGGCATTTCAATACTAATATTATTGTTCTATCAGGCTTTATCGGTGTGCCTTCACTATGGTTCGAGTCTTAGTTCGGTAAAGTTCTTAATTGTATTTAGTCCTAGATTTTGTATCATTAGCAATTTTTTTTGTCTCGTTGGGCTTATGGAGGTCTGTTTGGGTTATTTTTGTTTCAATTATGCACGAATGTACCTTTTGGGCTTATGGGGCTCTAGTTGGGTTATGCTGAGCTACTTTACTTTGTCCTTTCACTTCTTGTTAGATTATTGAGGCTCATGATAAGACTTTTCGCTATTGTTCCTTCCTTCTGCCTCCTTGATTACTTTAACTTCTCACTTTACTTTATCTATTTAATTTCAAAGCTTAGTCATCGTTTGATGTGTAGTAGCTTCCTATTGTTTTGGTACTCATGCTACACTCAACATCTATTTTTCATGATGCAGATTTGAGTGTGAGCCGATAACGTTGATCTTGTGCATAGTAGTCGGATAAACGGAGATCAAGGGTCAACTAATGGCATAGTAGTTTGACCTATCTTCATTTGCATGTAAGTTTGACTAGTCTTTTTTTGTAACAAGTGTGTACTTATTTTTTCTTATTTTTGATATTGTACTCATTTTTGTGGCTTTGTTCCATCGTCCACTAGGTCATCTGATTTGATCATATATTATTATGTATAATTATGTCCTTTCTTTCCGAGAATAGTTTATTTCCTTATTATATTGTTATTTTTCGTTAATTTAAGGTTTCTGCCCATTAGGCTCGTTGCTTGTCATTCCTGGCTATGTGTTAGCTTACGTACCTATGGGTGTTGGTAGGTGTCATCATTATTTGAGTTTTCAAGTCGTCTCGATCTCAAAATACAAAAGACTAGTCATTAATATAGAAAAGGAGTTTATTCAACCATGACCTTTTTAATTTTTTTAAATCTTTAATAATAAGTTTTTTAGAAAATTGCATGTCATAATCACAATAAAATCGTTTAGATTGCGCAAAAAATAAACTATTTTGATATATATGGTATGTGTGAGAGAAATGATTTTTCCAATCAAATTTTATATAATTATGGAAATAAAATAAAAATACACAAATTCTTTTAACCGAGTAATCAACCTACTAAAGTTAATTAAATTATAATAATAATAATAATAATAATAATAATATTTGGATAAGATTTAGTGATAATCAATAAATTATTACTATTTCTATTCTTTTTTTCTTGAGATATATCATCTTGTTATTCTTTTTATACTCCATTTTAGGATGTTTTCTAATCATTTTGTTAATTTACTTTTATATTATAACATTGTTATTTCTTTTAAAAACCTACTTTTTTTTTAATCTTTAGTAGTAAATTAATATTGGCAAATGATGATGGAAAATATTTTGAAAATAGGGAAAAGGAGAATTCAAAAGCAATCACTTGCCATGGATCATACATTTTTCGTTTGATTTTGTGATTTACAAGCAACTGGTCATTAACCTTTTGTAGTTTTTCAAAATTCATCTAGTTCAATTGATTTTGAGACTAGATTGAGACCATGTTGGTTTATAATTCCTTATGTGTTGAGGTTTTTAATATTTTTGGTGTATGAATATTGTCAAGAACTTTCCAAAAAATGTTATTCAAGGAGATATCCTAGATATATATTGGCTTGAAAAATAAATCTAGTTCCTCTTTGACTATCCTCTTTGACTAAATTTTGCTCCCGGCCCCTTAATATTAATCCTAGTCAACTCCATTGAGCCTTAAACTATTTCTTTGGTCACCATGACTAGTACTATTTTTTGCTATTTTCACTTTATATCGACATGGGAGATCGATATGTAACCATGTTATCTTTTATGTACTATACTTAAAGTAACATTTTGATCTTTTTGATTAATTTAACGTTTGAATTATAAATATTTCATGCTTTTAAAGATACCTACTTTTTAATTTATTTTATCATTGAACAATTAGTTATCTACGAAAACTAGTATTTTGACAGAACATACATTTTAACTAGTTAAATATATATGGTGTAAATGAGAGGGAATTTAGGTAACACAATATTATATATATGGTTGGTGTATGTTTGTGTGTGCCGAGTATTTTATATTGTGATCATTAAATAAACAACATAAATTGTGTGAAACATACCACATAAAGAAACCGCATGGTAGGAAGGTTAAGGAAAAAGAGGTAACTAATTGATTAATTTTATGATGGGTTAATCACATAATTGATCAATCAACAAAATGAGATGTTGGTTTCCATTTTTTATTTTTGTTGCATAGTCACATAAATTATTGTGAACTACCTTCATTTCAATTTGATTTTTCCTTTTTTGACTTGTTACAAAGTTTAAGTTTTTTTAAAAAAAAAATTGAATCTTGTGATTTTAAATTAAGGATAGGTACGTACATAAAATATATCAAAATTTATCTTGGGGACTTAAAAATATTATGTGAGAAGTAGATATTAAAGATTTCCTAAAAAAGCAAAGAGACCTTTTTTTATAAACACTTAAAAGGAATATAAGATAAACAAATTGAAACAAACAGAGATAGACTCTAGTGATAAATGATATCCTACCATAGAGGTTTGTTATCAGTTATCATGTTTTTCTTATGGTAAATAAGTGAGTTTTTGTTAATGAATACAATAGAAAAACTTAAAACTTAATGATTTTGTTTTTACATATATGTAGGTTGGTTAAACAAAAGAGGACCATAATACTATTGAGAACTATTAACAAATATACTAATCAACTTTTTAAATTGTACAAGAATGGTATGTAGATCTTTTGAGTGTAATATCAATGAAAATATATTTAGTGTAATTCTAAAATGGGATTTAGGGAGCGTATGATATAAAAAAATTTATCCCTAGATATGTGAGGTAAAGAGATTGTTTCTAACAGTGTCATACCCCAAGTCACATTGAGATTGACATGCACCCGATGCCCTAAAGGCCCGAGAAAACCAACTTATGACTTGTGCCTATCGTACATGCAACTATGATAACTATAACTTTTTTATGAGTAAAGGTCAAATGCCTTGATAAAATACAAAAATAGATAGATGCAAAATAAATGTACATGCTAGACTGTTGATGCCTTAATTAGTAGAAACAAGACATAACCACGATTTACTTTGACATTTAGTCTACGAAGCCTCTAAAAGATAGAAACTTAGATTAGGTCGGGAAATGACCCCGCCATACCCTTAACTATAATATAACATAAAAGATTTATTACAGACTCGGCAAGCCCTGAATAAACATGGAGCTCCCTGAAGGTCATTGAGTATCATGTACTTCTATTGGACATATTATATTAGCTTGGGTACCTTTACCTATAGCATGAAACACAAATTTTCAATGAGGGACATCGGGAAAAAATAATGTACTGAATATTTAAGGCATAAAGTATTCGTATGTAAAACAAGGTCTCAAGTGAAATCAAGTAAAAATGTACAATATTCTGTATAGATAAGGACAATAGACCACCTTTGCTTATATTTGTGGAATCACCTGTATTGCATTCACATTTGCTTATACTTCTGGATTCATGTACATTGTATTCATTGTTTTAGCTTATTCATCTTTGTTTTATAGACTTTGTAGCATGTGACACAATGACCAACTAATCAGTGATAAAAGAGGATGACCCATGCTAGACATTTAAACCCCTGGGATGCGTTCTGCATAAATATACAAATCAAGATCGACTCATGCTAGGATTTTAGACCCTAGGATGCCACTCATAATAATATAGATTGGGATCAGCCCATGCTAGATACTACCACCCGTGAGTTGTCACCCTTAAGGACAAGAATTAGGATCGGCCCATGCTAGGTAATTTAACCTCCAAGCTGCCACCCATAATTATATAGATTGACTTTACCTTGTCTTTTTAATCATTGAGATTGTTCTTTTGATGTTCACAACTCTTTTGAGATTAAGGACTATATACCAGTAACATAGACATGTGAATAAATTAATTGAGGCAGAAACAATGATATAGGAAGCAAATGTAACATTATTGTGCTACTTAGGAACTTATATGACATATGAACTTCATTTGGGAACAAAGAATATAGATGGTCCATGAAGGTGTGTAAGGACCTATAGCAAATGAGTCATTAAGAAAGTGAACAATTGATTCTTCTTAGAAGGCACTTCATTTAAAACACATTTGGACCTGTTGCATGGGGGCATACACATGCATTTGTTGTAGAGATGTAACTCCTCAAATGGAAAAGCATAGACTCTATAAGATGATATGATAGCTAAACGCTTAGTAGGCGATATCAAATGAAAGAGTGCATAACCATCTGAACTAATGAAACACAAGACAAAACCCAAATAAATGTTGTACATTCAACGCAAGGACATATAAAAAGAAAAGTGGACATAATGTATATCTGAGATATGAATACTTGTAACAAATATAATATAGGATCTTACTGTCTCAATGAACCACATTTGAAGTGGTAGATAACTCATGGAGCTTACTGTTTAAAGTACCTTTGTCAAAATAATACTTTGGAAGTATAAACACACCAATATTGGATAATGAACCCATATAGAAGTAGTTCGACAGACTTTGGAAAACTTGGACGGTATAAGGAAGATCATTAGCTACGTTTGAGAGTGTACAACCTCACATTGTATGTTTTACCATGAGGATCACTTAGAGATCTCAATTTGTTGATACATATATCATGCCAAAAGATATGGAATCAAATAGCCTTCCATACCTTGTTGTACAACTTTGGATATTATGGTGAGTTAACCGTCCTCCTCTCAGATTATTTATCTACAGTGGAGTAAATAATAAAACTAGCATTAGTAGCTGATCAACAAGTTTAGGCTACTTGATCAGACAAAAACAGTAATTGACTGTAAATCTATAATTAATCTCATCAATGGTGTTCTTCCCATCCATTCTTATCTAATTTTTTCATATATTGTACAGCCTTTTTATAATGTCCTCCAAAACTCTTCGGGCTTCATAACGCTTGGAAAATAGTATACAAAGGGATGGCAAGAAGTAAGCTCATGCAACCCTCAATTAAATGGTGTATCACTATAGTTTCAATGTTTTATCCTCTAACCAGTTACCATGACTTCTCTGCACATATCCAGCCACACCCCCTTATTTTAGGATACACAAACACAGTCCTAAGCATCACAATGTGGAAGTAACAATATAAACTCACAACTTCCGATCAACATCCCGTGAGTTCAAACTAACATCACATTTAAGATCCTCAAAATAATCTCACAATCAAAATTTAAGGGGACTCCACTCCATGGCTGTCCAAACAAACATATCCTTCCAGAACATTTACCAAGATCACACCATATAGAGGCAACACTCCTCAGCTCATTAACACATATAAACTTTAACAAAAAAATGCAAGAAGATTAGAGGGATAAAAATTGTCATAGCTTACCTTGCTGGACTGAAAACTCACTTACTAAGACTTGGATTCTTCAAGGTTTAGGTTGTCCTCTCTCCCTTACCTTGATTTTCTTGATATATAACATCTTGTTATTCTTTTTATACTCCATTTTATGATGTGTTTTGATTATTTTTGTTAATTTAATTTTAGATTATAACATTATTATTTTTTTCCAAAACAGACTTTTTTTTTGTTTATAATCTTTAATAAAAAATTAAAAAGAAAAGCTTGTATCATAAATTTAATGAATCATACATCACTTGATATTGGAAAACTATATATTGTGTGGGTGTGTCTGTGGAGGGGGTGGGGGGATTCCTTGCAACACCTTAGATTTGAGAAACGCTAGAAAGGGTTCCCTCTCATGGATTCCTAGATGGACTGTGGTGAGATTTACGGGCCGTCCAAGGGCTCGCCAAGTTCCCACTCAGAAGGGGGTTTTCCCCCCTAGCCACTTGTCAAGGACCAAACACGGCTAAATGACCCATGAAGCTCCACACGGACCATGAAGTCGTTCGTGAAAGGGTGTATAGTGAAGTCTGTCCCATAGATCTTCTTCAGGACCTGTAGAAGGGTCGTGAAGGCCTCCGTGGAGTAAGTGTGTCAGCTTTAAGTCATGGGCATTTGGGTCTTTTACTAATTATTTTAATTCAATACTATGTCATTTTGATTTCTACCCAAAGCTCTATATAGGGATTTTTACCCTCAAAATCACCTAATTCAATTCATTATCTCAATTCCCCAAAAGATGAACAAGTTGATCCTCCCTAAATATTTCTCTCTCTAAGGGATAAGAAGAAGTCAAGTTGGTGTTTTAGGATCAAGTCCCTATTTAGAATTGCTTTTGGGCTTTGAACTTGTCATGCCCCAAGGCTACCCCTTTGACGTAAACATGGGACCTCGGATCACGAGTGACCCCAAGCTAACCCTGAGCTTGGATTTCATAAGAATACTAAAATTTAGTAAAATAAAAGATATTGTGTGGAAGCTCAAAACTTGAGATAAATTGAAATGGTGGGGAATGCCCAATACTGGTCTGAATATAAATACTAAATAAGAGTTAATAGCACTGGACTATAACTCAAAAGCTAAAGTTGAACCTAACTATGTCTAAAATAATCCTCTAACTGACGAGAGATACTCGGACATGCCCCCAGCTAAATCTAGTAAAACGAAAACTAAAATGAAAGATTGAAGTAGAAAACATGACAATTGTCCTCGAAGTATGAGGACTCACCACTGATGCTGCTGAATACTGATTGAGAACCAATCTACACGTGATATGAATGCTAAAGACATGAACCTACATCACGAAAAGATGTAGCGCAGAGTATGCGTCATTACTTGGATGATACTGAGCATGCAGGATAGGTTAAAGCTGAACAAAGCATGCTGAGCAATGATATAATCTGAACATGATGAAGATACTGGAATATACTGAATAGGAACTAACTTAATGCAATGACCAAATACATAACATGTTGAAGCTGAATACTGAAATGTAACTGGTAACCTGGTCAAATGCACTAGAGGCTGACTGTGGGAGCTGCTATTAACTGACATAAAACTACGTGAGCTAAATGTGGAGTCCGATGTATACACCCTATCGAGAGGATCCAATATACCTTGCTAGGGGTATATGTCACGACCCAGGATACGCACTAGAAGTAACAAGGCACATAGAACCCCGAAAGGCTCCATGTAAACCACTTAACATATCATAACATAAAGTACTAGAATAATAAAGAGTAAAACACATTCCAAGTCTTAAAGGTTTTTTCATAAAAGAAAGCGGAAGTCTAGACTTGTCTCAATATAGCCATCTATTTCAATACTTGACTGAAATAGGGCCTGGCCCATGCAAAATGTCTGAAAATGGAAAGTACATGAAAGGAATTACAACATAGGTAAATGTCGTCCTCGAACCATGAGGATTCACCAACAAGCTCGGAAGATACACAAGTCCAAGCTTTAGCCACTAGATCGATCACCTCAAGAATCGAACCCTACACTTGAGAAAAATGTAGGAAAAATAGGGGTTAGCACAAAAATAAACTATGTATGGTATTCATGCATTAACACATTAAAATATGCAAAAAAAAAGAAATGGACATTTCATTTGAAAGCATGCAATTTGACAAGTTTAAGCACCATATAAGACATTAGAAGTCATAAGTCATAATCATGGAAAACATAGGTCAACATCATCTTTAAAACGTTTGAACTCATATACAAAGCCTCTTGAGTAACCATGGGTCATTATTCATGTTCTTATTGTGGGAAGAATAGCCTTAACCGACATAGAGACCATGTGAACTAAAACATAATAACTCGGTGTCTCCCACACCGAAAAAGGAACCATCAACTCTTAGCTTAGGTGGATTAACTAGCTAGATAACCTATGGGGGTACATAGTTTATGGGATACAGAGATTGCTACTACAAACCCAACCTCTACTAACAGGAGAGCTTCCATCTCATGAGACCTCTTCTAAAGACCTGACCTCAACTAACAAGAGAGCTTTTATCTCATTGTCAATGTCCACTCGATATGAAGCATAATACCCACAAAATACTTATTAAGTCTTACTTAACTCATGTCTCATGGAAGGATGCCCTTGACAACCGATCCAAGTTAGTTTATTAGGATAGCTCTTATTCATTTATTCAATTAGGTGAGAATAGCCTTTCAACCTAAGAACCCTTTCTATGTGATAAAACCTTACACATGATAGTTGTAAGTGTTTCATGTGAATAACCTTTCGACGACACAATAACACAATTAACATAGGCACTACACTCTCAAAGCACCCTTAAAGCAATTACATAGGTTCATAAGATTATGCATAAACTCACACTTTACCCTTCCAAGGTTCAAAGCCATTATCAATCACCAAATCTAGAATTTTAGCATTAGCTAGGGATTTCATCATAATTTCATGTATTTCTATCAATTCATACATTAGATCATAAAAACTCCTCTTTCACAATCAACAACCCAACCTATGAGATCCCAATTTAGAGAAACATGGGGTTTTTCATGGGTTCATAAGTTTCATAACCCAAGCCTACACCCTGGACGTGGTCGACACTCAAGAACCATTGATGGTCCCAAAGCGAATCCTCATCCTGGCTGACTACAAGCGAATGACTAAGTTGAGCATACAAAGGTTAAGTTAGAGTAAAATTTATGAAAACTAAAATACAAAGCTTTAACTCAAATAAAAACTCTAAATAATATAATATATTCAACTCGCCAAAAATAAGCAACTTAAGTCTTCAAAACAGTTAATAAAATAAATGAAATGTCGTCTAAAACTCTATAGTCTATCTATGAAGCCTCTAACTTACAAAGATGGAACTCGAGACAAGACCCACGACATCCTGAGAAAATTGAAAAGTAAATGAAATACTCCATAAGCAAGGAGGCTCACCATAGCTAAATAGAACTCCATGGGGTATCAACGAAGCTCATGTTGATGACCCTAATTACCTGTATCTACATCATTAAAGGATGCAGGCCAAATGGCTCAGGACATGGAATGTACGAGCATGTAAGAGGAATTCTAAAGCATAACATAAGCTTGAACTTGATAAAAAGGAAACATACTTACCTCTTTAGAAACTCACTCAACTCAAACATTAGATACTCAACTCAAGGATTAGATACGCAACTCAAGGATTAGATACTCGGTTTCAAAGATATGATACTGGACTATGGGCACTCAACTCAAGATACTCAGCTCAATATAATGCAACAATACACATGCAATATATGGAAAGCTTTTAAAACAATAGAAAACAACTCAGTGTATTGAAGAGTACAATAACAACTCAATTAATATGTAATAAAATATAATGTAACTCTATGGGAGTTTCTCTAATCGACAACCACCACGATGAGCCTAAGTGATGATACATCGCTTGTCCACGCTGTTAGAACTGTCCTATACTTTTTCTTCATATAGGACGCCTTAACAAAGTGGATCCACTAGTCTATGCTAAAAAACACTAAGGAGTCATCTAAAAAGTATGATCCTTTCAACCCATGATGGCTACATGGTTTATGAATACGTGAGTTATCTGAACCCAAACTCGTCCCCATATCGATCCTCGATACTACTCCCAAAATACTCAGCTCATATGTTTAAAAACATAACTCTTTCTGTGGTTTGAGATTATTACTCAAAATCTTTCTCCAAAAGGAGATGTTGCTCAAACAACTCAAAACTGTTTTGGAAATCTCAGTTTCCTCCTCTTTTAAATGTGAAAACATTTACTTTTGGGAATACTTAGTTCCCATATATCATTTAAAAATGAACTTTACCCTTACTCTTTACTCAACTCAAAGCTTAAGTATTAAAACAAAGTTAAAATGTTTGTAAAAGACTTCTTAAAATATGGTTCATGTCGAATTATGGACTTGAACGACTCAATGCAAGGTTTACAATAACCATAGATAGAACTCAATACTTGGAACTCAATAACTTCAATGATACTACTCATTTAAAGAATGCTCAACTTAGAGGGTTCATGTGTAATTATGAGCATGAACTACTCAATTCAAGGACTCAAAGATACTTCTCATCTTAAGATTGTTCAACCTATAGGTTTCATGTGGAATTATGGGCATGAACAATTCAACTCAAGGACTTTATGGGTAATATTTAATAGTCCCACGATTAGAAATAAAATCTCATAGGGGATTAGGAACTCAATAATCAAGACTTAGAACTTGAAGATACTACTACTCTGAAAGGTACTCAATTGATGAAGTTCATACAGATGTTATATGCATGAAGGACTCGACTCAAGGGTCAAAATATCAATAAGGAACTCATGTATACAACTCTTCTCATTATCATACTAACTTACTCAAAACTTAACTTAAATCGATGATGGATCTCAAAGGATTCACAATTGAACTCAAAGGCTTCCTTGAACTCTACTCTTAACTCTCTGTTGAATGTGAACTATGAATTTAAGAGTTATTGTTCATGATATGAAGGACACCTTGATGACAAAAAAGACTCATGAATACATTCTCCTCAGTCTCATACTCACTTGCTCGAGTCTTGAAACAAGTTATTAGAAATTGTAGAAGACTCCTCAAAGGACTGAAAGGGACTTTCTCAAAAATGTTTGAGAGAACTCTCAAGATTGGACTCTCAACTCTACCTTGAATATGATTTATGAATTCAAGGTTGCGATTTTTGATAGGAAAGATCTCGTAATGTTTAGGAGTGTTTTTAGATAGTTAAGCATGATAAACGATCAATAAATCATTGTCAAGAAGCAAGTCCGCGATGCCGAGATGCATTTTAATATTTGGTCATGAAATAACTTTTGAGGAAGAGAGGTTTGTGACCTCTCCGCGATGCGAAGAAAATTTCTGTGAAAGGGGAAGGCAGGTCTGCAACGCGAAGCAAGGTGTCAGATTCGCCCTACATTTTCCTACTTCGTTTTTCTAACCCCAATTCGCCTAAATTCGATTCTTTTTCTCAATTCCTCCTTAGATTCAGATACCCAGTATATGTACACAAGAACCTACTCATATACAACTCTAAAATCATCACGATTTCATCAAGAACTCTACAATCTTATCTAAATTCAAGAACTAAAGCCAATTTCAAGAACATAATTCAAGAACATCATACTTAAAACTTTCTAGAATAAACATAACACTTAAATTAACATGATTGTTGTGTGGGTGAATAAATCCAACACTATGGAAGCTTGCATACCTGAAACAATCATCTTCTTGAAGAACTTGAAGGAAAATCTTGGAAGAAGAACCCTAGCATTTGCTATCCTTGAATTCCTTGAGCGTAGAATTTTTTGAGTGGATGATGAGAGGGTTCGATTTGAGAAATCTGTTTTTCTATATGTTTAGGGAAATTTAGATGACTTCCTCAGGGTTTTTAGGACTAAAATACCCTTCAAGAAATAAATAAAATGAGCTGGGAGTCGGAATGTTTTTTCACCAGGCAGTGAGGTCCGTATTGGCTCTGTAATGCAGAGCCATCATGGAGTTGCTGCCAGGTTTGTGCGTCGTTAGGAAATCAGTCATAACTTTTCACTCATAGCTCCAAATTTAGCAAACTTGGTGGAGTTGGAAAGAGGACTTGAAGGGATTTAAATTTCCATTTTGTAGCGCACCTAACTCATCATGTACTAGGAGTTATGGTTGTTAGAAGTTGACCCAAAACTTTGAAAAACTATGGTTCTTCTTAGAACTCAAGGTGCTACATCTAGCAACCTTAAGATTGAAGAAAAATTCAATTCCTCGGTAAAATCTGACTCACAACAAAGGATGGTTCGAGTCTTAGTTTGAATTTTTTTTGGGGTGTTACAATAAGGGAAACAACATAAAACCAATATAGATCATCAATTCATGCATATTTAGACATAATTAAATCATTAAAACCAATAAATCAAAGAACCTTTGGTGAATGAAGAAAACACTAGCAAATTGGGGGAATTCTACCATTTAAAATTGATGATTTTGAGAGGGCTCATTGGGCGAAATCTACCCATGGATGAAAACCACGATACCTCAATCACAAGGCCCTATTAATTTGGTGTGAAGATCCTTGATTCTTGAACCCTAGCTTTTACTTTATTCTTCTTCTTCTTTGAGTTTTCTAAAGAAAGAATATTTAGATAGGATGAAATTTTGGGTATTGATTTGGGTTTTAGAAATAATGAGTTGAAATGTCTTAATCTAGGCATTTAAATCCTTATATAGGTGGTGTAAATTAGGCTAAAACGACAACACTTAATATCAATTAAAACCGGATAACTCCAATGTTCCCCTAAACTTAACCCCCAAAACAGTTCCTAGGTCACCATCCATGAGACCACGTTGACGGGCCGTGCGTGGAACCACAGACCGTCTTGGTCAAGCGTGGTTTGGTGACTGCAACTTTTTGGCAAACAACGACTCCCCATCCACGAGGTGTGGATCCGCCCACAGGGCATGAGTCCTGTAGTGGTTCACTGGTTGGTCCTAGAGGGGTAGTACCTTGACGTTCTAACATGAAATACTTTATTTTAAGTACAAGGAGTTACATTCCTGACTCTAACCCTTACGTTAAGCTCTAGTTTAGCCTACTAATTTCCGGAGTATTACAATATCTCCTCCTTAGGAACATTCATCCTCGAATGACATCTAGACACCTTACGGAAGTAAAGAATCAAGACTAGTAGCCCATCATGCATGCAACATCAAAATAATGCACAATTCAAAGGAGGAAACATCAACTCCAACTTAAACATAATCAATGCATTCCAAGGAAGTAGGAACTACATCTAACAACCCATTATGCATGAAATTTTAACATTTCTCATGTTCTTAGGAGGAACTGCCTTCTCCAAGCTTTAAAGCGTGCTCAACACAATCGCATGAAACAATTAGGCCATTTACTCAATAAAAGCATATACATATAAAGCATGTTCATCAATTCCTCTCATGAAGTCAAATTTGCAACTCATACTCGATGGACAAAATCATGAGGAAAATCATTCATGAAAACTCATTTTCTTACAAAATGTGAATTTCTCAAGAACATGCATAACATAAGGAAATCGGGGAAACATATAAAGTACACATGACTCCTAAACAAGAAAACTCAGGAGGAACTCATTACTTCTAGTTGGAATAGGAGAGGAAGAAAAAAATATGAGCATATCAGGAGTTCATATCGGCCTCGGCCTCCCAAGTAGCACCCTCAACTAAGTGATTCCTCCCCAATACCTTCACTACGACAACTTTCTTATTTCTCAACCTCTTCACTTGCTGGTCTAGGATCTCAACCGATACCTCTTTATAAGAAAGATTCTCCTTAATCTCTAAACCCTCTGATGGAACTATGGTTGATGGATCCCCAACACATTTCTTCAACATTGAGACATGGAACACCGAATGCACCAACACCAACTCATTTGGAAAATCTAACTCATATGAAACCTTGTCGACACGCTTCAAAATCGCATAAGGACTCACAAAATGAGGACTAAGTTTCTCGTTCTTCCCAAACCTCATAACACCCTTCATGGGTGAGATTTTCATATAAACCCAATCATGCACATCGAATTCGAGATCTCTCCTTCTAACATCGGCATAGGACTTTTGCCCACTTTGGGCCATCCTCAACCTCTCTCTAATAACCCAAATTTTCTCAATGGCCTCATGCACCAATTTCGAACCTAGGAGAGCAACTTCTCCCACTTCAAACCATCCTATAGGAGACCCACATCTCCTACCATAGAGAGCCTCAAAGGGAGCAATGTCGATACTCGAATGATAATTGTTATTATAAGTAAACTAAACTAAAGGCATATGGTCATCCCAATTGCCCTTAAAATCTATTATAGATGCCCTAAGCATATCTTTCAAAGTATGAATGGTGCATTCCGCTTGACCATCCATTTGAGGGTGAAAAGTTGTGCTAAACTTCACCTTGGTACCTAGCCATTTTTGGAAAGACTTCCTAAACTGTGAAGTAAATTGGGTACCTGGATCCACAATTATAGACAAGGGTACTCCATGTAACCTTACTATCTCCCTTAAATACAACTTAGCATACTATTATGCCAAATAGAATACCTTGATGGGAGTGAAATAAGTGGACTTAGTCATCTAGTCCACTATTACCAGTATCAAGTAATGTTGTCGCCGAGTATGTGGCAAACCTACAATAAAATACATGTTCACATCTTCCCACTTCCAAGTAGGAATAGCAATATCTTATTACAAGCTTCTCGGCCTTTGGTACTCAATCTTTACTTGTAGACAATTAGGACATTTGGCCACAAATCCCGTGATGTTTTTCTTCATCCCATTCCACCAATAGACTTCCCGTTGGCCACGGTACATCTTTGTGGCTCCCGAGTGAATAGAATATCAAGAATTATCTTCTTCTAAAATTTGCTCCCTTAAGCCGTCAACATTTGGAACACACAACCTACTTGGATACCTTAGTACCCCATCTCCCCAATGGGAGAAAGCCCCAACAAACTTTTTAAGAACCGTGTCTTTCAACTCAATCAAGATAAGATCAAGACTTTGCTTAGACTTCACATCCATCACAAAGGACGATCCGGAACAATTATGGACCATGACACCACTTTTGGTGGAATCCACTAGTTGAACACCTAGTTAACCCAACCTATGCACATCACGAAGCAACTCTTTCTTTTCATCCTCTATATGAGCCACGCTACCTATCAACAACCTGTCGACTAAGAGCATCCGCTACCATATTAGCTTTACCGAGGTGATAAAGGACACTCATGTCATAATCCTTCAATAACCCCAGCCACCTTCTTTGGTGAAGATTTAGTTCCTTTTGACTAAGCACATATTGTAGACTCTTATGATCGGTGAAAACATCAACATGGACTCTATACAAATAATGCCTCCTTATCATTAAGGTGAAAACAACCGCTGCTAACTCAAGATCATGGGTAGGATAATTCTTCTTATGGACTTTAAGTTGCCTTGAAACATAGGCAATAACTTTACCATTTTGCATAAGCACACATCCCAACCTAACTCTAGAGCTATCACAATACACCACAAAACCATTCGAACCTTTTGGTAAGGTCAACACCAATGCGGAAGTAAGTCTATCTCTCAATTCTTGGAATCTTTTCTCACAAGCTTCCGACCACACAAACTTAGCCTTCTTTTTAGTCAAAGCCATCAAATGAGAAGCAATTAAAGATAACCCTTGACAAACCTTTTATATTAACCGGTCAAACCCAAAAAGATTGTAATGTCTAAAGGAGTTAGAGGTTTAAACTAACTCTTTACCGCATCCATCTTCTTAGGATCAACCTCAATACACTTTCTTGACACAATATGACAAAGGAAAGTTACGGACCTTACCAAAAATTCACACTTGCGAAAAATTGCAAAAAGTCATTGGTCCTTAAGAACTTGAAAGACAATTCTTAAATGGTCAACATTCTCATTTTCACTTCTTGAATAGATCAAAATATCACCGATAAACACAATTACAAACATGTCTAGGTATTGCCTAAACACTCTATTCATCAAGTCCATAAATGTCGGCGGAGCATTAGTCAACCCAAATGATATTACCATAAACTCATAATGACCATATTAGGTTCTAAAGGCCGTCTTTGGAATATCATCGCCTCTCACCCTCAATTGGTGATAACCCGAACGAAGATCAATCTTAGAGGAATAACTAGCCCCTTGAAGTTGGTCAAACAAATGATCAATTCTTGGAAGAGAATATATATTCTTGATGGTCACTTTATTGAATTGACGATAATCAATGCACATTCAGAGAGACTGTCATGAGTCGAAGTTACCCCCTAGAAGCGATACGGCATACTTGACCCCGAAGGGGTCGCATACAAGCCTCATCATCATAACATAAGACATAGAAATTATGCGGAAAATTTTAAAGATTTTACAATCGAAGTCAAACATCATTTTCATAATCAAAAATCATAAGAATCTAGACTTTTTCTCATACACCATCTAAAACATAGGAGTACAAAGTTTTGGACTTAGCCCTTTACATCAATAAAGTCTCAATATAAGACAAGTACAATAGGAACTAAGAAATGGAAATCCGCCCTAGAACTTGAGGACTCACCACTACTCGGAGATACGCAATCAAGTCTTCTTCAACAAAGGAGAGTGTATGTCACCTAGCCGGAACCTACACTTATCAAAAATGTAGAGAAAGAAGGGGTTAGCACAAATATGTACTAAGTATGGAAACATGCATAAAATCCATGAAATATGATAAAAAGGACATTTTAGTTGAAAAGAATGCATTTATCATGTTTGGAGACCAACGTGCATTTTCAATGTCAAAGACAAGCCATAATCACATTTATATTCACAACATAGTAATACCAACACTTTAGCAACCCCTAAGGAACACTTGTGCAATGTATGGGTGGCATCCCATAATACCAACCATACTAAGTACTCCTTTAAAATTACCTTAATCATACATATCATCTTTAGACCTCATCATAATCAATAGTCATAAATAAGAAACTAGTCATGTACCTTACTTGACCATAAGGAAAGTCATTCATATCAATTATCCATTCAACATACATGCACAAATTCATATCTCATCATAACATAAAGGAACCATCCTATAACATCCTACTAAGTCTACTTATGCAATGTGGAAGTGAAGTCCCATAACCCCACTTCTACTAAGTAAACTCACCAAAACTTCATAGTATAGTCGATGTTTGCGTAATCAAGACACAACTTTCGATTCAAGTGTCTACGATTGAATGGGTTGGGGTCGAGTCCCAAGGGAGCGGTTTCTTAAAATTAAAAGTTAAGTGTGAATATGGTAGAGTTAACCATAGCTAAAAACATTATCGAGTAAAAACATAATAAATTAAGGGGTTGACACGAATGTCAATTATCAAGGGGGTTTGTAGTCTATTAACAACTAAAACAGCGAAAACAAAAAGATGTGAATATAGGGAGACAAGATTCTTGGGATGGATAGGAATATGGTATAAACTACACAATCGGTTAAATGTTATTGATAATCAATTGCTAAACATTTGTAACTAGGCTAGACTTTAGTGGAGGTAAATTTACTCTCGAGAAACTTACCCCGAATCAACTTCGTTTCTCTCGAACACCGAGTTACTGCTTTTAAGCACAGCCTCAGCCTTAGCCCATTCAATCTCTCAAGCTAAATGTGTGGGAAAAAGCCTAGGATTCACTCTCTCGAGCTAAACCTATAACGACCCAATAACCACCGGCTATCGATTTAGTAGTCTTACTTTTAAAATCTCTCTCTCGAGCAAGCCAAAAGCAGTAAGATGAAATCGTATTTACAACTACAATTCCATTAAGTTCAAACATAACTACTAAACAAAATCATAATTAAACAGCAAATAGACTAATAATAAGCAATACCCAACATGAAATTTAACCCATATTCACAAAATCACACCCCATGAATTGGGGATTTTAGCTAGACATAGAGAAAAGGAAGAAAATGATACCAAATCAAAGTAACATCAACTGGGTTTGATTTATATTCACTTTAAACGAGTGTAGGATCAAGAATCTGCAACACCCACTTCCAATTTCTTGGAATTGGAAGTCTTGAAATCTTCAAAAGCTAAGAACAAAGTTTCTCTACTTGAAACTTAGAAAAATAAAATGTTGTATCTGTAAATGCATACTGAGATAAAAATTCAAAATAGTATTTATAGTTGTAAAAAAAAATGTGTTGCGAAGGGTCACTCGGTGTAGTTAGTTGGGATCACCGATGCACTCGGCGATCCACCCTTTGGTTTGCTTCATTGCCTTTCAGATCTTGACTTCAGCATCTTCGCATTCTAGATCATTGGGTGATATAGTACTGTCTCACGAAACAGTTTGGCGACACGTCGAATGCTCCTTTTCATCGTCGACTTGATCTTTTCCTTCAAGGCTCAGCACATCGGAACATTAGGCGAGGTAAAGGCTATTTGGCAACACGCTGAATGCATTAGGCGATCCTCAGGCCTTCTTTTCTTCGTGTTTTCTGCCATTTTGTTCCTTTTTGCCAAGTAGTTTCCATGCGTTGCCTCAAACTCCAAATACTTGAAACTTAAGGATTTATATCAGTTATTGAAACAAAAATTTTATTTTAGGACACCAATTCTATTAAAATAAAGTCCTAAATGAGTCCAAACTGTGGACTCATCAACACCCCCAACTTAAATATTTGCTTGTCCTCAAGTAGAACTCTCGTTCGACAGTTCAAAAAGGATGTCTCGAATAGTGCTACACAAGACTCAATCATGAATGCACACAAAAAGCTCAAATTACTCATGCGAAGATAAAATGTGCACTCAAAGTTTCAAGTTGTGACACACCATTATCAAAGAATCTCAAGCTCATTATACTTGCTTCAATTGCAAGTTCAAGCTCAACAAAGGAAATCAAATATCCTTACACAAAGAATGATTCCATATTCACACACAATGTTTCAACAATTTAAAGTTCCGAAATCAAATGCAATGCTCACACTCGCAAATAAGAACATAATGAATGCTTTTACCCATAGGTTTGCCCATAGTTTCCAATAGAGAATTGCTTCAACACACTCAGGATCAAAAAGGTCTTTTCAAGGCTTGTAATGGGGCTAGGTGCAAAGGTATGTTCATTTAGTCTCAGTGACTTTTATCCTCATGAAATGTGGTGCTCACAACACTCCCTTTCCTTCTCTTTCATCATTTTCTTTAGTGCTTAGAAGGCATCCCATTATTCATTTTCCATGGATTTTCGGAAACCCCATTTCGTTTGCACTTTACTCCATGACTTTTTCTTTTTCATTCTTTTCTTTTCTCTTCTCCCTTTTTTTCGTATGGACGAGTTCCATTTTTCTCAAAACCATGGTTTAAAGGAGACTTTTCTTGCACTTCTTGACTTGCCTTCTCTTTTCACCACACCCCAAACTTAGGCTATTGGCCTAAGTTGGCTATTTAATCAACCACAATTCAAGAGGATTACAGGTAGTGGATTAAGGGAGGTCATGTTTTCATCAAGTTTCTTCCAAACAAAGGTAAGGTTCAAAGGGTGTTCAAAAAAGGTTCACACACTCACAAGGTAGGCCACAAAAGAGGTATATGTCAAATTGGCTCACATTCTTCGAAGTTACCTAAGATCATATCAAGAGATAGCCTTACTTGGTCGACCGGACCAACGGGGCAAATTCTAGGTGTTTGTCATGCATGGTTCAGAGTAAGCTCATCACACAAGGCATTGATACCAAAGTCAAACAAAACTCCACACTTTCGCTAGGGTCCATGTTTATCACAAGAGACTCAATTCAATAATTGGCTAGTCACAATGAGATGCAAAGAGTTCACATATTGTCTATGCAGCTTCATTTGGTCTCATCATAGCCGTAAATTCATGTTTTTTCGATTATGAACACTATTCAAGTCATCAATATTGATCGTGATCGATAATCAAATTTGTGAGAGAACAGCCACATTCAACACATACAAGTGGTGGCAAAAAAAAATTGGAAGGGTAAAAAATCATTTTCAATTTAAAATCAAGGAGCTACAAGCTCAAACCTTCCACAAAAAGCAGTGTATAACATAATTTAAGCTAAAAACCCAATATATAAATAAAACAAGAGTCACAATCAGAATATAAACGTGGGCCTCACCCCACTACAAAAAATTTTTGTCCTTAAATACATATAAAAATATCTAATACTGAAATTAAGCAAAACATAGATGGAGGTAAAAAGGGGATCTTGTCTACATAGTCGCTCCATCTTTCTAGGCATCAGTGCCTGATGCCTCACTAGGAGCTTGGGCATTAGTACCTAAGGTCACCTCAGGAGGGACAACAGTGCCAGCTTCAGCAAGTTGTGCTGAGTGTGATTCTGCCAAAAAGACATGCATTGCCCTGCAGAATCCCCAGGCCCATGAAGGAATATTAGGGTCTAGGGTAATGGTCTTTCTGGCAAAATTGGGCTTCTTGCCCTTGTTTTTCTTAGTAGTTGTGGGTAGTTTCGTAGCTTTGCCTTTTGACCTAGCTTCGTCCTCATTTCTCACAATCCCTTTGGCCTTCTCTTGGGTAGGTGTTATTCTTTCAGCAACTTTTGATGTAGTCATGTCTGCAAAATCTCAAAGAGAAGTTAGTAAAACTTAACCAAAAGCACAACAGAACAATTTCAGACAGATTTACCAAACCAGAGGGTGAATCGCCGAATTTCTTGGGCGAGCTAGATCAAGTTTGCCGAAGGAATTCACTCTAAAAACTATAGCAAGTAGCTGATGGGGGAATTAGTCGACATCACTGATAGCTTTCGGTGAAGAAGGACAGGCCCGCCAAAAGTTCTAGTGCACAAAGGTTCAAGGGTGAAGAGAAAGGGTGAAAGAGAATACTCTGGGCAAGTCGCCGAGTGCTTTTGGCGACATCATTCTTCTTTCCAAAAGTTACAGTATTCAACTATCAAATAAAGCATGAAATTAAGGGCGAGATAGGGACATTAGGCGAACTGCCGAGTGGTTCAATGAGCTCGACCCAGCTCGCCAAACAGCCCAACGTACTTATTTTAAATCAAAGATCTCGAACTTAACCCCACAACTTTTGAAATCAAAATCAAAGCACACACTAGTTAAATTAAGGTAGGACCCATAATTTAAGGTAAGTTTAAGGCATTCCATTATGGGAATTCAACAGTCACAACTACTCGAGCAAGATTATCAAATTAAATTATGCATGCAAACCATCTAATCCTAGCAGGCAAGATCAAAACACATCAACCAGATCTGGCTATTGCAAATGAGTATAAATTTTGATAAAATAAACTCAAGGAATAGAAAACCAACCTTTGGTGTGGATAAAGAGAGATAGAATCACTAGGCGACAATATAATCCAACTCTAAGCACAAATCAATACCAATAATACTCTAAAAATGCAATAAATATAGAAACTAGAGTGTGGGTGTGAGTTTGGGCAAATAAAAAGTGAGGGAAAGTGAATGAGTTTGCAACTTTTAAACCTTTTGCCTGCAAGACCGTCTAGTTTTCACCCACTTGGCGATATTATTCAAGCTCGCCTATCCACTCGACGATACGCCGAGTGTTTAGTTTCCTCACCGAATTTTATAGGACCTCCAGTTAGTGTGGGGGTCCTCACCCGAAATCAACTCGGTTTCTCTCAAACACCGAGTTATCGCTTTTAAACACAACCTCTGCCTTAGCCCATTCACTCTCTCAAGCTGAAAGTGTGGGAAAAGGCCTAAGATTCACTCTCTCGAGCTGAACCCATGATGACACAATAACCATCGACTATCGATTTGCTAGTCTTAGTTTTAAAATCTCTCTCTCGAGCAAGCCAAAAACATTAACATGAAATTATATTTGCAACTACAATCTCATTAAGTTCAAACACAACTACTAAACGAAAATCACATTTAAACAACAAATAGACTAACAATAAGCAATACCCAAAAGGAAATTTAACCCATATTCATAAAATCACATCCCCAGAATTAGGGTTTTAGCTAGACATAGAGAAAAGGAAGAAAATGATACCAAATTAAAGTAACATCAACTAGGTATGATTTATATTGACTTTAAATGAGTCTAGTATGAAGAATCTTCAACGCCCACTTCCAATTCTTGGAATTGGAAGTCTTCAAATCTTCAAAAGCTAAGAACAAGGTCTATGTACTTAAAACTTTGAAAAATAAAATGTTGTATCTGAAATTGCATACTAAGTTAAAAATTCAAACTAGCATTTATAGTTTTCAAAAATATGTGTTGCAAAGGGTCACTCGGCGCAGTTAGTCGAGATTGCCGATGCACTCGGTGATCCTCCCTTTGGTCTGCTTCATCGCCTTTCAGCTCTTGCCTTCAACATCTTCGCATTCTGGATCATTGGGCGATATAGTACTGCCTCGTGGAACTGTTCTATGATACGCTGAAAGCTCATTTTCATCGCAAACTTGATCTATTCCTTCAGGGCTTAGCACAATAGAACTTTGGGCAACGTTAAGGTCATTTGGTGACTAGCCGAATGCATTAGGCGATCCTCAGGCTTTCTTCTCTTCTTCTTTTCAACCGTTTTGTTCTTTTTTGCCAAGTAGTGTTCATGCTTTGCCTCAAACTCCAAATACCCAAAACTTAAGGATTTACTGAGTTAATGAGACAAAATATGCATTTGAGGACACTAATTCTATTAAAATGAAGCCCTAAATTAGTCCAAATTGTGGACTCATCAATAGTTCATGTCTCATTCATTATCTTATCATATAGGGAAGAGTAGCCATAACCGACATAGACCATGAGAGCTACATAGAATCTGATGTCGTGTAACCCAACACTAAAACAAGGTGCCCTACTTGCCTAAGGTAGAACTAACATGTTTAGCTTTTAGGTGGATCCACTAGCTAAAGTCCTATGTGGGCACATATTTATGGGATAGGGAGATTGCTTCTAGAAACCCGACCTATTGCATTGGCGGAGGAGTATCTGTCTCATGAGTTTACTTTTAGATGACCCGACTTATTGCATTAACGGAAGGGCCTTTACCTCATTTTCCATATGCACTCGGTGCTATGCATTATTTCCCAAATTATACATATTTAATCTTAAATTGTATTTACATGTGTGAAGGAGTACTCTACCCTTCATTCAATACAATTCGTAGAACAACTTATAGATTTATTTAGATGAGAACTAACTTTCAACCTTAGAATCACCATTAACACATGAGTAAACCATTCACATTATTATTCATAGTGTTTTTATGAGAAATAGCCTTTCAATCAACACAACAATATTATCACCATCCTAGAAAAATCAAACATGAACATGTGTAAAGGTTAAGGGGAGAATTGACCTTTCAACAATACCTCAATTTACACAATAGTGATAAGATTTTTACCTTTCAAGTGAATTATAAGTTCACATACAACTTTCCTCAATCATGAACAAACCTTCACAGTTTACCTCCTTCAAGGGTCATGAACTAAGTCTCACAATCACACTTAGAAATACTACTTTAAGCATGAATAAAACAAGATTTAATAATCGGATTAACATAGGAACAATTCATAGTAATCATCTTGTATCAATACACCCATCAAAATTCATGAAATTGGGGTCATGGTGAAGTTCATGTGTTCATGGGGAATATTACAATAAAAACCACCATTAAACATCAAATCATCCATAATATAATGCATTTAGTGTAATAAAATCATTTCTAGGAAGAACCCATGGCTAGAAAGAAAACCCTAGTGTTTGAACAATATCCCAAATTTTGAAATTAGAGTTGAAGGTCTTAATGGAGAAAAGTGTTCCTTGAATCAATGTTTGCATACCTTAATTAAAGCTTTGCCCACAAACTAGAGGTGAGAAGATGGATTCTTGAGCCCTAACCTTCAAGTTCTTGGTGTTCTTCAATGGAGCAACTTCTAGAGAGAGAAATATTGAGAGGAGAGGATTTTGGGGAAATATTTGGGTGTTTGTGAATAATGACCAAGTATTGTGAATTTTGACTTAAAACCAATATATATTTTACCCCTAAAATACCCAAAACACCCCCACTTTAATTGGACTTAAAAAGTAAAAGACTTAAATGATCTTCACTTAAAGACCCCGTCTAGGTGTCACGCCCATCTTCAGGAGCTGTGGTGAGGACCACTACTCGTGGTCCCTCTCGTGAAGATTGGGGCAGTGGCTAGAGTTTGGTGGCATTTGGCTCATGAGTCTAAGTCATCTCCACGGGCCCCTTCATGGTTCATGAAGTGGACCACGACACATGGTCATTCCCATAGAGGGTTGAGGCAGTAGCCCCTCCAAGGTGGCACAAGGCTTACACGACCAAGCCATCACCACGAGGGGCTCCAAGAGCCGTGGTCCCTCCCGTGGTCATTGAGGTAGTAGCCTCGCCACTTGGAGCCTTTTGCTTATTTGCCTAAGGCAACTCCACGAGCACCTCCCATGGTTGTGGTCATGACCACGGACATGGTGATGGCCGTGGAAGTTGAGGTAGTGACTAGGAAATATGGTGGCCAAACTTTCATGGCCAAGGCAAGACCACGCCCACCTTCACGAGCCGTGGTGAGGACCACGACTCATGGTCCTTCTCATGAAGGTTGAGGCAGTAGCTAAAGGCTAGGGGTAACCTTGGCGTTTAGCTTTGGCTTGGCCCCTCGGCCATGGCACTTGCCTCAGGGCCTTGGCTCCTATAACTCTCATTCAAGACGTTCATCCTCACGTTTAGGCTCTAGGTTAACTTTCATTTTACGGAGTGTTAAAAAGACCCATCTTTCTTTCTAACAAATAATACGGGAGCACCCATGGAGAAATACTCAGTCGGATGAAACCCTTATCCAAGAAATTCAACTCTTTCAACTCCATCAGAGCCATTCTATAAAGAGGGATAGGGATAGGTTGCGTATTTGGGAGAAGGTCAATACCAAAATCTATTTCCCGCTTGGGAGGAATACCGGGTAAATCATCTGCGAAAACATTTGGGAACTCATTAACTACGGAATTGACTCTAGAGAAGGGGTTTCAAAATCCACATCCCTCCCCCTAACAAGATGGCAAATACATCTTGTTGAGATCATCTTCCTAGCTTTAAGACAAGAGAAAAATTGACCTCTAGGCATAGAATTTCCCCCCATCCATTCTAAGATAGGATCATTTGGAAATTTGAATATAACCACACAAGTCCTACAATAGATAAAGGCGTAACATGCATGCAACCAATCCATATCAAGAATCAGATCAAAGTCTAACATGTCTAGCTCTACCAAGTCCACCAAAGTAAACTTATGGGATAAGGAAATAGGACATCTCCTATATACCCTCCTAGCCACCACAGACTCACCAACTAGGGTAGAGACAAAAAAAAGTGTTCTAATAGCATTTTCGGGGAAACATCAAATCTCATTGTTACATAAGGTATCACAAACGATAAAGTAGCACCAGTATCTAACAATGCATACACATCAATAAAAAAGACTTTTAACATACCAGTCACTACATATGGGGAGCTCTCTTAGTCACCTCGAGATTGAAGAATATAAAATGGTTTTTATTTTGGGCATTGGAGTTTGAACCACTTGGAGGAGCCTGCTTTTTTTCCCTTCTCTTTACCACAAGCATGGGGTAATCTCTCATCTTGTGGCCACTCTTCCCGAAACTAAAACATCCATCGGTGTCGGCTAGGTACTTACCATCATGTTTCTTCCCACACTTGGCACATGTAGAACTAGCAAAATAAGAACTATCTCCATTTCCTCCTCCAGGTGTATTGTTGCACACCTTTTCTTTATTAGACTTAGGAGGAGCACTATATGAATCTTGACCAAAAAACCTTTGTTGATATCTAGATTGTCCTTGTCCATTGGACCTTGAGTTAGACAAATTCCCATCATAGGTTCTAGCCCTTTTAACCTCCCTATTCTTCTCTCTATGTTTCGATTCCTCAATTTGTTGAGCGTACACCAAAGGCCTTAAGATATCCATATCATGGAGGAGCATTTCCACATGACACTATTTTTCAACCAAGTCGAACACACCTAACATAAACCTACTCATCATAGCCCTTGAGTCTACCACCATTGTTGGAGCATATTTAGAGAGTTGGGTGAACTTTATATCATACTCTCCTTAACTCTCATTCTTCCTTGAAGAAGGTTGATGAACTCTTGTACCTTTGCCTCCCTTAACTCGAGGGGGAAGAATCTATTAAGAAATGCCAATTTAAATAATTCACATTCTATCGGGCCCGCTCCTACTGGTCTTTCTCCCTTCCACTAATCATACCACACTTAAGTCACATCTTTTAGTTGGTAGGCAGCTAACTCCTTCTTCTCTTCCGGAGACACCCATAATAGCAAGTACTTTATAAACCTCATCGATGAACCTTTGAAGACCTTTTCCACTTTTGAGCCATGATATTCTGGAGGGTTCATTCGTGCAAAACTCCTCACCATTGAAGCAGCCTAATTCATATTAGGATTCACCGGAGCTACAACTTATCTATTGGCTTGAGCCATCACGGCTTGAGCCAACATTTGGATAGTCAACCTAAACTCCGCATTGGTCACATTTTCAACCAAAGGATCTATCAGAGCTTAGGGAGCTTGAGGAGGAGCTCCTTGCTTAACATTAGCCCTTCGTGTATTCATATCCTGAAGACACAAGAGAAGGATTAGGAGATAAAAATGTTTTAGAGTTAAACTCTAAGGCATGACTTAAGAGTAATAAAGAAGTGGAATTTCCTAAACATCTTGTAGCCTCTCATTCATAAGTGTGGCACACTTTACACTCATGAACAAGAATTTACTAGACATGGCTTATGAGAAATCATCCTAGAATTATTCTAAACCTCGTGCTCTGATTACAAAGTTCGGCACGACCCAGGGTACCCCCTAGATCTAAGAAGGCATATAGAACCCCGAAAGGCTCCACGTAAGCCACTTAGCATATCATAACATAAAGTACTAGAATAATAAAGAGTAAAACACATTTCAAGTATTAAAGGTTTTTTATAAAAGAAAGCGAAAGTCTAGACTTGTCTCAATTTAGCCAATTACAATACTTGAATGAAATAGGGTCTAACCCATACAAAATGTCTGAAAAGGGAAAGTACATGAAACTAACTACTACATAGGAAAAAGTCATCCTCGAACCATGAGGACTCACCAACAAGCTTGAAAGATACACAAGTCAAAGCTTTAGCCACTATAATGATCACCTCGAAAACCGCACCCTACACTTGGGGAAAATGTAGGAAAAGTAAGAGTTAGCACAAAAATGTACTTAGTATGGTAGCCATGCATAAAACATTAAAATATTCAAAAAAAAGGGACATGTCATTTGAAAGCATGCAATTTGCCAAGTTTAAGCATCATATCAGAGATTAGAAGTCATAAGTCATAATCATGGACAACATAAGTCAACAATATCTTTAAAACCTTTGAACTCATTTACAAAGCCTCTTGAGCAACCATAGTTCATTAATCATGTTCCTATTGTGAGAAGAATAGCCTTAAGCGACATAGAGACCATGTGAGCTAAAACATGATCACCCGGTGTCTCCCACTCCGAAAAGGGTTGTACTAGTTACCTTAGGTAGAACCATGAACTCTTAGCTTAGGTGGATCCACTAGCTAGTTAACCTATGGGGGCACATAGTTTATCGAATATGGAGATTGCTTCTACAAACCTAGCCTTTACTAATGAGAGAACTTCCATCTCATGAGACCTCTTTTAGAAACCTGACCTCAACTAACAGGAGAGCTTCCATCTCATTGTAAAAATCCACTCAGTGCTAAGCATAATTCCCACAAAATACTTATTAAGTCTTACTTAACTCACATCTCATGTAAGGATGCCGTTGACAACCAATCCAAATTAGTTCATTAGGATAAATCTTATTCATTGATTCAATTAAGTGAGAATAGCCTTTCAACCTAAGAATCCTTTCTATATGAGAAAACCTTTCACATCATGGTTGTAAGTGTTTCATAATAATAACCTTTAAACAACACAATTAACATTGGCACTTTACTCTCAAAGCACCCTTAAAGCAATTACATAGGTTCATAAGATCATGCATAAACTCACACTTTGCCCTTCCAAGGTTCAAAGCCATCATCAATCACCAAATCTAGAATTTTATCATTAGATAGGGATTTCATCATAATTTCATGTAATTCTATCATAAGGGAAACATCAGAAAAACATATAATATCATATATTCATGCATATTTAGACATAATTAAACTATTAAAATTAGTAAATCAAAGAACCCATGGTGAATGAAGAAAACCTTAGCTTATTGGGGGAATTCTAACATTTGAAATTGAAGATTTTGAGAGGGCTCCATAGGTGAAACATACCCATGGATGAAAACCACCAAGCCCTATGAATTTGTTGTGAAGATCCTTGCTTCTTGAACCTAGCGTTTACTTTCTTCTTCTTCTTCTTTGAGTTTTCTAAAGAGAGAATTTTTGGAGAGGATAAAATTTTGGGAATTAATTTGGGTTTTAGAAATAACGAGTTGAGATGTCTTAATTTAGGGGTTTAAATCCTAATATAGTTGGTCTAAATTAGGCTAAAATGACACCACTTAATAATAATTAAAACCGAAAAACCCCAAAGTGCCTCTAAACTTAACCCCAATAATTGTTCCCAGGTCACCATCCACGAGACCACGTTGTGGGTCATGGATGGAACCACAGACTATCCTGGTCAAGCTTGGTTTGGTCGCTGGAACTTTTTGTCCAACCACGACCCTCCATCCACGGGCTGTGGACCCACCTATGGGGCGTGGTTCACTAATTTTTGGTAATTTCCAGGGGTCCTCCTCAAGGGTCCATTATTGGTCCTTAAGGGAGAGTAGCTTGATGTTCTAATAGGAAATCCTTTATTTTAAGTATGGAGAGTTACATTCCCTACCCTAACTATCACATTAATCTCTAGTTTAGCCTACTGATTTCTGGAGGGCTACAGTATAGAGGCCTGACTGGCGTGATCACTAAATTTGATTCCCATAGAGAGGACTTATAAACCTACGGGGGCAAGTAGTTCTTGGACTATAAGGGTGACTAACCCAATTCCAAATCGGTGTTAAGCCTACTCCAAACTGTAAATGTGTACAATACAACATAACTAAAGAATACTGGATAGCTTAATATTCTGACATGCTAACTGAAGATGCAGCATTTAAACACTAATAATGAAACATTTGAAATTTGAGGCATGTATATCTGTTTATCTTTCCTAACTAGTGTAATCCATGAACTAAAGGAATTTACACAACTAAGTTTCTAACTTTCAGGCAAGAAGCTAAGCAACAACGTTACGAAGACTTGATAATCTGAGTAACAGCACTCTAACACATAAATGACACCCTGAAATTGATCGAAGAGATCATCAATTCTCGAAAGAGGATACTTATTCTTGATAGTAACCTTGGTCAACTGACAGTAATCTATACACATTCTAAGGGAACCATCGTTCTTTCTCACAAATAAGACCGGAGCGCCCCAAGGTAAGACACTTGGTCGAATAAAACCCTTATCAAGGAAATCTTTCAACTGTTCTTTTAGCTCTTTCAACTCTGATGGTGCCATTCTATATGAAAGAATAGATATAGGAAGAGGATGGGGAATAATATCTATACCGAAATCTATTTCTCTCTCAGGAGGGACTCTTGGAAGATCATCTAGGAAGACTTCTAGAAGCTCTTTTACTGCTGGAACTGACTCAATAAGAGGTATCTCAACACTAGAGTCATTAATATAGAAAAAGTGGTTGACACACCCTTTGGAAACCAACTTTCTCACCTTAAGGTATGAAATGAGATGACCATTCGAAACTTCTGAACTACTCTTACACTATATAACTAGATCATTAGGAAACTAGAACTTAAAAACTCGAGTTGCACAATCGACTAAAGCAAAACAGGCATGAAGCCAGTCTATACCTACAATGACATTGAAATCTACCATATCTAACTCAACTAAGTCAGCCATAGTGCTTTTGTGATTGATGGAAATGGTATAATCACAATAGACTCTCTCAAATAGAATAGACTCACCAACAGGTGTAGAAACACTAAAGAGATCAAGAAGCTTCTCCATAAAGAACATCAAAATTCATCCCAACATAAGGAGTTACAAAATATAGACTTGTTCCTGGATCTAGCAAAGCATAAACATCAAAGTTAAGGACTTCGATCATACGATGACAACATCTAGCGAATCCTTTTTCTCTTAGCGACTAGTAATACCATTCAGAAGGTTTTCTCCTCCGCCTGCCCCTGAAGTAACTTCTCTAGATACAGCTTTGTTTGGTGGAGCAACTGAATAAAATTGGGCTCTATTTCCCCCATTTCCATTACCTTGTTTATTCTTAGGGCACTCTTTCATAAAATAAACATTCTAACCACACTTGAAGGAACCAATGTAGCCATCACGACACACCCCTGAGTGGCTCCTACCACACTTAGAACATGCAAGAGTCCTATTACCCCCTTGTGCCACGCTACCAAGAGACTGCGCAGGTCTAGCCTTGAAATTTTGTGAATTTTGATTTTGGAACTCACCTCTATTCCTTGGTGCGAGTGCACTAGAAGATGATGGAGCATGTCCATTTTGTTTATATTAGAAAGATGACTGGTTGGCATTACCCTTCTGTTGTCTGGACTCATTCCCTATCTTAGCTCTCTTGTTTCGAAATTCTTCCCTATCTCACACCTTCTCTTCCTCAATCTGCTGCACATGAATCATAAGTCTTGATATGTCCATGGACCCTATTAGCATAGCTTCCTTACCCTCTTTACTTGACAGACGAGACTATCTAACAATGAACAAACTCATTCTGCTTCTTATGTCGGCAACCATCTCCGGATCATAACAGGAAAGTTGGGTGAACTTCATACTGTACTCATGAACACTCATAGATTTCTACTTAAAATTAAGGAGTTCTCGTGCCTTTCCTTCTCTCAGTTCACAAGGAAATAAACACCCAAAGAAAGCCTCTTCAAACATAGCCCACCTCACAAGTGGTACACCTTGAGCTCTATTCTTTTTCTATTGATCAAACAAGAGTCTAGCGACATCCTTCAATTGGTATGCAACTAGTTTCACCCTCTCAACATCAACAATGCACATAATCTTAAAAACCTTCTTAAGCTCTTCAACAAAGTTTTTCGGATCCTCAATGACACTTGAACCAGTGAAGCTTAGAGGATTCATCCTTAAAAATTCCCAGATCCAAGAAGTATCAGCCACTTCCTGTCGATTTTCTCTCTATCCAACTTGATTTATCAGAGGTTGACTAAACATCCAAATAGCTTCCCAAAAATTAGCATTGGTGACCTTTCATTGGGGTTGCACTTCAGGTGCATTAGGTACCCCTTGTTCCTCGACATTCCTCCTAGCAAGATGACCTCTGACAACTCTTCATGGAGGCATGATCTGAAAGACACATGCAAGCACAAATTAGAAGAATTTTTTTAGAGATAAACTCTACCGCACGAAATGAGTATGAAAGAAGTGAGATAGTTCCTAGATGTTGCAACCTCCTAATTATAGATGTGGCGCGCTTCACACCGATAACTAGGACTCTACGGACCCGACTTCATAGACTCCCTAGGACTGTTGAACTCAGGGCTCTGATATCATATTTGTTATGCCCCGAGCCTACACCTTGGGCGGGATTGGCACTCGCGAACAATTGCTAGCCCCAAGTGAACCCTTGGCCTAGCTTACTACTAAGTGGAAGACTTTACTCAACAAAGATAAGTTCATGAAATAGACCAGAATGGCATAAATAAAACATTCAACTGGCCAATAAGGCAACTCATGTCTTATAATCAAAACAACTAAAGTAGCAAGACTAATGAACTAATAACTAAACTATTTGTCTATGAATCCTCTAATACTAAGAGGGGTGTTGAGACAAGACCTCTGATCATCCTAACAACTAAAATGATAAATAAGTAAAAAAAACGGTCCTCCGAAAAGCAAGGAGGCTCACCAAATGACTTTGAAATGCTCAGCTGGACCAACGAAGCGTTAGATGTTGATCATATTACCTGTTTATGCATCATAAAATTATGCAGGCCAAATGGCATCAGTACATTCAATAAATGAGCATACGAGGGGAATTCTAAAACAACACACAAACTTTAAAAAGAATTGAAAGAACTTACTTGGTCTCAACTCAACTCATTTCAATATAAAGTAGTAATATCAATACAATATAACAAAAAGCTTTAAAACAAGAAGATAACAACTCAGTGTATTGAAAAATACAACAATAACTTAGCTTGTATATGAAAATACAAATAACTATGTGTATTTAACAATACAAAATATCTCTATGGGAGTTTCTCTAACCGACAACATCACTATGAGCTATATGATGATACGTCTTGCCTCACACTGCCATGGTCATCCTATACCTTGCCAAGGGTATAGAACCTAAGTACTAAATGGATCCACTAGTCTATGCTAAAAAAACACTAAGTAATCATCTAAAAAGTCTAACCCTTTTCTACCCATGTTGGTTACAAGATTTATGGAGACCTTGAGTTATCTGAACTCAACTTGTCCCAAAATCGGTGCTCAATACTACTCCCAAAATGTAACTAGTGCATATGTTTAAAAATATAACTCTTTCTGTGGTTTGAGATAATTACTCAAAAACTGGTTCAAAGGTTCTCTTGGAAATTGGTGTTTTCTCTCTTGCTTAAATGTAAAAATATTTAATCTTTGGGAATACTTAGTTCCCATAAACTCTTTTGAAGAAAATGAACTTCAGTTTTTACTCTTAATAAACTCAAAACTCAAGTCTTAAATCAAGTTTAAAGCATTTAAACAAGACTTCTTGAAAAGACTCTAAGAACTCTCTAGACTACTCTCATAAGTTGTCTTGAATTTGAATTTACGGATTCAAGGTTATGATTCATTATTATGGATGAACTCATGATTTTTAGCCGTAGCTTAGAATGCATAAATAAACTAGAAAACATAGGTACGATTCGAGGGAACTCAAATGGAAAGAAATAGGAAATGGTAGAGGACCTTGCGACTGTGGCGCAGGGCGCCACACCCTGCACTACAAAAGGCTGGTTGGGGCGCACTGAGTGGCGCGGTGCCCTAGGGGGTAAACTACAGAACCCTTACTTTGATGCACTGAGTGGCGCGGTGCACCAGCAGCCTGCCCAGAAAACCCACAAATTTTCTTGTTCGTGTATCGACCCTAAATCATCTAGATTCGATTGGTTTCTTCCCCAAACACTTATATTCAAATACCTAACCAAAGTATACAAGAATATACTCAAAAAACACCTTAAATCTTATCAAATTGTCTCAAGAACTCCTCCAAAACCCAACAATCAAGATTCAAACAAAACTTCAACAAAATTCATCAAGGGCTCATATACTCAACTTTCAAGAATGTAAATATGCTGAATTTAATCATGATTGGTGAGTGGGTGAATGAACCCAATGCTATGTGATCTCACATACCCGTAGGGATGAACCCTTGGCGAAAATCCTCAAGCGAATCTCAAGAACGCAATGAACTTTGGCTTTTCTCCTCTTTTGTCCTCTTTTCTCTTCTCTCAAAGCCCTAACATAAATTTCAGTGCATAAAATAAACCCATTCTGTTTATGCCCCTAATTAGTTTCTAAAAATGAAATAACTTAATTGGATAAGGAAAATACCAAAATACCCCTTTTAAATCTGGGTTACTTTCCATATCTATACAACCCAACTTCTAGCGTGCATTATCTCCCTCATATGAGCTCAAAATGAGCAAAATAGGTAATATTGGAAAGATAATTTAAACAAATTTCATTTTATATCTTATAGCCCACCTAAATCATCATGTACTGGAAGTTATGGTCGTTTAAAGTTGACCCAAAACTCATACTTAACATAACTTTGCCAAATTTTAGATTGTTTTATTCTTTCCAAAAATGGTTCTTTCTAATTCTAGCTCTTTCAAATAGAGGAGTATTACATATATCTTAATATATGTAGCTCCTTCCTCCATAAAGTTCGTAAATTCTTTGATTTACAAATTTTGAAATCTCCATTAAAGTTAGGGTTTTCTTCCATGTCATGGGTTCCTTTTAATGTTGATTCAATTGATTGTTTTATGAATTATAATGTATGAATTGAGATAATTCCATGAATCCCCATGAACTCATGCATAACCCATGTTTTCTAAGATAAGATGATATAATGTGGGTTTTGAACTATGAAAGATGAGTTTATAAAGATATGCATTTTGCTTATGAAAGTGGTTAAAATGATTTAAGATTGCTTTGAGAGTGAAGGATATATGGTGTTGTTGTTGTTGTTGTTTTTATGAAAGGATTTCTCACATACCACTCAATACGTGCATGTGAAATGGTTTTCTCACATAAGGTTCTTAGAGTTGAAAGGTTTTCTCAACTAACTTTGAATCAAGTTTTAGGAGCTATTCGATAGAAACTTAGCTTGGATTGGCTATTTGATGTGCCTTCCATATAAGATAAGTCAAGTTAAGATTTATGACTATTTCGTGAGATTTATGCTTAGCACCGAGAGGATATTGAAATTGAAGCTCTCCCGTATCTAGAGGTCTGGTTTCTAGTAGAAATCTTCTTATCCCATACCTATGTTCCACCATAGGAAGATTGTCTTAGATAGATATTAGCTTGTGGATCCACGTAAGCTAGAAGTTAAGGTTCTTGGCCTTGCAAGTAAGGACACCTGTTTACTGTGGGAGGTAGACACCGAATTCCATGTTATAGCTCACATTGTATCTATGTAGGTTAAGGATACTTCCCACAATGATGATTAAATAACATTACTTTAAGAAGTATCCTACAAGTGTTCAAAGATGAGTTTTACTTGCACTGTCCATTATTATGCTTATGTTTTCTAACGTCTTATCTTATGGTTATAACTTGGTCTTTCCATGACATGAAAGGTCCTTTCTAGCATGATTTATAACTCTATGTATTGCTATCATACTTGGTACATTTTTGTACTAATGCATACTCTAGCCTACATTATTTTCTCCAATGTAGGGTCCGATATTCCAGTTTCTCATCTTCATGACTAGGGATCACTTAGTAGATTTTGAAGATAGGTGAGTCCTCATGTTTCGAGGACAGAGACTTTTCTACTTTCTTCCTTTATATCTTTTCTGATTGTATGTGATGTACGAGTTACGTTTTGATCACTCTTTATGCTATAGATGTCTTTTTAGACAATGTAGACTCCCACTTTGTTTTTATTAAATTATGAATTGTCTTTTAAAATATATTGTTTTTCCTATAATCTTTGTTTATGCATTCTAAGTGCCTTGTATCGGGCCTCTCAAGGTGCTATACACCTATGGTATACTTTGGGTCAGAACTAACATAGTATCTAGAGCACAAGGTTTAGAAAGGTCCTAGGATGTCTCAGAAGCAACATCGACTAGAGTTATGTTCTTAAGTGTGAAGCATGCCACATTTATAAATAACAAGCTATAAGATTATTAGGAAACTTCACTTCTTTTAGTACTCTAGCCGTGCAATAGAGTGTAACTCTATACATCCTTTCTACTAATCCCTAACCTATGTTTTTCAGGAGATAGCCTTTTGAAGAACATACGTTTGGAGGATTGTGAATTATAATGTAGAAGAAGAGGCTCCTCCTCAAACTCCTTAAGTTCCACATGATCCTTTGGCCGAGCAAGTGACTAATGCGGGGTTTAGGAATGCTTTACAAGTGTTGGCTCAAGCCAATATGGAAGTTGTGTTTCCTGTGAAACCAAATATGGGTACAATGGTAACTAGATTGAGAGAATTTAATAGGATGAATCCTCCAGAATTTCATGGGTATAAGGTTGAGGAAGATCCTCATGATTTCATTGATAAAGTGTATAAGGTGTTGAGGATCATGGGAGTGACGTCGGTTGTAATAGTGGAATTGGTTGCTTACCAACTTAATGGTGTTGCTTAAGTGTGGTTTAACCAATGGAAATAAGGGAGGGCGAATGATACAGGTCCTCTCGATTGGGAAAATATTAAGATTTCTTTCCTTGATAGTTTATTTCCCCTTGAGATAAGGGAGACAAAGGTGCTTGAATTCATCAACCTTTGTGAAGGAATATGCTTTAAAGTTCACACAATTTTCTAGGTATGCTCCTACTATTATTTCCGATCCTAGGGCAATGATGAGTAAGTTAGTTTCACGGGTTTTCGAGATGGAAGTTAAAGAATGTCGTACCGCCCTACTTATCAATGATATGGATATTTCCCATATAATGGTACATGTTCAACAAATAGAAGAAGAGAAACTTAAGGAAATTTCTAGGGAGACAAAAAAGGCAAGCACCGGTGATGATGACTTTTCCATTTCAAGGTTCAATGGACATGGTCTTTCTAAGTTCCAGCAATTTTTTTCCGGTCAAGGCTCCTCAAATGCACCTTTTGGATTCATCAAAGATAGGGTGTATAACCTTAAGCCTTAAGGAAGAAATGGTAGTGTATATTCATTGTCTACTTGTGTTAAGTATTGAAGAAAGCATAAGGGTAAATGCTTAGCCAGAATGGAGGGTTGCTATGGTTGTGGTAAGTGTCCAAAAGATAAGGGATTGTCCAACACTTATGACTAAGGTAAAATAAGGTTGGAAAGCTCCACCTAGTGGTTTGGTTTTAAGTGCTCCAAAGTAAAATAGATTCTATGCACTCTAGACTTGCCAAGAGAAAAAGGGTTCTCCCGATGTGCTATCTGTATGTTGAATGTCTTTCATCTTGATGTTTATGCTTTGTTTGATCCCGGTGCTATCTTGTCTTTTGTGACACCATATGTGGCAATGAGGTTTGATATTCTTCCGGATCTTTTGTTAGACCAGCTTTCTGTCTCTAATCGTATCAGTAAATCTATTGTGGCTAAGAGAATCTATAGAAATTATCCCATAGAGTTACTTATATTGATCTTGTAGAGTTTGATATTCTAAATTTTTATGCCATTCTTTGTATGGATTGGTTGCATTTTTGTTATGCTTCTATTAATTATAGAACAGGAGTGGTCAAGTTTCAGTTTACAAATGAGCCTATCCTATAGTCAAAAAGAGGAAATTCTATGCTGAAAGGTCAGTTTGTTTCTTATCTTAAACTAGAAAGATGATTTCTATGGGTTGCATATACCATCTTGATAGGGTGAGGGATATGAATTCCAAACCCCATACTCTTAAATCGGTCCATATAGTAAATAACTTTCTGGAAGTGTTTCCCTGCGATCTATCCAGTATTCCTCTAAAAAGGAAGATAGACTTCAGTATTGACCTTCTCTCAAATATGCAACATATCTATATTCCTCCTTACCTAATGGCTCTGGTAGAACTTAAGGAATTGAAAGAACCATTGAAAGATTGTTGGATAAGGGTTTCATCCAACCGAGTATCTCTTCATGGGGTGCTCCAGATTAATATGTTCAAAAGAAAGATGGTTCACTTCATATGTGTATCAAGTATCGTCAGTTGAACAAGGTTTCCATTAAGAATAAGTATCCTCTCCCAAGGATAGATGATTTGTTTGACCAATTAGAAGGAGAAAAGTATTTCTCTAAGATTGACCTCTGATCAAGTTATCAACAATTGAGGGTGAATGAGAATGATATTTTTCGAAAATAGCTCTTCAAACTCGTTAAGGTCATTATGAGTTTTTGGTGATGTCATTTAGCTTGACTAATGCTCCGTCCCCTTATATAGATTTGATGAGCATGGTGCTTAAGAAATACCTCAAAAGCGTTGTTATTGTGATCATTGATGATATATGAATCTAGTGAATACGAGCACATCGATCATTTGAGGATTATGTTTCAAGTCCTCAAGGACCAACAACTCTTTCCAAGGCTTAGCAATTGTAAGTTTTGGTTAAATTATGTGGCTTTTCTTGGTCATATTTTTTTTGGAAAGGGTATTGAGGTAGATTTTAAGAAGGTGAATGTGGTAATGAGTTGGCCTAGACCTCTACCCCTTTTGGAGATTAGAAGTTTCTTGGGTTTAGCCGGTTACTATAGAAGGTTTGTGGAAGGGTTTTCACCAATTGCCTCTTCATTGACTACATTGACGCAAAAGAATGTCGAAACCTTATGGTCGAAAGCTTGTGAAATGAGTCTATAGGAAATGAAAGATAGACTTACTTCAGCTCCGGTGTTGAATTTACTAGAAGGATCCGATGGATTTGTTGTTTATGGTGATTCTCCAAGAATTGGATTAGGATGTGTCCTTATGCAAAATGGGAAAGTCAACAGCTATGCCTCAAGACAAGTTAAGGTGCATAAAAAAAATTGTCCAACCCATTGTTTAGAACTAGCGACTGTTGTGTTTGCTTTGAAAATTTGGATGCATTACTTATATGGTGATCATGTCAGTCTTTACCGGCCACAAAATTTTGCAATATGTGTTTAATCAAAAGGATCTAAATCTTCGCCAAAAAATGTGGCTTGAGTTACTAAAGGACTATGATATGACTGTTCTATATCACCTCGGTGGCAAATGTTCTTAGTCAATTGTCAATGGGTAGTGTTTGTCATATAGAGGATAATAACAAGAAATTGGTTCGAGATGTTCATATATTGGCCCGAATGGGTGTTCAATCGTAGACTCTACAAAAGGTTGTGTAATGGTTCAGAATCATATTTTAGTGGGGGATGTGAAAGCCAAGCAAGGCCTTGATCCAATTTTGGTTGAATTGAAGAAAGTAGTGTTTAAAGAGTTCATAGAGGCTTTCTCTGAATTGGGGGATGGTGTGCTTCGTGATAAAGGTCGTTTGTGTGTGTTGACACCAAATTTTGGTCTGATATTTTTGAAGTTAATACTTTTAAATATTTTATTTTACAAATAGTACAAAATACATGTTTTGCAATTTTAACGCAATTTGTTGATAATTATCCTTATTCTTAAAATATTAGGATTTGTATCGGTAAATTTTGTTTATATTATTTTATCGTAGTCGATTGAATACGTTAAAATAGTTATTCATTTTTATTACATCAATATTTCTGTTAAATTGCATTTTTACATGACATTGGTTACATTCATCACATATTTTAATATTCATTTTATTTGTTACACTTATTGATATTCATTTTGATATTTTGTACAGTCTAGAAATTCATTCAAATATGAATAAGATATCATACAAAGATATTTTATTAATAGTGGTTTTGGCCCATGATTTTATGATAATGGTATTGTACTATTGGTGGTTTTCAATTTTCTATTTAAGCAAGTTTTTGGTCATTAAGTTAGGGGTTGGTGGATAAAGTATTAGACAAGAAATGTAATTTTCATATTTTTAGTGTTTATGTAAAGACATGTTCCCATCGTTATGAAAAATCCATCGGGGAAACATTTTGGGTCAAAATACTTTTTGGTAGTAGCTAGAAAATTCCTAGCCTAGTCCAGATTTGGACGAAATTAGAGTCCAACGAATCTAGTGAAATCTGGTAACAAATAAGAGATCTAATTATGAATTTGATTGCATGAGTGGATATCTAAGACATTAAGAAATCCGTATGACTTTACCTAATCAAATTTGGGCGAGTAGAACTCCCGAAACCAATTCTAGTGTGAAAACGTAGTTTATGAGTGTCATGGATTAAAGGTGTGTTGTTAAATGGGGGCTTGGACCTCTAAATCTAGCTCTCTGTTTCTATGCAAACAGCTAGGGCGAGATTATTCCCATCAGGTCGGGACCGCCATAGCAGGCCAATCGCGAATTAAGTCGTAAATAAAGCCCAAAAATTCTATTATTCTGCATATTTTGTTCATCAGAGCTAGGAGATGACCCAAGAGATTCCTTCACAATTTTCCACTAAATTTGTGCTAAAGGTAAGGATTTTACTCTCTTAATTCATTTTTCAATCCGTTAAACTTAGAATCTTGATCATATATTATTAGGGGATAGTTTTGAACTATTTTGGATGGTGGGAAAAGCCCATGTTGTACCTTAGGATCATGGGTTTGGCCTAGGGTTGATAATGTTGATTGTATTCCTGGTAATTAGGCCTCATTTATTGATTCTCGCATTATATTGATTGTTTGAAGACCAAGAACGAGCATAAAGAATCTGGAAAGAGAGGAATCAAGTTTCTTAGGAGGGTTTAAGCTTTGTTCGAGGTAGGTGATGGTTGTGATTTCATGTTTGTCTGATGTATGTTAGTAGTTATTTCATTATAATACATGTATGTGCGTGAATGTTGCACTATTGATCACACTAATCGTATATTAGTATGAATGAATGATTGAATGCCATGAATCAACACTTGATTGTATGATTTGGAGAATGTATCTTGTGATTATGATTGTAAATCGAATGGGTGTCACGTTCCAACACACTAACTGGGATCGGATGTCATGTACTAACATACATATTGGAACGAGTGTCACGATCCGACATACTAACTTGGAACATGTGTCACGTTCTGGCACATTAACAAATTGTGCATGTTTTCCATGAGAGGACCATTGGCTTGTCATATAGATATATTATTAAGATTGTGAAATCGTACATTGATCCTGAAATAATGACTGATATTGTATATGTTTGGTATATGCCTGTATTATTATGCTGTGATTACTTGTATATGTTTCACCTATTGAAATACCCGTGTGATCTTACTAATACACTGTGCTTGTGTACTGATATTGCACTTACACTTTATTGTTGAGTAAAGGGCATCTTCAGGTGGCTACTTACAGACCTCGTTTAGGAGATCAATAATCGAGATCGAATTCAAAGGTGAGCCAGTTCTTCCAGGATCCCATGAGTTCTCGTTATGTTTAGTTCATTTCTATTCAAACTTAGACTAGTACTTTAGATATTCCTATATTTAGTTTGGGGTTGCTAACATTTTCTTAGACTTGTCATTAGTAGATGTTTTTGTATATTGACTTCCAGGTTCTAGGCATTATTTACACATATATTTGTTAGTCTTTTGGAATTTATGGGAACTCACTATTTTTTTCCTTTAGACATTTAAACATTCTTCCATATCTTTAAATGCTTTAGTACATTAATTTGGTTAGTTGGGTTGTAGTAACGTTTCTCCCACCGAAGGGTTAGTGTGGGTGCCAATCTGGGTCGTAACAAAGTTAAGATCAGAGCCCTAGGTTCTTTGATCTCGATGTACCAAAACAAGTCGGTAAAGTATTGCAGAATGGTACGGAGATGTCTATACTTTTCTTTGAGAGGCTATAGGACTTTAGGAAATATCTCTATATTCTTGTGTCTCCTTTCATGCTATAACTTGGCTCCAATTGGTATCTGGTGATCTAATTTGGTATATAATCTCCTTCACTCTTTTGTCCACAGATGGTTAACACTAGGTTCAACGGCGTCAGGTCTATAGCTTTCGTCAATGCACCAGCTGAGGAATCCGCAGCAAGAGATCGCGGTCGAGGCAGGAGTAGAGGAAGAGCAAACGGCAGAGGCCGAGGAAGGGTAGCATCCGCTATGGGTAAAGCTCAGGTTGAGAATGCTCCCAGAAAAGAGATCCCTCTTACCTATCACGAAGAGGTAGAGGAAAATGTTGAGGTTGAGAATGAGAAGGATATTGAACAAGAGGAAGAGGTGTAAGCTGAGACTATAGGTATTCCACTATTAGACCAGTGTTAGCTCAATAGATTATTTCTTTCTTGAAAGGATTGGTTGGCCCTAGAATTCTTTCCGCAGTTCAAGCAACTCAAGCTCCCGCCAATCCCCTACTGCTATCACTGTCCCCAAGTTGGGTGGAACTATAGGTACTGATTCCTTTTACCGTCCTTGTAATTACTGGTAATGAGCATGATATGTTGACTAAGTTCTTGAGATTGAAACCGCTAGTGTTGCCTGGTTCTGAGAGTGAGGACGCTTATGAATTCATTCTAGATTTTGTGAATTTTTAGAATGGAGTAGAGTTTGTGACTTTTCAGCATGGAGTAGAGTTCTGAGAGGCTCCATAAGTTGGGAATTGTCCATCAGCATGGAGTAGAGTTTGTGATTTTTCAGCTTCAAGGTGAGGCTAAGCAGTGGTGGAGAGCTTAAATGGAATGCAGATCTTCAACTTTACCCCCACTCACTTGGACCCAATTTCATGCTTTGTTCTTGCAGAAGTATGTGCCCAGACCTTGAGATATCGTAGAAAGGATGATTTCATGGCTTTGGAACAAGGTTGATTGTATATGGTTGCTTTTAAGGCCAAGCTCCATGTTTTGTCTAGATATGCTACCCAATTAGTGACTATTGAGGAAGAGAGGATCAGTCTATTCGTAAAGGGACAGAATTCTGAGTGACAAGTATTGTCTATGCACATGACTTCTGTAGGGAAAAGTTTTAATGAGTTAACAGATTTTGTGAAGAAAATAGAAGGAGTGAGGAGTGATGGGCAGACTAAGGCATTGGCTTAGAAAGCTAAGAGCACAAGTAACATTCACGGTTCCTACTCCAGAGGTTCAAGAAGGCCCACATTTGCAACCCGACCAATTCATTCTGTTATGCCCACTTCTACAGGTAATTACTCAGGAACTCTACCTTAGAATTTGATTCAGGGTAACCACGGAGCCGCATGTTCGGTGGGCAGCAGGCCATCTTTTTATCACACTTGTCATAATTGTAGAGACCCTGGGAATATGAGAAGAGATTGTCCCTACTGGCACATGTTCAATTCCGTGCAGCAGTAGACTACAGCAGTGGTACCTGCGGGCAATGGTAATAATGGTCGAGGATGTCCACAAGGCGGGCAAGGAGGAAATCATCAAGGTTGTTGAGGTCGGGGAAATGTTACCGAATGCAGAGGTAAGGCACAACCATGCATGGAAGTACCCCGTCAAGATGATATGGCTCAGTGTTACGCCTTTCTGGGAAAGAATGAGGTAGAGTCTTCTGATGCAGTGATCACAGGTACTATTCTTGTATGTGACCGGATGGCTAATGTTATTTGATCTGGGTTCTACTTATTCTTATGTGTCCGTACGATTTTCCTCAAAATTTGATATGATTTGTGATATACTTGATGCCCCAATCCATGTTTCTACTGACGTTGGTAAGTCTATCATAGTCACCCATATCTATCATGCTTGTCCTATCATGTTTATAGTTTCTCGTACATGGGATGATTTGGTGAATTTGCATATGACTGATTTTGATATATTCCTAAGCATGACTTGGTTGTCCCCCTATTATGTTGTGTTAAATTGTAATATGAAATCTGTAACTCTAGAGATCCCCGCTAGGGAAAAGTTATGGTCAAAAGGGGTGTACAAGACGAAGCCAACTAAAATCATATCCTCTATTCAGGCTAGGAAACTAGTAGGGTAGGGTTGTTTGGGATATTTGGCTCATATTCGGGATGTTTAGGCTGAGTCTCCCTCTATTTAGTCTATTCTTGTGGTGTCAGAAGTTAGAGAAGTGTTTCCTACCAATTTGCCTAGTATGCCTCTAAAAAGAGATGTAGATTTTTGCATTGATTTGGAACCTGGTACCAACCCCATCTCAATCCCTCCCTATCGCATGGCCTCGACAAAGTTCAGAGAGCTTAAGGCTCAAATCCAGTAACTTCTTGATAAGGGTTTCATCCGTCCTTGTGCATCCCCGTTAGGTGCTCTTGTCTTGTTTAGTAAGAAAAATAATGGTAGTATGAGGATGTGCATAGATTACCGACAATTCAATAGGGTCACCATTCGAAACAAGTACTCATTACCTCAGATAGATGATCTTTTTGACTGATTGCAAGGTGCATCAGTTTTCTCTAAGATTGATCTAAGTTCTGGTTATCATCAGTTAAAGATAAGGCCTGAGGATGTACCCAAGACGACATTTAGGTCCCGCTATGGGCACTATTAATTTTTAGTAATGTCATTTGGGTTGAAAATTGTATCTACAACTTTCATGAGTTTAATGAATGGTGTGTTCAAACCCTTTCTCGATTTGTTTGTTATAGTCTTTATTGATGATATTTTGGTGTATTTGAAAAGTGAGGAAGAGTATGAAGACCATCTTCGTACTGTTCTTGGTGTTCTTGGGAAACAAAAGTTGTATCTAAAATTTTCTAACTGTGAATTTTGGTTGACTTGGTTGCCTTTTTGGGGCTTGTAGTTTCAGAAGAAGGGGTAATGGTAGATCCCCAAAATATTGAAGCGGTTAAGAATTGGGTTCGGCCTAGCTCTGTGGCTAAAGTGAGGAGTTTTGTGAGGCTCGCTAGTTACTATCGTCGATTCGTGAAGAACTTTGCTTCTATTGCCACACATATGACAAGGTTGACCAAGAAAGAGGTACCCTTTCAGTGGACTAAGAAGTGTGGTGAGAGCTTTCAAAAGCTCAAGACTCTTTTGACCACAACGTAAGGAAGAGCTTGCCGACCATCTTCGTATTGTTCTAGGTGTTCTTGGGAAACAATTGTTGTATGCAAAATTTTCTAAGTGTGAATTTTTGTTGAATTCAGTTGCCTTTCTAGGGCATGTATTTTCAAGGGAACGGGTGATGGTAGATCCCCAAAAGATTGAGTGGGTAAGAATTGGTTTCGGCCTAGCTTTGTGACTGAAGTTAGAAGTTTTGTGGGCCTTGCTAGCTACTATCGTCGATTCATGAAGAACTTTTCTTCTATTGCCATGAACCTAACAAGGTTAACCAAAAAGAAAGTACCCATTGAATGGATTGAAAAATGTGAGGAGAGCATTCAAAATCTCAAGACTCTTTGACTACAACACCTATTCTAGCACTACTGGTGGAAAATAAATATTTTATTGTTTATTGTAATGCTTCCCATTTAGGTTTGGGTGTTGGGTTAATGCCCGATAAGAATGTTATAGCTTATGTATCATGGTAGTTGAAAGAGCATGAGACGAATTACCCAACACATGATTTCGAGTTGGCAGCGGCAGTGTTTGCTCTTAAGATCTGATGGCATTACCTCTATGGTGTCAAGTGTCAAGTGTTTACTGATCATCGCAGTCTACATCATGTTTTCACTCAAAAGGATATGAATTTGAGACATCGAAGATGGATGGAGTTACTCAAGGATTATGTCATGACCATCCAATATCATCCGTGTAAGACTAATGTAGTGCAAACGCTCTAAGTCGCAAAGCGGGGAGTATGTGTAGTCAAGCTTTCTTGAGTGTATCCAAGCGACCTTTGTCTAGGGAAATTCAAACCTTAGAGTCTAAGTTCATGTAGCTGGGCATCCCAGAGAAAGGTGGGGTGTTCGCTAGCATTGAAGTAAGGGTCACATTCATTGAGGAGATCAAGGACAAAAAATTGGAGGATGACAGTTTGAATGAGCTCAGAGAGTAGACAGTGTCTGGCAAGGCACAAAAGACCACTCTTGATGCGGGGGTTGTGCTCAGCTTTAAATGAAGGATTTGTGTTCCTAGAATGGGTGACCTGATTTAGAATTTATCGACAGAATCCCATGGTTCACGGTATTCCATTCATTCGGGTGTGACAAAGATGTACCAAGACTTGAAGCAACTCTATTGGTGGCTAGGCATGAAGAAAGTTATAGCGGAGTTTGTGGCTAAGTGTCAAAATTTCCAACAAATAAAATGTGAGCATCAAAGGTCGGTAGGCTTGCTTCACAGAATGCCAATTCCGAAATGGAAGTGGGAAAGAATAACTATGGATTTTGTGGTTGGTCTTCCCAAGACCTTGGGAAAGTTTGATTCTATTTGGGTAGTGGTTGACATATTGACTTAGTCAGCCCATTTTATTCCAGTCAGAATGGATTATAATGCTCATCAATTAGCTAAGGTTTATGGGAAAGAGATAGTGTGGCTGCACGAGGTGCCCCTTTCTAGAATCTCAGACCAATGTACGCAGTTCACATCCAAGTTTTGGAGGAAACTACATATTGAATTGGGCACACAACTCACTTTTAGTACAACTTTTCATCCGCAGATGGATGGGTAGTCGGAGAGAACTATGCAAGTGTCAGAGGACATGTGTGATTAACTTCGGAGGACATTGATATAAGTTCCTACCTTTGGGTGACTTCTCCGATAATAACAGTTGCCACTCAAGCTGTAACACCCTATATCCTAGACAGACTAGAATGCAGATTTTAAGTGTTGAAGGTGCCAGCGATGGGTACCACCCACGGACTGTGGGGTGACCCAAGGACCGTAGGTGGGGATCCGTGGATGGCCACCTATATCCCTCCCCAGAAAAACCGAACAAAATATTCTAAGGCACGATCCACAGCAAGACACATGGACCGCAAATCAGACCACGGGGCGTGGTCCTATTATGTGGATCGAGGCCCCAGATTTCTATTTTCTAAAGCCAGTCGACGGTTGACAAGATGGACCGTGGGTTAGTCGATAGACCGTCAATCAGTCCGTCGGTTGGCCGCGAGAACTTGTAAATCAGGGGTCATTTGGTCTTTTCCTTATGTGTTGGACCCCTAAACTATGTCATTTTAGTCGGTTTTAGCCTAGTAACTAAATTAGAACTTACTCTAGTCAACTCATTCTCCAAAAATTCATCAAGTTGAACAAAAAGTAGGAGAAAGAGTCGACCAACCCTCTCCAAGAATGCGATAAGGTTTTCTTCAGTTCTAGCCTCTAAATTGAAAGGTTTCTCCTTGAATTTCATCACCAGGTATGTGGGATTTCACTAATGGGTTCCTTTCACCCATTCGGTCCATAAAATTCAGTCAGATTCTTGATTATCTATATCTTGCAAGACCTAGGGTTTCTAAAATTTCAGAATTTATGTTGTTATTAAGTTGTTAGACTAATCCATATGAGATTATCATGTTTTTGAGGAATTGTTGCGTAGTTCTTGCATGAAACTCAGAGCTCTAGTTGTGTAGCTTCGTTTAGTTCATGAATTACACTTGCTAGGTCAATTTATTCAGTTATACATGCTCCAATTAAGAATTTTTCATTATCAGTATATTAATGTTGCATTTTCAATCAACATGTGAGTATTTTGAGCTATTCAGTATTACAGAAATTCAGTCATAATGTGTTATTTACATAATCAGTTGGGAGTATGCTTAATACCGAGTGGACTAAGGGTCAGTCACCCTCCTAGTCAAAAAACTACGTGCCCCCTCAGGATAACTCTTCTCTGTGGGCATCAATTTTAGTGATCATGTCAATCATGCCTTTATACCCTTGGCAAGGTATATTTGGTCCTCTCGATGAAGCAATACACCGGACTCCACAGATATCTCTCGTGGTTTTAAGTCAGTTACCAATAGCTCCCACTATCAGATTCTAGTGCATTGACCGAGTTTCCAGAATAGTTCAGTATTTAGTCTCACCATGTTATTTAACTCAATATTCAGTATATTTCAGTATTTACCCTCATGCTCAGATTATATCAGTGCTTGTATTGATTTGTTCAGTTATGTTTATATTATTTAGCTTTGTCCTATCCTGCATGCTCAGTACCTTTTATGTACTGAAGCATACTCTGCGCTACATCTTCTCATAATATAGGTTTAGGTCCTCAGCATTTAGAACACGCATAAATAGGTTCCCGATCTCTAATTCAACAGCATCAGTGGTGAGTCCCCATTCTTCGAGGATGAGTGACATGTTATCTTTTTATTTTTCAGTATTTTAGTTTAAGTTTTGCTAGAGTTTGCTGGGGATACGTCGTAGTATCTCTAGTCATTTAGAGGCTTTCATTCAGACAGAGTATAGATTAAGTTTTAAGTTTTAAGTTTGAGTTTGATATTTTAGTTTTCATTAAACTAAGATTTATGTATTTAGACTTTGAATGGGTATTCCCCTCCATTTCATTTTATTATATCTTTCTAGCTTCCGCACAATATGTTTATTATGTTGAAAATCATTAAGTATGCTTATGATATGCTAGCAAGTTAGCTTGGGGTCAGTCATGATCCTAGGTCCTGTGTTAACATCTTGGGGCAGCCTCGGGGCGTGGCAAACTTTGTATCAGAGAACTAGGTTTAAGAATCCTAGGATGTCTAAATAACCGCACTAAGTAGAGTATTTTTCATGGGTGGAAGTGCACCACATATAATGAGAGGGAGGCTACGAAGTGTTTAAGTAAAACTTCACCTTTTTGTTATTTTTATCGTGCGTTGGCATGATCTCCTTTCTAATCCATCATTATGTGTTTTCATGTAATACCTCCTCGTAGAGCTTACCCCAGGAATGCTAATGCACGCAATGCGTATCTCCTCCAGTCCTAGATCATGAGGTTTCGAATGCAGAATTTTGGAACACCATTCAACTATTGGCCGAGAGTGTAGCTAACTAGAACAATTAGGAAGTTCTAGTTCCTACAAATGGTAATGATGGATTAGCGGCAACTAGGGTCCGCAATTTTGTTACAATGAACCCATATGTGTTTGTAGGGTCGCATGTTGGTAAGGATCCCTAGAACTTCATGTATGAGGTCAAGAATAATCTTTGGAGTGATGCAAGTGACAGGAAATGATAGGGTTGAGTTGGTGTCCTACCAGATTAAGGATGTGGTAGGGTTGAGTTGGTGTCCTACCAGATTAAGGATGTGGCTCATGTATGGTTTACACAGTGGAAGGAAAACTGGGGTGAGAATTGATGAGTCAATAAATTGGACTCATTTAGGGCTTTATTTTGATAGAAATAGTGTCCTTGAATGCTTCTTTTTTCTTAACATCTCATGAAAACTCGTAAGTTTCAGGTATTCAAAGTTTTAGTGGAACCATGGACACTTAGGCGCAAAAAGGAACAAAAGAGCTGAAAAGAATGAAGAAGCTGAAGCATGAGCATCGCCAAGAACCTTTGGCAATTCACCCGAAGGATAGACTCCGCCCTTTGTTCCAGTAGAGACGCCCTGAAAGAAGAGGATCAAAAAGGCAATGAAAGGAGCAGTCGGCGCTTCTCTGAATAGTTCCACGAAGCAGTACTATACCACCCAGTGGTCCAGAATGTGAAGATGTTAAAGGCAAGCATGAAACGGCGATGAAACAGAAGAAGGGCAGTCGCCGAGTCATTCGACTACATCGACTAACTTCGCCGAACTATCCACCTACACTAATTTATGATGGTTATAAATACTGAACTCTTTATTAATCTTATAATTTTCGAACTATTATTATTACTTTTCATAATAGAATAGTACGTTTTTAGATATTTTCTCTCAAATTTGGAGAGGGTTTTGTGGGAGACTTGATGAGAGAAGGATTTCATCTTTCCCGAGTTGGAAGTGGGTTGTCACGACCCAAGCCTAGGGCCTCGACGTGACATGGCGAATGAGGAATCCGAAGGAACCCCAAACAAGCCTCTCAAACTTGTCATCACACTTCATCGGTCGCGGAAGTACATTCAACATTAAATAACGGGAATTAGGGACTAAGGGCAAACCATTTCAAAATAACATCATAGAATAAGAGTCAAGCTCATTTACAAAATACTTGTCCAACGCACACCTCTACATATATAGATAGGACGGGGGCCATGACATACTATCGGCTCCTCTCATAGTCAAAATACAATTGCAAACTAAAGTCTCAAAACACAGGAGTAGGAAACATAACATAGCCCTCGAATCATTGAGGACTCACTAACAAACTCGGATAAGCACTGTACTAGCCACGTGGATGGAGAGAAGGATCAAGAGTAGCTCCGGTCCCTACATGGTGACATCATGTAGGCAAAATATGCGTTAGTACTTTGGAATGTACTAAGTATGCGGGGTGCAATACAACAATAGACAAGGACACAATCGAAGTGCAAGAAATAGTTCCATAGGCATAATGAATAACAATATGAGGATGCATGATCAAAGTGAAGTCAAAACATGTTTAAGTAAATCTATACTAATAGTAGATATCATATGTGTGTGCATGATCCAACCAATCTATAACCCCAACTTAGGATGGGGGATGCCGTTCACACCCGGACACCCTGGTGGCAAGGTATAAACCCCTCACATTGTTGATGTTGGTCACACCCCAAGCATCCTAGGTGGTGAGATATAAACCTCTCACATGGTTATCCGGTTCTTTTCCCCCGGACCAGGCATGGTCATGCAACACTTTATATAGAAAATTCCCATTTGGCTCTAATGCAATCTCATGTATGGAATGAACATATACACAAGCTTAGTTTGTCATCAACACATCTCTGGAATGCCACACATCTCATAACTCAAGCCCTAAAGCATCAATTCATCAATTCTCTATAATTGGACATTTTGTCAAACACCTTGAAGGCATGTAATGGGATCAAAGAGCATGGAAAATAGGGTAGTAATTATGCAACCAAACCAATGAACAACCTACAACAACGCCTTTTAACACCCACAAGACCACATGAAAAATATCCACATCCATTCCAAATTTAGATTCAAGTTCTAGAGTCACAACATGCTCAAAACAATCACTTTTTATGTTTAAAATTCACTGTGCAGGAAATTTATACAAGGAACAAGACTAATTTATGAATTCTCAACTTAAACCATGAACTAGTGAGTAGAATAAAGACTAGGCACTATGGGTGGAAGGACCCATGAGTTCAACACCACATACCTTGAGTTTTTATGAAGGTCTTGAGAGTGTCTTCAATGGAAGCTTGGAACTTTGAGCAAGAGTCTCTTCAATCTTGAGGAAGGTTTTGGATTAGGGTTCTTGAGAGAACTTGAGAGAAAATGTGTCTAAGTATGGGAGAGGTGTTTTGGGAAATGTTTTAGAGATGGGAATTGAATTAATGTTATATAGGAAATAAAATATGCCCTTTGGAAAAACGGAACCAACACTTAGAAAAAAAAATGAGGCGGGTGAACACTAAAATCGCTCACTGGAAATTGCATTTCCTGCCCGGACAGATTTTACGAAAATGAGCATAACTTCTTCCTCCGAACTCCGAATGAGGTGAAACAAAGTGCGTTGGGTAGCTAACTCAAAGGGATTTCTGTGGATATGTTATGGGCCACCCAATTATTTGTGTTATAGGAGATATGACCCTCCAAAGTAGACCCTCGAAAAAGGCTTCACTTGGAAATTTTGGATTTTGATACGGTTGCTCTAAAATTTGGGTTTGACCCATTTCCCACTCAATTTGACCCCCTAAACAAGAATATGAAGTCGAATTTTTGAAAAACGAAATGTATTTTTAGATATAGCTAAAACAAGCTTCCGGTAACTACCGAAGCACATTTTTAGGAACTTTTTGGGTCGTTTCATGGGTCTTCTCCATTCTTCTTCCTTTGCTTAAGTCAAGGTTTAATTTATTATACCCATTTGATTTTAGTATCATTTTAGGTGTACTTTTTATTTCTTGATGTGTGGTTAAAAAACCCCATTCTTGGGGTGTGATTTAGCAAATATGTGTTGATATTGTTGTTTGGTCTTTCTTGTTGATAGGGTAAATGTATTTTAATGGTGATTTCACCTAGTGGTTGTGGTTTAATTTAATGGGTTTGTAGTTGCAAATACAAAACCACCCATTTGTTTTTGGCTTGCCCGAGAGGGAGGTTGCAAAACCAAGACTACTAGACTGATGGCCTACGGAGTGGGTCGACATGAGGTTCAGCTCGAGAGGGTGATTCCTAGTCCCATGTCCTAACACTCAGCTCGAGATAGTGAATGGGGTAAGGCGTAGGTTGGTCTTCATACGGCAAATGGGTGTCCTAGAGGAACCCATTTCAAACGAGATAGGTTGCCCGAGAGGGAACTTATGTCCATCTAAAGCTTAGCCTAGTCACTATTATCGTGCAAATTTTCTATTGAAAGCATGTACCCAATGATTTATCTCAACTTGTATTGCGGTCACACCCCAAGAACATTTCCCCATACTTGATTTTCTTGTTAATTTTTGCTATTTTTACTACTTGTGACAAAAAAACCCCAATTGATATTTGACACTTTTGTGTCACCCCCTTTAATTTACAATGTTATTGTTCGTTAATCTCTTTAGCTACGACTATTTAGAGAGAAATTTTATTTGTTTATTAATTCTCAAAATCACTCCCTTGGGACACGACCCCAACCTTTATTTGGGTTACTATACTATCGATGATCGTAGCCACTCATACCGTAGGTTAGTGTTGTTAGCCACGATAAGTATCAAAATGGCGCCGCCACCGGAGAGTGGTGTTATTTGAAAAAATTTAGATTAGTAGAATTTTTTTTCTTATTAGTGGTAGTATACCTAATTTTTAGTTTTGTTTTGAGTATTTGTGTACCACAACAAGCCGTATGAGTACAAACAAGGACAATAGCTGCCTAGCAGGTCACTCAGCAGGTGGTGTTTTCCATCAAGAAGACATCAATGATGCTAATAGTGTTTTTCAACCTACCGGCGTGGTCAAGATGGGTGAAATTTGCATTCCACAAGCTGATGGGAATGTAATGTTCAAAGTTACCAGTGTAACACTCCAACTCATACATTCAAGAGTTTTATTTGGAGGGTTGGAGCATGAAGATCCGCATGATCATGTATGAAGCTTTGTGGAAGTGTGCACCCCTTTATCATTCAAGAACCTATCTCAAGAATCCATACAATTTCACTTATTTCCATTATCATTAACCGGGGGAGCTACTGAATGGTTGATTGAGCGCCCAAATAACTCCATCAAATCATGGGAGGAGTTGCTTATGGAATTTCACGAAAGATTCTTTCCTTCATAAAAAATGATGAAATTGAGGGACAATATTCAGAATTTCAAGCAATAGGAGGGTGAACCAATTCACGAGTCCTGGACAAGATTAAAAAGATCTGTGCATAAGTGCCCAACAGATGGGCTGCTCGGTGAATTACTGCTCCAATACTTCTACCGTAGTCTGGACTCGGTAAATAAAGGAATAGTTGATCAATTAGTGCAAGGAGGAATAATGTTACAATCATTTGAAGTAGTCTCACTCCTCCTAGATGGTATGACCAAAGTAAACCAGGTATGGTATACCAAAGATGATCAAGTCTCCCCACTATGCTTCCGATTAACGCAAGAACAAATCAAAAAAGAAAGGGAAAGGGATGAAAACATCAAGAAGATGTTATCTCAAATGGAAAGTCCAAAAGAATATATGAAGGGGAAACGTGGGGTATTTTGAGTTGAGAAGGGTTCTTCTTCCATTTATTCAATACCAGGGGAGGAACAAGGTTGGAACTCTAGAAGATACGAAGAGGGTTTCCACACACACTATCAATCGCAGGGTGGGAATCAAGGTTGGAGCTATTATAGAGGAAAAGAATCAAGGAGATATTGGCAAGATTGGGCTGAGCAGGATGGTCATGAGGAGGACAATATTCACTTGAGTGAAAGCCCAAAATCTAAAGGGAGTGCAAGTAGTCCTCGGGTAAATGATTTGTTATCGCGCATACTAGATTAAGTTGAGGGCTCTGATGACCTGCTAAAAGGAATGAAATATGACTTTTCATCATTGAACAGTAAAGTAAATTTTCATGTTGATGCCATCAAAATACTGGAAGGTAAATTGAGTCTATTATTAGCTCAATTAACATCCAAAACAGCCATGGACTATATTGAAAGAGATTTGGTTATGGTTACCCGTAGCGGTAAGGTGGTAATAGGGGATATGATGGGAGATAAGGATCCTCAAAAACATGAAGAGAGCCAAGGTGTGGAGGACCAAGGTTTGCCTATTCAACAAAGCCTTACTAGAAAACCACAGGAGGAAGCAGATCAAAAAGTTCAAGTTCCAAAAGTCACACATCCTTTACCCAAGATACCTCCACCATTTCCCCAATGTTTGAAAAAGAAAAATGAAGATGAGAAGTTCAAAAAAATTGTCAGTATGCAAGAGCTTATCAATTAACCTTTCTCTTGTAGAAGCATTGTTGGAAATGTCGGGATACACCAAATTCATGAAAGAACTGGTTACAAAGAAAAGGAGCTTGGAATATTAAACGATTGAGCTGCCCCATAATTACAGTGCAATTATGACAAATGATTCAATCACTAAGAGAGAAGATCCTAGAGCATTCACAATCCCGTGCACGATTGGTATGCTCCAATTTGCTAAATCCTTGTGCAATTTAGAAGCAAGTATAAACTTTATGCCCTATGCAATATACAAGCAACTCGGTTTGAGTGAACCAAAGGCAACCACAATGAGACTCCTCATGGTTGATCGATCAATCAAGCACCCAGTCGGAATACTCTATGACTTATTGGTAAAAGTGGATCAATTTATCTTTTCGGATGATTTTATGATTCTAGACTGTGAGATCGATGTTGAAATTCCCATTATTTTGGGAAGGCCATTAAAGCGGGAAATTAAAGTTCTGTGTGAATGACAATGAGGTGACCTTCAATATCTGTAAGTCCATGAAGCAACCAAGTAACATCCATGTGGTGTCCACTAAGGATGTGATAGATAAGGCAGTGGCAAATGTGAGTCATTTAATGCGCGAGAATGAGTCCCTTGAATTTGTGCTTGCTAATTATGATTAATCCGAAGTTTAGGGTTATGAGGAAGTGTTAGCTGCTTTATCAGGATTAGGAACATTTTCAAGGAATCCAATCAAATTGGATATCAATCTGAAAAACAGAGAAAGTCCACCTGCTAAACCATCAACAGAAGAACCACCGAATTTGGAGCTAAAAGCCCTACCCTCTCATCTCAAATATACCTTCTTAAGAGCCAATAATACTCTACCTGTAATTATCACCCCCAATCTGCTTGAAAGGCAGGTGAAATTGCTTATTGAAGTACTGCGGAAGCATATAAAAGCTATTGGATGGACAATAGCCGATATAGTAGAAATTCCTCCTGGCATCTGCACTCACAAAATTCGACTCGACAACAAATGCAAACCTTGTGTGGAACACCAACGGAGATTGAACCCTCCAATGCAAGAGGTGGTAAAAATTGAAATCATCAAGTGGCTAGATGCAGGGGAGATATACCCTATTATAAATAGTAAGTGGGTAAGTATGGTGCAATGTGTATCGAAAAAGGGAGGCATAATCGTAGTCCCGAATACAAAAGGAAAACTTGTGCCAACAAGACCAATGACTGGGTGGAGAGTATGCATGGACTACCGAAAGCTTAACTCATGGATCGATAAAGACCATTTTCTTATGACTTTTATGGATTAGATTCTTGATCGATTATCAGAAAGAGGGCGGTAATATTTTTTGGATGGGTGCTCTGGCTACAACCAAATCTCTTTTGCACCGAAAGATCAAGGGAAAACCACTTTTACTTGCCCTTATGGAAATTTCACATTCAAAAGAATGCCATTCGATCTATGTAATGCCCCAATAACATTTCAGCGCTGCATGCTGTCTATATTTGCAGATATGGTCGAAGACTCTATGGAGGTGTTCATGGACGACTTCTCAATTGTAGGGGATACATTCGAAGAATACTTGACTCACTTGGGATAGGTACTCCAAAGATGCATCGAAATGAAATTGGTTCTGAATTGGGAGAAATGTCACTTTATGGTAAAAGAAGGTATTGTTCTTGGGCATAAGGTGTCACAAAAGGGGCTAGAAGTTGACAAGGGAAAAATTGAAGTCTTTGATAAATTACCCCCGCTGATTTCAGTAAAGGGCATTCGCAGCTTCTTGGGGCACGCAGGATTTTACAGAAGGTTCATTAAAGAGTTCTCAAAGATTGCACTCCTATTATGCAAACTCTTAGAGAAGAAAGTGAAATTCCACTTTAATGATGCTTGTATGGCTGAATTTTTGTCACGACCCAAGCCTAGGGCTTAGACGTGACCGGCGAATGGGAAAACCCGAGGGAACCCCAAACAAGCCTCATAGCATATCATTACACATCTTTGGTCGCGGAAGCAATTAAAATGACCATAAGCAATAAACATAATCAAAGGGAAATTGGGACTAAGGGAGCAAGAGAAAAAGAGAATAATACATAAATATCATAGATGAGTCAAGCTTAAGTAAAATACACAACTTGTCCAACACCACCTCTAAACATGGATACTTAGCGGGGGCCGAGACAAACTAACGGGCTCACCCTCATAGTCAATACATAATTAAAAAGGAAAAGTCTTATACATAGCAAGAGATCATAAGCAACGCCCCCGGAATGGAGGACTCACCAATAAGCTCGATAGAAATCGAATTAGCCACGCGGAGGAGGATGGTCAGACGGTGCTCCGGTCCCTACATGGTGACATCATGTAGGCATAGAGTATGCATTAGTACATTTGAATGTACTAAGTATATGGGATGCAATGCCATGCAACAATGGATAGACATCATAGGCAAAATGCATAATCGTACCCGATAGATAGCATATTAATGAGATGATATGTATAATGATGCTTATATAAAAATCATATTTAGTAGGGCATAGTATATGTGTAGTGAGTGACCATCAATATAGTATTTTCAAGGCCTACCACCCCCTTGAGAGGCGAAAGAGGTACAAACCCCCTCAATGTGGTTACCGGGCCTACCACCCCCCGAGCTAGGGACCAAGGTACAAACTCCTCGATATGGTTATACGGGCCTACTACCCCCCGTACTAGGCAACCAAGGTACAAACCCCTCGATACGGTTATACGGGCCTACTACCCCCCCGTACTAGGCAACCAAGGTACAAACCCCTTGATACGGTTACCCGGGCCTACAACCCCCCAAGCTTGGCTTGGTCGACTCACCACTACACCATTTTAGGTCTATAGCCACACTAATTCTGGACTACGTTTGTAAAGTGTTGCCTAAAGTAGTTTTGGCAACACTTTTAAAGCGTAGCCAAAGTTTTTAACTTTTAGTTACGATAATATTGGCAACACTTCAAAAGTGTACTCTTTAATGGTATAAGCTACACTTTATAAGTGTTGTTACAATATGATATAATTGGCAACACCTATTTACATATATGGCCACACTTTTAAAGTGTCCTATTTTTATAATTGAAAAAACAACACATTATAAGTGTGGCTTTAAAATTTTCACTAAAATATTATATTCCCTCCAATATTTTTAACTCTCCCTCCCATTTTTATTAAGAAAAAAAAAATCATAAAACATTAAAAAATACTCTTCCCCCAAATCAGAACTGAAGTACTGAAGAACACAGTGGGTCCCCCAAATCGAGCTGAAGAGTTTTCTCTCCGTCAAACTTTCTCGCAGAATCACGAAAGAACACGCTGAATATCTGAAGAACTTCTCGCTGAATCACTGAAGAACTCTCGTTGAATCGCTGAAGGTTTATCAGGTAAGTCATAAAACATTAACACTATCTTTTTCCCCAAATCAGAAAAACCTTTCGTCTATTTGAAGAGCATGATTTTCTCTCCAAACTAATTCTAAAGAACACGATTTCGATCAAACATTCTCACGAGGTTTCACTATTTCACGTTGAAAATTTGAAGAACACTATTTCACGCTTTCTTGTTGAAGAGCTAAAGGTTACGCCTCACAAATGAACACGTCTCACTAAAATGCTTCACTTGAGAAGATGGTGTCTTAAAGCTTCATCACATTTTGTTGGAATAGGGTTTATCAAGTAAGAAATTGTATCTTTGAAAGTCTAAATTTTAGCTTTAGGGTTTTGATATTCTTGTGTCTCGCATATACAATTTTTGTTGATTTTGGGAGTCTAGCTCGTAGTTGTATTACCCACATACGTTTTGATATTCGCCAGGATTCTGAATGAGACATGCCTTACTCAGTATAATATGATGATAAGGAACATTTAGTTATCCAACAGATGTAATATGTGTAAAAAGAAGGGGAAACAACATAATAGGTTGTCATTTGTCTTAATCTTGAAGCCTAGCTCTTGTTTACTTGTTCTCTTTAGCAATGGAGGCATGTTCATTGCTAAGGGTGGTGGAGCCTCATACACATGGAGGTGTGTTTATTGCTAAGGGCAAGGAAGATGATCTTTGTACTAAGAATTGGTACCCGGTGAAGCCGTTTACAATGAAAAGAGAATCTCTGTTCAGGTTATAACCTTTCTTTTATCTTTATGTTAGATTTTCTACTGTTCTGTTTTGTTGTGTGTGTGGTTTTTTATGACTCTTGGTTCCAAATGCCTGCAAGGTTGGGTCTTTCTTGGATGTGCATAACTTAGTGTTATAAATTTGGTTATTAAGTGGATCTAAAAGTACCAAATGCTTGCCTCGCTTGAGTCTTTTAATTTCCTCTCCTCCTTGATCTTAGACAACTTGTATTATCTGTGCTATGATGCTCAATATACCATAAGTCGGGTAATCCGCAAGTAGCTATGTGATGTCCAGTTTTGCTCCTGTTTTACTGACCCTTTTACTCTTGTTTTCACCATTCTTAAATATGTTCATAAGCATCATGCAGCTGCTCTCTACACCTTTGAATAAACAGATTCAATCAACTCAAAAAGTGGAGGGATACCACCTTCAATGTAATAGTCACAACATATAGATTAAGTAAGATAAAGAGGTCTTTTTTTACGCACATTCCGCATTTACAATATTATCGAATAAGAATAAACGAACCTAACACCAGTTTAGATTCTCTTTTGTTTCGGGAGCAAGGTTTGTTCTTGCATCGGTTGTCCGCCGAATAACACCATGGACATCTCTAAAGTTCTAAGCATATATGTGCCTCTTCAACAGACGAACGAGATTAGGCAAAATTTCAGGATAAAAAATCAATTGTTCATGCTCTGCTAGGTAGGTCGACTACTGCGACTTGATTTTCAAAATTATTTTTCCCACTTTCTACTAGACTATTCTATTAAGGAAGTAAATGCCAATGAAGTCTCTTCTCTTAGGGAAGAAGTGCGTGAAATGATACAAGTAGTGCATGAGCTAACCTTCCTTCACATGGCGTGCAACTTCCTTCACATATTGATGCAAGTAGTGCACAATCTGTAAAAGGGTAAAATCTTTCGAATTCTTCCAACTCAATTAATGCTTCTACTTTGGAAAAGGTAATTATTATTTCATAATAACAAAAAAGTTAAATCTTGAACTTTTGAATGTGAAAAGGGGTGCAAGAATCTTTGTCGACCCTTTATTTGATACCTATTTAGATAACATCAGTTCATTTGAGTTGAACACTTGATAAGTCTGTTTATATATGTTATAACACTGTTCTACCACTCAAACTTGGAAACCAAACAGAAGGTGCACTAGAATGATTAGAAATGAATTTTGAGGGTTCATTTTCTCCATGCAGGTAGATCTTTTAGTTGCTTCTCAAAACTGTAGTGCTTTCCCTAAGTAGCTTTCGTGAACTTAGTGCAGACTTAACTTTTATTCCTTGTAGTTGCAAGAACTATTTAGGTAATATCTTCTTAGAGACATCACGTTTTACTCGACATAATTTACATCATCCACCACTTACATCTAGAAGTATTATCATCACTAAGTCACATGGTTTCGCTAAGCTCTTTTAATCTTTTACACCGTAATACATGTTGAATAGAAGTAGTTAAAGGATTAATCTCTTCTCATGTTGCATTTTGGTTTCACATGTTTTAGTTTCTGTTTTATTCCATATGTAAAGTAAGTTTGGCTTAATATAGATAGTGTAGGTGATAACAATTTTTTTTTTTCCTTATTTGGTTTTTGTTTCGGTGGGAGATAGGAGATACCCCTGGAATTATCATAATGCACACAAGCTAGCCTCAGTACCGTTGTAAAAGAGAAGAAGAAATTGATCCAACTAGATAAGAGAAGCATCAAAGATCTTAACATAAACTCATAAAACCTCATTTTTTAAGATGAACAAAACCAGAACTAACAACAATATTAGCTGGTGATTTTCTAATTGGACATTAATATACCACAACACACAACTACACCTAAATCCCAAACAAGTTGGGGTTGACTATAGGAATTCCAAGACCTTATAAATCTTTCAAGAGAACTTCCTTCAATGATATTTTAGGTCTCCACTCACCATGATTTCACAGCCACCCACTGGCGCCTCAAGTGGCTAAAAAAATGCCCAAACAATCTCAATCAACCTCTCATTTAAACATCAATGTGTGCTACTTGCACCTTCCGGAGCTTAATTTATCACATTCCGCACTAATGTTGCAGTATCCTTGATCTCTAATTACTACATGCATAAATATTTTTTTGTTTTTTTTTCCGCCAAACTTGTTAAACGTTTAGAAGCCTTGTTAATGTTCTTAAAATTGGAAAGGCATTGTGTCTATGATCCTAAGCAATTTCTTAGAATGTTCAAGTTTTTAAAAGGGATTGTGATTTCGTAGGTCTATGTTTATGAGCTACTTAATGTATTATTGATATTCTTCAAGTTCAATCAGATATCTCTTTGTTTTGACTTTCTTTATCTTTCATTTTTTAGCCAAATGATTTTTTTCATGCGTATCTCTGAACTTTACTGTTTTGTTAACTTACTGTAGTATCTCTTGATTACTTATGAGTTTTGGACTATCATGTATACGCAAGTTATATGTGCATTTTACTTTTTGTTAGCACTTTGAATCATGCTCTTTTGTTTATTACAGCATATATTTGCACCTTTATTTAGCTCGGGTACTTGTCCATTATTGTCGCTTACTGCAGATCAAGCTTAAGATTAAGGGGGAGAAAGAAGTAGCAGTCCTTGCATAAGCTTCAGAATCTTTCTCAAAGTCAAACATTAATTGCAGCATTGAGGAGAGCCTTGTTCGATATCAAGCTGTTACATCTGCTTTTGAAAAGATGGCAATACCAATTCACGGGTAATGAAAGATCTTATACTTATGCACAAGGTTGAGTTAGTTCCATTTTTCCTTCAGTACTGAAGTAGGTTTTGCCAAAAGATCATATATTGGATCTTCTTCATTTATCTAATTCCTGTTCAGTCATGCAAAGTACAAGTTACAGCTCCTGAAATTTTGACATTTATGCTAAAGTTAGACAATGCACTAGAAAGGCAGATATTCAGAAGAATTTATGAAGTTCTTAACAATCTGCAAGGAATGAAGTTAGTAAGTTTTCTCAAGTCTTAAAGATTTTGTGAGTAGAGCAGAGTTCTGTTATAATTCATTATGCTAGAATATTAAAGTTACCAAGTTTCAAAAAAAAATTCATTATGCTAGAATATTAGAGTCAATAAGAGGTAATGTTAAGGTTGTAAAAAGAAAAAAAGAGATTTGAGAATGAATTGCTTGCTTAATCCCTCCAGTATGTTCTTAAGTTGCCATAAATATTCTCAATTTTGGAGCCATAAAGTAATTTGTAAGAATATTTACTAGTAATTTGTAATTTGTAATTTGTAATTTGTAATTTGTTCTTTGCACCGGTATTTTCATCTCGCATTTTAAGGTGTTTTAAGTTTCAGTTCTTTTCACTTGCAACAACCACTGGGCAATCTATCTTCACATCGGTGCAAGATTGTTTAGTATGACATTTCAAGAGGATATAACCTTAGCTTAAAATAGATATGGCTTATCCCTGGCAGTTGATGGAAGAAAAAACCTTATCCTACGACACAACTCTCTTAATTCATGATCAAAAGACCACATTAGATAAAAGTATCTCATCCTACTCTTTCTTGCATTCTCAAACTTGACCTTTTTGTGTGACAGATAGTCTCTTCATTTCCTAAAATCAAATAGGGAAATTCTTTTACGTGGGTTCTCCTTTTCCTCTAACCGGCAATGTTGCAGCTTATATAAATACTTCATCTTCTCGTCCAAGGTACATTTTAGGGGTTTCCTCAATTTCTCATTGGCTACTAAGAATGTAAATTTATTATTCTAAATTCTAATCTTGGTCATTTACTCCTCAAACTTACTTTATGAATTCAAATAAATTATGTTAATAATTGCTGCAGGTTTCTCGTGGTGAATTTAGAGGAAAACTACCCTTTGAAAGGTTGAAGTGGTTTTACGTTGCACAAAACTGATGCTTCTTAGGAATGAAGGTGCGTGATATAATTATCCTTGTGAATTGAGCGGTAGTGTTTGATCTTTCTTTGGAGTCTATGAGTTGTTTCTACATTTCACTTTGTTGTTGAGGTTTTGCACTAACAACCTGTTTTCCTTTGTTGATCTTTCTATGCATTGTACATCTCTGGATTATAAATTTATCATTGTCGGTATTACTTTTTGGATAACATGCACACATGTCTTATCTGCTTCTGCAATTTGTTGGCTGCCTGAATGCAGATATCTCGGGAGAAAAGGCTGAACTTGCCACACATTCAAAGCAAAAGAATAAACGTCCATGTTTATTAGGTACAAACACTTAAATGAAATTCAATTTACGCAAAAAAAATAAAGAAATGTTGCCAGCTGAAAAAGAGGCATTACTATTACAAATGCGCACAAGAGATCCCGATTCAACAAGATGTCTTCTACATGTTTGTGCCTTCAATAACTCTGTCAACTCAATATCTTCCACATCTAATTCGTCGTTTCTTCGGAGCAGTCCTCTCGAATAAGCTTTATGTTACGTCAACGAAGGTTAGCAAGTTAAATTTATGGTCTTTACATACCAACATGTCTCGAGTGCATATGTTATTTATACACATGCATGTTCTGCAATCTGCAATTTGGAATCTAGAACTTGCAACTGGAATTAGGAACTGTAATATGCAATCGGAACTCAAAAAAATCTGCGATGTCCGCAATCAGGAGGCTATTTGGAATGCGGAACTTCTTGCCTCTTCTATAAGTACTGTTGCAATCGATTTGTTGTACATTTTAAATGTGTAGGGAAATAAAGGTGATCAAATTTGAAAGGTTGTCACAAGTCAATTTGATCTCATTGAAGTGGATGATGAAGAGTTTTTGAACTATTGTAAAGTTTGAATTCATTATATTTGATTTTGTGAAATATATTCATTGCTAGAAAATATTCAACTGTTGTAAGAGTACTTTTGAACTATTGTGTACACATATTTAGAATATTGCTTTATAAGTATGTGTATGTACACAAGACATACTATCTTTTGAAGTTTATTGCAAATCTATATATTTGAATTACTTATTAGCCAATTTAATGCTTGAGATTATTTATTGCAAAATAATATTGGTGTTTTTTAATTAGAAATTGTGGCATATAAATATTTTTAGCCAAAATGATATGGCCACACTTAGAAGTGTAGCAATAGGATTTGTAAATTGTGGTTTGCACATGGGCAAGGACTACACTTCAAAGTGTTGTCATACATTAGATAGAAAAGGCAACACTTTAAAATTGTTGCCATACATTAGATAGAAAAGGCAACACTTACAAATCGTGGGCAATAAGGAAGCTAAGGCCACGCCTAAAAGTGGAGTTGTATAAGATAGAAATGTTGCTATTTGAGGTACATAAAAGCGTTGCCATTTTGCCTTTTAGGCTACGCCTTTAAGCGTAGACGATAAGGCAACACTTGAAAAGTGTTGCCTAAACTCTAAGGTAACGCTACTTTCGGGCACCCCTGGAAAAGTGTTGCTAAAAGGCCAAAAGTGTAGCCTTTTATCAAAGGCCACACTTTTTGCTAGTTTAGGCTACACTTCACTGGGGTGGCCGTAGGCCTAAAATGGTGTAGTGCACACACTATATAGAGAAAATCATATACATGTATCCATTTCATCATCATTTCAGTACTTATATAATCATCCGACTCATAGGACGTACATTGGACCTTCCATTTCATAAGAATTCTATAAATGACATTTTATCAAACATATGGTGGGCTACTTATTCATGTAAATAAAATCATGTGTTTCAAGAGTGCTAAGTCCAACCAATTTCAAAATCCATATAAAACAGTCCACCAACAACATACATATATATATATATATATATAACAACCTTCATAATTTGATCATGGAGGCATGAAAACCATAAACATCACATAATAATACCATTTCATGATAATATGCAAGATAGACCTTAATAGGGTGTGTAGTAGTAATTCCGTAATTCAAGAGTTCATAAATGATCATAAGGACCCATAAACTTGAAGTAAAATAGAGGATAAATGGTTGGACTTGTGGAAAGGAAGGTTTCCACAATCAACCCACATACCTCAACTTTGGAGAATTCTTGATGAAGATTGGAATGGAGAATTGCTTGAGATTGAATCTTGAATCCGGAATTAAAGCTTGGGATTCTTGAATTTGGTGGATGATCTTGGTAGAATTTTTGGAGAGGGCTTAGAGAGTGTTCTTGGATGTTTTGAAGTTAAATGACTAAGTATGGATATGTCCCCTTTTTATAAAAAAACATCCCAACACTTAGAAAAAAAATGAGGCGGGTGAACAGTGTTTTCGGTTACTGGAAATTGCAATTCTGCCGAGACAGGTTTTACGAAAACGGTCATAACTCCTTCATCCTAACTCGGAATGAGGTGAAACAAATTGCGTTGGAAAGCTAACTCATAGAGATTCAATTTTGATAGTTTCAGCTCCTTCCAGTTCCTTGTGTGCTAAGAGATATGGCCCTTTAAAGTTGACCCTCAAAATCGCATTTTTTTGCGATTTTGGAATTTTGATACGGTTGCTCTAAAATTCGGGTTAGACCCATTTCCCACTCAATTTGACCCCCTGAATAAGAATATGAAGTCGAATTTCCAAAATGATGCACGGATTTTGAGATATATGGAAATTACAATTTTAGGTGTTTCCGAAGCACATTTTCGGACATTTTTGGGGTCGTTTCAATATCTCCCCCTTAGGAACATTCATCCCTAAATGTCAAAGAAACGTACATGAGAGACACAAATATGGCAAATTCAGCCCACATAAGGATGCAACAATGCACTTACACCTCATTTCAAAAACTTCAACATAGTTGTAAAACCATAATGAACTTGTCAACTTAAACATGAATGTATGCAATGACATGGGGGCTGAACTTAAGACATGAGATTTTATAAAGGGCTTAGATCAATACCTTAGACTTGAGTGGAGTGGAAAAGATAAGGATGTCGCCTTTGCATGTCCGCTTCGGCCTCCCAAGTAGTACTTTTAACTTGTTGATTTCTCCAAAGGACTTTAACGGAAGCCACATCTTTGTTTCTCAACCTCTTCACTTGTCTATCTAAAATCTGGACCGGAACCTCTTCATAGGTTAAATTATCTTCAACAACACCCACAACATCAAGAGACACAATGGCATTCGGATCACCCACACACTTCCTCAACATAGACACATGAAATACCGGATGAACCAAATCCATTTTGCTAGGCAATTCCAACTCATAAGCTACCTTGCCAATTCTCCTCATCACCTTATAAGGACCCACGTATCTTGGGCTCAACTTGCCCTTCTTACCAAAACGAACCACACCCTTCATGGGTGACACCTTCAAATAGACCCAATCACCAACTTGGAATTCAAGAGCCCTTCTCCTCACATCGGCATAGGACTTTTGGCGACTTTCGGCCGTCTTCAACCTTTCTCTAATCATCCTAACCTTCTCAAGAGCCTCCATAACTAGATCTGGTCCTAACAAGGCCACCGCACCAACCTCAAACCACCCAACCGGTGATCTACAACGCCTCCCATAGAGAGCCTCAAAAGGAGCCATACCGATGCTAGAATGATAACTATTGTTATAGGCAAACTCAATCAATGGAAGATGATCATCCCAACTACCCTTAAGTTCCAATACGCAAGCCCTAAGCATATCCTCAAGTGTTTGGATAGTCCTTTCAGCTTGTCCATCCGTTTGCGGGTGAAAGGCCGTAGTAAGCTTAACTCTCGTACCTAGACCCCTTTGAAAGGACTTCCAAAAGTGTGAAGTAAATTGAGTACCACGGTCCGATATGATGGATAGAGGAATCCCATGCAACCTTACCAAGTCATGAATATATAATCTTGCATAATCTTCCGCCCCATATGTTGTCTTTACCGGTAGAAAATGAGTCGATTTTGTCATCCTATCAACCACCACCCAAATAGAATCAAAACCTTTTCTAGTCTTGGTTAAACCAACTACAAAATTCATATTAATTTCTTCCCACTTCCAAGTAGGAATTTCTATGTCTTGGGTTAGGCCACCCGGCCTTTGATGTTCGGCCTTGACTTGTTGGCAACTATGACAACCGGAGACGAATTTGGCAATGTCCTTCTTCATACCTCCCCACCAATACACATCTCTTAAATCTCTATACATTTTGGTGGAACCGGGGTGGATGGAGTAGGAAGAATTATGAGCCTCCTCAAGAATTTTCTCCCTCAAACCATTAACACAAGGCACACACAACCTACCTTGGTACCTAAGGGCACCATCTCCCCCTTGGGAGAAAACTTCCACCTTGCCCTCTTTCACCATGGCCTTCAATTCTAACAAGGAAGAGTCAAGATCTTGTTTTGCTATCACCTCATCAACCAAGGAAGACCTAGCACCATCAACAACGACCACACCACCATTACCAACCTCTTCCAACCTAACTCCCAACCTAGCCAACCGATGCACCACCCTAGCCATTTCCCTATCACTAATATCAACATGAGCTAGGCTACCCATAGACACCCTACTCAAAGCATCCTCTACCGCATTAGCTTTACCGGGATGATAATGCACACTCATATCATAATCTTTAAGAAATTCTAGCCACCTTCTTTGTCTCAAGTTGAGATCTTTTTGGGTGAAGACTTATTGGAGGCTCTTATGATCGGTAAACACATCAACATGTACCCCATACAAGTAATGACGCCAAATCTTTAAAGCAAACACCACCGCGGCTAATTCAAGATCATGCGTAGGATAGTTCTTTTCATGCACTTTGAGTTGTCTAGAAGCATAGGCTATCACCTTACCATTTTGCATTAGAACACAACCCAAACCAACTCTAGAAGCATCACAATACACAACAAATCCCTCAAGCCCATCCGGTAGTGACAATATAGGAGCGGACACAAGTTTATCTTTCAAGGTTTGAAAACTCCTTTCGCACTCATCGGTCCACTCAAACTTAGCCTTCTTTTGTGTCAACTTAGTCATAGGAGAAGCAATAGAAGAAAACCCATTCACAAATCTCCGGTAGTAACCCGCTAAGCCCAAGAAGCTCCTAATATCCGACAGGGTCAATGGCCTAGGACAATTTCTAATCACATCGGTCTTTTTAGGGTCTACCTTAATACCATCCCCCGACACCACATGACCTAGGAAGGCAACCTCCCTCAACCAAAATTCACACTTTTCATACTTGGCATACAACTTCTCCTCTCTCAATCTTTGCAACACCACCCTCAAGTGACCCATATGTTCTTCCTCGCTATGCGAATAGATTAAAACATCATCAATGAAGACCACAACAAAGGAATCAAGGTAGGGTTTAAAGACTCTATTCATTAGGTCCATAAAGATAGCCGGTGCATTGGTCAACCCAAAGGACATGACCACAAATTCATAATGCCCATACCTAGTCCGGAAGGCTGTCTTAAGAATGTCACACTCCCTCACCTTCACTTGATGATACCCGGACCGAAGATCAATCTTAGAGAAGTGGCTAGCCCCTTGCAATTGGTCGAACAAGTCATCAATCCTAGGAAGAGGATATTTATTCTTGACGGTGACCTTATTGAGTTGCCGGTAATCAATACACATCCTAAGGGACCCATTGTTCTTCTTCACAAACAACACCGGTGCACCCCATGGTGATTGGCTAGGCCTAATAAAACCCTTCTCCAACAAGTCCCTCAATTGTTCTTTCAATTCCTTTAACTCCGCCGGGGCCATACGGTAAGGGGGAATAGAAATGGGTTGAGTATCGGGGAGGAGGTCTAGGCCAAAATCTATTTCTCTTTTGGGAGGAACACCGGGAAGGTCATTAGGAAAGACATCAAGAAATTCATTTACGACTGGAACTGACTCTATAAGAAGGGTTTTGGACTCCACATCCCTAACCCTCACAAGGTGATAGAGACACCCCTTAGAGATCAACTTACGGGCATTAATGCAAGAGATGAACCTACCCTTGACTACCACATTTTGGCTCTCCCACTCAAGAATGGGTTCACTTGGGAATTGGAACTTGACCCTACGGGTTCTACAATCAATGGAAGCATAGTATGCATGCAACCAATCCATCCCAAGAACAACATCAAAATCGACCATGTTCAACTCAACAAGATCACAAGGCAATATTTTACGCAAGATGCAAATAGGACAATTTCTATAGATCTTCCTAGCAACTATATATGCACCAATAGGAGTAGACACCTTATATGACTCATGCAACAAGTCGGGCTTGTCCTCCTCTGATACCAAGTTTGTCACGACCCAAGCCTAGGGCTTAGACGTGACCGGCGAATGGGAAAACCCGAGGGAACCCCAAATAAGCCTCATAGCACATCATTACACATCCTTGGTCGCGGAAGCAATTAAAATGACCATAAGCGATAAACATAATCAAGGGGAAATTGGGACTAAGGGAGCAAGAGAAAAAGAGAATAATACATAAATATCATAGATGAGTCAAGCTCAAGTAAAATACACAACTTGTCCAACACCACCTCTAAACATGGATACTTAGCGGGGGCCGAGACAAACTAACGGGCTCACCCTCATAGTCAATACATAATTAAAAAGGAAAAGTCTTATACATAGCAAGAGATCATAAGCAACGTCCCAGGAATGGAGGACTCACCAATAAGCTCGATAGAAAGCGAATGAGCCACGCGGAGGAGGATGGTCAGACGGTGCTCCGGTCCCTACATGGTGACATCATGTAGGCATAGAGTATGCATTAGTACATTTGAATGTACTAAGTATATGGGATGCAATGAAATGCAACAATGGATGGACATCATAGGCAAAATGCATAATCGTACCCGATAGATAGCATATTAATGAGATGATATGTATAATGATGCTTATATAAAAATCATATTTAGTAGGGCATAGTATATGTGTAGTGAGTGACCATCAATATAGTATTTTCAAGGCCTACCACCCCCTTGGAGAGGCGAAAGAGGTACAAACCCCTCAATGTGATTACCCGGGCCTACCACCCCCCGAGCTAGGGACCAAGGTACAAACCCCTCGATATGGTTATACGGGCCTACTACCCCCCGTACTAGGCAACCAAGGTACAAACCCCTCGATACGGTTATACGGGCCTACTACCCCCCGTACTAGGCAACCAAGGTACAAACCCCTTGATACGGTTACAGGGCCTACAACCCCCCGAGCTAGGCTTGGTCGACTCACACACTATATAGAGAAAATCATATACATGTATCCATTTCATCATCATTTTAATACTTATATAATCATCTGACTCATAGGACGTACATTGGACCTTCCATTTCATAAGAATTCTATAAATGACATTTTATCAAACATATGGTGGGCTACTTATTCATGTAAATAAAATCATGTGTTTCAAGAGTGCTAAGTCCAACCAATTTCAAAATCCATATAAAACAGCCCACCAACAACATACATATATATATACATATATAACAACCTTCATAATTTGATCATGGAGGCATAAAAACCATAAACATCACATAATAATACCATTTCATGATAATATGCAAGATAGACCTTAATAGGGTGTGTAGTAGTAATTCCATAATTCAAGAGTTTATAAATGATCATAAGGACCCATAAACTTAAAGTAAAATAGAGGATAAATGGTTGGACTTGTGGAAAGGAAGGTTTCCACAATCAACCCACATACCTCAACTTTGGAGAATTCTTGATGAAGATTGGAATGGAGAATTGCTTGAGATTGAATCTTGAATCCGGAATTAAAGCTTGAAATTCTTGAATTTGGTGGATGATCTTGGTGGAATTTTTGGAGAGGGCTTAGAGAGTGTTCTTGGATGTTTTGAAGTTAAATGACTAAGTATGGATATGTCCCCTTTTTTTAAAAAAACATCCCAACACTTAGAAAAAAAATGAGGCGGGTGAACAGTGTTTCCGGTTACTGGAAATTGCAATTCTACCGAGACAGGTTTTACGAAAACGATCATAACTCCTTCATCCTAACTCGGAATGAGGTGAAACAAATTGCGTTGGAAAGCTAACTCATAGAGATTCAATTTTGATAGTTTGAGCTCCTTCCAGTTCCTTGTGTTCTAAGAGATATGCCCCTTTAAAGTTGACCCTCAAAATCGCATTTTTTTGCGATTTTGGAATTTTGATACGGTTGCTCTAAAATTCGGGTTAGACCCATTTCCCACTCAATTTGACCCCCTGAATAAGAATATGAAGTCGAATTTCCGAAATGATGCACGGATTTTGAGATATATGGAAATTACAATTTTAGGTGTTTCCGAAGCACATTTTCGGGCATTTTTGGGGTCGTTTCAATTTTAGTGTTTGAAAGAGAAACTAATATCCACTCTGATCATTATCAGTCCCAATTGGTACGAATCTTTTGAGTTAATGTGTGATGCCAGCGATATGGCAGTGGGGTTAGTGTTAGGGTAAAAGCGCAACAAACTGTTTCACCCAATCTACTATGCAAGAAAGACTCTAAACAGTGCCTAGCAAATTTATACGGTCACCGAACAAGAGTTTCTTGTAGTAGTTTATGCATTTGAAAAATTCAGGGCGTACCTGCTAGGCACCAAAGTAATCGTACACGCTGATCATGCTGCTCTCCATTATTTGATGGAAAAGAAAGACGCAAAATCACATTGATTAGTTGGGTACTACTATTACAAGAATTTGACTTCAAGGTGAAAGATCGAAAAGGATGCAAAAATCAAGTGGCTGACCATTTATGAAGGCTGAAAGCAAGGGAGAATGTCGAGCATGAGGTTGAAATAGATGACTCTTTCCCAGATGAACGGGTGCTTGCAATATCCCTAAAACATACGCGATGGTATACAAATCTTGCAAATTACATTGTGTGTGGGCTCATTCCGGATGAGTTGACCTGTTACCAACAGAAAAGATTCATATTCGATGTTAGAAAGTACTTTTGGGATGAGCCATACTTGTTTCGAGAGTGTGCTGACCACGTCATTAGAAGGTGTGTTTCGAAAGAAGAATTGGTAGAAATTTTCCATGCTTGCCATACATCTCCAGTGGTAGGTCACCATTGTGGTGTTCACACCGCTGATAAAGTTCTCTAGAGTGGACATTACTGTCCATCAATCTACAAGGATGCACATGAGTTTGAAAAGAAGTGCTCTAAATGTCAGTAGCAAGGCGGAGTGTCTAGAAAATACGAATTACCTCTCACTCCTATTTTAGAGGTTAAGCTATTTGATACATGTGGGATTGATTTCATGGGCCCATTTGTGAGCTCGTTTGGAAATAAATATATCTTAGTGGCTATATATTATATCTTCAAATGGGTGGAGGCCATTGCACTTCCAAACAACGAAGGAAAAAGCATTGCCCAATTCCTGAAATGCCACATCTTCGCAAGATTTGGCACTCCGAGAGCAATCATAAGTGATAGGGGATCCTACTTTTGCAATAAGTGGTTCTTAATGGCACTGAGTAAATATGGGGTAAAACACAAAGTGGCAACTTCATATCATCCTCAAACAAGTGGCCAAGTCGAAGTGTCGAATCGGGAAAGCAAAAGCATCATGGCAAAGACAGTAAATATCAATAGAACTGATTGGTCTAGGAAATTCGATGATGCACTATGGGCATACCAAACTGCTTACAAAACACCTATCGGATGTCTTCATATCAGTTGGTTTATGGTAAGGCTTGTAATCTACCCGTTGAGTTAGAATACAAAGCATTGTGGGCATTGAAATCTTTAAATTTGGACTAGTCAAAAACTTCAAGGGTGAGAATAGAGCAGTTGAACAAACTTGATGAATTTAGACTCAGATCATATGAATGTTCAGCCATCTATAAATAGAAGATGAAGAAATGGCATGATGCTCAGATACTCAAGCTTTGCTTAAATCAAGGTTTAATTTCTTATACCCATTTGATTTTAGTATCATTTTAGGGGTATTTTGTTACTTCTTGATGTGTGGCTAAAACCCCCATTCTTGGGGTGTGATTTAGCAAATATATGTTGATATTGTTGTTGGGTTTTACTTGCTGATATGGTAGATGTATTTTAATGGTGATTTCACCTAGTGGTTGTGGTTTAATTTAATGGGTTTGTAGTTGCAAATACAACACCATCCATCTGTTTCCGGCTTGCCCGAGAGGGAGATCGCAAAACCAAGACCACTAGACTGATGGCCTACGGAGTGGGTCAACATGAGGTTCAGCCCGGGAGGGTGAATCCTAGTCCCATAGCCTAACACTCAGCTCGAGATAGTGAATAGGGTAAGGCGTACGCTGGTCTTCATGCGGCAAATGGGTGTCCGAGAGGAACCCATTTGAAACAGGGTAAGTTGCCCGAGAAGGAACTTATTTCCATCTAAAGCTTAGCCTAGTCACTATTATCTTGCAAATTTTCTATTGAAAGCATGTACCCAACGATTTATCTCAACTTGTATTGCGGTCACACCCCAAGAACATTTCCCCATACTTGATTTTCTTGTTAATTTTTGTTATTTTTACTACGTGTGACAAAACCCAATTGATATTTGACACTTTTGTTTCACCACCTTTAATTTACAATGTTTTTGTTCGTTAATGTCTTTAGCTACGACTAATTAGACCAAATTTTTTTATTTTTCTATTAATTTTCAAAATCACTCCCTTGGGACATGACCCCAACCTTTAGTTGGGTTACTATACTATCGACGATCGTAAACACTCATGCCATAGGTTAGTGTCGTTGGTCATTATAAGAATCAAGAATGCCGCTCATATGACTTAGGAGTGTTTTACTAGAGCTTTTCTGGACAGGTTCTTTCCAAGAGAGTTGAAAAAGGCTAAGGCTTAGGAATTCAAGACAAGATTCCATGATAGTTCAATAGTATGGACTTAAGTTCACCGAACTCTCTAGGTATGCTCCACACATGATTGCCGATTCTAGGTCTCAGATGAGTAAGTTTCTATTTCGGGTATCTCACTTGGTGAAAATTAAGTGTAGAAATGCAATGTTACTGGAAGATATGAACATCTGTATGATCATGACTCATGCTTTGCAGGTTGATGGAGATAAGCTTAGGGAACAGGCTAAGGAGAACAAAAAGGCTAGGATGGGCAACTATGAGTATTCTCAACAGAAATCGGGTGGTGGAAATCGCTCACAGTTTCAGTAGAAATCTTTAGCTCCAACACCTTCATTAGCTAGTGTTCCATCTTGCAGGTCTCGACAAGATCAGAAAGGTAGGGCATTAGGCTCTAAGTCTCAGGGATGTTTTTGCGTTACTAGAACCCAACTTGTCCCATGTGTGGTAAGAACCATCTAGGCGAGTGTCTTGTAGGAAAAGATGGATGTTTTGGGTGTGGTCAGACTGGTCACAGATTGAGGGATTGCCCTTCTTCTAAACAGGGTGTAGAAGGTAACAATGGTAGGGCTCAGTCTAAAACTTCAGCAGCACCAGCAGATCACTTGACTCAGCAGGGTAACTCATCTGGTATAGGTGGCGGTCATCGCCAGAAAAGGTTGTACGCTCTCCAGGTTTTCTAGGATTAGGAAGATTCTCCTAATGTTGTTACTGGTATGTTGCGATTCTTTCATTTAGATGTTTGTTCTTTGTTAGATCAAGGTGCTACTATTTCCTTTATAACTCCGTATATAGTAGTAAACATTAGTTTCGGTCCAAAACTCTCTCAGAGACTTTTTGAATCTCTACTCTTGTTGGTGACCCAGTATAGCTAGACGAGTATATAGAAATTTCCCTTTCACAGTCTCCTAAAAAGTAACCTCAACAAATCTTGTAGAGTTAGAAATGGTAGACTTCGATATCATTCTAGGCATGGATTGGTTACATTCCTATTATGCCTTAGTCGATTGTAGAACTAGGATAGTTCATTTTGAGTTTCCAAATGATCCAATCTTACAATGGAAGGGTAGTAGCTCAGTGCCTATGGGTCGATTCATTTCTTACCTTAAGGCCAAAAATATGATCTCTAAGGGTTATCTCTATCATCTAGTTCGGGTTAAGGATTCAAGCCCTGAAACCCCAACTCTTGAGTCAACTCCAATAGTAAATGTGTTTTTGAAAGATCTTCCCCGAGTTCCTCCCGAAAAGAAAATCAACTTCGAAATTGATCTCCGTCCAAATACCCACCATATTTATATTCCTCCTTATAAAATGGCTCTAGAGCTTAAGGAATTGAAAGAGCAGTTGAAAGACCTTCTAGATAAGGGCTTCATCAGACCTAGTATTTCCCCATGGGGTGCACTAGTGTTATTCGTGAAAAAAAATGGTTCTCTTAGGATGTGCATCAATCATAGGTAGTTGAGCAAAGTCACAATCAAGAATAAGTACCATATTCCCAGGATTGATGACCTGTTTGACCAACTTTAGGGTGCTATCAGATCCAATTATCATCAACTCAGAGTCAGAGATAGTGACATTCTAAAAATATCCTTCAGGACATGGCATGGTTATTATGAATTTGTAGTTATGTCATTTGGACTAACAATGCTCCTACAGCTTTCATGAATTTGATGAAAAGGGTGTTCAAGAAGTATTTGGACTTGTTCATTATCATATTTATTGATGATATCCTCGTTTATTCTAGGAATTAGGAAGAGCATGCGAATCATTTGAGGGTTGTCCTGCAAACTCTCAAAGATCGCCAGTTATTCGCTAAGTTTAGAAAATATGAGCTTTGGTTGCAATCCGTCGCTTTTCTTCGGTATATAGTATCTAGCAAAGGGATCCGGATAAATTCTCGAAAAATAGAAACAATGAAATAATTGCCTAGACCTACCGGTCCTAAAGATGTCAAAAATTTCTTGGGTTTGGTTGGTTATTACAGAAGGTTCGTGGAAGGATTTTCATCCATAGCTTCTCCATTGACTAAGTTGACTCATAAAAAGGCTAAGTTCCAATAGTCATATGATTGTTAGAAGAGCATCTCAGAACTAAAAACTAGGTTGACTACAACTCCTATTTTGAATATACCAGAGGATTCAGACGGTTATGTGATCTATTGTAATGTATCTAGAGTCGGCCTAGGTTGTGTTTTGATACAGTGAGGTAAGGTTATAGCTTATGCTGCTAGACAGCTTAAGGTGCATGAGAAGAACTATCCGACTCATGACCTCGAGCTTGCAATAGTAGTATTTGCCCTTAAGATTTGGAGACATTTATTGTATGGTGTTCACGTAGATGTGGTTATAGACCATAAGAGCCTTCAGTATGTGTTCACCCATAAATAGTTGAATTTTCACCAAAGGAGATGGCTTGAGTTCCTCAAAGACTATGATATCAATGTGCTTTGTAATCTTGGTAAGGCCAATGTTGTAGAAAATACTCTTAGTAGACTATCTATGGGTAGTGTCGCACAAGTTGAGGAAGAAAGAAAAGAATTAGCAAAAGATGTTCACAGGTTTGCTCGCTTGGGATTTCGCCTTATGAGCATATTAGATAGTGGTGTGATAGTTCCGAATTAGTCAAAATCTTCATTGGTAGTGGAGGTTAAGGAAAAGCAAGACACTGATCCTATTTTGCTTTAATTAAGGGTGCAGTTCACCAACAGAAAGTTGAGGTTTTCTCCCAAGGGGGAGAAGGTGTGCTTTGCTATCAGGGTCATTTATGTGTTCCTAAGGTGGGTGAGTTGAGACAGTAGATTCTTGCAGAAGCCCATAACTCTAGGTATTCTATTCAACTAGGCGCCACTAAGATGTACCGTCATCTGCAGGAAGTCTTTTGGTGGAATGGCATGAAAAGGGATATAGAGGATTTTGTGGCTAAGTGCCCTAATTGTCAACAAGTGAAGAACTTCATTACATAGAGTTATGACTCAAGTGATTAATATTCCTACATGGAAGTGGGAAGTGATCAACATGGACTTCATTACAGGTTTACCTCGTACCCGTAGACAGTATGACTCCATTTGACTGATAGTAGACAGAGTTACTAAGTATGCTCATTTTTTCGTTGTCAACACTACAGATTTGGCAGAGGACTGTGCCATGATTTACATTAATGTCATAGTCAGGTTGCATTGGGTTCCTTTGACTATCATCTCAAATAGAGGTCCTCAGTTTAAATCTCATTTCAGGAAGTCATTTCAAAACGGTCTTGGTACTCACGTTAATCTTAACACAACATTTCATCCACAAACTGATGGTCAGGCAGAGCATACCATTAAGACCTTAAAGGAAAGGTTTAGAGCTTGCGTGATCGATTACAAGGGTAGTTGGGATGATCACCTTCCTCTTATAGAGTTCGCCTACAATAATAGCTACTATTACAGCATCCAGATGGCCCCTGTGAAGCAATTTATGGGTGTACATGTAGATCTCCAATTGTTTGGTTTGAAGTAGGTAAACCAGCCTTGATAGGGCTAGGTTTGGTTCATGATGCCATAGAGATAGTTCAGCTCATTAGAAATATACTTAAGACATCCCAGAGTCGCCAGAAGTCCTATACAGATGTAAAGAGAAGGGACTTGGAGTTCCCAATAGATGATTGGGTTTTCCAAAAAGTGTCACCTATGAAAGGGGTGATGAGATTTCTCAATAAAGGGAAGCTCATTCATAGATATTTAGGCCTTTACAAGATCTTGAAAAGAGTAGGTATAGCGGCTTCTGAGTTAGAGTTGCCAGGAGAACTAGCAGCAGTGCATTCGATTTTTAACATTTCATTACTAAAGAAGTACGTGGGTGATCTTTCATCTATAGTACCATTGGAAAGTATCGTTGTGAAGGATAGTCTCACTTATGAGGACGTGCTAGTTGAGATTCTTGATCGTCGGGTTCGAAGGTTGAGAAACAAAGAAATCGCTTCAGTTATGGTTTTGTGGAGTAGATGGAGCTACATGGGAAGCAAAAGCAGCCATGAAGGCCAAGTACCCTCATCTCTTTCCTTCTTATTCCATTCCTACTTGAGGTAATAGTTCCTCTCTAGTGTTTCAGTTACTCATGCTTAGATTAAGTCTTAGTATCATGTTTCTTCAGTGATACATGCACTTTTACCGTAGTTGCATATCCTTAGGTTTAGTCAGATTTCACTTTCCAGTACTTAGTGGTAGGGTTTGCAGCTCTTTCCCTCCATCTTCAGCTAGTTAAGTCTTCATTCGAAGACGAATGCTCCCAAGGGAGAGATAATGTAACACCCCATATCCTAGACAGACCAGAATGCAGATTTTAGGAGTTACATGTGCCACAGATGGGCACCACCCATTGACCATAGGGTGACCCATGGACCACAGGTGGGGGGGTCCGTGGATGGTCACCTGCAACCCTCCCCAAAAAACCAGACATAATATTCTAAGGCATGATCCATGGCCGGATCGTAGGGCAGATCACGACCGTGGTCCTCATCCTCGGATCGAGACACCAAGTTTCCATTCTCTGAAGCCAGTCGATGGTTGATAGGACGGACCGTGGGTCAATCCATGGAATGTTGGTCAGTCCGTCTGTTGGCCCCGATAGCTTTTAAGTCAAGGGTCGTTTGGTTTTTTCCTTATGTGTTGGACCACTAAACTACAACGTTTAACCCATAAACTGCATCGTTTTAGTCAATTTTAGCATAGTAACTAAATTAGAACTTACCCTAGTCAACTCATTCTCCAAAAATTCATCAAGTTTAACAAAAAGAAGGAGAAAGAGTCAACCAACCCTTACCAAGAATGCAATAAGGTTTTCTTAAGTTCCATCCCCAAAGTTGAAAGATTTCTCCATGAATTTCATCACCAGGCATGTGGCATTTCAGTAGTCGGTTCCTTTCACCCATTAGGTCCCTAGAATTCAGTCTAATTCTTAATTCATTATATCGTGCTAGACCTAGGGTTTCTAGAATTGGAAAATTTATGTTGTTATTCAGTTGTTAGAGTAATCCAAATCAGATTATCATGTTTTTGAGGAATTGTTGCTTAGTTCTTGCATGAAACTCAAAACCCTAGTCATGTAGATTCGTTTAGTTCATTAATTACACTTGCTAGTAGTAGTTTATTCAGTTATTCATGCTCTAGTTAAGAATTCCTCACTATCGCATATTAATGTTGCATTATCGGTTAGCATGTCTAAGTGGGGGATAATGCTGTATTTTAAGCTATTCAATAATAGAAATTGAGTTATAATATATTATTTACATAATCGGTTAGGAGTAGGCTTAATGCGAGTGACTAAGGGTCGATCATCTTCGTAGTCCAAGAACAATGTGCCTCGGTAAGATATGTCCCCTCTATGGGCTTGATTTAATGTTCGAAATTGACTTAGTGGTGAACAATAGCCCATCATGTGTTTGATAAAATGCCCATTTATAGAATCCTTAGGAAATGAATCTTAGAATCGAATAGTTATATAATTATTGAAATATGTTGAAATTGAGTTTCTAGAAATAGTGTTACCGTTCGAGGGGTTGGAATACGGGGGGTATAATCGAGGGGTTGGTACCTTGGTTGCCTAGTATAGCCTTGAATGGTTATTGACTAACCGTATCGATGGTTGTTGCCTAGTACGGGGTAGTAGGCCCGTTGGATATTGTTTAGCTTAGGCCCGCGAGGGGTTTGTATAGTTGATTGTTGTTATTATTTGTTATTGTATTGTTGTTGGATGCACTTTGATTGAGTGTGCTTGGATTGTGTGGGCGGTCACTTCTGTCTCACCATAAGGAAGGACATGTGCATATGTTAATGTTACTTGTATTATATCTCTTATATAAAGGAAAGGTTCTATGGCATGCTATTTCTTGTAAATGTTATTATATTGTCGAGATGGCTTGATCTCTTAAAGTATTATACATCATGTATAAAGTTATTGACTTTTTTTGGCTTGCTATTTGACCTCTTTTCGATGTGACAAAAAGTGAAGGCCATGAATTGGGTGCTAAGAAAGTTTCATTATGTGAAGGTGATGGTCATTTATACCTTTGTTGTGCAAGGGTTGAGGGAGAGAGAATGTTGGTTGTGATGCCAACTTTGGTATTGTGGTGATGCTAGATGTAAAGTCATGAGGAATTTTGAGTAATTGATGTAGGATTATTGAGTTTTGATCCGCTGATGTGGGCTAAGTGGGGAAATATGTGGTTAGATGATGTTCTTATATGATCTTAGCTATAAGATTGAGTATTTTCTAGAAATTGTTATTGGGGAATGGTATAATGTGATGGTAGTAGCCTTTGTCTCCTTATGTCATGCATGTTTTAAATGAATTCTTATTAAATGAGAAAATGGGATTTAGACTTTATGTTGGTTATTGAGCTTAGCTTGTATGTGATGTGCTTTAATGAGTTGATTGTTGTTATTATCATTGTTATTGTATTGTTAAATCTATGGAGTTGATATTTCCTCCTATATTTATGAAGACGAGTTTACTCTGAGTGATATGTGTTTAAAGATCGAGGACTTAATGTTCCTAAGTGGGGAAAGAGGGTAAGCCTCACATGTGAGTTTGGAGTCAAACTTGATAAATATTGTAAAATAATTGTTTAGTATATATAAAAAGATCCGTTTTCGGGAATTGAGTATTGTGGCTTTCGAGGGTCTACTTTGGAGGGTCATATTTGAAAAGGGCCCATAACATATCCATGGAAAGTCGAGTTAGATGGCTTGATGTCTCCTTCAAAAATCCACCTTTGGTGGAGGTGGTTATTTGTTGTATATGAGGCCATGAAGGGATTATTTATGGTTTTTATGTGAATGTTATTATATTGTTGTATTATTATACACATATGAGGCTAGATGTAAAGTCCTATATGAAGCTATATGTGAAGGTATGATGTGAATGAAATGATGATCCTATTATGGTCTATTTTTTATTATCATGAAATGAATATGTGATCTTGTGTTTATGGTTTTCATGCTTCCATGATCAAATTATGAAGGTTGATATATATATGTATGTTGTTGGTGGGCTGATTTATATGTATTTCGAAATTGGTTGGACTTAGTACTCTTGAAGTACATGATTTCATTTACATGAACAATAGCCCATCATGTGTTTGATAAAATGCCCATTTATAGAATCCTTAGGAAATGGAAGGTCCAATGTACGTCCTATGAATCGAATAGTTATATAATTATTGAAATGATGTTGAAATGGACACATGTATATGATTTTCTCTATATAAGTGTTGTGAGTCGACCAAGCCTAGTACGGGGGGTAGTAGGCCCGTATAACCGTATCGAGGGTTGGTACCTTGGTTGCCTAGTACGGGGGTAGTAGGCCCGTATAACCGTATCGAGGGGTTGGTACCTTGGCTGCCTAGTACGGGGGTAGTAGGCCCGTATAGCGGTATGGAGGGGCTGGTTCCGTGGTTGCCTAGTACGGGGGGTGGTAGGCCCGTATAACCGTATCGAGGGGTTGGTACCTTGGTTGCCTAGCCCGGGGGGTTGTAGGCCCGTATAACCGTATCGAGGGGTTGGTAACTTGGTTGCCTAGTACGGGGGGTAGTAGGCCCGTATAACCGAATCAAGGGGTTTGTCCCTTGGTTGCCTAGTACGGGGGGTAGTAGGCCCGTATAACCATATCGAGGGTTTGTACCTTGGTCCCTAGCTCGGGGTGGTAGGTAGGGTAACCACATTGAGGGGTTTGTACCTCATTCGCCTCTCAAGGGGTGGTAGGCCTTGGAAATACTATATAGATGGTCACTCACCACACATGTACTATGCCCCACTAAATATGATTTATTTCATGTAAGCATCATTATACATATCATCTCATTAATATGCTACCTACCGGGTATGATTATGCACTTTGCCTATAAAGTCCTTATCTAAGGTAATCTTGGGGAACACTTAAGTGTGCTTGAAGAGGATTGTGTGGGCGGTCACTTCTTGTCTCACTCAAGTGTGTCTTAAGGTTATATTAGGTGTAAGTCGTATGGTAATGAAATGACATGTGTCCTTCTAAAGTTAAGCATGAGTTGTATATGGATTTATGTTAAGTATATGTATGGTTGGCTATGGTCTAATATGTTAATGTTGACTTGTATTATATCTCTTATATTTGTAAAGGAAAGGTTCTATCAAAGGACATGAAAGCATACATTTCTTGTAAATGTCCGTTGTGCATATTTTCTTGCATGGTCTCCATACTTAGTACTTAATTGTGCTAACCCCTTTCTTTCCCTTTTGGACTAAAGTGTAGGGATTTGGAGAAGATGACATGTCATGGCTTGATAGGTTTCTAAGTGTTGAAGATGAAGACTTGGTGAGTCCTCATAGATTCGAGGACAATACCCAATATGTTCTTTTTTATCGTGACAATTTTAGTGATCACACCAGTCATGCCTTTATACCTTTGTCAAGGTATATTGGGTCCTCTCGATGGGGCAATACATCAGACTCCACAGATAGCTCTCATGGTTTTATGTCGGTTAACAGTAGCTCCCACAGTCAGATTCTAGTGCCTTTACTAGGTTACCAATATAGTTGAGTATTCAGTCTCAATATGTCATGTACTTGGTCATTGCATTCAGTTAGCTTAGTATTCAATATATTTCAGTATTTACCTCATGTTTTGATAATATCATTGCTCGTATTTATTTATTCAGTTATTTTTATACTATTCAACTTTATCCTACCCTGCATGCTTAGTACCTTTCAAGTACTGACGCATACTCTGTGCTACATCTTCTCGTGATGTATGTTCAGGTCCTCAACATCCAAATCATGCATAGATTGGTTCCCGATCTCTAGTTCAGCAGCATCAGTGGTAAGTCCTTATTCTTCGAGGATGAGTGACATGTTATCTTTCTATTTTCAGTCTTTTGGTTTTAGTTTTGCTACAGTTAGCTGAGGACATGTCTTAGCATCTCTAGTCATTTAGAGGCTTTTATTCCAACATAGTTTAGATTCAATTTTTAGTTTGAGTTTGATATTTCAGTTGTCATTGAACTCAGTTTTAAATATTCATACTTAGAATGGATATTCCCCATCATTTCACTTTATGATATGTTTCTAGCTTCTGTACAATATGTCTATTATATTGAAAATCTTAGGTATGCTTATGATATGCCAGCAGTGTTATCTTGAGGTCATTCATGATCCTAGGTCCCGTGTTAATGTCTTAGAGGTAGCCTCGGAGGGTGACACAAGCATAGATACGGTATAGTTTGAGGCACTCTATGGGTGGGGATGTAGATCACCCATAGGTTAGTTTGAGGTTGTAGATGTGAAACTTTTGGGGGTTCATTTAGTTAAGAATGCTCAAGATAAGGTAAGAAGCATCCAAGCTAAGATTTTAGCATTTTTAGTAGATAGTAAAAGTATGCATACCATAAGGTAAGAGACATGGAATTTCAAGCTAGTGAAAAAGTTCTTCTTAAAGTATCACCCATGAAATGGGTGATGATATTTGGCAAGAAGGGAAAACTTAGTCTTCGATACAGTGGTCTGTCTGAAATTCTTGACTTTGTAGGGTCAGTGGCACATAGATTGTCTTGCCACCTAGTCTATCGGGAGTTCATCAGATATTTCATGCATCCATGTTGAAGAGATATCATGGTGACATGGATTACATCATAAAATAGGACTCAACGTTGTTAGACAAAGACCTCCAGTATGAGGAGGAACCGGTTACAATTCTTGATCGTGATGTCTTGAAGTTGAGGACCAAAGAGATTAAGTCTGTGAAAGATCAATGAAAGCATCGTCCAGTTGAGGAAGCTACTTGGGAAATCGTGAAGGACATTCGAGACAAGTATCCGAGTTGTTCAACAATTCAGGTAGTACTCCACTCTTACTTTAGCATGTTTTTCCTAAGTTCGTCACTCGCAGACGTGTGATGGGTAAATTAGTATCTGTTGTAACGACCTACTTCCATCTCTATGGAAAATCCATAGGGGAAAATTTTTGGGTCAAAAAGCTTTTTGGTAGTAACTCAAAAATTCATAGCCTAGTCCAGATTTGGACAAAATCAGAGTCAAGCGAGTCAAGGGAAATCTATTAACAAATAAGAGATCTAATTATGAATTTGATCACACGAGTGGATAGCTAAGACCTTAAGAAAACCGTATGACTTTATGGAATCAAATTCGGGTGAGTGGAACTCTCAAAACTGATCTTAGCATGAACGGGTAGTTTCTGAGTGTCATATGTTGAAGGTATGTAGTGAAATGGGGGATTGGAACTCCTAATTTAGCTCTTTGTTTTCTTTCTAGCCGCTAGGGTAGGATTATTCCCGCCAGGGTGGGGCCGCCGTGGCGGGATAGGGGTCGCCATAGCAGGCCAGTCGCGAATTAAGTTGGAAATAAACCCCAATAATGCATTTATTCTGAAAATTTCATTCATGAAAGCTAGGAGACGAGCCAAGGAAATTCCTTGATAGTTTTCCACTAAATTTGGTGCTAAAGGTAAGGATTTTACTTCACCTAAACCATATTTTGATTCGTAGAACTTAGAATCTTGATCATATATTGTTGGGGGAGGGTTTTGAACTGTTTTGGATGGTGGGAAATTCCCTAGCTGCACCTAAAGATCATGAGTTTTGCCTAGGGTTGAAAATGTTTATTGTAATCCGGGTAATTAGGCCTCGTTTATTTATTCTCACGTTATATTGATTATTTGTAGACAAAGAACAAGCGGAAAGAATCCTGAAAGGGTAGAATCAAGTTTCTTATGAGGGTTCAAGCTTTGTTCGAGGTAGGTGATGATTGTGATTTCATGTCTGTGTGATGTTTGTTAGTAATTACTTCATTATAATGCATATATGTCTAAAAATGTTGCACTATTGATCACAGTAATCGTAAATGAGTATGAATGAATGATTGTATGCCATGAATCAACACTTGATTGTATAATTTGGAGAATGTACCTTGTGATTGTTATTGTGGCATGTTGAATGGAACAGCTATCACGTTCCAACACACTAACTGGGATCAGATGTCACATACCGACATACATATTGGGATGAGTGTCGTGATCCGACACACTATCTTGGAATAAGTGTCATGATCCGACACATTAACTTGGAATAGGTGTCACGATCTGGCATACTAACAGTTTGGGTATGGGTTCTGTGAGAAGACTATTGACTTGTAATATAGATGTATTATTGAGAATATAGAATTGTACATTGATCCTGAAATGATGACTGATATTGTATATGTTTGGTATATGCCTATTTTATGATGTTGTGATTACTTGTAAATAGTTTAGTTATTGAAAGAGTCGTGTGATCCTACCAGTATTAATCGTGGTTATGTACGATACCGCACTTGCTCTTTTTTTGTTGAGTACGAGGGGGATCTTCAGTCGGCTAGTGACAAACCTTGTTTAGGATATCAGTGATTGAGATCGAATTCAAGGGTGAGTCAGTTCTTTGATATATCGTGAGTTTATGGTATTTCTAATACATTTCACTTACAAGTTGTGTGTGTCTAGGGCCTTTTTATATTGGTTTTTATGTGTTTTTATCATATTTTGCATGACAGATGTTCAGGCGCAAAAGTAAAGAGACAACTGAAAGAAATGCAGAAAAGGCCATCTACGGAGGTGATCTACGGACCATAGGTCCACTGACGCTCCGTAGGTGATGGCCGTAGATCAACAAGCAATGCAAATCATGGAAATCTAACCAATTGTCAAACCACTGTGGCCACTGAAGGTCCGTAGATTGATCTACGAACTGTACTATTGATCCATAGATTGATACTACTGGGGTTCTAGTACCTGATTTTTGAAGATTCTAAGTGTGGAGCCACGGAGGGGGATTGACGGACCGTAGATCAATCTACGGTCAGTATTGCAAGTCCGCTATTTGCTTCTGAGAAGCTGATTTTTGGAGGCTGAAATATTTTCTTAAGACCTAGCTGACGGAAGGGACTCACGGACCGTAGATCCACTAACGGTCTGTGAGTCAGTCTCGTGGAATGAAGACGCGTGCATGAACAAACTTTCCTTAATTTGTTTCCCTTTTAATTTAGGACTTGTTTTCTATAAATAGGGCATGTAAGCCTCGTTTTTAGGGGTTAGACTTTATTACTTTTGTTTTACTTTGTGACTGGGGAATTAATTTTGCTACCCTATCAATTCTTGATTTCCAAAGGTTAGTTTTGAAGATTTGGTTTGAAAATCGATTTGAATTTCTGGGTTTATTTTTCTCAACTACGTAAGTTCATAATTCTTTCATCTAAAATAATGAATTGTGTTGATATGATTATGAGTAACTAAACTCCACATCTAGGGCTGTGGGATCCATGAGCGATTAACAAAGTATGAATAGTAAATAAGAAATTCTTGAATAGTCTTTTACATGCATTGATAATTATTTCGTTCAAAAGTCTTTTTAATGAGTGCACGCGTTAGAACTTGTCTTGTTGCTACTTGCCGGACCAAGGAGGTAATCAACAAGAAAAGAATTATCAACATAGATTTAGTGTGATACTATCTAATAGGCTACTGTCAATTGGTGCGAAGTAATAACTAAGTCAAACATCGATTATGATGTCTAATATGAGGTAAAGGTAAGGGTTAGTAAATTATACATATGTAGGCAGACCAAGATGCAGGGTGAAATTCTCTAGATGTCAAACCAAGGATTTAGAGATACCTAACTTATCACGTTGCATGTAATACCTAAGTCTAAACCAGTTTCCTCGTGGAATCAATCTCAACCTACAAGTTGGGTTCTTTACTTGATAACGATCGCTTATGCTTCTTTAGGGAGGTGTAATTTGAGCGTATCAAATTTTGGCGCTGCTGCCAGGGAAATTTGGCTTTTAGATTAATTTTAACTACATTATTGAACTTTAGTCAAATATTTCCCAATTTTACTTTTTCTTTTTCTTTTTCTTTTTGTCTCTCTTAGGTTCTGACCTTGGTGTATGCCAAGGACACGGAGCCAAGGTGAACCACTTACTCCTTACGATGCAGAGTTGAAAAGAACTTTGCGAAGAATGAACAATCAAGGAATTCAAGTTAATCCTATCGGAGTAAATCTTAATGATACACTTGAGTTACAACAGCCGAGAGTAGCTGGTGGGGATAACCAGGATCTAGCTGAAAATCAATTGGGAAATGCAATGAGGGTGCACTGTCCACCAGACCCACAACTGCATGACAACTACAGCAGCAATGCCAATATTGCTAACTCTGATGGACCTCTAGTATTACCCATTTTTCCTCTGGGGCACACATTTGTGGTAACTAGTAGCTTGATGTAGATGCTTAGTGCGAAGGGCTTGTTCCCAAGGTTGCCATCGAAGGACCCAGATTCTCACATAGCCAAGATAAGGGTAGTCTACAAGAGCTATGTAGGTCGACCAGACTTGGATATGGATGTCATCGTATTGCGAGTGTTCCCTCTATCACTGACAGGCGATGCTGCTATATGGTTCACTGAGCTTCCTTATAACTCAATCTATACATGGAACCAACTGAGGGATGTGTTCTTAGAAAGGTATTATCTAGTGTCCAAGAAGTTAAATCACAAAGATAGGGTCAATAATTTTGTGGCATTACCTGGAGAGTCTGTAAGTAGCTCATGGGACAGATTCACTTCGTTTATAAGAGGTGTTCCAGGTCACCGTATTGATAATGAGTCACTAAAGGAATATTTCTATCGAGGTCAAGATGATAACAATAAAGCAGTGCTGGATACTATTGCTGGAGGTTCATATGGTAAGTGCACATATGCACAGATCACAGAAAAGCTGGAGAAGATATCTCGCAACAATAATGCATAGAGCACTAGGAGGTTGGATACTGGGAGAAACACATTTTCCGTTCATGCTACAAACAACCAGTCTGCTGATGAGATTCGTGAAGAGATGGCTCAGATGAGGACCAAGTTGGGTTTGGTATTGAAGCATGTGAGCGGAGGTGCAGAAAAGGTAAATATTGTGAACTACTTGACTAGAACTACACCACTAGTGGAAGAGTGTTACTATGAAGAGGATGCTTATGCTGTGAATGATCAGACGGGGGGTTTTCGACCAAATGCCCAAGGAGCCAACATGGAAAATTGGCGCTAGGGTCAAGGAAACCAAGGTCGAAATTATGGAAATTACAATCGAGAGGGTCAATATGTCTGGGATGAGAAGTTCAATCGCAACAACAACTACAACTAAAATAGCTATGGCAACAGAAACGATCAAGTTGGACCTTATGTTCCCCCTCAAAGAAGCAAGAGCTTCCTATGAATCCTATATTGGTGTTAGAGTTGTTTGTTGCATGGGGCATTGATTTCATGAGTCCATTTATGAGTTCATATGGGATGAAGTATATTCTTGTTGCGGTTGATTATGTATCGAAGTGGGTGGAAGCAGTTGCGCTCCCCAACAATGAAAGTACAAGTGTCACCGCATTCTTGAAAAAGAATATCTTCTCCAAATTCGGTAAACCGAGGGCAATTATTAGCAATGGAGGTTCTCACTTTTGTAATCATTTTTTCAAGGCACTACTTGAGAAATATGGTGTCCGCCACAATATACCCACTCCTTACCATCCGCAGACTAGTGGGCAAGTTGAAGTGTCCAACAGAGAAATCAAATAGATTTTGGCGAAGACTGTGAATGCTAATAGAATGGATTGGTCAAGGAAGCTTGATGATGCTCTATGGGCCTATTGCACTACATACAAGACCCCCATAGGTATCTCTCCTTACCAACTTGTATATGGGAAGTCTTGTTATTTACCGGTAGAGCTAGAGCATAAGGCGATGTGGGAAATGAAGAAGTTAAATTTGGATTGGGGCGCCGCATCGAATCAAAGAATGAATGACTTGAATATGCTTGATGAGTTTCTCCTAAAAGCTTGATCTACGGACCGTAGGTCCACTGACGCTTCGTAGGTGATGGCTGTAGATCAGCAGGCAATGCAAATCAGGGAAATCTGACCAAGTGTGGAACCACGGTGGCCACTAACGGTCCATAGATTGATCTATGGACCGTACTGTTGATTCGTAGATTGATACTGCGAGGGTTCCAGTACTTGATTTTTGAAGATTCTAAGTGTGAAACCACGGAGGGGGATTGATGGACCGTAGCAAGTCCGTCGTTTGCTTCTAAGAATCTGATTTTTGGAGGCTGAAATATTTTCTAAGTCTTGGATAACGGAAGGGACTCACGGACAGTAGATCAAATGACTGTCCGTGAGTAAGTCTCGTGGAATGAAGACGTGTGCCTGAACAAACTTTCCTTAATTTGTTTTCCTTTTAATTTAGGACTTGTTTTCTATAAATAGGGTATGTAAACCTAGTTTTCAGGGGTTAGACTTTATTACTTTTGTTTTACTTTGTGACTCGGGGAATTAATTTTTCTACCCTAGCAATTCTTGATTTCCAAAGGTTAGTTTTGAAGATTTTGTTTGAAATTCGAGTTGAATTTCGGGTTTATTTTTCTCAACTACGTAAGTTCATAATTTTTTCATCTAAAACAATTAATTGTGTTGATATGATTATAGGTAACTAAATTCCACAACTAGGGTTTTGGGATTCATGAGCGATTAACAAAGTATGAATAGTAAATAAGAAATTCTTGAATAGTGTTTTGCATGCATTGATAATTCTTTCGTTCAAAAGTCTTTTTAACGAGTACACACGTTAGAACTCGCCTTGTTGCTACTTGCCGGACCAAGGAGGTAATCAACAAGAAAAGAATTATCAACATAGATTTAGTGTGATACTATCTAATAGGCTACTGTTGATTGGTGTGAAGTAATAACTAAGCCAAACATCGATTATGATGTCTAATATGAGGTAAAGGTAAGGGTTAGTAAATTATATACACGTAGCCGGACCAAGGTGCAGGGTGAAATTCTCTAGATGCCGGACCAAGGATTTAGAGATACCTAACTTTTCATGTTGCATGTAATACACTAGGAAAGGATTGCTATTACTAGGATTATTGAGTTATGAGCTTGTGGTGAACACGTATTACCTAGTTAATTTTCTCATCTTGATAACAATAAAAATTGACTTTTGTTTACTGAATTCTTACAATTTGTTTCACAAATCCCCCCTTTTTATTACTTGTTTCTGGAAGTACTTTGACTAAACGAATATAAGTGTAAGTTAAAGTTAAGTCTAAACTAGTTTCCTCGTGGAATCGACCCCAACCTACAAGTTGGGTTCTTTACTTGATAATGATCACTTATGCTTCTTTAGGGAGGTGTAATTTGAGCGTATCATTCTTCCATGCTGACATGAGTTCTCGTTATGTTTAGTCCATTTCTATTTTAACTTTGACTAGTACTTTAGATATTCTTATATTTAGTTTGGGGTTGCACCCATTTTCTTACACTTGTCGTTAGTAGATGTTTTGGAATATTGACTTTCAGGTTCTAAGCATTATTTTCGCATTTGTTTGTTAGACTTTCAGAACCAACCCCTCACCATTATTACCGCTACAGTTCCGACCAGTATGACAAAAGCGACCAATAAACATGCCTCGCCGGAATAATGACACTATCAACAAACCAGATCAATCCTACATCTTCTGTTCTCTTCTACGGTGACACTTTATTCATTGGTTTGTGTAATGTTGTTGGATTGTGGTTATTATAAATGTAGTTTTTTGTATTACTGGCCGGGAATATTCATTCTCCGATTAGCCTTCGTTTTCAGATTTGGCCAAATTCTTTTGTGTATATAGTTTTGTTCAATTAAGTATATCAATGCAACTAATAAGATTTTAATTTGAGAAGTATCTATTGTTTATTCTTATCTACTAAAGGTACCTCATTTTATCGAAAAAAGGCCTAAAATACCTTCGAAGTATTGAAAATGGTACAAAACTACCCTCCATCCACAATTTGGTTCCAAAATGCCCTTATATCCACCTATTGGCTCCAAAATACCCTTGTCATCCACCTTTGGGTTCAAAATTGACCACTTATTTAACGGTTTTAAATTTAAACTATTTAAATATTTTTTTAAAAATACTTGGCGCTCAACTATTGGTTATAATTTAATTTATTAATATCATTTATAAACGAACCCACTACCCACCCATTACTAATTAAACCCCACCCAATTAATAAACCAATTCTAATATCAAAATCACCCTCAACACTCTACTAAAACACGACGAAATTACAGATTCCTGAAAATGACATCCAAAATTATTCTAGTCCGAATTGAAGCCCTAGTTAAATTTAGGTTGAGCCGCTTATTTAGGAGGACACTTAGGATTCTATTCAGTAACATCACATAATTGAGACGAAGGAATAATTCAGATGAACATAGTCAGACTTTTAAGTTTATCGGTAATTTTTATTTAGACACTTGAATTATAATATGTTTTTATTGAGGACTTGAATGCATGATATTGCACTTCTATAGACATTTTCTCCTCAAATTTTTAGAAACACTCATTGGCAGTAGCTTTCCTGTTGTTGCATTAGTAATGGGGCGGGTTTATTAATTGGGTGGGGTTTAATTAGTAATGGCTGGGTAGTGGATTGGTTTATAAATTATATTAATAAGTTAAATTATAACAAATAGTTGAGCGCCAGGTATTTTAAAAAATATTCAAATAGTTTAAATTTAAAATTGTTAAATAAGTGGTCAATTTTGAACCCAAAGGTGGATGACAAGGGTATTTTGGAGCTAATAGGTGGATGAGAAGGGTATTTTGTAGCCAATAGGTGGATGGAGGATAGTTTTGTATCATTTCTAATACTTCAAGGGTATTTTAGGCCTTTTTCCGTTATTTTATTTATTTTATTATTGTTTTAGTTTGTCCATTTGATTATTTTAGTACTGTTGACATATTAAATCTAGTTAGCACTCAAGTAATTACTATATTTACTTATTGATTTTTGTGTTGTCTTTAGTTTGTTTTGGAAATCTTTTCATCGTGGTTTATTGTAGTTTTGCTACTGTTTATTGTTGGAATGATGATGTTATTTTGTTCATTTCTTTATCATATTGTTATTATTTAAGTAACAAGTTAAAATGTCCAATGAAAAAATCTATCTGTCGATTTTCGAGGCCTCCTCATCTTAAAGAATGAAATTTAGTTTAAGTTTATATATTTGTATGTTCAAATTGGCCAATGAAGAAATTATCGTCGATTTTCAAGGCATCCAATGTTAATAACATTGATTTTTATTTCTAAGTTATTATTTGATTTATTCATTTTTACTTTTATTTCTTTATCAGTAACACTTTTATTAAGTATCTTTACAAGTACACAGAGTTGCTTCTCATGGAAGCTATTCGAATGGAGTTTGAATGATATCTTTTATTTATTATTGCGTATATTATTGACGTTAGGCAACCCTTAGGCTGATTCACATATTATTGTTTCATTTTATTATTTGTGTATATTGCATGTGTATTATACTCGTATATTATTTTTATCTCCACCTCAATTTGAAAAAATGAATTCAGTCAGGACCCACAGTTGTGGATTTCGAAGGATGCCTAATACCTTCCCTTTGGAATAACATGAACCCTTACCTAAAGTCTATTGGTTTCATAGACATTTCTTTTATATTAATTTAATCATAGGTTTCCTACTTATTTCCTAAAATTACGTAGCGACTCCCTTTACCCCTTTCCTTTTTAAAATTCCTTGAACTCTTTTTTTTAATTGAATTATTTTTTGTGAGTCACCGAGACGTTGCACCCACTTAATGGATGTCAACAGAATAACGATTCCGCTGGGAATATAGAGGTTCTAACCATTTTGAGTTAATTTTTTCAAATTGAGGAGACTATTCTTTTATTATGTTTTTCATTATATCTTTTATGTTTTGTTGATTATTTGCATATTTTACTCATTACCTATTCATTATTTCTTATATATTGTTATTGTATCATGGTATAATTTTCATCAAATGACAAATATAATGCATTAGGAAAAGGACAGTTATGTGGTTATGTGCGACCTTTCTGTAGAAAAACACCATATCCTTTGGAGTAGTAAATGGATAGTTAGTTCCTGGTCGTCCAACGCCGTTTATGATCTCCACCCCGTAGTTTATCCAACTCGAGTCACCCATCCACTTTCAAATAAAGCCATCATAGTAACTTCTCACTATAGCATTCATAGTTTGAGTTAATTCTTCATACAAGGCATAATATGTTGGAACTATGTTTGATGTGATTCCTGCTTTAACTGGATACGCGGCGCCATTTTTGAAGCGTAACATTTTATAGCGCTTCTCTACAACAACTTAAAGTGTAACATTTGCAAATGTACATAGTATGATTTATATTTAAGAAACAACACAATTGACATTCCTATAACTTCAGTTTTGAAGTATGGCAGTGTTCGCTATAAAATTATTTATATGACACTGTCTTATTAAGAAATTATTTTTGGATATATTCACTAATCACATTTAGACATAATTTATAAATAATCTCAAGCACAAATTTAGCTAATACATAATTCCAATATATAGATTTGCAATAACTTCAAAATATAATGTTTTGTACTACCCATACATATAAAACAATATTTTAAAGATGTGTAATAGCAATGAAATTCACAAAATCAAATGTATTCAAACTTTAATAATAGTTCGAAAACTCTTCATCAGTCTTGCCATTCAAATTCAATCACCCTAATTTTCCTACACATACAAAAAGAAATTAAAAATTAGAGAGAAATTATGTTCGACAAATAGAATGTAATTAGATCTCATGTTCATAAGTAATAAATATCAACGACAATACATTAGAAAGAAACCATATTCATACTGAAAAACTGCTCTGATCCGAAAGAGCTATAATATATATATATATATAAAATAGATGATTCTATAGTTGGTAATCCTTACCCACCATATGGAACAAAAGAGTACAAATTCTAATTAAAAGTTATGGAGTTCCACTGATCAGTCTACCACATTCCTAGGTGATGTGAACTCGTTGTTAATAGGAAATATATCAATTCAAAACATTGGATTGCGGCAAGTAGGACCCAAAGAGGTCTAAATTAACAAGAAAACATGTTGATGTAGTGTAGTTTAGTAGTATATTGACAATGAAGTCTTGGATCACTATTTATACATACACCTTAGTCTCATTATTTACACAAATCAGAATCAACTAAAGCGGGGCATAAAAAAGACCACTCATTTTAAAGTAAATGATGTAATTATTAAACAATGGCATCTATTTTCAAAATCAACACAACCTTTCGTTGAAGTTAAAACTTTAATAACTGTTGTACTAAGTTACTTAACTTTTCTTGGAACTGGACCTGTTTGGAATCTGAAGAAGTTAAGGGTTGCATTCAAAATTCCTAAACATATATTCATTCTTTGTTTGGAAGTGAAGGGAAGAGATTTCTAATTAAAGGGAATTTATTAAGAAACTGATACTAGCTGTTTATTTGACTAATACCATGGAATCTGATCATCGTCTGTTTGCTGAATGTTATTTGACTACTTAATTTTGGGAGGACTTCACTAGATGGTTTGGGTAGGCTCTACAACAGCAGGATGTTGCAACATCTCAACTCATACTAAAGATCAAGCATTAATGGAGAAGGAAGAAAGATATTGTAACTATTGGATTGGGATCTTAAGTATACCGCACATGGATAGCTAGATATTGAAAGGTGTAATGGGACCATACTGTGTATAGAGATACCATCTTACAACAACTACAATTAGAACTTAGAAAAATCATTGACATGTTCAGAGCATCAAAAAGAGCTAGGAAATATAGTTTTTCATGGACAAAATATATAACTGATTTTTTTTTTAGGCCTCACATTCGTGATAGACTTCTTGGAAGGAAGTCAGGGAGCGGGTTGCTCTTTAGGTATACAAATTTAGTTGTTACAACAAAACTAGTAAATATTCATACATACATACACTCCTTTATATACATACAAAATCAGCCAAAACATAATTAAAACACAACTATCCTCTATGTTAACTACTATCACTTTCAGCACTTATAAACATAATTAAAACTGATCAATTTGCACATTTTAAGGTAAATAAAGACTCAAAACATGTTCAAATCTCTTTAGTTTTCCAATTTATGCTAGTTCTCTTTACTTAATTTACTTCAAGTGTATCTAAAATAAACAAAATTGTCATGCAAACCATCTTAAAAATATAAGAACCGTAGGATCAGCATTCCGCATATTCAAGAAAAACTTAACAGAACCCTAAGCATGGTCAAGTTCTAGTTATTTTTGTTGTCTCTCCACAGTTCAAGATTTATTATATTACAGATAAAGAAAGTCGATACACTCAGAACCGAGAATAAAGTCCCTCCTACTTCCAGATTTGCTTTCACCAAATAGAGAATACTAATGCCAACAGAACACTACGGTCTTGACGGACAAGCAAGCTAACAAGTACCACTATTAACAAAATTAAGTAATTTTTTGTTCACACAAAATGAAAATATACAGTTAATAGTTTCAAAAGTAATAAAGAAAAATAAATCAAAATACCTCTGAGAGAGAAGTAAAAGAAAATATGAGTAACCCTTTGAAAAATAACAGGTTCAACTTGGTCAATTAAGACATATAAAATCAGCTACAAAATAGATAACTTAACTAGCCAAACCAAAAGAGTATAGGAAAAAAAGCAACAAGATAGTTAGTATATCACCTTACAACGTCAAATTAGCTAAAGATTACTCCATATGTATCCATGCTCAATTTTCTACTCTGGCAGAGGCAACATATTTTTTCTAAAGGTATTAGTCTTATGATTTCTTTTATGTTTTTCAATATATATTCTATATATTTTATGTCGTGGGTTTGTTGAAATGTTTCTATATTTTCTTTTATTAGATTACTTAGTAAAGTAATATCTGTTATAGTTTGTTGCCAATATTCTAAGTATTCTTGGTTTATCATTAATCTGAGTATTGAATTTCTAAATCACTTAGATTAAAATCTATAATTTCATTATTTATTCTATTTATTTCATCTAGGTCGTACCATACTTGGTTCATTAATTCTATTTCTTCTTCTTCAATTATATTTTCCCATATGATCTGTCTTATTTCTTTAGGTATATTTCTGAGTATATGTAGGATTAATATTTTGTATGTTAAAGTCATTTCATCATGTAAGTAAGTCATATCAATCATCACAATAGCAATTTAATACAATTCCTTCATATCATAATCCTGACAGATAGCATTCATATCAGATTATTATAACTAGATTATCTTCAAACATTTTTTTGTCACTGTTAACACCGTACTTTCGAAAATACTTTCTTCCTACAGCGCCTCAACTGTGTTTACTCCCTCACGGCTTCCCATGCCTACCGTTTCTACTGTAGGAATGCATAGTTGGAAGTTTTTTTTTTTTTTCCTCATGTTAACAAACTTAAAAACATTTGACAATAATTCTAGTATAACAACTTAATATAAATTCATCTTATCAATATTATGATATTCGGGGAATCAAGTAATTTAGCTATTCATATTCATGATTATAGATATAATGGATATATGTACCTGTGGAGTATCTTCATTATGTTGATCCATTGCTTGGACAAAGTTTATCTTTGAGAAAAATATTTATTTGAGAGAATATTTGTTACAAAAGGCAGTGCTTTCCGTGTAGAAAGTCTTGCCTCTATCTTGCCTAATGGTTCTCTATTTATACAAGTATAAGTAACCTTACTATGGTTACTTTTTCTAACCTATAGTTACTTTAGCTAACTATGATTACTTTACATTTTGTCTAATACTATTCCTATCTACTTTATGTCCGCACTAATTTACATCTTTACAAAATGACAAACAACTTTACATATCTTTCTTCTTTATCTTTTATCCACTATCTTCCACTATCTTCTATTGTCTTCCCACTATCTTCCACTTATCTTTGCTTTTGTCTATCTTTGTCAGATATCTTCTATTCCAGGTTGACAGCTGGAATTATATTGTCTTCTCCGTAGCATTTTGAACAGTTGTGATTTGGATATTTGTGTCCTATAGTTTTGCAGTAATTTGCCATTAGCTTTGTTGAAATGAAGTTTTGCCTTATAGCTCTTGTTGTTGGTTTCTGTTCTGGTTTTAGTAGGCTTAATACCCACTGTCTTATTTCTTCCATATCTGCTGCTATTGTTTCTCTGCAATTTGAATATATCATTGTTTGTTCCCTGGCATAGTAACTCCATATTGTATTTTCGTTCAAATAATTTGTTGCTAGCTCATTTAGTATCGTAGCTAGGACAATAATTCTTTTTCTTGCGTAGAACTCTGGTATTTCTATTGTTTGAATTTCGTTTTGTTTTTCTATTTTTTCTGGGATAATCATCTCCCTTGTCATTCCTATTTTTATTACTTGTATAATTGGCTTTATTTCATCATATAGTATCTCTGCTGGTGCTGAATAGAATTTTATGTAAAATAGCGTTCCTTTGGTAATTCGTTTATAGTGCATAAATGCTTTATGTAGTTCCGGAATTGTAGCTATCTCGTCTCCTGTTGCTGTATATACTGTGTTTAGCAATCCATAGTGGTAACAAGTTCCTACTAGATTGGCGTTTGTACCTGGTTGTGCAATTAATTTGTTGTATCCTTGTAGGTTTTGGGTAATATAATCTTCATGAGGGTTTTTTGTATTTATAGATCTAGGATTTTGGTTCAAAAAGGTTTGTATCTTATGGATATTTTCTTTATAGGTTCGGGTTATATGGTTATATGCTTGTTTATGTTGTCCTAGACTTTCTTTGTACGTATTGACCTGAGGGGGTATGAATAGATCTTTTTGGACTTTTGGTGTAAATGGTTTATCAAATAATTTGGTCATATTTGTATTGACATATCTCGTTTTGGTTTCCTCTTTTGCTGCAGAGGTACTAGCTGTTCCTGTAGCTGCATTTAACGCATTGTTAGTTTGGGTTTTTCGGTGTTTCCCATCGTCACCTTCTAGCTCTGGAATTTTTGAGTCGTCCGATGGACTTAGCTCCGCATGTTTCTTGTCATGCTGCTGACTTTTTATATGTTGTAGCTCTTTTCCATTGTATCTAGCTTTGTATGAAAGAATGTCATTGTATTCAATATTTTCTCAATCGTATTTTCATTGTCTAGATCCGTCTCGAGTAGCTTTGTCTTGATATGTAATCCGCAATAACATTTTTGTCGGTACTTATTACTTCTATCGTAAATGTGAAATTTTGTATATTCAATACTAGTCTTCGTATTTCTTTAGTTGTTACTAAATCTTGTATTTTCCTTGTAATCCACCATTTCACTGCGTATTATACGTTCTTACAATAAACTTGTTATAGACAATATATGGTTCAAAAGCTAACAAACATTTGTATAAAGCATATAGTTCTTTTCTATTTATCTCCCATTTTATTTCGGGATTTGTAAATGTTCCGGAGTAATATCTACAATGATGTTCTATTTTTTCTTTTTCGTATTTATATTTTAATACTCCTCCATAGCTTATTTCGCTGGCATCTGATTCTACTATGTATATGAATTTTTTTATTTTCGTCCGGAAAGTATAATTTTGGTAATTTTTGCATAATAGTTTTATTTTTCGTATTTGGGCTTGGTCTTTTTGGTCAAAATAATATTCTACATCCTTTTTTAATTTTTTATGTAATGGTTTAAGATTTTCGGCTAAGTTAGGTATGTATTCTCGTACTTGATTTACTAATCCTAAAAATGATTGTAATTTCTTTTTTGTGTCTATGTTTTCTTCATAATTTATTATTTTTTGTACTATATGGTTTTGCATTTTTATACCATTTTTATCTATTTGTATTCCTAAAAATTCTATTTGATTTTTCATTATTTCTGCTTTTTTCTTGCTTAAACTTATTCCTGAAGATGTTATGATATGAATAAATTTTTCTAATAGTCTTATATGTTCTTCTTCTGTTCGTGAATATAATAATATATCATCTATGTAGACGATGCAATTTTCTAGTTGGTTAAAATAATTATCCATAGAATGTTGGTATCTACCTGGTGCATTTTTATATCCAAAAGGTAATACATTCCATTCATAAAATCTTTGAGGTACTGTAAAGGCCGTTAATCTTTTAGATTCTTCTTCTAACTTGAGATGGTAAAATCCTGATTTACAATCAAATTTACTAAAATAATTATAACCTTGTATTTGTCTTACTTTCAATACCTTATTTGGTATGGGGTAATTATATGTTTTTGTTTTTGCATTTAAATTTTTGTAGTCAATAACCATACGGCTTTTCCCTAGTTTTTGTTCACTGTGTTTATTTACTATGAATGCTGGACTTGTATGTTTACTATTACTTTCTTGAATATATTTATTTTCTAATAATTCATTTATATGCATTCTAAATTCTTTTAAATCATCAAAATTGTATTTTAATGGTTTTTGGGTTATTATGCTATTTTCATAAATTAGTTCAATTTTTACCTTTTTTTTATGTTTTTCCCATCCTTTTAAGGGATCTTCACTATATAATAGTTCTAATTTTTCTTGGATTATTTTTATCTTGTCTATAGAAAATATTATCAATTCTATATTATGAGTACTTTCTTTGATATTTTCTAATTTTTGGGTTATTTTCTCACTTCCTTTAATCCATGGTGTGGATTTTCTATTTTTATTAGTTACTCTTTTTGCTCCTACTTTTTGTTTGCATGGTGTTGTAAATCACCAGTGTGTTTTTGTTATTATGTGGGGATATAGTTTTTCTAAAAACGACATTCCCAAAAGCATATCTTTATTAATAAATTCATAACTATATATTTCTTCTATAGTTAATATTTTATCCCATATTTGTAGCTTTATATTTTTTGCTTTGTAGGTTATCATACTTCCTTCATTATTAAATCCTGTTACTACTATGGGGGTTTTTAATTTTTCCCATTTTTCGTCTGGTAGACAATTATGTTTACACATATTTGCTTCTGCTCCTGTATCTAACATTGGAGTATAATATTTATTATAATAATTTTCTACTATTATTTTTGCAAGTATATAGATTTTCATAATGCTCTTTTTATTGTGACTTTTTTGGTTTTATAAGTTATAATTAATTGTGTATTGTCTAGATTATAGGGTTTCATTTCTTCTAACCATTTTATTCCTAGTATTATATTATCACCTTGGTATATTGTAAATTTTATTAATATAATTATTCCTCCTATAATGACCTCTTTTTCAGTCGTGTCTTCTATGGATGATAATTCTTTTGGTAATTCGGGACATGCTTGTTTCTTAGATATTATCTCTTCTTCATCTACTAGTTCTCTTGGTATATAATTTTCTTCTTGTCCAGTATTTATTATAATAATATGTTTTCTTTGTTCTATTATTCCAGTTATATAATAATGGTATGGTTCAATTTCTTTTATTATTGGATATTCTACTGATTTTCGTTGAGGTTGAGATGTATTTTCTGTTTTATCTATATTACTTATTCTATCACCTACTATTTCTAAATCTTCCTCTATATCTATTTCTTTGTAACTATAATCATTATTATCTATTACTGTTACAATTTGTTCAAAGGGGTCTTCTATTTTTATCTTATTTATTTTATTTTTAACTCTATTCCTGACATTTTCCAATATAATACTAATGATTTATCTATATTTTTATCGTCTATTGCTGAATAATTTGCACTAATTATGAATTTAAATTTTTGGTATATTAGATTTCCTTTTACTGCACTTATTATACTTCTTTCTATTGGCTCTATTATTCTATCATCTGCTAAATATATTTCTATTGCTGTATCTATTCCTTCTCTAAAATAGGCTTTTATTAATATCTCTGTTCCTCCTAAGTGTACGTACTTTATAGGGTCTTTAGCTTTAATTGCTTGTATTTCTTTATTTATTATTCGTTTATTTATTATAGGTATTCGTGCTTTTCCTTTAGCGTATTTACAATCTATTATGTGTTCTTTTTGACTTACTACATAATATTCTTCTTTTTGTCTTTTAAAAACATTTCTTATAAGGGGTAATTTAAATATTTTTTCCACACTGAGGTCTAATTCCTTTCCTTTTATTTGTTCAAATATATTTACATCAAATATTACTTTTTGTTCTGTAGATTCTTCATTTGTATATTCCTCTTTTATTATTTGTACATCTTTATCAGTCATTGTAATTATTTTCTTCTTCTATTTCATTTTCAGGTAGTCCAGTCTCATGGTCAAATTCATTTATATCAAATTCGTATATACTATCATCACTATCTGGCTCATAGTCTATATGATCTATTTGGGCATATATGTCATCATTAATTATTATTTCAGATATTTGTTTTCTTTTTGGATCCTTAGGAGATTTACAGTCTTTAGCTAAATGTCCTAGTTTTCCACAATTATAACATGTACATTCTGTTTAATATATCAATGGGTGTAGTTGCATTTTCTCCATCCATTTTTTTACTACTTCTTAATATCTTAGTGCTTTCTTCTGCTAGATTTTGTAACCATAATTTTACTGTCCCTATGAATGTTCTTTCTATATATCCTGGTATTTCTTAATAATTCAGACTCATTGTTCTAGGATTTTTGACTTCTGCACCGTACTTGCTTTATTTTCTACTTCTTCAGTATTTACTTCTATTTTATTATTAATTTCGGTTCTTTCTATTTTTTCTAATATTTCTGTATATGTTTCGCTTATATCTGAACCTTGTTCTGAACAGTTTTCATCTATATCAACATTATCAATGCTTATATCTGGGTTTAATTGTTCCTTAAATTTCTTTATTTCTATTTCTAATTCAGTCTCTTTTTCTTTTTCTTTTTGTTTAGCTACGTATAATTCTTTAAGTATGGCTAGTTCTTTTTCTAGCGCAAGTATTCTATCATTCTTTACTTCTTCTAACTGTTGTAATTCTAGTTTTGTTTGTTGTTTTATTGTCTCTATTTCTTTTTTCCTGTCTATTTCTTCATTTTCTTTAGTTATTCGTACCATTGCAGTTAAACTATCTTCTAATCTTACTGTTTCTTTTTCTATCATTAAATGTAAATTATCACCTATCTTTTTATATCTCCTTCCTAAGTTTGAAAATATTATCTTTATTTTTAATCCTTCTGAATTTTCGTAAGTTTTTTTCTTCTATAGCAAATTCTTCCTTATTCATTTTAGATTATGTTTTAGTTTATACTCTATAGTTTGTATTTCATGTTGTAGTGTAAATATCATTTTTCTTTGTGCTAACAAAGATTTCTGACATACTCCTGCATATATGTTATATTGTAGTCTTTCTTGTTTGTATTTTAATTCTTGTCGTTTTGTTATTACTGTCCTGATTTTATTTGTCTTTTAGAATATGTGGGAAACTTTTTCCTCAAAATGTAATGACTTTTGCTAATTATAAATTGGGGTGAAAGCTAGACTTATGGAGGGAATATATTTATTTGAGTCAGAAAAACACATGAGAACTATAAGGGCACACTTATGAAGTGTTATATTACGAATTATAAAAATAGCACACTTAAAAAGCGATGTCATATATTTAAGAAGGTGAAGTAAATTATTTTATGATTTGGCAATGCTTAAAAAGTGTATTTTATACTACTAATTAAGAGCACGATTTCAAAGCGTTTCCAATGTTATCGTGGCCAAATATTATATGTAAAGGCCAAACAATAAAAGTGTTCCCACACACCCTTTTAATAACATTTTTGATGTGTTGTCCAGTACTGATGTGGCCTTAGGATAGATTTGTTGTAGTGTTTGGTACCTCTAATTTATACTTTTGTTACACTCGAAAATATTCTCTGGTATACATTCAAGATAAGAACAAAACCAGATTCATCGTTTCATGTGCATTGTGTGGTGAATTTTGAGTTAAAATCAATTGTGTTGCATTGATCTAGAACTTTAACTCCATGTTTCTTGAGGCATAATTATGACTAATGTTTGATTTGAGAAATGATCATACGCCTTCTTTGACCCATTTGAGCCTTTCAAAGCCTACCAAATGACATTAATCCTTATTAGTGTGTCCCAATTTGAGACTTAAGCCTTTTCGTTGGACAACCACATTGTCACGACCGAGGATACATCCCAGATGTAACGTGGTGTATAGTACCCCGAGAAGACCCATACAAGGCACTTAGCATTCATAACATAAGAAATAGAACAAAGGAGATAAATACAACCTTTCAAGTCCAAAGTTTTATAAAAGCAAAATGGAATTCTAAACACTTGTCTCAATAGCCATCTAATACAATAGAATGAAATTGGACCTATCCCATACATCATCTCTAAAACTGAAAGAAAAGAAGAAAACTGAAAACAATGAAAATTTGTCCTCAAAGCATGAGGACTCACCAAAGCTCAGAATCTCACAAATCAACCTCTAGCCGCGAAACTAAGAACCCTGACTGTCGGACCCTACATTTGGGGAAATGTAGGCAAGAGTATGCATTAGTACAAAATGTGTATCAAGTGTGATAGACATGCATATAAACATTTAAATCATGCTAAAATAGGACATTTTCGTAAGTATGCAATGATCAAGCTAAAACATGTATCGTGAGAGTTAGAAATCATTAGTCATAAAACCATGAACAATGCAAGTGAACATCATCTTAAAACCTATTTATGATACTTCCTTGAAGTAACCTTGTTTCATCATAACTTGCTTATTTCTGGGAAATAGTCTTAACCGACATATAAGACTATGTAGTGAGCTATCAACATGGAATCCGGTGTCTACCCCACACCGAAAATGGGTGTCTTACCTGCCAAGGAAGGACCATGAACTTCTAGATATTGTGGATACACTAGCTAATGTCTATCTAGACAATCCTATGAGGAACATAGGTAAGGAATAAGGAGATTGCTACTACAAACCCGAACTCTACTAACAGGAAAGCCTCCATCTCCATATCCTCTTGGTGCTAAGAGTAAATCCCATGAGTCATTGTCTTAACTTGTACTTATTATCCATGGAAGGGCACATCATCTTGCCAATCCAAGCTAAGTCATTTGTCATCCATGGAAAGGTATATTTTCATAAACAATTCAAGCTTGGTAATGCATCATCCATGGAAAGGTACAACTACGCAACCGATCCAAGCTAGGTCTTATTAGACTAGCTCCTAAGATTTTTGATTCATAGTTTAGATGAGAAAACATTTCAACCTTAAGAATCCTTTATGTGAGAATGTCCTTTGACAAATCATGATTTAGTGTGTTTATGATAAATCCTTTCAACAACACAACAACAATCATCATTGATACTTCACTCTCAAAGCAACCATTAGGCTGATTCACATTGAAGCTATTTAAGTGGAGTTTGAATTATATCTTTTATTCATTATTGTGTATATTATTGATGTTAGGCAAACGTTAGGTCAATTCTTATACTATTGTTTCATTTTATTATTTGTGTATATTGCATGTTTATTATACTTGTAGACTATTTTTATGTCCTCCTCAATTTGAAAAAATGAATTTAGTCGGGACCCACATTTTTGGATTTCAAAGGATGCCTAATACCTTTCCTTTGGAATAACTTGAACCCTTACCTAGAATCTATTAGTTTCATAGACATTTATTTTTTATTAATTTAATAATTGGTTTCCTATTTTTTCCTAAAATTACGTGGCAACTACCTTTACCCCTTTCCTTTTAAAATTCTTTGGAATCTTTTTTTGAATTGAATAATTTTTTGTGGGTTACCGCAACGTAGCGCCCTCTCAAAGAATATCAACAACGTGTTCCCAGTATAGATGACTAGAGAGAATAGATGTTATCAGGAGCCCATAGTTCTTGATATTCCATTCACATGCGAGCCACCAAGATTTACTGTGAATTGCCGGAGATTTATTGGTGGAATGGGATGAAGAAGGATATCGCAAAATTTATGGCTAAGTGTCCTAATTTTCAACAACTGAAAGTTGAGCATCAAAAGTCTGGGGGGTTTGTTCCAAGAAATTAGTATTTCTACTTGGAAGTGGGAAGTTTTTAATATTGACTTCATTGTTGGTTTACCCCGCACCCGACGACAACATGATTTGATATGTGTTATAGTAGATCAAATGACAAAATAAAATCATTTCATTCCCATCAAGGTTTCTTATTCGGTGTGGGACTATGCTAAGTTGTAGTTGAGGTAAATGGTTAGGATGCATGGAGTACCCTTGTCCATTATCTACGATCATGGAACCCCATTCACTTCTAAGTTTTAGACATCCTTCCAAAAGGATCGTTGTATTCGTGTTAAGCTTAGTACAACCTTTCACCCGCACACTGATGGGCAAGCAGAGCGTACTTTCCATAATTTTAAAGATATGATGAAAGCGTGTGTAATTGACTTCAAGGGCAATTGAGATGATCACTTACCTTTAATTGAATTTGCACAAAATAATAACTATCACTCAAGTATCGGTATAGCTCTATTTGAGGATTTCTATGGTAGGAGGTGTAGATCCCATATAGGTTTGTTTGAAATGGGTGAAGTTGCATTGATAGGTCCCGAGTTGGTACATGAGGCTATGGATAACGTTTGGCTGATTAGAGAGAGGTTGAAAATGTCTCAAAGTCGATAAAAGTCATATGCCGATGTTAGAAGGAGTGATCATGAGGTTTGATCTGAATAATTGGGTCTACTTGAAAATCTCCTTCACAAAGGGTGTGATGAGGTTTTGAAAAAAAAGAGACGCTCAGTCACCTTTATTTGGGCCCATATCAGATTTTGAGGCATGTTGGAAAGGTTTCTTATGAACTTGAATTCACTAATGACTTTGCATCGGCACATCCGTTTTTATGTCTCCTTATTGAAGAAATGTTTTGGAGATCCGACATATATAGTGCCATTGGAGAATCTTTGCATAAAGGATAACTTTCTTATGAAGAAGCTTTGGTTGAGATCTTGGATCGGCAAGTTCGAAAGTTGAGAAATAAAGAAATTGCTTCTGTAAAAGTTCTTTGGAGGAATCAGTTAGTTGAGGGTACTTCTAGGGATGCTGAGGCCGAGATGATATCTTGTTATCCTCATATCTTTCCCTCCATCCCTACTATAGCTTGAGGTATTTAGTTCCTTATGGTTTACTCTTTTTATGTCATGTATCTTGTCATGTATCTTTGATATTCCCATGATTTCCTCATTTATGCATGTTCATGAAAAACTTGATTTTTTGAGAAAGAAATGAGTTAGTTATTTGATTTCTTCATGTTTTTTGTGCATTTTAGTATGAGTTGCATATAGACCTTATGAAATGATGTTTTTATCATGTTTTAGCTTGAAGTTTATGTTTCTTTCTCGGATAAGTGCATTTATATTATTGCTTTCATGTTGGTCGTTAGGTTTGATTTCCTATCTTCCTTATAATGTTTAAATCTCATTCGAGGAAGAATCTTCCCAAGGGGGAGATATTATAACACCTTGGATTTGAAAGGCTAGAAAGAGGTAAAAGAGGGACAGTCGAGAACTCAAGAGTGGACATGGAATCCTACACGGAGACGGGCCTGTAGGGGACCATAATCCGTTTGGATACTCGTGAAGAGTTTCTAAATTCTCCAATTCACAATGTTATAAATCTCCAATGAAAGGTAAGATTTTCTTCCATGTCATAGGTTCCTTTCAATGTTGATTCAATAAATTGTTTTATGAATTATTATACATCAATTGAGATAATTCCATATTTTTAAGATTAATCCCCATGAACCCATGCATATCCTATGCTTTCTAAGCTAAGACGATATAATGTGGGTTTTGAACTATGAAATATGACTTTATGAATATATGCATGTTCATTATGAAAGTGATGAACATGATATAGGATTTCTTTGAGAGTGAAGCATATATGTTTTTGTAGCATTTGTGAAAGGATTTCTCACATACTACTTAATCTATGCATGTGATAGGGTTTTCTCACATAAGGATTCTTCTAGTTGAAAGGTTTTCTGCACTAACTTTGAATCATGTTTTAGGAGCTATTCCAAAGAAACCTATCTTGGATTGGCTATTTGATGTGCCTTCCATGAAAGATAACTCGAGTTAAGATTTATCAATTTTCTGTGTGATTTATGTTTAACACCAAGAGGATATTGAGATAGATGCTCTCTCGTAGCTAAAGGTCAAGTTTATAGTAGCAATCTCCTTATCCCATACCTCTGTGCCACAATAGAAATATTGTTTTAGATAGACATTAGCTAGTGGATCCACGTAAGCTAGAAGTAAAGGTTCTTTCCTTGGTAACTAAGTACACCTCTTTTTTGTGTGGGGTGGACACCGGATACCATGTTATAACTCGCATGGTCTCTATGTCGGTTAAGGCTACTTCCCACAATAATGATGAACTAATGTTACTTCAAAAGTATCTCACAAGTGTTCAAAGATGAGTTATACTTGCATTGACCATGATTACACTTACGTATTAGAACCTCTTATATTATGGTTTTAACTTTGTCTTCACATGACATAAAAGGTCCTTTTTAGCATGATTTATAACTCTATGCATTGCTATCATACTTGGTAATTCTTTGTACCAACACAGTCTTGCCTACATTATTTTCTCAAATATAGGGTCCAAAGTTCCAGTTTCCCATCTTTGTGGCTAGGGATCACTTAGTAGACGTTGAAGATTGGTGAGTCCTAGTGCTCCAAGGATAGAGCCTTTATTACTTTCTGTCTTTTTATCTTTTCAGATTGTATGTGATGTATGGGTTACGTCGCGATCAATCTTGATGTAATAGTTTCTTTTAAGACTATGTAGACTTCCGCTTCATTTTTTATCAAACTATGAATTGTCTTTTAAAATCTCTTGATTTTCTATTATATTGTTTATGCATGACTAGCAACTTGTGTAGGGCCTCTCGTGGTTCTATATGCCATTTTGTGCCTAGTGTCTACTTTGGGTCCTGCCATTTAGGAGTTAATAACTTAGAAGGTCACCTAACTGTTGGTAATTATCTAACAGTCAAACATTTTTTTGAAGGAAGGAAGGGGGGGGGGGTGATACGCTCAAATTACACTTCCCTACAGAAGTATAAGCGATCGTTATCAAGTAGAGAACCCAACTTGTAGGTTGGGGTCGATCCCACGAGGAAAAATGGTTTAGACTTTACTTTAACCAACAATTATATCCAATTAGTCAAAGAACTTCCGTAAACAAGTAATTAAAAAAGGGGGGGGTTTGTTTATATGAAACAAATAATAAAAATTGATAAGTAATCAGTAATCAAACAAAACTCAATTTTTGGTTGTTATCAAGATGAGAGAAATAACTAGGGCATATGTGTTCCCCACAGGCTCATAACGCAATAATCCTAGTAACAACAATCCTTTCCTAGTGTATTACATGCAAAGTGATAAGTTAGGTATCTCTAAATCCTTGATCCGGCATCTAGAGAATTTCACCCCGCACCTTGATCCGGCTACGTGTGTATAATTTACTAACCCATACCTTTACCCCATATTAGACATCATAATCGATGTTTGGCTTAGTTATTACTTCGCACCGATCGACACTAGTCTATTAGATAGTATCACACTAAATCTATGTTGATAATTCTTTTCTTGTTGATTACCTCCTTGATCCAGCAAGTAGCAACAAGGCGAGTTCTAACGTTGGCCACCGTTAAAAAGACTTCTAAACGAAATAATTATCAATGCATGCAAAACACTATTCACAAATTGCTTATGTACTATTCATATTTTGTTAATCGCTCATGGTTCCCACAACCCTAGTTGTGGATTTAGTTACTCATATTAGCAAGAACACAATTCATAATTTTAAATAAAGAAATCATGAACTTACAGAAAGAGAATAATAAATCCAGAAATTCAACTTGAGTTGCAAAGCCAAAAATCTTCAAAACGAACTTGTGAAATTAATAATTGCTAAAATTGTAATTCAAACTCCAAAACCACAAAGTAGAACTAGAATAATAATGTCTAACCCCCAAAAACGAGGTTTACATGCCCTATTTATAGAAAGACAAATCCTAATTTAAAAAGGAAACAATTTAAGGAAAGTCTGTTCAGGTACGCGTCTTCAATCCATGAGACTGACTTACGGACCGTCGATGGATCTACGGGCCGTAAGTACCTTCCGTCAGCCAGGACTTAGAAAATATTTTGGCATCCAAAACTCAACCTCTCTGAAGCAAACAACGGACTTGCAGTACGGACCGTAGATTGATCTACGGTCCGTCAATCCCCTCCGTAGCTCCATACTTAGAATCTTCAAAAATCAGGTACTGGAACCCTCGCAATCTCCTTCTACGGTTTGACCAGTACGGTTTGTAGACTGATCTACGGACTGTCGATTGACACTGTGGTTCCACACTTGGTCAGATTTCCCTGATTTGTCATTCGTCCCTTGGCTGCTGATCTACGGTCATCACCTACGGACCGTCAATGGACCTACGGTCCGTAGATAGGCTCCGTGAAGGCTCTTTTTCTGCACTTTGATCAGTTGTCTCCATACTTCTACGCCCGAACATCTTTCCTGCAAAAACATAATAAAAACACATAAAAACCAATACGATAAGGCCCTAGACACACACAACTTGTAAGTAAAATGTATTAGAAATACCGTAAACTCACGGTATATCAACACCCTCAACTTAAATTCGTTGTTTGTGCTCAAGTGACGCAATACAACTCTAAACGACTCTTGTATAGAAGCAAGCATTTCAAGCCCAAACAATCACATGGCTCTCTACCCCCCTTACTTTTTGAATGCAACTTCGTGATTTTAGACTTGACAAGCTAATCCATGCATATCAAATTATGACATAGATCGACCAACTAATCACACAACCTGCACCTTATCACTATCACCAAGGCACCAACTTTCCGACAATGTAACTTGTGCCCTTACTTCAAACGAAATCCTTTCTTTCACAGAAATTGAATGTCATTTATGGTGTAAGGATTTATTCAATACTCATGCTCAGAAGTAATTTCAAATACAGTTAGTGTTTTATGCCATAAGCTTGCCCTTATTTTCACTGCTTGGACTCTCCAAACTAGATTTTAGGATCACTATAGGACTTTATTGGCTTGTAACGTAGGCTCAGGGTCAGGTGTGGTACATTTGGGTACTGATTAGTGACTTTCTGCCCTCCTTGACATTACACTATGGCTTTTAACCTCTTTTTGCCCTATTTTTGACATCCTACAGTTTTACCTTCTTTCGCTTGATTTTCTTCCACCAAGGATGTGACTTCAGAATTTGTAATGTTTTATTATTATTTATTTTTTTAATTTTTTTTTATATTTAGCTTTAAACCAATCACATCCTTTCCACACATTTTCTCTCTTCTTCACCTCACTCTTTTCATACCCATTTTTCTCTCAGTATCTTCTTTTATAGCCACCCTCAAATTATAGATTTTTCATTAGTTGAGGTGCACAATACCCGATATCGGGTCAGGGCCACGATTTGAAGTTACTTTTGCATTAGCCACCCTCAACTTAGGCTTTTGGCCTAAGTCGAAGTGCACATGTCCAAAGAGGGACCAGGGCCAACGTAGTAGATTATGGGAAGGTGAGTTTGGGGTTTTAGAAAGAAATGGCTTATTTTAGGCTCAAAAGTTTGGATCAAAGGGAACAATTATTTCATTTGGTTGAATCCTTCTAGGCAATTTGCTGACTTTTCAGAACAACGGCCTATGATCACTTCCTAACCTCTAGATTGAGTTGTCTTAGCAGGACTAACCGAGCAAGTTCTAGCTTTGCACGAAAACTGTTTGAACACAACGATTCTCACCCACACTTGGCACATAGTTTCATTATCAGATTATTAGATTACTTAGTTCAAGTTTCAGCTCAAGTCATGCCATCAAGTTGATTTATTATGTCATAATCAGAGTCAACACAGTCAACTAATCATAGCCTGCAACATCTAGCATACATCTGAAAAATTTGACGGGTATCATTTTTTTAAAAGCCATCATGCTTCATTCTGTATCATGCCTCTACACATACAATCCTAAGACATGTCGGTTCAACAGAAATTAAACAGTCCTTTGGGGAAAAAGAACACAGGTAAGAAAACCCCAAAAGAGGATTCATGAGTTGGGTTATTCAGATTTCACCCCATCACTCACAATCCATTTGCCCCACCACCAACAAAAATAGATGCAGTTGTCCCCAACGCATATAGGAATAGTAAAAGAAAATGGATTGGGTAAAGCAAACCTGTGGCGCAAAGCGCCGGCGAATCATCAACAAGCAGGGGGGTCCGGTTGCTCGAAACCCGCTGGAACTCCAGTGGGTGCACCCTCAGTAGTGCCCACATCAGCACCCTCAGTAGTGCTTTCTAGCAATCTCTCTGCATCTCCCAAAACAGGCGGGGCCGCTACAACTGGGGCAGAGCTCGATGCCCCTGCAACTCGTTCACGGTCTCTCTGTTGACGCAACTTCTCATCAACTATCGACGCCCTCCTAGCCTCCTTCTCCTGCCTACGCTGTCTCTTTAGGGCTTTCTCTTCCTCAGTGTGGTGGGAGCGATGCCGCTTGCCTCTGGCCTATGTAAGTATAAGTCCCTCCTCGACGATCCCATTGAATAGAGCATCGTGCACTGTATCATCAGCCAATGCAGTGGGGGCAACCTGAGGCTCGACAGAAGGTGCAGCAAGAATGGCCTCAACATCAGACCGGAGGCTAGCTATGTCGGCCTGCAAAGCAGAGAGGTCTATGGCCGGGGCTGGTCGCTCGAGGACTCTCAGTTCAAATGCATCTAGAAGATTATTAACAGCCTGGACCTTCCGGTCCATCATATCCTCCATTCTGCGCTCCACTCTAGCCTCGGACTCGACGATCGTCTTTTGCATCCAGGGCTGGATGTGGTGTAGTAGTGTGGCCATCTGAGCCTCTAATTTCTGAACTCTAGCCAAGGGAACAACAGCAGCGCCCAACTGTGGTACGGACCTGGAAGAGCTAGGTGAGGTCATCGCCCTGTGCCTGCCCCACTGTGTCTGCAAGGTTGGTACCCAAAGGAGGTACCTCAACCTGAGGCTCTCTGCGAGGTGCTACTACATTCGCCTCATCTCGAATGAGGCCGATGTCCAATGCGCCTGTAGGGTGGACTAGCCTGTCACAATGCCAAATCGGCACTCCAGAGTCCCTGCATAACTAAAAATAAGGCATGGAAAGGGGTAAGTAGTGGAGGTCCTGAATGCCCTCTCGTGTATCTCTACCAGCAGCATGCGGGCAAAGTCGATCTCTACTCCTGCTACCAATGCCGCTACCATGACTACTCTATCCCACATGACTTGATTATCAGCTTTTGTCGGCGACACCCTGTTACACACCAGTAACCAGAAGAACCTGGCCACAAAAGTTAATGTCGCCTTCCGGATGCCCAAACGTGGAGTAGCGACCCATTCTGCATGCTCGCCATCTGCAGCAATATATTTAGCCAACCAATGTATCACAGCCTCTCGCTGCTCAGAATTCCTCTGGAAGGCACCACTCCGCACAATGTCCCATCTGTAGTTAAACTCCGCTGTATTGAGGGACCAAGAGTGACCAGTGGTATGACCATAGAGAAATTGTCTGATCGTGGCAGGGGATATGTCCACCGAGCACCCTCGAACTAATGTGGAAGTGAGTGGATCCTGAGCTAAAGGCTTCGACCTCTTAGAAATGGATCCCCGGAGAGTGGCAGCATAGGAAGCATAGAACTCCCGCACAATCTCCTCGCTGTACGTCCCTGGGTCTCGAGCCATCCAGTCACACTTGTGAAGGTTGAACATCCGGTGAATGTCTGGAACAGTGTGCAAGCTCCCCGTGAGAACTCTCCGCTCCTCTATGATCAGTCGGGCCATTTTCTATTTTTCATTGACCATCTTGGCATCTCGGTATATTTGCCATTGACCCTCGACACACCATCTATTTAGCTCGCCGGCTACAGGAGTGGGAACATTATTCGGGGGTGCGGGTATGGACTACGAACTAGTAGCCTCATCAGATGAGGCTACTTGATCCTTTTCTCCCGATCCGGTGGAAGATTTAGCATGGGACCCTGTAGCCTGGGCAGACTCGGATCGTGAAGAATGGGTTGACTGGGAGCCTGAAGCATGGTCAGATCCAGATCCTGATGCAGACTCCTCTGAACTGGAAGCAGCCCCAGTTGGTGACCCGATCAGTGTGAGCTCCTCATCAGACTGGGAGACAGTGACTATGTCGGAAAGCACCTTCCGGGGTGTGCCTCTGGCGCGAGAAGTCCTAGTGTTGAGAGGCACATATGCTGGATCAGTGTCGGTGTCTGTGTCCTCATCAATCAACCGAAAACTAGGGGCAACCGATTTGGACTTGCCCCTTTTGGAGTAGGTGACCATCTTCTTGGGTGCCATTGTACCTGCGGGAACGAGATTAGTGCCCAAAACTAACCAAAACTATACTAAGAAAAAGTAAAAACTATAAACAAACAATAACAAAGACAAGAAAAAAAATTGCAAAAACAGGCCACAGTGGTCATCCACGGAGGGTACCTACGGTCCGTAGACTGAGCTACGGTCCGTAGAACTCTGCCGTGGATCAGGGGACCAGAATTACAAGTTGCAGATGGAAACCACGGATGTGCAGAACGGTCCGTAGATCTATCTACGGACCGTAGTCCACTTTCGTTGTTTTACACTTTAATACTTTTTGTGTATGCATCCGGTGACGAACCTCATCTACGGTCCATAGATGGGGTATCGTGGATACCATTTGTGCCCAGATTTTACCCTATCTTACTACTTAGACATATATGGTCCTAAATTTCAACAATAACAAGCCTCATCATGCATTTCAACACTCAATTATGCTAGTTCTTCATTCTTACGATTCCGAGTAGTTATTTTAACACATAATTTAGATAATTTCGGGCACCCTAAGTCAAAACTTACATAAATGCTTTATAATCACATACAATCAAACTACACAATCACTATCTATCATTCCAAGGGTATAGTAAATTGTAAATTCATCATGTAATTACATCAAACAATAACCCTAAGTTAAGACCAAATTCCCAACTTCCTATATTCAGGCTATGAATCAAAATTCAAAGTGAGGGAAAAGTTATTACCTTGCAAATGACGAGGAGTGGGGGATTGTGTGATGACACTTCTTAGCACAACAATTGAAACACCGCTATTGCTTCTAACCCAACACCGGATGTTTAAGAGTGAAATATAAAATGGGGAGTAAACTGAATTTATGGGATTTAGGTAATATATGGAAAGGGAGTGTGATGTATGATAGTTATGGAGTGAGTTAGGGAGTTGAAAAGGGTGGGGGAAACGGTTATGAAGTAAATGGAGGGAATGGGAATGAGTTTTAAAATAAGGGGTTATTTAAATAGGGGGTCCAAGTCGGGTCATACAGCTTTAGGGTTTGGACTCATGAGACCCCGTCTATGGTCTGTTAGTCTATCTACGGTCCGTAGGTGAGGACCGCAGATCACTGTGACAGTTGGAAAAATTTAGGGACTTACCTTGGATCTACGGACACCATTGACGGTCCGTGGATCAATCGACGTACCGTCAATGGGATTCGTAGACCTCTGCACCAGAACAATTTCTGCAGATTCATCAGGTGGTGTACCTGCACATGTAGCAACTATTAAGCTATTATTTTTGTACATTTTCTTGACACTTTTTAGACACGAACCCTATACTAATTCTAGCCAACACTAAGAACTAAATTAATACAAAAATGCAAGTAATCAGAGCAAACTAAACTACTAATTAGAAAATTTAACCCTATCATTGGCTAGATTGTACATCTTGGGTTGCCTCCCAAGCAGCGCTTGATTTAACGTCGCGGCACGACGCAGGTGTCTTGATTACTCAGACTTCATCAAGATTGTAGGCCTCAATCACTTCTTGCACAGTTTCAGCACTTCCCAGATAGATCTTAATCCTTTGACCGTTCACTATGAACCTTGTTCCATCCTTTTTCTCAAGCTCAACCGCTCCATGCGAGAGCACTTTAGTGAGCAAAAATGGCCCTATCCACTTAGACTTGAGTTTTCCTGGAAATAAGCGCAGCCTAGAGTTGAATAGCAGCACAAGATAACCAACCACAAATTCTCGCTTTTGAATTCTTTGGTCATGATACCTCTTCATCTTTTCTTTGTACAACGCTGAACTTTCATAAGCTTGTAGGCGAAACTCATCGAGCATATTCAAGTCATTCATCCTTTGGTTAGATGCGGCGCTCCAATCCAAATTTAACTTCTTCATTGCCCACATAGCCTTATGCTCTAGCTCTACTGGTAGATGACAAGACTTCCCATATACAAGTTGGTAAGGAGACATACCTATGGGGGTCTTGTATGCAGTGCGATATGCCCATAGAGCATCATCAAGCTTCCTTGACCAATCCGTTCTATTAGCATTCACAGTCTTTGCCAATATCTGTTTGATCTCTCTATTGGATACTTCAACTTGACCACTAGTCTGTGGATGGTAAGGAGTGTCTACATTGTGATGGACACCATATTTCTCAAGTAGTGCCTTGAAGAACCTATTACAGAAGTGAGAACCTTCATCGCTAATTATGGCCCTCGGTGTACCAAATCTGGAGAAAATATTCTTTTTCAAGAATGCGGTGACACTTTTACCTTCATTGTTGGAGAGTGTAACTGCTTCTACCCATTTCGATACATAATCAACCGCAACAAGAATATACTTCATCCCATATGAACTCACAAATGGACCCATAAAATCAATGCTCCATACATCAAACAACTCTATCACCAATATAGGATTCATTGGGAGCTCTTGCCTCTTTGAAATTCCTCCTTCTCTTTGGCAACGATCACAAGATTTGGCGAAGTCATGAGCATCTTGGTGAATGGTGGGCCAATAGTACCCACATTGCAAAATCTTATGTGCAGTCCGAATACCACTATGATGCCCGCCAACAGGTGATGAATGGCATGCTTCAAGTACACTCAACATCTCCACCTCAGGCACACATCGACGAATAATCCCATTAGCACAACTACGATACAAGTAAGGTTCATCCCAAAAGAATCTCTTCACATTATGCATAAATTTTCTTCTTTGGTGAAAAGACAAATCAGGGGGCACAATGTTGCTAGCCAAATAATTAACAAAGTCGGCGAACCAAGGAATAAAATCATGAGAAGCAGCCAATACCTTTTTATCTGGAAAAGCATCATTGATTTCAGCCCTATCTCCAAGCTTTAGCATAGCCTCTTCCTCTAATCTCGACAAGTGGTCGGCGACTTGATTTTCGGTCCCCTTTCTGTCTTTTACCACAAAATCAAACTCTTGTAGCAATAATACCCATCTAATCAATCTCGGTTTTGCATCCTTTTTTGCCATCAAATACCGCAATGCAAAATGGTCAGTATGCACTATGACCTTAGTACCAAGCAAGTATGATCGAAATTTCTTGAATGCAAAAACCACTGCAAGAAGTTCTTGTTCAGTCACAGTATAGTTCTTTTGAGCCATATTTAGAGCTTTACTGGCATAGTAAATAGGGTGAAGAATTTTCTCTCGCCTTTGACCCAATACTACACCAAGCGCCAGTCTACTTGCATCGCACATTACCTCGAACGGTTGTCCCCAATCCGGTGAAATAATGATTAGTGCTGTAACCAACTTTTTCTTCAACTCTTCAAATGCTCTAAGACAGTCCTCATCAAAATAGAACTTACACTCCTTCTCAAGCAATTTGCATAACGGATGTGTAATTTTGGAGAAGTCTTTGATGAATCTTCTATAAAAACTTGCATGCCCAAGAAAACTTCTAACACCTTTTACAGAGATAGATGGTGGAAGCTTTTCTATTACCTCAACTTTAGCTCTATCAACCTCAATACCTTTCTCAGAAATGCGATGACCCAACACTATACCTTCTTTCACCATGAAATGGCAAATCTCCCAATTCAGCACCAAGTTGCAGTCTTCACATCTTTTAAGCCCTCGGCCAGATGATATAGACAATGATCAAAGGAATCACCTACAACTGAAAAATCATCCATGAACACTTCAATAGCATCCTCCATCATATCTGAAAATATCGACATCATACACCTCTGGAAGGTTGCTGGAGCATTGCACAACCCAAAAGGCATCCGTTTGAAAGCAAAAGTCCCATATGGACAAGTGAAGGTGGTCTTCTCTTGGTCTTCTGGAGCTAGAGAAATTTGATTATAGCCAGAATACCCATCAAGAAAACAATACCAACCCTTTCCTGCAAGTCTATCCAACATCTGGCCATGAATGGCATGAGAAAGTGATCTTTTTCAGTCCATGCATTCAACTTCCGATAGTCCATGCAAACTCTCCATCCGGTAACGGGCCTCATTGGAACAAGCTCATTCTTTTCATTTGGAACAACAGTCATACCTCCCTTCTTAGGCACACACTGCACAGGACATACCCAACTACTATCTGCAATGGGATAGATGACTCGCATCCAGCCACTTTATGATCTCCTTTTTAACTACCTCTTGCATCGGTGGATTTAATCTTCTTTGGTGCTCAATACTGGGCTTATGCTCGGGCATGAGTTGGATTTTGTGAGAGCAAATACCAGGGGGAATCCCAATAATATCTTCAATAGTCCACCCAATAGCTCGCTTGAACCTTTTTAATACAGTCACCAAACACTCTTCTTGCCTTGAATTCAAATCTGCTGCAATGATGACCGACAAAGTATTCTCTTTGCCTAAGTATACATACCTCAAGTGTGGTGGTAGAGCCTTAAGCTCCAATTTTGGTGCCTCCTCAATAGATGGTCTTGTGGGTGGGGATTCGCGATTCTTCATGTATAGCTCATATTTCTTTGGTTTGGACCGGTATTCATGTTTATCAAGTGCAGCCACCAACTCATTATATTATTCGATACCATCACCATTGAAATTCATCATGACCGCTGCGAGTGCCTCAACACCTAGTCGCTCTTCAATCTGTACTTCTGATCCACTCTCCACTCTGTAGGTGATAGCAGATACTGTTTGGAGCTTACCATTCTGCTTCATAGACCTACAGATATTGAAAGTCGCTTCTTCATTGTTCAATCTGAACTTTATCTGACCCAACTTCTTGTAAATAGACAAAGGCATGAGATTGATGCTAGCACCAAGATCACACAATGCCTTAGCAAAGTGTAGCAACCTTATAGTACATGGGATCGTGAAAGCAGCAGGATCTTCCTTCTTTTGCACCAGAGATCTTGTAGCAATAGCACTATAATGCTGCAATCTGTCGTCATCTTCAAAACTCACAGACCTTTTCTTTGTCACCAGATCTTTCATAAACTTGGCATACCCAGACATTTGCTCCAATGCTTCTATCAAAGGAACATTGATAGAAAGTCGCTTCAACATAGTGATAAATCTGCGATATTTACCATCTTGACCTTCTTTACTAACCTCTGTGGAAAAGGTGGTGGTGGTCTAGGTATGGGGACCACTTTTTGAGGTATCTCAACTTCTTGTTCTGTCGCAGTCTCAGACTCCTCTCTAGCTTTCACCGCATCATCTGCTTTTCTAATCTCAGTATCTACCACATACGGCATAGGTGGATCTATGGTTTGCTTACCTCCTCGAGTAGTAATTGCCATACAATGACCATCATTCTTGGGATTCTGGATGGTGTTGCTAGGAAGAGTGTCAGGTTGACGTGGGTTCACTTTAGCTGCTCTAGATGTTTTATTGACACTGCATGTGCATCAACCTTTTGACCAATGCCAGATAAGTCATTTCTCATCTCCTTCACATTCTCATCAGTTGCATCAAACCTTCTTATCATCTTCTGCATCATATCTTCAATCCGCGCCAAATTGCCTCCAGCTTCCCTAGCACCAGATTCCCAATTTTGAGGGGGAACATAGGGTCCAACCTGATCGTTTCTGTTGCCATAATTGTTCCTGTTATAGTTGTTGTCGCGATTGAAGTTTCCATCCCGGACATAGTGACCCTCTCGGTTGTAATTTCCATAGTTCCGACCTTGGTTTCCTTGACCTTGGCACCAATTTTCCGTGTTGGATCCTTGGGCATTTGGTCGGAAACCCTCCGTCTGATCATTTACCGCATAAGTGTCCTCTTCATAGTAACACTTCTCAACTGGTGGTGGAGTTCTTGTCAAGTAGTTCACAGCATTTACCTTTTCTGCTTGTGCATATGTACAATCACCATATGAACCCCCAGCAATAGTGTCAAGGACTGCTTTATTGTTATCATTCTGTCCTCGATAGAAGTACTCCTTTAGCGACTCATCATCAATATGGTGATTTGGAACACTTCTAACGAATGCAGTGAATCTGTCCCAAGAGCTACTCACAGACTCTCCAGGTAATGCTACAAAATTGTTAACCCTGTCTTTGTGATTGAGCTTCTTGGACACTGGATAGTACTTTGCTTTGAACACCTCTGCCAATTGGTCCCATGTAAATATTGAGTTATAAGGAAGCTCAGTGAACCGTACTGCAGCGTCGCCTGTGAGTGACAGAGGAAACACTCGTAATTCAATAACGTCCATATCCAGGTCTGGTCTACCTACACAACTCTTGCAAACTACTCTTAGCTTGGCTAGGTGAGCATGTGGGTCCTCCGAAGGCAATCCTGAAAATAAGCCTCTTGCTGTAAGCATCTCATCAAATTGCTAGTCACCACAAATGTGTGCCCTGGAGGTAAAGGAGGTAGGACAATGGGTCCATCAGAGTTTTCTATGTTCAAGTTTCCCCGATAGTTGTCATATTGTCGTGGGCCTAGTGGATCTTACGCCCTCAGTGGATCTCCCAATCGATTTTCAACTGTAGCCTGGTTGTCCCCACCAACTACCCTCTGCTGTTGTAATTCTTCTGCATCATTCTGATCTCCTCCGATAGGATTAATTGGACCTCTTGGGTTATTCATTATTCGTAAAGTACAGTTTAGCTCTGGATCGTAAGGAGTAAGTGGTTCACCTTGACTCCGTGTACTTGGCATACACTAGAGGTAGAACCTGAGAGAGACAAAAACAACAAGAAAAAGTAAAATACGGAAATATTTGACTAACGGTCAATAATGTAGTTAAAATAAATCTAAAAGCCAAAATTTCCCCGGCAGCGGCGCCAAAATTTGATACGCTCAAATTACACTTCCCTACAGAAGTATAAGCGATCGTTATCAAGTAGAGAACCAAACTTGTAGGTTGGGGTCGATCCCACGAGGAAAAATGGTTTAGACTTTACTTTAACCGACAATTATATCCAATTAGTCAAAGAACTTCCAGAAACAAGTAATTAAAAGGGGGGGTTTGTTTATATGAAACAAATAATAAAAATTCAGTAAGTAATCAGTAATCAAACAAAACTCAATTTTTGGTTGTTATCAAGATGAGAGAAATAACTAGGGCATATGTGTTCCCCACAAGCTCATAACGCAATAATCCTAGTAACAGCAATCCTTTCCTAGTGTATTACATGCAAAGTGATAAGTTAGGTATCTCTAAATCCTTGATCCGGCATCTAGAGAATTTCACCCCGCACCTTGATCCGGCTACGTGTGTATAATTTACTAACCCTTACCTTTACCTCATATTAGACATCATAATCGATGTTTGGCTTAGTTATTACTTCGCACCAATCGACACTAGTCTATTATATAGTATCACACTAAATCTATGTTGATAATTCTTTTCTTGTTGATTACCTCCTTGATCCGGCAAGTAGCAACAAGGCGAGTTCTAACGTTGGCCACCATTAAAAGACTTCTAAACGAAAGAATTATCAATGCATGCAAAACACTATTCACGAATTGTTTATTTACTATTCATATTTTGTTAATCGCTCATGGTTCCCACAACCCTAGTTGTGGATTTAGTTACTCATATTAGCAAGAACACAATTCATAATTTTAGATAAAGAAATCACGAACTTACAGAAAGAGAATAATAAATCCAGAAATTCAACTTGAGTTGCAAAGCCAAAAATCTTCAAAACGAACTTGTGAAATTAATAATTGCTAAAATTGTAATTCAAACTCCAAAACCACAAAGTAGAACTAGAATAATAATGTCTAACCCCCAAAAACGAGGTTTACATGCCCTATTTATAGAAAAACAAATCCTAATTTAAAAAGGAAACAATTTAAGGAAAGTTTGTTCAGGTACGCGTCTTCAATCCATGAGACTGACTTACGGACCGTCGATGGATCTACGGTCCGTAAGTACCTTCCGTCAGCCAGGACTTAGAAAATATTTTGGCATCCAAAACTCAGCCTCTCTGAAGCAAACAACGGACTTGCAGTACGGACCGTAGATTGATCTACGGTCCATCAATCCCCTCCGTAGCTCCATACTTAGAATCTTCAAAAATCAGGTACTGGAACCCTCGCAGTCTCCTTCTACGATTTGACCAGTACGGTCCGTAGACCGATCTACCGATCGTCGATTAACACCGTGGTTCCACACTTGGTCAGATTTCCCTGATTTGTCATCCGTCCCTTGGCTGCTGATCTACGGTCATCACCTACGGACTGTCAATGGACCTACGGTCCGTAGATAGGCTCCGTGAAGGCTCTTTTTCTGCACTTTGATCAGTTGTCTCCATACTTCTACGCCTGAACATCTTTCCTGCAAAAACATAATAAAAACACATAAAAACCAATACGATAAGGCCCTAGACACACACAACTTGTAAGTGAAATGTATTAGAAATACCGTAAACTCACGGTATATCAGGGGACATAGAGGTTACCCAATTAGTATGTTCATCTATCTTCAAAAGCACCCTATAAATATTTTATCGACAAAATATGACATACATTTTATTTTGTTCACATCAACTTTTTTTCCTTTTTCAATCTGCATAACAATAAATCATAGTCTAACTTAATCTTAGTCATAACCCAAATAAACAAATTTTGTAAACACTTATAAATTTTATTTGGAATAACATTTATTTTAATGAATAAAAATCAACTAAAAGTAATATTAAACAGAGAAAATATTGATTCATATAATTATTTTTTTGATTTCATCTCCTAAGAAAAAACAACATTTTTCTATTTGTTATTTTTCTCATTATTTCAAAGAATACCCTTTTCTTAAAATTGTATAAAGAAAACCAATTTTATTTACGTTTTAATCTAGTTAGATTTTAATAAAGTTTTATCTACCAAAATCCTTTCATAAACCTTGATTTCTCATACCCTTCTTTTTTGTAAATTAAATTTGAACTCATGGCTCATTTTATTCATTTGAACTCCAAAATTGCAAGACCTAAAATTTGGCCATTATAGCCCAAATATAAAAAAATATTTGGATAACCCAAAGGCGGCTTATCCACTTTCTATATCAAACCCTACCCTACACATTTCTTTCCTTGATCTAATATTTTATAATTCCACCACTCTAGTTTATCATACCTCCATTCTTGATTTATCTCTATTTTTTGTTGTTTTTTACATCTCAATAGAGAGAAGTATCTAGGAGAATCCACTAGCTTCACCTAATAATGAAACTCCAAGAACTAAAGAATTTGGAAATCAGAATGTTTATTTTTCATCAGTAAATACTGAAGTTGAAGAATAGAAAGAAAATGATTCAAATTTGGATGAGCCAGTTCGGGTTGAATCTAATTTGTTGGTTACTTTTGTTAATTCAAATGCAATGGTTTGTATTGTTTCTTCTGAATCAAGGGTGATTAAATCACACGAGCCTCCTAAAAAATTAGAAACACCGCAAAGAATTGCTGTAACTAAAGTCAACCCTATTGGAGCTCTTCCCCATTTCTCCTACCATTATGTTTCAACTCTTATATACATGTGGCAAGTGGTATCCACATCAAGCCAACTTGACCTACCAATCAACCCAACGATTCAATCCCCATATGGATTTGTGATTGACCCAAATCATCCTTACATTGAATCCCGACAACTACTGTGCATGTAGGTTCAAGGGAGTGCTTCTATCTCTCTCATCAAGAATCGGGGGCATTACTTTCTTTCATTGTTTGGGTGATTTTCTTTATTTATATATGATGAGATATGGTTTAAAGCTCATTCTGAGCTAAACTTGTATAACGGTTTGAATAACGGTGTCATGTTTTAATGTTTTAATCTGTGCTTTTGCCAGGCTTAATCTTTCAATGTTACTGCATTGCTTTTTGTTAGGTTGGCCCTATATTTGCATTATTTTACTACCTATCTTGCGACTTGCAGTTAGTGCCCTAGTGGGCCTTTGAGGGCGGGATTCAATATTGGCAAAGGATAAGAATTTTTTTTTGAAAATAGGGAAAAGGAGAATTCAAAAGCCATCACTTGTCATGAATCGCACAATTTTTTCGTATGATTTTTTTATTTACAAACTGGCGTCATTAACCTTTGTAGATTTTCAAAAGTCATTTAGTTCTATTGAGTTTGAGACAAGATTGAGACCTTGTTGGTTTCTTATTCCATGTGTGCTGAGCTTTTTAAAATATTTTTGGTGTATTAATATTGTCTAGAACATCACAAAAAATATGATTCAAGGAGAAATCCAAGATATATATATTGTCTTGGAAGATAAACCTAGTCCATCTTTGACTATCCTCTTTGACCAAATTTTCCTCTCGCCACCTTAATATCCATCCGAGTTAACTTTATTGAGCAATAATTTATTTCTTTGGTCACCATGACTACTACTAATATTGCTATTTCCACATTATATAAAAATGGGAGATCGATATGTAAATGTCAAGACCCGAGCCTACACCCTAGACGTGGCCAGCGCTCAAGAACCATTGTTGGCACTTAAGCGAGCCCTCATCCTAGATAACTACAATGGGAAAGCTAACTCCAGCATATATAAGCATAATATTAAAAGAAATGTTTAAAAATAGTTTACTGAATTTCAAAACTTGGATGAATATACTGAGTATGAAACATAAGTTTCAAATATAATATATGAATCTGAAAGACTCTCCAAAACTATCTATCTATGAAGCCTTTATTGTATAAAGATTAGCGTCGGGACAAGAACAATGACTACTCAAAATGCTACTAACACTAATAACTCATAAAACTGGAGTCCTCCAGAAGCAAGGAGACCTCATTCGAAAGTTGACGAGTGGATGAAGTGATCTTAACAGACTCTTGTGGAGGATGCTAAGAATTTGTATCTGCATCATTAAAAGATGCAGGTCAAATGATATTAGTACATTGAATGTACGAGCATGTAATATAGTTGAATAAAAAATAACCGAAAGAAAGGATTTCAATAGATAACAATGTACTCAAACTGAATGAAAAGAAATAAAGGAATTCAATCATTTAAAGTTTTACAAAATACTTTCTCATCTCTGAACTCAATATAATAAGTGATATATAAAAGTACACTTTAACTCTATTGAGAGAATCTCAAATTAAAAGATTGTTTAAAACCCAGTTTACTGAATCTCAAAACTTCAATGAATATTGTGAGTATGAAACATAAGTTTCAAATAGAATATCAGAATCTGAAAGACTCTCCAAAACTATCTATCTATGAAGCCTCTACTTCATAAAGATGAGTGTCGGGACAAGACCCATGACTACTCAAAATGTTACTAATAATATATACTCAGGCTCATATATTTAAAAACATAACTCTTCCTCTGGTTTGAGATAATTGCTCAAACTACCCTCTTAGAGGTAACTGCTCTTGAATATCTTTTGAACTCATAACTCATTTAGATATCTCAGTTTCTCTTTTATCAATGCAAGAATTGATACCACAGGGAATACATAGTCCCCTTATACTCATACTCAATTCATACTTGTAAAATCTTTCTCAAAAAGATATCAAAATCTTATTTTAATATGATCATTGATGACTCGAGAAGTTATATTGCTTAAACATTGATGGTATATCTAGATACCATACTGATCATACATTGATTGCATACTCGATTGTCATAATAATCAAGTGTTAGAAACTGTTTTCTCAAAACTCATCTTTACTTTCTCAAAACTCAATTTAAGAACTCAAGTGTTGGCTTGAAAAAGCTTTTCAAAATTTATAACTCAAATCATAGTGGAATTATTGAAATGAACGAATCAACTTAACGATCTTAATAGCAATAAGGAAACTCAGTACTCAAAACTCAAAACTAATAAGTCAACGATATTTCCCCATTAAAAAATACTCAATTCATAAGGTTCATGCCGAAATATAGACATGACCGAAACTCATGATTTTTAATTTATATCATATAACAATTCAATAATTAGGAATAAAAATTCAAAAAGAAACATACACTCCAGAATTCAAAATCAACTCATCTCAAGAATACTCAAATCTAGGGTAGAATCCTAGATTTCCATTTACTGATATGAAAGTAGATGTAGGGCGTGAGGTCGAACTAGTCCAACACTAATATAGCCTTACATACCTGAAAGAACAAGGTTCTTGAAGAATCTTCAAGAAGAACTTGATTAAAAGCCTTGAAGCCCTAGCTTGAAGGATAACAATCAAGAAAACCTTTCTTGAGATTCTTGAATTACTTTCTTGAAATCTCTATAGTCAAGAATTATGATTTTCATTCGTGATTCATAATTGTATGGAGGAATTGAGTTGGAAAGAATGTAATTCCTGGAGAAAGACTTACCTTTAAGAATAATCTTGAATAAGATTAAAATAATCTTCAATGATGTCTTCTACTTTAATACTTCCTTAGGGTTTTGCCTTAGGGTTTGAGAGAGAAGAGAATGATGTATTAACAGATGAAAATCTGATTGTTTTGGGTCTTTAATTAGTCAAGAGATTCGTTTAGGGTTTTCATAGAGGTAAAAATATAAAAAGGACCCTTTTTAATGTTTTCCCGTCGGCTAATTCTTCATTGCACTGTATCAGGTTACTAAAATGGTCATAACTTTTTACTCAAACCTCAGATTGTTGTGAAATTTGTGGCGTTTAAAAGAAGATTCAAATACCTATAATTTGATAGGTTATGGGCCATATAACTCTTTATATTCTAAGAATTATGGTCGTTTAAAGTTGACCCAAGGAAAATCATACATCAAAACTTAATCAGCAAGGAAACTTTCACCTCAACTTTGTGCTTAGAGTTTCTAGTGACCTTAATTGATATCCAAAATCATTCCAACACTAAATAATTTAATTTTTTCGACATATGGGATATTTAAGAATCGCCCTATATGACCTTACAAGTAAATGAAGAATAGGGTGTTAGAATATCTCCTCCTTGGAATCATCGTTCTCGAATGACGGCTGGTGTGAGAATGGAAAGGGGTTACTCTTACTGTATTCAAGTCTAACTCAAAATCACAAAGTACTTAACATATGGTGATTATTCTGATCTAAATCACAAGATTCAGGTTCTATACCTCTGTACGAAATCTCATCCCAAGAACACTACTCCTTACCACTACCTTTAGCTAATCTTGAGCTCATATCATGAAACACCTAATGTATCACACATTTTCAACATGTTAACAATACCACATTCAAGATTAGAACCTTAACCACTCTATAGATTCCTACTAACCCACTTTCTAAGAACTTCTCATCCTCTCATCATTTCTTCCAACAGAACTTTCATGCATTACCACCAGGAAGATGACTTAGTAATCATTGTAAAACCTTATCTCCTTCTTCCTCCACATTTATTACCTTAGATGGAATAAACAAACCATCACTATCACAATAATAAATAGTAATCCTCTCATCTATCATCACACAACTACTATCAACATTACCCCTCTCCAAAACTAAATAAGATTACTGAAAGGACTTTAGGGCGAAAGATCATAAGCACGATTCATTCGAGAATTCTGATATAAGAATATGCATGGAATAACCTAATCTTGCTAGCAATTGAGGGTTAATAATGAACTCCTAAGATTGAACATACTGTGAGACATGATTGTGTATATGAGTAGGTTGATAGCATGAAGCTGATATCCATAACATCATGGATTAAGCTTGAGATTAATGGGCTAAAGTCTTTGCCCCTCATTCTGAAAACTGAGCATAGATGTGAATCTCTCTGAAGTGTATACGCATAGGTCATAGACACAATTATTATATAAGAAATATCACCATCATGTTGTGATAACTAAACTTGAGGAGTACGCAAAATTATGAACATATTGATATATCTCCAAAACTCTTTTTGAAGACATCACTATCTCATTCTCAACACTTGACTTGATTTTTCATCTTGTCATCTCCCCTAGGGTCTAAATCTGAAACTTGAAAACTATAGATCTATTTAATTATGTCTAAGCTGGTCTACATTCACTTTACTTTAATACTCTGGGAAAGACTTATCTCATGTCTACTGAACTCTCTATAAGCACACTACAAAAAAATGCTTAATTTGTAACAGTTAACTTGTGGTAGTTTTTAGAAATCCCACGTATAATTCATTTTGTGACATTTTCTTTTGACCCCCACAATATAAAACTTTTTGTGGTGGTTTTATTAAGGAGGTTAGATAATCACCACAATTTAATATTATTTTTGGCGATTATCGACTCCCAAAAATTTGTTAAATTCGTTACTTATTTATTTTATTTTATTTTAATCTTTTTTCAAATTATATAATACAATACATTTGATAGTGAAAGTTAATTTCATCATATATTCACACCCTTTTCCTTCTTCATTTTAACTTGATTGTAATTTTTTGATCCTCCATTTCTTTTATCTATTAAAATATTTTTTGAATATTTTTTTTTACGTTGGATATGTAATTTCACTTCAACATTTTATCTAATATGGTTATACTTTACTTTGTATTATTTAGTGATTTTGGTTATCATAACACAAAGTTTTAAATTTTATAATATATATATATATATAAAACTCAAATGTCAAATAAATAGTCATTTGCTTTTATATTTATTTTGTTTGATTTTTTTAAGTTTACTTTAAGCTTTTATAGTACTTGTTGATTTTTTAAGGTGAAACATTTTAATCAATAGTCATTACAAATTAATAAGAATTTAAAAATAAGAGCTAGTTCTACGTAATAAAAAAAAAATCTTTTTATCATTTCTTTTGACCCAACTCAACCAAAACTTAATACCTATCCCTCCAAAATATTTAAAAAACTTAAAAATATAATTAATTTCCCCCTAAAAACCTTTCAAATCCAATCAAAATGAAATAACTACCCCTCCTTCCCACCCATTCCTACTAAAACACACATACACACATCCCATTTCCTTTCCCCTTAACCCATTTCTTTTTCTATAACTCCCTCTCCTCTCCTTAATCCCTTTGCCTCTCTCTCTTCTTTACTTTATTTTTTATTTCATTTTTGTGTGTGTGAATTTGGTAATTACTTCTTCTTTTTTTTATGTAGGCATTGCAAAGTGAAACAAATGGTAAATAACTATTTGAGTAATAAGGTAATTCTTTGTTAGGTGAGTTTGATGATTCATATTAGAATTTATATTGTTATTTAATTTTTAGGCATTTTTTATTTGCAAGTTGATAAAATTTAATGTATCAATAATTTTACATATTGCAGGATTTGTTTAAATTCTCACCACATCGTAAAGTAATTCATACCCAATCTTTGATTGATTTATGGTAAGCCTCAATTTTATTTTTGTTTAGTTAAGGATGATGTTATAATTTTACTCATGATTGGATTTGACTATTACAAATTAAAGGACAATTTTGCATATTAGATTGTGATCGATATCAATATAACTTATTCAATACGGAAATTTTTTGAAGTTATAATTATTTTTTTGGTAAATGAAAAAACAAAATAAGGTCAAAGAAGAAAGTCTAACTTGTAAATTATCAAAAGTTAGAAATATTTGAACCAACATGTTAAATAGAATGGGCATCTTTACATGATTTTGAAAAATATAGGAATAGTCATGAAGTCATTATTATAATTATAATTATAATTATTTTTATTATTTTTATTATTTTTATTATTGTTATTATTGTTATGGTTATGGTATAAGAGAGAACATCAAATACATAATCTTATAATATTTTGTCAAATCAAAACTTTATATGAATTTATGTTTGAAATGAATTGAATTTTTTATCATGTATGAAGATATATGTATCAATATATGTTTATCTAATTATGTATAATGTTTTCATTGTTTCAGATGCGGAGATTGAGCTTATTTCACTTTGGATAGAAATATTGAATGACAACAACTTAAATCACCAAATAAATGCATGCTATAGAATATTTCGATATTTATTTTGATGTAGATTTTAAAGGATTAAAAATTGTAATGTTGAAGTTGTTATAAAAAAGTTTGGATTATTTTTATTTGATATAATTTGAATTTGTGAAAATTATTAATACAAATTTATTTAATGAAATTTGATTTGCTTTAAATGTGTTATTTAAAAAAATTATTCATTCTTTTGAAGACCTGATGAAAATGAAATTCCACATTTATTGTTAAAATAATAATAATAATAATAATAAAAAAAAAAATAATTGGTAAGATTCCACAAATCAAATTATATATTTAAATACTAATCTCATGTCATGACAAATTTAAATCCACACAAATTTAATTTTTAAAATATTGAGATCAGACTGTGAAGGTTCTAAACTGTCACAAAATGATACTGAAAAACTTCCTCAAATTAAAAGTCATTTTACGGGGAGCTTCGTGGAGGTTTACTAAAACCGCTGCAAATATGCTCGTGGCAAGGGTAATTGTAGCATTTTTAGAAATCGCCACAATTTAATTTGTGGGATCCCAAAACCGCCATAAATTGATAAAATAACCCCCATAAATTGAGCATTTTTTTGTAATGGCAGATACTAAGACTCTTTCTAAGACCTCATTCTAAGATACTTCTCTTAACCTCTTCTCATTGGCTTATAGGACCGTTTCATCTAACTCTTAAGGAAAAAAAATAATGCATACATACGTCTATTCAACATTGGTAGCTCAAATATACTATCTAGGCACATATGAAAAATCACTAACTTAATAGGAACCTCGACTGATTAAATACAATCTCGGGTACACCTCTTAATGCTCTTTTTACTCTTATGACTTAGTCACACTTCACTATCCTTATCTAAATAATAGGATATCTCACTTGTATCACTCATATTCATTGCAGCTAACATCTCAATTCCTCACCTACTCTATGTCAAGCCTACTAGATCAGATCTCAAGAATAACATCATCACCCTCATTTTTCCATTCTTTTGATCACGACACTCATCTCAACTTCAAGCTTAATATTTATTAATAATCCCGAGAAGGTCTAATACAAGCCTCTTAGCATTCATTCATCGCATTCTGTAATAAAAACGGTAAGGAATTTAAACACTTTTTAAAACAAATTAATAATACTCATAAAATCTTTCAAATGTAACGAAGTAGAATTTCTAAGTCTCATGTACCATCTTAGACACGAATAGAACATCTTAAGGGCATGGCCCTTTACAACAAAATATAAGTCTTATACAATGTCTAAGTGGAAATACTAGAAAGGTAACAACTATGTCCTCGAATATATGAGGACATACCAAGCTTCTTGAGAAGAGTCAATATCCCAAGCTTCCTCAAAAGATCCCCTCACTTTCCACCACCTACACTTGTAACAATAGAGAAATATGGAATTAGTACAATAAGTACCAAGTATGATGACCATGCAAGAAAACATGCACAACGGACATTTACAAGGAATGTATGCTTTTAAGACCTTCTTTAACAAACCTTTACAACCACAAGCATAAACCCACATTTCAAGTCACCATTCACAATTAAGACCATATTCACATCATTTACAGCTCAATTAACAGAAGTGTACAATACTAACACAAGATAGCAAAGTAAGTTCTTCATTACCATTTAAGCCTCTACCTCAAGTCACCCTAAGCCACACTTACGTGAATAACGAAGTGACCGCCCATACAACCTCTTCATATACACCTAAGTGTTCCTAAGAGTTACTATAGACAAGGGTTTTATCATTACATTATAACATACTAAGTCAATATTCTTTATAAAACCATTTAGGAGACACACAAGCATATAAGGGACAATCACATAATAGCCTTAAGGCTTAGGGAACTCACTTTAGTATCTTCTAAGCCTACTCGTGCCATGTGTAGATAGTATCCCATACTACTACCTACACATTGTAGAACCTATCCAATATTAGAGTGCACATCCCATATAATGGAAATAGGCCTTAACCGACATAGACCATACTAGCAAGGTATGGAATCAGGAGTCTATCCTACTCCGTGGAGGTTGTTCTACTTGCCAAGGGTAGAACTAAAAGCAACCACATGGTTTAAGAGATGTCCAAGGATGTTCATTGTGCCTAATCTCATGCTCAACTAGGCCACCATCCTAACCACATCCACTCGGTGCTTAGCCTTGGTTTCCATAGAGTATTCAATCACATATGTACTAGAGAGGATTCCTTTTCTAGTTCAACCAACTCATAGTACCTCTTCCCAAGAAAGGCCCCATTTCTTAGTCATAGCCAATATAGGTTCATAAGGATAGCTCAATTGACTTTCTTAGATAAGGATTCTCATGCTGTTCCGGCTCCATCCATCTCTAAGTCTATCATTTCACTCAACAAGGGCACATCACCCTAAGGCCCATCCTTCAAGGTTATACATTTACTTAGGAAAGCTAGACTCATGTAAAGGCACTATGCTTAAGTCTTGGCCTAGAATTCCTTTTTTAACATTCATAGGAAGAGCTCCATTACTAAGTCATAGCCCAACCAAACATTCATATACTCATATACATAATCAAGCTTTCATGCCACAAGATAAGATGCTCAAGTCTAGCATATGAGCTACATCATCATCTTATAGAGACTCATCATAGTCCATCATCACCACATATCACCATTTCAAGAGAAACATGCTTTCTCATTAGCATAATACCACTTTATACAATATCACATTACTATCATTAGAACATCTTCACATTATAGCTTCACACAAACTTTACATATAGCCTCATATGTGTATAATAGTACAACAATGTAATAACACTTATATAATGCCCTTTGTGGTCTCAATTTACAATAATGCAATATTCTCGCATTATACAACAACTTCACCAATGCCTTCATGGCTACAATTCAGAATAGTACCACACAAGAATAAGATATAACACTTCCACCAAAGGTGGATCCAACCTACCAACAACAATCAATTCAATAAAGAGAGTTCAAGCCTTCTTACCATAATCCAAAGCCATAGCCGAAACCACAAATACTTCACCCATAAGGCTTACCACCCTTAATTCATCCATTATCAACAATTAATCATAAATAAACATTAAACAACACAAGAGATATCGATACCATTCACATTACACATAATTCCATCAACTTTAAATTTATAGAAATAGACCCATTTCATTGCAAATTTTAGAGTTTTGTAGAAGACAAGGGTTCATGGAGTATTTCATTCAAAAACCACAAACAAACATCAATTAATCCATACCCAAACGTTTCAAATCATTTTCATTCAAGAACCCTTGATAGAATTCACAAACAAGCTTTTAGTCATATTTTGAAAACATTGTAAAATCCTTTGAAATTGACTCTAGGATGAAAATGAGTCCTAGATGAAGAGCTGCCATACCTCAATTGATGAAATCTCAACGAAATTTGGTGGAAGGGAACCCTCAATTGAAACCCTAGCTCTCCACCTTCGTCTTCCTTGAACTTGAGAGAATTTTAGAGAGAGAAAGAACTTTGGGGTTTTGATTTTGGAAGAATGAATTCAAAAACACCTCTTAAATGTTTTAATACCTTTAAAATACTTAAAAACACTTAAAATAATAATAACCCAAAGTACCCAAACTACCCCTCACTTAGTTGGACCTTTTTAAACAAGTCCAACTTGAGTTTCATTTTTGCAGATTTCATCGGGAAACAAGTTCGCGACGTAAAGGTGTTCCCACAAGTTTTCTGGAAATTAAATTCGAGATAGTAGAGTCTACGGTGTCTCCTCAAAGCGGAGCCACTTTTTGGCCATTGGTGGAGCAGGTCTGTGACGCGGAGCCACTCCCTCCAAGAACAACTTCAAGCTGCCTTGGCAGCTTGCTTTGCCAAGGGTTGGGGTCCTCCTCGAGGACCCTTAGGGTGGTCTCGGGGAGTCGTACCCAAACGTTTTGACCGTAAAAATATTTATTAAGACACTAGGGCCACCTCTACTGATTTTAGACTCCATACAACACATAAAAACATGAACAACATACTAGAACACACCAACACGTAAAAGGCTAATTTTCGAACGTCTTGGTCGTCCCTTGACGTTTGACTTCCAAACTCTTTAAAACTGACTAAAAAGGATATTCTTCATCATTTTATCAAGTTATTAATGCATAGGACCCATGTGAGGCTCTACTTTATCCTACTTTATTTTGAGGGGTGTTACATACTCATTCACTATAAATCATTACTCAATTATTTTTGTAACTTCTGAATATTATGGGATCTCCCAAAAATCATAAGTCTGGCTTAGATCTATCACTTCATGAATAATCCTACTCTTCCATTCAACGCCTACACTTGGCCATTACTAAACATATGACACATTATCATAAACTCCTTTCTAGTTAAAAAATACTCTAACTCATCCTAACTTGTAACTATTCCTCTACCTCATATCATAAACTCTAAAAAAGATTAGTATTCCTTAGTCTACTCATAAAGGGAAACTTATAATTATTAACTTACTAGGTGCATGACTATAATAGCATTGCTTGCCTCATCACTATCTCCTTTCTTAGATAACTGTACCTCTGCATACATTCTTCTAATTTAAGGACATCTTCACTACTATTGCTCATAATCTCATAGCTCTTACTATCTTTTCAGATAAAAATACTACTACTCAAGTTCTACAACAAACCTCCTTATAATGGTCTCAATTGAAACAAGGTTTAGAGAAGAGATTACATATCGTTTTTAGCTTAAACACACGATTCACATGAGTATGAGTGAATTCTTTCAAAACTCAACCTTAAACTCACTCACGGGCTTCTCTCAAGCCCCTCTATATTCTCATGATTTTCTCAAGATTTTTGCTGAGAGTAACTCATAGATAAGGATCTAACTTTGCTTTATCAACTACCTTGAGTTTGAGGGGTAGTCAAATGAATCTAAGAAACACATGAGTTTGAAAATGCTCCTTACGACATAGTTCTATTGCACGATTTAGAGTCTGAAAGAAGGGAAACTTTTCCTAAATGTCTGTAGTTTCTTATTTATAGAAGTGGGGCCCTAACAACCATAAACAAGATCCTACCAACACAGCTTCATATACAACCTAGGACACTTGAGCTCTATGCTTTGATACCAAGTTTGTCATGACCCGAGCCTACACCTTGGATGTAGTCGGCACTCGAGAACCATTGTTGGCTCTCAAGGGAACCCTCATCCTGGCTGACTACAAGCGAAAGACTAACTCCAGCAACATAAGTTTTAAATAGAATATCTGAATCATAAAGACTCTCCAAAATTGTCTCTCTATGAAGCCTCTACAATATAAAGAAGAGTGTCGGCACAAGACCCACGACTACTTAAAATGTTACTAATACCAACAACTCATAAAAATAGAGTCCTCCGAAAGGAAGGAGACCTCATTCGAATGCCGACAAGAAGGTGAAGTGATCTCAACAGACTTTTGTTGAGGATCTTATGAACTTGTAACTACATCATTAAAAGATGCAGGTGGAATAACATCAGTACATTGAGGGGTCGGTTGAGTGTATAAAAATAATGCTCAATAGAGTTTATTATAATGCTTATATTAGTTATACTTGCATTAGTTATGCATGGACTATTTCTTATGCATTGTTTGGTTTGGTATATTAAAAATAGTATCCATTGTATAAAAATATTTATTTACAAAAATATCCTTCACAATTATGTTGAAAAAGATGTAAGAGTGCTTTTGAAGGGTAATTGGGTCTTTAACCATGCTAATGCATGTATCGAATCATTTGCATTACTAATACCTAGAAATCCATGGTATTAGTAATACACTCCTCCATACACAATAGAGTGTATTACTAATGCAAGAATTAGTTATACATAGCATGAAAAATGCACCAAATAGGGGACTACTAATACATATAGGTAATGCATGCATTATTTTTGGCTATTACACTCTACCAAACGACTACTAAATGTACATGTATGTAATATAGTTGACTAACAAATAACTAAAAAAAGGGACTACAATAGATAACAATGTACTCAAGGTGAATGAAAAGAAATAACGTAGTTAAATCATTTAAAGCTTTACAAAATACTTTCTCATCTCTAAACTCAACATAATTAGTGATATATAGAAATACACTTTAACTCTATTTGTCACACCCCGAGCTACCCCCGAGATGCGGACACGGGACCTAGGACCACAAGTGATCCCAAGCTAACCCTGCTGGCATGAACATGAGCATACTAAAGATAATAAACTGATGCGGAAGCTAAATCATAAATAAACTGAAGAGATGGGGAATACCCATATACTATAACTAAATATTTGAAATCTGAGAGTTTAATACAAAAGAAATATCAAACTCAAAATACTAAGCTGAATCTAACTATGTCAGAAATAAGCCTCTAAACTGACTAGAAATGTTGGGACATACCCCAACTAGATCTAGCAAAACTGAAACTAAAGGACTAAAAGCGATAAAGGTAAACATGTCACTAGTCCTCGAAGAATGAGGACTCACCACTGATGCTGCTGAATTGAAGATCGAGAATCGATCTAAGCGTGATCTGGATGCTGAGAACCTGAACCTACATCACGAGAACATGTAGCGCACGTATGCGTCAGTACTGGAAAGGTACTGAGCATGCAGGATAGAGTAAAGATGAAATAACACATAACTGAACAAAGTATACTGAGCAATGATATAATCTGGATATGATATAGATACTAAAAATACTGAATACTGAACTAACTAATGCAATGACCAATTTATAACATGTTGAGACTGAATACTGAATATATTGATAAATGGTCAATGCAATAGAGTCTAACTGAACTGTGGGAGCTACTAATAACCGACATAAAACCACATGAGCTAAATGTGGAGTCCGATGTATACGCCCCATTGAGAGGACCTAATATAACCTGCCAGAGGTATAGAGGCATACTGGCGTGATCACTAAACTGATGTTGCCCACAGAGGGGACTTACACCTACGTGGCTCGTAGTTCTGGGACTATATGGGTACGCTGAACCCTAGTCCAACTCGATATTATGCTACTCCCAATGAATTAAGTGGTTAACTGGTTGTGACTGAATTTCTGTAAGTTACTGGATCGCTTGAACTGAACATGCAAACTGAGAATGCAACAATTAATCTGATAATGATGCATTCATAAACTGAGGCATGTAAAAATTGAATACTGAAATATTTGACCTAGCATGTGTAATTCAAGAACTGATGAAATACATAGCTAGGGTTCTGAAATTCATGTGATAAATTGAGAAATAACATGACAATCTGATTTGGAACATTTTAAATAACTAATTCATGATGATCTGCTGTAATTCTAGAAACCCTAGGTTTGTTCATAATCATGGAATCAAGAATCTGACTGAATTCTAGGGACCTAATGGGCGAAAGGAACCCACTAGTGAAATCCCACATACCTGGTGATGAATTCCACGGAGAAATCTTTCGATTTCGGGGCTAGAACTGAAGGAACCTTGGTGCGTTCTTGAACTAGGGTTCTTAACCTCTTTTCTCCTCTCTTACTTCTAATTTTCTAAGTTTGATTAATGATTTTGACTAAGGTAAGTTCTAGTTATGTTTCTAGGATTAAACTGATTAAAACCTCATGATTTAGGGTCTAAACGACGTATCTTAGGGGTTAAATGAAATAGGAAAAGACCAAAAGACCCCTGAATTAGCTGCTGTCGGAGTGATCTATGGATTGGACCTACGGGCCGTAAGTCAATCTACGGTCCGTAGATTGCGTCCGTAAGTCAAGCCTGCTCGACAGGCCTTCACTAAAATGAGCATAAATTTTTACTCAGAGGTCGGCTTTTAGAAAACTCGATGGCATTGGAAAGATAACTCACTTATCTATCATATCATAGGTAATGGGACACACAATTCTTTTTGTGCTAAAAGTTATGACCATCTGAAGTTGACCTATCAGAATTATCAGCTAACTGGCTGCTGACCCCTCATCTACGGTCAGACCTACGGACCGTGGATTGAATGACGGTCCGTGCTGGTCGACCGTAGTTCATGTCAGAAGCTGGGTAAAGAAGGTATTGATCCAAGGACACAGACCACGGATCGTGGTCTGATCTACGGACCGTAGGTCTGTCCGTGAATTGAGACTTAGCCAAATTTTCTAAGCTTGGCTGGGGAGGGGTTGCAGTGGTAAACCACGGACCACCAGTATGGGCCGTGGTCTGACCTACGGTCCATGGATGGCAACTATAGGTTGCACCTGCAACTTTTCAAAATCTGCATTTTAGTCTATTTTCGGATACGGGGTGTTACATTATATCCCCCTTGGGACCATTCGTCTTCGAATGAAGACTAAACTAGCTGAAATAAAGGGAGAGGGCTGCAATCCCTACCACTAAACACTAAGAATTGAATTTCTGACTGAACTGAGTTCCAAGTTCATGCAAATACGCTGAAAATGCAAGTACAAACTGAAGGAACATGATTATAAGACTGAGATTACGCATGAATGACTGAAAAACTGAAGAGGAACTATTACCTCAAGCTGGAATGGAGTCGAAAGGAAAGAGGTGAGGATACTTGGAATTCATGGCTGCTTCTGCTTCCCAAGTAGCTCCCTTTACTGACTGACTCCTCCACAAAACCTTGACTGAAGCGACTTCTTTATTTCTCAACCTTCTAACTTGACGATCAAGAATCTCAATAGGTACATCCTCATAAGCAAGGCTGTCTTTTACAGCCATTGTCTCTAATGGCACTATGGATGCCGGATCACCCACACACTTCTTCAAAAGAGAAATGTGAAAGACTGGATGCACTGCTGCTAAATCTTCTGGCAACTCTAACTCATAAGCCACGTTACCTATCCTTTTCAAGATCCGATAAGGGCCTACATATCTGGGACTAAGCTTCCCTTTCTTGCCAAACCTCATCACCCCCTTCATGGGCGACACTTTCAGGAAAACCCAATCATCAACTTGGAACTCTAGTTCCCTTCTTCTCACATCTGCATAAGACTTCTGGCGACTCTGAGCAGTCTTAAGTTTATCTCTAATGAGTTGCACTTTCTCCATAGTATCAAGGACTGAATCTGGTCCTATCAAGGCTACTTCACCTACTTCAAACCAACTAACTGGAGATCTACATCTACGCCCATACAAAGCCTCATAAGGGGCCATTTGAATGCTGGAATGGTAACTATTATTGTAGGCGAACTCAATAAGAGGGAGGTGATCATCCCAACTACCCTTGAAGTCAATCACACAAGCTCTCAACATGTCTTCTAAGGTCTGAATGGTATGCTCTGCCTGACGATCCGTCTGTGGATGAAATGTTGTGCTAAGGTTAACCTGAGTACCAAGACCTTTCTGAAATGACTTCCAAAAATGAAAGGTAAACTGAGGACCTCTATCTGAGATGATAGACAAAGGAACCCCATACAACCTCACAATCTCATTAATGTAAAGCTTGGCATAATCTTCCGCTGAATCTATAGTCTTGACCGCCAAAAAGCGAGAAGACTTAGTAACCCTATCAACAATCACCCAAATGGAGTCATGCTGTTTGCGAGTACGAGGTAAACCTGTGATGAAGTCCATGTTGATCACTTCCCACTTCCAAGTAGGAATGTCAATCTCTTGAGTCATACCTCCTGGTTTCGATGTTCTACCTTGACTTGCTGGCAATTGGGGCACTTAGCCACAAAATCTGCTATATCTCTTTTCATACCATTCCACCAGTAGACTTCCCGCAGATCATGGTACATCTTAGTGGCGCCTGGATGAATAGAATATCTGGAATTATGGGCTTCTGCGAGAATATGTTGTGTCAATTCACCCACATCAGGAACACACAATCTACCTTGATAGCGAAGTACACCATTTCCCCCTTGGGAGAAAACCTCCACTCTCTGATTGTGGACTGCACCCTTAAGTTCAAGCAAGATTGGATCACTATCTTGCTTTTCCTTAACCTCTACTACCAAAGAAGATTCTGCCCCATTCTAAACCGTTACACCACCATCTGATATGCTCATAAGATGAACTCCTAGGCGAGCAAGTCTGTGAACATCCTTTGCTAGCTCTTTTCTTTCTTCCTTAATATGTGCTACACTACCCATGCATAATCTGCTAAGAGTATCTGCTACTACATTCGCCTTACCCGGATGGTAATGCACACTCATATCATAATCTTTGAGGAACTCAAGCCACCTTCTCTGGCGAAGATTCAACTCTTTCTGGGTGAACACATACTGAAGGCTCTTATGGTCTGTGAACATATCTACATGAACACCATACAAGTAGTGTCTCCAAATCTTGAGTGCAAACACCACTGCTACAAGCTCGAGGTCATGAGTTGGGTAGTTCTTCTCATGTACCTTAAGTTATCTAGAAGCATAAGCTATAACCTTACGTCGCTGCATCAACACACAACCTAGGCCGACTCTGGATGCATCACAATAGATCACATAACCATCTGAACCCTCTGGTAGAGTCAAGACAGGAGCTGTAGTCAACCTAGTTTTCAATTCTGCGAAGCTTTTCTCACAATCATCTGACCATTGGAACTTAACCTTTTTTTGAGTTAGCTTAGTCAATAGAGAGACTATGGATGAAAATCCTTCTACAAACCGTCTATAATAGCCCGCTATACCCAAGAAACTTCTAATATTTGTAGCAGAAGTAGGTCTGGGCCATTGTTTCACTACTTCTATCTTTTGGGAATCTACTCGAATTCCTTCGCTAGACACAATATGCCCAAGGAAAGCAACTGATTGTAACCAAAACTCGCACTTGTTAAATTTTGCAAATAATTGATGATCTTTGAGAGTTTACAGAACAACTCTCAAATGACTCGCATGTTCTTCCTCATTCCTAGAGTAAATGAGGATATCATCAATAAAGACGATAACGAACAAGTCCAAGTACTGCTTGAACACTCTGTTCATCAAATCCATGAAAGTTGCAGGAGCATTGGTTAGTCCAAATGACATGACTACAAATTCATAATGACCATACCGAGTTCTAAGGCTGTCTTCGGAATGTCACTATCTCTGACTTTGAGCTGATGATAACCTGATCTGAGGTCTATCTTTGAGAAATGACTAGCACCCTGAAGTTGGTCAAACAAGTCATCAATCCTGCGGATAGGATACTTATCCTTGATTGTGACTTTGTTCAACTGCCTATAGTCAATGCACATTCTGAGAGAACTATCTTTCTTCTTTACGAACAACACTGGTGCACCCCATGGCAAAATACTAGGTCTGATGAAGCCCTTATCTAGAAGGTCTTTCAATTGTTCTTTCAATTCCTTAAGCTCTGCTGGAGCCATTCTGTAAGGAGGAATAGAAATAGGCTGGGTATCTGGAAGGAGATCAATTCCAAAGTCTATTTCCCTTTCGGGAGGAACTCCAGAAAGATCTTCTGGAAACTCACTGACTACATGAACTGACTCAAGAGTTGGGGATTCAGAACTAGAATCCTTAACCCGAACTAGATGATAGAGGTAACCCTTAGAGATCATTTTTCTGGCCTTAAGGTAAGAAATGAATCGACCCATAGGCGCTAAGCTACTGCCCTTCCATTCTAGGATTTGTTCGTTTGGAAACTGAAAACGAACAATCCTAGTTTTACAATCGACTGAGGCATAACAGGAATGTAACCAATCCATACCTAGAATGACATCGAAGTCTACCATTTCTAACTCTACAAGATCTGCTGAGGTGACTTTATGAGAGATTGTGACAGGGTAATTTCTGTATACCCATCTAGCTATAACTGGGTCACCGATTGGAGTAGAGACTGAGAAGGGTTCTGAAAGAGTTTCTGGGCTAATACTGAATTGGACTGCTATATAAGGAGTTACAAATGACAAAGTAGCCCCTGGATCTAATAAAGCATAAGCATCAATATCAAAGACTCGTAACGTACCAGTGACTACATCAGGAGAATCTTCCCGATCTTGACGAGCCCGAAGAGCATAGAGCCTGTTTGGCGCTGTCCGCCACCCGCATGCCACCAGAATAGTTACCCTGTTGAGTCGGGCGACCTGCTGGTGCTGCTGAAGTTGTAGGCTGAGCTCTACCATTATTTCCTCCTTGACCTTGTCTTGAAGGACAATCCTTCAATCTATGACCAGACTGACCACACCTAAAGCATCCTTCTTTACCTGTAAGGCACTCACCCAGATGGTTCTTACTACACTTCGGGCAAGTTGGGTAGGTTTTGGTGCCTGAAACACTACCTTGAGACTTAGAGCCTGACGCCCTACCTTTCTGATCATTACGGAACCTGGGGGATGGAACACTAGCTGATGAAGGGGCTAGAGTCGAAGACTTCTGCTGAAACTGCGAGCGATTTCCACCACCCAATTTCTGTTGGGAATACTCGTAGTTACCTGTTCTTGCATTCTTAGTCTCCTTAGCTCGTTCCCTAAGCTTATCACCCTCAACCTGCTGAGCATGAGTCATGAGGCTAGAGATGTTCATGTCTCCCAACAACATAGCATTCCTGCACTCTGTTTTCACTAAGTCTGACACTCCATACAGAAACTTATTCATCTGAGCCCTAGAATCAGCAACCATGTGAGGAGCATACCTGGAGAGTTGGTTAAACTTGAGCCCATACTCTTGGACAGTCATGTTACCCTGCCTTAAGTTCATAAATTTCTGGGCTTTTGCTTCTCTCAACTCTATGGGGAAAAACCTGTCCAGAAAGGTTTCGCTGAAACAATCCCAAGTAATAGGAGAGGCATCTGTACCCTTGTTCTCCTTCCACTGAGTATACCAGATATGAGCCATATATTTCAGTTGGTAAGATGCTAACTCAACCCGATCATTCCAGCATTTGAGACTTCCTGATCTGGAACTGGAAGAGCTGCGTTTGCGTTCCTAGCATTTGCATTCCTGGCATAAGCTCTACGAGGAGGCATGATCACTGAAACATAGAACGTCAAGTTAGAATGGAATTAGATCATACCTTACGCATGATAAGAGTAACAAGAAAGTGAAGTTTTTCCTAAAACACTTCATAGCCTCCCTCTCATTAGATGTAGTGCACTTCACACCCATGAAAAGGACTCTACTTAGTGCGGCTTTTCAGACATCCTAGGGCTCTTAAACCTAATGCTCTGATACTAAGTTTATCACGCCCCGAGCTACCCCCGAGACGCGGACACGGGACTTAGGACCACAAGTGACCCCAAGCTAACCCTGCTGGCATGACCATGAGCATACTAAAGATAATAAACTGATGCAGAAGCTAAATCATAAATAAACTAAAGAGATGGGGAATACCTATATACTATAACTAAATATTTGAAATCTGAGAGTTTAATACAAAAGAAATATCAAACTCAAAATACTAAGCTGAATCTAACTATGTCAGAAATAAGCCTCTAAACTGACTAGAAATGTTGGGACATGCCCCAACTAGATCTAGCAAAACTGAAACTAAAGGACTAAAAGCGATAAAGGTAAACATGTCACTAGTCCTCGAAGAATGAGGACTCACCACTGATGCTGCTGAACTGAAGATCGAGAATCGATCTAAGCGTGATCTGGATGCTGAGAACCTGAACCTACATCACGAGAACATGTAGCGCACGTATGCGTCAGTACTGGAAAGGTACTAAGCATGCAGGATAGAGTAAAGCTGAAATAACACATAACTGAACAAAGTATACTAAGCAATGATATAATCTGGATATGATATAGATACTGAAACTATTGAATACTGAACTAACTGATGCAGTGACCAATTTATAACATGCTGAGACTGAATACTGAATATATTGATAAATGGTCAATGCAATAGAGTCTGACAGAACTGTGGGGGCTACTAATAACCGACATAAAACCACATGAGCTAAATGTGGAGTTCAATGTATACGCCCCATCGAGAGGACCTAATATACCCTGCTAGAGGTATAGAGGCATGTTGGCGTGATCACTAAACTGATGTTGCCCACAGAGGAGACTTACACCTACGTGGCTCGTAGTTCTAGGATTATATGGGTACACTGAACCCTAGTCCAACTCGATATTATGCTACTCCCAATGAATTAAGTGGTTAACTGGTTATGACTGAATTTCTGTAAGTTACTGGATAGCTCGAACTGAACATGCAAACTGAGAACACAACAATTAATCTGATAATGATGCATTCATAAACTGAGGCATGTAAAAACTGAATACTGAAATATCTGACCTAGCATGTGTAATTCAAGAACTAATGAAATACATAGCTAGGGTTCTGAAATTCATGCGATAAACTGAGAAATAACATGATAATTTGATTTAGAACATTTTAAATAACTAATTCATGATGATCTTCTGTAATTCTAGAAACCCTAGGTTTGTTCATAATCATGGAATCAAGAATCTGACTGAATTCTAGGGACCTAATGGGCGAAAGGAACCCACTAGTGAAATCCCACATACCTGGTGATGAATTTCACGGAGAAATCTTTCAATTTCGGGGCTGGAACTGAAGGAACCTTGGTGCGTTCTTGAACTAGGGTTCTTGACCTCTTTTCTCCTCTCTTGATTCTAATTTTCTAAGTTTGATTAATGATTTTGACTAAGGTAAGTTCTAGTTATATTTCTAGGATTAAACTGATTAAAACCTCATGATTTAGGGTCTAAACGACGTATCTTAGGGGTTAAACGAAATAAGAAAAGACCAAAAGACCCCTGAATTAGCTGCTGTCGGAGTGATCTACGGATTGGACCTACGGGCCGTAGGTCAATCTACGGTCCGTAGATTGCGTCCGTAAGTCAAGCCTGCTCGACAGGCCTTCACTAAAACGAGCATAACTTTTTACTCGGAGGTCGGATTTTAGCAAATTTAGTGGCGTTGGAAAGATAATTCAATTATATATCATATCATAGGTAATGGGACACACAATTCTTTTTGTGCTAAAAGTTATGACCATCTGAAGTTGACCCATCAGAATTTTCAGCTAACTGGCTGTTGACCCCTCATCTACGGTCAGACCTACAGATTGTGGATCGAATGACGGTCCGTGTTGGTCGACCATAGTTCATGTCAGAGGCTGGGTTAAGAAGGTATTGATCCACCGACACAGACCACGGACCGTGGTCTGATCTACGGACTGTAGGTCTGTCCATGAATCGAGACTTAGCCAAATTTTCTGAGCTTGGCTGGGGAGGAGTTGCAGTGGTAAACCACTGACCACCAGCACGGGCCGTGGTCTGACCTATGGTCCGTGTATGGCAACCGTAGGTTGCACCTGCAACTTTTCAAAATCTGCATTTTGGTCTGTTTTTGGATACGGGGTGTTACATTATTGGGAGATTCTCAAACTAACAATCATCACAATGAGCTACATGATGATACAACGTCTCACCCACGCATCCAGAATTATCCTATACCTTGTTGGGATATACGACACCTCGACTAAGTGGATCCACTAAGCTATACTTAAAAAGCAATAAAGAATCATCTAAAAAGTATGACCCTTACCCCGTGTTAGCATACATGGTTTATGAGGACTTTCAATTGTCTTAACTCGTCCCCATATCGGTGCTCAATTCTACTCACAATATTATATACTCATGCTCATATGTTTAGAAACATAACACTTCTTCTGGTATGGGATAATTGCTCAAACTAACCTCTTAAAAGAGGTAACTACTCTTGAAATATCGTTTGAACTCATAACTCGTTTAGAAATCTATGTTTCTATTTTATCAATGTAAGAATTGATACCTTTGGGAATACCCGAATGACCCGGAAAATCATTTTTGGAAATTTTCATAAGGTTACCAATTTACCAAGTCATGTTTGATCAGTTTGTGAAGTTAGTTTGGAAATTTTGAACTATTAGAGAACTACGGTTTTTTATTTGGTGAATTTTTGTTAAATAATTAATTTATTTAGTTAATAATAATGGGCCAAGTCTTAAATTTATTTAAGACCCTATACCACTTGTCCCATATATTAAAATAAGTTAGTAGGATTTAACATATTAGTCCATAATTTGAGAAAGTGGCAGAGAGGCACAACTTGGCACTACAAGAAAAGCACTTCGTGCTTCAGGTAAAACTTCAAGATCCATTCTTATTATGAAAATTAGTTGCTAAAATGGATAGTATACATTTTAAGTTAATAAATATATATTTAAGAACACAAATCATTTACGTTGTTGTCCGGAAAGATTCTGCTAGAAATAATGGCAACCATATTGTATTAATTAAAGACAATCATTTAAAGAAACTAGTGATCTAATGATGAGTTAATCATTTGTGACTTCATATTTTTGATTTTTTTTTTTTGATAATATAGGCATGTTTAGACATATTGATTCGTTACTAAAGGTTAATGTTGGCTTAATTCGTGTTGGGTTGGAGCTTTTCTTATAGTTATCTTATTTTGATTTAATTCTTGAAATTTTAATATAAGTAATTAAATATTAGGTGTACTGTGTTACACAAATACCCTAAGAATTATAATATTTGGAGATATTAGAACTTAGTCGTAGGCTTGAAATATGGAGGAAATTGAAAGAGAATACATGTTAACTGGTATCATGATTTAAGAACTTACTTATTGATTTGGGTGATTTTTTGGGAGTCTAGATATATGGTAATATGGGTGTTGTTAACTTTGAAACCTAATTGTGGTTATTCATTTGAATAGATTTCATTGATTTGGAAGACCAACGAAAGTGGAAAGCTCAAGTCTCAAAGTTATTGTTCGATTAATTAAGGAAAATGGATTTATAAACCCTTTTTAAGTGCACAGAATTGTGTATTTCCTTGTGGTATGTGTTGGGAAGTAATGGGACTTGGCTGTAACACCCCAAATTCAAGTTAGAGGGCATCACTTGTTAGAACTCCAAGATGCCACTTCCTAGGGACCAACCACGTCTCGTGGGTGAGTCCATGCCCCATAGGTGGCCCTATGGATGAGCACCCAGAACATTGCCTAAGGCAGTAACCATGCCAGGACACACGTCCCGTCGATTGGTCCACGACCTGTGCTTAGGGGTGTCGAAGGTGGATAGAAAATTTTCTGACAACCAACCATGTTTGACCAGGACGGACCGTAGGTCCATCCACGGCCAGTCCATGTGGTTTCGTGGGTTAGTCTGTGCGATTTTTTTAGGGGTACAATGGGACTTTCCAATTTTAAGTAGAATTAAGTAGTGTCATTTTACCCTAGTGTAGACCACCTATATAAGTACTTTAGACCCCTAAACTAAGTCATTCAAGTAATTCTCTCAAACTCACCAAAAGAATTGGGTTCCTCTCCCAAATACTTCTCTCTCTAGAAAATTGAAGAAGAAGAAGAGGGTCAAGTTAGGTCAAGTATATTCTCCAATCTTCCAAGCTTTGTGGCTTTGTAATCAAGATATCATGGTTTAATCATCTATGGATTCCTTTCATCGATGGAGTCTTACGATTTCCCCAATTTAGAAGAAGAAATCCCCAAGTCAAATTAGGGTTTCTTCTAATGTTATGGGTTATGATCCAATTGAGTGGATTATGGTTGTTTATGATAGAATTGCATGTTTTTAGTATGAGTATACATGTATCTATGGCTAACCAATGATTCTAAGATGACTTTGATCTAGATAAGTTTTACGCCATGAAAGGGGAATTGAGTATTTAGAGGTAATCTTCTAGGATTGATTAAATACATTATAAATTGCTTGAGATTGCAGCATATATACAAAAATTTCTTAAAAGTAAAGCATGTATTCATGAATATATTGAAATCAAAGTATATGTAATGAATTACGACTTGTAGGCTTTGAGATTAGAATTTTCTTGAGAACTAAGGCATGCATAATGAATGATGATTAGTAGGGCATTTAGAGTAAAGCTTGTATGATTGATTATTGTTAGAGATGTCTTGAGATTGAGGCACACATGATGAATTATGATGATTAAGGCTTTGAGAGTAAAGCTTTAGCATGAATTTTTCATGATGTAATAGGATTGTTGTGGAAGGATTTACCCACATGATCTATATTATGAATGAATAATGTGGAAGATTTTCTCACATAGAATGATTCTAGGTTGAAAGGCTAGCTCACATAAAATGAATCAAAGCATGTATGAACTATAATATCTTCAAGTAGTGATATGAAATCCCTTTATGAATAGCTTGACTTGGTAAGACAAGACCAAGCATGCTAGTTTGAGTTAGTAGATCTCATGGATAGCCTTGGATTGAGCAATAGTACCCTTCCAATGGTTAGCTTGAACTAAGCACATTAGAGTGCTTTGCATGGTAGCTTGACTTGGTGAGGCCACACCATATCATGATAGATTGGATTGAGCAATAGTACCCTTCCTTTAGTAGCTTGGACTTAAATAAGAGATTGCTTTCAATGATAGCTTTGTCCAGCATAATGAGGTACTTTTCCTTGGAAACTTTGAATTGGTAATCATAACCATTCATGAGTAATGATGTTGATTGGACTAGTAACGAAGTATTTTCCCATGAATAAAATGAATAAGAGGGATTAATCCCTAAATCAAAGTAGCATAGTTCTGATGAAACAATATTACTTCAAGGAGGCATTAGAAGTTTGTTTTGTTATGAGGTTACTTGTTGTGATGTTAGATTAGCTTAGATTATTGCTTGATCTACCTTCTTTGATATGTATTACTAGAGGTGGATGACCTATGTATTGACTAAGAACATGTGGGGGTTACCTGTAAAGTGCTCCTCTTATGATATGATGATTTATGTACATTGAATATGCTTATGACTTATGTTATTATCTCTTATGATTATGGTATATGTCTTATGTTGATTAATGCCTATGTTATGCTTATTAATGATTTATGGTAGCCATCATATTTAGTACATTTTTGTACTAACGCACACTCTTGCCTACATTCTTATCTAATGTAGGGTCTAGAGATATTGACTTCCATCCCCGTGGCTAGGTTCATAGTAGAGCAAGGAGTGAAGATTTTGTGAGTCCTCATAGCATCGAGGATTTGATCACATTTTCTTTATGTCTTTCTTTTTATACTTTAGAACTATTGTATGGGATGTGTGCCTAAGACTATTCATATTTTAGATGGGTTGAGACAAGTGTTATAGACTTTTGTTCCATTTTGTGAAACTTGGATGTTTTAAATTTTCGCACCATTTTCTATTACCTTATGTTATGATATGCTAAGAAGCTTGTTTGAGGCCTCTCGGGGCCTCTTGTACGCCATGTTACATTTAGGGTATACCCCTGAATCGTGACAAACTTGGTTATCAGAGCACAATGTTTAGAATGGTTCTAGGATATCTCAAACAGCATCAAATAGAGTCTTGTTCATAAATGTTAAGCGCGACACATTTATGAATGAGAGGCTACTAGATGCTTAGGAAACTTCAATTCTTCATTTCTCTAAGTCATGCCATGGAGTTTAACTTTATACGTTTTTGTCCTAATCCTTGCCCGATGGTTTTCAGGATATGACTACTAAAAGGGCTGCTAGAAGGATGGAGGGAAACAATATTGATCAAGAGGTTCTTCCTTAAGTTTGTCCCCAAGCTCCTCTTCAAGCTCTGATTTACCCATTGAATGAGAATGTAACAAATGTGGAGTTTAGCTCGGATTTCCAAGTGTTGGCTCAAGCTATGATGGCACAAGCCAATAGAAAGGTGGTAGCCCCCGTGAACCAAAATGTGGGTATGTTGGCTTCAATAGTGAGCGACTTTATGAGGATGAACCCTCTAGAATTTCATGGTTCAAAGCTTGAAGAAGATCCTTAAGAGTTCATAGATGAGGTTCATAAGGTGTTATACATTATAGTAGCTACTTCGGCGGAGAAGGAAGAATAGGCCACTTACCAGCTCAAGGGGTTGCACAAGTTTGTTTTAACCAATGAAAATAAGCTAGACCGGTAAAAATGGGTCCCATAGAGTGGGAAAGGTCTAAAACTGCTTTTCTAGATAGGTGTTTCCCTCTTGAGATGATAGAGGCTTTGGTGCTAGAGTTTATTAACCTTCGGCAAGGTAATATGAGTGTTAAGGAATATGCATTGAGGTTTACTCAATTGTTGAAATATGCTCCATCTTTAGTGGCTGACTCTAGGTCGAGAATAAGTAAGTTTGTGTAGAGTGTGTCTGATTTAGTAGTAAAAGAATGTCATACCAACATGCTCATTGGTGACATGGATATTGCTCGTCTTATGACTCATGCTTAACGGATTGAAAAAGAGAAACTAGAAGGGAGATCTAGGGAGAAAAAGAGGTCTAGAAATAATAATGATAATTCCTCTCATGTAAGGTCCGATGAACATGGTCGTCCAAAGTATCGACAAAGTTTTTCTAGTCAAGATTTCTCCAATTATCCGAAGTATAGTGAAGATAGGGTGTCTAAACCTAAACTGCAAGGAATTAGTAGTGAATCCCTATGACCTACTTATGCTAGATGTGGAAGGAGACATGAGGGTAATTGTTTAGCCTTCATGCAGGATTAATTTAGCTATGGTGAAAGTGGCCACAAGATGAGGAATTTTCCAAAGATGAATGCTAAGGGAAGAGAGGGTACGAAAGTTCCTCCCAGTGGTTCAGATGTGAATGATCCAAAGCAGGATAGGTTCTACGATCTCCAAGCTAGATGTGAACAAGAATGTCATCTAAATGTGACTACCAGTTTATATTTTATGTTTTGTTAGATTCTGGTGTTTCTTTATCTTTTATGGCTTGATAGTACCTTATATGCTAGACTTTGATGTCATCTTTAGTATGAATTGGCTGCATTATTGTTATGTTTTATTGATAGTAGAACCCAACATTGCCATTATGAGTTTTGGGAATGTTGAAAAGATTTGATGAGTAGGGTGTTTAGATAATACCTTCATACGTTCAATTAGTGGACTCCTATAAAGGGTAGTAGTATAGTCCACCATGGTTTAGAATCATCTTGTGTGATGGATTTGAAAGATTAGTGATAACTTGATTTGACCTTAGGATTGAAAGAAGCGGTGCTTAGAAAGTCCGTTTAGGCCTTTCTCAAGGGGGAGATTATGTTCTTAGATAGCAAGGTCGTTGAGTGTTCCTAGTTCTTATGATTTGGGTTTACTTGAAATTCTCACCTTTGAAAGGTGTAAGTAGTCTGGGAAGGTTAGTCCCCCTTTTTTGTAGGCCCATATAAGATCTAGAGATGTGTTGATACGGTTGCTTATAAGCTAGAGTTGCCAAATGAGTTGGCATCGGTGCATCCGATTTTCCATGACTCAATGCAGAAAGAAGTGTGTTGGAGATCTGACTTTCATAGATCCCTTAGAATGGTTGGGAGTTAATAAGAATTTGTCTTATGAAGAAGTACCCGTTGAGATCTTAGACTGGTAAGTTAAGAAATTGAAGAACAAGGAAGTTGCTTCCGTGAAAATGTTATGGAGGGATCTTTTAGTTAAGGGTGTTAATTGAGGATGTCACTTAGGAGGTCGAGGCCAATAAGATGTCCCAATATCTTCATCCTTTTTCCTCCTACTCCTCTTTTAGCTTGAGATGAAGAGTTCCTCATGGTTTGTTCTTTGTGTGAAGTCATGTGTGTTTTAGATGTTTTCATGATTTCCTTATATTGTACATGTTCATGAAAAGCTTATGTTTAGAAATAAAATGAGTTGAATGATTGATTTTTCGTGTTATAGTGCACTGAGTATGAGTTACCTATAGACTTCATGAGATGAGTTGTGAAATATGCCTTAGCTTGGAGTTGAGAGGTTCCTCCTTGGATGAATGTTATGAGTATAGATTGCATATAGGCTCCATGACATTGTGTTGAGCATGCATTTAGCTTGGAGATGATAGTTCCTCCTTGAATATGAGAAATGTTAAAATTTCATTCATTTTGGGTTGATAGATGTAGCTCCTACCTTCCATGTGATTCATTGAGCCTATTTAGCTTGGAGTTAATGATTCCTCCTTGGTTGTATGCATTTGGATGTGTTGCTTGCATCATGGGTTGCTAGTCTTGAGTCGTTTCCTTTAAGAAGTACCTACAATGTCATTCGAGGATGAATGCTCCCAATGGGTAGATAATGTAACACCCCGAATTAAAGTTAGAGGGCATAACATGTTAAAACTCCAAGATGCCACTTCCCAGTACCCACCACAGCTCGTGGGTGAGTCCATGAACCATTGGTGGCCCCGTGGATGAGCATCCAGAACACTTCCTAAGGCAGTAACCACGCCAGGACCCATGCCCTGTTGATGGGTCCAAGGCCCGTGGTTAGGGGTTTGTAGGTGGCCAGCAAATTCTCTAACAACCAACCACGTTTAACCAGGACGGACCATTGGTCCATCCACAGCCTGTCAATGTGGTCCCGTGGGTTAGCCTGGCCGATTATTTTTAGGGGTAGAACGGGACTTTCCAGTTATAATTAGAATTGGATGGTGTCAGTTTACCCTAGCATAGACCGCCTATATTTGTACTTTAGACCCCTAAACTAAGTCATTCAAGTCATTCTCTCAAACTCACCAAATGAACTGGGTTCCTCTCCCAAATAATTCTCTCTCTAGAAAGTTGAAGAAGAAGAATAGGGTAAAGCTACATCAAGTCAAGTCTCCAATCATCGAAGATTTGTGGCTTTGTAATCAAGGTATGATGGTTTTTCATCCATGGAATCCTTTCATCCATAGAGCCCCATGATTTCCCCAATTTAGAAGAAGAATACCCCAAGTCAAATTAAGGTTTCTTCTAATGTTATGGGTTATGATCCAATTGAGTAGATTATGGTTGTTTATGATAGAATCGCATGTTTTTAGTATGAGTATACATGTATCTATGGCTAACCAATGATTCTAAGATGACTTTGATCTAGATAAGTTTTACGCCATGAAAGGGGAATTGAGTATTTAGAGGTAATCTTCTAGGATTGATTAAATACATTATAAATTGCTTGAGATTGAAGCATATATACAAAAATTTCTTAAGAGTAAAGCACGTATACATGAATATATTCAAATCAAAGTATATGTACTGAATTACGACTTGTAGGCTTTGAGATTAGAATTTTCTTGAGAACTAAGGCATGCATAATGAATGATGATTTGTAGGGCATTTAGAGTAAAGCTTGTATGATTGATTATTGTTAGAGATGTCTTGAGATTGAGGCACACATGATGAATTATGATGATTAAGGCTTTGAGAGTAAAGCTTTAGCATGAATTTTTCATGATGTAATAGGATTGTTGTGGAAGGATTTAACCACATGATCTATATTATGAATGAATAATGTGGAAGATTTTCTCACATAGAATGATTCTAGGTTGAAAGGCTAGCTCACATAAAATGAATCAAAGAATGTATGAACTATAATATCTTCAAGTAGTGATATGAAATCCCTTTATGAATAGCTTGACTTGGTAAGACAAGACCAAGCATGCTAGTTTTGAGTTAGTAGATCTCATGGATAGCCTTGGATTGAGCAATAGTACCCTTCCAATGGTTAGCTTGAACTAAGCACATTAGAGTGCTTTGCATGGTAGCTTGACTTGGTGAGGCCACACCATATCATGATAGATTGGATTGAGCAATAGTACCCTTCCTTTAGTAGCTTGGACTTGCATGAGAGGATGTTTACCATGATAGCTTGGTCTAGCATATTGATGTGCTTTTTCTTAGTAGCTTTGAATTGGTAAATCATAACCATTCATGAGTAATGATCTGTCTTGGACTACAGAAGAAGTACTTTTCCATGAATAGTATGAATATGAGGGATTAATCCCTAAATCAAAGGTGGATAGTTATGATGAAACAAGATTACTTCAAAGAAGTATTGGAAGTATGTTTTGTTATGAGGTTACTTGTTATGATGTTAGATTGTCTAGGATTGTAGCATGAGTTGCCTTCCTTGATATAAATGACTAGAGGTGAATGAACTATGTATTGAGTAAGAACAAGTTGAGGTTACTTATGAAGTGCTCCTCTTATGTTATGATGATGTATGTGCATTGAATATGCTTATGACTTATGTTATTATCTCTTATGATTATGGTATATGTCTTATGTTGATTAATGCTATATTATGTTGATGATTTATGTTTTCCATCATATTTAGTACATTTTTGTACTAATGCATATTATTGCCTACATTATTATCAGATGTAGGGTCCGACGATATTGCATTCCATCCCTGTGGCACAGTTCATAGTTGAGCAGGTAGTGAAGATTTGTTGAGTCGAAATAGCATCGAGGATTTGATCACCTTTCCCTTATGTATATCTTTTATATTTTAGAACTATTGTATGAGTTGTCTTTAAGACTATTCATGTTTTAGATGATTTGAGACAAGTGTTATAGACTTCCACTTCATTTTATGAATGGATGATGTTATTGAATATTTTTAAAAATTTCCAAACCATTTTCTATTTCTTTATGTTACGATATGCTAAGGGGCTTGTATGAGGCCTCTCAGGGACTTGTACACCATGTTACGTATAGGGTATACCTCTGGGTCTGACATTGGTGATGGGTTGACTTATTCATATTGAACAATTCTAATTATCAAAAAGGGTTAATAGAAGGCAATGAGATTAAATCTTGGTGTGTAATATGTTGAGAATGGTTTGAAAGGCTTATTGACTCATTATTGATGTTGTATTACGATTGCGTTGTTGTGAATTGTGCATTATTATGAAAATGGTAATTTCCTCATTATTTATGTGAACATGTCATTTGCATTGGTTTTGATACGTGGTTGTGAGAAGTGTTATGTGAATTGAGGAAGAATAAGAAATTAAAGAGGATTTACAATTTAGAGAGACGTGTCACACATTACGACATATACTTTTATCGAGGGACAGTCACATGCCATGATGAGTTCTATTATTGAGGGACATGTTGCATGCCGCGATGTTAATTATTATCGAGGGACGTGTCGCACGTCGCGATGCTACCTATTATCTAGGGACGTGTTGCACACCGCGACACTACCTATCACGCCCTGAAGCTCCCCCCAGGACGCGGACACGGGACCTAGGATCATAACTGACCCCAAGCAAAACCTACTCGCATATCATAAGCATACTAAAAGATAAATGAATTAAGAAAGTACTATGCAGAAGCTTAAAACATCATGTAAACTGAAATGATGGGGAATACCCATTACTATTTGAATAAATGAACTGTGAGTTCAATGACACCTGAAATATCAAACTCCAAAGCTAAAACTAAAACTAACTATGTCTGAAATAAAGCCTCTAACTGACTAGAAATGCTGGGGCATGCCCTAGCTAAATCTAGCAAAACTGAAACTAAAGAGTAAAAGTAGAAACATAAGCATGTCAATCGTCTTCGAAGAATAAGGACTCGCCACTGATGTTCATAAATTGGAGATCGGGAAGCGATCTATGAATGATCTGAATGCTAAGGACCTAAACCTACTTCACTAGAAGATATAAGGTAGAGTATGCGTCAGTACTTGAAAGGTACTGAGCATGCATGATAGAATAAAGCTGAACAAAACATATAACTGAAAAATGTAGTAAAGCCATGATATAATCTGAACATGATGAATACTAAATATATTGAATATGAACTAACTGAATGCAATGACCATGTTTACAACATGCTAAAATTAAATATTGAACTATAACTGGTAACCTGGTCAATGCAATAAAACCTAACTGTGGGAGCTACTAATAACCGACATTAAACCACATGAGCTAAATGTGGAGTCCGATGTATACCCCCAGTGAGAGGACCCAATATAAACTGCTAGAGGTATAGAGGCATTACTGGCATGATCACTAAACCGATGCCCACATAGGGAACTTACAACCTACGGGGCACATATTTTTGGGAGTTGAGGGTGACTAACCCTAGTCAAACTTGTTATAAATCCTACTCCCAACGAATATATGAAGTTTATAACATAACTGAAGTATATTGGATAGCTCAATAATTTGACATGCAAATCTGAAAATGCAACATGTATATTTGATAATGAAACATTTAAAAACTAAGGCGTGTATATATCTTTATCTGTCCTAGCTAATGCAATTCATGAACTAAAAGAACTACATAACTAGGGTTCTGAGTTTATGCATGAATCTGGGAAAAACATAATACTACTACATGAAAATCTGATTAGGAACAGTGAAGTGAAGTTTGTGGACTTCAGATGGTCCACATCCTTTCTCAACTCAGAAACCTCAGCTTTCAAAGTCGTAACCTCAATAGAAACCCCTTGTTCTCTCTCACAAGCCTCTACTCTCATTGTGAGAGCATTAATAGATGTCCGGAGGGGTGTCAAAGTAGATAAATCACTCGCTCAATCATCTAGGGCACCTCGACCTCTAGCTTGGAAAACCGCACATCTCTAGAATGGTGTAGGTGCCCTATTTTGAGGAGCATGAAATGAGTGATCGGAGTCCTCGAGGAAGTGGTACCTGAAGAAGAACTTGGGAGCTTGGGAAAGAGTGGAAGTAGATGTAACTGAAGGCCTAAAGGCTGGAGTAAGAAAAGCTGCCTCTGCAGGTAAAAACTTTACATCAACTTGTGGGGATGTGTCCACCGGATATGCTCTCCTCCTATCCACCTCATCCCATGTATTCCCATCCTCTATACGCCGGATATTGGTGGAGGATGTGGGTGTATTCTTAACATCCCTCTTATCGTTAAGAGGAACTCCAGCCCGCCGACACAACTTTGTGATAAACACTAAGAATGGAAGGGATGTTTGGCGTTGTTTGGCCCTCATGACTATCTCCTGCTCTATAATTAATCCTATATTCAGCTGATTCTTAGCAATGATAGACCCAAGACAGGACACCTTTGGATGGTGGAGAATGGACTAGTTTCGTGACGACATGATTGAGCTGCTCATGAACTCGAACCAATGCCTAGCCGTTATGTTCACATCCTTTTTCTCAATAGGGGCCCCAACCTTAATCCACATCGGAGTGGTGTTAGAAATGAGCAGAGTTAGCCAACCTTTCAAGTCATCCAGGATCGGTGAAGTGATCATACTCTGATATGCATGCTCGACGTCTGTGGCCCTATCAAAAATGGTATTTATCTCATTGTTATCATATCGCACTGTCCTTCCCTTGATCACTAACGACTCTACCGATCTCAATGTACTGGCCTTCTTCTTACCCTTTGGTACCAAGTCCTTGTATGATGTATAAAACACCCCGACCAATGTAGGAATATAGGGGCCACGGGGCCTGGTGAAGATCTCAAACTTGTGGAACCGAAGAGTGTCCCACGCCAAATGGTATTGTCCACCACACCATCCTTAGACAGTCTCTTCTCCTCTAGAATGGTCCTCAATCCCTCGGCCGTTAGCTGATTGAGTAATGGGGGAGGAGAACCCTGAACCTGTGGTGCTAGAACCATCATCTTGGTCGGAGGTGGAACTGTATCAACAGCAAGAGGGGTAGACTCTTGGATCCTTGATGGATCTTGACGAGCCCTTGCACGAGTCTCTGCTCACCGTTACTGTAGTAGTTGGTCATCTTCAGGCTCGGAGAATGTAGTTTGAGAATCAAAAGATTCCCCTTCATTGCCGAAGTTCTGCTCCTATCTCTCAGCTTGATGGGCTTTGCCCTTTCCTTTTTCTCTTTTCGGAGGTGCTTTCTTGCCCTTTTTGTTGGAAGAAATTGCTCCCTCATTTATTACAATTCCACATGCTTGCCTGCGGCGGAGCATGCCACTATCATTGCAATTGGTCCTAGCCACATCAAAAATTGTTAGAAATTATTCAAAATAGTTGCAAAATTCAAGTTGCAGAAAGACTCACCAAACTAGTCGGCGAGTCGCTGAGTCACTTTGGCGACCAGATCGGGCTCGCCTAAAGGACCAACTTGAAAAATTCCTAAAAATCAGGCAAGTCAGTAATATTTAGGGCCCTTTGGCTATTCACAGACACTACTCGACAAGCTCAGACTAGCCCGTCAAATATTACAGTGTGTTTTAGGGGTTAGGGGTGCAGAAATGAAGAACATAGGAACTTTTCGGCGAGCTCATGCTTTCCTCCAAAAAGTACAGACTCCAATTGTCCAATTTAAGTAATTAAAATCTATCAAAGGGGGATGTTGGCGAACCGCCGAACCGTTCGGCGAGTTCGACCCAACTCGCAAAACTGCCCAACATGCCAAATTTAAACCCCGTTTCCCAAAATAAAGCTCACGGCCCCCAAAATCAAAATCAAAGTCACACACTATGCAATTCATACAAAACCCATGCCTTCGGGGTACTGAGACTTCCTCCAATTTTGTAAAAAAATGGCCATTTGACAACTTTTTCCCTTAAGAATGACGTCAACCGCTCCATCATTGGGCAAATTATATCATTTGGCAAAATTAGGGGTTACTCAGACTTCACCCAAATAGACCCAACATAAAATAATTGCAACCCAACAATTTAGAGTCAATTTTAATGCATTAAACACGGGGATTCATCATTTTAAGTAATTAGGCACAATTTCAAAATACAAAATAGGCAAACCAACGCAGATAACACAATATAAACACAGTCCCTACACACAACACCACAAATTTACCAAGAGCATTTGTGTTCAACTACTAATCTAGAGTTTGGGGTTCGAAAAACCAACCTTAATGCCGAATAGAGAATTTGATAAGCTAGGCGGCATAGTAATCCAAATCCGAGACAAGATCAAACAAAAAAAAAAGAATAAAATGGGAAAATAATGAAGATCTAAAGTGCAGGTCAGAATGTACGGGTTAGAAATGAGAGAAAGTGCAAAATTTTGATATTTTAAACCATTTGGCCTTTTAAAAACCTTTCAATTCGCGGCCCTTTTTGCGGTATTATTCGACCATGCCGAACCAATCGAAGATGCAGCGAGTGGTGACTTACCTTGCCTATTTTTACAAGACCTCCAGTCAATTTGGGCGTCTAAATGGTAGAATAAACCAGGCTCACCGACCTGTTCGGCAAGTTAGCAATTCTGCCATTGGCCCATTAAATTTTATAGAGTTCCTCTTCTGATTTATGTGGGTCCAACGGCGGTCCAAGTCGGGCTCGCTGACCTCTTCGACGAGTGGCCGACTGGACTCTAGGCTCGCCAAACTGCACATTCTCAAACACATTAAACTTTTCAACATGCAAAATCAACACTCATTATTCAAAATCAAATTAAAAGCATTAAAAACTTGGGTTGCCTCCCAAGAAGCGCCTTAGTTAACGTCGTGGCACGATACAAGTACCTATTCAAGTTTCCTTTTTTGGGTTTGGTGTAGTATCACTAGGCAACCGCTCTTGTTGTCTTGGGTTCAAATGTGAAGAAATTTGACCCATTTGGGTCTCCAATTTCTTAATTGAAACTTAGCAAGAGGTCACCGTGTGGTTATCAGTCGACACATTCTCCTTCATTTCTTTCCGAACTTTATCGGACCCTTCAACCTTGTTGAGAATGTGTGAGAGCTTGTCTTCCGTATGACCACCCTCAGAATCTTTGGGCTTTTGACGCTCATGGGGAGGAACATACCTCTCCTTCTCCCTATCTCTTTCTTTCGAAGTGGCATTATGATGACTCCAATCTGTATCACGGTCTCTCCATTCTTCATCTTTATTCTGACCTTGATTTCCACCCGGTCTTGGGTAGTTAGTACGATTACCTCCTCCTTGGTTTTCTAGGAAGTTAACTTCCTTATTGTACATCACTTCAAATTGGGCGTCATCGGGGTTCACTCCACCGACACCCACAACATTAACACTCTTCGTACCAAAACCCATGACATTGTTTAGCTAAGATGTCTAGTTTGGTCATCATCTTTGCCATGTTTTGGTCTCTCTCTTGATCTTTTTTTATCTGCTCCTTTCTCAGTCTAAAGTTGAGAGAAGAGACTTGGTCCTCACGGGTGTACTACACCCTGTTGATCTTGGTCATGCAATCAAGGAGTTGGGAAGCTACTTCATAGGGTTGTTACATTATACCACAGAGAACAAGTTGATCAACAACTCCTTCGGTCACCGAGTTAAGACTCCTATAGAAGTATTGCAACACCAAGTTTTTGGCAATCCATTAGCTGGGCATTGCAGCTCCAACTTCATAAACCTCAGCCAAGTCTTATGGATTGACTCACCTTCCAAGCATTTGAAACTTTGGATGCTATCCCTACGGATCATCATCTTTGACGGAGGGAAAATCTGACTTGGAACACTATGATCAGCTCCATCCAAGAAGTGATGGAATCTCTTAGAAAATCAGCAAACCATTTGCTTGCCTCGCCCATCAGAGAAAATGGGAACAACCTCAGTCGGACCGATTCTTGCGATATGTTCTTGAATGAGAATGGTCCACACACATCAACAAACTTTCTGATATGTTCATGGGGATCCTCATGAGCCAGACCTTCGAATAAACCGTTCAGTTGAAGGAGCGGAAGCATGGCACTTGTGATGTGAAAACCTATATTTTCTACCGCTGGAGGCAAACGAATGGTCCCAACACCACCCATTTGGACTGGGTCATTGACATCATTTAGGTTATCAACATCAACTTTATGGACCACTTGGCTACCATTACTATTGTTTACGCACATCTCCTCCTCTGTTTTAACACAAGCAATAGAAAACCAAAAACAAAAATAAGTAGATTTATCTATAACAAAAAAGAACAGAATTCAACTTCACCAAAAGAATTTCAAAAAACACAACTTCCCGGTAGCTGCATCATTTTGATTCAACATTTCAAGCACACCTCATCCAATTCTAGGTGTCAACAATTGTATATCAGTATAAAACCCATCTAAATGAGTTGGGGTCGAATCCCACAAGGAGCGGTACGTGTTTTAAATTCAATTAGGAAGTGCTAACGTGGTATAATTAGACATAGGAATAGAAATTATCAAAAAAGACATTTATCAATTAAAGGGGTGACACAAATGTCGGATGGGGGTTTTTGGTTTTCAATTATCAACTACAAACAGTCACAGAAACTTCAAACTAACAATAGGGAGAAGGATTCTCGGGATGTGATCGATTATAGGTAAATATAGGCATATGGGTAATTGCAACTAATAGTAAATAGTTAAATATCAGTGAGTAAGCTATACTATAAGGGGGATAGTTTTCTCTCGAACAACTACCCCGAATCACGTGATTCCTTTTGAACATCAACAAACATGACATTGAAGAACAACCCACACCTTAATTCATTCACTCTCTCGAGCTAAATGTGTGGAATTGGGTTTAGGATTTACTCTCTCGAGCTAAAACTAGCTCAACCCAATACCCACAAATCATCAATCAATAATCTTAGTTCTAAAACCTCTCTCTCGAGCAAGCCAAAACTACAAAGTTAGAATTGCATTTGCAACTACAACTCATAAATTAATCAACAATTAATGATTAACTAATTTCAAAATAACATTTAAACTAGTAATTAGCAATACCCATAAACTAATTCAACCCATAATTAAATGATCACACACCAAGAATTGGAGTTTTAGCTAAACACTAAAAAAATGTAAAAACAATTACCGAATTGATTATCCATGAACTGGGTAGGAGTGATTTAGTCTGTACAATGCTTCAATTTATCGAATCTTCGAAACCCCCTTCAAAAATCTCCAAATTGAACTTCTCAAATTCTTCAAAACTATAAAAAATATAGAGAAAAGAGTTCTAACCTAAAATCGTCTTGTCCAAAATGTATCAAGATACTAAACTAAATATTTAAAATCTAATTTATAGTCACCAAAAATAAGCTATGAATGACCATTTGGTGAATTAAGTTAGACTCGCCGAACCACTCGGCGAGTCGCCCTTTGACCTCTTCCATCGCCTTTTCGCCTTGCCCTTCAGCATCCTCGAGTTCTATAACTTTGGGCAATCTAACTTTGCTTTGCGTAACTACTCGCCCATTCACTGACTGCTTCTTCTTGTCCCTGACTTGGTTTATTTCCTCAAGGCTGGCAAAGTGGAACTTTAGGCGGTCAGACTAGCCACTCGGCGATTTGCCAAGTGCTCTTGGCGATCACTAGGCTTGACTTTCTAAATTTCTTCAGTTTGTTTTGTTCCTTTTTGCCTGGTAGTGTCCTTGATTTGTTCCTCAATCCATATACCTGATTATCAAGGGTTTAACATCAGTTTATCGCAAAAATTAAGCATTTGAGGACACTAAATCTATATAAACAAATCCCCAAATGAGTCAAAATCTTAGACTCATCAGATATGCAATTGTTAAAGTGTTGTAGTTGAGGTGTGTGCTATGTAAATTGTGAACTGCTAGGTTGGATTGGATTTTTGTAGGTTGTTGTTCTGGAGGTTAGGTTGGGGTGGTAAGGAGTACCCACATTCTGTTCCCTTAGCTGGTGTTTAGAAGTTTACTTGCTGAGTACCATGTGGTTTGGTACTCATCCTTTGATTCTACTTTTTTGTAGGTTACGAGACGAGATCTTTGTGATACTTCCTATTTTCTTCTTTTTCGAGACTTCATATGGAGATTTATGAGGTAGATGTTTGTCATCTATGTAACCTTTTTACTCTTATTTATAATGTTGTTACATTCTAGAAACAATGTCATTTGAGACTTGTATCTTTCTTTCAATTCAATTGTAATAGTTTAGAGGTTTGTACATGTGACAAAAAGGTTTTGGGGATGTAGCTAACTTAACTTGTTATTAAAATTAAAGGTTGGGTTTTAGGCGAACTTGTCTTCGTGGATAAGAGGAGTCCCATCACATCCATTTTTGGGTCATGACAAATGCATAGTTCTTTATACTCTTACTCAATTCATACTTGAAAACTCTTTCCCAATAACATATCAAAATCTTATTTTAATATGATCATTGATGACTCAAGAAGTCATACTGCATAAACATTGATGGTATATATATACCATACTTCTCAGAACTCAATACTGAAGAACTCAAGAACGCAAAACTCATAAGTGAACGATATTTCTCCTCTGAAAAATACTCAATTCATACGGTTCATTCTGAAATAAAGACATGAACAAATCAACTCAAGATTTTAATGCATAACATATAGCAATTCAATAATTAGGAATAGAATTTCACAAATAAACATAAACTCGAGAACTCAAAATCAACTCATCTCAAGAATATCAAATCTAGGAGTAAAATCCTAGATTTCTTAATTACTGATCTGAAAGTATATGTTGGGCGTAAGAATGAATTAGTCCAATACTATGATAGCCTTACATACCTGAAAGAACAAGGTTCTTGAAGAATCTGGAAGAAGAACTTGATTAGAAGCCTTGAAACCCTAGCTTGAAGGAGAAAACTCAAGAAAACCTTTCTTGAGATTCTCTAGTTACTTTCTTGAAATCTCTATGGGGAAGAATTGTTATTTTCATTAGTGATTCATAATTGTATGAAGGAACTTGTGTTGGAAAGAATGGTATTCATGGAGAAAGACTTACCTTAAAGAAGAATCTTGAAAAAGATTGACAGAATCTTGAATAGAGTCTTCTTATTTGATTTTTCCTTAGGACTTCAGAGAGAAGAGAATGATATATTAAGAGATACAAATCTGAATTTTTTTGGCTCTTTCATAAGTCAAGAAATTCATTTAAGGTTTTTTTAGAGGTAAAAATACAAAAATGACCCTTTTTAATGTTTTTCCGTCGGCTAATTCGTCTCTGCACTGTATCAGGTTACTAAAATGGTTGTAACTTTATACTCAAACCTCATATTGTTGTGAAATTTGTGGCATTGGAAAGAATATTCAAATACCTTCAACTTTATAGGGTTTGGGCCATGTAAATCTTTATATTATAAGAGATATGGATGTTTAAAGTTGTCCCAAGTAAAGTCTTACATCAAAACATAATCGGTAAGAAAACTTTCAACTCAACTTTGTACTAGGAGTTTCTAGTGAACTTAATTAATATTCAAAATCATTCCCACACTAAAGAATTTATGTTTACACATATATGCAATTTATGAATCACCCGATATGACCCTACAATAAATGAAGAATAATTCGAGTCTTAACTTAAAAAATTTTGAGGTGTTACAGTAACCATGTTATCATTTATGTACTATACTTCAAGTAACGTTTGGATCTTTTGGATTGAATTAACATTTGAATTATCAATATATACCGACGATATAGGATCACTGACCTGGCGGTGCTCCGCCCAGTCATAGATCAAGCAAGTCAATATCCTCAGAGGTAGTCCAACTACATAAGAATCGAAATACACAAGAATTTTAACATAGTTTCTCAAACTGCGTGGTTTATTTATTTTACCCAAGCAAAGGGCCTGTCAAGAAGCTAATACATACTTTTATTGAGCCCATGTGTCTGATAGTTCTAACCGGGTATCAGGCGCCCTACTTATCAAACTCTTTTTTGGGCTAAAAACCACGACTGATTAGACAGAGTCACAAAGACAAAACCAATAAAAGTAGTACTAGATCTATCTATACCTCAATCTCAAAACCAAGTCGAGAAGCCATACTAAAATTCTTCTATATTTAAATAAAGCTTAGATCCGTTCATGATTTATATAAAAGAGAAGTTAGTTATCCGGCATAGATATAATTTTTTAGCCGGACATAGTCACAACTTTAAACAAAAGAAAATTAAAGCTGAAAATAAAGAAGTACCTTGTAGCAAACAACACACTTTACTTTATTTCTTCGGCCAAAGTCCGGTAGGCTTACAATACTTGAAAATATTTTACAAGTGGGGAGAGATAAGTAGAAAAAAGGAGAGAGGGCTTCTAAAACCTGCTCTCAATTAAAGAAAAACAAACCCATTTAAGAAAAAAATGCATCTTTGTACAAGACACTGGGCCCTATCTGGGTCCTGGTAACAGTGTATCTACTGTTGGTGAACAGTGTTGCTACAGATTTTAAAGTATCGAATATATTCATGCTAAATATCTCAAGTTGTAAATAATCAACATGCTTTTGTTTCATTTCAATTAGAGCATTAATATCTCTAGAAATAGGCTCGGTGATAAAAGTATAACTAATATCTTGATTTTATAAGTAGCAGAAAATCCTTTAGCATTTATATTAGTAAAAGGATAAAATGCATTTATAAAAGGAGTTTTCAAAAAGCCTCTAGGATACACTGTTCACTAACAGTAGATACACTGTTACCAGGACCCAGATAGGGGCCTAGTATCCTGTACAAAGATGCTTTCTTTTTTCTATAAATAGGTTTGTTTTTCTTTAATTGAGAGCAGGTTTTAGAAGCCCTCTCTCCTTCTTTCTACTTTCTCTCTCCCCACTTGTAAAATATTTTCAAGTATTGTAAGCCTACCAGACTTTGGCCGAAGAAATAAAGTAAAGTGTATTGTTTGCTACAAGGTACTTCTTTATTTTCAGCTTTTATTTTCTTCTATTTAATGTTGTGACTATGTCCGGCTAAAAAATTATATCTATGTCGGATAACTAACTTCTCTTTTATATAAATCATGAACGAATCTAAGCTTTATTTAAATATAGAAGAATTTTAGTATGACTTCTCGCTTTGGTTCTGAGGTTGAGGTATAGTTGGATCTAGTACTACTTTTATTGGTTTTGTCTTTGTGACTCCGTTTGATCAACCATGGTTTTTAGCCTGAAAAAGAGTTTGATAAGTAGGGCGCCTGATACCCGGTTAGAACTATCAAACACATGGGCTCAATAAAAGTATGTATTAGCTTTTTGACAGGCCCTTTGCTTGGGTAAAATAAATAAACCACGCAGTTTGAGAAACTATGTTAAAATTCTTGTGTATTTCGATTCGTATGTAGTTGGACTACCTTTGAGGATATTGACTTGCTTGATCTATGACTGGGCGAACCACCGCCAGGTCAGTGATTCTGTATCGTTGGTATCAGAGCCTAGGAACTTTCATGGTATATATATAATTGATGTGAAGAATTTCGGCATAGATATATTATCTCTTTTATGGATCAAGAAGATATTAAAAGTACTCGATTAGAAGAGGTAGATATACCTCAAAACCTTGATTTGTTAAACAAATGGACTATTCCGAAAGTGAATATAAAAACTATTTATGATTATGGTTGGTTTGATAAAATCTCAAACAAACAGTTGATAAAAACAACTGAGCAATCTTTGGCGATAAACTCGTCAAAATAAACTATTCGTTTATTAAATAAGCATGATATTGAATTTTATAAATATTAATATAAATTCTTGCATATTGGCATGGTTCAAATTGCCTTCAAGCCTTTGACTCTTAAAGGGTTACCAGAGACTTTCTTAGCTGCTCTTCGTGACGGGAGAAATCTTAATTTTTGACAGTCTTTGATGGGTTCGATAGAATCTACCGTGGCCTATGGCCAGTTTATTTTAATGCTCAGCCAAATTTGCAGTTATCTTTGACTGATTCTAATATCTTAGATGCTTCAACTTTGAATTTTAAGACGCATGGTTATAACTATGCAGCTGGATCTGAATTAATATGCTTGTCTTATAGAATCTATTATAAATTACTTGCTACTTTGAATCATAGATGTAAGTTATATGATACATCTGATCAAACTATTTTGGTAGAATCTAATTTTGCCAGATCTAAGGTCACTACTATAAGACCTATAAAATGGGAAGAAATTAATTTTCCTACTACTTGGATTCTAGATTCTGTTATACCCACTGAACAACCGAGATCTTTGTCACCACCTGAATATTCTCATATTAGTCAAAATTTCGATGGAAAAATTTGTATGCAGTTTGATGAAAAAAGAATTCCTTATAGTAGACATTCTTTTGCTTCTGATAGAAGACTGGTTATTCAACATATTTCTCCGATAGAAGCTTGTTATGGTCCAGCTAGAAATCGAGTTGCTTCATTGCATACTTTATCAACAGTTATATCTGCAGAAAAACAAAAAATTAAAATTGATCCTCGGTTAATCATTGTTCAAACAAATGATAAATCATCTGACGTTTCTAATAAAGATATTCTCTTAATAAGAAGTCTGGGAGGGAATTATCATTTCTTTAAACAGTCAGATATCTACAAAAACTACTGTTTGGACAGAACATAAAGATTAACTAGTTTAATAAACATGGTGTATGTGAGACAGGATTTGGTTAATTTTTTTAATCTATATATATATATATATATATATATATATATATATATATATATATATTATGATTGGTTCTATTTATGTGTGATTAGTATTAGATATTATGATCATTAAATTAACAATATAAGCTGTGTGAAATATATGACATAAAGGGACTGCTTGATAGGAGGGTTGATGTATGAGAGGTAACTAATCTTGAGATTAATTTTATGATGAGTTAATCCCATAATTAATCTATCAACTAAATGAGATGTTGGTTGCCATTTTTATTGCATGGTCACATAAATTAATGTCAACTACCTTCATTTCAATTTGACTTATCCTTTTTTGACTTGTTACAAAGTTTAAGAAGATTAAAAAAATTGAATTTTGTGATCTTAAATTAAAGATATACACATACATAAAATATACCAAAATTTAATCTTGGGACTTATAAATATTATGTAAGAAGTAGAAATTAAAGAGTTGCTAAAAAACAAAGAGACCATCTTTTGTATAGACTTAAAAGGAAAATAGGATAATGAAATTGAAACTAACAAAGTTAGACTATAGTGACAAATTATATCCCACCATAGAGGTTTGTTATTAGTTATCACATTTTTCATACCATAAATAATTGAGTTTTTGTGGATGCCTACAATAGATAAACTTAAAAGTTAATGATTTTCCTTACACAAACGCACATGTATATATATATATATATATAGACTGCTTAAAGAAAAAAACACCATAATACTATTGAGAACTATTAACATATATATTAAATAATTTGCAAAAGAACAACCACATTTAACACAAAAGGGGTGGCAAAATTATTTGGAAAGGTCAAAATTATTTTGCAATATAAAATACGGAGCGACAAGCTTAAACATCCACAAAAATGCAGTATTAACACAATTATAAATTTCAACCCAAATATATGAACAAAAAAAATATGCACAAAGGTGGCCTCACCCCACTATAAACAAAAATCATTTGTCCTCAAATGCGAATAAAATTATCCAAAAGTAAAAGTAAGTAAGACAGAGAGGGAGGTAAAGAAAGGATCCTATCTATGCAGTCTCTCCATCTGTCTGGGCCTCAGTGCCCGGTGTGGTACTCTGAATATGCGCATCAGTGCCCGGAGTAACCTCAGGAGGAATAATAGTGCCAGATTCACTTGGAGCTACTGTGGACATCTCAGTCGGCTATGTCTGGATCACCAGTTGCACAACCATCTCCACAAGATCTGGCAAATCTCTAAATATGCTCTCCTCTCGACTCTCTCTCATCTCATCATCATGTACCACTATCTCCTCTTCGTCAGTCTCTGCATCAGACTCCTCATTTGTTGTGCCATCCCTCTATACTACTCCGGTGGTAGCCGGAGGAATCCCCGAGGTCTCAGGAGCATCCTCATCATCTTCACCCTGAATTAATGAAGTGAAGTCAGTAGACTTCAAATAGTCTACATCCTTCCTCAAATCTACTATTTCGGCTTTCAAAGTTGAAACCTCGGATGTCTTCCCCTGTCTACTCTCACAAGTAGTGACTCCAGTAGCCAGACTATCAACAGAGACCCTAAAGGGGGTCACTACCGCCAAGATAGCACTCTCAATCATCCCTGGGATGGATCTCTCCAATCGAGTCGCCCTTGCATCCGCTGAATAGGCAAGATTCCATATTTTCAGGATCATGGCCTGAGTAATCCTGACAGGCTGGGAGGAGGAGGAAGCACCTAGGTCCTATGAAGAAGAGGAAAGAGCGAATGTACCTGAAGACCCAGAGGCCGAAGTAGGCGAAGATGCCTCTGCAGGTAACGAGTCAACGTCCACATTCAGAGAAATATCTGCCGGAACTACTCTCCTTCAATCAGCCTTCTCTCGTATGTACTCGGCCTCAATACTCCGGATGTCAATAGACGATGAAGAGGTGACCTCAATATCCCTCGCAGTGTCCTGAGGTACTTCAGCACGCCGACACATCTCAGTGATTAGGACTGGGAATGGCAGAGAAGTCTGGTTCTGTTTGGCTCTCATGGCCATCTCCTGTGAAATCAGCAGTCCCAGATCGATGCGTCTCCTAGACATGATAGAGCCAAGGCAAGCTGTTTTCAGATGTCACAAAATGGACTCGTTCTAGGATGACATTATGGTGCTACTGATAAAGCCAAACCAGAACCTAACAGTAATGCTCAGGTCCCTCTTCTCAATAGGAGCTACTGCATCCATCGACCTCGGGGTGGTGTCAGAAATCAGCAGAGCCAACCAACCCTTCAAGTCATCTAGGGACTGAGCAATGGGCAACCCCTTGTAAGGAAGTGCAGAGTGCAACGGTCTATTCAAAACAATGTTAATAGATTCACTGCCGCACCCAACTTCTTTGCCTTTGACCATGACAGATTTCACTAGTCTAAATTCGCTTGCCTTCTTCTTGCTTTTGAGCACCAACTCCCCATAAGCTGTATATAATTCCCAGACCAGGAAGGAATGTAAGGGCCTCGGGCCCTGGTGAACTACTCAAACTCATGGTAGTGGATGGTGTCCCTGACACCAGGGTACTTACCCTTCAGGCCTTCTATAGATAACAACTTCTCCTCTAGGATGGTCTGTACCCCATCACCTTTCAATCTGTTCAGGAGTCGAGGTGGATAAGCGATAGGTAGTGCAGGGGTCACTAGAGGTGCTTGAGCTGGCACTGGACCTATTTCAGGAGGGGTGGCAAATGAGGGAACTCTGGTGGGCGAGGATTGAGATCTAGCCTGGTGTCTATTCCTTCGGTGAATCAAAAGCTCGTCATCTTTCGGTTCAAAAAATTAGCCCAGGTGTCAGCAGCTACTTTCCTAGCTATGTGCTTCTTTCTTTTGCCTTTGTCTCCTGGTGGGAGTTCTTGCCTTCTCTTCTGTGGGAGATTTGATCCCCCTCAGTTTATATTAATGCCCTATGTTGTTTTCTTGGGTGGCATGGTTAGATTTGTGCATACCATATATGCAAAAGATCGGGAGAGATTATGAGAAAATCAAACCTAAGCACAGAAAATCTATTTCAGACAAACTCGCTAATCCAGTCGGTGAGTAGCCGAACCTCTTTGGCGAGCTTGATCGGGCTCGCCGAAGGGATTGGCTAAAAAATTATGGCAGTTCGGCAATGGGAAGCCCCTTTCGGTAAATCACTGACTACTTTCAGCGAGCAAGGGTTTGTCCGCCGAAAGTTACAGTGCGACAAGGGTTTCAAGGGTGAAGACAAAGGGCTATCAAGCATACTTTCGGCAAGTCGCCGAGTGCTTTCGGAGACTTCAGGCTTCTCACCAAAAGTTACAGACTCAAACATCACGTATAACATGAAATTAAAGGTGAGATAGGGTCATTAGGCGAACCACCCAGTGGTTCAGTGAGCTCGACCCAACTCACCAAACAATCCAACGCGCCTATTTTCAATCCATCTTCTCGAATTCAATCCCGCAACCCTCAAAAACAAAATCAAAACATGCAATAGTTAAATTAGGCTCAGACCCATAGCACCCATCACCTCGGAATACTCAGACTTCTTCCGGTTTTGCCAAATTTGGCCATTTGAAGACAATTGCCCTTACGAAGGGTGCCACCTTCTCTTTCATTAAGCAATATACGTAATTTAGCGCAAACACGAGCTACTTAGACTTCACCCAATCAATCTAAACAACATACAAGCACAACCCAATAAAATTCCAATTATTTAAAAACAGACAACTTATGGGCATTCGATGATCAAATCAATACAAGCAAATTTTTTAAATTAAAATTGGCATTAAGACAATCTATTCCTATTATAAAGGCCCAACACACATCACTAAGATACAATAAGTCCAAATAAGTACAACATTTTCAAAGGTGTTCGGGGTTCGGAAACCAACCTTAGATGCCAATTAAAATAGGATTGAAATGCTAGGCGGAAAAGAAATCCTAGTTCCGAGCACCAATCAAGAACCAAAATACTAATGAAAAGCAAGAATATTGAGAATACTAACTTGGTGTGAGTTTGTGAAGTTTAAAAGTGAGGGAAAATGAAGAGTTTGAAAGTTTTAAAACCTTTGGCCATATATAACCGTCCAGTTCGCAACCATTCGGTGACATTAGTCGTGTCCGCCGATCCACTCGGTGAAGCACCGAATGGTCACTTACCCTGCCAATTTCTATTGGGACCTACATTTTCTTGGGGGTTAAGACGTCGATGTTAATTATGGTCGCGGACCTGCTCTTGAGCTCACCAAGTTTTACAAGCTCTGAGTTGAAATTGTGTTGAGCCAAATGGCGAATCAATTCAGGCACGCCGACCTCTTCGGCGATACGCCGACTGGACCATTTGCTTGCCAATTTGCATTTACCAAACACTTTCCGCATTTAAACTTGCACAACTAACACACCATTATTTACAAAAACAAAACTAAAGCATTTAAGGGTTTTGGGTTGCCTCCCAAACAACGCCTTAGTTAATGTCGTGGCACAACACAAGTCAACACTCAAACCTCATTTTTGGGGTTAGCCATAGTATCACTAGGTAACCCCTTGTTTTGCTGCGAGTTGAGAAGGGTCAACGCATGACCCATAAGGTTCTCGAGCAGCTGGACAGATCTGGACTGAGAACCAATTATTTGCTTCATCACTTTGACACTCTCTTTCATTTCTTCCAGCTCTTTATCCTGCCCAGTCACCTTGTGGAGAATGATTGAGAGCATTCCCTCAATGTGTTTAACCTCATTTCCCTTTGGCCTTCATCGCTCATGAGGAGGGATATATTTATCCTTCCTTTTGCATTAGACTTCGATCTCCACCATCTTGTTGGCCAACTCATCCATTTGAGTCATTAGTGCGGCCAACATGAAGTCCTTTTCTACTTCGTGGTTCGTTTCAGCCATTTGATCAAGCAGTTGGGATGCTATCACATATGGCTGTTTTGGAATTCCTCCCGAAATGAGTTGGGCGACCAACACCTTGTTTCCGGGACCAAGAATTCTGTAGAAACAGTAAAGGAGGGCTATGTCGGGAATGTCATGAGTTGGGCATTGAATTATCAGTTCTTTAAACCTTGCCCAAGACTTATGGATCCGTTTACCTTCCAATTGCTTAAAGGTTAGGATGCGATCACGGAACATCATTACATCTAATGGAGGAAACTCCATTTGCTCTCAAGTACTGTTCGATATACTCACCTCCCCTACTTTCAAGTACCAACAAGCAAAACAAAACTAAAAATTAGGTAAGTAAACTACAATTAACAAAAACAAAATTCGTCTTAACCAAGAATTTTCATGTAACACCACTCCCCGGTAGCGGTGCCATTTTGATGTTTGTGTAATCAAGACACAACTTCCAATTCAAGTGTCTACGGTCGTACAATAGTAATATAACCCAACTGAATGGGTTGGGGTTGAGTCCCAAGGGAGCAGTTCCTGAAAATTAATGGTTAAGCGCAAAAAATGCTAAAGTTAATTGTAGCGAAAAACATTATCGAGTATAAACATACTAATTCTAAAAGGGATGACGCAAGCGTCAATTATCAATGGGGGTTTGTAAGAAAAGTAACAACTAAAAAAAAGTAAAAAATAAGAAAACTAGATAGAGAGACGGGATTCTTGGGATGTGATAGGAATACGGGATATACTAGACTATCGGGTACATTCTTTTGATAGTAAATTGTTGAACATTTGTGACTAGGCAAGACTATAGTGGGGGGTAAATTCTCCCACGAGCAACTTACCCCGAATCAACTCGATTTCTCTCGAACACTAAGTTACCGCTTTAAGCACAGCCTCCACCTTAGCCCATCCACTCTCTCGAGCTGAATGTGTGGGAGAAGGACTAGGATTTACTCTCTCAAGCTGAACCTATGTCGACCCAAAACCACCGGCTATCAAGTTAGTAGCCTTAGTTTTACGACCTCTCTCTCTCGCAAGCCAAAAACACTAAGATGAAATTGTATTTGCAACTACAATTTCATTAAGTTCATACACAACTACTAAACGAAATCACATTTAAACAACAAATAAACAGTCAATAAGCAAAACCTAGCAGATAATCTAACCCATATTCACAAAATCACACCCAAGAATTGGGGTTTTAGCTAGACATGAAAAAGAGATAAAAATCGACACCAAAAGGTGTTACCATCAAATGGGTATGATAAATAAAGTCTTTAAACTCATCAAGGATGAAGATTCTTGAAGACCCACATCCAATTTCTTGGAGTTGAAACCCTTTGAATCTTCAAGGATCAAGAACGATGTCTCCAAAAATGTAAAAATTGTTTTATTCTAAAACTTAGTTCTCCAACAGCTTGATACTAAGCTACAAATTTAAATAGGTATTTATAGCTATCAAAAAGTGTACTGTAAAGGATCCACTCGATGCAGTTAGTCAAGATCACCAAACTACTCGGGGATTTGCCCTTTGGTCTGGTACCTCGCCTTTTAGCTTTTGCCTTCAACATCTTTGCATTCTGAATCATTGGGTGATATGGTGATGCTTCGTGGAACTGCTCGGCGATTCGCTGACTGCCCCCTTTCCTCGTAGACTTGACTTTTTCTTCAAGGCTAAACACACTGGAACATTAGTCGAGGTTGTAGGCCTTTCGGCGATAGGCCTAATGGATTAGGCGATCGTCAGGCCGTCTCTTCTTCCTTCTTTCAGCCAGTTTGTTCCTTTTTGCTCGATAGCGTCCATGCTTTGTCTTTCAACTCAAATACCTAAAACTTAAGGATTTTCATCAGATATAGAGACAAAATATGCATTTGAGGACACTAATTCTATCAAAATATAGCCCTAAATGAGTCCAAATTGTGGACTCATCATTGAGCATTTAGAGTCAGTTGGTGAGCCTCCTTGCTTTCCGGAGGACCCCTTTGTTATCATTTGATTTTAGTATTTTATTTGTTAGGATGATCAGGGTCTTGTCCCGACATCCATCTCAGTTGTTTTAGAGGCTTCATTGACAGTCATATGTTAGTTCTTTAGTCTTTTCATTGCCAGTACCCTATGTTGAGACTTGAGTTTGCCTTAATGGCCAGCTGAATGTTCCTTTATAACATTCCAGCTTATTACATAGATTTATCTTTGTTGAGTTAAGTCTTTCGCTGAGTAAGTAAGCTAGGTCAAGGGTTCGCTTGGGGCCAACAATGGTTCTCAAGTGCCGACCACGTCTAGGGTGTAGGCTCGGGGCGTGACAGTATCGGTTGGTTCGGTTTGGTTTTGAAGCTTATCGGTTTGGCTTAATGGTTATCGGTTTGTAGAGATGCTAAACTGTTATAGAACCATTAAAATATTGTCTTATCGGTTTTTTATCGTTATCGATTTAACCGTTAAGATTTGACAAAAAAAAAGGTGACAAACCAAATAAACCATGCACATGGGTTCAAAAGTTACATCTTGCTCAATAGAAAACACTTTTATATTATAGAATAACCAAGTGTTTGAGGCAATCAAAAATAAAAGTAGGAAACCAAACTCTAAGTCAAGTACTTTATATACAAAATGGTATAAATATAATTATTTAATTTACTATTGGGTTATTGATTAACCCATTAAGAAAACACTTCAAACTGTTAAGAATCGATAACCCGATAACAAAAAAAATCAAAACCGTTATCAAAACCGCTAAACCAATAACCCAATACTGATAAACCAATAACTTGTTTTTGGTTCAGATTATCGATTTCGGTTCGGTTTTGAATAGCCCTACTTTGAAATAATCTTTTTCTCTTCCACCCAATACTTAATAGATAGAGCTCATTTGGTTTCACCGTATAAGCTTCATCTTCATCGGTAATTGATATATATAGCAAACGATAAACGTGTAGGGGAGACGAAAAATAATTAGCCCATTCATAACATAACTATTAACACCTGATAATTTCTTATTATCCTATTAATTGTCTAGTACGTACTTCAACATCAATTTCATACTTTCAGTTGATCAATCTGAATTGGTGCATATTTCAGGACAAACATACTTAGGTCCTAAAAATATTTGGTAGAAAGAGTATAAATAGTTCATCCATTATGGATTAATTAGGCACTATATGTTGGGTTCGAAAGTGATTAGGCGTCAGCGGAAGCTTAGAATTGCAAATTAAGATGGTGATAAATTAGATGACAAAAATTAATACTAAAAACATAACATTATTATATGAAACTATATAAAAGAAAAACATTAAACTATTGAGAGAATAAATCTCCCATAAACTAAACTCTTAAACGTCAACATTGGGATTCTATTGTGTTATGCTATGAGAATAAGAATCTTCAATTTATAGATCTCCAAACGTTTCTTCTAAAGAAAGAATAAACCAAATATGGAAGAAAATTATATTTTCCTTTCAGAAAAAGTTCAAGCATTTATGGTAACTAGAAGATAAACTCACGTTATATATCTTCTACATCAATCATACGATTTATATAATATTTTGACAATTTTACACTGAAAGTTCTATGATCAACTTAATACTTATTTTTCCCAGAGATGGTGCCTGTAATTTGTGAAGACTTTTACTCTCCTCTTGCAGCTATAAATGGTCTATTATATTGCGTAGAGGCTGATGCAGGTAATGAAAATCCACAGACAACAAACACATGAATTCCTTGAGGCTTGAAACACAAAGTCTTAGCTTATTTTTTATTTAGCTAATTATACGTATGATAATGCAATTTTATAATTATGACAATGAAACAGGACAAAGTTTGCTTATCTAGAATCATCATGTAGAACTGAACTTGAACTATGAAACAAAGAAGGTTTGCCGATCCAAATTTTTTTATAGAAAATGAGATTCGTATACTTCATAGGGACAACATAAAGTCATCATCATGCTGAATTAGATTTAAATTATGTCGAGTAAGCTTTGAAGCAGGTAATGAACATATAGAGGATATTACCCGGCAATTGTGTGTTCGAGTTGATAGCCATTATATATACGGTTTTAAAAAAATAATAGAACATGTGTTATCGTTGATTATAGCAGTTTCTAATTAGATATCTTAAAACGTGATACAATTCGATAAAGTTGTGAGAATACCTGGTGTGTGAGCCCCAGCCTTTTATTTCGTGCAAGTTATTGTGATGTTACGTCAGTTGATCGTCTTCTGAAGGGAAAGTACTGTAGAAGATGTTATAGGTTATGGTAAATCTAAAAAAGTCATTAATAAGGTAGAATCATAATTGATCAATATGATTTAAGAGGCTTACCTTTTTCAAAAACGTCAGAAGGACAAACAATTTCTTTTCCCTTTTGAGGCACATTTGTTGGCACAACAATCTCACATCCAGTAAGTTCTAGCAAAAAAGTGTGTAGGCATGATTAAAGGGGCATAATTAGCACACCTGGACAATCACATTAAAACACATATGTAAGGGAAAATGTAAGTAATTAGTTTGATGTTCTAACCTTTGTGAAATAGAGGAAGAGAATTCAACATTAAGATTATCCTTAGTAACACATGATGATTTAATAGCTATGAGAGAGTTTGTATTTGCAAGAAGATGCCTAGTTGTTGCCTCTCTATTTTTAAGGCGTCGTTGCAGCAGAAACATATTCTTTTCAACTAATGGCAAATCACAATATATTTCACATTGTTTGGTAATTCTTTTCATAAGCCTCTTTTGTTGTGCAACAATGTTTTCTTCTTTGTTTAGGATTCATTGCTTAAGAAAGTTGATGTGCAAAAGAGTTAGAACTCCAATCAGTTCAACAACTCAAGGTTGCAACAACCTGGAAGAGTCACTGACACAATTGCCTGTTACAATATGTGTAAATTACACAATCAAGATACTTGAAGAATAAGCTGGCAAATTTCGTCATGGAAAATAAATACAATGAGTAGCAACTACGCTAAGCTATGAACAAATATTTATATATGTGATCTTATAGGGTCCTATTTTCAGAAAGTGGAAGGGAACTATACACTTCACACACTTTAGCTGCAGGTAAAATGAGTGAAGTTATTTTAGGCAATTGCTTTGTTCTGTGTTCTGCTCTTTCCTATTGAAATTCATATGTTTTGTAACTCGTAAGGTTTGTGTACACTTTACCCTCTGCAAATTCTACTTATGACTATTGTTATTGTTGTAGTGAGCAGATTTTGTTCAATTTACTTGTGAGGGTAATTCAGCATTAATTTGATTTCTTTTAGTAGCATCATATGTTGATGTTCAGAATAACAATAAATAGCCTCCTTTATTAATACTAGTTTTTTGACAAGTGTGTTGCACGTGATTCCAATTCCAAAAATATATGATATAGTAAATAGTATTTCTTATTTAAGCGAAGATTTGAGTAATAAGCTTAGCAAAAACTAATATTGCAGATTCTTTTGTGAATGTTCAACGTGGATCGTCATATATATTTCTTATTCACACAAACCTATGAAGATGGTAAATGAAAATTTTTATTAGTTAAATTCAATAAGATATATATTTATTTCAATTTGATGATGGTAATCATGTAATTAGTATTATCTCACTAATATTATCTTATAGACAATGTTTGCTTTGTATTTTTCTTGTCATCTAACCAGATGTGCTTTACATGTATTTTCCACATTAAATTGTTTAGCTGTCATATGAACATGTGAAGAGAACAACTACATTTTATATATTCACATATTTTCACATTGGTGATGAGTTTTTTTTTTTTTTAAAGAAACTCGGAACATTTTAAAATAATATATTTTAAAGTTAGAAGATCTTGTTAACTTGATAATACATTTGTGACATATATAATACTTTAATTTAAATACAAATACCTACCCAAATATAAATTTATATATTTGCATTAATGAAAATATTTATTTCATAAAATTAACTAATAAATATATATTTATTTCATAAAATTAACTAATAAATAAATAATAAAAATCAAAATAATACAAACTTCAACTGACGTTATTACAAGTCATATGATCTTTTCTTCGTCTAAAATACTGAAATATTAAGAAATAGTAAATAAGTAAAACAAAAGGGCAATGTTTATTTAGTAATTACTATTTTGAAGCAAACTCACAAGAGTCTAAATCACATAAGTAACATTGATAAATAAAGTCATTCTTTTGTTTTGAGCATAAAAAACAAATCGTGTCAATTCTCTAAATTTTGGAAAAGATATTCAGAAGCATACATCTACATCAGAAGATAAATTGTTAACAAAAACAAATGAATTTAGACTACATCATGTTAACTTTATATATTGGAACATTACATACTAATGTATATATTAAGCAAAAAATAATTATTATATCATCAAAATTATTTTTCTCAAGTACTCGAGGTTATGGACGATATCCTCTTAGGATAGAACAACTTACTTCATCAGAATAGTGGTACCTCATATTCCGCTAAACTTCAAACTCACTCAACGAAAATAAATCGCAAAAAAAAATTAAAATGCAAGAAGAAGAAGAAGAGTAGAAGATTAAAAAAATTGTGGTTGAAAAATAAGAGGAAACCCCTCTATTTATAGTCAACAAAGTGTAGTATGAACGCATGTTTTTTTGTGTCTTATCTGAAAAGTCATGACCTTTTCGAGAAGTCACAACCATTTGGAAAAGTCACAACTTATTGAAAAAGTCACAACTTATTGAAAAAGTCACAACTCATTGGAAAAGTCAAAACTTATTGAAAAAGTCACAACTCTTTGGAAAAGTCACAACTCATGGAAAAATCACAACTCTTCAAAAAAAGTCACAACTTATCGAAAAGTCACAACTCATCGAAAAAGTCACAACCTAAGTTAGGAATATTATAGTAATTTAGCATTCAAGTTAGGAGTTCATGCTTTTAAAATAATATAGAAGATACTTTCACTTTTCTTTAAGCAAAAAAATAAACTTCAAATAAGGTAAGAAAATCAGGGCAAAACCCTGACACTATACACTTGGAGGGGATGAAAGAACATCAGTTACTATGAAAACCATTCTAAACTAAACACGTCTAATATTACCTAATATGATTAATTCATCGAGCTAATAATAACTCTTCAATCCAAAACGTTCAACTCAAGTTTTCACCATCGAATTCTAAATCTATAAAAAAATAAATGAAATCCAACTCTATCATTATATTATAGTAATAAGAAGCAAGACACAACTTAAATTAATTCTAAGAAGCAAGACACAACTTAAATTAATTCTAAGAAGCAAGACACATCTAATTAACTATAAAAAGATTAAAATAATACAAGATATAATGTAAAAATGACTTATGAAAAGAAAAAAGTGGCACAATTGAAAATTTATTCCCGGTTTTGTCACGGTAATAATACGATATTTTTAAATTCAATTATAGATCTCTAACCTTAGAATTACACCACAACATTATCAAATTTTAACCTTGTGCTTTGTCTCAAACTAATTTTTATGGAAAACACACTGAAATTAAACTCCACAATGAAAGTTCAGTATTATAGGCAAAGGTTTTTTACAATACGTGGAGGTAATAATAAAGTAAAATGTTACTTGAGTTCTAATGATACTGCCATTAAATTGCTAAAAGAAGTCTATTAGTTACCACAAACAAATGACACATTTAATTAGAAAAGTGTATGATTAAGCTTATAAATATTTAAATAAAAGTATATTACTTTGATGCATATGTTGGGATTTAAAATTATTATTTTTTCTTAGTGAAAATAAGCATTACCTCTTGAAGATGTTCAGCAATCCCTTATATTCATGATTTCTTTAAAACATATGTGACTCCTGTTGAATGGCCAAAGAAAAGCAAATTCTTATTTTAATTAGTAAAGTAAGATTACACTAAGCAATGTTCGATGGAAGAAAAGAACTTTTTCTATTTGCCAAAGACACCTTCAAACTAATTACTAATAAAGAAAATTTGCCTTCAGGAGAGCCACAACCCTTCATTTCCTATTCACACCTTTAAAACCCAACAGATCCCAACGACACTGTAGATGTTGATGATGACACCTTTTCATTCGAAAAAAAGAGCTTTTTCGATTTGTAAAAGACACCTTCAAAGTAATTACTAATAAAGAAAATTTGCATCTTTGTTTTTTTTCTTTCAACAAAATCACCTGACGCATAAATGGTAACTGTGTTTGTTTTCAGCTTGAGTAAAGGAGGGAGTTAAAATGTGCGCAATTGATAATTAAGAAATGTGAGGAAACTGTCTTAATTAAGAGGCGTACGTGACATTTGAATTATTTTAAAATTATTTTCTGATAAAGATGTAGTAATTTTTATCTGAACTGTGGATTTTAATTTTTTAAAAAGCCGTAAAATTTCAATGCGAAAATGTAGATTCAAAAGTTTTATATTTTAAATGGAAAAGGGTCAAATTACTCCTAAACTATGTAAAATAGACCACTTACACCCTCCATTCCATTGTGATAAAAAATACGCTCGTCTTATCCCAAAAGACCACAAATACCTTCAACAGTTAACTAACCAAATTTTTAGTGACGTGGCAAGCCACATGGGACTAAACCCTCCACCTAAGCATTGACAACTAGGATTTACTTCAAAAAAACTAAACCTTTAGTGGTGACAAAAGTTGCCACAAAATCCAAAATATTGTCACTTAAGATTTTGAATGATATTTAGCAACGACTAAGGTTGCAATAGTTATTCGCTCGTAAAACCTATTCTTTTCAACAAAAAAATATGATAATTAATTTTTGGGTGCAACCTTATTTTCTAAAATAAATAACATGTACTATCAATATTTTAAAAATCCAATATTATTACATAAATAATCAAAATTACTTCTAGCTCGACTCAAATCTCCTACTACATAATGCATTCTTGTAATTTTATGCATTTATATATGACATAATATTAAAATATATATAGTGTCTTCAAACTCCTTCTTGATCGATATCATTTATGATTTTTTTAAAACAATGAAGAAAAAACACAAAATCACATTTTAATGCTAAAAACCAATGAAATCTTTAGTGGCGATATTTTGGGATTTTTTGGCAACTTTTGTCGCCACTAAACGTCTAGTTTTTTGAAGTGAATCTGTAACACCTTGCTTTTTGAAAGAACTAGAAAGAGTTAGAATTGGAATGAAACTATTTTTGGAAATAACCAAATTTGGAAACTTTGACAAAGTTAAGCTAAGTATAAGTTTTGGGTCGACTTCAAACGACTATAACTCCTAGCTCAGAATAATTTAGGTGTGCTACTAGATACCGTAGGAAAGATCTTTGAATTATCTATCCAACGACATCGATTTTGCTCAGTTTCAAGTTTGTATGAGGGAGATATGTCGATTCGAAGTTGGGCTGTCTCGATAAGGAAAGTCAAAACCGAGTTTTAGAAGGGTATTATGGTCTTTTCACTACCCGATTAATTGAATTCATTTTTTGGTAATTAATTTGGGGACAAAATTGATTGGATTCAGTTTACGCTTCATAAAAATAAGTTAGGGTTTTGAGAGAAGAGAAAAGAAGAGGATCAAGGCATTCATCGAGGTTCTTGCGTTTGATTGCGGATTTTTGCCATGGGTTTAATCCCTAAGAGGTATGTAAGCTTCCATAGTGTTGGATTTGTTCACCCACACACCAATCATGTTATTTTATAGCGAAATTTCATTCTTGAAGTTGAAAGATTAGAGTTCTTGATGAGTTCTTGAGAAGTGTTCTTGAAGTTCATCCTAAATCTTATTATGTTGGGGTTTTGATGATTTCTTGAGATGAAAGTGAGTGTTTTGAGGGCTGTATTGATGTCATGACCCAGGGGTACCCCCTAGACGTAACACGGCGTACTTGATCCCAAAGGGGTCTCATACAATCCCTTAGCATATCCTGACATAAGAACATAGGGAAAAATGTGGAAAATTTTCTTTGCAATCGAAGTCTTTTATAAAATGAGAGAGTATATAACACCATGTCTCAAACCATCTATAATACTTGGATTAAAACTCTTGAACACTATCTTAGGGACATAGCCCTTACATAAGTCTAAAACATAAATGAAAGATATAAAGGACATATGGTCAAGCCCTCGAATCCTATGAGGACTCACCAATCTTCTTCTTCATGATCTACTATGGTCTTAACCACGAGGGTAGAATCCGATATCTCCAAATCCTACACTTATAGAAAATGTAGAAATATGGGTTAGCACAAAAATGGACCAAGTATGGAAGTCATGCATAAAAATCCTTAAAACATGCATAAAAGGGACATTTTATTTGAAACCATGTTATATGCTACTTTTGAACATCATCTTTGAAATAGTTGGAGAATGTAGCTCATAAGACAAACCATGCACAATTCATCATAACATAAAGGATATCATCATAATCACAATCATAGTCTCCAACACAACATAATGCATACTCCAATCTTTACAAGACATAGTTCACATGAATAATTACATACCAAGATCATATTATCATAATGGAATTATCACATAAGAAACCCTAAACCATACTTGTGCAATGCATAGATAGGATCCCATAATCCTATCTACACTAAGTATCACTTCTAGGCCACCATGACCATGCATAACATAAGTTCATCTATCTTCATAGCATAAGGAACCCACACTATAACCCCTTTTTAAGTCTTGTGCAATGTATAAGTGAAGTCTCATACCCCTACTCACACTAAGTAAAGCTCATTAAGAAGTCTTAAGTATAGTTCATGTTCATAATTCATATAAAGCGTACATTTAACTCATATTCATCATATCATAACAGAGACATACCATACCCACTCTCAAAGTCTACTTGTGCAATGCATGAATAAAGTCTCATACCCCCACTCATCCTAAGTAGAACCTCTTTAGGAACCATAATACATAACTCATGTTCTTATCATAATTCATAATCTTATCATATAGGGAAATAGCCTTAACTGACATAGACCATGTTGAGCTACATGGAATCCGGTGTTCTACCCCCACACCGAAAATAGGTGTCCTACTTGCTTAAGGTAGAACGTTCATTTTAGATTTTAGGTGGATCCACTAGTTAAAGACCTATGTGGGCACATAGTTATGGGATAAGGAGATTGCTACTAGAAACCTGAACTACTAACGTGGAGGTTTCCATCTCATAAGATAACCATACTGGGAACCCGGACTACTAACGTGAAGGAATGCATCTCATCCTTATATCCACTCGGTGCTAAGCATAATTCCCTTTAAAGTTCATGTTAAGTCTTTACTTAAGTTCATGTTCATGAAAGAATGCACTAGGCACTCAAACTAACATAACATCATAATAGCTCATAGATTCATTAGGTGAGAATGTCCTTTCAACCTTAGAATCATCAATATGTGAGTAAACCTTTCACATCATACTTATAGTGTTTCATGAGAATTGCCTTTCATTCAACACACAAGATCATCATAGTCATAATAGTTCATGCATAATAAAGTGTAAGAGTATGGGGAGAATTACCTTTCAACAATACCATAATTACACAGTAATCATAAGATCTTCACTTTCCAAGTGAATCATAAGCTTATACACAATCATCATAAAGATGTACAAACCCTTATAACTTTTCCCTTCAAGGGCCATGAACCACAAGCAACACCTTAGTCATATTCATGCATAGGGTGTATGTGTGTGATTGTCCTTTCAATGACACAACAACAGCGTTATCATCATAGACACTTCATTTTCAAAGTGTTCATAAAACATGCACATAATATCATAATCATGCATACTCTTCATATCTTGCACTCAAGGATCATAGACGATGTTAAGTCAATATATCTAGCATTTACTATATTAGACATGGATAGAATCATGACTCAAGTGAAACATTCATTTCATGCATAAACTCATGTGATCATAATATAGGTCATGTGGGTGAAGTCTTTTCACAATAATGACATAAACGACTCAACATACATGATAGCTTCATTCTTAAAGCTTTAACTTTTTTAGTTTATTCATTTTAGCTTTTACCCTGTAAACCCCTAGGAGTCATCTTCATGTTACAAGTCTTACTCTCAAGAAATGCCTCGCATGTTCATCATGTATACATAGTTCTCAATGTAACCTAACCACATGCCTCATTCTTGATCTATTATAGTCATGTAGGGAACATATAAACTCAATGTCAATACTACACAACCATGATCACTCATATAAGCCCTTAATCAATTCAATTCATGTCTATAAGCATTACCCTAAAGCAATCCATGTCTAGGTCATCTAATCTAAGGCAATTCATAAAGAAATTCATCAATCTTAGAAGATCACATCTATCCCCTCAATTTGCCTCATTCATGGCACAACATTAGGCTATATCAATTTTACCCTAGAATCTTAGGTTAATCAAGAATACATATATATTCATACTAAAATCATGAAATTACATCATAATCAACCCACATCCACTCAATTGGAACAATTACAACATACATAACTCTATCACATTCTACTAGTATCAACAAATACCCATACTTGAGGTCCAATTTGGGGAAAAAGGGGAATCCATGGATTCTTGGGTAATTCATCATTAAAACAGTAGTAATTCATCAATATAATCATAATATAAATATATTAGGTCATTGAAATCGTTTTTGGAAGGGAATCCATGGCTTAGAATGAAAACCCACTTTTGGAAATTTGAGAGATTTGGAATCTAATTTTGGAAGGGCTCTATGGGTGAAGACTACCCACTGATGAAAAACAACCATACATTAGGTGTAGAATCCAACTAAATTCGTATGAAAAAGTCCTCTTCTTCAAGCCCTAGTTGATCTCTTTTCTTTTTCTTCAATGGAGGTTTCCTAGAGAGAAAAATATTTGAGAGGAGAGTATTTTTAGAATTGATTTGAGTCTTGAGATATAATGACTTAATTGGGTGAGTTTTGGGTTTAAAATGACTTATATAGGGGTCCTAGGCTTGGGAAAAATGACCTATCTTTGAGTTAAAATTATTGGGAAAAGACCCAATAAGTTCCCTAGCTGGAAATTACCGAAATGGCATGATGGACTCCTTCACGGACCGTCATCGTCACCACGACCCATCAAATGGGTCATGAAGAATTTTCAGCATGACAGTGCTTCACTATTTCAGGAATAACTTTTTACCTTGAGATTAAAATTGGGAAAACTCGATGGCGTTGGAAAGAGGACTCATAGACCTTTAATTTTATAGGTCATGGCCCACGTAACTCGTTTTGAGCTAAGAGATATGATCATTTGAAGTTGACCCTACACTCTAAGTCTAATGTAAAGCCCTTCACGTGAGGCTCCACGAGCCATGGTTCCTACCATTAGCCGTGGTGCCTCCCGTGGTCATGGTACAATATCTAGGCAACCTTCCCATTAACCCCTAAAAATCTAAGGCACCACCACGAGCCTTTCCATGAGTCGTGAGGTGGCTCGTGTGAAGGGTTTGTTTTGGGCATCCTTTGTTTAGCCACTGCCTAGCCCACCACGAACCACACCACGAGCTGTGGTCCTCCCCATGAGCCATGGTGATGGTCGTGGAAGGTGAGGCAGTGCCCATGTAAGACTGGACTACCTTAGTCCTCTTCTTTGTCTCTTGCCCTCTTCCTTGGCTCTAACCCTCACACTTAGCCCTAGTTTAGTCTACTAGTTTCTGGGGTGTTACAATTGAGTAGATTAGAATGTACTTATGTTAAGTAATCGAATCCAAGTGATTGGGCAAGAAACCATTCGATTCTAGGTGAGTTAGGGTGAGAAAACGAGCAAAGAAATTAGTCAGATTTTTTGGGTTGGAGCCTGGCGCGTCGCGCCAGCCAATGCACCCCAAATTATGTTCTGAAGTTTAGGGACTGACACCCCACGGTGCTCAGTGCACCAAGGTCGCCTGCCCCATCTAGTTTGCAGTCGGTTGCTCCATATGAGTTCTTTCGAAGGGTACCTTCACTCGTTTTTGATTCTAACTACTCTAAGCTACTTCTAAACACCTAGAAATCATTCATAACATGATCATAACCTTGAATTCATAATTCAAATTAAAATTCAGGGTAGAGTTAAGAGTTAAGTTTTGAAAATTCTTTCGAACATTCTAAGAAAGTCCCTGTGAGTCCTTTTGTGGAGTCTTCTACAACTTCTAATAACTTGTTTTAAGACTCGAGTAAGTGAGCATGAGAGTGAGGAGAATGTATTCATGATTATACACTATCACATAGATCCTTCATATCATGAACCATAACTCTTGAATTTATAATTCACATTCAAGAGAGTTAAGAGTAGAGTCCAAGAGAGTATTTGATTTCAATCGTGAATCCTTTGAGATCAACTATTGATTTGAGCTAAGTTTTGAGGAAGTAAGTACGAGAGTGAGAAGAGTCGTATACATGAGTTCCATGTTGTTATGTAGACCCTCGAGTCAAGTCGTTCATGTCCATAAATTCCGCATGAACTTCATAAATTGAGTACCTTTGAGAGGAGTAGTATATTCAAGTTCGAAGTCTTAGGTATTGAGTTCCTAACCCTTCTGAGATTATACTCCTAATCATGGAACTATTACATGTTACCCATGAAGTCCTTAAGTTGAGTAGTTCATGCCCATAATTCCATATGAACCATATGAGTCGAGAAATCTTGAGATGAGGAGTATGATTGAGTCCTTGAGTTGAGTTATTCATGCTCATAATTCCGCATGAACCTTGTGAGTTGAGCATTCTTGAAATGAGTAGTATCATTGAAGTTCTTGAGTCTTGAGTTGTTGAGTTTCGAGTATCGAGTTCTTTGTATGGTTATTGAAAACCTTGAATTGAGTCGTTCAAGTCCATCATTCAACATGAACCCTATTTTGGGAAGTCTTTAACAACTTTTTCTAAACTTGTTTTAAGACTTGAGAACTTGAGTTGAGAAAGAGTAGAGACGAGTTCATTTTCCTTAAAATGATATATGGGAACTAAGTATTCCCAAGAGTAAATGTTTTCACATTTAAAAAAGGAGGAAACTGAGATTTCCTAAAGAGTTTTGAGCAGTTGAGTAACATCTCTTTTTAGAGAAAGATTTTAAGTAATAATCTCAAACCACAAAAAGAGTTATGTTTTTGAACTATATGAGCTGAGTATATTTTGGGAGTAGTATTGAGCACCGATATGGGGAAGAGTTCAGATAACTCAAGTCTCCATAAACCACATAGCCGATGTGGGTAGAAAGGGTCATACTTTTTAGATGATTCCTTAGTGATTTTTAGCATAGACTAGTGGATCCACTTAGTTGAGAGGTCTTATACCTTGGCAAAGTATAGGATAGTTCTGGCAGCGTGGGCGAGACAATGTATCATCACATAGCTCATAGTGATGGTTGTCGGTTAGAGAAACTCTCACAAAGTTATATTGTATTTTTATAGACACACTGAGTATTATTGTATATTTCAATAATTGAGTTGATATCTACAGTTTTACAACTTTCCATATATATATATTGCATCTTTTACTATTGCTTTATCCTAGAGTATCATGAGTTGAGTATTTCGAGTTGAGTATCTTGAGTTGATATGTGCTTCATTGTGTCGAGTACATTATTGTTAAGTTTCACTGAGTTGAGAACCTTATTATTGAGTTGAGTATCTTATCCTTGAGTACTTCTGAGTTGAGTAAGTTTGAGTAGTTTTGAGTATCCTTGAGTAAGTTTGAAAAGAGGTAAGTATGTTTCCTTTGTATCAAGTTCAAGCTCATGTTATGCTTTATATTTCCCCTTACATGCTCGTATATTACATGTGCTGAGCCATCTGGCTTGCATTGTTTCATGATGCAGATACATGTATTCAGGGTCATTAACAGGAGCTTTGTTGATACCACATGGAGTTAGAGTTAGCTATGGTGAGCCTCATTGCTTCTGGAGGGTTCCACTTTTACTTTCAGTTATATCAGTTGTTAGGATGTTGTGGGTGTTGTCTCAACTTCTATATTTGTCATTTAGAGGCTTTATAGATAGATAATAGAGTTTTAGAAGTCTGTTCATTTAATTTGTTAAATGTTATAAAGACTTAAGTTACCTATTTTATGGCGAGTTGAATAATTTATTTTATTCAGAGTTTTTCATTTGAGTTAATGTTTTGTATTTGAGTTTCATAAATTTTTATTTAGTTTTTAAGCTTTTGCATGCTTAAGTTAGTCTTCTACTTGTAGTCAGCCAGGATGAGGGTTCACTAGGGGACTAGTAGTGGTTCTTGAGTGCTGGCCATGTTCAGGGTGTAGACTTGGATCGTGACAGAATCCTAGTTAGCAACTCTTAGGTGAAGGGATTAGTCCCACGTGGATTGCCACATCACTAACTTTTTGGTTGTGAACTCTTGAGGGTATTTGTGGTCTCTTAGAATAACGGTGGGGGTATTTTTTATCCCAAAATGTAACAAAGGGTATAAGTGGTCTATTTTGCTTAGTTCAGGGGCAATTTTAACCCTTCTTAGTGTTTTAAATTTTAAAAACTAACAAATTTTATTTTTGGTGGTGCTGTCATGTGGTATTTTTTTTGTTTCTCTCTCTCTCTCTCTCTCTCTCTCTCTCTATATATATATATATATATATATATATATATATATATATATATATGTCACGACTCGATTTTTAAGGTCATAATGACATCTACTACACCCCACCAGTAGATTAGCCTAACCATAGTCCGAAGCCATAAGCAACGAACTATCAAGCGGAAGCCAACATTAAGAAGTAAGAGCTTAAAACCAAGCAGAGAACAGATAATCAACAAAAACAATACAGGAACCATCCCAAGACCTGACATCAGTTAGTAGTTGAGCATCTAATCTACAATAGAAGTACAAGACTTTCACAAATACAAGACAAGTACACACTGTCTCTGAATACAATATAAAGACTAAGCCTAGCCAAAATAGATAGAAACCGGTAGCTCCAGATGCCAGAAGCTCACCCTAATAGCTGAAGCCCCAAGTTGCTCTGCACGACTCCAAATCAACGCCAATAACTCAACTGCAATCTTCAAGGGAACAACATACCAGGTAATAATAAATCAATAGTAGAGATTAACATATGGTCAAACAATAATCGAACCGGAACTTATAAGCCTGGAAAGTACAAACAACAAACATAACTGAATCGACACACATAAATTAGAGAGTACAAACAAGTATATTGGTGATAGACAATGCATATGAATACAAGGTGAGTAGCAGAACCATCAGTAACCATAAAAACCTTTAGCTAGAGGTGACAACCTCAAACTGCAAAGCATCAGCCTTAGACTGGAATAACGGCCTAGAACCGTCAACATAAGCCTCAGACCAGAGATAACAACCTCGAACCATGAGCATCAGCCTTGAACAAGAAGCAATAGCCTAGATCCATGAGTAGCAAATAATAGGGTTGCCTACCCAGTTAGTAAACTCCCAGGGGTACTAGCAAGACCAAAAGTATGCATGCAAGGGTGTCGATGCGCCGACTAGTCAAATAAAAACTGAGCACATCCTGAATGTCTCTAATATCTCAAGTAGAAAGAGGAGCACGCCCCTAACGCCTCGTAATCTAAAAAAATAGTAAGTCAAGTGATCCTGGTGGTATGAATCCCATTTAAAAAACCAGTTTAGGATAAAAACCAAGTAAAATAGTATCCCATCATGAATGATAAATATACAAATGCATGAGCCGGGATAGTACCACAAAATCCGTGAGAATGAGCAAAAATGCAATGCATGCCATCACCCACATTCAAACAAGGCACTCAAAATCAAATAATTATACAACCAATGAAACCATGCTACCAAAGCAAATAGTACTAACCTGGGATCCAACTAGTCCTCACATACGACCTCGGGCCCAATAGTATAATCATAAGCTCAATAAGGATACAACATACCCACCGCTAATCAACAAGAAAAGTGATCAAGAAGACATTTCAAATTAATAAAGGGGGAGCAAACTCAAGGGACGACGCTCTACCCCAATCACACTACTTCAATCCTATACTGAGCAAAGCAAAGACCAATTCATGGCTATAACGAGCCACCAAGGTCACAAGCATCATCTCATGGAGAACGACCCAAAACAAGTTCTAAAGGGAGCAAATAACTACGATGTGATAAAACACAACCCAAAGCATCTAATGTACAACCTAGTCTAAGGCAACCACGAATCAATCCTAACAAGGATAAGCAAGATAATCTACACCGCAAGTGAAGCCATAGTCTAACTCAAGGATCCCAACACCCACAATAAGCCCAAAGCTCCTACAGAATCAAGAAAGGATGGAATAACAAAAAGAAAGCTAAATACCTGTTGAATACCATCCGAAATTACATGAAATCTATACTAGGCATTATCTATGAAGCTCAATCAAGAAAGTAGACCGAAGCCTACCTCAAAGCCAAATGCGAGCGCTCCAAATACACCACACACGAGTTATCCACATCCAAAATGCCTCTGAACAATGCAAAACTATTGGATTATTAATCACAATGTCAATACAAATGTTTTGACACTAAAATTGCAATAATTGAAAATGGACCCAAAATTGAGTCAAAACAAGAATGTAAGACCTACACCGATAATCCCAAAATTGACTCCATCAAAAGGTCCTTATCGACTAACTAAGCTTGTGCCCCAAAATGGGACTCAATTCCATGCCTAAAACAACCAAAACTATAGAACACAAATTGAAGAAAACCAAAAGAGAGTTGGCAGCCACTTTGGAGAGGAAAATACCTCAAACAGAGAGTCCCAAACACCTCCCGAGCACTCCAACGTGTAGCCACATTCATCACGGACCTCCAGCACTTTGAATCACCTTAATTAAAGCTCCTAAGCTCAAGAAATCACATTTGGAAGAATGAGGGATAAACTAAAATTTATGGGCATAAATACCCGAAACTGGTCACCAAAACAAAACTCTAGTCGCTAAAAGTAAGATATCTAGTCGCTAAAAGCTTGCACCAGATATCACCATTTCAGCTGGTTTGCTCAAACTCTGAATTCTCCGATGGGGTGTTCGGGATTCATTCGGAACCCCGTGCATGCAAACAAAATATACTACCCCATCAAATTCGGCACTACGAACTCAAGGGAACCATAAAAACTTCCATCCGCAGTTGTTTTGATGAAAATGGGTCCCACACCCAAGTTTTGTTTTAACCTAAAAACCACATAAAGACTCAAAATGAGACTGGTAGCCTAGGAACGCACAAAATTTTGTTCTAGACCAAACTTGATAATCTAAACCTAACCGTACTGGTAGAATTATCATCAATGCACGTTTACTAAGAATGTTGACAAATTTAATCCTTGGCTTAACCTTTAAAGTTAAAATGCTTAACGACACAAACTCACACCAGAAGTCTCTAGCCCGAACAACTATGCCCTTAGCTTAAATTGGCCTTTTCGAAGTTGATGAAACCGTAAGAATTGCATTCTGAGGTCATCTTCTTGAGCTTTTGACTGAAGTAAGCCGTTCAAGTTTCAAAGGCTTCAAAATACGGAAACTTGCACAAAATCCAAACTAACAACCCATTGCCCAAATTGTTAGTCCCAGAAAGTCAAAATGAGTAAGGGTCGTTACATGAAAGCTCTAAACGCTGAAAAGATTGGGAAATAAAGAAAATGACCTTGAGGATCATTACAACATCCACTACTAAAAGGACTTTTGCCTGCGAAAGTAGAAGGATAGACAACCTAAACGCATAAAAAGACGAGGATAGTGAATCTGCATGCTTTGTCAGACCCTCAGAAAACCTCTCGGATCAAACAACGCCATCAAATTCACTTCAAAACTCCAAAATCTCCTCCAAATCCATTTTGCTCTCCAACTCTCACCCAACTGAACTGAACATCCCTAAAAGCATCAGATTCTTCTTAATAGACCAACATCACACAAAAACAACAAAATTGAGGAAACCCAGAACCATGTCAGATGCTACATAACTCCCAAATCGAAAAACTAACCTTATGCTCCACATCTAACATCTTCTAACCACCAAGAGCGTTTTGTCCATCCTTAGCCATCCTAAACATCTTCAACACCAATTGAAACCCTCCTATAAGCACAAACAACATCACCTTAGTAAAAAAATAGGCTTCTCCTGAACATTAAGGAATGAAAAATTCCTAGACAAGGAACTCAACCTAAGGCACAACCCCTAAATACATTCCTAACCCTCAAAACCAACAAACCCATCTGAAGCACAACCTTGTAAATCTAACCATAATAATCCAAAGGATGGCCATCTTGCGAATGACAAGGTAGTATTGATCCCCACTTTAGCGACCTACTCCAACCAAAGGAACTTCTAAAACACTAACACCACAAGCCCATAAAGTACTCTACCATCGCAAATCCTAGCCAAACAACCCATCCTAAGGGAAACCAAGCCAACAGGCGGTGTATCAACAAAGTCAACTGGCTGGTAGTGGCCCATGTGTAACATCCCAGAATTGTTTTTTGAACTAAGACTCGAACCATTCTTCGTTGTGAGTAGGATTTTACCAAGGAATTTAAAATTTCTTAAACATTAAGGTCAGGTCACTAGATATAGCACCTTGAGTTTCAAAAAGAATTAAAGAGAATTCATTCAAGTCATTCTTTAGTTCTTTTAAGTGTTGGGTCAACTTCAAACGGCCATAACTTTCAATATAGGATGAGTTAGGAGACCTATAAGATATCAAATGAAATATCTTTGAGTCCTCTTTCCAACACCACCAAATTTTATAATTTTTGGGCTCATATGAGGGAGATATGTTCTTTTGAAGTCAGGCTGTCCATTTAAGGAAAGTTACCCGAAATCATGAGGAGTAATTTAGTCTTTTCCTTACCGCCCCCCCCCCCTCACTTATTCTAAATGCAAATTACACCCAATTAACGGTCTAAACTGATTAGAATCAATTTCATTCATCAATAAAAGCATTTAGGGTTTTAGAGAGAAGATACAAAAGGAGAAAAAGTTCAAAGCTTCAAGCGTTCATTCAAGAAATTCAAGATTTCACCAAGAGCCTAATTCTTTGAAGTATGTAAGCTTCCATAGTGTTGGGTTCGTTCACCCACACGCCAATCATGAGTTTCTTCTGCGAATCTATCCATAAATATTGAGCAACTTAATTTCTTGATGATTTCTTGATAAGTGTTCTTGAACTTTCCATATCGATTAAGTTTTGATGTAAGATTCTACTTGGGTCATCTTCTAACGACCATATCTCTTAGAATATAAAGAGTTACATGGACCATAACCTATCAAATTAAAGGTATTTGAATCTCCTTTCCAATGCCACCAATTTCGTGTCAATCTAATTTCTGAGTAAAAAGTTATGACTATTTTAGTAACCTGATACAGTGTTGTTACGAATTAGCCGATGGGAAAACATTAAAAAGGGTCATTTTTGTCTTTTTACATCCAACAAAACCCTAAACGAATTTCTAGACTAATAAAAGACTAAAATATAATACTCAAATTTTCATCTTTTAATCCATCATTCTATTCTCTCTCAAACCCTAGGGCAAAACCCTAAGGAAAAATCAAAGTACAAGACTCCATTCAAGATTCTTTCAATCTTTTTCAATATTCTTCTTCAAGGTAAGTGTTTCTCCAAGAATTCCATTCTTTTCAACTCAAATTTCTCCATACAATTATGAATCACTAGTGAAAATTATAATTCTTGGCCATAGAGATTTCAAGAAACTAATTCAAGAATCTCAAGAAAGATTTTCTTGATTGTTTACCTTCAAGCTAGGGTTTCAAGGCTTCTAATCAAGTTCTTCTTCAAGATTTTCAAGAACCTTATTCTTCCAGGTATGTAAGGCTATCATAGTGTTGGACTAGTTCGTCCTCATGCCCTACATCTACTTTCAAATTAGTAAACGAAAAATCTAGGATTCTACCCCTAGATTTGAGTATTCTTGAGATAAGTTGATTTTGAATTCTTGAGTTCATGTTTCTTTTAAAATATTATATTCCTAATTATTGAGTTTCTATATTTTTATTGAGATCCTTGAGTTGATTTGTTTATGTCTATAATTCAGCATGAATCCTATTTTAAGTTAAAAATCTTGAGAAGTTTTTCAAAGCCAACACTTGAGTTTTAAACTGAGTTTTGAGGAAGTAAGTATGAGAATGAGAAAAGTCGTATACATGAGTTTCATATTGTGATGTGTACCCTTGAGTCGAGTCGTTCATGCCCATAAATTCCACATGAAATCCATCAGTTGAGTATCTTTGAGAGGAGTAGTATCTTCAAGTTCTAAGTCTTGAGTATTGAGTTCCTAATCATTTTGGGATTATATTCCTAATCATGGGGCTACTACATGTAACCCATGAAGGTCCTTGAGTTGAGTAGTTCATGCCCATAATTTCGCATGAACCCTCTGAGTCAAGCATTCTTAAGTTGAGTAGTATCATTGACTCCTTGAGTTCTCGAAATGTTGAGTTCCAAGTATTGAGTTCTATGCATGTTTATTGAAAACCTTAAATTGAGTCATTCACATCCATAATTCAGCATGAACCCTATTTTAAAAAGTCTTTATACAAATTGTTTTAAAACTTGTTTTAAAGAATTGAGCACTGAGTTGAGGAAGAGTAGAGCTGAGTTTATTTTCTTTAAAATGATATATGAAAACTAAGTATTCCCAAGAGTAAATGTTTCTACATTTAAGAATAGAGGAAACTGAGAGTTCCAAAAGAGTTTTGTGCAGTTTGAGTATCGTTTCTTTTAAGAGAAAGATTTTTGTGTAATAATCTCAAAACATAGAAAGAGTTATGTTTTGAAACATATCAGCTAGTATATTTTTGGAGTAGTATTGTTCACCGTTATGGGGGACAGTTCATACAACTCACAACCCCCATAAACCATGTAGCCAACTTGGGTAGAAAGGGTCATACTTTTTACATGATTACTTAATGCTTTTTAGCATAAACTATTGGATCCACTTAGTAGTAGGTTCAATACCCCAACAAAGTATAGGACAGTTCTGGCAGTGTGGGCAAGACGTTATATCATCACATAGCTCATAGTGATGGTTGTTGGTTAGAAAATCTCCCACATAGTTATATTGTATTTTTATATATAAATTGAGTTGTTATTGTATTCTTCAACACATTGAGTTTCTATCTACTATTTTAAAAGCTTTCCATATATTGGATCTTTTATTGTTGTTTTATCTTGAGTTGAGTATGCAAATTTGAGTATCCAGAGTTGAGTATCTTGATTTGAGTACATTTGAGTTGAGTATCATAAATTTGATTTGACTATCTAATATTTGAGTTGAGTATCTAATCTTTGAGTTGAGTTGAGTGAGTTGAGAAGCGGTAAGTATGTTTTCTTTTTATCAAGTTCAAGCCTATGTTTATGCTTTAGAATTTCCCTTACATTCTTGTACATTCCACGTACTGAGCTATTTGACCTGCATCATTTTGATGATGCAGATACATGTATTCAGGATCATCAACAGGCATTTCGTTGAGGTCATGTGATATTCCAGTCAGCTTTGGTGAGCCTTCTTATATTTTGAAGAACTTCACCTTTATCTTACAATTAGTAGTTTTGAGCTGTCATGTGTCTTATCCCGATATCGTTCTGTAGTAGTATAGGCTTCATAGATAGACAAAGCTGAGGAGTTTCTATATTTACTTTTATACTGAGTATTGTACAAACTTTTAAAAAGGTTGAGTATTTGAGTTTATTGAATATATTTCTGTTTTAAGCTTTTGTATGCTTGAGCTAGTCTTCCGCTTGTAGCCGGCCAGGATGAGGGTTCGCTTGGGACCATCAATGGTTCTCGAGTGTCAGCCACGTCCAGGGTGTAGGCTCAGGTCATGATAAACTTTGTATCAGAGCACAGAGTTCAAGAGTCCTAGGATGTCTATGAAGTCATGTCTATAGAGTCCTAGTTATTGGTGTGAAGTGCGCCAAATCTATAATTAGGAGGCTGAAACATTTAGGAACTATCTCACTTCTTTCATACTCTTAATTGTTCAATAGAGCTATGTCATAGAGATTTATTAATACTCATTCTTTTCTCAGATTCATTCGACTACCCGTTATACTAGAGGTGGTTGAAAAGAAAATCCAGTCCTTTATCGATTAGTTGCTCTTAGCAAGAGTCTTGAGAAAGTCATGAGACTCCAAAGGGGCATGAGAGAAGCCCATGAGTGAGTTAAGTGTTGAGTTTCAGAGGAATGCACTCATGTTCATATGAATTGTGCATTTGAGCTAAAAGTGAGTTGTACATTCTTCCCTAAGCCTTATTCAACTGAGACCTTTAAGAGGATGGTATGCTTAGATCTTGGGTAGTATTTTTTCCCTAAAAGATAGTATGAATTATGAGATTATGAAAAGTAGTAGTGAAAGTGCCCAGGATTAAAGAATAGTATGCAAAGGTTTAGTAATTTAAGGAAAGGAGATATTATTATTACACCCCCAGAAACTAGTGAACTAAACTAGAGAGTTCTAGGCATGAGAGTTTTAAAGTTATAAATGAGGGTTAAGCTCGTAAAATGACTTCCCGTAATTAGAATGAGGGTTTTAGGGTTAGGCCGTCAAGGTACGACCCCTCAAGGACCACCCAAGGGGTCCTTGAGGAGGACCTCAAAACAGCCCCAAAAACTGTCAAATTGCAGCCACCTACTGGCTGTAGATGGACCCATGCCCTATGGGTTGGGGTCGTGGGTCAAGGCCCGTGTTGGCCTGCAATTTTCAGCCTCATTACCTCACCTACGAGTGTACAGTACGGGCAATACACCCACCCACGGTCCATGGGTGGGGGTTTTGTGAGTGAGGGCAGAACTTGAAGTTTAGTTTCTAAGTTACAGGTTTGGGGGTTAGTTAGTAATTAGTTAGGGGTTAAGGGAGGTCGGTTAGTTAGTTATTAAACCACCTATATAAGCCTAATAGACCCCTAAACTAAGTGATTTAACTCATTCTTCAAAGAACCCAAATTCTCTCTAAAGAATTATGTCTCTAGAAGTGAAAAAGAAAAAGAAGAGAAGAGAGTAAGGAAGATTTTCCTCCATTGATGCAAGCTAGGTTAGGGCTTTGAATCAAAGTATGTTAGTTTTTTCATCTATGGGTTCTTCCACCCATATATCCCCCTAGATTTGCCCCAATTGTGAAGTCAAAAACACAATTCTAGCTAGGGGATAATACCTAATTATGATTTTATTAGCATTGAATTATGATATTATGATGAATTCATGTGATTTCTATGGTTAACCCTAGTCTATTTGATGAATTTGATATTTTGCGGGTTTATGCCATTAGAGGTGAAATTGAAGGTTCATTGTTGATTTTCTTAAATCAATGTCATGTGTAGTAATTGTTCAAGGTTAGGAGCATATAATCATGAATTGAACTAGACCTTATTGAATATGAAGTATCATGACTTGTAAAGATGAAATTGAACCTTTATGATCAATTATGACTAGAATCCTCTAGTAATGAACAATATGATTAGAATACCTTGAATTTAGGTATGAATGATGATAATAATAAGTAAAGCTTTGAGTATAAGGCATGTAGCCATGAATCTTGATCATTAGGGTTTTGAGAATAAAACCAATTTGATGAACTAGGCATGTTAAGGCTTTGAGAGTAAAGTCTATTTGAGCATAAAAGCTTAATGGATAAAGTTATGGTGGAAGACATTTACCTACCTAATATACCTAATAAATACTTGAATATATGATGTGATAGAATCACTTAAGTCATGATGATACAAATGTCTAATGTAGAATTCTAGATATGGTATTAGGCATGAATATAACATGACATGAAAGGTTCTCTCACATAGAATGATTCTAGGTTGAAAGGCTATTCTCACCTAAAATGAATCTAAGTCCTAGGACTATGAAATGTGATGAGGCTTGTGGTGATTCCCCTAAATGACCTTTACATGATAGGAATGTGTGGTGAGTTCCCTTACTCCTAATTAGTGAAACATAGGGAGTGTGAGGTGATTACCTTTCATATATGTGTGACTCCCAAGGCAAACGGTGAATACCCATTAGCCTTTAGTTTGATCGTGGATATGATTACCTATGATCCTTATGTGATGATGTGGAGGTGAATACCTACATTACACATTAAAATTGATATGGAGGCGAATACCTATATCACCTTAAAATGGACATGGAGGCGAATACGTATGATTCATTAACTTGTATGACTTTTGGAGACTCCCCTTGTCCTTATAATTCACTAGTATGTGTGACTAGAGGTGATTACCTTTGTCTGTATGATTCCATGATATGTATGGCTTGAGGTGATTCCCCTTGGCATTCATGATGAACTAAGCATTTATGCCTTGAGGTGATCCCCCTTGCATTTATGGACATGAGCATGATTAGTTTGGATTGTAGCTTGGTAGGCCCCTCCAATACATGCATGACTAAGAGGTGATTACCCTTGTGTTTATGATGCTAAGAGATGATAAACATGAATGCGGAGCCTAAAGTGTCTAGCTTAGCATGGTAGGATTATGGGGTCTGGTTCATGCATGGCACAAGCTTGCCTTAAGGTGACTTATGAGGTGTTTCTCTTATATGATGTATGCTTAGATAGGATTGTGCTATAGTTGCCTTCATTGACTTGATAAGATTGACTAAAGGTGATAGTTCCCTTGCCTAAATGAAGTAAGCTAATAATGAGACCAAAGTAGGGTAAATATGACTATGATGACTTCAAGGTAATGCTTAGTGTGAAGGGTAGTATGGGATGTCTTTCATACATTGCACAAGTGTGCTTTGAGGTTACTTAGGAATATGGTGACCTTATGGTAGAAAAGCTTAAGACTTGACCATGCATATAGGTTATGATTAAGATGACCAAAAAGGGATACTTGGCTTGGGTGGTATTATGGGATGCTATTTATGCATTGCACATGTATGCTTTTAGGTTACTTGAGAATAGTTCTATTATGGTATAGATGACTAAGAGTCAAATAATGCTTATATGATGTTTATGTTGGAGACTTTGCTTATTATGATGATATTGTCTCTTATGCTTAAAGTTTATGTTTCATGAAGTATTTCATATGATTTTGGATTATGTCTTATATTGACTAACCCTTGTCTTATTCTCTTATGATTATGCTAGATAACATATTTAGTACATTTTGTACTAACGCATACTTTGCCTACATTCTCATCAAATGTAAGGTTTGGAGATTGAGTCCTACTCTTGGAGATAGGTTCCTAGAAGTTGCAAGGAGTTGAAGATCTTGGTGAGTCCTCATAGTTTCGAGGACAAAATCCACTAGTTCCTTTATGTCATTTATTTTCAAGTTGAGACTATTGTATAGGCTGTGTCCCAAGAGTTTTATTCTAAAGTTGTATTATATGGTTTGAGACAAAAGTGTGGTAAAGACTACCGCTTGCTTTTATGAAAATACTTTTGATTGTATGGATAAAAGTTTTTAATTTTTTCGTACTTTCTATTATCTTATGTTATGATATACTAAGGGCTTGTATGAGACCCCTTCGGGGTCAAGTACGCCATGTTACATATAGGGGTACCCCTTGGTCGTAACAGTGATGGGACAAATTATGTTATTGCAATCACGCACCCAGTCAGTTATAAGTGATGAGTTTCCCTTATAAGTAAAATAAGGAATAATAATGTTGTAGAGAGTTCTAGATAAAAGAAAGAGGAATAGTTACTAGTCATGATGAGATAAAGTATATTTTTTTAACCAGAATAGAGTTGATGTCAATGTGCCATCGTGTTAGAGAAGACTAAATTCATATGTTGAATAATCGAGCAGAGTATTCATGAGGTGGTAGACCCAATCTAGGCTTATGAATTTTGAAGTGGGAAACCCCATAGTATTCAGAGGATGATAGAACTATTTGAGAGATACTGTGCAGTAAGTGAGTAAGTAGTACTTAAGTTGCGAAGTCAAATATGATGGTAATTTGTGAGTCTGGAGAATAAGAGGTAATGATTGACTACTTGTCATAAGGTCCTAGTGGACGAGTGTTTCTAAATTTGCATCCAGTAGTTGTAAGTTAGTATAGTAAGCGAGCAATCATATTGATATTCGGGTTTACTAATAAACATTAAGCTTGAATTTGAGATGAGTATCTTGATCAAAAGGATGGAAACATGAGGGTGATGATGTTGCCTTGAGATTTGAACTAGAAGACTTGACATAGAGTAGTTGAGGAATTGAGGTGATTAGTTGCAATAAATATGAGTGGAACAAGTGAGATACCCTAAACCTCTTGATAAGGGCAATGAAATGTGGCTAAGTCACAAGAGTAAAAAGAGCATCACGAGGTGTACCGATAGAGTATGTAATTACAAAAGGTTAACAGAAACACCTTAGAAAGAAGTCTTAGTACCTGGTTATGGAGAGTTCGGTAATCATGGGATAAGCAGCTTTCAGGACCCGTTATGGTCATTATGAGTTTCTAGTTATGTCCTTTGGTTTGACCAATGCTCATGCATCATTCATGGACCTTATGAATAGATTTTTCAAGCCTTATTTAAATATGTTTGTTATGTATTCATTGATGACATACTAATCTATTCTAGGAATGAGGAAGATCATGCTAGCCATCTTAGAATAGTTCTCCAAACTCTAAAGGATAGAGAGTTGTTTTTAAAGTTCTCTAAGTGTGAGTTATGGCTTAAGTCTGTGGCATTCCTAGGCCACATTATTTCTGGTGAAGGAATTAGAGTTGACATTCAAAAAACAAAGACAGTGCAAAATTAGCCAAGACCCACATCTCTAACTAATATTAGGAGTTTCTTGGGATTGGCCAAATATTATAGAAGATTTGTCGAGGGGTTCTCATCCATTTTGTCCCCTTTGACCAGTTAACTTAGAAAACAGTGAGGTTTCAATTGTCTGAAGCTTGAGAGAAAAGTTTTCACGAATTGAAAAAGCGTTGACTATTGCCCAGCATTGACCTTACCAGAAGGTTCGCAAGGTTTTGTTGTGTATTGTGATGCGTCCAGAGTTGGACTGGTTGTGTGTTAATTCAAAATGGTAAAGTTATAGGTTATGCCTCCACATAGCTAAAAGTTCACGAGAAGAATTACCCAACCCATAATCTAGAGTTAGTTCTCATGGTATTCACTTTGAAAATATTGTGTCACTATCTTTATGGTGTTCATGTAGATGTGTTCGCCGATCACAAGAGTCTTCAGTATGTGTTTAGTTAGAAAGAGCTTAATCTCAAACAGAAGAGGTGGTTGGAGTTACTCAAGGATTATGACATGAGTATCCTCTATCACCCAGGTAAGGCTAATGTTGTTGCTAATGCCTTGAGCAGATTGTGTATGGGTAGTACCGCCCATTTTGAGGAAGACAAGAAAGAGTTAGCTAAAGATATGCATAGACTTGCACGATTGGGAGTTTGACTAATGGATTCCACCGAAGGAGGGGTAGTGGTGATGAATGGGGATGAATAATCATTAGTGTCAGAAGGGAAAGAGAAACAAGACCAAGATCCTATTTTGCTTGAATTGAAGGCAAACGTTCATACGCAAAAAGTATTGGCTTTTGAACAAAGGGGAGATAGTGTATTGAGGTATCAAGGTAGGTTGTGTATACCAAGGGTGGATGAACTCCAAGAGAGGATCATGGAGGAAGCTCATAGCTTCAGATATTCTATCCATCTGGGTTCCACAAAGATGTATCATGACTTGAGAGAGGTTTATTGGTGGAATAGTATGAAGAAAGGTATTGTTGAGTTCGTTGCTAAATGTCTGAATTGTCAACAAGTTAAAGTAGAGTAAGAAAGGCCCGGTGGTATGGCTCAGAATATAAAACTTCCAGAATGGAAGTGGGAGATGATCAATATGAATTTTATTACAGGTTTACCATGGTCTCGCAGGCAGCATGATTCAATTTGGGTGATTGTAGATCGAATGACTAAATTAGCCCACTTTTTGCCAGTAAAGACTAGCCATTCAGCAGAATATTATGTTAAGTTATATATTCAAGAGGTAGACAGACTTCATAGAGTTTCGATGTCCATTATTTCATATACAGGTGCACAATTTACTGCACAATTTTGAAAGTCATTCAAGAAAGGTTTGGGTTCAATGGTGAACTTAAGTACTGCTTTTCATCCTCAGACAGATGGTCAAGCAGAGCGCACTATTCAGACTTTAGAAGATATTTTGAGGGATTGTGTGATTGATTTCAAGGGCAATTGGTATGATCACCTACCACTCATTGAGTTTGCTTATAATAGCAGTTATCATTCTAGCATCCAGATGGCTCCTTATGAAGCTCTTTATGGGAGAAGATGCAAATCTCCTATTGGATGGTTTGAAGTTGGTGAAGCTAGGTTGATAGGACCATACTTAGTTCTTCAAGCTATGGAGAAAGTAAGAGTTATACAAGAAAGGTTGAAAACAACGCAGAGTCGTCAGAAATCCTACACTAATGTTAGGAGAAGGGACTTAGAGTTTGAAGTAGATGATTGGGTATACTTCAAGGTTTCACCCATGAAGGGTGTTATGAGATTTGGTAATAAGGGGAAGCTTAGTCCCTGGTATATTGGTCCTTATAGAATATCCAAAAGGATTGGTAATGTCGCTTATGAGTTGGAGCTACCACAAAAGTTAGCAATAGTTCATCCGATATTTCACATTTCTATGTTGAAAAAGTGTATGGGTGATCCACCAATTATACCAACTGAAGATATTGGTATTAAGGATAGCTTGTCTTATAAGGAGATTCCGGTTCAGATTCTAGACCGCCAGGTTCGCAAGTTGAGAACCAAAGAAGTAGCATCAGTCAAAGTTCTTTAGAGAAATTAGTTTGTTGAGGAAGCTACTTGGGAACCTGAAGAGGATATGAAGAAGAGATACCCACATCTCTTCGAATCCGGAGAAATTCCAAATTAAGGTACTAATCCTTTCCTTGGCATTTTTTTTAAGTTGGCATGTTGTATTTATATTTTGCTTGTTGGGTGTTTGAGCTAAAAGTTAGATGATAAACCCATAGCCTACTAAGAGTAATCGCATTGGAGGATGAATGTTCCCAAGGGGGAGATATTGTAACACCCCGCTACTTGAAAGAAGTAGAATTACAAAGAAACCATTTTGGAGAGATTAAATTTGGAAATATTGGCAAGTTATGTTAAGTATGAGTTTTGGGTCAACTTCAAATGACCATAACTCTCAGTACAAAATGAGTTAGATGTACCATAAGATATCAAATGAAAGGTTTTTAAATTATCTTTCCAATGCCACCAAGTTTGCTAATTTTTGAGCTCGTATAAAGGATATATGCTCATTCGAAGTTGGGTTGTCCAGTTAAGGAAAGTTACCCAAATTTAAGAGGGGTATTTTGGTCTTTTCCCTACCTAATTAGTTTAATTCATTTTTAGTAACTTAATTGGGGTCTAAACTGATTTGGTTCAGTTTACGCTTTGCGAAATTATGCTAGGGCTTTGAGAGAAGAGAAAAGAGGTGAAAAGAGGAGGAAGGCTGAGATTCGTCACGTTCTTGAGTTTTGCTTGCAAATTTCACCAAGGGTTAATCCCTACAAGGTATGTGAGATCACATAGTGTTGGGTTTGTTCAACCACACGCTAATCATGATTTAATTCAGCTTATTTACGTTCTTGAAAGTAGAGTAATTGAGTTCTTGATGCATTTTGTTGAAGTTTCTATTGGGATCTTGATTGTTGAGTTTGTGAGGATTTCTTGAGTTAATTTCATGAGATTTGAGGTTGATTTCGAGTAGATTCTTGTATACTTTGGTTGGGTATTTGAGTCTAAGTTTTTGGGTGAGAAACCAATCGAATCTAGATGATTTAGGATCGAAAAATGAGCAAGAAAATTCGTGGGTTTTCTGGGCAGGGGGCTGGTGCACCGCGCCACTCAGTGTGCTAGCATAAGAGGTCTGTAGTTTAGGCTCTGGGGAGCCACGCAAATTAGTGCGCCCCAACACAGACTTTGTAGTTCTATCACGACCCAGGGGTACCCCCTTGATGAGACAAGGCATACTAAACCCCAATGGGGTCTAACACAAGACAGTTAGCTTATCATAACATAAGACAAAAGAAATAATACGAAATTTAAAAACTTTTATCCACACAATCGAAGTCCTTTATAAAATCAAGTGGAAGTCTAAGTCGTCTCAAATAGTCATCTAATACAATCTTTGAATACAAAAATTAGGGTCACAGCCCTTCAACATAATCCGAAATATAAAATGACTAGAAAGAAACTACTAATGACTCATGTCCTCGCATCTTGAGGACTCACCACAAGCTAGGAGAATAGTCGATCCAAGCTTGAACCACAAGAAGGCCACCTTAAGAACCGGAACCTACACTTTGTGAAAAATGTAAAGCAATATGGCTTAGTACAAAAATGCACCAAGTATGATAGTCATGCCATAAAACCTTTAAAATATGCTAAAAAGGACATTTTAGTTGAAAACCATGTTATATGCCAAGTTTGAGAATCATCATGCACCTTTGTATCAAAGCATAAGTCACATGCATATTCAACATATAAGTCATCATAGCATAATAGAACCATTTCGTAAGTAACCCTAAGTTATACTTGTGCAATGTATAGATAAAGATCCCATAATCCCATATATAGTAAGTACCACTTTTAGGCCACCATAATCATACTTACCCTTCTTTATTCTTATCTTTAGTTAATACTCATAGACAAGGAACATTCATATTTAATAAAGCATATCAAGGAAAGCAACCCATAGAAATAATCCACATTAACCATACTTCATTACATTTAACCTTCATGTCAACATATTTAGTAGCATCATTATGAGCATATTCACTTCATAAATCATTATAACATTAACGAACACACCATAACTACTCTCAAAGCTTACTTGTGCAATTCATGGATGAATTCCCATAACCGCACCCACACTAAGTAGTGCCTTCTTGAGAAGCCATAGTTCATTATCATTCATTATGGGGGTAAGCCTTAACCAACATAGACCATGTGAGCAAATCATGGAATCCAGTGTTACTTACACCGAAAAGAGTTGTCCTACTTGCCTAAGGTAGAACCATTAACATTTAGCTTAGGTGGATCCACTAGCTATAACCTATGAGGGCACATAGTTTATGGGATAAGTAGATTGCTACTAGATACCCCGCCTCAACTCACGTATGAGTATCCATATCAATCAATATTCATTCAGTGCTTAGCATTATTCCCCACGGAGTACTTAACATTCATTACTTTAGTTCATTATCATGGGAGAAAGAGATTGTTACTAGATATCCCGCTTCAACTCACGTGAGGGCATCCATCTCATCACAACATAATTCATAAGATAGCTCATAGATTCAAAGGTGAGAGTAGCCTTTCAACTAAGAATCCCCATAATGTCAAAAAACCATCCACAACATGTCTTTATCATTCATAAGTGTACAACTAAGAATAGTCTTTCAATCAACACATCATCATTATCATAATCATGCAAACTCCATTCATACTTCATTCATAAGTATATGTGTATAGTGAGAATAACCTTTCAACAACACCACCATTACATCATAGTCATGATCACATTACTTACAAAGTATTCATAAAGCATGTACATATATATCATGAGCATACACAATTCTCATAATTTTCCCTTCAAGGACCATGGATCATAATTCACCAACATACCTAGAATTTCTACATTACACATGGATGATGACATAGTTCAAGTAATCAATTGCCATAAGCATAATCTTATAAAGCTCTTCTTTCTACCATTCACCCACATCACAAAGTCAAAATTGGGGAATATGGGGTTTCATGGGCTCTTGGGGGAATTTATCATAAATCAATAATAATTCATTAATTCAATCATAATCTGTCATAAATCAAACATTAGAAACGTTTTTGGAAAGAACCCACCAGATTGAAGACAAACCCTAACTTTGGGGAAATCACTAGTTTTGAAATTTGAGTTTGGAGGGGCTCCATGGATAAAGACTATCCATGGATGAAGGACTACCATACCTTAGTAATGATTCTTCAAGGAATTTGAGTGAGAAAGCCTTGTTTCTTCAAGCCCTAGCTTCAATCTTCCTCTTCTTCTTCATGTAGTTCTAGAGAGAGAATTTTCTTTGGAGGGGATGAAGTTTTGGGTTTTCTTTAGATTCTAGGGAGAATGACTTAATTGGGGGAAATTTGAGTCAAAAAAGCTTATATACTTTACTAGGAGAGAGTAGAACTATGTAGAATCAATTTAATTAAAGACCCCTAAAGTTCTAACTTAAAACTACCTACCTTGCACGATTTGGCTCGCCAAGGGCACTAGGCAACTCGCCAAGTGGACCCTTGGCCCGCCAAAATTTCCAAAATGCCTCCCCAAAGAAGCAGCCTACTAGGTGATGGGTAGGGCCCTTGGGCGATGCACCAAATGGGTTGGCTATCCCCGACCTAGCTCGCCCATTTTCCAGTATCTAGGTCATGGGGATAGCCCACTATGCGACCCTAAGTGAACTTTGGCGATTCGCCAAGTTACTTGGGCGACCATGCTTCCCTTCGCCTAATGATCCAAGGGAAAAATGTTTTCCTTCACCCTTCCTAGGTAGATTCGGCCCTTACCCTCTTTCACTCTTGCAATTAATTCTCACGTTTAGGCTCTAGTTTACCATACAAACTTCTGGTTTGTTACACTATCTCCCCCTTGGGAACATTCATCCTCAAATGATGATTTTATACACCTTACGAAATTAAAGACCCAAAACTAGCAGCCCATCATGCATGAACATCAAATAATGCACAATTCAAAGGAGGATACATCAACTCCATCTCAACATACTCCATGCAACACAAGGAAGTAGGAACTACATCTAACAACCCATTATGTATGAAAACTTTAACATTTCTCAAATTCATTGGAGGAACTACCTTTTCCAACTCAAAGCATGATCAACACAATATCATGAACCAAATTATGCAATTACTCTCAGAAGCATATTAAAGCATGTTCAACAATTCATCTCATGAAGCATATAGAAAACTCATACTAAATGTATAACAACATGAGGAACACATAAATCATGAAAACTCATTTTCTTTCTAAAAATGAATTCAATCAAGAACATGTATAATATAAGAAGATCATGGAAACTCATAAATCACACATGACTCCAAAACATAAAACAAGCCACAAGAAACTCTTTGTCTCAAGCTAGAATAGGAATAGAAGAAAGAGATGAGGATATCAGAACTCTCAACAACCTTTCTTTCTAAGCATACCATCTCCCCCTTGGGAGAAAACCCCTATTAAGGCTAACATCAAAATATAACAAATAGCATAGGGAACTTAATAAAACATTTACATCTATAAGGAATTATCAACATATTGATGCTTTCATCCGAAAGGGTTCCTTTGTCCTCTCTAGACCGGAGTGCATAGAAGCGACCATATTTTGGAGCATTGGGATCCGGATCACTAAGAGAAGCTTGCTTGGCCTCTCTCCCTTTTGCCATGAGTGTTGGGAAATCTCTCATCTTATGACCCTTCTTTCCACACCCAAAGCAACCATCCGTCCCAGCAAGGCACTTACCCATATGTTGCTTCCCACACTTGGCACATGTAGATCTTTCAAAAGATAAACCGCCTCCATTTCCTCATTGAGTTTTAGGGTTAGAGACCCTATCCTTGTTGACCATTGGGAACTCTTGGTTAGAGGACCTCTTTTTGAACCTTGGTTGATCTTGTTCATCGGACCTAGCATTAGAGGAATTCCCATCACCGGTTCTATCTCTTTTCACCTCCCCATTCATCTGCTTGAGTTTGGACTCCTCAATTTGTTGGGAATACACCATAAGACTAGAGATATTCATGTTATCATGGAGCATTGTCGTACGACATTTTTATCCAACTAAGTCAGCCACACCCGTCACATATCTACTCATCTCATCCCTCAGATCTGCCACCATAGATGGAGCATACTTGGCTAGTTGGGTAAATTTCAAAGCATACTCGTTAACACTCGTGCTACCTTGCCTAAAGTTAATGAATTATTCCACCTTAGCTTCCCTCAACTTTCGGGGAAAGAACCTATCAATAAATGCTTTCTTAAATACCTCTCAGTCAATAGGACACACTCCTATCGGCCTATTCCTTTTCCATTGAGTATACCAAACTTGAGAAACATCCTTTAATTGATAAGAACCTAGCTCCGCTTTTTCTACCGAAGTCACCCCCATGGCATCAAGTATCTTATAAACCTTATTCACAAATTCTTGAGGATCCTCTCCCACTTTGGAACCAAGAAATTCAGGAGGGTTCATTCTAACAAAATCCCTCAATCTAGAAGTTTTGGAGTTCACATTAGGGTTCACATGAGTCCCAACATCTCTATTGGCTTGGGCCGTCATAGCTTGGGCTTGAGTTGTCACGGCTTAAGCCAACATTATAAGAACCGACCTAACTTCCACATCTGACATAGCTGGAGGGTTAATCAGAGCTTGATTAGCTTGAGGAGCTTGATTCTCTTGAGAAGCTTCTTCATTGACATTTTTATCCTCCATTCTCCTTGCGTTAGCCCTTCGTGTATTCATATCTTGAAGACATAAAAGATGGATTACGAGATGGACTTTATAGAGCTAAACTCTATGGCATGATTTAAGAGTAATGAAATAATCATAATTTCCTAATATCTTATGGCCTCTTATTCATGAATGTGGCGCGCTTCACACTATGAACAAGACTCTACTAGACGTCGCTTATGAGATATCGTCCTAGAATCATTCTAAATTGTGTGCCCTGATACCAAGTTTGTCACAACCCAAGGTTACCCCCTAGATGTGACAAGGCGTACTAGACCCCAAAGAGGTCTAACACAAGTCACTTAGCATATCATAACATAATACATAAGAAATGATGCGGAATTTAAAAACTTTTATCCATACAATTGAAGTATTTTATAAAAGCGAGCGAAAGTTTAATTCATCTCAAATAGCCATCTAATACAATCTTTGAATTAAAAAAATTAAGGTTACATCCATTCAACATAATCCGAAACATAAAATGACTACATAGAAACTACTAATGACTCATATGTCCTTGAATCTTGAGGACTCACCACAAGCTAGGAGAATAGTCGATCCAAGCTTGAACCACAAGAATATCATCTTAATAACCGGAACCTACTGATGTGAGGCTAAAAACTACATATTTTTAATCATTATTTCCTCACATTTATTATTTATATTTGTCTTTTGAGCATGAATTTTATGAATTGTGCTAAATTGTGTATTTTATTTATAGGATTAAATTGGTGGAAAAATGAAGAAGTTTGGAGCTAAAACAAATTAAAGATGAAAGGTTCAAGAAGAAAATCAAACAGGCAGGTTAATGGATTAAATGAAATAAAATAATATATTCATATATATGGCAAATGGCGCTGAACAATCTCAAATCAATTTACTGCCACGTGGCAGCCAATGAAGGCCCCTCAAATATTGAGGCGGCACAATTCAAGCGAACAACTTTATAAAAAAAAGGGAATCCAATTCCTTTTATTTTTGGATTCCTAATTTGTTTGGATTCAGTTATTTTATTTAGGGTTTCCTACATCTATAAATAGTGCATAGAAATAATTATTGAGGAAAAAAAAAAGAACCAAGATACAAGACACAATATAAATTTTCTTCTAGCTTAGGAACTTTGGAAGAGCCACCGTGGAAGCCGGAGAATTGTGGTTTATTCTTTCTTCTTCTTTATTATTTATTTGTATTCGTGATTAATAGAAGATAGTTTAGTTATTGTTCTTAACTTTTTATGATTAATAAAAGCATATTTATTTTGATAAATTTTGATTGTGTTTTTAAGATAATGAGTAGCTAACTTTCATAACTACGGTTGTGAGAATTATAAGCGATTAACAAAGTATGAATAATAACTAAGTAATTCTTTAATAGTGTTTTGCATGCATTGATAATTATTTCGTTTAGAAGTCTTTTTAACGGTGGCCAACGTTAGAACTTGCCTCATTACTACTTGCCGGACCAAGGAGGTAATTAACGAGAAAAGAATTATCAACATAGATTTAGTGTGATACTATCTAATAGTCTAGTGTTGATTGGTGCGAAGTAATAACTAAGCCAAACATCGATTATGATGTCTAATATGAGGTAAAGGTAAGGGTTAGTAAATTATACACACGTAGCCGGACCAAGGTGCGGGGTGAATTCTCTAGATGTCGGACCAAGGATTTAGAGATACCTAACTTATCACTTTGCATGTAAGACACTAGAAAAGGATTACTATTATTAGGCTTACTACGTTATGAGCTTATGGGGAACACATTCCTAGTTACTTTTAATAATCTGAATATAAATAAATACTTAGTTCAAAGCTATCTTTTTATTGTGTTTATTTTATTTCAATTTAAAACCCCCCATTTTTATATAAAGACTAAAGAGTTAAATATTTGCTATTGACAATATTCTTCTATATTCTCTGTGGGATCGACCTCGACTCATAGTTGGGTAAATATATTGCATACGGTCGTTTATATTTCTTTTCAAGAAGTATATTTGAACGTTATCAAATAATGGCGCCGCTGCTGGGGAATGTTGCTTCGAAATTGTCTTTAGTATTTATTTTGACTTGTAGTCCTTTTTTTATTTTATTTTTTATTAGTTTTAATTTACTTTTCTTTATTATATGTTTACTCTTCTTGAGATGTCATATGAAAAAGTATGTAGTGTTAAGTGTTCTTGCAATTTTTGTACTTCTGATATTATGAATTCTTATAAGCTAGTTTTTCTCAACAAAATAAGTTGTGTGGGAACATAGAAGATTTGTTAGTACTTTGCTATAAATCAATATTTAAGTGCATGGGTGATGAAGAGACCTATTATTGGCATCTCGAGAGAGTAGATTTTGAGTTGAGTTGAAAGATTAAATCATATGACACACAACAATTTAGTAAAAGATGTGTGAGGAAGAAAAAAACACTTATAAGTCAACTTGAAGAGCTAAAAGTTGAGGGCCAGTTGCTTGATCATACTTTTATTGATGTTGTCATTGTTGAGAAGAGTACATTAGAGTTATGTTATGAAGTAGATAATATTATTTTTAAAAACTCTAGTATGTGTAAATATGAGGGTGTAAATAATAATACAATTCACAAGTTAGGGCACACTAGACCTCATTCCAATCATTTTTCCACATTATGTTTAGATGATGAGAAATTAATCGAGCCATCTGAGCCTATAGAAGAATGTATGAAGGAGGAAAATTGTGTCTATATTCTTAAATTTATTATTCCAATATCGGAGAATTATATTCCTCACTTAGGATCCAAGAAGTGCATAATGCGATATCTATTGCTTGGGGCCTTTATTTTTGTACCACCACCCCTTGAGCGAAATCGAAAAATTGATGTAAAATTAGGGGTACAATTCATATCTTCAAAGTGGAAGGAAAAATAGTAAAATTGATGGTGTCGTGCCGCGACATTAAATTAAGCGCTTATTAGGAGGCAACCCAATTAGTAGTGTAAATTCTTATTTTATTTTATTTTTATTTTATTAGTACCACTTTTTTTTCCTTTTCTTGTTTTTTTTTCAGATTAGGGGAAGCCTGAGTATTCAAAAAAAAATGTTTGAGCTTAAGTGTGGGGTGGGCAACCCTTGATGAAAATTAAGAGAACATGCTACTAGTTAGACCTAAAGGCCTCAGGGAGTTTTCCTAACCCTTGTTTTAAATTTTATTTAATGCTTTGGGGACATATCATCTTTTAAAGTGTGGGGTGGAGAAATGAATTCTTAGTTTTTACCGTTTTATTGAGTTTTTTTTAGGATGGGTTCCTTGGCTTTTGTTTTCGGTTCTTTTCCTGAGGATAGTCCCTTTGAACCGAGTGTCTTTTATTTTTTTTAGGAATAAATTTTATTTTTATTTTTATTTTTATTTTTTTTGGAGAGAAAAGGAAAGACCCTTTTGAGTTATGTGATACTTACTATTTGGGCCTAAATTTGAGTAGTACTTTCTTGTGAATGCTTGATTGTTAGTAAAATTGCAAACTTTTTGACATCTAGATTCATGGTTGTGACTTTGTATATAGCTTATTTTATTTTGTGGTTTGTTATGATCTTGTCTCTCTTAGAAGTGGAATTGGTCCATCTTGTTTGATACTTGTGCCATGTGTGGTGAGATTTTGTTTATTCCATGTTTTGCATCTTAGTCTAGAACTTGCCCTGCATGTTATTGAAGCGAAATAAAAAGTGTTGCTTTGTTTAAGAGATGATAATAGGCTTTCTTTGCTTTGTCTGGTAAATTTTAGCATTTTCAAATATTTTATCACTAGTTAGCCCTTTTGAGCCTGTAGCCTTTTATTGGTAGCCAAATTTTGCCCTTGATTATTTTGTTGCATCCCTAGTTTTTGCACCTTGCTTCCTTGAGCATTATATCATAGACTTATTCTAATTATCAATTATGAGAAAAGGGGATGATTGAGTAATCAATGATTGCTACAAAGTGCTTAAAAGCCCTCTTTGAAAAAAAAAAAGAGTATGTGACACAAAAAAAAAAGTTACCTTGATGATGGCCCTGGTCCTTCCAAGGACATTGTGCACCTTAACGCATGTGAAATATGTAAGTTGAGGGTGACTATTATGAAGGAAAACTTTTTTAAAAAAATGATTGAAATATTCTTGAGAGGATAAGAATTACTTGTGAAATAATTGTTGAAGAGAGGGCTGAAAATAAAGTGAAGAAAATAATGTGTGATGAAGTCTAAAATTGCAAAGTGCTTAAGGAAGTGTAAGTCACTATTATATAGTTTTCCTACCCGTCACCTAGCCTACATTACAACCCGTTAAAGTCCTATTCAATTCTATTCAAGCATGCTTAATTAGTGGAGATGTACATAATGGGCAAGCATATGGTTCTTTGTGCATACATGTGAATTTTCTTTGTGAATGTGAGAGTGTTCTTTGATGCCAAGTCCTTAATATATATTCAATCTGTTGATTCGAGTGTGTGGACTATTTCTTCTTGTGAGGGCACTTGTTTCATGATAGATAGGTGATTTTATCAACTTTCTTTGATGAGAGTAGGTGAGAAAGCTTAAATTTGATAAGTTCAAAGTCCTTTTTTGAGGTTAGGAGGTTAGAGGTTTGTTGTTTATTTGGATGTCTTGCATAATGATTGAGAAGTCTACTTGATGTTTTGAAATTGGTATATGGCCTAATTGTTTGTATTAACCAAAGTAATGACATTGCTAGTATTATGTTTTCTTGGGATGATTTTTAAATGTTTGCTCAAGGACGAACAAAAGTTTAAGTGTGGGGTGTTGATGTGAGGCTAAAAACTACATATTTTTATTCATCATTTCCTCACATTTATTATTTATATTTGTCTTTTGAGCATGAATTTTATGAATTGTGCTAAATTGTGTATTTTATTTGTAGGATTAAATTGGTGGAAAAATGAAGAAGTTTGGAGCTAAAACAAATTAAAGATGAAAGGTTGAAGAAGAAAATCAAGCAGGCAAGTTAAAGGATTAAATGAAATAAAATAATATATTCATATATATGGCAAATGGTGGCAGAACAATCTCAAATCAATTTACTGCCACGTGGCAATCAATGAAGGCCCCTCAAATATTGAGGCAGCACAATTCAAGCGGACAACTTTATAAACAAAAAGGGAATCCAATTCCTTTTGGTTTTGGATTCCTAATTTGTTTGGATTCAATTATTTTATTTAGGGTTTTCTACATCTATAAATAGTGCATAGAAATAATTATTGAGAAAAAAAAAAGAACCAAGATACAGGACACAGTATAAATTTTCTTCTAGCTTAGGAACTTTGGAAGAGCGGCCGTGGAGGCCGGAGAATTGTGGTTTATTCTTTCTTCTCCTTTATTATTTATTTGTATTCGTGATTAATAAAAGATGGTTTAGTTATTGTTCTTAACTTTTTATGATTAACAAAAGCATATTTATTTTGATAAATTTTGATTGTGTTTTTAAGATAATGAGTAGCTAACTTTCATAACTACGGTTGTGAGAATTATAAGCGATTAACAAAGTATGAATAATAACTAAGTAATTCTTCAATAGTGTTTTGCATGCATTGATAATTATTTCGTTTAGAAGTCTTTTTAACGGTGGCCAACATTAGAACTTGCCTCGTTACTACTTGCTGGACCAAGGAGATAATTAACGAGAAAAGGATTATCAACATAGATTTAGTGTGATACTATCTAATAGTCTAGTGTTGATTGGTGCGAAGTAATAACTAAGCCAAACATCGATTATGATGTCTAATATGAGGTAAAGGTAAGGGTTAGTAAATTATACACACGTAGCTGGACCAAGGTGCGGAGTGGAATTCTCTAGATGCTGGACCAAGGATTTAGAGATACCTAACTTATCACTTTGCATGTAAGACACTAGAAAAGGATTACTATTATTAGGATTACTGCGTTTTGAGCTTATGGAAAACACATTCCTAGTTACTTTTAATAATCTGAATATAAATAAATACTTAGTTCAAAGCTATCTTTTTATTGTCTTTATTTTATTTCAATTTAAAACCCCCCATTTTTATATAAAGACTAAAGAGTTAAATATTTGCTATTGACAATATTCTTCCATATTCTCTGTGGGCTCTACCGCGACTCATAGTTGAATAAATATATTGCATACGATCGTTTATATTTCTTTTCAAGAAGTATATTTGAACGTTATCACCTACACTTCGTGAAAAATGTAAAAAAAATATGGGTTAGTACAAAAATACACTAAGTATGATAGCCATGCCATCAAACCTTTAAAATATGGTAAAAATGACATTTTAGTTGAAAACCATGCTATATGCCAAGTTTGAGAATCATCATGCACCTTTGTATCAAAGCATAAGTCACATGCATATTCAACATATAAGTCAGCATAGCATAATAGAACCATTTCGTAAGTAACCCTAAGTTATACTTGGTCAATGAATAGATAAAAATCCCATAATCCAATCTATACTAAGTACCATTTTTAGGTCACCATAGTTATACTTACACTTCTTTATTCTCATCTTTAGTTAATACTCATAGACAAGGAACATTCACATTTAATAAAGCATATCAAGGAAAGCAACCCATAGCAACAATCCACATTAAGCATACTTCATTACATTTAGCCTTCATGTCAACATACTTAGAAGCATCATCATGAGCATATTCACTTCACAATTCATTATAAAATTAAGGAACACACCATAACTACTTTCAAAGCCTACTTGTGCAATGCATGGATGAAATCCCATACCCCCACCCACACTAAGTAGTGCATTCTTGGGAAGTCATAGTTCATTATCATTCATTATGGGGGTAAGCCTTAACCAACATAGACCATGTGAGAAAATCATGAAATCCGTGTTACTCACACCGAAAAGAGTTGTCCTACTTGCCTAAGGTAGAACCATTAATATTTAACTTAGGTGGATCCACTAGTTATAACCTACGAGGGCACGTTGTTTATGGGATAAGGAGATTGCTACTAGATACCCCACCTCAACTCACGTATGGGCATCCATCTCAAGGGATTGCTACTAGATACCCTACCTCAACTCACGTATGAGTATCTATCTCAATCAATATCTACTTGGTGCTTAGCATTATTCCCCACGGAGAACTTAACATTCATTACTTTAGTTCATTATCATGGGAGAAAGAGAATGTTACTAGATACCCCACCTCAACTCATGTGAGGGCATCCTTCTCTTCCCACCATCATTCATAAGATATCTCATAGATTCAAAGGTGAGAATAGAATTTCAACTAAGAATCTCCATATTGTGAGAAAATCATTCACAACATGTCTTTATCATTCAAAAGTGCACAATTGAGAATAACATTTCAATCAACACATTATCATTATCATAATCATGCAAACTTCGTTCATACTTCATTCATAAGTATGTGTGTATAGTCATAATAACCTTTCAACAACAACACCATTACATCATATTCATGATCACATTACTTTCAAAGTATTCATAAAACATGTACATAAATATCATGATCATACACAATTCTCATAATTTGCCCTTCAAGGACCATGGATCATAATTCATCAACACATCTAGAATTTCTACATTATACATAGATGATGACATAATTCAAGTAATCAATTACATTAAGCATAATCTCATAAAGCTTTTCTTTCTACCATTCACCCACATCACAAAGTCAAAATTAGGGAATATGGGGTTTCATAGGTTCTTGGGGGAATTCATCATAAATCAACAATAATTCATCAATTAAATCATAATCCATCATAAATCAACCATTAGAAATGTTTTTGAAAAGAACCCACAAGATTAAAATCAAACCCTAACTTTGGGGAAATCACTAATTTTGAAATTTGAGTTTGGAGGGGCTCCATGGATAAAGACTATCCATGGATGAAGGACTACCATACCTTAGTAATGATTCTTCAAGGAATTTGAGTTAGAAAGCCTTGTTTCTTCAAGTAGCTTCAATCTTCCTCTTCTTCTTCTTGTGGTTCTAGAGAGAGAATTTTCTTTGGAGGGGATGAAGTTTTGGGTTTTCTCTAGATTCTAGGGAGAATGACTTAATTGGGGGAAATTTGAGTCTAAAAAGCTTATATACTTTACTAGGGAAAGAGTAGAACTATGTAAAATCAATTTAGAGAAAATAACTAAAGACCCCTAAAGTTCTAACTTAAAACTACCTACCTTGCACGATTTGGCTCGCCAAAGGCACTAGGCGATTCGCCAAGTGGACCCTTGGTCCGCCAAAATTTCCAAAATGCCTCCCCAAGGAGGAAGCCTACTAGGTGATGGCTAGGGCCCATGGGCGATGAGCCAAATGGGTTGGCGATCCCAAACCTAGCTCGCCTATTTTCCATTATCTAGGTCATAGGGACAGCCCACTAGGCGATCCCAAGTGAACTTTGGCGATTTGCCAAGTTACTTAGGCGACCATGCTGCCCTTCGCCAATTGGTCCAAGAGAAAAATGTTCTCTTTCACCCTTCCTAGGTAGATTAGGCCCTTACCCTCTTTCACTCTTGACATTAATTCTCACATTTAGGCTCTAGTTTACCCTATAAACTTTTGGGGTGTTATAAGTTCAAGGTCTGGCACCTTGCGCCACTCAGTACGCCAGGGTCGCCAGGTCCTCTACCCTTTCCCACTTTTTCCATTCGAGTTCCCTTGAATCATACCTATGTTTTTTAGTTGATTTCTACACTCTAAGGTACATCTAAAAATTATGAGATCATCCATAAACATGAATCATAACCTTGAATCCATAAATTCAAATTCAAGGAAAGTTAAGAGCCAAGTCTAGAGAGTTCTTAGAGTCTTTTCAAGAAGTCTTTTAAAAATGCTTTAAACTTATTTTAGGACTTGAGCTTTGAGTTGAGTAAACAGTAAGAATGAAGTTTCTTTTCTTCAAAAGGGTATATGGGAATTATGTATTCTCAAAGAGTAAATGTTTTCACATTTAAGCAAGAGAGGAAACACCGATTTTCAAGAGAGCCTTTGAGCTAGTTTTTGATTAATTATCTCAAACCACTGAAAGAGTTGTGTTTTTAAACATATGAGCTAGTTATATTTTGGGAGAAGTATTGAGCATCGATTTAGGGACGAGTTTGAGTTTAGATAATTCAAAGTCTCCATAAACCGTGTAGCCAGCATGGGTAAAAATGGGTCATGCTTTTTAGATGATTTCTTAATGCTTTTTCACATAGACTAGTGGATCCACTTATTAGTTAGGCTCTATACCCCCGGCAAGGTATAGGACGGCCCTGACAGCATGAGGAAAAACATTATATCATCACATAGCTCATAGTGATGATTGTCGGTTAGAGAAACTCCCACAGAGATATTTTTGTATCTTATATACAGAGATTTATTTGTATTTTCATATACAAATAGAGTTTAAATTGTATCCTTGCATACAAACTGAGTTACTATTATATTTTTCAATACACAGAGTTGTTATCTGCATGTTTTAAAAGCTTTTATTTATATTGCATTTATATTACTATTTTATATTGAAATGAGTTGAGTTGAGTTGAGACCAGGTATGTTCCTTCAATTCCTTTCAAGCTTATGTCTTGTTATAGAATTCCCCTCGCATGCTCGTACATTCAATGTAGTGATGCCATTTGGCCTGCATCTTTTATGATGCAGATACAGCTAACCAGGATCAGCATCTAGGACATCATCGATGCAGTTGAGCTTCAGGGTTATTGGTGAGCCTCCTTGCTTTCGGAGGATCCCCTTTTTATTGTTTACATTATTCTAGTTTATTAAGATGTCGTGGGTCTTGTCCCGACGTCCATCTCAGTTATTAGAAGCTACATAGATAGTTAGATATTGTTAGTTCATGAGTCTTTCATTTTCATTCAGTTATGTTGAGACTTGAGTGCCACTTTGGCTAGTTGGATGTTTATTTATAAAACATTCTAAGCTATCTTTGAGTTACAGTTTACGTTTTTTAAAAGTGATTTTATCATGAGTAAGTCTTCCACTGAGAGTTAATCCAGGCCAAGGATTCGCTTGGGACCAGCAATGGTTCTCGAGTGTCAGTCCCGCCCAGGGTGTAGGCTCGGGGATTGACATGAACTCTCTACTTTCTCTCTTCTTTGGGCTATTTATAATTTCCATAAAATTTGGCTCAAAAATCAATGCATGACCTATTGGGCAACGTTAGTGAGCTCACCGATCAAATTAGGAGGATTGTCAACTACTCTTTAGCTTGCCTTTTTCTTGATCTAGGCTTCAGATGTTTATAACTCAATCGGTGAACTCATTTGAGCCTGCCTTGCACATTCAGCATATTGTAGAGTACCACATTTATTCGCCTTTCAAGCCTTGAATTTTTTTGCATGTACTTTTCCTTTTGAGGGATGGTCAGCATGTTTGCCTTTCTCATTTGGCAAGTCACCATTTCCCTTTTGGTTCACTGACCTACCTCAATTAAATCAAGTATTGTGCACTATATATTTAGATGAGGTCATACACATTAGGTGATCCACCCTTCTTGCTACGCGATCAACAATGTGGGGTTTGCTTTTCTTTTCATATTTTTGGTCATTCTTTTAAATATTCATCTTTTCCTTGTCCTTTAGCCTTTAGAGCTACAAATAATCCAAATACCATTAGACTAGGACATAATTAGGCATTGAGAACACTAATTATTAAGCTAAATAGGCCTCAAATAAGTGTAAATCTACCAATCATCAACCTTCTTTACTTTTCAAAATATTGAGGCATTCCACCAAACTTCATTAAAATTTTCTTAGTTGAGATGGATGTTTATGGGACTGGTACTGGCTTTGTTTTATCTCAGAAGGGGGACCCTCTTGCTTTCTTCAGTCAAAAGTTATTCTTACATATGAAGGATACTTTAACATACAACCATGGGATGTTTGGAATCACCCATGATGTGCAGAAATGGTGCCCATATTTATTTGGGGGCAAATTATTGATCATTACTAATCAACAATCTCTCAAAGCCCTCTCGAACTAGGTCATTCAAACTCCTAAGCAACATCGATGGGTATCCTAGCTGATTGGATATGAATTTGACAAAATATATCGCCTAAGAATAATTAATTATGCTTTTGATACACTCTCATGTGTCCCTTCCTTTCAATCTCTCACACTAGCAATAACAAAAGTTTGCTTTAATTGATAAGCTTAACCAGTTGAACCAATCAGATTCTTAATTGTTAGTCTAGCAGCAATGGCATGCAAACCTTACTACTCTTCCTCATTACCCGTCTCAGGAAAGACTCTTTCTTTATTGTTATAGGTTTGTCATTCCCACATATTTTGCTCTTCATAAAATGCTTCTCGAGGAATTTCACTCTACCAAAATTGTGTGACAGGCTAGAATTTCTCTGACTTTTTATCGCTTATCCTCCAATTTCTTCTAGCCAGACATGTGTTCCTATGTCAAACCTTTTATTTTAGAGTGTCAAGTTTGTCAAAAAAATAAAGGACATTTCTTTCCAAACATCCGGCATTCTGATGCCACAACCTGTTCTGCTATTTTTGAGAAAATCTCCATGGATTTCATCACATGCCTGCCCCTTCTCATGTCTGAACAGAAATCTTGGTGATTGTGGATCGCCTGCTCAAATACGAAAATTTTAAAGCATTGTTTTCGCACTTTAACAACCTGAAAATAGCTGAAATCTTTGTTTAGGAATTTATTCAACTTCATGGCTTCCCTACAGAGATTGTTTCTACCGCTATTCATTTTTGTTATTTGAATTTTGGGAAAAAGTTAATAAGTTAGGCACTACGTTAGCTAAGAGTTTGGCATACCATTTACAATCTGATGGGCAAACAGAGGCATGTAACAAATGTTTGGAACAATACTTATATTGCTATACCACGAATATGTCCACTACGTGGTTTAAACTACTGCCTTTGGGCATAATTTTGGTGTAATACTTCACAGTGCAAAGATGACTCCATTTAAAGTTGTATACGACAGACCACCTCCAACCATCTCTCGCGCTATGTTGGATGGAACCTCTAATCAAGCTATTGTTAAACCATTTCATCAAACGGATGAAACTTTTAGTTTTTTTAAAGTAGACCTCCACCGGGCGCTAATGTGTATGAAAGCATTAGCTGACAAAGGAAGGCAAGATGTTTCATTTGTTGTGAGTGATTGGGTTTATTTTTTTACGCCCATATCACCAATTTTCACTATGTTTGCAGTGACACACCAAACTCAATAGACGGTTCTTTGGACTCTTCCAAATTGTTCAAGATTGGATAGGTTGTGTACAAATTCAATCTTCTAAAATACACCCTATTTTTCACGTCTCTATTCTTAGTAAATGCATTAGCAAACCTGGTCAGCAGGTTACCTGTAACACCCCTATTTTACGTGTACTAGTTCTATTTATATGATACTTATAAATTGCCTTGTGGAATAGATATGGACTCGGTTTCCTATGCGACTAGTGACAATAGAATAGGTTTAAAGTGAACTGCCTATAGATTTTGATGCGACCCGATTAAGTTGACGTCGACGGAAGTATTTTAACTCGAGACGGTAAGGTGGTAATTGAGCTTAAAGTTGGAAGTTAAGTGCTAAGTTAACGAAAAAGAGTTTAATATTTAGAAAATGGAATAATATAAGTGAGCTACTTTCTTGAAACTAAGATAGTAGGTGACAAGTAGGTGCATCACCTACTTTAACTAATTGACCAGCCCAAAGGACCAAGTAGGTTCATCACCTACTTGAGCTATATGGATCTAGTTAAAGAGTCCAAGGTTTATGGATCAGATTTGGTCCTATGCTAATGGACTCACTTGAGGCCCAAACTAAGTTAAATAAAATAAAAATGAAATTAAAGCCCAGCAGCCAAATCTACCAAGGCCCAATACATTTAAGCCCAAGTGAAAGCAAGTAGGTGCATCACCTAGTTTGACCTTTTGAGTTGCTTGATGTATATAAGCAAGTGCATCACCTACTTGACCAATTAGTGGCTGAAAATGGACCAAAAAAATGGAGGTTCTAGAGGATATTTTTAAACGTGAAGAAAGCTCAATATAAGATATATTGGCTGCTATTCTCACTCATTTTTAACACACAATATTGAGAATTAACTCCAGCTCTCTCTCTCTGTTTTCTCTTAAGTATTAAAACAGTAACCTTAAAGTTCCTTCTAGGGTTCTTGAAGAAATCCTCATATCTGCAAACCAAGGTAAGAGAAACACTTATGGATTTAGCTTAATTCTCCCATGGAAAGACTAGAAAACATGTTATTCATGCTCAATTATAAGTAAAAGGTAGAAGTTCCCACAAACTACTGCTCACTTTCTTTAATTATTAAGATACTTTTCTCTTCTTATTTGGTTAAGTGTAAAGGGAAGTTGAAGTTCTAGAGGAATTCAAGTTATAAGGAGAAGTTGCAGAAATTGAGGTAAGGTGACTACTCCATTTTCTTCCTCTTTATGTATGAGTTTGAGTGAGGAATTATGGGTATGCTGTCATAAAAGAACTCAAGAGGGTGGTGAGTTCAATAATTGGTTGTATGATAAAGAATATTTGGGGTTGTTTTATGTGTATTATGGTTGGTACAGCTTAGGTAATCTTAGAAAAGGATATATAATGTATGTATTGGGTAGAGAAGGAGGGTGTGGTGATACACATTATTTTAAGGGTTGTATGGGCTCATTATCCGTCAATGTTAACTATTGTTTTATGGGGCTCACGGTGTAATAGCTGCTAATTTTAGTTTATCATGAATTATATTGTAGATTAAAACCTAAAAGGGGAGGCTGAATCGTGATAGTTGTATTGGTCAGAGGATAAGGTATGTAAGGCTATTCGATTTCCTATTTCTTTGGCATAAATCCAACACTTGTATTACAAAGTAAGCTTTCTAAGTGTCCTTGGTAGTGACTGATTAAAGTGAGTACTCTAATATCGTCAAAGTACCCTTGGCATGTATTCCCTTATATAAATCAAAATGATCCTAGATTACACATGGTACATATGTTTATATGTTGGATATACAATTTGCCCATATCTTGCCAACTTGTTTCAATTGTCTATTCCATCATATATGTCATCTTTTCACATGTTCATATGTTCCCTCTATTGGTTATTACTCCCATTGTGTTAGACTATAATGTTACCTCACAAGATCTCTACTTGCTCTATGGTACATTTTATATGTGCTTACTTGGAATATGTATCCGTCCTAAAGTTAAATCTGCCCACGTTCTCCCTTGGTTCCACATTCATGTATAACTTGTATTTGATATTAGTTAGTGAGTATTTGGCTATCATATAGAGTTCAAACCTCTTGGCTGATTATTAAATGTCTTCACTTGATATGTGCTTCAATTTGAGATGTCAAAATGCTTACTGAGTCATATAAGCTCCCAAGTGTTACACGTTCATGTCACATTTTCTTCCCATGCCATTGTTATTATTGTAAGTTCATATTCATATGTCTTCTACTACTGGTCCATAGTTCCAAATCTCAACAATAATTATGACCACCAAAACAGCTATCTCAAAAGAGTTAAGATCATCGAAAGAACAATCTCCAAAGAGTTATGAACATCAAAACAACAATATAAAAGATTAAAGAATCTAAGTAAAACAATCTGCATAATAATTATGGGTTGCAGCCCAGGGGCAAATGCCTAGCATGGGTCGATCCCAATTGGTATAGAAGGGTGGCAGCTCAAGGGCGAAAGCCTATCATGGGCCGATCCCAATTGGTATAAGAGGGTGGCAGCTCAGGGGCGAAAGCCTACCATGGGCCGATTCCAATTTGTGGAATTATGAGAACAGTATCCCAGGGGTTAAAATGCCTAGCATGGGTCATCCTCTTCTACCGCTAATCAGCTGGTCATTTGTATCATATGTCTTATAAATATTATAATGAGAAGAAAAGTAAAGAAAATAATGTAACATACACGATTCCACAAGTATAAGCAAAGGTGGTCTCTAATCCTTGTCTATTTGTATTTGGTTTCACTTGAGCTCTCATTTTACATATGGTTGTATTATGCCTTATATATTTAGTACATTCTTTCATACTGACGTCCCTTATTGGGAACGTTGTATTTCATGTTGTAGGTATATGTACTCAACTAGTAAATCTCTCCAATAAAAGCACATGATACTCAATGGTTGTTGGTGAGCTCCAGGTTGATTAGGGGCTTTGGCGAGTCTTTACTATGCGTATTTCATAGTGGTACAGTCATGGATTCCAGTAGAGGCTTTGTAGACATTGTAAAGTTATCATCTGAATTCATAGTTTCACTTGTCACATGTATCGGTTCAGCTAGTCAACATGTGTTGTATATGAAGCTTCTCATCATTAAATATATCTGCACAGTAGTAGTTTACTTTCTCATCATAGGTGACGTGTAAAGCATGTGTTCATATGGTACTTGGCTGCCTCACTAGGGTTAGGGTGTGACATTACCCCCATTGATTTAATTAGTTCATATGCTTCAATTGAACTTGTTCTTGAGGAGGTCATGCAACATCACACTATTGTCAAGGTTCGACATTAATTATATCAATATCTTATCAAATGGAAAGGCTTGTCGGTCACTAATGCAACATGGCAAGATATGTCTCTGATACGGCGCCAATTTCCCAACTTGAACCTTGAGGACAAGGTTCAGCTTCAAGGGGACAACAATGTTGTGAACTGATTAACATTTCAAGCACACCTCATCCAATTCTAGGTGCAAACAATCGTTAAGCAATATAAAACCCAAAGAAGAGTTGGGGTCGAACCCACAGGGAGCGGTACGTATTCAAATTCAGTTATGAAGTATAAATGTGGTCTAAATAGTTAGAGGAATAGAAATTGTCGAAAAAGACATGTAAACAAGTAAAAGAGGGTGACAAAAAATGTCAGATGGGGGGGGGGGGGGGGTTGGATTGCAATTATCAGCTATAACGCAATTAAACAACAATGAAATAACAATATAGAAAGGAATTCTCAAGATATGATCGATTATAGGCATATTTCGCTATATGGGTAATTGAAACTACTAATAAATAACTAAATATCAGTGGGTAGGCTGGGCTATGAGTGAAATAGCTTTCTCTCAAACAACTACTTCGATTCAAGTAATTTCTCTCGAACATAAACAAGTTTAACAAATAAGAACAACCCACAACCTTAATACATCCTCTCTCGAGAAGCAAGATGGGTAGTATTTGGCTTGGGATTCACTCTTTCGAGTTGAACCCCATTAACCCAATACCTACAAACCATTAATCAGAAACTTTGGTTCAAAAACCTCTTTCTCGAGCAAGCTAAGAACTCAAAGTTAGAACTGCATTTGCAACTACAATTCATAGGTAAAAACACAGCTAATGATTAAACCCACTTCAGTATAGCATTTAAATTAGTAATAATCAATACCTATAAGCTAATTCAACCCATAATCACACCTCAAGAATTAGTGTTTTAGCCACACATCATAAAAGCAGAGAAACAGTTACCATATGCATTAGCCATGGTATGGGCAAGAGTCTCCAAATATTTACAATGATTTCCAAGGATAAAATTCAGAAACCCACTTTCCAAATCCTCCAAAATTGTACAATTCGAACTCAAAAATCTCGAGAAAACTCTAAGTCTAGAATAGGAACTGTAATATCTAGGAGAGAACTCTCCAAAATTACATTTAAAATCCAATATATAGTTACCCAAAATTTGGCCTGAAAATCCATTAGGTGAGGTAAGTCGAGCTCGCCGAGTGGTTCGGCGATCCGCCCTTTTCTCTCTTCTATCGCCATTTTGCATTGGTTCTCAGCATCCTCAAGTCCTGTAACTTTGGGTAATCCATTTTTTCATCATGGAATCGATCGGTGATTCGCCGACTGCCCATTTCTGTCGCTGACTTGGTTTCTTCCTTCAGGGTTGGCACACTGGAACTTTAGGTGGTCTAAAGAGCCACTCGGCGATTCGCCGAGTGGTCTTGGCGATCACCAAGATTGCTTTTCTCCACTTTTTCAGCTTGTTTTGTTCCTCTTTACCTGTTAGTGTCGTTGGTTTGCTCCTTAGTCCACATACCTAAAAATCAAGGTTTTAACATTAGTTTATAACATAAATTAGGCATTTGAGGAAACTAAAACTATAAAAACAAAACCCTAAATGAGTCCAAATCTTGGAATCATCAACACCCCAACTTAAACTTTTGTTTGTCCTCAAGTAAAACTCAAGATCATCAGTTTAATAAGGATGTCTACAAATGGTGCTGCATAAGACTCAACATAAATGCACACAACAAGGTTCAAATTAGTCATTCTATAATCAATTGTGCACTCAAAGATTCAAATTGTAATGCCCTCACAACAAAGATGATTCCATATTCACACATAATTTCTCAACAAATTAAAGTCCCGGAATCACATACAACTCTCACACTCACAAAGATGGACACATGCATGACTTCGCCCATAGGTTTACCCTTATTTTCTGATCAACATTCGTTTCAGCTCACTCAAGATCACAAAGGTCTTTCAAGGCTTGTAACGGGGCTGAGTGTAAAAGTATGGTCATTTAGGCTTAGTGGCTTCTACCTTTATGAAGTATGGTCTTAACACCATTTTCTTCCTTTTCTTTGTCATTTCAAACATGCTCAAAATCCGTCCCATTATTCAACTTCATATGAACCACCTGATACCCCATTTCTTTTGTAATATTCACTACTTTATTTCACAACTTTTTTGGTATTTTTCTTTTCTTTCTTCTTTTTCATTTCCTTTTCTCTTTTTTTGTACATAAAGGGGTTCAATCTTTTTCAAAGCAATCACGCAAAGGGGGATTTCTCACACTTCTTGACTTTCCTTCTCTTTTCACCACACCCCCAGCTTAGGCTTTGGCCTATGTTGGTTATTCAAACAAACCATACTTCATGAAAGTTATGGGTGAATGGATAAAGAAAGGTCACAATCGATCAAGTTTCTTCCAAGAAAAGGGTAAGGCTCAAAAGGTGTCAAGCAAGGTTCACACATCTCACAAGGTTGGAAGGTATATTGTCAAGTTGGTTCACTCTTCAAAATTCTTGCCTAAGATCATTCAAGTGCTTGCATAGCTCAATTAACCAGACCAACGGGGCAAATTCTAGGTGTCATCACACACAATGTTCAAAGTAATATCATCACACAAGGCATTGGTACCAATATCAAACAAGACTCCACACTTTCTAGCTAGTGTGCAATGTTCATCACAACAGACTCATTCGACAACCCACTAATCACAACGAGATGCTAAAAGTTCACATATTGCCTATGTAACTCGTTTGCCTCATCGTAGCCGCACATTCCTTTTGTTCAATTAGGAGCACTATTCAAGTCATTGGTATTGATCACATCGACACTCAAATTTGCACACGAACAGCCACAATCACCGACAAAAGAGATGGCAATTTTTTTTAATTTAGGTGTTCAAAACCAATTTCATTCAAAATAATGGGCCACAAGCTAAACGATCCACAACACAATTCAACAACCAAGAAATATATATCAAAGCCCAATATTCACAAAACAATCACAAGACAAGAGGTAGGTATGGAAATACCTCACCCCACCCAACAAAAATAAGCAGTTGTCCTCAAATGCAACTAAAACAATAGAATAGTCAATAAAACAACAGAGAGGGAGGTAAAAAGTCATCTTGCCAAGATAAGCAACTTCTCCTGATTTGGCCAAAATTGGCCATTTGACGACTTTTGCCCTTAAGAATGACATCAAATGCTCCATTATTAGGCAAATTACGTCAGTTAGCACAATTCGGGGTTACTTAGACTTCACCCCACTATACCCAACACATTAACACCACAACCCAACAATTTAGACTCAATTTTACAAGCAAGAACACGAGAATTATTCAATTTAAAGCACTTTGGCACACATTTCAATTCATTACAGGCTAACCAACACTTAAACACGATTATAAGAATTACCCAACACAAACAACAACAAAGTTACCTATTGCATTTGATTTCAACAAAAAATTTCAAGTACGGGTTTGGAAAACCAACCTTTATGTCGAATTTTAATTTTGAATTGCTAGGCGGCAAAGTTCCACAATTCTAAGCAATGATTTCACACTAAAAATAGGTAAGAACAAGAAAATAAGCAAAACCTAAAGTTGGGTGAGAGGGTACGAGAGTTAAAAATGAGAGAAGATAAAGGATTTTGAAATTTTAAATAGTTTCGCTTTTAAAACCTTTCAGTTAGCGGCACCTTCGACAGAGTAAGTCGTGCTCGCCAAACCACTCGGCAATGCGTTGAGTGGTATTTTACCTCACCGAGTTTTATTGGACTCCTAGCAATTTAGGGGTTCAAATGGCGGACAAAATTGGGCTCGCTGACCTGTTCGGTGAGTCGCTGATTGAGCATATAGCCCGCCGAGTTTTACAGAGCTCCCCTTCAAGCTTGGTGGTTCTAACGGCGGTCCAGGTTGGTACTTGCCGACCTGTTCAGCGTGTCACCGACTGGACTTTGGCTTGTCAAACTAGTCATTCTCCAACACTCTTCACTTTTCAACCTGCACAATCAACACTCGTTATTTAAAATCAAACACTAAAGCATTAAAAACTTGGGTTGCCTCCTAAGAAGTGCCTTAGTTAATGTCGTGGCACGACGAAAGTACCCTTTCAAGGATCATTCTTCGGGTTCATCAAGGTATCACTTGGCAAGCCCCCTTTTGGCCTTGGGTTCAAATGAGAAGAAATTTGACCCATTTGGGTCTCCAACTGCTTGATTGACACGGAATGGGAGGTGACCGTCTGATTAAGTGTAGAGACATCCTCATTCATCTCTTTTAACACTTTGTCTAACCCTTCAACTTTATTGAGAATACATGAAAGCATGTCTTCCGTACGGATATTTCAAACTCCTTGGGCTTTTGTCGCTCATGAGGTAGGCGTACTTGTCCTTGTCACCCTCTCTTTCCTTCCAAGTGGAATTATGATCATGCCATTCTCTGTCACGGTCTCTTCATCCCTCGTCTCTATTCCAACCCAGATTTCCACCCAGCCTTGGATAGTTTGCACGATAAACTCCTCCTTGATTAGCTAGGAAGTTCACTTTCTCATTGTACAACGCTTTAAACTAAGCTTCTTCGGGGATTACTCCACCAACACCCACAACATGCATTAACACTCTTCATACCACTACCCATCACATATTTTGCCAATAGATCTAATTGGGTCATCATTTTGGCCATGTTTTGGTCTCTCTCTTGATCCTCTTCGATCTGCTCTTTTGTCATTCTAAAAATGAGAGGAGATACTTGGTCTTCACGAGTGTACTATGCCCTATTGATCTTGGTCATACCATCAAAGAGATGAGATACTACTTCATAAGGTTGTTGTATTATACCACCGGGAACAAGTTGATCAGCAACTCCTTTGTTCACTGAGTCAATGCTCCTATAGAAGTACTGCTGCAATATATGATTTGGAAGCCCATGGGTTGGGCATTGAAGTACCAACTTCTTAAACCTCAGTCACGTCTCATGGATAGGTTCACCTTCCAAATGCTTGAAACCTTGGATACTAATCGTAAGGGTCATCATTCTTGATGGGGGAAAGAATCTCACATGGAATGTTGAAGTAAGCTTATCCCAAGAGGTGATGGAATTTCTTCACAACTCAGCCAACCATTTACTAACCTCACCCATCAAAGGGAATGGGAACAACCTGAGACGGACTGATTCTTGTGATATGTTCTTAAATGAGAACGGACCACAAATGTCAACGAAGTTCTGAATATGCTCATATGGGTCTTCGTGAGCTAATCCTCTATATAATACCTTTATTTGGAGGAGCTGTAGCATTGTGTTTGTAACATGGAAGATGGCATTCCATTTAATTGGAGGTAGACGTATTGCACCCACACCACCCAATGGAATTGGGTCGTTCACATTTGGGTCATTTACATCATTGAGGTCCCAATATCATCTTGGTGGCCCACTTGGCTACCATTACTCCCATTTAGGCTCATCTCTTCGTCTGTTCAACACAAGAAACACAAAACAAAAATTAAAGTAAGTCGATTCAACTACAACCAAAAAAATCACAATTCAACTTCAGTAAAAGAATTTCAAACAACACCACTCCCCAGCAGCGGCGCCATTTTGATTAACTTTTCAAGCACACCTCATCCAATTCTAGGTGCAAACGATCGTTAAGCAGTATAAAACTCAACGAAGAGTTGGGGTCGAAGAGCGGTACATGTTCAAATTCAGTTATGAAGTATAAATGTGGTCCAAATAGTTATAGGAAAAGAAATTGTTGAGACATGTAAACAAGTCAAAGGGGGTGACAACAAATGTCAGATGGGGGGTTTTGGTTTACAATTATCAGTTATAACGCAATCAAACAACGATCAAAATAACAATATATAAAGGAATTCTTGGGATGTGATCGATTATAGGCAAATTTGATAAATGGGTAATTGAAACTACTAATAAATAATTAAATATCAGTGGGTAGGCTGGGCTATTAGTGAAATAACTTTCTCTCGAACAACTACTTCGATTCAAGTGATTTCTCTCGAACATCAACAAGCTTAACAAATAAGAACAACCCACAACCTTAATACATCGTCTTTCTCGAGCAAGATGGGTAGTATTTGGCTTGGGATTCACTCTTTCGAGATGAACCCACATTAATCCAATACCTACAAACCATTAATCAGAAGCTTTGGTTCAAAAACCTCTTTCTCAAGCAAGCTAAGAACTCAAAGTTAGAACTGCATTTGCAACTACAAATCATAGGTAAAAACATAGCTAATGATTAAACCCACTTCAATATAGCATTTAAATTAGTAATAATCAATACCTATAAGCTAATTCAACCCATAATCACATAATCACACCCCAAGAATTGGGGTTTTAGCCACACATAATAAAAACATAGAAATGGTTACCAAATGCATCAGTCATGGTATGGGTAAGAGTCTCCAAGCCTTTACAATGATTTTCAAGGATAAAATTCAAAAACCCACTTTCCAAATCCTCCAAAATTGTACAATTCGAACTCAAAAATCTCAAGAAAACTCTAAGTCTAGAATAGGAACTGTAATATCTGGGAGAGAACTCTCCAAAATTACATTTAAATTCCAACTTATAGTTGCCTAAATTTTGGCCTGAAAAGCCAAATTAGGCGAGGTAAGTCAGGCTCGCCGAGTGGTTCCGTGATCCGCCCTTTGCTCTCTTCCATCGCCATTTTGCATTGGTTCTCAGCATTCTCAAGTCCTGTAACTCTGGGCAATCCATTTTGTCATCGCGGAACCGATCGATGATTTGCCGACTGCCCATTTCTATTGCCGACTTGGTTTCTTCCTTCAAGGCTGACACACTGAAACTTTAGGCTGTCTAAAGAGCCACTCAGTGGTTTGCCGAGTGGTTTTGGCATTTCTCCACTTCTTCAGCTTGTTTTGTTCCTTTTTGCCTGTTAGTGTCCTTGCTTTGCTCCTTAGTCGACATACATGAAAATCAAGGCTTTAACATCAGTTTATAGCATAAATTAAGCATTTGAGGACATCAAAACTATCAAAACAAAGCCCTAAATGAGTTCTTTCGATCTCAGACTGATCCCCTGGCTCTTCTTCAGCCGCGGGAAATCTCGGATTCATCATGAACCATGCGCATGGGCTGGATGTTCTAAGATTAAGCTCTAGGCCCATTCACCCTCAAAATCATTTGAAGGACTTTGTGGTCCTAAAAGGCAAAGGACAAGGGATATATATTGTCAACTCTTATACAAGGACGAGACTCAACACTGGCTAACGAATATTCTGTAGTATATGTAGTAGTAGAGGTTGTACAAACAAGGCTATGTTTTATGCCAAGTCTTTTTTTCATTTCTAGGAAGAGGGTTCTGGAACTTGGCTTGTTTCTATTTTCTTTTCTTTGTTTATCCTTTCAATTTCAGCTTTCTTGTAAGTTTTGCTACAAGTTGCTATTAAATCAAACGGTGGACACTTGCTGGAAATCTTATTTTATTTAAGTTTACACTAGAAGCCTTAAAGATGTGTCACATCTTATCTATGTTTCTCCTTTTTATTATATTAGATATATATTCACCTTTAAGTAATATAGATGTGTAATAATCACAATAATAACTTAAATGTGTATTCAACTTTTCGAGATAAGTTCACCATGGATTCTATGCCCTTTTCCTATTTTGTTAACTTATGACAAATTTAAACGACCAAAAATGTTAAATATACACTTAAGAGGTCGTTTGGTGTGAATGATAATAGCATATAGCCTTGAGATTAAATTATAGTGGCACCTAGTTTGTTGTTTGGTTGTCATGTTTGAAATAACTTATTCTGAGATTAATAATTATTACCGGGATAATTTATTCCTCCCCTTGGGTGGTATAGTAATTTCAGGATAATTTATCTTAGGATAAAATAGGCAAGTGACAAAGTATCCCTTTAAACCCTATTTACACATCACTTTTGTCATTCATGTATATTTACATCATTTTTATAGCATTTATAATAACATTCACAACTCCTTATTTTTATGATGATTCTTCATATTTTTCTATTAAAAAATTACACTATATAAATATAATTTTTATTTATGAATTTATTTGACTCATTGTTATGTTTATTTATATTTTGATTTCTCATAAATCTTTTTTTACTTTAACAATCTTAAGATGGAAGTTCTATTTTTAAGCTGAATAAGAAGAAAAATTTAATTTTTAAATACATACGATACCATCATGAGAATGCACATACAGAAATATTCAAGCTAAATACGATGAAATCAAAATTTTATTGTTCAAAATGAAAAACCTAAAGCATGCAAAGAAAATACAAATACTAAATAATGTGAAAGAGTATTTTTGTAAACAAACAATATGTTCTTAAAATTTAGGATAAATTACCTATATACACACCTTTTTTCCCCATAATTCTCATTATTACCTACCAGTTCTAAAATTTTCCAAAATCCCTTATTTTACTCCAAAACTCCCAATTGCTGGATACATAAATCCTAACTCCCAAAATCAACATTTATCCCTTCCTTATTCCACTCCACAAATCTCTCCTTATTTTTAGTCACAGAATCTTGATAGTTATTTTCTCATTCATGTTTGAAATTCAAAATCAGTTTTTTTTCGAAAAAAAAGAAGAAGATATTTATGAGTCTTTTACCTATTTTTAAAAATACTCCAAAATTTATAATAAAATAAAAGTGAACTTCAAATTTTCAACACTAGAACGTAAATTAGAAGAAAAAAAAAAGTAATAGTAGTAGTTATTATTTGGTAATAATCAGTTCTTTTTTCGTCTGTGAAACCCTAAACCTCGAAAAGGCTAAATGGCGACAATACCAGTTAATCTGAAGCCTTTTTTGATCAATTTGACTGGAAAGCCTATGATGGTAAAAGCTAAAGTGGGGATTAGAGTAGACAGGGTATTTGGTCTCTGTGGATTCATACATGAACTTGCAGTTTGCTAATGGGCAACAATATAATACCTATCAATTTAAACGAGATACATAAATAGTAATGTATCATGCACTATTTTTTAGATATGTGAACTTATACTAAATGTATCAATTACGTAGCAACTATCACACGGTAATGTATCGATCTCAAATCTAACATTCTAACATCTTATGGAAAACAATTACTTATTTAATGTATCTAGTATAAATACAATATTATCAATTTAAACGAGATACATAAATAGTAATGTATCACGCACTAATTTTTTAGATATGATATGTAAATTCGAATTTATACTAAATGTATCAATTACATAGCAACTACCACATAGTAATGTATTGATCTCAAATCGAACATCTTATGGGCAATAATTATTTATTTAATGTATCTAGTATAAATACAAAACTTATCAATTTAAACATGTATCTAGGTGTTGCTATGTATCTTCTATCTTATTCAAATTTAGATATGTATTCAAATTTTGATACATAAACTTAATTAGTTTTGATACTTGATACAAAACTTCTACCAAAGGTATCATTTATCATGTATCTAGGTGTTGGTATGTATCTGTAAACAGTACATGATACATTAAAGTGTCACACAAGTATGTATCAGATTCATAAATGGTGATACGTAAATGTTATTATCAAAAGTTTGTTTAGTTTGAGGCAAAATGTGAAGATCTTCCAACTATGTATCTGATACAATGAATATGGAGCGCATTAATACATATATTAAATCATGTATTAGATACACAACATAATGAATCATGTACATAACATTCTGTCTTTTAAACAGTGCTAATATCAAATACAACTTTTTATCAAACACAATTGTACAAATTATGTGTTAGATACACAATTTTATGGAACACAATATTACATCTACTAAATCATATAATTGATACATTGTATAATGTATCGGATACACAATATTCTATTCTTGCATGAACAAATACATATTTTTTTAGACATGATACGTAAATTCAAATTTATACTAATTGTATCTAATACGTAGCAACTACCACAAAGTAACGTATCGATCTCAAACCTAACATCTTATGGACAACAATTACTTATTTAATGTATCTAGTAGAAATATAACACTTACAATTTAAACGAGATACATAAATAATAATGTATTGATTGTTTATTTATGTATCTTGTTTAAAAGTTTGCCTCATGTCTTTCACGGTAAAATGACCCAATGTTGGGTACTCAGCAAATGTCTCAACAACCATAGGCTTGGTGGGAATCAACTTAACCATACCAGCATCACCATTCTTCAAGAACTTCGCTTCCTTCTCGAGTTCCTTACCTGAGCACTTGTTAATGTTGTTCAAGATCTCAGCAAACTTTACAGCAATGTGGGAAGTGTGGCAATCGAGCACTAGTGAATATCCAATTCCAATATGACCAGGATAATTCATGATGATGACTTGAGCACCTGTCAATGATCCCCTTTTAATTACTTAATTTTCAATGGAGATGAGTTATTACCTTTGACGATGTATTTGATTTTCAAGATTTACCTAATCTCATCTATCTCCAACTCGATTGAAATGGCGGCTTTGAGATTCATAAATGTAATCGATTGTCCAACAACAATTTCATCACTTTTGTAACTTTCATAACTCATCTCGCTTACCCAAATTTCTGATTCTCTCAACAAAATCGATATATATTAATATTGCATCAGCCAATATTGTCGATTAATTTAAATTCTTCACAATTTGGGCTGCAATGGCGGCTTGATGGAGATGATGGAAATTTGAATTTTGAAAGATATGAATCTGTTACAAATTGTGATGGATTGATAACAATCACTTATGCTTGAATCATGGGATATAAAATCAATTTTAGGTTAATTTTCCTAATAAAGCGCAACAACCAACTATTTTCCTTAAAAGGTGCTACTACCAACTTTTGCAATGTATCGCATATAATGTATACGGATGAAACTTATGTATCCGAATGACTTCTATTTTAAGGGATTTTTGTAAAATAGAAAAAAGTAGGGATATAATGTAATTTAGATTTTACACTATGAAATTTATGTGCAATGCATAATATTTTGAATCCAATAAACCAAACACTCAATAAGATAACTAATTTCATCAAAATTAATGTTATCATAACTTGTATTCAAATAAAACGAGCCCTAAAGCTATTATTTTGAACCCAAGGGACCATTTTTGTCCGGCTGTAGAGGTTAGTTTTCCAAATTGTATTTCAGCTCTCTCCTTATCTCCCAACTTTCCCGGCGGAACTCTCTCAATGCAAATACTGGTAATTCTCTTCTTTAGTCTTCTACTTGTTCTTCACTTAATGCTCAAAAATATTGTTAAAGCATTTGATTTTTCTAGTTTCCAATTATTTTCGTGTAATCTTTCACTCATTTTTTGTGTTTCATTTGTTGTCAGTCACTTCAATACCTTTTGATTTTGAAATTTGTGGATGAATGAATGAATGTACTGTAGGATAAGATAAAGATGCAAAGAAAAGAATCAGATGAACGGCCGCCTGAGCTACCAATTTCGTGGGTTGAAATATCCAATTCAATTTCTCGTCAATACCAATTTCAACCTGATGGTAAGCTATCGGTAAGTTCTCCTTACTTTTTTTTTTCTATTTTTGGCTAAAAATTTCCCCAATTTTATCTTCAATTCATCGTTTTAGTGTACTAGACATACTCCTTTTCAGTTTGCATTACATTGATTGTAGTACATGTAACTTATTTGGCCAAGTTAATCGGAGAGAAAAGTGCTTATTTTAGAGAGTTGAGGTGTTTAACCTGGCTTTTAGGAAAAAAGCAAGTGCTTTTGAGTAGAAGTAGTTGTTTAGCTTTTCCCCCGAAACACTTTTGGTAACTTAACCAAGAACGAATTAATGCTCTAACACACCTATTTCAAAATTTGACCGCACGGGAAAGCAATTAATGGAATTGAGTTGGACGTGAGGGAGAAAAGTTTGGAGATTGAATTTTTTTCTTGTTCAACAGGTACCAAGTAAATTATTGTTACCATTCCCTGAAAAAGAAGAAGAAGGTACCAGGTAAATTTAACTACCAGTTAATTAAAAAAAATTGCACTCTGAAAAGAACTATCAAGTTCCGAAGTTAAAAATTGTGTAAATGAGGATGTTGCAATGGATATTTGGACAAACTAGGAGAAATATAATTTGAAATGAATTTATTTGGGGCAAGGTGAGTGACTTTAGTGGAGGCCAAGATGCGGGAACTGAGACTGTGATGGTTCGAGCATGTGAAAAGGAGAGACACAGATGCCTAGTGTGGAGGTATGAGAGATTGACTATGGATAATTTTAGGAGAGATAGAGGTAGGCCAAAGAAGTATAGAGCAGAGGTAATTAGACAGGACATATTTCTGTTTTAGCTTATCAAGAACATGACCTTAGCTAGGAGTTTATGGAGGACATGAATTAGGATAGCATGTTAATAGGTAGTAAAGTGTTGTATAGGTTATCCTTCATACTTGTAGCCGTAGGATTACTGCTTAAGTTTCTAGTTGTTGTTTCTTCTAATTTGTTTATCATATTATTTTATTGTAGTTTCTGTTCATAATGTTTTCTCATGCTTTTATAGTATTTTGTCATGGCTCCTTCACTGTCATTATTTCTTTTTTTCAAACTTCTTTGAATTGTTTTTCCTTGAGCCGGGGCTCTATTGGAAACAAGCATTCTGCCTCCAAGGTGGACATAAGGTGTGTGTACACTCTATCCTCGATAGTCTCTACTCTGTGGGATTACACTTGGTATGTTATTGTCGTCTAATTGTGCTTCTCCTAAACTTCAAGTATACCTCGTATTTCCTGTTCTCACCGTTATGACCACTTGTGACAGATGTAGTTCAATAATGTAGGTAATACCTTGTACAAAGTATTGACAATTAATAAAATTGTTAATTACCAACAAAAGATGTAGGTAATACCTTCATATATGTTTGAATCACCCAATAATTTCGTGCTTTGGCATTAACTTCTCCTTTAGCGTTTGGTTTCCCCCCTGCCATTTCTCTAGGTGGCAGTCATTTTCTTGAGAGTTTATAAACATCTTTAGCATATAATTCGTATATATAATATCCAAGTGAATGTTATTCTATACTGCTGTTAATTTTTCTTGATGCTTACATGTTTCACTGCATGTAGTATATACATTCTCATGTAGAGACTAGCCGCTCTGTACTATGTTTTCCTTGTCATGTTAATACATCAAAAGTTCTTTCACTTGCTTCTCAAATAGGGATTTATTACGATGCACTATGTTTTCCATGCCATGTTAATATATCAAAAGTACATTGCTTGTTTTCCAAACAGAGACTTACTTCTATGACTCTTTACAGGTCAAGATGGTTGATGACTCAAGACCAGCTGCACAGAGAGTGATGGAATCCTTTCTGAATAAATTTTTCCCATCTGGCTATCCATATAGGTGTGAATTTATTGGAAATGATTTCCCAACAGTTTTAATTGGTCACAAGCTTCTTGAATGTGTAATGTAAATATCTGCTCTTGATTGTTTCTGCAGTGTGAATGAGGGGTATATGAGATACACACAATTTCGAGCTCTACAACACTTTACAAGTGCAGCATTATCGGTTTTGTCGACTCAGGTCTTCTAACTATGAAGCATCTCACCGCCTGCTAAACTTTATTCGACTTCATAAAACTTTTAAGAGTAAACTATCTTCAACAAGAGCATACACACACTATATTGGTATATGCATTCTTGTTTGACATAGGATTTTGTTCTTAATGCATAAATACATGATAAATCCATTAAAATGATGATACTTCTGAATATTACTTCTTTGCAGTCATTACTATTTGCTGCAGGCTTGCGTCCTACCCCTGCTCAGGCAACTGCAGTGAGCTGGGTAAGCTTTTTGTCTAGCAGACAGATTAAACAAACGACTCCTTAAGTATTATGTCCAGTTCCCTTCCTTCTAAGGGAACTATGTTATGAATGTTTAGTTTATTTACAGATATTGAGAGATGGTATGCAGCATGTCGGAAAGCTCATATGTAGCAACTTAGGTGCAAGGATGGATTCTGAGCCTAAACGTTGGAGAATTTTAGGTTTATTCAATGTTCCTGAAGCACTGTCCTATGCTATGATTCTTCTTTATTTCTTTATAAATAAGAGTTGTTACTGCATAATTTGATTATATACTTGCATTCCTCTGTTTAACTGTACGGTAGGTTTTAAAATATACTAACTTTCTATGTTGCAGCTGATGTTCTGTATGACTTTGGGACTGGTTTAGAAGTTATGTCTCCTTTATGCCCGCATTTATTTCTTGAAGTTGCTGGCCTTGGCAATTTTGCAAAGGTAACTTTCCTCTGATTACTAATTTTAGAGGTTCACTGAGTATTTTGAGAGATCTATAAACTTATGAATGACCCTGATTCAATGTTGTTTGAATTATGTATTTCTTGTTACTCACTCTATTCCTCTGAAGACATGATTTTCCATTTTTTTGTTCCCAAAGCCTCCCGATTTTCCTTATCTAATAAAATAGCTTTCTTTGCAGCTTTTGTTTTTCTTTTCATTTTGCAGGAGAAAATACAAGAAAGGCAGATATTTTGAGGAATTTAATTTTATCTACACCTTACACCATCAGTACCCTATATACTTGAAGTATAACAGAATTGAAATATTACTAAAGAGGAAGTTGGTATTTTCAGAAATTTGGGTACAAATTTTTAAACTACCAAAAGAGGGATTGTTAACGAGTCACTCTAAGGTTTCAGTTTCTTTTATGATAATCTCCCTTGATGGAGTGATTTGTGATTTCTCCTTTTGGAGCATTAGTGGACACTCAATTGTTCTTTCTGTGAAAGATATATTTTTAAGTCTATTTGCATGAAAAATTTGGTATATTAGCTAAATCTTCAGTGATGTGGTCTGTGAGAAATTTGTAGTCAGCAATGTTAATGAAGTTATTTTTCTTTGGAGTTATCAGGGAATGGCAGTTGTTGCAGCTAGAGCAACAAGATTGCCAATATATTCTTCATTTGCCAAAGAAGGCAATCTTAGTGATCTGTTTGCTAAAGGCGAGGCTATATCCACTCTTTTTAATGTTCTCGGGCTTGGAACAGGAATTCACTTAGCATCCACTATTTGTTCATCAATGCAGGGAAAGGTACTATTTTATTTACATTCAAGATATTACTGTACATTTGTTCTTTTCTGAATCAATCCATTTGCAGTGCTTCCAAATCATGTTTAAGCTAGGGCATCAAACTTTTATGCTACTATAAAATCCACTATGCAAAACCTGATCAATAAAATAAAATAAAATAAACTATGCAGAGATGTCGGTCTTACATCAGCGTAAAGTATACTTTGTTCTGCTGATGTATGTTTCTCTCTGTTGCTAGATAAATTTGTTTTCATTTGTTGTGCTTATAAACCTTAAGCTGGTAAAAGTACAAGAAAATCATGTATCCCGAGATGTCCAGAATCATCTCCACTTGGAAGAAGCCACAGACAATCTTGGTATATTTGTTTTCCACGCCTTAACAGACAGGTTAACTGAAATAAGAGGAACTTCTGTTCCATGGGTCCTCAGCTTCTACTCCCTTGTTGAGCTCACTTTTTATAAAACCATGTTAATAAGATCATGTGGACTTTTGGTCCAATATCTTGTAGAGAATCCAAGGAAGTTGCTTCACATTTGGATAAACATGCTGGTTTGCAGAGTTGAATTTGTTGTTCCAGTAGATTATAGGGTCCTTTGTGATTCTGGTAATATTGAATACCTGCAGTTGGTTGTTGCACCGTTGCTGTCTGTTATACACGTTTACAGTGTCTCTCAAGAAATGCGAGCTGCTCCTGTCAACACATTAAATCCGCAGAGAACTGCAATGATCGTGGCTGATTTTGTGAAGGTACATATCCAAAGTTGCAAATGTGAGTTAGATCGATTCACATCTCAATTAACCAAGTTTTTCTGCTATAATATTTTAGACTGGAAAAATCTCAAGTCCTGCTGACTTAAGATATCGGGAAGATCTCTTGTTTCCCGGAAGGCTGATAGAGGATGCTGGAAAGGTTAAGGTGGGAAGGTCCCTGCATGAAGTAGTTAGGCCTTCAAAGCTGCAACAATTTAAAGAAGCATTTCCAGAAGAGAAGTTCCTTTTAAATCATGGAAGTAGATGGACTGATATGATCCTGGAGCACAATGCAACCGGTGAAGATGTATTGAGGGGTTGGCTGGTTGCTGCTTATGCTTCAGATATGGAACGATTGGTTCATGAACCAAGTGCAAATATCTTGCAAGAGGCTTATGACAAAATGAATTCCACATTCTCCCCATTTTTAGCTGAGTTGCAAGCAAAAGGGTGGCATACAGATCGATTTCTTGATGGTACTGGAAATCGCTTTGCATTTTAGGTTTGTAAGATCTCAAATTCTTTGTACTTTGTTATCCTTTTCTAGTTATTAGAATACATGTTGGACTGTAGGAGTTGGACAAAAACCTTTCATCCTCCAACGGTAGAATTTGAGAATAGCAACTCCATTTACTGCAAGCACGTCTCCTCCAATATATGTTACTTCATTTGTTTCCGTTTATGTGCCGTAGAATGAATTAAGAGGTCACCAAAAGTTTTATATGATTTTAAAAATATTTGAAGTTGTTAATGTTAATTATTGTGATTTATAGTAGTATTAAAGTAATTTTCAGAAGTTATATGTTACTCTATTTATTCCAATTTATGTTTTAAGATAATTTTCAAAAGATATATTTGATAACCAAAAAGTTTCTAGAGAGAAGACAGTTGTGGGCTTGCCACCATACAGACTTGCGCTAAACTACTACTATTAGGTAAACTAAGACAGTTGTGGGCTTGCCAAAATACAGACTTGCAGTTGAACTAGTACTAGACACAGCAGCTGGTCCTAAGACACTTCTATTTACCCATCTAACTGACATAACACCATGGGCATCAGCATTCAAAACATCCAACAGGGATGAAGGTGGATCCAAAAATGTGAGAAATAGTTAGTAGCTGGATAATTTCAGTAGTATCCACATTAATTTCTAGAGGAGTAAGGTAAAATTCGAAAGCAAGTTGAAGAACAATATATTAATTCCACATGAAAAAACAGTCATAACATTTGCAGTAGCAGCAAAGCCAAGTATCCGCATCCCATTGTGATCCCTGATTACTCCTCCAACATCTGCAATATTCGAGTTATCCCATCAGTATTTAGCATATAATGATGAGGCTGAGGTGGGTTCCATTTAACGTATAAGGGTGTGCGCATTCTAGAGGGCGTATTTGCCCCAACAAGGAACCAAAATTTAGCAGCTGGTTGGAAAACTTTTTTGTAATCAACAACAAATGGTTGATGTTCAAAAGTGTACTTAATCCATAGACTATGCAAGGAATATTTTTTGGGGCACAAAAGGTGTCCCTGAATGAGGTTCAAGGCCGAAGAACAGTTGGAGCCATACTGCTGGATCATGATTAAAGTTGGCAAGATTTGGAATAATTTCCACTAGTCATTGTTCACTCCAAAGTGGAGCAGTCTTAGAACAAGTAAGGAACAGACGGCTGATGGTCTCTTCCTCGTGTGCATCACACATTATACAAAGAGAAAAATTGGTACAACCAATATGATTTAGGTGGAATGAAGTTGGTAATCTTCCATAATTCATGAGCAAATTAAGAAAGTGTTTTGGGCTTAGACAGAATAGGCAGTTTCCAAATCCAAGAGAAGGTAGAGTTCATGGTTTGCGTATCCAGTAGAGAAAGATAGCAAGACCTAATAGAAGTTGAAATGGTGTAGCTTTTTACGTGTATAAGTGGTTCCCCAGTAGAAGTTGCGCTGATAGCGCCCCAACTTCTGGGCTATGTTGGCGGGGATTTTGATGAACTCCATAATATGATTTGGTAGAGTATTTAAGGTTGAGCGAATGACTGTTGCCCAACCCGCTGTCGATACGAATCGTGTTTTCGGCCAGCCAATAAAGCGAGTCTTGAAATTTTCTAGCAGGAATTGGAAATCAGCCTTGGTAAGTCTACCAGTGAAAATAGGAAAGCCCAAGTATTTTCTGAAACGAGTTCCTTCAGAGTTATAAAAGGAGTTAAGAACCACAGTTTTGCACTCAACGGTAACATTTATAGAGATTATTATTTTTTTGATTTAGATAAATTGATCTTTTGTCCCGATAGTTGACTAAACTGTGCCAGAATGGGGGTATCGAATCTGTTGAGGTCCTATCTATTTTTGGACATAAAATGATAACATCCGCAAAAAATAAATGAGAAGGTGGGGGACCCCTGGGGGCAAGAGTGATAGGGGTCCAGTAACGCTGATCCACTTCCGAGCTAATACGACGAGATAATATCTCCATACAGAGGATAAAGATATATGGGGAAAGAGGATCCCCTTGCCGAACACCTCTAGTAGGTTGAAAGAATTTCGTATTAGAACCATTAAGGAGTATGGAAATGGAAGTAGAAGTTATGCAAGACATAATAAGTCAGATAAGATTTAGGAGAAATTGAAATAGATGAGTGTTTCTGTTGTGGATGCATTGGAAGCCCTTAAATTAAGTATTTAATTATATTTTTAGTTGCTTTATTTATTATTCTAGAATAGGATTTATATTTCATAATTTCATAAGGATTATGTTAAGTTATAGTTATTAGTTTGGAATAGGATTTGGGTCTCCTACTTTCATAAGAATTAGACTTCCTATTGATGTAATTAATAAGACTCCTATTTAAAGGGGCTTTTGATGAATAAATCGGTAAGTCATTTTCAGCAAAAAACAAGAGATTAGAGTTCTCTCTTCCATTGAACTCTAAGGTTTCAATCTCCCTTTGAAGAGTTGAAGAGATCAAAGTTCTCTCTTTTAATGAACTCTAAGCTTTCAACCTTCCTTTAACGAGCTGATTTATATATAGCCTTGTGAATCGATCCTTAATTCCTTAACGATTCATAACAATTTCCCTGATAAATGACCACTCAAGTCGATCAAAAGCTTTTCTAAATCATGTTTCATCAACATATACGAGGCCCTTTCATTAGTTCTATTAATGAAGTAAAAAATCTCTTGAACGATAATATCATCATATGATGCTCTTCTCCCCTTATAGATTGCATAGGCCCTATGATATCAGAAAGGAGATTCTTAAGACGACCAACAATTATTTTGGTAACTAGTTTATACATAAGTATTACAAAGGCTAATCAGATGGTAGTTGCTAATCAAAGAGGGTGTCACAATCCAAAGTATACCCTAGTCATAACATGGCGTACGAGAGGCCCTATACAAGCCACTTAACATGCATCATACAAGATAATAGAAATAAAGATTTCAAAAGAAACGGTCTTATATCCTAAAAGAGTTTGACAAAGTGGAAGTGTAACATAAGCTCAATAAGTCATCTACTATATCGATAGAAGTGATTGGGACGTAACCCATGAAATAAAGAAACCAATAAAAGTGTCTTGGTCCTCGGAACCTGAGGACTCACCAATCTTCAAAATCCCAAAAGGATCAACTAGCCACGAGTATGAGAGGTAGGAGCGTCAGACCTACATTATGAAACAATGTAGGCACAAGTATGCATTAATACATGGAATGTACTAAGTATGATAGCAATGCATAAAACTTATGAAATCATGCTAAAAAGAACTTTATGTGATATGCAATGACCAAGCTAAATCACAAGATAAAAGGTTAAAACCATAAGACATAATCATGGTCAATGCAAGCTTAAAATCTTTAAAACACTTGTGAGATACTTTAGGAAGTAACCTTAGTTTATTATTGTGGGAAGTTTTCCATTAACTGACATAAACCATGTGAGCTATAACATGGAGTCTGATGAGTGGTAGACTTGCACTCATTTGAGGTCTATTTAGATCAATAATTAGTATCCTCAATGTCTAATTTTATCCTAATGTGATAAAATGTTGATGATTTGCATCTATGAAAGCAAATGGACGAGACAAGGACAGATGTTTGAAAGAATGACCAAATATGCAAAAAAGAAGTGCAAACTATACATTGTTAATCACATAACAAGAAGGGCAGATAGGCAAGTGAGCACGACCTCGTCCAAAAGGACAGTGCATAGCACTTGTGTCTATCAAATCAGGTCGTTGAACTCTATTGGAAAAGGCGATGCACCTAATGAGAAAGGCAACATTGTTGAACATCGCCTAAAATTATAGTGTAAAAAGAAAAGATTGAATGCTTGAAAGGCGAACCAAGGTGGTACTCGACGATTCACCAAATGTGAAAGGATAACTCAAACGAGTTCATCAACTAAGGTTGAAACACCTAAAGCCTAGAGCATGAAATGGTGAGCTAAGGAGCAAGACGCTATTCGCCGAACGAGCTCGGCGAACCTAACTAATGTCACCGAATGAGACGCGCATCAGGTTTTGGGAAACTATAAATAGTCCTAGGAGAGAGAAATAGATATGAAGTTGTGTATCAAAGAATTAGTTCTGAAATAGATTTTAGAGAGAGAACACTTGACCAATTTGAAGAACACTTTCTCACATTTTATGATTTTTCAACTTTGCTTTTGAATTTAATAAATTGAAGTTGAATTGAAAGTGGGTTTACTTGTAATAGCTTAATTTCATGTCAACCATATTTGCTTTCATGGAAGGTATACTTTCTTTACTTTTTGTGATGGGTGGCTAAAATCCCAAGATCTAAGGGTGCAATGATGGGGTTGAGTGTTGATTTAATGTAGTGGGCATTGTGTTATGCTTTATTTTGGTGTTGTTCATACATAAATTTGAGCTAATTAGCATAGATTTAATTTATGGGTTAAGGTTGCAAACTTAATTCCTACTTTCAATCTCTGATCGATGCTCGAAAGAGATTGATTGGAGTGGATAATTAGTCTGATACTAACAATTTAGGTTTGATGTCTATAACTTGCTTGAAAATAGAGGTTATGGGTTGGTTCTATTTGTCCTATTTCTAAAGGAGTAATAGAGTAAGGTATTAAGTTGTTTGGTTTGGCATATGGATCAGACCGAAAGAAGATTCTATGCATAAATGCTTTGATATCGAAAGATGATTAGCATCATTGAAGATGACCTAACCTATTCATGAATGTTCATCACTATAGAGCAGCACAATTCCCCCTACATGATATCGATTTCCAATCACCCGCACCCCTAGATTGTTTGTTAAGTCTTGATTCCTTTGGTATTTTTATTTTATTGTGACAATTGATAGTCAAAGCTTTTTATTAAATAGGTGGAATCATCCACCCACCTATTCTCATTATTACAAATGAGCGATCTTAAAATCTCAATTCCTTGATAGAAACTCTCTACGATATATCATTATGTGTGGGATTTGACTCCGACTCTTTGTTGGGTATTTTTATTGACTATGACTGGTGTCCCTTTTATTTGGTTTTAAGAAGGTCATTTTAGCGTTATAAAAAATGGCATTGCTGCTGGGGAATGGTGGTTGAGAATTTTAATTGAGAAATTAGATTTTAATTTTGTTTAGTTGTAGTGGACTGTTGTTTTGTGTTGTTGTTGGCTGATTTGTAGGTTTTATACACTGCTTAACCATGATACTGACATCGATAGTCACTATGGTTAAAGCGACTACATGAACGATATGAATGATATGCATATGAACATTGTTCAAACCAAGGGAGTCATTTGAATACCTCCCATAGCCGGGAGGGATGTGTTTCACATTACCGGAACAATGCTACAATTGCTCCAGATGAAAGAAAATTTTGGGGGCCTAGCTCATGAGAATCCTCATGAACACCTTAGGAATTTCATGAAGGTATGTGGATCATTTGTGTTCAAGAATATCTCTCAAGAGTCTGTAAGGCTGAGGTTAAACCCGTTCTCTTTAACGGGAGAGGCTACAAGGTGGTTGGCAGAATTGCTAAATGATTCCATCACTTTGTGGGAAGAGCTAAATGATGCCTTTTTTTTAGAGAGATTCTCTCCACCCTCAAAGATGCTTAAACTTTGAATCCAAATTCAAAATTTCAAGTGTATTGGAGGTGAACCTCTACATGAGACGTGACAGAGGTCGAAGAAACTTTTCTTGCAATGTCCAACACATGATGTTTCGAACACTTTGCTGCTACAATACTTCTATTTCCTTGAATTTATGTGTAATTTTTCGTCTGTTTTCCTTAATTCTCATGAGAACATGTTTTACTTGACTAATATGCTAATTCAATAATGTTGTCTACATTAAACTATTACTGACTGTTTTGCTACCCTTGCCCTGTTTGTTTTACTCGTTTCATGCAGTTGACATGGTACAACTAGACCATGCAAAACAGTCAACGAAGTCTGCTATTCTAATGAACCTGGAATCTCGTGTATGTGATAGCTGGTTGATCTTTTAGATATCATTTGCTAGATGTTGAAGATATCTATCCATAAGTGCATATCTGTTATGTACTTATCGCTTATCTCTAATTTGTAGATGGTTGCATCCAAAGATATTGGGAGACAACTTTTGACATACGGAGAGAGGTATACCCTTGTTTCTTGTTAGAGTGGGTAAAAGTTTCACATTGGTTGGGGAATGGACTGGTGGTCTCCTTATATGGACTTGGGCAATCCTCCTCTCTTGGCTAGCTTTTGAGGTTGAGTTAGGCTAGGTGCCATATCTTTACATGATAGCAGAGTGTTAGAGTGGGTAAAAGTTCCACATTGGTTGGTGTATGGACTGTTGGTCTCATCTTTTTATGGACTTGGGCAATCCTTCCTTTTTGAGCTAGCTTTTGTGTTAGGGTCAACTGTCGTATCTTTACATTTCTGATGTTAGCTTTAGAGACTTACTTATTAGAAAAGATTACCAACAACAACATATCTAGTATTAGGGGTGGCAAAAGCAAACCCAATCTGCCAACCTATTCAAGTTTTATTTGCCATTTATTATCTCAACTCATTACAATCCATTAAAAATTGAGTTGATATGTAGCTCAAATTGACTCATGAGAAATCTTGTCAAAATATTTTTAAATAATATTTTTTTAAAATATGTTATAGGTAGTCATAATAAAGAATAATAATAATTTTATTAGGTATTAAAATTTATAAAAGAACAAATACAACAATTAAAACTTAGTATGAATTGGGCGGGTTGGGTTATGACTAAGTGTGGTAGCGGGGCTGAAACCGATACAATCGAAAAATTGGATTGGAATCAACATCAACCAAGTGGGAGCCGGTCGGAATCGAACGTATCAGTAATAATAGAAATGGTCGTCTCGGACCGAATTTAAATGTAGTTTTTCAACTATTCGTGATGCATCTATTTCTTTGTACAAAGTTGTGTTGAATGAACAAACAGATAAATAAGTTTGAGGAATATGAATTTTTAATTATTTTTTTTCAATCATTGACTTAATGGACTCTTTAAACCTTGGAATATTTTTGAATTTTAAAAATTTATTAGAAATGACACAAATATTTGGTAAAACTAAACAAATAGTTGGATAATAAAGTCTAGATATTTGTTTTGTAGCTAAATAAATTTTTTTGTACTATAATCCATATTTGAAGTATGAGTATTTCAAACTATTTGTAAAGTTTTTTATAATCATAAGAAACTTTAAGCATTTTATATAAAGAATTTCATCTAATAGACATTGTTTTTGAAATTTTTCCAGGGGAAAGATTAAATTCACGACAATGGTTTTCAAAATCGTACGTCTAGCTTTTACTTGACTTAAAAATAAAATCCTTTTTGAGCAGTTTTCTAGTGTTTGGATTAGTTTAAAACAAGTGCTTAGTTTTAAGCTAAAATGACAAAAATAAGCCGAAAGTTGGAATTTCTAACTTTTTTTTTTGAGAAGGAAGTGATCAAACAAAGGGCAAATAGTTAGAATTTCTAACTTACGACATTTGGCTTATAAGAAAAAATTGAAAAGCCAATCCAAAAAGGCTCTTGCCTCGTAGTCACTTCACCATCTCATCTCTTTGCTCTATTATATTTCAGTATTTTACTAGACATAGAGTCTATGGTCATATTTTGATTCTTTACGTTATTTTAGTGATAGCTGAATAATTTTAAAGTACCAATTGAAGAACTAGATTTATAGATGAGACATATCATATTAGAATTTAAAAACTGAATTATATATATATATATGGAGCAGTCAAATTTTTTGGAGTGGGTCAATATCTTGAATCGTCCTAAAATGAAGAGTATTATATGTATCAGTTACCATATTATTTGTTGTTGCTACTGTTCTTTTCTTCACTATTTTCTACTTTGCTTCTTCACTATTGTATTTCCTTTTCATATTGTTTTTGACATGCTTTACTTGAGCCAAGGGTCGATTGAAAACAATCTCTCTACCTTGTTTATAAGGTAGGGTAAGGCTGTGTACACGCCACCCTCCCTAGACTTCACTTTATTTTCTTAAAGAAACTAGTATTGTCCTCCTTCAACTCCACTTATGGAATTACACTGGGTATGTTGTTATTGTTGGAAGGGAGTGTATTATGAAAGTAGATCTAGGTCGAGAGAGAATAGGCTTCTTGAGGATCCGCTGGAGCCGGATTAAGAAATTCAACTCATGTTGTGGTGGCAAACAAACGTGTTAGGTTGTATTTGGATGGGTTGAAATTTGACGACTTCAAAAGCTAATAACTGGGTTCAAAATTTAAAATTTGTACATATTTAGTGAATTTCATAACACAAATACTAAGTGTAGGACAAACCTACTGTGATTAGCTGAACCTGTATGCTGCCTTCTAGATCCGCCCCCGGTTGAAAATGGGTTCAACAGGAAAAAGAGTCTTAACCCAAACTACCCATAATTACACGGATCAGAAGTGGGTTAGGTCAAACCCATATATTTAATACAGGAGGACATAGCATGTTTGAGGGTTAGGGAAAAATCAATTAAATCGGACTTGGTCATACTCTCCATTGGCTTCATGAGAAATGACAAGCTCAAATAGATTTTTGAGCGCTGTTCAGAGTTACAAATTGTCAAATTCTGTGTACATGCAAGCATCAGACTACTACCTAGTGCACAATCCTGATATCAACATGACATTCTGGATTATGATCACAAATGCATTCGCCTTTTAATTTCACATCTGGCAATAATTCGATTTTCAGTAAGTGTGGCAAATCTATACACCTCAGAAATAAGGTGCCGATGGCTGTCAGAGCCTCTGGGTCAAGGTCACGAGAGATTATTATTATTATTATTATACAATTGCAACACCGTACTAGAATCCCACATGAATTGCTGCAATGGTTCAAGCATAATAGGGTTGGATATTTGCTTAGGCCAAGATAAAAAAAATACTGTATTTTGCTCTTATCCCCCCCCCACCCCCCACACACACACCCCGAAACCACCCAATTTCTTTTCAACAAAAAACTTTTGAGGATCCGTGGTTCTAAATTGTTTTTTTCCCCTTTGCCCTGTTTTGCTTCTAGATCTTCAGGAAACCAGTGGGAGCATTTCCTGAAAGCCATTGATGCAATTTCAACAAATGATATTGCTTCTGTAGCACAAAAGCTTATTTCTTCTACCTTGACAATGGCATTCTATGGAGACGGTGATTCCTTTCACTAATTATTTTTCTTTCCTTCCCTATTTTTTTGTTTTGTTCGGGGTAGTTTTCTCATTTGCTTTCTGAATGGCAGTTCTTTCACCCCCCACATATGACGTGGTTAGCAGCAGGTTTCATTCCAAATAAAATATTTCTAACTTGGGAATTTAGAGCTTCGTTGTTGCCTCAATTTGTGGAAAATAAGGAAATGCACAAGCTATAGATAAATTAGCCATCTGCCAAGCTTTTGGTGAGCAGCTTTTCGGCACAATTTATTCTTTGGTGTACCTTTTGTAAGTTATTCAGCACTTTATTCTTGATTCATGTGATAATACTCTTTGATTTGAAATGCTAATAAATTTGACTTTAAAGCTGAAGGCCTAAAGCTAAAGGTGGAAATAGTAAAATTTGTAAGTCACCAGAGTTCCCTGGTCAGCAGTTTTGTATTATCTAGATGCACAAGTGATGAAATATGCTGGTTGAGGGTTAGTGATTAAATATCAGATGTCGTTGCACAAGTGATGAAATGTGCTACTTCTAACAAGTGAAGAGCTATTGCAACCACCAACTTCTTTTTCTTAGTTTAATCGAACTTGCTGCATGTTTCTGGGTTGCTTTGCAAGTTGTCATGACATTTTTGAAGGATTAGATTTTCAACTTCACCGTTCCTTTTGTGGGAATACAATTCGAGATGAAGAGTTTCAAAGAAACTTTCTTCCACGAAAAGATTTAGAATTAAGGCAAGTAATGAGAAATATGAAAATAAGAGGTTTTATTTGTAAAATGATAGCAATAGCAACAAGAAGTACGGTGATGACACCCTACTCACTCGTATAGGTCATGTTTGAATATGATTTGAAAGAAAATTAATTAAAAGTTAAGAGTGTTGTTTGGACATATAATTAGACAACTTCGTTCTTTTATGACTATGAAAATCCAACAAGTTATGAAAACTATCAAAATTTTCTCAATTCATATATGATCTTAGCAAATTATAGTTCTAAACAAGCTATTAAATATCCCAAGGTACCATCATAGTCCACGTTGATAACTAGCCTACAACATACAACATATTGTTGTTATAAATAAATGTTTGTGATTACAATTTTTTAAATACACATAATATTATCGAAGGAAGAAATAAGCATCTACGTGCATGATCGATAGCCTCCTTCGGAGATTGCTTCGCCACCCTCATTACTACTATAAACACTACAACCCCAATAGACCTTGCTTTGAACATCTGCAAGTACAAAGATTGGAGACAAACCATCGTTGGAACCTGAAAAACCACCCCTCACGTCACTATCACAATACCCCACTCTACCAAGCACAAACCATACCAAAACAATATCACAACCACAATCCCTGCAGATTCAATACACAGAAACTACAAACCAGCAAGCAACACCAAATTATAGGTTGGCGTTGTTGAAATAAAGGGAGAATGTAATTGGCCTTGTTGAAAACAGACATGTTTTAACAAAGCTAACCTTGCTAGAGGATAACATAATAATGCTTTCACTTTTTGTTAATATGTATATTTATTGTCGCTAAAATCCATTTTGTTGTAGTGTTTCTCTCCATCTCTTTCTCTTCTACTCTCTCGCCTCTCTCCTCTTTCTTCCCTCTCTCTCTGATCTCTCTCCCTCTTTGTATTTTCACGTTTCTCCCTCATATTTTGTATTTTCACCTCTCTCTCCCCCCTTTATATTTTGTATTTTCACCTCTCTCTCCCCCGTTTATATTTTGTATTTTCACCTTTCTTCATTTTTGTTTTTGTATTTTTCGCCTCTCTCGTTCTCCCCCTTTTTGTGTATTTTCACCTCCCTCCCTCTTTATATTTTTTATTCTCACCTCTCTTTGTATCTTGTATTTCTTCCGTTCTCTCTTTGTATTTATATATTTTGAGGTATTTTGCGAATATATTTATTGTATTTGATCGTATGTCCATTTATGTTGTATCTTCTCCCCCCATCCCCTCTCTATATTCTATATTACCATCTCTCTTTGTATTTTTATATTTTTGAGGTGTCATGCGATTGTATTTGTTGTATTGATATGTGCTTTTAGGTTGTATCCTCTCTCTTGACCCTTTCTCTCTGCATTTATATATTTTTTGAGGTCTCAGAAAACTATATTTATTATATTTATATGTGCATTTAGGTTGAATCCGTTCTCTCCCCCACCTCTCTTTGTATTTCTATATTTTTGAGGTGTCAAGCAACTGTATTTGTATCTGCTTAAGGTTGTATTATGTATTTCCACCTCTCTCACTCTTATATACACTACTTGTATTCGTTTGCTCTTATATCATTATATTTGTATATCAATTCACTCTTATATTACTTGTATTCATATACCTTTGTATTACTTGTATTCATTCGTTCTTGTATCACTTATATTAAAAAATCTCGTACCACTTGTATTCATTCTGTCTTGTATCCCTTGTATCACTTGTATTTATTTGCACGTGGAAAGGTGTATCGAAAAGAAGAAAGAAAAAAGGCTAAAGAGGAAAAACATATATAATTGATACAAGCGCAAAACAAAATATAATTACCCTGTGCGCACCTAAAGGGTAACGGCTGTGGGTTTCCCTTGTCTTCAAAAAAAAAAAAGGCTATAGAGGAAGAGGGAGAGGGAGTGAATACGAAATTAACAAAAACACAAAAATAAAATACAAGAAAAAATGCTCTAGGGAGAGGAAAAGAGAGCAAATATACAATTAATACAAACACGCATGCAAAGCAAAATACTAGAATTTTTTTTGCTAAAAATAGAGAGAGGGAGAGAGAAGAGGAGGAGCGAGGCAAGAAAAGAAGAGAGAGGTTGGTAGAGATAAGAGAGAGATGTTAGAAAAAGTGAAGTGTAGTTATAGTATCTACTTATTTTTTAAAAAAAGTGTAGGTTTATACAAAAACGACATAGCACATTCGTGTAGTCTCTAAGGGCTTATAAGCGCTCCACTCGGAGCGAAGCCACTATGTAACTTTCTCATAAATAAGATAAGAAGAGAAACTCTGCTCCCACAATATAATATAATGCTTGAATATCATATGTCCTACTCCATATTTTAACTAGTGCTTTTGGTTCACGCCGGCTCTTGTCACAACCAAACAAGGCCCATTGAGAACCCTTACATGGATATCCTTCGTTGTAAACTTGTAATTCTGATATTTATACAAGATTATTAAACTCTTCTAAGCTTTATCTCTTATACTAGAAAATTAGCAAAAACAAATTATATAGACAACAGTAAGGCGTTTAAGCATGAGGAGTTTGATGAATGAATGGAAAAAAAGTGCAACTATTCAAACTGAGCTGATTTTCTTTCCAATTAAGTGGTACGTAAAAGGAATTATCATTTTACTATAGGATCTTGAAAAGTCGGCCATATGTCTTGATAATAAGTCCCATTTTCTGAAGGAATAATCATGCAATTAGATGAGATGAAGTGATTCATATTGCTTCATTTTAATTAATTACAAGAAAGGCATAGCTTGTGGGAACAAAAAGATGGAGTCACCAAAAAGCCAATGCCAAATATTAGATGGATCTAACTCCATACTACGTACGTACCACTCTCTCTCTCTAACAAGTTGTTACCCTATTCTATTGTATTTTTGGTTTAAATACAATTTTTATTTTGATTGTTACTTAAATTTAACTTATTATATCATTAAATTCATCGTTAGATAATGATGAAAAGTCTCATTAACGCCTGATTTAATGTGAGCGCGTTGTTACCTTACATTTTATTTTCTCATTTATCTTTACTTATTTACTTGTATATATATATATATATATATATATATATATATATATATATATATATATATTAGCCTTTACCCTACCTTTTTTTTCTTTTTATAATAGCCTTACCTGTTACTTTTCTTATAGGTTTATCCTTCAAATTATTGGCGTGAGAAAAAATGATACAATCTATCCAAATTAATATTATATTTATTGAAATAATAGTACATTACAATACAATAAGATATAATAGAATAATGAAACAAGTAACAACTCTCTAAACAAAGTGTAAATCTCTATATATAAGAAAAAAAAAGTTGAGAGTCATACCCAACACATATGACTACACTCCCCTTTTGTTTCAATGTAATGTAATTCCTATCTTCTACGCTACCTACTTCATCCTTTGTTTTTTTTTGTGGACAAGGAGAATAATGAGTAAAATCTTTCAACTTTGTCCTTTGTTGCTCCTTCCTATAACGTATTGGTTTGTCTCACCCTATTAGACTTGAAAATAAATACTCTTTTTCCTTTTATCACTCACACTCTTTATCCTTTCTTGCTTAGGCTTTATCTAACCAAATATTATTTGTTTATTCCTCTTCCTTGTTTTTTGCCTCAAATCATGAACAAAAAGGACAAGAATTAATGTGTCTAGCAAAGAAAGATCAAAACTAAAGTGATAGATTTCAATAAATTTGTACGAGTTTAACGACAAATTTTTAGTCATCCAATATAAACAGAATATGTTTCTCTTTTTATATAATATATTCTTTAATTCATATGAAGTAACATAATAAATGAGCATGCATGAAATGTCTTAGATCATGAAAATATAAGCAAACATTTTGAATTGTTAACGTACAATATTTTCACCAAAAAGTTACTCTCATCATTCCCCAATATTGATCGTTTTGAAAATAAAATACTAAGTCCATTTGTTACTTTTTTTCACCTCTTAGTTGTGGTGGTACCGACTAACCATATGCCATGAAAATATTAACCAAAGCTAAATATGCGGAAGCAATTAACCTAATGTGAGTGATATGCCCAATTAATTATACCTCCAAAAGGAACTATAACACAATTGTTGTTCGGTTACGTTCGATCTCACGAGGAATATGGTTTGGACCGAGGTCAATTGTGGTTATTTATGCTCTTAGTCGTATTATTTCCATAAGGTGGAGGTGGGGTGGGGAGTGGGGGGATTGTGTAATAAGCAATCTTTACATTCTTCACAAGTAGTAAGTAAATGTGCTTTTGAATAACGAGAGACGAAACTAGGGTTTTGTGATCCCCATGAAGTTATAACTTAGTAAGATCCTATATCAGTAACCTTTTCTAGTGTGTAACATGATCGATAACTTAAGTTCACCTAAGTGGCTGGTTTCCTAAATAGGCGAATATCACCACTCAACTTGGTCCGTCTACGAGTGTTTACTTTACTAACCCATACTCTTGAACTCAAATTAGATATTCCAAACAAGACGAGCTATTAGATGATGATTGATAACTTCAATTCTCCATTATATAATTTCTTTTTCCATTCGTTACCCCTTTGGTCCAATAAGTAAGAATATACAGTGTTCTAATGTTTGCAACCATTAAAAATTAATCCAAACAAAGCATAAACAATACATTTGTACATGCTTTTCAAGGATTACTAATATTAGGTCTACTTTGTTAATTCTTCATGGTTGACACAACCCTAGTTATGCATTGAGCTACTATGATAACAATCAATTATTAATAAATAATGCATAATAATACACTTACCAAATGAATAGTAAAAACCCAAAATCTTGAATTGTAACTCATAAAGTCAAAAGACAAAAATCAAAGTATGATTTGTCTCCAAATTCAAGAATAAAAGAAAAAGACTTTTTTGTTTACTTTCAAACCATAAAACAACCGTAAAATGTAAAAGAAAACCTACGAAAAATATTTATAGTAACTAAAAATCCATCCTTAACAAACTGGGAAAACTGTCTTCAGCAGCTTGTATAGACACATCTATGGCTCGTAGATCCTTTCAAGGGTCGTGGAAACCCCTCGTAAATAGTAGTGAATGTTTAGTTTCACAACTTTTTCCAAAGAAAAGAACAACAGTCTGTGGAAACATCTATGGCTTGTGGTCTTCACTCGTAAATCTCAAAACTTTTGCACCTTCTCTAATTCTCAACCACAACTGCCATCAATGGCTCATACTTGCCCCTTGTAATTATCAAGTTTTTTGGCATATCTTTGACTATCACTATGAGCTTTATCTACGACTCGTGAAAACATTTACGGCTCGTGGTTTCCAATCGTAGAACTTAGGCTTTTCAGCATAGTCTTTGAATCTCTATCTACAGAGATATCTATGGCTCGTAATTCAAACCACGACTCATAGACTGACCTTGAGAATCTTAAAAATGACTGAACAACTCCTCTTTTCTAAACTTAGCTACCAAATCTTGTTTTACCTACAAAACAACTACCAAACACATCAAATCTACTAAAAAGCGCTAAAGAACTTACCCCAATCCTAAGTTTGAAGCATCAAAAGTGTCGTAAGACTATGACACATCAACACCCTTAAATTAAATCATTGATTATCCTCAAGCGATTGACGCAATTATCACTTCACGACAATATTAGCAAAAGAAGATAAAGACCTTACGACAATCACATGGCATTCAATAGTTACTTTCACCCACGACACCTTCCTATTCATTCTATCAACATAAGTGAAAATTCTAGACTTATCAAATCAACACATATAGATCAATGGATGTCATCACTATATTAATGGAAAAGGTCACATAAACAAATAACAACCACCCAACAATCAAAAGCGCTACTTTTGTGCCCTCACCACAAATAAGTCTCTTTCACACATAGTATCATTATTTTCAACTTCACTGGCTAATACAACACTCACTCTCACAACGAAGTTCAAACAAAGCATGCACAATAGCATAAGCTTGCCCTTATTTTCTACACCTTAGCTTTTTGAATAGTTGGTTTAAGATAACTATTATAGGACTTTACTCGGCTTGTAACGTAGGATCGGGGATGGGTGTGGTATATAAGGTCACTATTTCTCTCCTTGAAACTACGCTAACTTAACCCCACCTTTATAACCAACTTTTCATCTCGCATCTCTTTTTTTCTTTATTTTTACGTCAATTGTCAAGTGCGATAATTATTTTCTAACACCACTTTTTATCCTTTTCTTTATTTAGTAACACCTGCCACACCCAATTGTTTCCCTTTTGCGCATCGGCCTATTCTTTTCATACCTCATTTTTCTTATTTTCCTTAATAGTAGTTACCCTCAACTTAGGCATTTTGCCTAAGTTTAGCAACATAATGTCTAAGGAGGGACCAAAGTAAACCAAAGGTTCACATGAAAAACAGGAAGGTATATAAGGCAATACAACAAAAAGATCTTCTTAGATTCAAAATCATGGATAGAAGGATGAGCATTTTTATTTTGTTGATCATTTAGGCTAAGTGGACTGAATTAAAAAATGGTCTATGATATTCTCCTAACCAACAATCCTATAATCTAGGTAAGACGAATCGGGAAAGTTCTGAATTGACACACAAAGTAAGAACAACACAAATATATCTCACTCACGCATGTCACAAGTTTCTCTATCAATAACTAATTATCAGGTTCATGCCACAACTTAAGTTACACTTATCACATCAATATACATCATGCCATACAAATATCCAACATAGTCAATTTATTAAGCAAACACATCACATCAAAACCTGGAGGGGTCTAATTCTTTTTTTTTTTTTCATTTCAAATCAAAATTAAGGGTTCCTATTCTTGTTTTATAGTTATATCACATCCTAAAACATGTTGGTTCAACAAAAATACAGGTCCTTGGGTAAAGAACACAACAAAAAAAAAAACCCAAGGACATGGGAGAGTATCCTGGCTACTCAGACTTCCCGCAGATACTTTTCAAAAACATATAGGCTACCCTTATGCCATCAAAAATATATGTGCATTTCGCCCAATGAACTAGAAAGAATAACAAAATAAGAGGTGAAGGCATATCTGTGGCGACTAGGCACCGACATTTGATGGTGAAGTTGTCACGACCCAGGGGTACCCCCTAGATGTAACATAGCGTACAAGACCCCGAGAGGCCTTATACAAGCCACTTAGCTTTCATAGTCAAGATAATAGAAAATCGACGAGAATTAAAATATTTTCAACATAACCAAAGTTTTTAATTGCAAAGCGAAAGTCTAAAACACTTGTCTCAAAAACCATCGAATACAATAGAATCTTAGGATGTAGCCCATACATCAATGTTCAAAACTCAGATGAAAAGAACAAAAGAAAAGTAGTGGCCAAATCCTCGGATGAATGAGGACTCACCAATCTTCAACTCTTCTTCTACTATGGATCCTAGCAACAAGGATGAGAATCGGGAATACTAGACCCTACAGTTGGATAAGAAATGTAGGCTAGAGTATGTGTTAGTACAAAGATGTACTAAATATGATAACTTGCATAAACATAACATAAACGTTAGACAACATAAGTCATAAAGCATAAACAATGCACATCATAGATCATCTCAACATATAAGGAGTACTTCTTGAAGTAACCTCAATTTATCCTTAATCAAGACATAGTTAACCTCCTCTAGTCTTACTCATCATGGAAGGCAAACTCAAGCAACAATCCAAGATCATCACCTAGCATAGCATATCCTAGCTTATCTTTTAAGGACATGGGGAATCGCCTCTTGCCTTACTATGAAGGATCATGGGTAATCGCCTCTTGTCCTTCTTACTTTGGAATCATAGGTAGTTGCCTCTTGTCCTTCTTACTTTGGGATCACTGGTAGTCGCCTCTTGTCCATACATCATGTGACATGGGTACTCGCCTCTTGTCTTTCTATCATATGACATGGGTACTTGCCTTTTGTCTTTTACTTAGAGGTCATGGGTAATCTCCTCTAGCCTCATCAAATTTCATAGTTCCTTAGCTTAGAATCACTTTAGGTGATAAATCTTTTCAACCTAGAATAATTCAATGTTAAAAAACCTTTCATATTAATACATAAGAAAATCATGTGGGAAAATCCCTTCCACAATAATCACATCAATAATCCACAATTTACAACATATGCTTCACTCTCAAAGCAATTCATATCATAATCGTCACATATGCTTCAATCTCAAAGAAATTCATATCATAATCATCACATATTCTTCAATCTCAAAGCAATTCATATTGTATCTTATTTATCCTATAAGAATACACATAAATCCATAAATTCTCCTTTTACAGAGTAAAACCCATTTTTATTCAATTTCTTCTTTGAACGTGGGTTAAGCATGGGTACATGGAATTTCATCATAAAAAGCATAGAATCCTCTCAATTCAGGCATAATCAATCATAATTAAATTAATTGAATCAACATTCATAAAGACCCATAACTTAGAACAAAACCCTAACTCAATTTGGGGAATTTTTACTTTTCAATTGGAGAAATTAGGGGCTCCATGGATGCAAGGATTCCATGGATGAAAAGCTATCATACCTTACTATCAAAGCCCATAAACAATTGGAGAATGGAGACTTGACCTTCAGTCCTAGCTTCAACCCATCTTCTTCAAGTTTCTAGAGAGAGAATAGTTTGGGAGAGGAAGAACCCAATTTCTTTTGATGAATGTAAGAGAATGACTTGAGTGGGTAGGTTTTGGGGTTAAAATCAGTTATAGAGGGGTCCTAGGCATGGGTAAAATGACATAGTATTGTTTTAAAGAAATCAGGAAAAGACCTAAAAGCCCCTGAACTTACATCTGACTACACCCCCACATGCCACCTTTCACGTGCCGTTAAGGAATTCACGGCCCGTGGTGGCAGCCGTGGTCCTTGACCAGTGGCTTGGAAATCCTACCCCAAAATTTACTCTCCCCGCGACCCACTCCACGAGCCTTCATGGCTCTCATGAGCCGTCAAGTGGCTCATGTGGAGGGTCACCATTAAGGTAGTCACTGCCTCCCCTTTCACGAGCCTCACGACGTCCCATGGTGCCCTCCACGATCCGTCTATCTGCTCGTGGGATGGGAGCCATTTTTGGATTGACTTTGTGAGCCTTCACGAGCTACACCACGACTCATGGTGCCCTTCACGGCCTGTCTCAGCCTTCGTGAAGGGTACCCAAGCTCAGTCCTTGGCTTGTGACCTCTCACTTGGTTCTCTTACGTATTCTACTAGATTCCAAGGTGTTACTATCTCACCCTTAGGGACATTCATCCTCAAATGGGATTCTAATCATCTTATGAAAGAAAAGACTCAAAACTAGCAGCCCATCATGCATGCAATCACATAAAAGCACATATCTGAGGAGGAAACATCAACTCGAAGCTAAAACATACTCATATCATTATATCATGAAATCCATATGCAACTCATACTCAAATGCATATATATCCGAGGAGGCAACATCAATTCCAAGCTAAATCATGTTCAAAACATCATATCATATAGTCTATATGCAATTCATACTCAAGTGTCCATATGTAGAAATCAATCAAGTTGACTCATTTTCTCAAAACTTAAGCTTCTCATGAACATGCATAATAAGGAAATCATGGGAATCTCTAAGATACATGATACCAAAAGAGTAAACCATGAGGAAATGAATACCTCAAGCTAGAATAGGAGTAGAAGGGAAAAGATAAGGATATCGGGACGACCTCAGCCTCCCAAGTAGCACCCTCAACTAAATGATTCCTCCACAACACTTTAACGAAAGCAACTGCCTTGTTTCTCAACTTCTTGACTTGCTGGTCTAAAATCTCTACCGAAACTTCCTCATAAGAAAGATTCTCATCAACTTCCAAACCTTCTAAGGGAATTATGGATGTTGGATCTCCAACACACTTTTTCAACATAGAGACATGAAAAATAGGATGCACTGATGCCAAATCATTAGGCAATTCAAGTTCATAAGCAACCTTACCAACACGTCTCAAAATCTGATATAGACCAACATAACATGGGCTAAGCTTTTCGTTTTTCCCAAATCTCATTACACCCTTCATGGGTGAAATTTTCAAGTAGACCTAATTGTTCAACCTCAAACTTTAGGTCTCTTCTTCTAGCATCGGCATAGGACTTTTGTCCACTTTGGGGTCGGAATTTCTCCACAGCCTCATGAACCAACTCGGGTCCTATCAAGACAACTTCACCCACCTCAAATCAACCTATAGGAGATCTACACCTCCTTCTATAAAGATCCTCAAATGGATCCATACCAATACTAGAATGATAGCTATTATTATAGGCAAACTTGATCAAAGGCAAGTGACCATCCCAATTACCCTTAAAATCTATGACACCTTCTCTCATCATATCTTCTAGAGTTTGGATAGCACGCTCCGCTTGCCCATCAATTTGTGGATGAAAATCCGTGCTAAGCTTAACATTAGTACCAAGACCCTTTTGGAAAGATTTCTAAAATTGAGAAGTGAATTGGGTACCTCGATCGGAGATAATGGACAAGGTCACTCCATACAACCTTACCATTTCTCTCAAATACAACTTACATAATCTTCAGTCGAATAAGAAACTTTGACAGGAATGAAATAAGATGATTTCATCATTCGATCTACTATAACTCAAATCAAATCATATTGTCTTCGGGTGCTGGGAAAACGACCCTACTATAAAGTCCATATTCAAATCTTCCCACTTCCAAGTAGGAATTCTAATTTCTTGGGACAAACCTCCCAGTTTGTGATGTTCAACTTTCACTTGTTGACAATTAGGACACTTAGCTACAAATTCTGCAATATCCTTCTTCATCCCATTCCACCAATAAATCTCTAGTAAATCATGGTACATCTTGGTGGCTCTCGGCTGAATGGAATATCTAGAACTATGGGTTTCTGACAAGATCTGTTCCCTCAATTCATCAACATTGGGAACACACAAACGACCTTGATAATGGAGCACACCATCCCCCCCTTGGGAGAAAGCCTCTACGGACTTTCTAAGCACCACTTCTTTTAATTCTACTAAGTTCAGATAAAGACATTGCTTGGCTTTCACATCCGCCATAAAAGATGATTCCGAACAATTTTGAACCACAACACCACCCTTAGTAGAGTCCATTAGCCGAACGCCCAATCGGGACAATCTATGTACATCTCATACCAATTCTCTCTTACCATCCTTTATATGGGCAACACTACCCATTGATAATCGGCTAAGAGCATCCTCCACTACATTTGCCTTACCGGGGTGATAGAGAACACTCATATCATAATCCTTAAGTAACTTAATCCACTTTCTTTGGTGAGGATTAAGATCTTTCTGATTAAACACATATTGCAAACTCTTTGGTTGGTGAAAACATCTACTTGAACACCATACAAGTAGTGCCTCCAAATCTTTAAGGCAAAAACAACAGCCGCTAGTTCAAGATCATGGGTAGGTTAATAATTCTCATGAACCTTAAGTTGCCTTGAAGCATAGGCAATGAATTATTTTCCCATTTTGCATGAGTACACATCCTAACCCAATTCTCGAGGCATCACAATAAATAACAAAACCATTAGTCCATTCTGGTAAAGTCAACACCGGAGCGGAAGTAAGTGTATCTTCCAATTTCTAAAAACTCTTCTCACATGCTTTGGACCATATGAACTTGGCCTTCTTTTGAGTCAAAGCTATCAATGGAGAGGCAAATGAAGAAAATGCCTCAACAAACCTTCTGTAGTAACCATCTAAACCCAAGAAGCTTCTAATAACTGAAGGGGATAAATGTCTAGGCCAACTTTTGATCGCATTTGTCTTCTTAGGATTTACTCAATACCCTTACTTGAAAAAATATGACCAAGAAAAGCCACAGACCTTAGCCAAAACTCACACTTGCTAAACTTTGCAAAGAGTTGTTGGTCCTTGAGAATTTGCAACACAATCCTCAAATGATTTATATGATCATCCTCACTTCTCGAATAGATTAATATATCATCAATGAACACAATTACAAACATATCAAGGTATTGTCTAAACACCCTATTAATTAAATCCATAAAAGCGGTTGGAGCATTAGTCAAACCAAATAGCATCACTAAAAACTCATAATGACCATATCGAGTTCTAAAATCCATCTTCGGAATGTCATCTTCCTTCACCCTTAATTGGTGATAACCCAACCTAAGGTCAATCTTGGAAAAATAATTCTCTCTTTGGAGTTGGTCAAATAAATCATCTATCCTTGGAAGAGGATACTTTTTCTCAATAGTCACCTTGTTCAATTACCGGTAGTCAATACACATACGAAATGAACCATATTTCTTCTTAACAAACAAAACTGGAGTACCCCATGGAGAGATACTCGGTCAGATGAAACCCTTATCCAACAAATCTTTCACATGCTCTTTTAGTTCTTTAAGTTCTACTGGAGCCATTCGGTAAGGAGGAATAGAGATAGGCTGTATATCGGGGAGAAGGTCAATATAGAAGTCTATTTCCCTTTTTGGAGGAATATCGGGTAGATCATCTGGGAACACTTCTGGAAACTCATTAACAACGGGGACCGACTCAAAAGTAGGGTTTCAGAATCCATATCCCTCACCTTAACTAGTTAGTACATGCAACCTTAGAAATCATCTTCCTAGCTTTAAGACAAGAAATAAATCGACCTTTCGGCATAAAATTTCCCCTTTCCACTTTAGCATAGGTTCATTTGGAAACTGAAATTTGACCACTCTAGTCCTATAATCAATAGAAGAATAACACAAATGCAACCAATTCATCCCAAGAATGATATCAAAATCTAGCATATCAAGCTCTACAAGATCAACATAAGTGAATCTATGAGGGTGAGGAGACGAGACACTTTTTATAGACCCTCTAAGCCATAATAGAATCACCAACAGGAGTAGAGACAAGAAAAGGGATCTAACAACACATCATGAAGCACATCAAATCTCATAGCCACATATGGCGTCATAAAAGATAAATTAGCAACATGATCAAGTAAAGCATAAACATCAAGTTGAAAGACTTTCAACATACCGGTAACCACATTGGGAGAACCCTCCTGTTCACTGCAAGTCTGAAGTGCATAAAATCTGTTTTGCTTAGGAGCATTTGAACCCAAACCACTTGGACCGGATGAAGGATAGGGTTAAGCCCTACAACGATTATCTATTTCATTCTTAGCAACTCTAGGACAATCTCTTATCTTGTGGTCTATCTTACCACAACCAAAACATTCATTGGAACCCGCTAGACATTTACCCTCATGCTTCCTTCCACACTTAGCACAATTTGGCAATGACGACCTACTACCACCTCCTTGAGGTTTAGGGTTAGACACCCTATCTTTGTTGAACTTAGTAGCATTGGAGGAACCTTGACTGGAAAATCTTTGTCGAAACCTAGGACGACCATGTCCATCAGACCTTGCATGAGAGAAATTACCATCATCGATTTTAGCCCTCTTTGTCTCCCTAGACCTATCCTTAAGTTTCTCATCTTCAATTTGTTGGGCATGAACCATGAGGTGAGAGATATCCATGTCATGAAAAAGCATAGCGGTACGACACTCTTTCACCACCAATTCAGACACTCTGGAAATGAACTTGCTCATCCTTGCCCTAGAGTCGACAACTATCGAGGGAGCATATCTTGACAACTGTGTGAATCTAAAAGAATATTCTTTCACACTCATGTTCCATTGTCGGAGGTTGATAAACTCAAGCACTTTCGCTTCCCTCATCTCAAGAGGAAAGAACCTCTCAAGGAAAGCAGACTTGAACCTTTCCCAATCTAGAGGATCTGCATCTTTTGTCCTTGCTTCCTTTTATTGGTTGAACCAAATTTGAGCAACACCCTTAAGTTGATAAGTGGCCAATTCCGCCTTTTCCACCGGCGTCTCTCCCGTGATAGCCAACACCTTGTAAACTTCATGAATGAACTCTTGAGGATCTGCTTCAACCTTAGAACCATAGAATTCCAGAGGATTCATCCTAGTGAAATCCCTCACTCTAGATGCCTCTGTACCCAAATTTGGGTTCACATGAGATACTTCCCTATTGGCTTGGGCTATCACGGCTTGTGCCAAAACTTGAAAAGCTATTCTGAACTCCACATTGGTTACTTGCTCGGCCAAAGGGTCTGTCGGGACCTATGGAGCTTGACGAGAAACCTCTTGACCAGCACCTTCTCCTTCGTTCCTTCTACCAAAGCCCCTCGAGTAGTCATATCTTGTAGACCATCGGGTAAGGATTACGAGGGAAACATTATAGAGTCAAACTCTATCGCATGACTTAAAGTGAACAAAGAAGTGAAGTTTCCTAAACATCTTGTAGACTCTCATTCATAAGTGTGGCATGCTTCCACTCATGAACAAGACTCTACTTGATGTGGTTTTGAGACATCGTAGAACCTTTCTAAACCTTGTGCTCTGATTACCAAGTTTGTCACGACCCAGGGGTACCCCCTAGATGTAACATGGCGTAAAAGACCCCGATAGGCTTTATACAAGACACTTAGTTTTCATAGTCAAGATAATAGAAAATCAACGAGATTTAAAATATTTTCAACAAAACCAAAGTTTTTTATTGCAAAGCAGAAGTCTAAAATACTTGTCTCAAAAACCATCTAATACAATAGAATCTCGAGACGTAGCCCGTACATCAATGTTCAAAACTCAAATGAAAAGAACATAAGAAAAGTAATGGCCAAATCCTCGGATGAATGAGGGCTCACCAATTTTCAACTCTTCTTCTACTATGGATCCCAGCCACGTGGATGAGAATCGAGAATGCTGAACCTGACATTTGGATAAGAAATGTAGGCAAGAGTATGCGTTAGTACAAAGATGTACTAAATATGATAACTTTCATAAACATAACATAAACGTTAGACAACATAAGTCACAAAGAATAAATAATGCACATCATAGATCATCTCAACATATAATGAGTACTTATTGAAATAACCTTAATTTATCCTTAGTCAAGATATGGGTAACCGCCTCTAGTATTACTCATCATGGAAGTAAAACTCAAAAAGCAATCCAAGCTCATCACCTATCATAACATATCCTAGCTTATCTTTTAAGGACATGGGAATCACATCTTGCCTTACTATGAAGGATCATGGGTAATAACCTCTTGTCCTTCTTACTTTGGGATCATGGGTAGTCGCCTCTTGTCCTTCTTACTTTGGGATCATGGGTAGTCACCTCTTGTCCTTCTTACTTTGGGATCATCAGTAGTCGTCTCTTGTCCTTCTTACTTTGGGATCATGGGTATTCGCCTCTTGTCCATACATAAGGTGACATGAGTACTTGCCTCTTGTCTTTCTGTCATATGACATGGGTACTCGCCTCTTGTCTTTTACTTAGAGATCATGGGTAATCGCCTCTAGCCTCAAGTAATTTCATAATTCCTTAGCTTAGATTCACTTTAGGTGAGAACTCCTTTCAACATAGAATCATTAAATGTGAGAAAGCCTTTCACATTCATACATAAGAAAATCATGTGGGAAAATCCCTTCCACAACAATCATATCAATAATCCACAATTTACAACATATGCTTCACTCTCAAAGCAATTCATATCATAATCGTCACATATGCTTCAATCTCAAATCAATTCATATCAGAATCATCATATATGCTTCATTCTTAAACCATTTCATATTGTATCTTTTGTATCCTACAAGAATACACATAAATCCATAAATTTTCCTTTTACAGAGTAAAACCCATTTTTATTCAATTTCTTCTTAGACCGTGGGTTAAGCATGGGCACATGAAATTTCATCATAAAAAGCATACAATCCTCTCAATTCATGCATAATAAATTATAATTAATTTAATTGAATCAATATTCATAAAGACCCATAGCTTAGAAGAAACCCCTAACTCAAATTGGGGAATATCTACTTTTCAACTGGATAACTTAGGGGCTCCATGGATGAAAAACTATCTTACCTTGCTACCAAAGTCCACAAAAAATTGGAGAATGGAGACTTGACCTTGAACCCTAGCTTAAACCCTTATTCTCCTTCAAGTTTCTAGAGAGAGAAATATTTGGGAGAGGAAGAACCCAATTTCTTTTGATGAATTTAAGAGAATGACTTGAATGGGTATGTTTTGGGATTAAAATCACTTATATAGGGGTCCTAGTTATGGGTAAAATGACAAAGTATTGCTTTAAAGAAACCTGAAAAAGCCTTAAAAGTCTCTGAACTTATAGCTGACTACACCCCCACATGCCACCCTTCACGAGCTGTCAAGGATTTCACGACTCGTGGTGGCAGCTGTGGTCCTTGACCAGTGGCTTGGAAATCCTGCCCCAAAGTCCACTCTCCTCACGACCCACTCCACAAGCCGTCAAGTGGCTCGTGTTGAGGGTCACAATTAAGGTAGTCACTGCCTCCCCTTTCATGGGCCTGATCACATCTCGTGGTTTCCTCCATGAGCCGTCTAGGTGGTTGTGGGAGGGGAGCCCTTTTTGGATTGATTCTGTTAGCCTTCACGGGCTATACCATGGCTCGTGGTGCCCTTCACGACCCATTTGAGCCTTTGTAAAGAGTGCCCACGCTCAGTCCTTGGCTTGTGACCTCTCACTTGGTTCTCTTGCTTAGTTTAGTAGATTCTGAGGTGGTACAAAAGTAGATGAACCCAAAGGTTTAGGACATATGGTATCTCCTGGTATCATAGACTCAACTGGGGTGGCACCCACATGAATGGATACCAAACTCATGGATGCACCAAAAACTCATTGCAAGTCTCTCTACTCTCTCAACATTTGATCCTCTAAGGAATCCTGAGTAGCTACATCGATATCTCACTATTCGTTCTTCTGCGTCTTCTCAATCCCATTGTCAGAATTAGGGCGGTCCCCACTATGAGCCTACTTACCATAATCTAGCATGGGATCCTCATTAGTAAATAAATTCACAATGATAGGAGGATCCTCCGACATAGTCATGGTGAATGATACAATGACATGGCTTGTGTGGTGGCCAGAGAAGTATTCTTTCATTTGATCTTGGTTACGTATGACTGTAAACCACTTAAATTAGGGATCTATACATCACTAAGAGGCTTAGTAACATAATGCTCGAAAGTGTCAATCCGCTCATGCAACTCGCAAGCAACCCTAACAATCACCTTCTAGTTCTTCGCTGGTACTTTTTTTTAGTTGAAACAATAGAGGATCTTACCCAAGGTCTCACCTTCTATATCAAGTGAGAAAACTAAATCTCTGTCCGTATCTAGTGCTGGACTAAATCATGTAGGAACTTAGTAGTGATAGTGATAATGCGAGAAGTATGCGGGCATGGAAATCTACTAAGTAGAGGTTGATCAATATCCTTTGCTCTCTTTGGAGTGTGTTTCCCAACTGTAATGAAATAAGAAGTGTAGAACTCCCTTACCATTTTTAGAATGTAGTGAAACGACCCAAAAAGTTCCTAAAAATGTGCTTCGGAAGTTACCGGAAACTTGTTTTAGCTATATCTAAAAATCTATTTCATTTTTCGAAAATTCGACTTCATATTCTTGTTTAGGGGGTCAAATTGAGTGGGAAATGGGTCTAACCCAAATTTTAGAGCAACCGTATCAAAATCCAAAATTTCCAAGTGAAGGCTTTTTTGAGGGTCTACTTTGGAGGGTCATATCTCCTAGCACACAAATAATTGGGTGGTCTAAACATATCCATGGAAAGCCCATTGAGTTAGCTACCCAACGCACTTTATTTTGCCTCATTCGGAGTTCGAACGAAGAAGTTATGCCCATTTTCGTAAAATCTGTCCGTGCAGGAAATGCAATTTTCAGAGAGCAAATTTACTGTTCATAAGCCTCATTTTTTTTTTCTAAGTGTTGGACCCGTTTTTCCAAGGGCATATTTTATTTCCTATATAACATTAATTCAATTTCCATCTCTAAAACATTTCCCAAAATACCTCTCCCATACTTACACACATTTTCTCTTAAGAACCCTAATCCAAAACCTTCCTCAAAATTGAAGAGATTCTTGCTCCAAGTTCCAAGCTTCCATTGAAGACACTCTCAAGACCTTCATAAAGACTCAAGGTATGTGGTGTTGAACTCATTGGTCCTTCCACCCATAGTGCCTAGACTCTATTCTACTCACTAATTCATGGTTTTAGTTGAGATTCATAAATTAGTCTTGTTCCTTGTATAAATTTCCTGCACAGTGAATTCTAGAATAAAAAGTGGTTGTTTTGAGCATGTTGTGACTCTAGAACTTGGATCTAAACTTGTATTTTTTATGTGGAGATTTTTCATGTGGTCTTGTGGGTGTTAAAAGGCGTTGTTGCAGGTTGTTCACTAGTTTTGCTGCATAATTACTACCCTATTTTCCATGCTCTTTGACCCCATTACATGCCTTCAAGGTGTTTGACAAAATATCCAATTATGGAGAATTGATGAATTGATGCTTTAAGGCTTGAGTTATGAGATGTATGGCATTCCAGAGATGTGTTGATGACAAACTAAGCTTGTGTATATGTTCATTCTATACATGAGATTGCATTAGAGCCTAATGTAAATTTCCTATATAAAGTGTTGCATGACCATGCCCGGTCCGGGGGAAAAAAACCGGATAACCATGTGAGGGGTTTATACCTTGCCACCAGGGTGTTCGAGTGTGAACGGCATCCCCCATCCTAAGTTGGGGTTATAGATTGGTTGGATTATGCACACACATATGATATCTACTATTAGTATAGATCTACTAAAACATGTTTTGACGTCACTTTGATCATGCATCCTCATATTGTTATTCATTATGCCTATGGAACTATTTCTTGCATTTCGATTGTGTCCTTGTCTATTGTTGTATTGCACCCCGCATACTTTGTACATTCCAAAGTACTAACGCATATTTTGCGTACATGATGTCACCATGTAGGGATCGAAGCTACTCTTGATCCTTCTCTCTATCCACGTGGCTAGTACGGTGCTTATCCGAGTTTGTTGGTGAGTCCTCAATGATTCGAGGGCTATGTTATGTGTCCTACTCCTATGTTTTGAGAATTTAGCTTGCAATTGTATTTTGACTATGAGGGGAGCCGGTAGTATGTCATGGCCCCCGTCCTATCTATGTATGTAGAGGTGTGCATTGGACAAGTATTTTGTAAATGAGCTTGACTCTTATTCTATGATGTTATTTTGAAATGGTTTGCCCTTAGTCCCTAATTCCTGTTATTTAATGTTGAATGTACTTCCGCGATCGATGAAGTATGATGACAAGTTTGAGAGGCTTGTTTGGGGTTCCTTCGGGTTCCTCATTCGCCATGTCACGTCTAGGCCCTAGGCTTGGGTCGTGAAAAGCTTGATATCAGAGCTCTAGGTTGTTAAATCCTCAGAGTCCAACACACAGCGTTGAGTAGAGTCCTAATCATGGTTGTGAAGCGCGCCACGACTATGAATTGGAGGCTACAAAAAGTTTTAGGAATGGTTTCCCTTCTTCATGTTCTATGTCGTGCTTAGACTGTAATAAGGTGATTCCTCCCTAACGCTTTTTCTTTGGATTGCTAGATTATTATGCCAAACATGAGGGGAAGACGGGCCCGATCACCGAAAGAGCCACCCACCAATAGTGAGCTCCGTGATGCACTCACCATGCTTGCACAAGTGGTAGCTAACCAAGTGCAACAAGGAGCCCAAGCTCTTCGAGCTACCACCCTGGGGGAAAGGGTGAGAGATTTCATGAGGATGAACCCTCCGGTCTTCCATGGTTCAAAGGTGGATGAGGACCCGCAAGAGTTCATCGATGAGGTATGCAAAATCTTGACCATTATGGATGTTGGTGCTTGTGAGAAGGCGGAGTTGGTGGCCTACCAACTCAAGGGGGTTGCTCAAATTTGGTTTGATCAATGGAAGGGCGAGAAAGGTAATGGCTCTGTGGTGTTGTGGAAGGAGTTTAAACTTGCTTTCCTTAATAGGTTCTTCCCTCTTGAGCTTAGGGAGGAAAATTTGGTGGAGTTCATGAACTTGAAGCAAGGAGCTATGAGTGTGAGGGAGTATGCCCTCAAATTTGTCCAACTCTCCAAGTATGCACCTCACTTGGTGGCTGACTCTAGGTCGAGGATGAACAAATTTGTGATGGGTGTATCCGACTTGGTTAGTGAGGAGTGTCGGTCCGCTATGCTCATTGGAGATATGGATTTGTCTCGGTTGATGACTTATGCCGAGCAAATGGAGGAGGAGAAATTGAGGAAGAGAAGGGGGCACGAGGTCAAGAGGGCCCGATTGGAGAATAGGTTCCCTAAGGGTGCTAGATTTCATCAAGGACGAGGAAACCCTCATGTCAACCGGGGATTTGCTATCAATGTTCCTAGACCTCAAGGGGGAGGTGAAGTGGGTTCTATGGATGTATGCCCTAAGTGTGGGAGGAAGCATGGTGGTCCTTGCATGAAGGGTTCGGGTGCTTGCTTTGAATGTGGAGAAGTGGGTCACAAGATGTTTGAGTGTCCCATGATCCGTAACAAGGTCCGAAATGCTAACATTACTCCTTTGGGTAGAGGTGCTTCTCAAAGTTGTGCCCCAAGGCACAATTGATTTTATGCTTTGCATGGTAGACAAGGTGTTAATGAGACTCCCGATGTGGTGACCAGTGTGTTGCAAATCTTTGATCTTGATGTTTATACTTTGATTGATCCGGGTGCCACCCTTTCCTTTGTTACCCCCTTAGTTGCTAGAAAATTTCATGTCGAGTCGAATTGTTGCATGAGTCATATGAAGTATCTACTCCCATTGGTGTCTCTATTGTTGCTAGAAAAGTGTATAGAAATTGTCCGATTTGCATATTGAATAAGTTGTTGCCTTGTGATCTTGTTGAGTTGAACATGGTGGATTTTGATGTTATTCTTGGGATGGATTGGTTGCATGCATATTATGCTTCTATTGATTGTAGGACTCGTAAAGTCAAGTTTCAATTTCCTAACGAACCCGTCCTTGAGTGGGAGAGTCGGGATGTTGTGGTGAAGGAAAAATTCATTTCTTGCATTAAAGCCCATAGGTGATTTCCAAAGGGTGCTTGTACCATATTGTGAGAGTCAATGATGTGGAGTCTAAAGTCCCTCCTATTGAGTCTATTCCAGTTGTTAATGAGTTTCTAGATGTCTTCCCAAAAGACCTTCCCGGTGTCCCTCCTGAAAAGGAGATAGGTTTTGGTATAGACCTCCTTCCCGATACTCAACCTATTTCTATTTCCCCTTACCGTATGGCCCCGGCGGAGTTGAAAGAGTTGAAAGAGCAATTAAAAGATTTGTTAGAGAAGGGGTTTATTAGACCTAGTCATTCTCCATGGGGTGCTCCGGTTTTGTTTGTGAAGAAGAAAGATGGGTCTCTTAGAATGTGTATTGATTATCGACAACTTAATAGGGTCACCGTCAAGAATAGGTATCCTCTTCCAAGGATTGACGATTTATTTGACCAATTGCATGGGGCTAGTCACTTCTCTAAAATTGATCTTCGGTCCGGGTATCATCAAGTAAAGGTGAGGGAGTGTGATATTCCCAAGACGGCCTTTCGTACTAGGTATGGGCACTATGAGTTTGTGGTGATGTCTTTCGGGTTGACTAATGCTCCGGCTATCTTTATGGATTTGATGAATAGGGTCTTCAAACCCTACCTTGATTCTTTTGTGGTGGTGTTTATAAATGACATCTTGATCTATTCTAGGGGTGAGGAAGAGCACATGGGTCACTTGAGGGTTGTACTCTAAAGATTGAGGGAAGAGAAGTTGTACGCTAAATATGAAAAGTGTGAGTTTTGGTTGAAGGAAGTTGCTTTCTTAGGCCATGTGGTGTCGGGGGATGGTATTAAGGTGGATCCTAAGAAGACCGATGTTATTAGGAATTGGCCTAGACCTTTGACCCCGTCGGATATAAGGAGTTTCTTGGGTTTAGCGGGTTATTATAGGAGATTTGTGAAAAGGTTTTCTTCTCTTGCTTCTCCTATGACTAAGTTGACTCAAAAGAAGGCTAAATTTGTATGGTCGGATAAGTGTGAGGAAAGCTTCCAAACTTTGAAAGAAAAGCTTGTGTTCGCTCCTATTTTGTCACTTCCAGATGAGTTAGAAGGTTTTGTTGTTTATTGTGATGCTTCCCGTATTGGTTTGGGTTGTGTGTTGATGCAAAGTGGTAAGGTTATAGCCTATGCTTCTAGGCAACTTAAGGTTCATGAAAAGAATTACTCAACCCATGATCTTGAATTGGCCGCCGTGGTTTTTGCTTTAAAGATTTGGCGTCACTATTTGTATGGGGTGCATGTTGATATCTTCACCGACCATAAGAGTCTCCAATATGTGTTCACGCAAAAAGATCTTAACTTGAGACAAAGGAGGTGGTTAGAGTTCCTTAAGGATTATGATATGAGTGTTCACTATCATCCGGGGAAAGCTAATGTGGTGGCGGATGCATTGAGTAGAGTGTCCATGGGTAGCTTGGCTCATGTGGAAGAAGGTAGTAAAGAGTTGGCTAAGGAGGTCCATCGGTTGGCCAAATTGGGAGTTAGGTTAGAAGGGGTGGATAGTGGAGGGGTAGTTGTTGTTGATGGTTCAAGGTCTTCCTTAGTTGATGAGGTGATAGCCAAGCAAGATCTTGATCCTTGTTTGGTGGAATTAAAGGCTTCGGTGAGTAGTGGTAAGGTGGAGGTTTTCTCCCAAGGGGGAGATGGTGCCCTTAGGTACCAAGGTAGATTATGTGTTCCTTATGTGGATGGTGTGAGGGAAAGAATCCTTGATGAGGCTCATAATTCTTTTTATTCTATTCATCCGGGGTCAACAAAGATGTATAGAGACTTGAGTGATGTGTATTGGTGGGGCGGTATGAAGAAGGACATTGCAAAATTTGTTTCGGGTTGCCATCGTTGTCAACAAGTCAAGGCCGAACATCAAAAGCCGGGTGGCCTAACTCAAGACATTGAGATACCTACTTGGAATTGGGAAGAAATCAACATGGATTTTGTAGTGGGCTTGCCCAAGACTAGAAGAGGTTTTGATTCGGTTTGGGTGGTGGTTGATCGGATGACAAAGTCGGCTCATTTCCTACCAGTTAAAAATACTTACGGGGCTGAAGAGTATGCCAAGTTGTACATTCATGAATTGGTAAGGTTGCATGGGATTCCCTTGTCTATCATCTCGGATCGTGGTGCTTAATTCACTTCTCACTTTTGGAAATCTTTCCAAAGGGGTCTTGGTACAAAGGTAAAGCTTGGCACGGCCTTCCACCCTCAAACGGATGGCCAAGCCGAAAGAACAATTCAAACCTTGGAGGATATGCTTAGAGCTTGTGTCTTGGAGTTGAAAGGTAGTTCGGATGATCATCTTCCTTTGATTGAGTTTGCATACAACAATAGTTATCATTCTAGTATCGGTATGGCTCCTTTTGAGGCACTTTATGGTAGACGGTGTAGATCACCGGGTTGGGTGATTTGAAGTTGGAGAGGTGGCCTTGTTGGGTCCGGATCTGGTCATGGATGCTCTTGAGAAGGTAAGGATGATTAGGGAGAGGTTGAAAACAGCCCAAAGTCGTCAAAAGTCTTATGCCGATGCGAGGAGAAGGGGTCTTGAATTCAAAGTGGGTGATTGGGTTTATTTGAAAGTTTCTCCAATGAAAGGTGTGGTTCATTTTGGTAAGAAGGGGAAGTTAAGTCCTAGGTATGTCGGTCCTTATGAGGTAATAAGAAGGGTTGGTAAAGTAGCCTATGAGTTGGGGTTGCCCAAGGAGATGAAATTAGTTCATCAGGTATTCTATGTATCGATATTGAGGAGATGTGTTGGTGATCCTAACGCTATTATACCTCTTGAGGTTGTGGGTGTTGTAGAAGATAATTTGACATATGAAGAAGTCCCGATTCAGATCTTAGATAGACAAGTTAAGAGGTTGAGGAACAAAGAAGTGGCCTCCGTTAAGGTGCTTTGGAGAAATCAACAAGTGGAGAGTGCTACTTGGGAGGCCGAAGCGGATATGCAAAGACGTTATCCTTATCTATTCAACTCCACTCAAGCCTAAGGTATTAAATCAAGTCCTTTGTACTCCATTGAGTCTTACATTTCAGCCCCTAGATCATTCATGTGCATATATGTTTTATGGATGCTTTACACTAAGTTTTGAAATCTTGAAGTGATGTTTAAATAAAATTTTTGCATTCATGTTGTGGCTGATATGTTCTTGCTAAGTCTTGCCTTGTACGTCTCTTCCACAATCGGGGACGAATGTTCCCAAGGGGGAGATATTGAAACGACCCAAAAAGTTCCTAAAAATGTGCTTCGGAAGTTACCGAAAACTTGTTTTAGCTATATTTAAATATTTGTTTCTTTTTTCGAAAATCCGACTTCATATTCTTGTTTAGGGGGTCAAATTGAGTGGGAAATGGGTCTAACCCAAATTTTAGAGCAACCGTATCAAAATCCGAAATTTCCAAGTGAAGCTTTTTTCGAGGGTCTACTTTGGAGGGTCATATCTCCTAGAACACAAATAATTGGGTGGTCCATAACATATCCATGGAAAGTCCATTGAGTTAGCTACCCAACGCACTTCGTTTTGCCTCATTCGGAGTTCGGACAAAGAAGTTATGCCCATTTTCGTAAAATCTGTCCGTGCCGAAAATGCAATTTCCAGAAAGCGAATTTACTGTTTATAAGCCTCATTTTTTTTTTCTAAGTGTTGGACCCATTTTTCCAAGGGCATATTTATTTTCTATATAGCATTAATTCAATTCCCATCTCTAAAACATTTCCCAAAATACCTCTCCCATACTTACACACATTTTCTCTTAAGAACCCTAATCCAAAACCTTCCTCAAGATTGAAGAGATTCTTGCTCCAAGTTCCAAGCTTCCATTGAAGACACTCTCAAGACCTTCATAAAGACTCAAGGTATGTGGTGTTGAACTCATGGGTCCTTCCACCCATAGTGCCTAGACTCTATTCTACTCACTAATTCATGGTTTTAGTTGAGATTCATAAATTAGTCTTGTTCCTTGTATAAATTTCCTGCACAGTGAATTCTAGCATAAAAAGTGGTTGTTTTGAGCATGTTGTGACTCTAGAACTTGGATCTAAACTTGTATTTTTGATGTGGAGATTTTTCATGTGGTCTTGTGGGTGTTAAAAGACGTTGTTGCAGGTTGTTCACTGGTTTTGCTGCATAATTACTACCCTATTTTCCATGCTCTTTGACCCCATTACATGCCTTCAAGGTGTTTGACAAAATGTCCAATTATGGAGAATTAATGAATTGATGCTTTAAGGCTTGAGTTATGAGATGTATGGCATTCCAGAGATGTGTTGATGACAAACTAAGCTTGTGTATATGTTCATTCCATACATGAGATTGTATTAGAGCCTAATGTGAATTTCCTATATAAAGTGTTGCATGACCATGCCCGATCCGGGGGAAAAAAATCGGATAACCATGTGAGGGGTTTATACCTCACCACCTAGGATGCTTGGGGTGTGACCAACATCAACCATGTGAGGGGTTTATACCTTGCCACCAGGGTGTCCGAGTGTGAACGGCATCCCCCATCCTAAGTTGGGGTTATAGATTGGTTGGATTATGCACACACATATGATATCTACTATTAGTATAGATCTACTTAAACATGTTTTGACGTCACTTTGATCATGCATCCTCATGTTGTTATTCATTATGCCTATGGAACTATTTCTTGCATTTCGATTGTGTCCTTGTCTATTGTTGTATTGCACCCCGCATACTTTGTACATTCCAAAGTACTAACGCATATTTTGCGTACATGATGTCACCATGTAGGGACCGGAGCTACTCTTGATCCTTCTCTCCATCCACGTGGCTAGTACGGTGCTTATCCGAGTTTGTTAATGAGTCCTCAATGATTCGAGGGCTATGTTATGTTTCCTACTCCTATGTTTTGGGACTTTAGCTTGCAATTGTATTTTGACTATGAGGGGAGCCGGTAGTATGTCATGGCCCCCGTCCTATCTATGTATGTAGAGGTGTGCGTTGGACAAGTATTTTGTAAATGAGCTTGACTCTTATTCTATGATGTTATTTTGAAATGGTTTGCCCTTAGTCCCTAATTCCCGTTATTTAATGTTGAATGTACTTCCGCGACCGATGAAGTGTGATGACAAGTTTGAGAGGCTTGTTTGGGGTTCCTTCGGGTTCCTCATTCGCCATGTCACGCTAGGCCCTAGGCTTGGGTCGTGACATGTAGCTACTAGAAGGCTCAACCATCCATCAAAACCTATAACGCATGAAAGTGGCCTAAATATTAGGTTTAAGTGCTAAACCCTTTTTCTGGATTCGCGGATCCTCCAATATTCTCCACTTTTGTATGCCCTTTGCAGATATAAAGGAATCCCACATATAGATGTCACACATATGGGGAATACACCAACATCTAAAATCTCAAACCTGGCAACCTAGATGCGTTCAGTCTCCACTTGTTATGACCCGGGGGTACACCCTAGATGTAACATGACGTATAGGACCCCGAGAGACCCCATGCAAGCCACTTAGTATTAATAACATAAGAAATAGAACAAAGGAATTAAAAACAACATTTCAAGTCCAAAAGTTTTATAAAAGTAAAGTAGAAGTCTAAAATACTTGTCTCAATAGCCATCTAATACAATAGAATGAAATTAGGCCTAGCCCATACATCATGTCCAAAACTGGAAATAAGAAGAAACTAAGAACAATGAAAGTACATCCTCGAAGCACGAGGAATCACCAAAGCCTGGAAATCCACAATCAACCTTTAGCCACGAAATAGAGAACCCTGATAGTTGGACCCTACATTAGGGGAAATGTAGGCAAGAGTATGCGTTAGTACAAAACAATGTAACAAGTATGATAGCCACATATATAAACATTTAAAACATGCTAAAAAGGGACATTTTCATAAGTATGCAATGATCATGCTAAAACAAGTATTTTGATAGTTTAGAAACCATAAGTCATAACAACATGATCAATGCAAGTGAAGATAATCTTAAAACATACTTACGATACTTCCTTGAAGTAACCTTGTTTCATCATAACTTTGCTTAATTGTGGGAAGAACCCTTAACTAACATATAAGACCATGTGAGCTAGCAACATAGAATTCACTGTCTACCCTACACCGAAAAAAGGTGTCCTACTTTCCACGGTAAGGACCATGAACTTCTAGCTATTGTGGATCTACTAGCTAATGTCTTTCTACACAATCCTATGGGGGCACATAGGTACGGGACTTGAGTAATCTCCACTTGTCCACTTGGTTCTAAGCTTAACTTCCACGAAATTGTTCTTAATCCTATTCACCATAGCTCATAAAATAACACGTGTAATCACCTCTTGTCCTTGAAGGAACATGGGTGATTCCTCTTGTCCTTACATCACATGACGTGGGTAATCGCCTTTTGTCATTCAATTGAGATAATGTGTAATCGCCTCTTGCCTCAAAATTAACATAATTCCTTTATCATTAGTTCATGTTAGGTGAGAATAGCCTTTCAACCTTATGAGCCCTTATTATGTGTGAATACGTTTCACAATCATGCATAGATTTGTATATGAGAAAATCCTCTCAACAACATAACAACAACAACAACATCATCATTGATACTTTACTCTCAAAGCATTCTTAAATCATACTACTTTCATAATTCACCTTTCATGGTTACAAACCCATATTCATACATCAACACTAAAAATCATGGGCTAATATGGGCTCATAGAAATTCGTCATAACTTCATATAATTCTATCAATTCATGCTTGATTTCAGATAATATTCTCTCATAATTCAAAATCCACATTCTATGATCATAATTGGAAAATAGGGGATTTACATGGGTCCATGGGGAATCTTCATAAAATCATGATATTAACTTAATTCATGCATCATAGGTCGGAATCATCATAAAATCATGATATTAACTCAATGCATGCATCATAGGTCATAAACCAATCCATTAGATCAACAATTAGGAGAACCCACAACATAGAAGAGAACCCTAACTCAATTGGGGAATTCTAATTTTGAAAATAAGAGAATTTGGGAACTCCTTGAATGGAAGGAATCCATGGACGAAAACTATCACACCTCAAAGCTAATTGCTTATCTTCAATAGAGAAATGGAGACTTGACTTGAAAACCCTAGCTTGGACCCTTCTTCTTCAAGATTTCTAGAGAGAGAAATATTTTGGAGATGAGACTTGTTCTTCTTTTAGAAATTTGAGAGAATGATTTCCATTGAGGGAAATTTGGGGTTAAAACATTTATATAAGGGTCTTAATGAAGGGTAAAACGACATAGTATTAGGCTAGACTAATTAGGAAAAGACCCAACAACTCCTAAAAATAACTGCCAGCCACGACCCAAGGACCCTGACTGATGGACCGTGGTCTGACTGACGGTCCATCCTTCATGTCTATCATTGGTCATCATAAACTTGGATTTGGGACCCTGGACCACAAATTTCAGTCCACGAACTGTGGACCAAATGATGGTCTGTTGGCCCAACCATGGTTCATGGTCCCCTGGATCTGATTGGATGATTAATCCACGGACCACACCTACGGTCCATGATCCTATCCACGGGCCATGGTTGGCCTCCGTTGGATAGCACCTGCAACTCTTGGAAACTGCTACTATGTCCTTCTCGAATCCGAGGTGTTACATTATCTCTCCTTTGGGATTATTCGTCCTCAAATGAGATTCAAGACACAATAATAGAAAAGGACTCTAAACTAGCAACCCATCATGCATGCAACTTCATCAAAATGCACACAACCGAGGAATATCGACTCCAAGCTAGGACATATTTAAAACATCTCAAGGAAGATAGGAACAAGCTGCCCAATATGAATGCAATCTCATACATGCACATAAATATGTAGATATCAATCCAATAAACTCATTTTCTCAAAACTGAAACTTTTTCATGAACATTCATAATTGAAGAAATCATGGAAATGTCTAAGACACGTGGACTTTAACAAAGAGTAAACCATGAGGAACTCATTACCTCAAGCTAGAGTAAGAGTAGAAGTAAAAAGATGAGGATATCAGCCATTATATTGACCTCGGCCTCCCAAGTAGCACCCTCAACTAACTGATTCCTCCATAAAACTTTCACGGAAGAAGCTTCTTTGTTTCGTAACTTGTTGACTTGCCGATCTAAAATCTCAACCGGAACTTCCTTATAGGAAAGATTCTCATCAACTCCCCAACCTTCTAAGGGAACTATGGATGTCGGATCACCAATACATTTCTTCAACATAGAGACATGGAAAACAGGATACGCTGATGCCAATTCATTAGGCAATTCAAGTTCATAAGAAACCTTACCAACATGCCTCAAAGTCTGATATGGGCCTACATATCGAGGACTAAGCTTCCTCTTTTACCTCATTACACCCTTCATGGGTGAAGTTTTCAAGTAAACCCAATCATGAACATCAAGCTTAAGATCTCTTCTTTTAACATCAACATATGACTTTTGTCGACTTTGAGCTGTTTTCAACTTTTCTCTAATGAGTGGAACATTCTCCATAGACTCATGTACCAACTTGGGACCTATTAGGGAAACTTTACCCATCTCAAACCAACCTATAGGATATCTACACCTCCTACCATAAAGATCCTCTAATGGAGCCATACCAATACTTGAGTGATAACTAATGTTATAAGCAAACTCAACCAATGGAAAATGGTCATCCAGTTGCCCTTAAAATCAATCACACAAGATGTTAACATATCTTCCAAAGTTTGGATAGTACGCTCCGCTTGCCCATTAATTTGTGGATGAAAGGCCGTACTAAGCTTAACACGAGTACCAAGGCTATTCGAAAAGATCTCCAAAACTAAGAAGTGATTTGGGTATCACGATCATAAATAGTGGAAAAAGGCACTCCATGCAACTTTACCATTTCTCTCAAGTACAACTTCGCATAATCCTCCGCGGAATAGAAAACCTTGACGGGAATAAAATGAGCCAATTTCTTCATTCGGTCTACTATGACCCAAATCGAGTCATGTTGTTACTGGGTGTGAGGCAAACCAACAATAAAGTCCATGTTCACATCTTCCCACTTCCAAGTAGGAATGCTAGTATTTTGGATAAACCTCCAGTTTTGCTAAACTTTCACTTGTTGACAATTAGGACACTTAGCCACAAATTCCGCAATGTCTTTTTTTAGACCATTTCACAATAGATCTCCCGCAAATCAAGGTACATCTTGGTGGCTCATAGGCGAATAGAATACTGAGAACTATAGGTTTTTGACAAGATCTGTTCCCTAAAGTCATCAACATTAGGAACACACAAACGACCTTGATATCTAAGTACACCATCTTTCCCTTGGGAGAAAGCCTCAACGTATTTCTTAAGCTCCATTTCCTTCAATTCAACGAAAATTGGATCAAGACCTTGCTTGGCTTTCACATCCTCCACAAAAGACGATTCTAAACCATTATGGACCATAACACCACCTTTGGTAGAGTCCACTAACTGAACACCCAATGAGACCAATCTATGAACATCTTGAACAACCTCCTTCTTATCTTCTTCAATATGAGCAACACTAACTATAGATAACCGACTAAGACCATCCGCCAGCACATTAGCTTTACCGGGGTGATTAGAGAAAACTCATATCATAATCTTTCAATAACTTAAGCCACCTTCTTAGGCGAAGATTTAGGTCTTTTTGATTAAACATATATTGTAAACTCATGTGGTCTGTAATTACATCTACAAGCACATCATACAAATAGTGTCTCCTAATTTTTAAGGCAAAAACAACTGCCGCTAGTTCAAGGTCATGTGTAGGGTAATTCTTCTCTTGAATCTTAAGGAATTCAAGTTTCCTTGAGGAATAGGCAATAACTTTCCCATTTTGTATAAGCACACATCCAAATCAAATTCTTGAGGCGTCACAATAAACAACAAAACCATTTGTCCCTTCTGGTAATATCAACACCATAGCGAAAGTACGTCTATCCTTCAATTCTTGAAAGCTCTTCTCACAAGCTTCGGACCATATGAACTTAGCTTTCTTTTCAGTCAAATTCGTCAATGAAGAGGCAATCGAAGAAAACCCTTCAACAAACCTTTTGTAGTAACCAGCTAAACCTAAAAAATTCTAATATCCAAAAAGGATAGAGGTCTAGGACAACTCTTGACCTCATTCGTTTGCTAAACTTTGCAAAGAGTTGTTGGTCCTTAAGAATTTACAACACAATCCTCAAATGATCAATATGCTCATCCTCATTTCTCGAATTGATCAATATATCATCATGAACACAATCACAAACATGTCTCGGTATTGTCTAAATACCTTATCCATCAAATCCATAATTTCGCTGGAGCATTAGTCAACCCAATCAACATTACCAAAAATTCATAATGACCATACTGAGTATGAAAAGCCATCTTCGGAATGTCATCTTCTTTCACCCTCAATTGGTGATAACCTGACCGAATGTCAATCTTGGAAAAATATCTTTCCCCTTGAAGTTGGCAAACAAATCATCTATCCTTGGAAAAGGATACTTATTCTTAATGGTCACCTTGTTCAACTGATGATAGTCAATACACATACGAATAGAACCATCCTTCTTTCTAACAAACAAAACCGGAGCACCCCATATAGAGATACTTGGTCGGATGAAACCCTTATCCAATGAATCTTTCAATTGTTCCTTCAACTTCTTAAGTTCTGCCGGAGCCATACGATAAGGAGGAATAGAAATAAGCTATGTATCTGGGAGAAGGTTAATACCGAAGTCTTTTTCCCTTTCAATAGGAATATCAGGTAAATCATCTGGTAATACTTTTGAAAACTCATTTACGATAGGGACCAACTCAAGAGTAGGGGTTCCGGAATCCACATCCATCACCCTAACTAGACGGTAAATACAACCTTTCAAAATCATCTTTTTAGCTTTAAGAAAAGAAACAAACTGGCCCTTAGGCATAGAATTTCCCCCTTTCCACTATAGGACATGCTCATTTGGTAATTGAAACTTGACTACGCAATTTCTACAATGAATAGAAGCATAACATGAGTGCATCCAATCCATACAAAGGATAACATCAAAATCTAACATATCAAGCTCTACCAAGTCAACAAGAGTAAATCTATGGGACAAGGAAATATGAAACTTTCTATAGACCCTCTTATCCACGATAGAATCACCAACAGGGGTAGAGACAAAAAAAGGATTTAACAACACATCCGGAAGAACATCAAACCTCATAGCCACATACGATGTAACAAAAGACAAGGTGGCACCAGGATCAAGTAAAGAATACACATCAATTTGGAAGACTTTTAACATACTGATAACCACATCGGGAGAACCCTTTTGTTCACCATCAGTCTAAAGTGCATAAAACATGTTTTGTTTCTGACCTCTAATAGGACCAGATGAAGGATTAGGTTGATCCCTTCGACGATTATCTCCTTCATTATTACCAACTGAAGAATAATTTCTTATCTTGTGGTCCATATTACCACAACCAATCCAAGCATTGGAACCCGCTAGACACTTGCCTTCATGCTTCCTTCCACACTTAGCACAAGTAGGCAACAAGGACCCACTGCCATTTCCTCCTTGAGGCTTAGGGTTATACACCCCATCCTTGTTGAACCTTGTAGGATAGTTGGAGGAACCTTGACCGGAAAACCTTTGTTAAAATCTAGAACGACCATGCCCATCAGACCTTGCATGAGAGAAATTACCATAATCGATTTTAGCCCTTTTTGTCTCCTTAGACTGTCCCTTAGGTTTCTCCTCTTTGATCTGTTGAGCATGAACCATGAGGCAAGAGATGTCCATGTTATTAACAATCAAGATGGTACGACACTTCTTAACCACCATTTCAGACACACTCGAAATTAACTTACTCATCTTTGCCCTGGGATCGACAACTATTGAGGGAGCATATCGGGACAATTGTGTGAATTTCAAGGCATACTCCTTCACACTCATACTTCCTTGATGAAGATTGATGACTTCAAGCACCTTTGCCTCTCTCATCTCAAGGGGAAATAACCTATTAAGGAAAGCAATCTTAAACTTGTCCCAATCAAGAGGAACCGTATCTTCTGATCTCACTTCCTTTCATTGGTTGAACCAAATTTGAGCAACACCTTTAAGTTGATAAGCGACCAATTCCACCTTTTCCACCAGTGTCACTCCCATTATCATCAACACCTTATAAAACTCATCAATGAACTCTTGAGGATCTTCCCCAACCTTAGAACCACGAAACTCCGGAGGATGCATTCTAGTGAAGTCCCTCACTCTAGATGCTAACGTATCCACATTTGGGTTCACGGGAACCCCAACCTCCCTATTGATTTGAGCCATCACGGCTTGAGCCAACACTTGTAAAGCAGCCCTAAACTCCGCATTAGTCACTTGCTCGACCAAAAGGTCGACTAGAGCTTGAGGAGCTTGAGGAAGAGCTTCTTGGTTCAGATTTTCTCCCACATTCCTTCTAGAATAAGCTCTTGAAGTAGCCATATCTTGTAGAGAATCGGGTAAGGATTAGGAGAGAGACCTTATAGAGTTAAACTCTATCCCACGAGTTTAGAGTAATAAAAGAAGTGGAGTTCACTATTCATCATGTAACCTCTTATTCATAAATTTGGCGCGCTTTACACTAATGAACAAGACTCTACTCGACGTGGCTTATGAGACATCCTAGGACCATTCTAAACCTTGTGCTTTGATACCAAGTTTTTCATGACCCAGGGGTACACCTTAGATGTAACATGGCATATAGGACCCTGAGAGACCCCATACAAGCCACTTAGCATTCATAACATAAGAAATAGAACAAAGGAATGAAAAACAATATTTCAAGTCCAAAATTTTATAAAAGTAAAGTGAAAGTCTAAAACACTTGTCTAAATAGCGATATAATACAATAGAATGAAATTGGACCTAGACCATACATCATGTCCAAGATTGGAAATAAGAAGAAACTAAGAACAATTAAAGTTTGTCCTCGAATCATGAGGACTCACCAAAGCTCAAAAATCCACAATTAACATTTAGCCACGAAATTGAGAACCCTGACAATCAGACCCTACATTTGAGGAAATGTTGGCAAGAGTATACGCTAGTACAAAACAATGTACCAACTATGATAGCCATGCATATAAATATTTAAAACATGCTAAAAAGGAACATTTTTATAAGTATGAAATGATCAAGTTAAAACATGTATTTTAAGAGTTTAGAAATCATAAGTCATAACACCATGATCAATGCAAGTGAACATCATCTTAAAACATACTTACGAAACTTTCTTGAAGTAACTTTGTTTCATCATAAATTTGCTCTATTGTGAGAAGAAGCCTCAACCGACATACAAGACCATGTGAGCTAACAATATGGAATCCGGTGTCTATCTCACACCAAAAAGGGGTGTCCTACTTTCCACGGTAAGGACCGTGAACTTCTAGCTATTGTGGATCTACTAGCTAATGTCTTTCTAGATAATCCTATGGGGGAACATAGGTACGGGACTTGGGTAATCACCACTTGTCCACTTGGTGCTAAGATTAACTTCCACAGAATAGTTCTTAATCCTATTCATCATAGCTCATAAAGGAACATGGGTAATCACTTCTTGTCCTTACATCACATGACGTTGGTAATCGCGTCTTATCATTCAATGCAGACCATGGGTAATTGTCTCTTGCCTCAACATTTACATAATTCCTTAATCACTGGTTTATGTTAGGTGAGAATAGCTTTACAACATTAGGAACCCTTATTATGTGAGAATACCTTTCATTATCACGCATAGATGTGTATATATTAGAAAAAGGGCCCTAGACCACGGACCTCATTCCACGGACCGTGGACCACACGAAGGTCCATTGCTTTGACCATGGTTGGTTCATTGTCCCCTGGATCTGATTAGGTTACAAATCCACGGACCAGACCTACGGTCCGTGGTCCTATCCACGGGCCGTGGTCGGCCTCCATTGAATGGCAGATGTAACTCTTGAAAACTGCTACTATGCCCATTCTTAAAGTTGAGGTGTTACATCACTCTTGCATTATAATTAGAAATGAGTTTGCTTGATGAACTCCATGCTCATAATATACCTTAGACTAAGTGTTACCTGACCCTGACCCCAAAGCTGACTCAGACAAGCCGTCACTACTACCATCTTGTGCTGACTTCTCCCCCACTTAGGATTGAAGAAAGGTATGCTCTATCCAAGATCACACAAGGCTTTTGCAAAAGTGCACGCACCAATAGTACATCGAATAGTGAAGGCCCCTGGATCATCTTTTTTGAGGACTATATTATTTTTCATCACCGCACAACATGTTTGTGGAATTTCAATTGTTTCACAATATATTACCTTCTTATTTCATATAATTTGCATAACCTAACATTTCGGTAAAGCCATGTACCAAAGGGATATTCACTTTCAAATCTTCACTATCTCCATGAACTTTTTGAATTTTGCATTGTCATTTTTCTTCCTCAAATGTTGAGGAAAAAGAGGAGTTATCTTGATTTAAGGTAATGTGGATGAGGCTTCAACATCACTTTCCTTCACATTCTACTAAGGCTCAGTTTCAACCCCTTTTGTTTGTGTCTCACATATCTCCTTAGGTGGTTCATCATCGGCAACCACCCTTTGAGAATCGACATTATTAAACCTTGGTCTCTCTTTCAATGTCTTTCCACTTCTAGTGACTATAGATGAAACTTGGATTTTAGCCTTTGGATTCTCATTCACATGGGTCACCAAATTTTCATGGGGATATGCATACACAAAAGAAGCCAACCGAACCATCTTTTTTTCAAGCAATTTAATGGAGGATTAATGTGAGATTACGGTGGTGGACAGAGCTGAAGCATTACTGCTCATTTCTTGTAAAATCATATCAGACCCCTCCACTTTGTCAAGAACTTTAGTAAAAAAAATCATCGGTTGGAGTGCTCACTGGATCATGCACATCGCAAGGTGACATATATATTTGGCATCCCTTTCATGCCAACTTTCTTCATTATTTTTGGTCCAACCTGGATTTCGGACAAGCCTTGGATAGCTTGACCAAAAAACCTCCAATTTTCCACTTCTCACGTGAGACCTCCCATCATATATCCTTCGGGATATGGCATTCATTGAATTTGTTCCATATCCAATGACATTGTTATATGACATATCAAGTTGAGCAGTCACTTTAGTAATGCTTTTGTCACGTTCCCGATTTTTTTCTCTTCTTGATCTTTAAGCATTCCCAAGTGTGGGATGACACATGATCTTCATTGGTATACCAAGCTTGATTAATATTCCTCATATCATCAAGTAAACTTGAATCCATCACAAATGGTTGTCTAACGATATTGCCATGAATAAGATGGTCGGCCAACCCTTTGTTCACTGCATCAAGCCTCGAACAGAAATATTGCAATAAGAGTTGATCTGGAAAATCATGGTTAGGGCATTTTAGTAACCCTCTCTTGAAACGTAGCCAAGTCTCAGTACAGGTTCTCCACCCATTCTTTTGAAATTTTGAATGCTACTCAATTTCATCACTTTAGAAGGGGGAAAGAACCTTTCAAGGAATGCTTTAACCAACTCTTCCCAAGAGGAAATAAAATTCTTTGACAACTCAAACAACCACCTAGTAGCTTCCCCTATTAGGGAAAAGGAGAATAACCTCAACCGCATAGACTCTTGTGAAATATCATGAACCGCGAAAAGGGGGCACACATTCACAAACTTGCGGAGGTAATCATTAGGATCTTCATGCTCAAAACCTCCAAATAATCCTCTCATTTTGATAAGTTATGCAACATGGGTTCAATTTTGACAAATGTGATATCCTTATGCACATGTGGTAACCAAATTACTATAACTTCATTCGTGATATGAGAAATCACCTCATCTTCCTTTCTAAAATCAGAATCTTGTCCATGACAACTAGAGCCGTTTCCACTATTTGCATTCATTGTTTAACCTACCAATAGAACTCAACAATAGAACCAAGTGTAAGTTTGTTCAACCACAAGCAAATTAGTATGCAAATTACTTCTCAAATTGAATTCTTAACTACCACTCGCCAGCAGTGGCACCATTTTTGATAACACCCAAATTACTCTTCAAAACTAATCAAAAGAGTAAACAGTCGTTGTCAATAAAAATACCTAACAAAGAATCGAGATAGAATCCCACAAGGAGTGGTGCAAAGTTAAGGATCCAACTAGTGAATTGAGATGCAACTAATTTCAATGTAGCAAATGATCCAAATGGGTTGATGATTTACCAAATTTAATCTCACAATTTCTAGTCACAAACTACAACCAATCTTTAAGCAAATGAAAATTAACTAATTGAGTTAACTCTAGGGGCGTGGAGATTGAACATTGATGTCGCTAGGGGTAGAATTGCATTTCTCAATAATGCTAAGTAATCATGGATAGGTTGAGTCATCTTTAATAATGCTAATCTTCTTTCAATATCATAGCACTAGTTCATGAAATCTCCTTTCGGTCTCATTAATGTGGCTTTCAATTCAACCCACTACCTTGATTCTATAATTAGATGTAACTAAATTTCAAACATTAAATGAATTACCCACTTATGCTTGCTTCTTTTGAGCAACAATTTGAGATTTAAGCTAAAATCAAGTTGGCAACCATAATTCTTTAAATTAATCACATGGTAACTGTTCAAATCCATGATTAAAATCTATAAAATAGAGAAATTAAATATACCCACTAAGTTAAATCAATACCAAACCCCGTAATCACACCCTTAGAGATTAGGGTTTTAGCCACACATAACAAAGTGTAAAGAAATTATACCTTGCATTAAAGCAACCATGGGTAATATGAAATTAAGCAATTACAAGCAAACCCACTTTATATTCAACTTCAATTTATAAAATTTAAGAGCAAAGTTGTAAAACCCCAAAGACTAAAAGTGTTTCTCCAGAATTTTCTCACAATTTTTGAATCCCGCTTTTGTCTCTCCTTTGGGCTATTTATAGTTTCCCAAAATTTGGCCCAAAATTCAATGCGTGACACATTCAGCGACGTTAGTCAGGCTCATCGAGCTCATTCGGTGGATCACCAATCGTGCTTCAGCTCATTTTTTTCTTGCTCTAGACTTCAGATGATTGGACCTCAGTCGGTGATCTTGTTTGAATATGCCTTTCCAATTTAGCGAATCACCGATCACCACCTTTGTTTGCCTTTCAAGCCTCTAATTTGTCACCAAGTACTGCCAACTTTGGCGATGGTCACCTTGTTCTCCTTTTGCATTCAACATGTCTTCGTTTCTCTGTGAGTTTGCCGACTTGCCTCAATTAATTCAATCAGTTTACTATCAACTTGGGATAGGTTGTACCCATTGGGAGAGTTTGTCGACCTACCTCAATTAATTCAATTAGTGCACTATCAACTTAGGCGAGGTTGTACCCATTGGGTGATTCTATCTTTTTTGTAGGTGATCAACAATGGGTAGTTTACACTTCTTTCTTATGTTTCTGGCTATTCTTTCAAATATTCATCCTTGCCTTGTCCTTTAGCCTTCATAGATGCAAATCATCAAAAGATCATTATAATAGGACATAATTAGACATTGAAGATTGTAATTGTTGAACTAAATAGGCCTCAAATGAATGTAAATCTACCACTCATCAGTTCTCTCTCTATTTATCCATTAACCATCTCTTTCTTATCCCCTCTTTGTGTCATTGTACCTATACCAAATGAAGTTGTTATCTTTGTTAAAGTTCATACCTTGACTCCCTAGACCTTGGCACAAATGTTCTTGATTAGACCCTTGGGCATTAGTTCAAAAATCTCCCATCTGATCATTCACATAGTTGGCATCTTCATCATACTCATAGTCATCATCTGTTATCATTTTATCTTCTGGGACTACTGCATTAACCTTTTCAGCTCCAGTTACTAAGAGATGCGTTGTAAGAAGGCTGGGTTGTATTTTTCTTTATGCCACCTTCTAACTCACATCCTGATGAAATCTTCACTAATCTGCAACTGAACCCACAACATAAGTTCCCCCAAAAACCTCTACCTCCCTCATATGCCAAGCTCTATTAGTTTTTGTAATCTTATCAAGCATCTTAGCTGCTTCCTCATAAGTGTTATTCATAAATGATCCTCTACTGACAATGTCAGTGACTGCCTTAGAGTTAGAACTTCAAGCTCTATATAATATTTCCTGAAGCTAATCATTGGGTATCTTGTGATTCGACACTTACATTAGCTTCTTTGTGAACCACAACTATGTATGATATAAAGCTTCTATGACAACTATCTGAAGTTATATATCACATCTTTCAGCGAGATAATCTTGGATGGTTGAAAAAATCTCTCCAAGATCTTTCAGTTCCCTCCATGTGGTAATTGAATTGATTCGTATGTTTAGCCAACCAAGGAGTTGCTTCTCCTGTCAAAGAGAGTGGGAATTACCATAGTCTGATAGAATCCCGAGTCACTCATGGTCTAATGTAATTACTCTTGCAAACACCCACAAAATTCATCAAGTGCAAGTGGGCATCATCGATTTCTCTATCTACAAAATATTCCTTCATGTTCAACAATAAAATAATGTTGTTATTGATATCATAACTTTGCCTTAGTAGAAAATAGAGGCAACATAATTGCAGCAGTATCTCTTACATCATCTTGGTCAACATCATCATCATCCTCAATCTCAAATAGAGAGATGATGATCGGTGGCTGTACACTCATTTGGGGCCTTTTTAGGTCAACAATTCAAGTCTTCCATGCCTAATTTTGTCCCATTATAATGATATTATGATAATTTATAGCTATGAAGGCTAAGGGACTAGGCAAGGATAAATGATTGGTGAAAAGGCCAAAAACATTGAAAAGGAATAGAAAATACCAACCTGATAATCTCCTAACAAAATTGGAAAATCGCCCAAAAGGATGAACCTCGCCGAAATGGACAAATGTAATGTCTAAGTGTTAAAATCAATGGGCGAAGAAGAGATGTATCACTGATCTGCCAAATGGAAAAGGGTGAATATTCTGTCCAAAGCCAAATGCGACAGTACTTGGAAAAAAAGTGAAGGCTTAAAAGGCAAACAAAAGTGATATTTGGCGATCCACCGAACGTGAAAGGAATATTCCATCGAGTCTGCTGACTGAGGTTTAAACACTTGGAGCCTAGAACTAGTAAATGTCAAGCTGAATGACAAGAAAGGCAATCCGCTGAGTCAATTAAGCTTGTTCGACTAATGTCAGTGAATAAGATGCAGAGGAATATTTTTGGAAAGTATAAATAATTGGGAAGAGAGAGAAAAAGGGGTATATGATATTTTTTCAATTTTTACACTTAGAACTTAGAGATAGAAACTCTTGAGATTAACTCTTAGTTTGGGGTTTTAAACATCAATCTTGTAATTGCCAATTGGATAGTGAAATCGACATGGGTGTTGATTATAATTGCTTAAATTCACTGCACCCATGGCTTCTATCATAAGAGGTATAATTTCTGCACTTTTTATGTTGGGTGGCTAAAACCCAAACTCTAGGGGTGTGATTATGGCGTTGGGTGTTTATTTAATTTAGTGGGTACCTTATATTTATCTATTTCACTACTTTCTATCATAGATTTGAGCTGTTACTATGTGATTAATGTATGGATTAAGTTGGCCAACTTAATCTCAGCTTAGATCTCAAATTGGTGTTTGACAAGGACCAATTTGAGTTGGTAATTATTAAATGTTTGTAATCTAGCTAGATATAGTTATAAAGCAAGGTAATGGGTTGAATTGTTAATCACATAAATGAGACAGAAAGAAGATTTTATCAACTAGTTATGAGATCGAAAGAAGATTAACACTATTGAAGATGACCCAACCTATCTATGTTTAGTTAGCTTTATTGAGCAATACAATTTTACCCATTTGTGATATCAATGTTCAATCCCTACACCCCTATAGTTAACTCAATTGATTCAACCTCTATTTATTTGAAGTTTGTTGCTAATTGGTGGCTTTGAACTCATTTGATTAAATTTGGTGGAATCATCAACCCGTTTGTCTCGTTTGCTACATTAGAATTAGTCACTTTAATTCACTCATTGAATTCTTAACCTCACACTACTCCTTGTGGGATTCGACCTCGACTCTTAGTTGAGTAATATTTATTGACAATGGGCACTTATTTTTGAATTTTTTTAAGAGTAGTTTGAGCGTTATCAAAAATGGCAATGCTGTCAAGGAGTAGTAGATGAGAATTAAATTTGAGAAGTATTGTGTACTGATTTTCTTATGATTGAAAAAACTTATGCTTGGTTTTATTGTTGTGTCCTATTGATAGGTGACATAATGAATGCAAACAATGGTGATGACTCTAGTCTCCATGGGCAAGAGAATGATGTTAGAAAGGGAGATGAGGTGATTTCTTATATCACTAATGAGGTTGGAGCAATTTGATTACCATACGTGCACAAGGATATTACCTTTTTTGTAACCGAACTTATGTTGCAGCTGATTAAAATAAGAGGATTATTCAAAGGTTTTAAGCATGAAAATCCTAATGATAACCTCCAAATGTTTGTAAATGTGTGTATCCCTTTTGAGGTCGATGGCATTTCACAAGAAATAATGCTGTTGAGGTTATTCAATTTTTCCTTGATGGGGAGGCAACTAGGTTGTTGATTGAATTGCCGAATACTTCTATTTCTTCTTGGGAAGAGTTGATTGAAGATTACCTTGAGAGATTATTTCCCCATTCTAAAGTAAAGAAATTGAGGAAGGGTATTCATAATTTCAAAAGAGTAAACGGAGAACCCGTACATGAAGCGTGGTTGCATTTTAAAAGGGTATTAGTTTAGTGCCCAAACCATGATTTTCCTGATAAGATGTTGTTGCAATACTTTTACCAAGGTCTTGATGCTATGGATAAAGGATTAGATGATGACCTTGTTCATGATGGTATAGATAAACAACCATTTGTGGTAGTATTCAGATTGCTCGATGAGATGACTAAAATTAATCAATCTTGGTTTACTAGTGAAGATCATGTGTGATTTCCTCATTTGAGTATGCTTAAGGAAATAAAGGAGAAGAATCAGGAGAGTGATAATAGCATGGACAAATTGACAGCTCAACTTGATATGCTATTCGAGCATGTTATGGGAAGAGGTGTACATTCAATGAATTCTGTGTCCCAGAAGATGTGTGAGGACAAATTCTATTCAAGGGGTGATAATTTGCAGGGTTTTTGGTTAAGCTTTGTAATGTTTGCTTAGAATCAAGGTTGTACTGAAAATAGTAAAGGAAGTTGGCATGGAGATGAATACATAGATTATAAGTATGCATCACTTCATGATTATCACAACCTAGTGAGCAATCCAACTGGAGATTTGTTACCAAAATTCTTGATAAAGTGGAAGGGTCTGATTTGATTTTGCAACAAATGATGGGTGATGTTTCGGCTTTGTCCACTACCGTAATCTCACATTCATCATCCATTAAGTCACTTGAAGAGAAGATGGGTCTGTTGGTTGCTCTTGTTTATTCAAATCCCAATGATGAATAGTAGGCTCCATGAATAAAAATCCAATGAATGCTATTCAAGTTTCATCCATAGTGACCCGAAGTAGAAGGACAATAAAAAAGATAATGAGATCCAAAAATGTATATGTTAAAAGGGTGGTTGCAGATAATGAGCCACCTAAAGAGAGTATTGAAGCACCAACAAAAGAGGTTGAAGGTGATTTTGAGCTAAATGTGAAAAATGGTGATGATGCAGCCCCAACCATGCTCCCAAAATCAAAATAAATCCCCTTTTTCCTCAACAAATAAAGAAGAAAGATGATAATGCAAAGTTCCAATTTTTCGTAGGAATAGTGAAAGATTTGAAAGTGAATATTCCTTTGGTGGATGAATTGACCGAGATGTCGGGGTATACAAAATATATGAAAGAATTGGTAACAAAGAAAAGGATGATAGATTGTGAAACAATTGAATTACCATAGGCTTGTTGTGCAGTTATGACAATGAATGAGGTCCTCAAGAAAAATAATCCGGGGGCTTTCACCGTTTCACGTACTGTTGATGCATAAACATTTGCCAAAGCCTTCTGTGATCTTGGTGCAAGTCTAAATCCAATGACATTTGTGATCTTTAATAAGCTTGGACTTGAAGAGCCACAATCAATAAATATGTGACTCTTGATTGCCAATCGTTTGATAAAAAGGACGATTGGTTTTGTCTATGATGTATTGGTAATTGTAGACACATTTGTGTTTCCCACTGATTTTGTAGTGCTTGATTGCAAAATTGATATTGATATGCCAGTCATCCTTGGTAGACTATTCTTGGCCACATATAAAGCTTTGGTTGATGTGGAAGGTGGTGAGTTGAAGTTCGTAGTCAATGATGATGTAGTTAGCTTAAGTATTCACAAGTTGATGAAGTATACAAGTTATATGCACGTTGTGTCTTACCTGGATCAGATTGATGAAGCCGTGACAAGTATTGGGGAAGCCACATATAGTGGGGAATCACTGGCAGTTATGTTACTTAATTATGATCAAGCCAAAATAAGCGACATGGCGGTATGAGACTCTTTGACCACCATTTGGACAATCATGATACAAACTTGCTCATCCTTGCTCTAGAGTCGGTAACTATAGTCAGAACATACTTAGCCAATTGAGTGAAGTTCAATGAATATTACTTCACATTCATAATTCCTTGACGAAGGTTGATAAATTCAAGAACCTTTCCTTCCCTCATCTCAAAGGGAAAGAAACGATCAAGAAAATCTTTTTTAAATTTTGCCCAATCAAGAGGACCTGCATCGATAACTCTCTATCCCTTACATTTGTCACACCCCGAAGCTACCCCTAAGGTGTAAACACGAGACCTAGGATCACGAGTGACCCAAGCTAACCTTGAGCTGGCATATCATAAGCATACTTAAAAGAAATAATGTGCGGAAGCATAAGACATTAGATAAACTGAAATTATGGGAATACCCATTCTAAATCTGAATATATAATACTAAATAAGAGTTTTAATGATACTGGAAAACCAAACTCAACTAAAGTTGAATCTAAACTGTTTGAAATAAGCCTCTAATTGACTAGAGTTGCTGGGATATGCCCCTAGTTAACTCTAGGAAATATAGAAAACTGAAATGATAGGAGTAACTATAAAAACATGTCTATTGTCCTCGAAGGATGAGGACTAACCACTGAAGCTGCTGAACTAGAGATCAGGAATCGATCTATGCGTGATCTGAGTGCTGAGGACTTGAACCTACATCACAAGAAGTTGTAGCACATAGTATGCGTCATTACTTGAAAGGTACTAAGCATGAATGATAGAATATAGTTGAACCAAACATATAACTGAACAAAGTTGTAAAGTAATGATATAATCTAAACATGGTAAATATGCTAAGCATGCTGAATATAAACTAACTGAATGTAGTGACCAAGTTTATAATATTTTGAAACTGAAGACTGAACTGTAACTACTAACCTAGTTAATGCACTAGAATTTGACTTTGGGATCTACTATTTACCGACATAAAACCACATGAGCTAAATGTGGAGTCCGATGTATATGCCCCATCGAGGACCAAATATACCTTGTCAAGGGTATAGAGGCATAACTGGCTTGATCACTAAGTATAATGCACACAGAGGGGACTTAACCTATGGGGGCACGTCTGGGACTATGAGGGTGACTGGCCTTATTTCAACTCGGTATAAGCCTATTCCTAATAGAATGTATAAAATACCACATAACTGAAATAACTGGATAGCTTAAGATTCTGACATTCTAATTGAAAATGTAACATTAAGTACTCATAATCAAACATTTATAAACTGATGCATGTATATCTGTATAAACTGACCTAGCAAGTCCAATTCATGAACTAAACGAATCTATACAACTATGGTTCTAAATTTTATGCAAGAATTGAGTAACGTAAATGTAGTACTCTGATTAGGATTGGTCTAACAACTAAATCACAACATTAATCTGAGGTTCTAGAAACCCTAGGTCTAAACATAATGAAGGGAATAAAGAATCTGACTGAGTTGCAGGGACCTAACGGGAGAAAGGAACCCACTAGTGAAATCCCACATACCTGGTGATGAATTTCTCGAAGAAATCTTTCAATTTTGGGGCTGGAACAGATGGAACCTTGCTACATTCTTGAACTAGGGCTGCTCGACTCTTTCTTATTCTTTTCGTTCAACTTGGATGAATTTTGGAGAATGAGTTGACTTGGGTAAGTTCTAATTAAGTTACTAGGCTAAAACTCACCAAAGCTACGTAGTTTAGGGGTTAAAAGACGTAGTTTAAGGGTCCAACCCATAGGGAAAAGACCAAACGACCCTGACTTAAAAGTTGTCGAGGTCACCGACGGACTGTGGATGGACCGACGATTCGTTCTGGTCGGTCTTAGTTCAGCGACTGGGAGTCGGATCAGGGGGTCTTGATCCACGGACCAGGACCACAACTTATGGTTTGACCTACGGTCCGACCATGGGTCAACCCTTAGACAATTTTTTTTCTGGATTATTCTGGGAGGGCTGCATGAGGCCATCCATGGACCCCCACTTACGGTCCGTGGGTGGTGCCCATCGGTGGTACCTGCAACTTCTAAAATCTGCATTCTGATTTGTCTAAGATATGGGGTATTACATTATCTTCCCCTTGGGAACATTCGTCCTCGAATGAAGACTAAACTAGCTGAAAAAGGGAGGGAAGGAGCTGCACACCCTACCACTAAGTGCTAAAATTGATTTATGACTGAACTGTGTTCCAAGAACATGCAAATACACTGAAATGCAAGTATAACTGAAGGAACATGGTACTAAGACTAAATTTATGCATGAGTAGCTGAAAGACTAGAGAGGAACTATTACCTCAAGCTAGAATGGAATCGGAAGGAAAGAGTTGAGGATACTTGGCCTTCATGGTTGCTTTTGCTTCCCAAGTAGCTCCCTCTATGGACCGACTCCTCCACAAAACCTTCACTAATGTGACTTCTTTGTTTCTCAACCTTCGAACCTGACGATCAAGAATCTCAACTGGTACCTCTTCATAAGTGAGAATATCCTTCATAACTACACTCTCTAATGGTATTATGGATGCTGGATCACCCACATACTTCTTCAACAAGGAAATATGAAAGACTTGATGGACTACTGCTAGTTCTGCTGGCAACTCTAACTCATACGCCACTTTACCAATCTTTTTCAAGATCATGTAAGGGCCTACATATCTAGGACTGAGCTTCCCTTTCTTGCCAAATCTCATCTCCCCCTTCATAGGTGACACCTTTAGGAAAACCCAATCATTAATTTCGAGCTCCAAGTTCATTCTCCTTACATCTATATAGGACTTCTGACGACTTTGGGCTGTATCAAGTCTATCTCTAATGAGTTGAACTTTTTCTATAGCATCATGCACCGTATCTGGCCCTAGCTAGAGTGCTTCACCTACTTCAAACCAACAACCTAGAGATATGCATCTACGACTATATAATGCCTCATAAGGGGCCATTTGAATACTGGAATGGTAGCTATTATTGTAGGTGAACTCTATAAGAGAAAGGTGATCATCCCAAATACCCTTGAAGTCTATCACATAAGATCTCAACATGTCCTCTAAGGTCGGTATGGTACACTCTGCCTGGCCATCCGTCTGAGGATGAAATACTGTACTAAGGTTAATATGGGTACTAAGAAATTTCTGAAAAAACTTCCAGAAATGAGAGGTAAACTGAGGACCTCTATCCGAAATAATAGACAAAGGAACCCTATGCAACCGGACTATCTCATTAATGTAAAGCTTGGCATAGTCCTCCACCGAATCTGTAGTCTTAACAGCCAAAAAGTGCGCAGACTTAGTAAGTCTGTCAACTATCACCCAAATGGAATCATGCTATTTGCAAGTACGAGGTAAAACTGTAATGAAGTCCATGTTGATCACTTCCCAGTTCCATGTAGGAATGCTGATCTCTTGAGTCATACTTCCTGGTTTTGATGTTCTACCTTCATTTACTAACAATTGGGGAACTAAGCCACAAAATCTACCGCAAATCACGATACATCTTGGTGGCACCTGAATGAATAGAATACCTGGAGTTATGAGCTTCTGTAAGGATTTTTTGTCTCAAGTCACCCACCTTAGAAACACATAAACGACCCTGGTAGCGAAGCACACCATTTCCCCCTTGGGAGAAAACCTCAAATTTCTGTTAATTAACTGCACCCTTCAATTGAAGTAATATCAGATCACTATCTTGGTTTCCCTTAACCTCCGCTACTAATGAAGATTTTGACCCATTCTGAACTGTTATACCCCCATTTAATATGCTCATCAGGTGAACTGCTAAGTGAGCAAGTCGGTGAACATCCATTGCCAATTCCTTCCTTTCTTCCTCAACATGTGCTACACTACCCATAGACATTCTGCTAAGAGCATCAGCTACTACATTGGCCTTACTAGGATGGTAAAGCACATTCATATCATAGTCCTCGAATAACTCAAGCCATCTTCTCTGGTGAAGATTCAACTCTTTCTGGGTGAAAACATACTGAAGACTCTTATGGTCTGTGAACACATTTACGTGAACACCATTCATGTAACGTTTCCAAATATTTTGGGAAAATACTACGGCTGCAAGCTTAAGGGCATGAGTCGGATATTTCTTCTCATACACCTTAAACTTCCTAAAAGCATAAGCTATAACCTTACCTCGCTGCATCAACGCACAACCTAGGCTGACTCTGGATGCATCACAATAGATAACATAACCGTTTGAACCCTCTGGTAGAGTCAAAATTGGAGCTGTAGTCAACCTAGTTTTCAGTTTTGAGAAGCTCTTCTCACACTCATTTGACCACTAAAACTTAAAAATTTTCTGAGTCAACTTAGTCAATGAAGAAGCTATGGATGAAAATCCTTCCATGAACCTTCTCTAATAACCAGCCAACCTCAAGAAACTTCTGATATCTGTTGGAGAATTAGGTTTGGGCCATTGTTTCACTACATCTATTTTCTGAGAATACACTCAGATCCCCTCGCTAGATACTATATGCCCAAGGAAAGAAATAGATTGCAACCAAAACTCACATTTGCTAAAATTAGCAAACAACTGGTGATCTTTGAGAGTTTGCAAGGCAACCCTCAAATGAGTCGCATGTTTTTCCTCATTCCTAGAGTAAATGAGGATATCGTCAATAAAGACGATAAAGAACAAGTCTAAATACTGCATGAATACTCTGTTCATCAAATCCATGAAAGCTATATGAGCATTGGTTAGTCCAAATGATATAACTACAAATTCATAATGTCCATACCGAGTTCTGAAGGCTATTTTCGGGATGTCACTATCTCTGACTTTGAGCTGATGATAACCAGATCTGAGGTCTATCTTTGAAAAATGACTACCACCTTGAAGTTGGTCAAACAAGTCATCAATCCTGGAGATGGGATACTTATTCTTGATTGTGACTTTGTTCAACTGCTGATAGTCAATGCACATCCCGAGAGAACCATATTTCTTTAGCACAAACAACATTGGTGCACCCCACGGGGAAATACTGCGTCGGATGAAGCCCTTATCTAGAAGGTCTTTAAACTGCTCTTTAATCCCTTAAGCTCAGCTGGAGCCATTCAATAAGAAGGAATAGAAATAGGTTGGGTATTTGAAAGGAGATCAATTCTAAAGTTGATTTCCCTTTCAGGAGGAACTCCAAGAAGATCTTCTGGAAACACTTCAGGGAACTCATTTACTACAGGAACTAACTCAAGAGTTGGGGTTTCAGAGCTAGAATCCTTAACCCGAACTAGATGATAGATATACCCCATGGAAATTATCTTTCGGGCCTTAAGGTAAGAAATGAATGGACCCCAAGGCACTGAGCTACTACCCTTCCACTCTAAGACTGGCTCACTTGGAAACTGGAAACGAACGATCCTAGTTCTACAATCGACTTAGGCATAACAAGAATGTAACCAATCCATGCCCAGAATGACATAAAAGTTTACTATTTCTAACTCTACAAGATCTGTTGAGATAAATTTCTGAAATACTGTGACGGGGTAATTTATGTATACCCATCTAGCTATAATTGGGTCACCAGCTGGAGTAGAGACTGAGAAGGGTTATAAAAGAGTTTTTGGATTGACACCAAAGTTCATTGCTATATATGGAGTTACAAAGGAAAGAGTAGCCCTTGGATCTAACAAAGCATAAACATCTAAGTGGAAGACTCGTAGCATACTTGTGACCACATCGGGAGAATCTTCATAATCCTGGCGAGCCTGAAAGAGCATACAAGCTGTTCTGACACTGACTGCCACCTGTACCAGATGAAGTACCCTACTGAGTTGGGAGACTTGCTGGTGCTGCTGGAGCTGTAGACTAAGCCCTACTAGTGTTACCTCCTTGTCCTTGTTTAGAAGAAGGGAAATCTCTCAACCTGTGACTAGTCTGACCACACCCAAAATTTCCTTCCTTTCCTGCAGGACACTTGCTCGGATGGTTCTTACCACACTTTGGACAAGTTGGGTAGGTTCTGGTAACTGAAACACTTCCCTGAGACTTAGATCCTGATGCCCTACCTTTCTGATCATGTCAAAACTTGGAGGATGGAGCACTAGCTGATGAAGGTGCTGGAGCTAAAGATTTCTGTTGAAATTGCGAGCGATTTCCACCACCCGATTTTTATTGAGAGTACTAATAGTTGCCTGTTCTAGCCTTCTTATTATCCTTAGCCTGTTCCCTAAGCTTGTCTCCCTCAACCTGCTGAGCATGAGTCATGAGCCTAGAGATGTTCATATCTTCCAACATCATAGCATTCCTGTACTCTGTCTTCACTAAGACAAACACACCATATAGAAACTTAGACATCTGTGTCCTCGAATCAACGACCATATGTGGAGCATACCTGGAGAATTGGGTGAACTTAAGTTCGTACTCTTGGACTGACATTGTACCTTGCCTCAAATTCATAAATTCCTGAGGCAAACCCTTTGCCTCTCTCAACTCCCTTAGAAAAAACCTATCCAGAAAAGCTCCGGTAAAACACTCCCAAGTCACAGAAGCTGCATTCTCACCCCTGTTTTCTTTCCACTGCGTGAACCATATGTGAGCTATATCCTTGAGCTGGTACGACGCCAACTCTACCCTATCATTTCCAGTCACTTGCATCACTCCAAAGATTTTCTTGATCTCATCAATGAAGTTCTGGGGATCTTCTCCAACATCCGACCCTAGAAACTCAGGTGGATTCATCCTAACAAAATCACAGACCTAGACGCCACTAATCCACCACTAGCATTTGCAGGAATTGGAACCTGCTGATTGTTCTAGTTAATCACACTCTGAGCCAAAAGCTGAATCGCATTTTGAAACTCTGCATTTGAAACTTTCTGTTCTGGGACTGAAGGAGCTACGTTAGCATTCCTGGCATTCACATTCCTTACGTAAGCTCTACGAGCAGGCATGATCTGAAACACATAACAATGAGTTAGAAAGTAGATCATACCTACGCACGATAAGAATAGCAAGAAAATGATGTTTTCCTACAACACTTCATTGCCTCCCTCTCATTAGATATGGTGCACTTCACACTCATGAAAATGACTCTACTTAGTGTGGCTTTTCAGACTTCATAGGACTCTTAAACCTAATGCTCTGATATCAAGTTTTTCACGTTCGAAGCTACCCTTAAGTCATAAACACGTGACCTAGGATCACGAGTGACCCTAAGCTAACCTTGAGCTAGTATATCATAAGCATATTTAAAATAAATACTGTGCGAAAGCATAGTATATAAGATAAACAGAAATGATGGGGAATACCCATTCTAAATTTGAATATATAATACTGAATAAGAATTTTAATGATACTGGAAAATCAAACTCAACTAAAGCTGAACCTAAACTGTCTGTGAAATAAGCCTTTAATTGACTAGAGATGCTGGGACATGCCCCCAACTAACTATAACAAATATTGAAAAATGAAATGATAGGACCAACTATAGAAATATGTCTATTATCCTTGAAGGATGAGGACTCACCAGTGAAGTTGCTGAACTGGAGATCGGGAATCGATCTATGCATGATCTGAGTGTTGAGAACCTGGACCTAAATCACGAGAAGATGTAGCGTAGAGTATGAGTAAGTACTTGAAAGGTACTGAGCATGTAGGATATAATAGAGCTAAATAAAATATATAACTGAACAAAGCGGTAAATCAATGATATAATCTAAACATGATAAGTATGCAAAACATGTTGAATATGAACTAACTAAATGTAGTGACCAAGTTTATAATATACTGAAACTGAAGACTGAAGAATGAATTGTAACTTATAACCTGGTCAATACACCAAAATCTGACTGTGGGAGCTACTATTTACTGATATAAAACCACATGAGTTAATTATGGAGTCCGATGTATACGCCCCACAGAGAGGACCCAATATACCTTGCCAAAGCTATAGACGCATGACTTTCGTGGTCACTAAGTATAATGCCCACATAGGGGATTTAACCTACGGGGGCACATAGTTTTGGGACTAAGAGGGTGGCTGACCCTAGTCCTACTCTGTATTAAGCCTACTCCCAATAGAATGTATAAAATACCACATAAATGAAATAATTGAATAGCTCAAGATTCTGACATGCTAATTGAAAATGCAACATTAAGTACTGATAATGAAACATTTATAAACTGATGTCATGTATATCTGTATAAACTTACCTAGCAAGTGCAATTCATGAACTGAACGTATCTACACAACTAGGGTTCTGAATTTCAATAAAGAATTGAGCAACGTAGTTAAGAAAACATAGCATTCTAATTAGTATTAGTCTAACAGCTAAATCACATCATTAATATGAAGTTCTAGAAACTCTAGGTCTAAACATAATAAAGGGAATCAAGAATCTAACTAAGTTCTAGGGACCTAATGGGCAAAAGGAACCTACTAGTGAAATCTCACATACCTGGTGATGAATTCCATGGAGAAATCTCTCGATTTTGGGGCTGGAACAAATAGAACCTTTCTACGTTCTTGGACTAGGGCTGCTAGACTCTTTCACCTTCTTTTCGTTCAACTTAGATGAATTTTGGAGAATGAGTTGACTTGGGTAAGTTTTAATGAAGTTACTAGGCTAAAACTAACCAAAACTACGTAGTTTAGGGGATAAACAACGTAGTTTAGGGGTCCAACACATAGGGGAAAAACCAAATGACCCCTGACTTAAAATTTATCGGGGTCACTGACGGACCGTGGATGGACCAATGGTCTGTTCTAGTTGGCCATCGTTCGACGACTGGCAGTCAAATCTGGGGGTCTTGATCTATGGACCAGGATCACCACACATGGTCTAACCTACGGTCTATGGGTCCGGCCTTGGGTCGACCCTTAGATAATTTTTTTCTGGACTATTCTGGGAGGTGGCCATCCACGGACCCCTACCTATGGTCCGTGGGTCACCCTACGGTTCATGGGTGGTGCCTATAGGTGGCACCTGCAACTTCTGAAATCTCTATTCTGGTTTGTCTAGGATACGGGGTGTTACAAGATTAGTTGAACAAAACTTGAGAGACACCCTTGAGTTGATAAGCGGCCAATTCCGCTTTTTCCATTTTTTATTTGTATTTTTTATCTTTAAGTTTTGATGATTGGAGTATGTTATTTTTTCTTATATTAGAGTCTTTTATTTGGTTTGATTTATCTCTTATTACTTTTTTATTATCTCTCAATTTTGCAACTACCCTATGAGTTTTGAAAATCATGCAATGCTCTAGTTTTCATTGATAATAATTCGAGGATCAATTGTGTTCAATATTTATATCTTGAATAGTACTCATGATGAACATGATGTATAGTTTCTATGTTTCAAGAATGAAATCAATGTGGTTGCACTTTTAAGCAATCTCTTTGAATCTTTTGTTGACTAGCTATGTTTTGATGTGAGTCTTGCAATGGACATCACACATACATTTTTGATATTTTCTGGTTTTACTAAATGAGTGTATTTCGAAGTGCCATGCATGGTGAGGTCTCACTTGAAAACATCTGTGTGAAATCCTAGAATTTGCCTTGTTAGTCTAATTGTCTAAATCTTGATAATTGTAAGGCATGATCTTGGGAAACAATTCTAAGAGGGAACCCCAATTTCCATATCCTTTGTGACTACCTTGTGAGGGTGTGAATCCATTTTGGCACCATTTGAACCTAAACAATTTGTCGACAAAACCAAACTAAAAACTCTTCTGCCAAATTTCCCGTACCTTCAAACCCAAAATATTTTTTGAAGCATTGTTATGTTTGAATAGCCAACTTAGGCCAAAATCCTAAGTTGGGGGTGTAGAAAGGAAGGAGGAATGAAAGCCAAGTGAAGGGCAAAGAAAGATCAAATGAGACTCAACTTTGAAGATTGTTACAAAAAGAAGCAACCCCTTCCCTCCCCATAAAAAAAAGAGAAAAAGAGAAACATTGTGATGAATTTTTTAGAAAAATGGAAATGAAAATGAGAAGTTGATGAAATAAAGGGGATTTCGAATAAAGTGACTGAAAAGTCAAAGTTTGAGTTCTCAAATAAAAAATAATGAAAAGAACTTGAGAAGAGGTGAAAATGATTGCAGTAATGCTTTGAAAAGGTGAAGTCACTAAGACAAATTGACCATTCCTTAACCCTTATCCCCATTACAGGCCTAAAAGACCCTTGAGATTTTGCATGAACTAGGTTGTGTGATGATTGGAAAATATTGGAAAACCTATGGGATGAAGCTTGCATGTATTTCTCTTTTGAGAGAGTGAGATTTTCATTGATTCCTTATTTCTTTGTTGATTTGGTTTGTGAAGATATGGAATCATTCTTGATGTGAGAGCACTTGAATGCATTTGTTGAAATATGGTAGAAAAAGCTGTATGAGCTTGTGTTAAAACCAGCTAGTCATCATTTGAAGCTTTTTGATCATGATTGAGTGTAACATGTTGTTGAGAGTAGTATTGTAATGACACTTGAATGTTAGGTCTCATTGAAAACTATTGTAGATACCCTTATTGAGGTAATTGTGTTATGGATTTACTTGAGGACAAGAAAATGTTTAAGTTGGGGGTATTGATGAGTGGTAGATTTGCACTTATTTGAGGCATATTTATCTCAACAATTAGTGTCCTGAATGCCTAATTATGTCCTATTCTAATGAATTTTGATGATTTACAACTTCGAAGGCTAAAGGGTAAGGTAAGGATGAATGTTTGAAAGAATGACCAAAAATATAAAAAGAAGTGCAAATGACCTCACCCAAAGTAACAGTGCACAACACTTGTATTTATTGAGGCAGGTTGGCGAACTCCAAATAGAAAGGTGGCTCGCTGAATGAGAAAGGAAAATAGATTTACAATCCCGAAGGTGATAGTACAAGGAGAAAAATTAAAGGCTCGAAAGGCAAACTAAGGTGGTACATAGCGATATTCCAAATGTGAAAGGAAGAGTCGAATGAGCTCATCAACTGAGGTTCAAAGACCTGAAGCCTAGAGCAGGAACAGGCGTGTTGAAGAGTAATTGGCGATTCAGCAGTGTGATTAGTGAGCCAAATTAATGTCACCTAATGGGTAGTGCATTGAGTTTTGGGCCAAATTTTGGAAAACTATAAATAGCCCAAAGGAGAGAGAAAAAGAGAGAAATTGTGAGTTGACATGAGGGAAAAATAGTGTTTGGTGTATTAACAAGTGCTAAGAGAACAACACTTTACCTTGTGAAGAGCACTTTCTAGTTTTTGGGCTTTTTCAACTTTGTTCTTTAAATTTACAAATTGATGTTGAATCCAAAGTGGGTTTTCTTGTAATACCTTAATTTGTTGTTACCCGTGGCTGCTTTCATGAAAGGTATAATTTATTTAATTTTTTTGATGGGTGGATAAAAAGATCATGTGCAATTATAGGGTTGGATGTTGATTTAATGTAGTGGGTATTGTGTAATGCTCTTTTTTACTGTTGTTTATTCATTAATTTGGTCTAATTAGCATGGGGTTGATTTATAGGTTAAGGTTGCAACTTAATTCCTATTTCCGATCTCCAGTCGATGCTCATAAGAGATTAATTGGAGTGAGTAATTAGTCTGATACTAGGAATTTAGGTTTTATGTCTGTAACTTACTAGAAAATAGAGGTTATGGGTCGGATCTATTTGCCCTTTTGCATCAAAAGAGAGAATAGAGTTAGGTATTGGGTTGTTTAGTATATCAGAAGAGATTAGACCGAAAGGAGATTCAATGCAAGGATTCTATGAGATCGAAACAAGATTGATGTCATTGAAGATGACCTAGCCTATTCATGAATGTTCATCACTATAAAAGCAACACAATTACCCCTATGTGACATTGATTGCCGATCCCCGCACCCCTATATTTCTTGTTACTTCTTAAATTTTCCAAATAAGTAGTTTAATTGTTACCATTGATAACTAAACCCTTTTGTTAAATTGGTGGAATCATCCACCCACTTGTTTTTACTATTACAAATGAACGATTTTTCAATCCAAATTTCTTGATGGATTTTTTATGATATACCATTCTCTATGGGATTCGACCTTGACTCTTAGTTGGGTATTTTTATTGAGTCTCTTTAACTAGTATTTAAGAGTACATTTGAGAATTATCAGCCACAAGCCTAATGTGTAACATCAATGCCTACTCAACCAATCGATGAAATAGGTTGTAAGAAAATAGGTGATTAAGTGGTTAGATGTTGGAATCGTATACTCTAGCTCTGACAATAAATGGGTAAGTCATATGCAATGTGTACCAAAGAAAAGAGGTATGAGAATGGTGAAGAACGAAAAGAATGAGTTGATTCCCATGATAGCTTTTACTTGGTGGAAAATTTGTATGGATTACTCAAAACTAAATATGCCACAAGGAAAGATCACTACCCTGCCCCATTCATTTATAAATTGCTTGATAGGTTAGTAGAGATGGTGTAACACCTCAAAACTCTAGTAGTCTAAGCATGGGGTAATGTGTCAAGTTTTGAGCCAAGAATTAAGCTTGGGCAACCTTCACGAGGACCCATACGGGTTGTGAAGGGCACCACGACTCGTGGTGCTGCCCATGGAAGCTTAAAGTGGCTATCCAAGCCATGCTCACCTCCTACGACCACCATGACACCTTGTGGTGGGGACCACGGGTCGTGGTGAGGGGTGTTGAGCTAGGCAGTAGCTAGCCAAATTCAAATTCATCTTTGTCTCGTTCAGTGCGTTCGGCGGTACAATCTTGTTTCACTGATTGGTTCGGTGGTGTGCCGATATGGAGTATCTTTTGCCCAAATTTTTCTTGTTTAAGGCACGGTGTACTATAAAATTAGGTGAACAAGGGGCAACTTGGTGATTTACCGAGTGTTCTTGGCGAGCATCAGGTTTGTTTTTCTTCCCTTGTTTAACTTGTTTTGGTCCTTTTTGCTTGTTAGTGTCCTTGCTTTGCTTCTCAATCCACATACCTAAAAGTCAAGGTTTATACATTAGTTCATAGCATAAATTAGCATTTTAGGACACTAAAATCATCAAAACAAAGCCCCAAATGAGTCCAAGTCTAGCACTCATCACCAGGCAGTAGCTAGCCCAAACTGCCCAAAACTCAAGACCCTCCCACGAGCCACTTGATGGCTTGTGAAGGTCACCATGGGCCGTGGGAGTGGTCGTGATAAAAAGGTATTTTTTTAGGTTGAGTGGTGGTAAGCCTAGCCCCTAGTTAAGGGACCAAGAGTACCACTACGGGCAGTGTGACTCTTTAGGGCTCATGAAGCCAAACGTGGTGGTGGTTTGACAATTTTGGTTCAGGGGATTTTGGGTCTTTTCTGGTTTTAATTAAATCAAAGATGTGTCATTTTGCCCAAGACTTGGACCCCTATATAAGTGATTTTAACCCCAAAACTCACCCATTCAAGTCATTATTTCCAAAACACAAAAGAAATCCCAAGTTTTTCCTCTCAAATATTTCTCTCTCAAGAACTTGAAGAAGAAGAAAGGGTTGAAGCTAGGATGAAGGTCAATTCTCCAATCCTCAAGCATTTGTGGGCTTTCTTAGTAAGATGTGATAGTTTTCATCCACATATTTCTTATATTCATGGAGTTCCCAAATTCCTCTATATTTCAAAGGTAGAAATTCCCAATTGAGTTCGGGTTTTCTTCAATTGTCTTGATTGTTGATTTATATGGTTGAATTATGATATCTGATGCATGAATTGATGAAATACTAGGGTTTTGTGATAATTTCCACCATGAACCCATGTAATCCCCATGTTTTCAAGTTATGAGCATATGATGTGGGATTTTGATTATGAAAGAAGAGTTTCATGAAATCAAGCATGTATTGCTAAATTTACATGAATTTATGATGAAATACATACATAATCCATGATTTCTAAATGTTGATGATGGAAAGTAGGTTTTGAACCTTGAAAAGTAAATTATGAAATTATACATATTCTTATGAAATCGATGCAATTGTTTTAAGGATGCTTTGAGAGTAAAGTATCAATGATGATGTTGTTGTTGTATTGTTGAAAGGATTGCTCTCATATACACATAAAAACATGATGTGAAAGGTTTTCTCACATAGTAAGGATTTTAAGGTTGAAAGGTCTTCTCACCTAATTGAATCAAAGATTAAGAGTTATCCTAATGGAACCTAGCTTGGATTGGTTATTGAAAGATAATTTCCATGGATGATGACTTATCTTGGATTGGCAAGATGACGTGACTTTCCATGGATAATAAGGCAAGTAAGAAATGACTATTCCATGGGATTTATGCTTAGCACCGAGAGGATATTGAGATGGAAGCTCTCCCGTTAGTAGAGGTAGGGTTTCTAAAAGCAGTCTCCTTATCCCTTACCTATGTGCCCCCATAGAATGATTGCCTATATATACATTAGCTAGTGGATCCACCTAAGCTAGAAGTTATGGACCTTACCTTGGCAAGTAAGACAACCCTTTTCAGTGTGGGAGACACCGGGGGATCATATTATAGCTCACATGGTCTCTATGTAGATTAAGGCTACTTCCGACATTAATAATGAACTAAGGTTACTTCAAGAAGTATCTCATATGTGTTCAAAGGTTTCAAATGATGTTAGCTTTCATTGACCATGTTTTATGAGTTGTGTATTTCTAACCCTTTTATATCATGTCATGAAATATCCTTTTTAGCATGATTTCAATGTTTTAGGCATAGCTATCATACTTGGTACAATGTTTTGTACTAACGCATACTCTTGCCTACATTTCACCAAATGTAGGGTCCGACAGTCAGGGTCATTAGTTTCGTGGCTAGTGGTTGATTTCGAGAATTCTGAGCTTTGGTAAGTCCTCATGATTCGAGGGCGGAGTTTCATTGTTTTAGTTTCTTTCTTATATTTCAGTTTTGGACGTGATGTATGGGCTAGGCCCAATTTCATTAGAATGTATTTAATGGTTATTGAGACAAGTGTTTCAGACTTCCATTTTTCTTTTATAAAAACTACTAGACTTGAGCTATTGTTTTACCTCTATTGTTCTATTTCTTATGTTATGAATGCTAAGTGGCTTCTATGGGGCCTCTCGAGGTTCTATACACCATGCTATGTCTAGGGTGTACCCCTGGGTCGTGATAGAAGGAGTACAATTGCTCTGTAGATAGATGGGTATTCCAGATATAAACGAATTGTGATTGCACCTGAAGACCAAGATAATACTACCTTCACATGTCCCTATATCACATATGATTTTAAGCGTATGCCGTTTGGACTGTGAAATGCCCCTATCACTTTTAAAATATGTATGATTGCTATTTTTAATGACATGGTGGAGGAATTTGTGGAAGTATTCATAGATGATTTCTCAGTCTTTGGGAATTCTTTTGAGGTATGTCTTCAAAACCTTGATAGAGTGTTTGCTCATTGTGAAGATACAAACTTGGTACTCAATTGGGAGAAATATCACTCCTTGGTTCGGGAGGGAATAGTTCTAGGTAACAAGTTTTCGAAGCATGGATTAGAAGTAGATAAAGCCAAAGTTGAGGTGATAGAGAAATTGCCACCTCCAGTTTCTATCAAAGAAGTGAGAAGTTTTCTAGGGCATTCAAGGTTTTACTAGAGATTCATCAAGGAATTTTCCAAGACTGCTAGACCCATGGTCAGTCTCTTGGAGAAAGAGGTGAAATTTGAGTTTGACGACAATTGTGTCGATGCATTTTAGGTACTGAAGAAGAACTTAATTGAGGCTCCAATCTTGATTGCTTCTAATTGGGAGCTGCCATTTGAAGTCATGTGTGATGCAAACGATGTAGCAGTGGGTGAAGTATTGGGATAAAGGAAATGTAATGTGTTCCATTCAATCTATTATTTTAGCAAGACTATTGATTCTATACAAGCTAATTATATAGTGACTTAGAAGGAGATACTTGCCTTAGTGTTCACCTTTGAAAATTTCAAATCATATTTGGTAGGTACTACATTAATTGTCTTTACGACCATTTTGCAATTAGGTACCTATTCAACAAGAATGATGATAAGCCAAGGTTGGTTTGGTGGATTTTGCTATAATAAGAATTTGATTTAGAGATCAACGATAGCAAGGGCACATAAGATCAAATATATGATCATCTCACATTTGGAAGATTTCTTTCATGTGCCAAATGGAGATCTAATTCAGGAAGAGTTTCCGAATGAGCATTTGATTGCCCTGGATATGACTCAAGTGCTTTGGTATGCTGATATAGTTAATTTATTTATAAGTGGAGTGTTCCCACCTGGTGCAATCACTCAACAAAGAAAGAAACTGAAGCATGATGCTAAATTCTACATCTGAAATGAACCATTCCTGTCACGACCCAAAGTACAACACCCTAGACATGACATGACATATAAGACCCCAAAAGGTCCTACATGCGCCATTAGACAGACATATAACACAACATAATATAAATTATGAAAATTTAAGAAGAATGTCTTATATTATAAAAGAATTTGACAAACAATTATACTACATCAAAATATGTTGTCGGTACGTAACCCGTACACCACGTACAATGTCTGAAAATTTAAAACATAAGAAAGCAAAGTAAAGGTGACATGGTCCTCAGAACAAGATGACTCACCCAAATTTTATACAGTCAAGAAACTATCCACGAGCATAAGGAGAAAGATCGTCAGACCCTACATTAGTTAAACAAAGGCACAAGTAGGCATTAGTACATAAAATATACCAAGTATGTGGGATATGCAATAAAACATGAAACATGATCAAAAGGGGACATAATCGAAAACATGATATGCATGAGCACGCTAAACATAGTAAAAACCTTTAAACAAATATTATAAGTCATGAACATGGTCAATGCATCTTAAAATCTTAAGGAAAGCTTCATAAAAACTTTAAGAACAACTTAGTTCATTTTGTGGGATATTCATTATTAACCAAGATAGACCATGTGAGCTATAACATAGAATTCAGTGCCTTGCTCCCACACTGAAAAATATGTCCTTACTTGCCAAGGTAAGGACCTTAACTTCTAGCTTAGGTGGATTCACTAGTTATGTCACTAATGAAAATCCTACGGGACCATGTACTTAGAGACAAGGAGATTGCTACTAGAGACCCAACCTCTACTAATGGGAATCCTCCATATTAATATCCTCTCAGTTCTAAGTAAATTTTCCAATGGAAGTATTTTTATTCATAAATATATCATCAAACAGGGAAAAACACAGTTAAGTTACTAATCCAAGTTTAATACATCATAGAGTAGGTACTTAAACCATGTGTGAGAAAACCTTTCAATAATCATGGTTCTTTAATGTGAGAAAATCCTTTCACAATTAATTGATGCTTATCTTAAAGGAACGTAGATCATAAACATTACTTAATTCAAATCATGCATCTGTTTCATGAAAACCTTATTCATAGATTCAAGCTTCTTCATAAATTCATATCTTTAAGAGTTCACAGTAAAAATCATAAAATATGCATGAGTTCCTATCCAATCAATTGGAAAGAATATAATTGAGTTAAAAAATCATAAAATGATCAAAATCAAACAATGGAATCAACACAACTAGAACTTATGAAGAATTGAATGAAAACCTAATCAATTTTGGTGAAATTGAACTTGGAAAATTGAGGATCCTTGGGTATCATTGGGTAAATAGAACCTATTAATGAAACTATACATACCTTGATATTGAAGCCCTAACAATGGAGGAATACAACCTTAAGGACTTAACGAACCCTATAAATCCCTTGTGAGCCTTGGAGAGAAAACCTTGAGAGCAATTGAGGGAATTTTGGTAAATGAAAGGGAATGGGTAGTTTTCTAGGAGTTAGATTAGTAAGAGGATCTATTTATAGGACAAAACGATGTAGTTTGGGAATTTGAAGGGTAAGAAAAGACCCAAATAACCCTAACTTAAACTACCAGAGTGACCCAATGGTTTAGACCTACGGACCATAGAAATTCTTATGGACCTTACTGGTCAATCGTAGGCCGAGTTACTAGGGTCCTAAAATTTGCCAACTTCCTACAAAACCTTTCTATGGACCGTCTTAATTCCTATAGTCTGTAGACTCCATCCATAGACTTCGACTTTAACCTAAAAGTTTACTAAGCCTGAAATCTTTCTATGGAACCGATCTATGACTTGTCAAAAATCCTACGACTCGTATTGTCCATTCATAGGTCAAACATCAGACATTTGAATTTCCCAAATCTCATACTTATTCCTATGAGTTCCACCTACGACCCATAGAAACATCGACGAACTATAGACTAGTCTACCAGTAGACAAAATGAGACCTTTCCTTTCCATATTTAACTTTCCAATTTCTAAGGTATTACAATTCTTGTTCAAACAAGGGGTAGGTTGAGTGATGGGAAGATGCATTTTGGAAAACAAGGTCAAACAAGTATCAAGAGCTGTTATGAAAGTCCATACGGGGGACATCACAAAGGAGAGCGTACGAATCATAATGTATTACAAGCTTGCTTATTTTGGCCCTCATTGTATAATTATGCTATATCTTATGTGAAAGAGTGTGACCAGTTGAAAAGTTGGGCAATATATCTAGAAGACATGAGATGACATTAAACAATATTCTTGAGGTACAAATCTTTGATATGTGAAGTATTGACTTCATGGGTACCATCCCATCATCAAATGGAAGCCAGTAAATTCTAGTTGTAGTGGATTATGTGTCCAAGTGGGTCGAAGTTGTAGCTCTTACCACTAATGATGCCAAAGTGGTGATTAAATCCATAAAGATTATAATGCTCAAATCACTCTTCAAAACCAATTTAAAGAGTGAGCGGTCATAGTTAATATAAAAACTCAACGAAGAGTCGGGGTTGAATCCCATAGGGAATGGTATATCATGGAGAATTCCTATCAAGAAATTTGGACTTCAAATTCACTCATTTGTACTAGTAAGAACGATTGGGTGGATGATTCCAACAATTTAATATACAACCTTTGTTATCAATTATCATAATTAAACTAAAATATCTATGAAATCAAGAGTTAACAAGAAATCTAGGGGTGCGGGGATTTTAAATCGATGTCACATAGGGGTAATTATGCTGCTCAATAGTGATGAACATTCATGAATAGGCTAAGTCATCTTCATTAACACTAATCATCTTTCGATCTCAAAGCATCTATGCATAGAATCTCTTTTCGATCTCATTTAAATGCCAAACTAAACAACCCAATAACCTACTCTATTCTCTCTTATGAACAGAGATAATAGATCCGAACCATAACCTCTATTTTCAAGCAAGTTACATACATCAAACCAAAATTGCTAGTATCGAACTAATTACCCACTCCAATCAATATCTTTCGAGCATCAACCGGAGATCAGAAGTAGGAATTAAGTTTGCAACATTAACCTTAATTTAACCCCATGGTAATTATACTAAATCAATGTATGAACCTCAACCACAACTCATGTAAAGGTTCACCTCTAATACATTTGAATTTTTTTGATCTGGATTCATAGTTTAATCATTTTCGAGGATGGAAATAATATTTGCAACAAGGCATCATTTCACTTTTCCAATGAAGTTATCGAATCATTTAGCAATTCTACAAGCCATTTTATAGCTTCTTCCATTAAAATAAATGGGATAACATAAACCTTACGGACTATTGAGAGATATTATTGAACACAAAGGGTCCATATACCTCCAAGAAATTCCTAATGTATTAATGGGGATCCTCACGAGCTAGACCCCTAAAATTTCCTTTTATCTGGAGCAATTATATCATAGTTCCTGTGATGCAAAACACCGCTCTCCCAGTTGTAGGAGGTATCTGATTTCTCTTGTGGTTTGATTAACATTCATGTCTATGTCATTCAAATCACCCATGTTATCGTTTTGACCATAGTGACTATCGTTGTCACGTCCGTGGAACTCATTTTATCAACCTACAAATCAGCCAACAACAACACCAAACAACAGATCTTATACAACAAATAAACAAAATAAAAATCTAATTTATCAATTAGAATTCTCAACCACCAATCCCCGATAGTGGTGCCACTTTGGTTTCAATTTCAATTTATTAAAATCAAACACCAAGTTGTAAAACCCCAAAATCTAGAAAAGTGTTCTTCAAAGGTAAAGTGTCTACCACTACAAAACTTGATGTAAAATTGTATCTCAAAAAGTATCCAAAATTTGTCTCCAAAATTCTCTTTTTTCTCTCTCCTTTGGGTCACTTATACTTTCACAAACTTTGGCCCAAAATCTATTTCATGACTGACTCAGCGACATTAGTCGGGTTCGCCAAACTTGTTCGGTAAATCATCTTTCTTTCCTCATCTCGCCTTGTGATGTTCTAGGCTTCAGGTGTTTGAACCTCAGTTGGCGAACTAGATTGAGTCAACCTTTCACGTTTGGAAAATCATTGAATACTACCTTGGTTCACCTTTCGAGCATTAAATCTTTGATTTTCACAGTGTCACTTTGTGTGATGCTTATCATGACCATCATTCTTATTCGGTGCATCACCATCTCTTTTAAAATCCGCCGACCTACTTTGATAGATGTAAGTGATATGTACTATCACTTTCAACGAGATCACACTCAATTGATGACCTGCCTTTCTTGTTAGGCGATCAACAATGTATAGTTTGCATTTCTTTTTGTACTTTTGGCCATCATTTCAAACATCAATCCTTGCCTTGTTCAATTGCCTTCATAGCTACAAATCAAAAACATTCTATCATAATAGGAAAAAATTAGGCGTTGGGGACACTAATTATTGAGCTAAATGGACCCTTAATTAGTGCAAATCTACCACTCATCAAAAGAAACATATTTTCACTCAAATTGGTACTTCAAAGGCGATCATTAGTAATGGAGGAAAGCACTTCATTAATAATTTGGTGAAGAATCTTTTGGCTAAGTATGTTATACATCATAAGGTGGCTATAACATATCACCATCATACAAGTGTCCAATCAAGAGGTGAAGCAAATCTTGTAGAAAACAGTTAATGCGTAAAGGAAAGATTGGGTCGGGAACCTTAATGATGCATTATGGGCATATAGAACAATCTAGAAGAGACCAATAGGGAATTTTACCTATCACAGATGTTTGATAAAACATGTCATCTTCTAGCAGAATTAGAGGACCAAGCGTATTTGGCGATCAAAAAGTTAAATCTTGATCCAGTGCTAGAAAGAAGAAAAAAAGTAGGACAATTTCACAAACTTCAGGAGTTTAGGATCCATGCTTTTGAGAATAATAAGATTTAAAAATAGAAGACCAAGATATGACATGAAAAGCACATAGTTTAGCTTGCATTTTTACTCTAGTCCAAAAGGTATTGCATTTCAACTCTAGACTTAGATTATTAGCCAAAAAATTAAGGTCTAAATAAAGCAGACCTTCAGAAGAGGTGTGACAATGGGTCAAACACTACTTTTTTAAGGATACAGATCAAGATCTAGAATCCCTCAAGATAAATGATGAATGATTCATAGATGAGATGAGCCACAAAGTTAAACTTGTCGCTCCACGGGAAGCAACCCGTGAATTGTTTGTAATAGTTAGGTATTTTTTATTTTTAAACCTGTTGTTGTTTTCATGTGAGTTAATGTCACTTATGAATTTTGTATAATAGTTAGGAACTAAAATAAAAGAAGAGAATATAGAGAAAAATACAAAAAGATGAGTCATTCTTCGATCGAAACTAATGCACTGGATGGGAGGCAAACCAACACAATTCTAACATATTTTGGGTGATGTGCAAGAATAAGTAAAGGGGTCATATGCCACAAGAAATCTCAACATGTGTAACACCCCGAAATTTAGTGAGTTGAACAAGTGAGTTCTAGAGCCTTTCGTAAGAGTTATGGAGTTTCATATGAGGATTAAAAATAAAAAAAATGGTTCCCATACTTAGAATAGGGATTTTAACGGTTAAACATCTGGGTATGACCCCCTAAGGGTTCCTTGAGGAGGACCCCGAAACAGTCCCTAAAATCTGGATTTTGGCAGCACCTACGGTTACAATCTACTGGGCATAGATTCAACCACTCCCCATAGGTCATGGGTGTAGGTCAAGGCTTGAGACCCCAACCACGAGACCAAATGATGAACAGTATACCCATTCACGGTCTGTGGATGGGTGGCCGTAGGTCAACACAGTTTTCTGACTTTTACATTTAAGTTAGGGGTTTGTGAATTGATTAGTTTTTGGTTAGTTAGTTAATTAGACACCTATATAAGTTTAATATAACCCTAAACTAATAATTTTAAATCACTCATCTAAGACCCCAAATTACACTCCAAATATTGCCTCTCTAGAGGCAAAGAAAAAGAATAAGAAGAAGAAGAAGAAGAAGAAGAAGAAGAAGAAGAGGGGCATCAGCTAGGTCAAATTCACCATTGATTCAAGATTTGTTTTGGGATTTTATTAAAGGTATGTGAAGATGATTCATCTATGGGTTATTCAACCCATAGAGCCCCCATAGTTTCCCCCAATTGTGAACTCAAAAACCCAATTCTAGCTAGGGTTGTGATTACATTTTGGGTAGGGTTTAGGTGTGATTCCAATCTAGTGGATATCACCCAATTATGATTGATTTATCTATTTCTAATGATATTATTATGTTTTCATGTGATTTATATGGTAAACCCTAATCTAAATTGATGAGTGTGATCTATGTGGGTTTATGCCATTAGAGGTGTCACGACCCAAGCCTAGGGCCTAGACGTGACATGGCGAATGGGGAACCCGAAGGAACCCCAAACAAGCCTCTCAAACTTGTCATCACACTTCATTGGTCGCGGAAGTATATTCAACATTAAATAACGGGAAATAGGGACTAAGGGCAACCATTTCAAAATAACATCATAGAATAAGAGTCAAGCTCATTTACAAAATACTTGTCCAACGTACACCTCTACATACATAGATAGGACGGGGGCCATGACATATTACCGGCTCCCCTCATAGTCAAAATACAATGGCAAGCTAAAGTCTCAAAACATAAGAGTAAGAAACATAACGTAGCCCTCGAATCATTGAGGACTCACCAACAATCTCGGATAAGCACCGTACTAGCCACGTGAATGGAGAGAAGGATCAAGATTAGCTCCGGTCCCTACATGGTGACATCATGTAGGCAAAATATGCATTAGTACTTTGGAATGTACTAAGTATGCGGGGTGCAATGCAACAATAGACAAGGACGCAATCGAAATGCAAGAAATAGTTCCATAGGCATAATAAATGATAATATGAGGATGCATTATCAAAGTGAAGTCAAAACATGTTTAAGTAAAACTATACTAATAGTAGATATCATATGTGTGTGCATAATCCGACCAATCTGTAACCCCAACTTAGGATGGGGATGCCGTTCACACCCGGACACCCCTGGTGGCAAGGTATAAACCCCTCACATGGTTGATGTTGGTCACACCCCAAGCATCCTAGGTGGCGAGATATAAACCTCTCACATGGTTGATGTTGGTCACACCCCAAACATCCTAGGTGGCGAGATATAAACCTCTCACATGGTTGATGTTGGTCACACCCCAAACATCCTAGGTGGCGAGATATAAACCTCTCACATGGTTGATGTTGGTCACACCCCAAACATCCTAGGTGGTGAGATATAAACTTCTCACATGGTTGTCCGGTTCTTTTCCCCCGGACCGGGCATGGTCATGCAACACTTTATATAGGAAATTTACCTTAGGCTCTAATGCAATCTCATGTATGGAATGAACATATACATAAGCTTAGTTTGTCATCAACACATTTACGGAATGCCATACATCTCATAACTCAAGCCCTAAAGCATCAATTCATCAATTCTCCATAATTGGACATTTTGTCAAACACCTTAAAGGCATGTAATGGGATCAAAGAGCATGGAAAATAGGGTAGTAATTATGCAGCCAAACCAGTGAACAACCTACAACAACACATTTTAACACCCACAAGACTACATGAAAAATATCCACATCCATTCCGAATTTAGATTCAAGTTCTAGAGTCACAACATGCTCAAAACAATCACTCTTCATGTTTAAAATTCACTTGTGCAGGAAATTTATACAAGGAACAAGACTAATTTATGAACCATGAATTAAACTATGAATTAAACCATGAATTAGTGAGTAGAATAGAGACTAGGCACTATGGGTGGAAGGACCCATGAGTTCAACACCACATACCTTGAGTTTTTATGAAGGCCTTGAGAGTGTCTTCAATGGAAGCTTGGAACTTGGGAGCAAAAGTCTCTTCAATCTTGATGAAGGTTTTGGATTAGGGTTCTTGAGAGAACTTTGAGAGAAAATGTGTCTAAGTATGGGAGAGGTGTTTTGGGAAATGTTTTAGAGATGGGAATTGAGTTAATGTTATATAGGAAATAACATATGCCCTTTGGAAAAAAACGGAACAAACACTTAGAAAAAAAAAGTGAGGCGGGTGAACAGTAACTTTGGTTACTGGAAATTGCATTTTCTGCCCGGATAGGTTTTACGAAAATGGGCATAACTTCTTCGTCCGATCTCCGAATGAGGTGAAACAAAGTGAGTTGGGTAGCTAACTCAAAGGGCTTTCCATGGATATATTATGTCCACCAAAATTATTTTTGTGCTAGGAGATAGGACCCTCCAAAGTAGACCCTCGAAAAAGGCTGCACTTGAAAATTTTGGATTTCGATACGATTGCTCTAAAATTTGGGTGAGACCCATTTCCCACTCAATTTGACCCCCTAAACAAGAATATGATGTCGGATTTTCGAAAAACGAAACGGATTCTTAGATATAGCTAAAACAAGTTTCCGGTAACTTCCGAAGCACATTTTTAGGAACTTTTTGGGTCGTTTAAAGAGGCAAAGTTAAAGGTTCATAGGTGATATTACTAATTCAATGTTATGTGTAGTAATTGATCAAAGTTAGGATCATATAATCATGAATTTAACTAGACTCTATTGTATGTGATTGATCTTGACTTGTAAAGATAGAATTGAACCTTTATGATCAAGGAAGACTTGAATCACCTAGTAATGAAAGATGTGATCAAATAACCTTGAAATCTAGGTATAAAGAAGAGATTAAGAAAGAAACCTTGAGAGGATGGTTGTGATCATGATATCTAGGGCTTTAGGGTGAAGTTAAGGTGGTTAACTATTAATGTTAAGGCTTTGAGAGTAAAGTCTATATATGAGATTAGAAGATTAAAGTATATAATTGTGGTAGAAGGCCTAAACCTACCTAATCTACATTATGAGCGCTTTATTGTACAAAGTGATAGAATCAATTGAGTTATGGTAGTATCCATGTTTAATGTAGAATTCTAGCCATGATTTTATGCATGAACATGATATGACATGAAAGGTTCTCTCACATAGAAGGATTCTAGGTTTAAAGGTTTGCTCACCTAAGATGAATCTAAGTCTTAGGACTATTAAGTGTGATGAGGCTTATGGTGATTTCCCCTAAATGACCTTTACATGAAAGTATTGTATGGTGACTTCCCTTACTCCTAATTAATTATGTATAGGGAAGTGTGATATGATTACCCTTTTGTATGTGTTACTCCTAAGGCAAGAGGTGATTACCCATTAGCTTTATGTTGGTCATGCAGGCGATTACCTATGATCCATATGTGGTGTTGTTGAGGCGAATAGGTACATTACACATTAAAATTGATATGGAGGCGAATATCTATATTCTTCTAATAATGAACATGGCGGCGAATACCTATGAGTAATTGATATGTATGACTAGAGGTGAATATCCTTGATTTTATGATTCCATGATATGTGTGGCTTGAGGTGACTTCCCTTGTCTTTCATGATGAACTAAACATGTATGCCTTGAGTTGACTCCCCCGTTGCATTTATGAACATTAGCATGGCTAGTTTGGGATAGTAGGTCTAGATACCTCTCCACTTCATATATGCCTAAGTGGTAATTACCCTTGTCTTTATGATGTTAAGAGATGATGAACATGAATGATGAACCTAAGTGTCTAACTTAGCATGGGTAGGATTATGGGGTCTTGTTCATGCATGGCACAAGCTTGCCTGAAGGTGACTCCTGAGATGTTTGCTCTTATATGCTATAGGTTTAGATAGGATTGTGCTATAGTTTCCTCCTTAACATGATATGATTGATTAAGGTGATAGTTGCCTTCATCCTTCAGAAATAAATTAAGAATGAGACCAAAGTAGGGTAAATATGAATAAGATGACTTCAAGGTTATGCTTAGTGTGAAGGGTAGTGTGGGATGCCTTTCATACATCGCACAAATGTGCTTTGGGATTACTTAGGAATATGGTTCCTTATGGTAGAAAATCTTAAAGACTTAGACCATGTATATAGACTATGATTAAGATGACCAAAAATGGATAGTCGGCTTGGGTGGTATTGTAGGATGCTATTCATTCTTTGCACTTGTATGCTTTCAAAGTTACTTGAGGATGGCTTTATTATGGTATAGATGATTGAGAGACAATTATGCTTATGTGTGGTTATGTTGAAGACTTGGCTTAATATGATTATTACTTACCTCCTATCTTCATTAACTATGCCTTATGTTGACTTATGTTTATAAGAAGCTTATGTTGGAGACTATGCTATGACTATGATGATTATGTTATGACTATGTTATTATCTTTTAAGCTTATGTCTTATGTTGACTAACCATTTGAGATACTCTTATGATGTTGCACTAGCTTTCATACTTGGTACATTTTGTACTAACACATATTGCCTACATTCTAATCAAAATGTAGGGTCTGGGAGATTAAGTTCATTTGGAGAAATGAGGAACATAATGAGGAGCAAGAGGTTCCTCTCCAAGTTCCTCCACAAGCTCCCCTTCATGTTCCTAATGACGAGGGGGCCATGATCAATATGACGATAAGGTCAGCTCTCCAAACTTTGACCCATGTTTTAGTGACTCAAGTCACTACGGATGCTAGAGCTTATGTGAACCCCATTGCAAGTACAACCGCTTCAAGGATTATGGATTTCACAAGAATGAATCCCCCTACATTTCATGGCCCTAAAGTGGATGAGGATCCACAAGGCTTTATAGATAAAGTGTTTAAGGTTGTTGATGCCATAGGAGTATCTTCTCAAGAAAAGGCGGAACTGACCGCCTACCAATTGAAAGATGTAGCTCAAGTATGATATGAGCAATAGAAGGATGAGAGACCCGTGAGAGCGGGCCCGATTGATTGGAGAGTGTTCAAGTCGGCCTTTCTTGATAGGTTTTTCCCCTAGAGTTGAGGGAATGAAAAATGTAAGAATTCATCAACCTTCGCTAAGGAGGTATGAGGGTGAAGGAGTATAGCCTTAAGTTTGCTCAATTGTCTAAGTTTTCTCCAACCTTAGTGGCGGACTCTAGGGCCAAGATGAACAATTTTTTTATAGGGATATCCGAATTGGTAGTTAATGAATGTCATTCGACAATTCTCATCCCAAGCATGAATATTTCACATCTTATGGTTTATCCTGAACAAATTGAGGAACAAAAGCTCAAGCAAGGGAATAGGGAGGTAAAAAAGGCTAGACTGATGATGGGGATTTCTCTAATGGTAGATTCGATGGATATGGTCAACCTAGGACCCAATAAATACTTTACAACCAAAAAAGGATGTCTAACCCCAAGTCTCAAGATGATGGTAGTGAGATTCTATTACTGGATTTAGTAACTGTGGTAGGAGGCATGAGGGTGAATGCTTAATAAATTATATTATTTGTTTTGGTTGTGGAAAGTTGGGCCACAAGATAAGACATTGTCCTAAGATTGCTAGAAATGAAGAGGATAGTTGTCATAGGTCCCAACCCTACCCTTCCTCCGGTCCACTTGGTTTGGGTGGCAAGGCTATAAAGAAGAATAAATCTTAAACTCTCCAATCTAGGGAAGATAAAGAGTGATCTCCTCATGTCCCTTCTGGTATGTGTTTAATGCTTTAGTAAATTTCTGGAATTCTTTTCTTGGTGACTTGTTATGTTGGATTTTGAAGTTATTGTTAGTAGGCATGATGTTTAGAGAAGGTTGTGCAGGGTTACAACCAAGTTGGGAATGGTATGCCTATTTTGTAGGGTTATTGTGTGCTTGATGTGTTGCAATGATTTCCCTATATGCATGTTCTTGAAAATGCTTAGGTCTTGTTAGAAATGACTTATACGCATTGTCTTTCTCATGTTGTATTGCTTTGTATAGATTGGCATATAGGCTTCATGAGTTGATAATGAGCATGCCCTAGTTTGTGGAGTTGAAAGGTTCCTCCTTGAATAAATGCTTTATGAGATGAACTTTTCATGTATGCTCCATGTGTATGTGTGTTGAGCATGGTTTAATTAGGAGATGTTATTTCCTCCTTTAAAAAGAGTAGATATAGATTTTGATGCATTTTTGGATTGGTAGAAGTAGTCCCTACTCCCTTGAGTTGCATTGAATGAGTTTGGTTTGGAATTGAAGTTCTCTTGGTTGGTTGTGTGCATTTAGATGCAGTGCATGCATAATGGGCTGCTAAGTTAGATTTTTGACTGTAAGAAGTGTTTAAAATGTCATTTGAGGATGAATGTTCCCAAGTGGGGGATATTGTAACACCTCGTAATTTAGTGAGTTGAACTAGTAAGTTCTAGAGCCTTTAGTAAGAGTTGTGGAGTGTCATATGAGGATTAAAAATCAAAAGAAATGGTTCCCGTACATAGAATTGGGGTTTTGAGGGTTAAACGTCCGGGTATGACCCCCCAAGTACCACCCAAGGGGTCCTTGAGGAGAACTCCAAAACTATCCCTAAAATCTGGATTTGTGCAACACCTATGGTTGCAATCTACTGGGCGTAGATTGAACCACGCCCCGTAGGTCATGGGCGTAGGTCAAGGCCTGCACTGACCTGGAAATTATAAGATGCAGACCCCACCCATGAGAAAAAATGATGGATAGTAGACCCATCCACGGTCCGTGGATGGGTGGGCGTAGGTCAACACAATTTTGTGACTTTTCGATTGAAGATGGGTTAGGGGTTAGGGGAGGTCGGTTAGTTAGTTAATTAGCCACCTATATAAGTATAATACAACCCTACACTAATCATTTTAACTCACTCAACTAAGACCCCAAATTACTCTCCAAATATTCCCTCTCTAGAAGCAAAGAAGAAGAAGAAGAAGAAGAGGGGCATCAGCTAGGTTGAATTTACCATTGAATCAAGATTTTTTTAGGGATTTGATTAAATGTATGTCAAGATTATTCATCTATGGGTTCTTCCACCCATAGAGCCCCCATAGTTTCCCCCAATTGTGAACTAAAAAACCCAATTCTAGCTAGGGTTGTGATTGCTTTGTGGGAAGGGTTTGGGTGTGATTCCAATATAGTAGATATAACCCAATTATGATTGATTTATATTTTTTTAATGATATTATTATGTTTTCATATGATTTCTATGGTAAACCCTAATCTAAATTGATGAATGTAATCTTTGTGGGTTTATGCCATTAGAGGCAAAGTTGAAGGTTCGTAGGTGATCTTACCAATTCAATGTTATGTGTAGTAATTGATCAAAGTTAGGATCATATAATCATGAATTGAACTAGACACTATTTTATGTGATTGATCTTGACTTGTAAAGATAGAATTGAACCTTTATGATCAATTCTGACTTTAATCACCTAGTAATGAAAGATGTGATCAAATTACCTTGAAATCTAGGTATAAAAAAGAGATTATGAAAGAAACCTTGAGAGTAAGTTGTGATCATGATATCTCAGGCTTTAGGGTCATGCTAAGGTGGTTAACTATGAATGTTAAGGCTTTGAGAGTAAAGTTTATATCTGAGATTAGAAGATTAAAGTATAGAGTTGTGGTAGAAGGCCTATACCTACCTAATCTACGTTATGAGTGCCTCAGTGCACAAAGTGATAGAATCACTTGAGTTATGGTAGTATCCATGTTTAATGTATAATTCTAGCCATGATTTTATGCATGCGCATGATATGACATGAAAGGTTCTCTCACATAGAATGATTCTAAGTTTAAAGGTTTGCTCACCTAAAATGAATCTAAGTCATAGGATTATTAACTATGATGAGGTTTGTGGTGATTTCCCATAAATGACGTTTACATGATATGAATGTGTGGTGAGTTCCCTTACTCCTAATTAATTGAGTATGAGGGAGTGTGATGTGATTACCCTTTTGTATGTGTGACTCCCAAGGCAAGAGGTGATTACCCATTAGCCTTTATGTTGGTCATGGAGGCAATTACCTATGATCCTTATGTGGTGATGTGGAGCTGAATACCTATATTACACATTAAAATTGATATGGAGGTGAATTTCTATATTCTTCTAATAATAAACATGGAGGTGAATACCTATGATTCATTGATATGTATGACTAGAGGTGAATACCCTTGATTTTATGATTCCATGATATGTGTGGCTTGAGGTTACTTCCCTTTTCCTTCATGATGAACTAACCATTTATGCCTTGAGGTGACTCCCCTTTGCATTTATGAACATTAGCATGACTAGTTTGGGATAGTAGGTCTAGATACTTCTCCACTTCATGCATGACTAAGCAGTAATTACCCTTGTTTTTATGATGTTATGAGATGATGAACATTAAGGATGAACCTAAGTGTCAAGCTTAGCATGGGTAGGATTATGGGATCTTGTTCATGCATTGCACAAGCTTTCCTTAAGGTGACTCGTGAGATGTTTGTTATTATATGATGTAGGTTCAGATATGATTGTCTATAATTGCCTACTTAACATGATATGATTGACTAAGGTGATAGTTCCCTTCGTCCTTATGAAATAAATTAAGAATGAGACCAAAGTAGGGTAAATATGACTATGATGACTTCAAGCTTATGCTTAGTGTGAAGGGTAGTATGGGATGCCTTTCATATATTGCACAAGTGTGCTTTGGGATTACTTAGGAATATGGTTCCCTTATGGTAGAAAAGCTTAAATTCTTAGACCATGTATATAGACTATGATTAAGATGACCAAAAAGGGGTACTTGGCTTGGGTGGTATTATGAGATGCTATTCATGCTTTGCACTTGAATGCTTTTAAGGTTACTTGAGAATGGCTCTATTATGGTAAAGATGACTATGAGCCAATTATGCTTTTGTGATGCTTATGTTAAATACTTGGCTTATTATGATTATGACTTACCTCCTATGCTCATTAAACATGCCTTATGTTGACTTATGTTTATATGAAGCTTATGTTAGAGACCATGCTATGACTATGATGATTATGTTATGACTATGTTATTATCTCTTATGCTGATGTCTTATGTTGACTAAGCCTTTGAGATTCTCTTATGATGTTGTGGTAGCTTTCATAATTGGTACATTTTGTACTAACGCATATTGCCTACATTCTAATCAAATGTAGGGTATTGGAGATTGAGTTCATTTAGAGTCTAGGTTTCTAAGGTGCCAGAAGAGTTGAAGATCATGTTGGTTCCTCATATCTTCGAGGACAAAACTCACCTTGCCTTTATGTCTTTTATTTTCATGTTAAGACTATTGTATGGGCTGTGTCTCAAGAGTATATTCTAAAAGTGGTATTAGATGGTTTGAGACAAAGTATAGAAAGTCTTCCGCTTGCTTATATGAAAAATGACTTAGATTGTAAAAGTTTTTATTTTTCCCATATTTTCTATTATCTAATGTTAAAGATATGCTAAGGGCTTGTACGCAACCCCTTCGGGATCAACTACGCCATGTTAATTCTAAGGGGTACCCATGGGTCGTGACAAACTTGTTATCAGAGCATAAAGTTTTGGGATAATATTAGGATGTCTCAAACCACGTCTAGTAGAGTCTTGTTCATAAATATGAAGCTCACCCCTTTTATGAATATGAGGCTATTGGATGCTTAGGAAATCTAACTTCTTTATTCTCCAGGTCGTGCCATAGAATTTGGCTTTAGTAGGCCCTTTTTCTAATCCGTGCCCTATGGTTTTTTCATGGTATGGCTAAAACAAGGGCTAATGCTTGGAGAAATGAGGAAGGTAATGAGGAGCAAGAGGTTCCTGTCCAAGCTCCTCCTCAAGTTTCTAATGATGATGGGGCCAGGACCAATGTGGAGATAAGGTCGGCTCTTCAAACTTTGACCCATGTTTTAGCGACTCAAATCACTAGGGATGCTATAACTCCTGTGAACCGCAATGGAAGTACAACCACTTAAAGGATTAGGGATTTCACAAGAATAAATCCCCCAACATTCGATGGCTCTAAAGTGGATGAGGATCCACAAGGCTTTATAGATGAAATGTTTAAGGTGGTTGATGCAATGGGAGAATCTTCTTAAGAAAAGGCGGAACTAGCCACCTACTAATTGAAAGACGTAGCTCAAGTATGATATGAGCAATGGAAGGATGAGAGACCTGTGAGAGCGGGCCTGATTGATTAGATAGTGTTCAAGTCGGCCTTCCTAGATAGGTTTTTCCCCCTAGAGTTGAGGGAACAAAAAATGCAAGAATTCATTAACCCTCACCAAGGAGGTATGAGTGTGAAGGAGTATAGCCTTAAGTTCACCCAATTGTCTAAGTTAGATCTAATCTTATTGGTGGACTCTAGGGCCAAGATGAACAAATTTGTTATGGGGATAGCCGAATTGGTAGTTAATGAATGTCGTTCGGCAATGCTCATCCCAAGCATGAATATTTCACAGCTTATGGTTCATGTCGAACAAATTGTGGAACAAAATCTCAAGCAAGGGAATAGGTAGGCAAAAAGGGCTAGGACCGATGATGGGGATTTCTCCAAAGGTAGATCCGATGGATATGGTCAACCTAGGACCCAACAAAAACTTTCCAACCAAAGAGGGTGTCTAACCCCAAGTCTCAAGAGGATGGTAGTGAAATTCTATTAGTGGGACGTAGTAAGTGTGATAGGAGGCATGAGGGTGAATGCTTAACAAGCTCTAATGTTTGTTTTAGTGGTGGTAAGTTGGGCTACAAGATGAGACAATGTCCTAAGATTGCTAGAAATGAAGAGGATAGTTGTCGTAGGTCCCAACCGTACCCTTTCTCTGGTCCAGTTGGTTTGGGTGGCAAGGCTCTAAAGAAGAATCGATCTTAAACTCTACAATCTAGAGAAGATCAATAGTGATCTCCTCATGTCCCTTCAGGTACGTGTTTTACGCTTTAGTAAATTTCTGGATTTCTTTTCCTTGGTGACTTGTTATGTTGGACTTTGAAGTTATTGTTAGTATGGATGATGTTTAGAAAAAGGGTGTGTAGGCCTACACCCAAGTGGGGGATGGTGTGCCTATCTAGTAGGGTTATTGTGTGGTTGATGTGTTGCCATGATTTCCTTATATGAATGTTCATGAAAATGCTTAGGTCTTGTTATGCATTGTTTTTCTCATGTTGTAGTGCTTTTGTTACATTGGCATATAGGCTTCATGAGTTGATAATGGGCATGCCCTAGTTTGTGGAGTTGAAAAGTTTTTCCTTGAATAAATGCTTTATGAGATGAACTTTGCATGTAGGCTCCATGTGTATGTGTGTTGAGCATGTTTTAGTTAGGAGATGCTAGTTCCTCCTTTAAAAAGAATAGATATAGATTTTGATGCATTTTTGGGTTGGTAGAAGTAGTCCCTACTCCCTTGAGTTGCATTGAATGAGTTGGTTTTGAATTGAAGTTCTCTTGGTTGGTTGTGTGCATTTAGATATAGTGCATGCATAATGGGTTGCTAAGTTAGATTTCTGACTTTAAGAAGTGTTTAAAATATCATTCCAGGATGAATGTTCCCAAGTGGGGGATATTGTAACACCCCGAAATTTAGTGAGTGGAACTAGTGAGTTCTAGAGCCTTTAGTAAGAGTTATGGAATATCATATGAGGATTAAAAATCAAAAGAAATGGTTCCTGTACTTAGAAGAATAGGGGATTTAAGGGTTATATGTCCGGGTGCAACACCCCAAGGACCACCCAAGGGGTCCTTGAGGAGGACCCCAAAACAGTACCTAAAATCTGGATTTTGGCAGCACCTATGGTTGTAATCTAATGGGCGTAGATTGAACCACGCCCCGTAGGTCATGGGCGCAGGTCAACACCTGCACTGGCCTGAAACTTCTAAGATGCAGATCCCACCCACGAGCCCAAATGAAGGACAGTAGACCCATCCACGGTCCGTGGATGAGTGGGTGTAGGTCAACGTGGTTTTGTGACTTTTAGTTTTAAGTTGGGGGTTTGGGAATTGTTTAGTTATTTAATTTGTGGTTAAGGGATGTAGGTAAGTTATCTAATTAGTCACCTATATAAGTATAATATACCCCTAAACTAATAATTTTAACTCACTCATCTAACCCAAATTACTCTCCAAATATTCCCTCTCTAGAAGCAAAGAGGAAGAAGAACAAGAAGAGGGAAACAGCTTCGTCGAATTCACCATTGATTCAAGATTTTCTTAGGGCTTTGATTAAAGGTATGTGAATCTTATTCATCTATGGGTTCTTCCACCCATAGAGCCCCCATAGTTTCCTCCAATTTTGAACTCAAAAACCCAATCCTAGCTAGGGTTGTGATTGCATTGTGGGTAGGGTTTAGGTGTGATTCCAATAAAGTGGATATCACCCAATTATGATTTATTTAGTTTTGTTGAATGATATTATGATGTTTTCATGTGAGTTCTATGGTAAACCCTAATCTAAATTGATGAATGTGATCTTTGTGGGTTTATGCCATTTGAGGTAAAGTTGAAGGTTCATAGGTGATCTTCCTAATTCAATGTTATGGGTAGTAATTGATAAAAATTCGGATCATATAATCATGAATTGAACTAGAATCTATTGTATGTGATTGATCTTGACTAGTAAAGATAGAATTGAACCTTTATGATCAATTGAAACTTGAATCATCTAGTAATGAAAGATGTGATCAAATTACCTTGAAATCTAGGTATAAAGAAGTGATTAAGAAAGAAACCTTGCGAGTAAGGTTGTGATCATGATAACGAGGACTTTAGGGTGAAGCTAAGGTAGTTAACTATGAATGTTAAGGTTGAGAGTAAAGTCTATATGTGAGATTAGAAGATTAAAGTATAGAATTGTGGTAGAAGGCCTATACCTACCTAATTTACATTATGAGTACTTCAATGCACAAAGTAATAGAATCACTTAAGTTATGCTAGTATCCATTTTTAATATAGAATTCTAGCCATGATTTTATGCATGAACATGATATGACATGAAAGGTTCTCTCACATAAAATGATTCTCAATTTAAAGGTTTGCTCACCTAAAATGAATCTAAGTCTTAGGACTATTAAGTGCGATGAGGCTTATGGCGATTTCCCCTAACTGACCTTTATAGGATAGGAGTGTGTGGTGAGTTCCCTTACTCGTAATTAATTAAGTATGGGGGAGTGTGATGTGATTACCCTTTTATATGTGTGACTCCCAAGGCAAAAGGTGATTACCCATTAGCCTTTATGTTGGTCATGGAGGCGATTACCTATGATCCTTATGTGGTGATGTGGAGGCGAATACATATATTACACATTAAAATTGATATGGAGGCGAATACCTGTATCACCTTAAAATGAATATGGAGGCGAATATCTATATTCTTCTACTAATGAACATGGAGGCGAATACCTATGATTCATTGATATGTATGACTAGAGGTGAATACCTTTGATTTTATGATTCCATGATATGTGTGGCTTGAGGTGACTTCATTTGTCCTTCATGATGAACTAAATATTTATGCCTTGAGGTGACTCCCTCCTTGCATTTATAAATATCAACATGATTAGTTTATGATAGTAGGTCTAGATACCTCTCGACTTCATGCATGACTAAGAGGTGATTACCCTTGTCTTTATGATGTTAAGAGATGATGAACATGAATGAAGAAACTAAGTGTCTAGCTTTGCGTGGGTAAGATTATGTGGTCCTGTTCATGCTTGGCGCAAGCTTTCCTTAAGGTGACTCATGAGATGTTTTATCTTATATGATATAGGTTTAGATAAGATTGTGCTATAGTTTCCTCCTTAACTTGATATGATTGACTAAGGTGATAGTTCCCTTCGTCCTCATGAAATAAATTAAGAATGAGACCAAAGTAGGGTAAATATGGCTATGATGACTTCAAGCTTATGCTTAGTGTGAAGGGTAGTATGTGATGCCTTTCATACATTGCACAAGTGTGCTTTGGGATTACTTAGGAGTACGGTTCCCTTATAGTAGAAAAACTTAAAGACTTAGACCATGTATAAAGACTATGATTAAGATGACCAAAAAGGGATACTTGGCTTGGGTGGTATTATGGGATGCTTTTCCTGCTTTGCACTTGTATGCTTTTAAGGTTATTTGAGAATGGCTCTATTATGGTAGAGATGACTAAGAGCCAATTATGCTTTTGTGATGCTTCTGTTAAATACTTGGCTTATTATGATTATGACTTACCTCATATGCTCATTAAACATGCCTTATGTTGACTTATGTTTATATGAAGCTTATGTTAGAGACCATGCTATGACTATGATGATTATGTTATGACTATGTTATTATCTCTTATGCTTATGTCTTATGTTGACTAACCATTTGAGATGCTCCTATGATGTCATGCTAGCTTTCATACTTGGTACATTTTGTACTAACTCGTATTGCCTACATTCTAATCAAATGTAGGGTTTTGGAGATTGAGTTCTTTTGGAGGCTAGGTTTCTAAGGTGCAAGAAGAGTTGAAGATGTTGGTTAGTCCTCATAGCTTCGAGGACAAAACACACCTTACCTTAATGTCTTTTATTTTCATGTTAAGACTATTGGATGGGCTGTGTCCCAAGAGTATATTCTAAAAATGGTATTAGATAGTTTGAGACAAAGAATAGAAAGTCTTCCGCTTGCTTATATGAAAAATGACTTTGATTATAAAAGTTTTAAATTTTCTCGTATTTTCTATTATCTTATGTTCAAGATATGCTAAGGGCTTGTATGCAACCCCTTCAGGGTCAACTACACCATGTTACGTCTAGGGGGTACCCTTGGGTCGTGACAACATGAGAAAGGATCAAGTGAACAGAGAACACTGCAAGGTGCCCTATAGGCACACCACACTAGGTGTGCAAGAAACTGCATCCTTGGCTAGACGCACTAGAGGCATTCCACACCAGGCGTGTGAGAACCTTCAGCACTGGCCAACTGTTAATTTTTCTATAGTAAAGGGTAGGTAAACTAGTAGCGCGCTGCCCCACCCATTGCCCCAAGTTTTTTTTTAAAAAATTCCAGGGCCCCACTCGAGACAAACAAACAAAAGACCATCCATACCCTTTTGTCACCCTAAACACACCCATATAGTTTTTCTCCTGATCGTCGCATCTCCCAAACCCCAATTTTTTTCTTCTTCTTCTCTATATCTTCCCTAAAATCCCCAAATCTTCCATTGTTTCTCCACCCCCAGGATTTATTTAACCACCATTCTCTCACTCTAAAACTCTCCACCACAAACTCACCATGATTCGAAATAACCACTTCCAACACAGACCCACTCCTATCTCAATACCAATATTTTTTTCTTTGCTTTCTACAACCTTTTTAGATTTTTTCATGGAGCCTGAAGGAAAATGATTAAATTGGAGCGAGTAGCAAGAGAAATTGGAAAGGATCTTACGTTGGAACCTCTAGTCAGACATCCACCAGATTGCACATTTAAAAATTTGGAAAACAAGCAGTTGAATATATTAGGGAGGATTGATATGATTGCCAACAAGAGGTCAAGTATATGGGCGATAAACACGTTAATGAAATGAGATTGCAAGTGGAGTTTCCCTAAATTCATGCCATGGTGTACACATTGGTCATTCAATACATTTTCCTTAATGACAGTGAGTGTACTTTAAGTCTTGTGCGTAAATTCTTTACAAATTGGAATACGAATCACTTATTTATAAATTAGGGTGACATGCCAAGTTGGCTTATTCAGTTTACTATTAGAGAATTGCATATTTTTTTGGGGCTTCAACTGTGATCATAATGAATATCAAGTGATGAAAGAGAGACCTTCGTATAGGGATATAGACCATACTCTTTGTGGTGTGAATTCAACTTCTAGGTGGGAACGTACAAAGGATACATTAGGCATACAACTTTGGACTACACACATTTAAATCAAGAGGCACGTGTGTGACTTAAAATTGTGTGTAGCACCTTGTTACCTTGTAAGCAAACCTTAGAGGTTACTAGGGAAATAGTAGTGCTAGTATGCCGACTCATGAAGGGGGTCCAAATTAACGTAGGTACAATTCTTCGACAGCATATGATGATGTTTTGTAACAATAAAAGGTAGAGTTTTTGTTATGATAGCCTATTTACCCAATTTTTGCATCGTTAAAGACTGAGGACGAAGTACATGATTTATACTTTCTCCATGCTCCTCACTTGTTGTGTCACTTGGTTGATGTAAAGAAAACTAAGGCACAAGATATGTCCCATGTGATGATTTTGTTGATTGTGGATCACCAAGCTTGGATGATAGTTGGATGGGTTGAATGCTTGGTATGAATAAATTGCAAATAAGGGATCGATGTCCATCCTTTCACTGAGGAAGATATGACTCCATTGGCTAAAACTTACCCTTTAAAGGATAGTTTGATGTACATGTGTTGTATAAGCCTGATATTTCAGGAGTACAATGATAATTATGATGCCACTGCGAATGAGGATGATGCTGATGAGAAAGATGAGACTGTGGGTTATGGTAATAATGAAGATGATGATGATGATGATAGTGGTGTGGTGATACTGATACGACCTTAATGGTTGTGCATTATGCCACAAATTTGGTGAATACTGATTATGACCGCGAGGCCTAGAGTCCTACAAGGAGTTTTCGTTCACTCTATACTCATGTTGGAATTATTGAACTAGGGACAATGCATCATTTAAGTGTGGGGTGAGAGATAGACTTCCATGTGAATAATTTACTGCTTTATTAAGTCTTTTTATATTTTAGGATGGGTTTCTCAACTTTTGTTTTTGGTTCTTTTCCTTAGGATAGTCCCATTGAACCGATTATGACTAATATTTTTTATTTTGTTTTGCTTTGGCTTATTTAAATTATTAGTTGAGTTGTAGAGTTGTCTTAGAAGTGATTGTTCTTGATGATTAATGGATGATGACCATTTTAAGGTAAAATTAGTCAAAGGTTGGTAGATTGTGAAGTCGGACCGTTAGTACTTTGTAGTCTTGCTTAGAAGTTAGCAGACATCATGGGTTCTTCTCACATAAATATGCAAATATAATAAAATTAGTAACCATGAAACACCCATAGGTTCTTTGCGTTGACGCAGAAGTGATCAAATTTGGGCTTAATTATGTTGGAAGCCCTCAATGTGATTTGTATAAGCATGTTAATTTGTTTATTTCCTTGAGTGTATGTAATGATGCCATGAGTGATGAGTATTTCCTTGTTCTTAAATAAAGCTACATCTAGAACTTGCCCTGTGTGTGCTTAACTAGTAACTTGTATGAACTATGGAATAAAAATTGAGGCATTTCCTTGAATAACAAATTTAAATTCTTTTGGGCCTCCAAAATGAATATTATTCCATTGTTTAATCTAAAAATTGATACTTAATGCACTATGTAGTGAGGCAAGTGTAAAATAATGAGAGAAGTGAAGCATGGTGGGATGCCTTATGTGGTAAAAATAAGGATTTAGGTGAAAAGAACCCATAAAAATTTCATAAGCACTAGTTATGACATATTAAAAAAATAAAATAATAGTGCTTAAGCAAGAGAAGAAAGAGCGCAACATTTTGAACAGGTCCATAAATATGAAGAGGGCGAGACTTAAAGATGAGTAGAGGGTGATTAAGAGGTGTGACCAAAAGAAGAGAAAAGCGGTTGAAGTATCCAAATGATAAAAACAAGTGCATTAAGGAGGAATAGTCACTAATTGTATCCAAAATGTACCCTCCCTATCCTGTAGACAACACTATAACCAAGTAAGTCCTCTTGATTCCACAATAAATGCATTGTGAAAGTTAAAGTACACTAAGGGCAAGCCTATCGTAAGTTGTGATATCTAAGAACATCTTTTCTGAGAGTGAGAGCTTAAATTGTGAAATATAGGAATTTTTGAAATTGAAATGCATGAACATGATGTATGCATTCCTGAAAGGCTATACCAAAATCGTGAGGTGAATTCATGACATACACTTCGGTGCTTTTTATGTTGGTATATTCTGATATGATTACATTCGCCCGGTAAATTTAGTGATGAGTCACTCATTGATGGATATCTCTTGTTTGATGACACATTCCCATCAAATAGAAGAGAAAAAGATAATGGAGAAGGTTAGGGAGTCCAAGAGGTAAAGTACTGGTGACAATGATTTTTCTTATCCTAGGCCTGGTGGACATTGTCGTTCTCAATTTTGGCAAAAATTTGGCAGTCAAGGTTCTTCAAATTCTCTAGCTCCTAAGTTCAACAAAGATAGGGTATCTAACCCTAAGGCTCAATAAATGGTGGTAGTGTATCTTTTATTCCCGCTTGTCAAAAGTGTGGCAAGAGTCACATGGGAAAATTTTGGGACGGTACAGATAATTGCTTTTTATTGTGGAAAGAGTTGTCACTAGGTTAACAATTGTCTGTTGTAAGCCAACAATGGTAAGGATGGTAGGCAAGCTCAGCGTAGTTGTTCTTGTTCGAGTGTTCCCTGTCAAAATAGGTTTTATGCACTTCAGACTCGACAGAATCTTAGGGTTCTCCAAATGTTGTTACCGGTTTGTTGAAAATCTTTCAATTCAATCTATATGTTCTGCTTGACCCGGGTGCTACATTGTCATTTGTTACTCCTTATGTGGCCATGAAATTCGATGTTGGTCCCAAAATCCATTCCAATCCTTTTCATGTCTTTACATTGTCCTGGGTGCTACATTGTTATTTGGTTATTATATAGTTGCTAAAAGAGTCTATAGAAATTGCCCTTTTTTTTGTTTCTCATAGAGTCACTCATGTTGATCATGTAGATCTTGATATGTTAAACTTTGATATTATTCATGGGATGGGTTGGCTTCATTCTTTTTATGCTTTCATACAATGTACGACCCGATTAGTCATATTCCAGAATTTGAGCGAACCTATCTTGAATGAAAAAAGGGAAATTATGCTCTTGAGGGTCAATTCATATCTTGTCGAAAGGATAGGAAAATAATTTCTAAGGGTTGCATTTATCATCTTGTTTAGGTTAGGGATACGATAATGTTCAAATTCCTCACGAAACAATTCAATGAGTCAGCAATCACTAGCAATATAAATACCCAACAACTGAGTTAGGGTTGAATCCCACATGAAGTGATCGAAATTGAAGAATTCAATAAGAAAAATTAATATGCAAATTAATTTATCGTATCAATTAGGACAAATAAGTGGATGATTCCACCAAATTAAAATGAGAGTTTGACACCTATTATCCTGATTTAACTAAAACAGGGTTTAAGAAAGTAGGAGATGATTCAGGAGTGTGAGAGTCAATGTCAATGTCAAATAGGGGTCCAAATGCTTGCTCAATAATGGTATATACCCATTGATAGGTTGGGTAATCATAAATGACAAAAAATTTATTTAGATCTCAATGCATCATATCATGAAATCTCCTTTCAGTCTCATCCAAGTAAAAATACAAATAGGCCAATATCTTATGAAATCTCTCCACGAATAGATTTGACAATCACAAAACAAAACTACAATTTGTCTTTTGAGCAAACTACACCAATCAAGTCCAATTTGCAAGTATTAAGCTATTTACCCACTTTAATTTATCTCTTTCAAGCATCAATCAAATATTAAAACTAGGACTAAGTTTGAAACCTTAACCCATAAATTGAACTCATGTTGAATAGCTCAAATTCATGAATAAATAGAAGAAAAATAGAGCAAGACATGACCCACTAAATTAGTTTACACCCAACTCTACAATTACACCCTAAAAATTGAGGTTTTAGCCAAGCATCATAAAAGGGAACAAAATTATACCAATTATATTTTCAGTCATCAAAGTGTGGATAAACTTCAATAATCTTTAACATCCACTTTAGATAGAAAATTCAATTATCAAATACAAAATTATTCAAAACCCCAAAACTCTAAAAAGTAAAGTTTCTAGAAAAGATATGCAAAAGTCTATTTTTCAATATCTAAAGGCTATATTTTCTTTGTCCTTTGTTTTATTTTAATAATTTCTACAAAAACTAATAAAACTTTCCATGCGCAACATGATTAGTGATATTAGTCGGTGTCAACTACTTGATCAGTGGATCACTGTCTTATTCTTTCGCTCACCCTTTCTTGGTTTCACGCTTTAGGTGTATGACCTAAGTTGGAAAACTTGATTAAGTCAGTCGTTCACGTTCAGTGAATTGCCGATGACCACCGTGCTCGCCTATTTTAGCCTTTAGTTTGGTCTAGTCTTCTATCACTTTCTATGATGGGATTTTCAGCTCACCCACCTGTTTCAGGGATTAACCATTTGCACCTTAAGTAACACCTCAGAATCAAGAGGGCTAGGAAAAGGGCCAAATGGGAAGTCACCGGCCCAAAACTGAGCCATGGGACCCTTCATGGAGCCCTTGATGGGCCGTAAAGGGAACCACGACTGGTGGTGGTTCTCGTGAAGAGCCTCCAGAACCTGGCCAAGAGGGGCACCCCTCCAATGATCCCTTAGATGGCCCGTGGTGAGCCTCAAAGACCGTGAAGCTGGTCATGAGGAGGGTCAGGACAATAAGGGTCCTTCCCTAGCCCTTGGTCAAGGGCCACATACATCACATCGGCCCGTGAAGCCCCACATGGATCGTGAAGTCATCTATGAAGGGTTTTCATTGGACTTAGATTTTAGGGTCAACTTCAAACGATGATATATTTTAGCACAAAATGAAATAGGTGGACAATGACCTATCAAATTAAAGATCTGTGTGTGCTATTTCCAATGCCACTGAGTTTGCCTAGTTCCAAGCTCGCAGTAAAAATTTATGCCCAAAATAGTAAAGCCCTATCAGGAAGGATTTCTTCATGACCCATTTGATGAGTTGTGGTGATGATGGCGACCCGTTTTGGGCTTCTAGTGACCCAATTCGACAGTTTTAAGTCAGGGGTTGTAGGGTCTTTTCCTAATTTTTTAACTCAATACTATGTCAGTTTTCCTTCTACCCAAAGCCCTATATAATGATTCTAAACCCCAAAATTACCCAACCTAAATTCATTCTCTTAAATTTCCAAAAGTTGATCAAGCTCCTCCTCTCAAATATTTCTCTCTGTAGAAGTTGAAGAAGAAATCTAGGGTTTGAAGATCAAGCATCCTAATCCTCCATTTCTTCTAAGATTTTGGCATCAAGGTATTATTGTTTTCATCCATGGAGCCCTTTCCTCCACGGAGTTCCCAAATTTTCCAATTTTGTAAAGTTAGATTCCCCAATTATGTTAGGGTTTTCTTCAATTGCCATGGGTTCTCTTCAATGTTGATTTAATGGATTGTTTTATGACTTTTTATGCATGAATGATGTAATTACATATTTTTATATTGATTTCCCATGAACCCATGAATAACCCATTTTTTTAAAGCTATGTTGATATAATGTGGTACTTGAACTATGAAAGATGAATTTATGAAAATATGCATGTCTTCTCTGTATGAAATAGATGTAAATGAATTTGAAGATGCTGTGACATTAAAAAGATGATGAAGCTTATGAATATTGAAAATAATGCATGTTCATGAAAGAATGTGGATGACTCAAGAAAGCTTATAGATGAGATTATCAATATGTCCTATCAAGTTTGGCCAAATGACATGAATGAAATCTAGATTTTCCTTCAATGCTTTCCAGACTATTTTCCGAAATTAAGTCTTAATTAGTATGGTATCTGGATATTCCATCAATGATTATAGGCCATGATTTCAAAACTATTTCCATTAGTACTATTAGGATATCTCTAGCATGAAGTGAAATATGGGCCTTAAAAGCTATTATGAAAAGATCATGGACAGTGGAAGGTTTACTCACACATGGTCTAAGGAGCGATCCTATGATAAGATAAGTGGCAACTACTCATGTATTTTAAAGATAAGACAAGTTAAAGATTACTAACTACTCCATGGGATTTATGCTTAGCACCGAGAGGATATTGAGATGTAAGCTCTTCCATGTTGAGGTCGGGTTTGCTAGAAGCAATCTCCTTATCCCTTACCTATGTTCCCCCATAGAAGGATTGTCTAGATAGACATTAGCTAGTAGATCCACTTTAGCTTAGATTCATGGTTCTACCTTGGAAAGCAGGGCAACCACTTTCAGTGTGGGAGACACTGGTGGTTCATATTATAGCTCACATGGTCTTTATGTCGGTTAAGGCTAATTCCCACAATAATTATGAACGAAGGTTACTTCAAGAAGTATCTCACATGTGTTCAAATATGATTTTACTTGCATTGATCATGATTTCATTTTATGTTTTCTAACCTTCTTATCTTATGTTTGACTTGGTCTTTTCATATCATGAAAATATCCTTTTTACCATGATTTCATACTTTTATGTATGACTATCATACTTAGTGCATTTTTGTACAAACACATACTCTTGCCTACGTTTCCTCAAATGTAAGGACCGACCTTACAGATTCGCACTTCCGTGGCTAGACATTTGATATAGAAGATTGAAGAATGGCAAGTCCTCATGTTTCAAGGATCAAGCCTTTACTTCATTTATGTCTTTATATTTAATTTTTGAACTTGATGTATGGGTTACGTCCCGATTTCTTCTTATGCACTAGATGGCTTTGATACAATGTATAAACTTTCATTTTTTTGTATAAATTTTTTTTATGTTGAGACATTCTTTTAAATCTTTTAAACCCTATTATCTTGTATGATGTATGCTAAGTGGCTTGTATAGGGACTTTTGGGGTCTTGTACGCCATGTTACGCCTAGGGGCTACCTTGGGTCGTGAAAAACATGATATTCAAAGCATAAGGTTTAGAATGGTCTCAGGATGTCTCACAAGCCATGTCGAGTAGATTCTTATTCATGAGTGTGAAATGTGCCATATTTATGAATGAGAGGCTATAAGATGTTTAGGAAACTCCACTTCTTTCACTACTCTAAAGTCATGCGATAGAGTGTAATCTAGTTGTCTTCCTCTCCTAACCCCTATTTATTCTTTTTAGAATATGCCTCCACAAAGGAATCCCATGAGAAGGAATAGGAATGTTCATGAAAATGTGAGGGAATAGGTTCCCCAAGTTTCGGTCAACCCTTTGGCCGAGCAAGTGACTAATTATAGTTTTAAGCCGCATTTGATGCATTGCCCCGAGCTATGACGGCTTAAGCAAATGGAGAGGTTGTGGCTCCTATGAACCCATGGGTGGGTGCAACGATAACAAGGGTGAAAGACTTTATTAGAATGAATCCTCTGGAATTTCATGGGTCTAACGTTAAGGAAGATCCTCAAGAGTTCATTGATGAGGTTTATAAGGTGTTGATAATCATGGGTGTGACACCGGTGGAAAAGGCAGAATTGGCCGCTTATAAACTTAAGGGTATTACTCAAGTTTGGTTTAACCAATGGAAATAATAGAGGGCAGTAGATGAAGGTTCTCTTGATTAGGAGAAATTTAAGGTTGCTTTTCTTGATAGGTTCTTTCACCATGAGATAAGAGAGCCAAAGGTACTTGAGTTCATTAACCTTCGTCAAGGAGATTTGAGTGTGAAGGAGTATGCCTTGAAATTCATGAAATTGTCTAAATATGATCCAACTATGGTTGCCGATCCAAGGGCAAGGATGAGTAAGTTTGTGTCGGGTGCTTCTGACTTAGTGGTCAAACAATACCTAACCGACATGCTTGTTAAGGAGATGGATGTCTCCCGTTTGATGGTTCATGCACAACAAATAGAAGAAGAAAACTTAAGGGGAAAACTAGGGATTCAAAAAGGGCAAGAAGGGATGATGGTGAGTTCTCACATTCAAGGTCTGATGGAGGTAGTCATTTTGAATGTAAGGGTTCTAGTGAGCAAATGTGGCCCGAGTGTAGAGAGCGTGGGAGAAGACATAAGGGTGAGTGTCTAGCCGGTACTAATGCATATTTTGGTTTGTAAAATGGATTATATAAGATAAGGCATTGTCCTACGGTTGCTAAGAATGAGGGAGATAATCATCGATGGGCTCAACCCTATCCTTACTCTAGTCCTAGTGGTGATTGGAAACAAGATAGTTTCTATTCTCTTCAAACCCAAGAAGATCATGAGGGTTCCACGAATGCGATAATTGGTAAGTTAAGGTTCTTTAGCTTATGGTTATGTATTTCTTGATGTTATGTGTTTTGTTGGATATAGTAAGATTCCATTTATGGAGATTGTGTTTAAAGTAGTCCTTGAAAAACCTTGTGGAAATTTGTATCAATGGTTTAGTGGCTGTTAAGACGTTGTTGTTATGTTTGGGATTGAGGAAGATGGATTTGAAAATACTAGAGAGGTTTTCTTCAAAGGGGGAGATAGTGTGCTTCATGGTTAGTGTGTTAGTAGATTAGGTTGATTTTGCAAGAGTTACTTGTTATGGTTTGATGGGTGAAAGTTCGAAGGCGATGATATGTCTTTGTATCCTTATCTCTTTCCTTTATATTTGAGTCTAGCTTGAGGTCTTAGACCCTCATGGCTCACTCTTTAGGAGTTTTGTGTCTTAGTTATCGTTATGTTTCCTCATGCATGCATGGTCATGGAAATTTGATTTTCAAAAGATATGAATTAGCTTACTTGATTACTTCTCGATTATGTGCATTTGAGTATGAGTTGCATATAGACCTCATGAAATTATGTTTTGAACATGCTTTAGCTTGGAGTTAAAATTTCCTCCTCGGATATGTGCATTTATGTGATTGCAATCATGATGGGCTGCTAGGTTGAAACGACCCCAAAAATGCCTGAAAATGTGCTTCGGAAACACCTATAATTGTAATTTCCATATATCTCAAAATCCATGCATCATTTCGAAAATTCGACTTCATATTCTTATTCAGGGGGTCAAATTGAGTGGGAAATGGGTCTAACCCGAATTTTAGAGCAACCATATCAAAATTTGAAAATCGCAAAAAATGCAATTTTGAGGGTCAAATTTAAAGGGGAATATCTATCAGCACATAAGGAACTGGAAGGACCTCAAACTATAAACATTAAAGCTCTGTGAGTTAGCTTTCCAACACAATTTTTTTCACCTCATTCCGAGTTAGGATGAAGGAGTTATGACCATTTTCGTAAAACCTGTCTGGGCAGACCCGAAAATTCCAGTAAGCTGTTTTTTTTTTCAGCCTCATTTTTGAGGCTATGTGTTGGGACGTTTTTTTATAAAAAGGGAACATATCCCATACTTAGTCATTTAACTTCAAAACACTCAAAAGCACTCTCTAAATCCTCTCCAAAAATTCCACCAAGATCCTCAACCAAATTCAAGAATCTCAAGCTCTAATTCCGGATTCAAGATTCAATCTCAAGCAATTCTCCATTCCAATCTTCATAAAAAATTCTCCAAAGTTGAGGTATGTGGGTTTGATTGTGGAAACCTTCCTTTCCACAAGTCCAACCATTTATCCTCTATTACTACTTCAAGTTTATGGGTCCTTATGGTTATTTATGAACTCTTGAGTATGGAATTACTACTACACACCCTATTAAGGTCTATTTTGCATATTATCATGTAATGGAATTATTATGTGATGTTTATGATTTTCATGCTTCCATGATCAAATTATGAAGGTTGATATATATATATATATATGTTGTTGGTGGGCTGTTTTATATGGATTTTGGAATTTGTTGGACTTAGTACTCTTGAAACACATGATTTTATTTACATGAACAAGTAGGCCACCATATGTTTGATAAAATGTCATTTATAGAATTCTTATGAAATGGAAGGTCCAATGTACGTCCTGTGAGTCGGATGATTAAATAATTATTGAAATGATGATGAAATGGATACATGTATATGATTTTCTCTATATAGTGTTTGAGTCGACCAAGCCTAGCTCGGGGGGTTGTAGGCCCGGGTAACCGTATCGAGGGGTTGGTACCTTGGTTGCCTAGTACGGGGGTAGTAGGCCCATATAACCGTATCGAGGGGTTTGTACCTTGGTTGCCTAGAACGGGGGGTAGTAGGCCCGTATAACCATATCGAGAGGTTTGTACCTTGGTCCCTAGCTCGGGGGGTGGTAGGCCCGGGTAACCACATTGAGGGGTTTGTACCTCTTTCGCCTCTCCAAGGGGGTGGTAGGCCTTGGAAATACTATATTGATGGTCACTCACTACACATGTACTACGCCCTACTAAATATGATTTTTATATAAGCATCATTATACATATCATCTCATTAATATGTTATCTATCGAGTACGATTATGCATTTTGCCTATGATGTCCATCTATTGTTGCATTGCATTGCATCCCATATACTTAGTACATTCAAATGTACTAATGCATACTTTATGCCTACATGATGTCACCATGTAGGGACCGGAGCAAATCGACCATCCTCCTCCGCGTGGCTAATTCGATTTTCTATCGAGCTTATTGGTGAGTCCTCCATTCCGGGGACGTTGCTTATGATCTCTTGCTATGTATAAGACTTTTCCTTTTTAATTATGTATTGACTATGAGGGTGAGCCCGGTAGTTTGTCTCGGCCCCCGCTAAGTATCCATGTTTAGAGGTGGTGTTGGACAAGTTGTGTATTTTGCTTGAGCTTGACTCATCTATGGTATTTATGTATTATTCTCCGTTTTTTTTCTTGCTCCCTTAGTCTCGATTTCCCCTTGATTATGCTTATTGCTTATGGTCATTTTAATTGCTTCCGCGACCAAGGATGTGTAATGATATACTATGAGGCTTGTTTGGGGTTCCTTCGGGTTCCCCATTCGCTGGTCATGTCTAAGCCCTAGGCTTGGGTCGTGACATAGGTCTAGTTCCTATCTTCCTTATGATGTTTTGGACTTGTTATAGTTTGGAGTCGACATTCCTCCTTGGATATGTGCATTTTGATGAAGTTGTATTAATGATTGGGTTGTTAGTTTCTCTCCTACCCTTTTTGTGCTAGTTTGAGTTCCATTCGAGGATGAATGTTCCTAAGGGGAGATAATGTAACACCTCGGAATCAAGAGGGAAAGAAAAAGGGCCAAACGGGAAGTTACCAGCCTAAAACTAAGCTATGGGACCCTTCATAGAGCCCTTGACGGGTTGTGAAGGTAACCACGGCTCGTGGTGGTGCTCGTGAAGAGCTTTCAGAACCTAGCTAAGAGGGGCTCCCCTCCCACGAGCCCTTAGATAGCCCATGGTGAGCCTTACAGACTGATGTTGGTTGTGAGAAAGGTCAAGAAAAGGAGGGTCCTCCCCTAGCCACTGGTCAAGGGCCACGAGCATCACAACGACCCGTGCAGCCCCACACGGACCATGAAATTGTCCGTGAAGAGTTTTCATTAGACTTAGAGTTTAGGGTCAACTTCAAATGATCATATATTTTAGCCCAAAATAAATTAGGTGGCCCATAAATTATGACATTAAAGAGCTCTGAGTCTTCTTTCCAACGCCACTGAGTTTGCCTTATTCCAAGCTCGAAGTAAAAAGTTATCCCCAAAATAGTAAAGCCCTGTTAGACAAGATTTTTTCACGACCCGTTTGATGGGCCATGGTGATTATGACGACCTGTTTTGGGCTTCCAGTTACCCATTTCGGCCGTTTTAAGTCCAGGGTTGTAGGGTCTTTTCCTAATTGTTTTAAGCCAAAACTATGTCATTTTTCCTTCTACCTATAGCCCTATATAATGATTTTAAACCCCCAAATCACCCAAACTAAATTCATTCTCTTGAATTTCCAAAAGTTGATCAAGCTCCTCCTCTCAAATGTTTCTCTCTCTAGAAGTTGAAGAAGAAAGCTAGGGTTTGAAGATCAAGCCTCCTAATCCTCCATTGCTTCCAAGATTTTGGCATCAAGGTATGATAGTTTTCATCCATGAAGCCCTATCCTCTATGGAGTTCCCAAATTCTATAATTTTGTAATGTTAGATTCCCCAATTAAGATAGGGTTTTCTTCAATTCCATAGGTTCTCTTCAATGTTGATTTATGTCACACCCTAAGATAGGGGCATAACTGGCACTTGATACCTTATTAGATCGAGTTATCCACTAAAACATATGAGCTAACAAAACTGTGAGACAAAAAGATTGGGCAGCACAACCTCTAAAAAGTGAAGCATGGACCCTAAAGGTCATTACATGAACGAGAATAAACCATAAAAACAATGGTATACAAGACAAAAAAATAAAGATGTACTAGCTAGCCGACGAGGCCACAACTGAAGACATACCTACTTACACACACATATATATACATTCCAAGTTTATGCGCTGGAGATTGAAACATACAAAAGAAACCCAAAATATGGTATCCACAATAGCCTCTATGAGTGACATAAACACTGTTGAAACAAGGCCCCAACTATACCCAAACTGTACAAATAAGTAAACATCCTTTGATAGCACCAGGAAAGAATGAAGCTTACTTTTCGATCTAAAATCCCTATTGGTACCTCTGTATAAGATAAATCTTCAGCAATGAAAATATTTTCAATGGGCATAATACGTGAAGGATCTCCAATGCACTTCCATAACATAGAAACATGAAATACATGATGGACTGCTTCCAATTCTGAAGGAAAATCAAGCTTGTATGCCACCATACCAATCTTCCAAATAATCCTATACAGTCCAACATACCAAGGACTGAGCTTCCCTTTCTTTCTGAATCGTATGATGCCATTCATAGGCGACACTTTCAGGAAAACCCAATATTCTACATCAAACTCTAAGTTCCGTTGCCAAACATCTGCATAAGACTTCTGTCGACACTGTGTTATATGAAGCCGATCTATAATAAGCTTAACCTTTTCAATCTCTTGTTGGACTAGATTGGGACCTAGCAAATCTGCTTCCTCGAGCTCAAACCAACCAATCGGGGACTTACACTTCTGCTTGTATAATGATTCGTAAGGGGCCATCTGAATACTAGCTTGAAAGTTGTTATTATAAGCGAACTTGATAAGAGGTAGATGTTGATCCCAACCTCCTTTAAAATCCAACACACAAGCAGATAACATATCCTCAACCGTCTGAATAGTACATTCTGCCTGCCCATAAGTTTGTGGATGAAAAGCAGTGCTAAGATTTACTTGAGGGCCTAGACCCTTCTGAAACGATCTCCAAAAATGTGCTATAAATTGAGCTCCTATGAGATAATAGATAATGGAACTCTGTAAAGGTGAAAAATATCCTGAATGTAAAGCCTGGCATAATCTTCAGCTGAATATGTTGTCCTAACTGGAGAGAAATGAGCAAATTTTGTCAGCCTATCGATAACTACCCAAATGGAATCATACCTTCATGAAGTGTGAGGAAAACTAGTAATGAAGTCCATATTTATCATATCCCATTTCCATAATAGATGCTCAATATACTGGGTTAGGCCTCCAGGCCTCTGATGCTCTGTTTTAACTTATTGACAATTGGGAAATTCAACTACCATCTTTGCAATATCTTTTTTCATGCCCTTCCACCAATAGATCTGTCGAAGGTCCCGATACATCTTTGTCACTCTATGGTGAGCTACATATCTAGAATAATGGGCCTCTAAAAGAATCTTTGTACTGAGCTCTCCAACTTTCGGTACACATAAGCAACCTTGGTATCTAAGGACTCCATCTCCAATTAGCTAAAATAAATGTTGTTACTGTTGTGGAATCCTTTCCCTCAATTTCCTAATCTCGGGATCTTCATGTTTCCGCCTTTTTGCTTTAGTCACAAATGAATATTCTGCCATATTTTGAACGACAACACATCCACCTCCTGCATATACCAAGCGTACTTGCAGATTAGCTAGCTGGCATAGGTCTTTTGTAATTCCAGCCTTATCAATTTCAACATAACTTAGACTACCTATGGATTTCCGACTAAGCGCATCAACAACAACATTAGCTTTGTTAGGATGATATAAAATGTTAACATTGTAGTCCTTTAATAATTCTATCCATCTCCTTTTTTGTAGGTTCAACTCCCTCTGCTTAAGTAAATACTGAAGGTTTTGGTGATCGGTGAAAATATCTATATGAACCCCGTATAGATAATGCCGCCAAATTTGTAGGGCAAAGATAACTGCAGCCAACTCAAGATCATGTGTAGGATAATTCTGCTCATGCTTCCACAAGTGTCTAGAGGCGTATGTAATAACCTTACCATGCTGCATAAGAACACAACCTAGGCCAATTCTTAATTCATCACAATAAACAACATATCCCTCATTTCCATATATAAGAGTTAGGATAGGTGTTGTGCTAAGCCTTTTTTGAGTTCCTAACAGCTCTGTTCACATGCCTCGGTCCACTGAAACTTAGTTGCCTTATGTGTCAATTTTGTCTATAGTTCAGAGATAGAAGAGAATCCCTCCACAAACCTTCGGTAATACCCTGCCAAGCCTAAAAACCTGTGAGCCTCTGTTAGATTTAAGGGCCTCAGCCAAGTCATCACTGCTTCAATATTTTGTCCATCAACCTTCATACCCTCACTCGTAATAACATGACCAAGAAAAGCTATAGAAGTAAGCCAAAAATTAGATATAGAGAATTTAGTATATAACCTGCAATCTTGGAGAGTCTGCAATACAGCTTGCAAATGGTCTGCATGCTCAGCTTCCCACGGTAAATATATAAGAATGTCATCAATAAACACAATCACAAATTCATCCAAGAATGGTTTGAAGACTTGATTCATAAGATCCATAAAGGCTGTAGGGGCATTTGTATGCCTGAAAGACATGATGATGAGACCATGATTTGGACTCATTTAGGGCTTTATTTCAATAGATTTAGTGTCCTCAAATGCATATTTGTGCCAATGGCTGATGTAAATCCTTGATTTTCAGGTATTTGGATTGAGGAACAAAGCATAGACACTAATGAGTAAAAAGGAACAAGGTAGTTAAAAGAATGAAGAAAAGAAGGCATGATGATCGCCTAACCCATTGGGCGAGTCACCGAATGGCCATGATCTCCCCTAAAGTTCCAGTGTGCCAAGCCCTCAAAGAGAAAATCGAGTCGGCGATAGAAAGGAGCAGTTGGTGAGTCGCCAAACGATTTTGAGAAGCAGTGCTAGACCGCCCAAAGTTACAGAACTTGAAGATGCTGAAGGCCAAAGCAAAAAGGTGATGAAATTGACCAAAGTTCAAATCGTCGAGTGGATCGGCAATCCCAACTTATTGCGCCAAATGGTCCTTTGCAACATATTTTTGGCGACTATAAATACATTTTTAAATTCTTAGTTTAGTATCAAAGTTTTAATATTATTCAGTTTTCAAGTTTGGAACTTAGAACTTTGAGTTTGGAGACAATATTTTCCTTAGCTTTGAAGATTTGAAGATTTTCATTTTTGAGAAATTTGAAGTGGGTCTTTGAGATTCTTCAACCTTGACCTTTGTAAAGACGAAATTAATTGTACCTAGTTGATGGAAACACAATTTGGTAACAATTTCTATGTTTTGATGATGTCTAGCTAAAACCTCAATTCTTGGGGTATGATTATGTGATTATTGGCTGATTTAGCTGTTGGGTATTATTAATTGATAGTTTAAATGTTGTTTAAATTTAAAGTGATTTCAATCAGTAATTGTGATTCAATTTAAAGGGTTGTAGTTGCAAATTGTCACGACTCGGGGTTACCCCCTAGAAGTAACAGGGCATAATTGACCCCGAAGGGATCGCATACAAGCCCTTAGCACATTCTTAACATAAGATAATAGAAAATACAGGAAAATTTAAAACTTTTACAATTGAAGTCATTTTTCAAAAAGGAAAACAGAAGACTTTCTACACTTTGTCTCAAACCACCTAATACAACTTTTTAGAATAAACACTTGGGACACAGCCCATTCAATAGTTTCAAAACATGAAATAAAGACATAAAGGAAATAAGTGTTCGTCTTCGAACCTACGAGGACTTACCAATTCTTCAATTTCTTCTAGATCCTTGGAAACCTAGTCTTCAAAGCAACTCAACCTCCTCAACCCTACATTTGAATAGAATGTAGGCAATATGCGTTAGTACAAAATGTACCAAGTATGAAAGCTAGCATAACATCATAAGAGCATCTCAAATATGGTTAGTCAATATAAGACATAAGCATAAGAGATAATAACATACTCATAACACAATCAACATAGGCATGGAATGATCATCAACCCAAGCATCATATAAATATAAGTCAACATAAGACATAGTTAACGAGCATATGAGATAAGCCTTAATCACAATAAACCAAGTCTTCATTATAGGTATTACACAAGCATAATTGACTCTAGGTCATTTTTACCAAAATAGCACCATTCTCAAGTAACCTCAAAAGTATACAAGTACAAAGCATGAATAGCATCCCATAATACCACCCAAGCCAAGTAATGAAAGAAGACATATTGACCCTTTGCCAGATTGTTACCTCCCATTCTATATCGATCAAGTAGTTGGAGATCCAAATGGGTCATATCTCATCTCATTTGAATCTGATACAGCAAGGGGGTTTTCCTAGTGATACTATGGCTAACCCCAAGAATAAAATTTGATTGTGGACTTGCGTCGTGCCGCGAAGTTAACTAAGGCGCTTCTTGGGAGGCAATCCAAGTTTTATTTTCTTTCTTTTTAAGTTTGAAATAACGGTGTGTTGATTGTGCAGATCAAAGTGTGGAAGGTGTTTGAAAAGTGCAGGTTGGCGAGCTAAAAGTCTGATTGGCAACTTGCTGAAGAAGTCGATGATCACGACTTAGTCCGCTGTTTGGACCCCCACATTAACTAGAGGCCCTGTAAAATTCAGTGAGGTAAGTGCCCACTCAGCATGTCGCCAAAGTGGGTCGGCGAGCAAAACTAATGTCGCCGAGTAGGTAGGAACTAAACGGTTTTTAAAGGCCAAAGGTTTAAACTTTCAAACTCTTTCACTTTCCCTCACTTTTGAACTTCCCAAACTTACACCCACACTTTAGTATTCAATATTTTTGTATTTTTTCCACATTTTAGTCATCGGATTTGTGTTTGGAGTGGATCACTTTGCCGCCTAGCATTTCAATTTTTTAATCGGCATCTAAGGTTGATTTTCTGATCCCTGAATCTTAATTTAGCAATTTTGTACTTATTTTCAATGATTTTTTTCTTAATAATGTGTGTTGGTCCTCTCTAATCGTAATCATATATGTGTGTGCCTGTTTTAATTCAAACATTTTGCCTGTATTGCCTTTATTGTTGAATTCACGTGGTTTTGTGCCTTAATAATTGGTTAAAATTGTGGGGTTTGGTCGGGTGAAGTCTAAGTAGCCCGTATTTGTGATAAATGACATATTTTTCACAATGATGGAGCGGTTGATGTCATTCTTAAGGGCAAAAGTCGTCAAATGGACAAATTTGGCCAAATCAGGAGAAGCCTGAGTACCCCAGGGGAATGGAGCTAATGGGTCTTAGTTTAATTTGATAGGTGCATTTTTTTATTTTGTTTTTGAGGGTTGCAGGGTTGAATTTGAGAAGTTGGGTAGAAACTAGGCACGTTGGGTAGTTTGGCGAGCTGGGTCGAGCTCGCTGAACCACTCGGCGGTTCGCTAAAGTTCCCTATATCGCCTTTAATTTCATGCTATATGTGAAGTTTGGTTCTATAACTTTTGGTGAGAAGCCTGAGGTCGCCAAATGTACTTGGCGACTCGCCGAAACTCCTCTTTAATCCCCCTTTGTCTGCGCCCCTGACCCTTAATTGCACTGTAACTTTCAGTGGGCTAATCCTTGCTCACCGAATGCTATCGACGATTCACCCAAAGGCCTTCCTATCACTGACATGCCAAATTCTTCTGAGATTTTTGAGCCAATCCTCTCGGCAAGCCTGATCTAACTTGCCAAAGAGATTCGGCGACTCATCGACTGGTTCGACGAGTGTGTCTGCAACTATTTTTTTGTGCTTTTGTTTGAATTGTTTCTAACTTTTCCTAATGATTTTGCAGACATGGCCAAACTAAAATTTGTTGGTAGAAACATGCCACCCCGAAAGAAGGCTAAGGGGATAAAAATAATGAGGATGCAACTGCATCCAAGGGAAAGGCTACCAAGCTTCCCACAACTGGTGGGAAAGGCAAAGAAAAAGGGAAGGCACCTTCATCACCAGAGGCCAGATCTGACAGTGACGGTATCTATGCCACTCACCTCTCTGCTTCTGAGACTGATGGTGAACACCAGGAACAACAGGTTGTAGCTTCAGAGCCTGAGGATGATGAACTGATGCAACACAGAGGGCTGAGCTACGATCCAAAAGGATGAACGATCCATCTACGATTAGGACTCCTCAGGCCACCCTTACTCCTCCTCCAACTCCAGGACAGGCAGTGGTCCTAGCACTACCAGTACATGGTCCTCCTCCCAAGTTTATGAATAGACTAAAGACTGAGGGGATGAGGACAATTATTGAGGATAAGCGCATGTCCACTGATAGGTCATTGACAGGTACCCGGAGCTAATGAGTGCCTCAAGTCACATAAGTTCTAGTGTTTTACTCAACCCCGAGGACTTTATATTCTAAATTGGGTCTGGGAGTTCTACGTTACCTATGGAGCCTTGATACCACAGAAAAAGAAGCAGGAAGCTGCATTCAAACCAGTTGACTATGTAGTTGTCTAGGGCAAGAAAGTGATGTCTGACAGTACTACTATAAATAGATTTTGGAGTTTACCAACAACATTGCTGACGCTCACCAGTATAGGGTAAAGACTAAGTCCTTAGAGGGAATGAAAAGCTGGCTCGCCCCTCTCAAATGTGATGGTACTCTAAGATGGTTCGAGGTAGGGGCTCCGATAGAGAAGAGGGACCTCAATATAGCTATGAGGTACTGGTTTGGTTTTATTAGTAGTACTGTCATGCCGTCCTAGAATGAGTCCGTCCTTCACCATACAAAGGTGGCTTATCTTGGCTTGAACATTGCATGAGAGTACATAAATTTGGGTATGGTCATTGGGCAGGAGATGGCCACTAGGGCCAAGTAGCACCAGACCTCACTTCCCTTCCCGGTGTTGATCACTGAACTGTGCAGATGGGCTTGAGTTCCTAGAGATGTGAAGAAGGTTGTGGAAGTGATTCCCACATCCTCCACTAATATCTGGAGGATTGAAGAAAAATATTTAAAGGATCAGGCAAGGAAGAAAAAGGCAGCCCCGGTGGATACACCCCTGGTTGTTGATCCTCAGTATTACCTGCAGCAGCACCTTTGCCTACTCCGACTCCTGGGTCTTCCGATACATTCAGTGTTGTGCCCTTTGACCCCCTTAGTTCCTCTACTACTACATTGCCTCCCAGAGCTATTGCTATTGCTATTTCCCGGACCCCGCTCACTCAGGCTGTATTACTCTGGATGGGGCAGCTAGCCCATTCTGCCGATCGTCATGCTGCCCGACTTGAGGCCTCCATTCTGGGCATGATTCAGACAACCCTTATTGATGTTGTGATACTATTGAGTGCTATTATTGATTCCCTTACGACTAGGATAGCGGTGTGTGAGCGTGGCCAAGGGGCCACCGAGAAAGTGACGACTTTAAAGGCTACCATTACTACACTAAGGAGAGATGTGGACCAGCTGAAGTCCACTGACATGTCCATGATTTTTGGGATGGTGGATATCTCGAATGACCCAGTAGAGCCAGATATGCCTCCGGCTACCAATAAAGATGATGTTGGAGTTAGGGAATGCGGTTGATCCCGAGTCTGAGAAGGAGACATATGAGGAGATGCTTGAAGTTACTGAGAAGTCTTTGTATGAGGGCTTTACTGAGACTGAAAAGGCAATGATATATGCAATTGTGCAAGTTTCTTTGGCGGATGCATCCTTGGCTGACCCTAGTGCAGGTGCTACTCCTTCTGTGTTGACTCCGAGCACTAACGCCTAGTTTCTGAGCACTACACCAGGCACTGATGCCCAGACAGATGGAGTGACTAGCTAGACATGATTCCTTTTTACCTCCATCTCTGTCTTATTTTTTGACTTGTGGATAATATTTTGCTTACATTTGAGGACAAATGGTTTTTATTTGTGGTGGGGTGAGGCCCACCTTTTATGACTACTGTTATGTCTACATATTTGGGTTTTGTGGTATAAGCTGTGTTTTGCACTGTTTTTATGGATGATTGAGCTTGAGGCTCCTTGTTTTAATTGTAAATGATTTTTGGACCCTTCCAAAAATATTTGTGCCACCTCTTGTTAGTGTTTGAATGTTGTTGTTCTTTTGAAAATTTGAGTATCGGTGTTGATCAATATCGATGGCTTTAATAGTGCTCATAATAAAAAAAATGAATGTGCATCTATGATGAGGCCAAATGAAGTTGCATAGACAATATGTGAACTTTTTGCATCTCGCTGTGACTTGCCAAGTATCGAATTGTCTTTTGTGATAAACATTGCACACTAGAGAAAGTGTGGAGTCTTGTTTGACATTGGTGTCAATGCCTTGTGTGATGAGCTTACCGTGAACCATGTGTGATGACACCTAGAATTTGCCCCGTTGGTCCGGTTGACTAAGTGATGCAAGCTCTCGAGATGATCTTAGGCAACTTTGAAGAGTGTGAAACAATTTGGCATTATATCTCTTTTTGTGGCCTACCTTGTGAGTGTGCGAACTTCAGTTGAACACCTTTTGAGCCTTACCCTTTTCTTGGAAGAAACTTGATGAAATTGTGACCTTTCTTAATCTATTACCATTAATCCTCATGATTTGTGGTTTGTGTGAATAGCCAACTTAGGCCAAAAGCCTAAGTTGGGGGTGTGGTGAAAAGAGAAGGTAAATCAAGAAATGCAAAGAAGTCCCCTTGAACCATGATTTTGAGAAAAATGGAACCCCTCCATACAAAAATAAGGAAGAAAAAGAATGAAAAAGTTGTGAAAGTGCAAACAAAATGGGGTATCCAACATATCCATGGATAGTGAATAATGGGGTGACCTTTGAGTATGAATGAGAATGATAAAGAAAAGGGAAGAAAGTTTTGTTGATACCACATTTCATGAGGATAACAACCACTGAGCCTAAATGACCATACCTTTGGACTCAACCCCATTACAAGCCACCTTTTTTTATCTTGAATGAGCTGAAACAATTGTTGATTTGAAAATACGGACAAACCTATGGGTGGAGTCATGCATTTTGTTCATATTTGTAAGTATGAGTGTTGCATTTGATTCCAGAGCTTTAAATTGCTGAACCATTGTGTGTGGATATGGAATCATCCTTTGTGTGAGGGTATTTAAACACCTTTGTTGAGCTTGAACTTGTATTTGAAGCAAGTATTGTGAGCTTGAGATTCTTTGGTAATGGTGAGTCACAACTTATATCTTGGAGTTCTCAATTGTTCCTTGCATGAGTAAGTTGAGTCTTTCTGTGTGTATTCATGCTTGAGTGTTGTGTAGCACTGATTGAGACATCCTTTTTTAGCTACTGAACTTGAGTTTTACTTGAGGAAAAACAAAAGTTTAAGTTGGGGGTATTGATGAGTCCACGATTTGGACTCATTTAGGGCTTTATTTCAATAGGTTTAGTATCCTCAAATGCATATTTTGTGCCAATAACTGATGTAAACCTTGATTTTCAGGTATTTGGATTGAGGAACAAAGCATGGACACTAATGAGTAAAAAGGAACAAGGCAGTTGAAAGAAGGAACAAAAGAGGGCTTGATGATCACCTAACCCATTGGGCGAGTCAACGAATGGCCATGATGTCGCATAAAATTCCAGTGTGCCATGCCCTGAAGGAGAAAATCCAGTCGGTGATAGAAAGGAGCAGTCGGCGAGTCATCGAACAGTTCCGGATGCAGTGCTAAATCACCAAAAGTTACAGAACTTGAAGATGATGAAGGCCAAAGCGAAAAGGCGATGGAATTGACTAAAGGGTGGATCACCGAGTGGATCGGCGATCCCAACATATTGCGCCGAATGGTCCTTCGCAACATATTTTTGGCGACTATAAATACATTTTTAATTTCTTAGTTTAGTATTAAAGTTTTATTATTATTCAGTTTTCAAGTTTGGAACTTAGAACTCAGATTTTGGGGATAATATTTTCCTTAGCTTTGAAGATTTGAAGATTTCTATTTTTGATAAATTAGAAGTGGGTCTTTGAGATTCTTTAGCCTTGACCTTTGTAAAGATGAAATTAATCGTACCTAGTTGATGGAAACACAATTTGGTAACGATTTCTATCTTTTTATGATATCTAGCTAAAACCCCAATTCTTGGGGTGTGATTATGTGATTATGGGTTGATTTAGCTGCTTCATATTGTTAATTAATAATTTAAATGTTGTTTAAAAGTGATTTCAATCAGTAATTGTGGTTCAATTTAAAGGGTTGTAGTTGCAAATGCAACTCTAACTTCGTGTTTTTGGCTTGCGAGAGAGAGAGGTTTTAAAACCAAGACTACTGATTTGATGATCTATGGGTATTGGGTTTTCATGGGTTCAGCTCGAGAGAGTAAATCCTAAACCCTTTTCCACACATTTATCTCGAGAGAGTGGATGGACTAAAGTGAAAAATGTTCTTAATTACTGCTTATTGGTGTTCGAGAGAAATCAATTTGATTCGGGGTAAGTTATTTGAGAGAAAGTTTATCCCCACTAAAGTCTAGCTTATTCACTGATTTACAACTATTTACTATCAATTGCAATTGCCCATTTGTCTACCTTAGCCTATAATCCAATCACATCCCAAGAACCTATCTCTTTACTTGTCTATTCGTGTTATCTATTGCTGTTGTAGTTGATAATTACAGTTAAAATCCCCATATTTGATACTTGTGTCACCCTTAATTTGAAATATGCTTTGATTCGTAAATATTTTTACCTATGATTGACTTGAACATATTTGTACTTGGCTCTTGAACCTTAAGCACGTACCACTCCCTGTGGGATTCGACCCCAACTCACTTAGTTGGGTTATATTACTGACTAACAATCGTTGGCACTTAGAATTGGAAGAAGTGTCATGATACATGAAATCACATGACAAGGAATTCAAATTGGACATACCTCATCCTAAATGTTGTTTTTGGGATATAAAATTCCCTGACTCGCAATTCAATCTTGTAAAGCATTTGGCACCTTGTAACTAGTAAAATAAGTCATCAATCCATGGAAGAGGATATTTATTATTAATAGTGACTTTATTTAGTTGTCTATAGTTGATACACATCCGCAAGGAGCCATCTTTCTTTCGAACAAAGAGCATTGGAGCACTCCATGGGGAAGTACTTGGCTTGATAAAGCCTTTATCGAGCAAGTCCTTTAGTTGTTCCTTCAATTCTCTTAGCTTTGTAGGTGCCATTCTATAGGGGGTCTCGATATAGGCTGCGTATTAGGGAGCAAGTCTATAGCAAAATCAATTTCCCTTTCTGGGGAATTCCAGGAAGATCATCAAGAAATACCATCGGAAATTCATTCACGATAGGAATTGACTGAAGAGTCGTGGGCTCCTTATTAGTATCCTTTACATGAACCATGTGGTTTATAAAACCATTAGCAATCAACTTTCAAACCCTAAGGTATGAAATAAACTTACCCTTGGGTGTAGTTGCATTACCCTTCCACTCAAGGACTAGCTCACCTGGAATGTAAAATCTGACTATCTTTGCACGACAATCAATATTAGCATACCAAGCTGCAAACCAATCCTTACCCAAGATAACATCAAAATCTAGCATAATCAACTCAACTAAATCAGCGGAGGTTGGATGATCACTAATTAACACCGTACAACCTCGATAGACATGACTAGATAAAATAGAGTCGCCAACTAGTGTAGACACCTCAACTGGTTGTGGCAATAACTTAGATTTCATGTTAATCTTACTAGTAATAAATGGAGTAATATATGAAAATGTAGAGCCAGGGTTTATCAATGCATACACAACTTGAAAAGATATCATCAATATACTTGTGATAACATCAGGGGATGCTTCAGAATCATGTCTGTATGTGAGTGCATAAAAGCGGTTTTAGCCACCGCTCGAACCTGTATCTCCTCCACCTCTCCCTCTACCATGACCTTGAGTAGACTGTGGATCTGGTCACGGGGCACGGACTGAGGGTGAAGGTGTTGTTGTGGATTCTGAAGGCTGAGCTAGATCACCTCTGCTCAATCTCGGGCACTGACTAATAAAATGTCCTTTATGCCCACAATGATACCAAGCACCTGAACCCTGTATACACTTCCCAGAATGTGGCTTACCTCACTATGTACATAAAGGAATGTGATGTCTTATCTATATGGAACGATGTTGTCGATGACCCTTAGGTTGCCCTGAGCTCTGACTTGGTCCCGACTAACTATAACGATCAAACCGCGGTCCCTGCACCTGTGGTGAGACACTACCTGCTGGCCGAGATGCATATTGATAGAATGGGGGCTTAAAATCACCATGTTTCTCCCTATAAGACCCCATAGTATGGGCCTTCTTACTCTGCTCCCTATCCCTGCGGATATCACTAATCCATTGAGAAAGGTCCTCTATAGTCTGAGCAAAAGCATGTATGCAGGAAATGTCTACATCATCCGATAGAGATGCTAACCTGCAATTCTCTTATCAGATGATCTGCAAAACTATCAACATAACAATGAACTTTGGCTCTCATGGTACGTACGATATATGGTGCATATCTCGCCAAAGAATTAAACTTGTGGCTATAATCCTTTACACTCATGTTCCCTTGCTTAAGATTAATAAATTGGTCAAGGCGGCCCTCTCTAACTTTCTGTGGCAAATAGTGGGCAAGGAAGGCCTTAGAAAAGTCCTCCCACTTTGCTGGCAAAGCATCACATCCTCTAGATCTCTCATATGCCTCATACCAAAGGGTGGATACATCATGTAGCCGAAAAGAAGCCAATTCCACAGCCTCTATGATGGAGGCATGCATCACCCTCAATACTCTGCACATATGGTCTATAAATTTCTTGGGATCCTCAGTAGGACTAGATCCCGTAAATAATAGAGGGGCCAAATGAAGAAACTCTCGTACCTTCGAACTTTCTGACCAACCTCTTCGAGTATCTACTCTTGACTCCAGTTGTCGCTCATGAATATAAACCATCCTAGTCATCAACTAAACTACCTCCCTCATCCCCTACTCCCCAGTCTCTGTTAGAGGAACAATAGGTACTGGAGGTCATGTATCCCTAGCTTCCTCAGGTGCCAATGAAACTAGTGAGACTGGGGGTACTGCATTGTAATGCCCCAAAAACTAGTGAGTAAACTAGAGAGTTCTAGAGCCTTGTATGGGAGTTTTTCATTTTTGTATAAGGGTTAAAACTTGTAAAATGATTCTCATACTTAGAATAGGGGTTTAAGGGATTAGCGCATCAGGTACGACCCCCCAAGGACCACCCAAGGGGTACTTGAGGAGGACCCTTAAAACAGCCCAAAAGCTGTCAAAAATAGCTTGGTCCACAGATGGGCACCCACACACCATAGGTGAGATTGTGGGTCGAGTCTTGACCTCCCTTGATCTCCCTAGTTCCAGTAAAGAACCACGAACCAACCAGTACATCCCATCAACCCACCCACGGTCCATGGGTGGGGATTTCGTAGGTCCAAATAGTTTTTAAGATTTTAGTTTTAGTTAGGGGTTTAGGGAATGAATTAAGTAATTAGTTAGGGGTTAGGGAGGTCAGTTAATAAGTTATTAAACCAACTATAAATACTTAATAAGACCCTCAACTAACTCAATTAATTCATTCATCTAAGAACCCACTCCCTCTCATATAATACCCTATCTAGGACCTTATTGAAGAAGAAGATGAAGAAGAAGGTCAAGTCTAGGGTTCAAGGAGCAGCCTTTTCACTTCAAATTCGTGGTGAATCTTCCTAAAATATGTTTATGTTTTCATCCATGGGTTCTTCCACCCATAGAGTCCCCTAGAATTTTCCCAAAATATGTGAAGAAGAACCCCAATCTAACTAGGGTTTCTTCCAATGTGTGGGTTTAGTTGGGTATGACTCCAATTGGTTGGATAATACTTATTTATGGTTGATTTAGAGTAGATTCATCATATTATGAAGAATTTATGTGAATTCCTTGGTTAACCCTAGAAATCAAAGTATGTGGGTTTATGCCTTGTGAAGGAAAATTGATGTTTCTTGATAGATCTTCTAGAATTGTTATCATGTATAGAATTTGTTCAAGAATAGGAATATGAAATAATGAATTGACCTATATTTATTAATGTATGATAGATCATGAATTATAGTGATTGAAATTAGGACTTTATGATGAATTATACTTAGAATTGCCTATGACTAAGGCTTGTGACTAATATATCTTGTGATCTAGCCTAGTATGATGATTGTGGAGTAAATCTTGAAAGTAGGGCTTGAAGTCATAATGTTTATCACTAGGGCTTATAGAGTAAGTCTAATATGATGAAATAGCTTGCATGAAATTGGTATAAAAAGTAGATAGAGTTGTGGTGGAAGGCTTTTACCCACATGACTTACTGAGAACAATATGAATACATGTATGTAGAATGTGAAAGGGCTTCTCACATAGAATGTTTCTAGATTTAAAGTTTAATCACCTAAAATGAATCAAAACATGTTAGAATATAATATCTTGAAGTGGTGTCATGATCCCTTCATGTATAGCTTGTTTATGTAGCATGAGTTATATGTCCTCATGGTAGTTTGGGATTGAGGAAACATACTCTCCTAAGGTTAGCTTGAATTAGCATTTGTGGGATGCTCTTCACGGTATCTTGAATTAGCATTTGTAGGATGCTCTTCATGGTAGTTCACTAGCTTGCATTAGTGTAGGCATGGTATCCTAGGATTGAGGACCTATACTCACCTAAGGGTAGCTTGAACTAGCATTGTTAGAATGTCTTCATGGTAGCATGACTTGGTTAGGCCAAGCCCATTTCATGGTAGCTTAGGATTGAGGATTCATACTCTCCTAAGGGTAGCTTAGGGTTGAGGGTTCATACTCCCCTAAGGGTAGCATGCATAATATTGAATATTTGCATGGTAGATAGGTTGGAATACTTGTATTCTTCCTTGTTAGCTTGGTTTACATGATAATGTATTTTCCACGGTAGATAGGTCTAGCCTAGTAGGGTGCTATTCTTTGATAGTCTAGAATGATAAATAGTAAGCATTGAGTAAGCTAGCCTAAAGAAGTACTTAGTGTAAATGGTAGTATGGAATGTCGTTCATACATTGCACAACTATGAATTCAAGCTACTTATGAAGTGTCCTCTTATGTGATGTATGCTTAGATTTGATTGTTTCTATAGTTTCCTTCCATGATATGATTTCCCTAAGATGGTAGTTCCTTGTCTTTATATATTAGGTCAAGAATGACACCTATGAATAGTAAGCATGAATATAGTGACTCCAATATATGCTTAGTGTGAGTGGTAATATGGGATGTCATTCATGCATTGCACAAGTGTGCCTTGAGGTTTCTTAGGAGTATAGTGCTCTTACGACATGAAAACCTAGGACTTGACTGTGAATGTGGAATATGTTCAAGAATGACCAAAAAGAGGTACTTACCTTGGATGGTATTATGGGATGATATTCTTGCCTTGCACAAGTATGCTTTGAGGTGGCCTGTGAAGTAGTTCTCTTGTAATATGAAAGACTAAAGGTTGAAGTATGCAAATATGAAAGTCTAAGTAAAGACCATGACATGAACTTGATGTATCTCCTATGCTCATGAACTATGTCTTATGTTGACTTATGATTATATGATGCTTATGTTGGAGATTATGCTATGACTATGTTATTATCTCTTATGCTTATGTCTTATGTTGACTAACCATTTTGATATGCTCTTATAATGTTGTGCTAGCTATCATACCTGGTACATTTTTTAATAATGCATACTTTGCCTACATTTTAATCAAAAGTAGGGTTTCAGAGATTGAGTTCCTTTGAAGGCTAGGTTTCCAGGGAGCAAGAAGAGTTAAAGATTTGGTGAGTCCTCATAGCTTCGAGGACAAACACATTATTTCCTTTATGTCATTTCTTTATGTTTTAAACTTTGTATGGGCTGCGTCCCAAGACTTTATTTCAAGAGTTTAATAGATTGTTTGAGACAAAAGAGTAGTAAAGACCTCCACTTGGTTTAGGAAAATGTTTTAGATTGTATGGATAGAAGAAGTTTTAAATTTTCTATACTTTTCTATTTATCTTATGTTATGATATGCTAAGGGCTTGTATGAGACCCCTTCGGGGTCAAGCACGCCATGTTACACTTAGGGTATACCCTTGGGTCGTGACATACTTGGTAATCAGAGATTGTCTTAAACTACATCTAGTAGAGTCTTGTTCATAAATGTGAAGTGCGCCACATTTATGAATAGGATGATATTGGATGTTTAGGAAATATCACTTCTTTATTTTCTTAGTCGTGCCATAGATTTTGGATTTAGTAGGCCTTTCTTCTAATCTGTTCTCGTTGTTTTTCAGGGTATGTCCAATACAAGGGCTAATGCTAGGAGAGATGATGAAGACAATGGAGAACAAGCGGTTCCTCCCCAAGTTCCACACCAAGCTCCTCCTCAAGCTCAAAATGACCCGCCAATTGTGAATGTCACTCTTGCAGATTTTAGGGCTTCTATGCAATTGTTGGCTGAAGCCTTGACAGCGCAAGCCAATAGAGAGGTTATGGCTCCAAGGTGGAAGAGGATCTGAATTGGTTCATAGATGAGGTTTATAAGACACCTGCTATCATGGGGGTAACTTCGAGAGAGAAAATGGAACTAGCCACTTATCAATTGAAGGATGTTGCTCAAATATGGTATGAACAATGGAAAGATAGTAGGCCGGTAGAAGTAGGTCCTATAGAGTGGGAAGTGTTTAAGGAGGCATTTCTAGATAGGTTCTTTCCACGGGAGTTGAGGGAAGCCAAGGTGGGACAGTTCATCAACCTTAAGCAAGGTAGTATAAGTGTTAAGGATTATTCCTTGAAATTCACTCTATTGTCTAAGTATGCTCCATCTATGGTAGCAAGTCCAAGGGATATGATGAATATATATGTGATGGGGGTGTCCAAGTTAGTATCAAAAGAATGTTGTACGACAATGCTCCATGATGATATGGATATCTCACGTCTTATGGTGTATGCCCAACAAATGGAGAAAGATAAGATTGATGAGGCAAGATCTAAGGATCAAAAGAGGTATAGGATGGAAGATGATAAGTCTTTTCATGATGGGTCCGATGGACATGGTCGTTCTAGGAATTGACAAAAGTTTTCGGGACAAGGCTTTTCTAATGCTCCTAAGCATAAGGATGAGAGGGTGTCTACCCCAGTCCACAAGGGAAAGTAATGAGTCCTTATGACCCACTTGGCTAGGTGTGGTAAGAGAAATGAAGGTAGGTGTTTAGCCGGTAGAGAAGGTTGCTATAGTTATGGTGAGAGTTGCCACATGAAGAAAGATTGTCCAAAGGCAAAGGCTACAATAAGAGAGAGTAAGAAAGTTTCCACTAGTAGTGGGGAGGTAGAGCCTCAAAAGAAGAATAGGTTTTATGCTCTCCAATTAGTGTAGGTATGGTATCCTAGGATTGAGGACCTATACTCACCTAAGGGTAGCTTGAACTAGCATTGTTAGAATGCCTTCATGGTAGCATGACTTGGTTAGGCCAAGACCATTTCATGGTAGCTTAGGATTGAGGATTCATACTCTCCTAAGGGTAGCTTAGGGTTGAGGGTTCATACTCCCCTAAGGGTAGCATGCATAATATTGAATATTTGCATGGTAGATAGGTTGGAATACTTGTATTCTTCCTTAGCTTGGTTTACAAGATAGTGTATTTTCCATGGTAGATAGGTCTAGCCTAGTAGGGTGCTATTCTTTGATAGTCTAGAATGATAAATAGTAAGCATTGAGTAAGCTAGCCTAAAGAAGTACTTAGTGTGAATGGTAGTATGGAATGTCGTTCATACATTGCACAACTATGAATTCAAGCTACTTAGGAAGTGTCCTCTTATGTGATGTATGCTTAGATTTGATTGTTTCTATAGTTTCCTTCCATGATATGATTTCCCTAAGATGGTAGTTCCTTGTCTATATATATTAGGTCAAGAATGACACCTATGAATAGTAAGCATGAATATAGTGACTCCAATATATGCTTTGTGTGAGTGGTAATATGGGATGCCATTCATGCATTGCACAAGTGTGCCTTGAGGTTTCTTAGGAGTATAGTGCTCTTATGACATGAAAACCTAGGACTTGACTGTGAATGTGGAATATGTTCAAGAATGACCAAAAAAAGGTACTTACCTTGGATGGTATTATGGGATGATATTCTTGCCTTGCACAAGTATGCTTTGAGGTGGCTTGTGAAGTAGTTCTCTTGTAATAAGAAAGACTAAAGGTTGAAGTATGCAAATATGAAAGTCTAAGTAAAGACCATGACATGAACTTGATGTATCTCCTATGCTCATGAACTATGTCTTATGTTGACTTATGATTATATGATGCTTATGTTGGAGATTATGCTATGACTATGTTATTATCTCTTATGCTTATGTCTTATGTTGACTAACCATTTTGATATGCTCTTATAATGTTGTGCTAGCTATCATACCTGGTACATTTTGTAATAATGCATACTTTGCCTACATTTTAATCAAATGTAGGGTTTCAGAGATTGAGTTCCTTTGAAGGCTAGGTTTCCAGGGAGCAAGAAGAGTTAAAGATTTGGTGAGTCCTCATAGCTTCGAGGACAAACACATTATTTCCTTTATGTCATTTCTTTATGTTTTAAACTTTGTATGGGTTGCGTCCCAAGACTTTATTTCAAGAGTTTAATAGATTGTTTGAGACAAAAGAGTAGTAAAGACCTCCACTTGGTTTAGGAAAATGTTTTAGATTGTATGGATAGAAGAAGTTTTAAATTTTCTATACTTTTCTATTTATCTTATGTTATGATATGCTAAGGGCTTGTATGAGACTCCTTCGGGGTCAAGTACGCCATGTTACACCTATGGTATACACTTGGGTCGTGACATGCATCTCTTCGAGCTTCAACAGGTGCTCGGGAAGCTGGTACTAGGGGTATTTGAGATTCACTCTGTTCCTCCTGGGAAATCTATCCCTTTGACCCAGTGGAGAACGGCTAGTACCTTCCATTGGATCCATACCTATCTCTCGATATCCCATATCTGGAGCGAGTGTAGCCTATTAGATAAGAAACATAAAGGAAAATTTAGATTTCAAATGTTTTAATACTTTTTCTCTATAACACGATCTATCAGTTTAATGAAATGTAGCCATTTCTAAATGCCCTGTAGCCTCTTAATTATAAGTGTGGTGCACAACACTCCCATAAACAAGACTCTACTAGACACGACTTGTGGACCCCCCGAGATACGACCTGCTCTTATATCAAGTTTTTCATGCCCTGATATAGGGGGTGTACCTGACACTCGATACCCTATTAGATCGAGTTACCCACTAAAATATACTAGCTAACCAAACTGTGAGACAAAAATATTGGACAGCAGAACCCCTAAGAATTGAAGTCTGAACTTGAAGGTCATGACCTGAATGAGAATAAACCATACAAACAATGGTAGACAATCTAAAAGAATAAATATGTACTAGCTTGCCGATGAGGCCACAATAAAAGACATACCTACTTACACACACATATGTATACATGCCAAGTCTATGGGCTGGAGATTGAAATATACAAAAGAAAACCCAGAATAATGTGTCCACAATAGCCTCTATGAGTGAAATAAACACTGTCAGTACAAGGCCTTGACTATACCCAAACTGTACAACAAACGTAAACATCATCTAATATCCCCAGGAAAGGATGGATCTTACCAACTCACATCTGAACCTGAATCCTACCAAGTGGGTCGATCAGAATCCCTGTCTAAGCCTGATTGCACAAAACAAAAAGCAGCGTCCCTAGGCAATGGGACGTCAGTACGAATGAAAATGTACTGGTATGTAAAGCAGAGAGTAGAACCTAATATGTTCTTCCAACTAAGCTTGAAAAGTTAACTCGGATTTTAGAAAAATAACCTTAGCTTGCAGATATTCATAACAAGTTTAAGGTGATTTACTTAGTTCCTATACTCGGTTTCTAGATAATTTATAAAAGAAGTATTTCAAAAATCAAGTGTTCAAATAGTTTAAACATTTAAGTTATATTTGAGAGTTTTAAAGATCGTGAGTTACTTTAAATTTTTTTCATAATAACATTACTGGGGAAAGAGAGCTGGTTACAAATAACAAGGGTCTCCCGTGATATTTTAATTCATCACCAAAAGAAGAATAAAAATTCATACATGCAGACATATAATCAAGGAAACCAATAAAATGATATGTAGATGTCGAATACTCTATTTATCCGAACAAGTGGAATATCAAATTAATAGAATCATGAAAATAATTTAGCGGAGATCTCAATGCCTTTCACCGAAGGTCTTTCAAGCAAGCACATTTGGCATTTTATGAATTTCCCAGGAGTGGTGCTAAAATGAGGGATATAGATTAGCCTTAACATACATTTCCAATGAACGCTAGAGTGCAAGTAGTTTCTTCTTAAAAGTTGTTCCTTATGTCCTAAGCTTCATAAACACTATATATATATATACACAGCTGGTATTCACCTATAAACAATTCATAATTGAGCTTAAATTGGCAGATTTTCCATATGGCCCCAACTTGACGAAATGTCTGTAAAACTTCATAAAAACAATCATAAAAGAGTCCCGAGATGATTGCCTTAGCAAACAAAGTGTAAACCATGAAGAAACACCAATAACTACAAATTTATATCTTCAAAAACTAGCTCCAAACGCAGCTAATAGAAGGGGAAAATGATTGTTGTGTAAAGATTACGTTTCTAGGCACGGGGGAAATCTTTAATGGTAGAAATCGTCAAAAACTAACCTTCATCATGCAAGAACTCTATTAGAACCCTCTCTTAAGCTTTATTTTTGGTTAGGGAGTGAAACTAAATGTTTTTATGGCTTAAAACATTGAGTAAGCCGACATACCATATTTTGACCCGACACGGATCACGACTCGGATACTATCCAACCATTCCGTAGTAAAACTCTCATAACTTTTTACTCTAATATCGGTTGGATACGCAGTTTTGTGTGTTACAAACTAGACTCGTAGGCCTTTGATTTAATAGGTCATGGGACGTCTAACTCTTTACATATTGGGAGAAAACATCCAAGACATTTGACCCAAAGTTAAGAAAATATTATTAGAGAAACTTCGAAAAGTTTTGTTGACCTTAGTTTCGCTAATTTTCTTGACTTCAAAACTTAACATACGACCCTTGTGCTATTATAATACCTCATAACACACTATTCTTAGCATGTTAGTCACCCATAGTCTTATCCCCAAGGTATGGGATAATTTAAACCTTTCAAACAGGAAAAGTTCTACCCGAGACATATCTTTAATCCTTAACTTCGTTTGAGGGGTCCATTTGACCTAAAACTTTTGTTAAGATATTGCAAACCATTTGCAATATTAATCTCCAATTTACGATACCAAGTCATATACACCTCATATAACCATGCTATACTGCGGCACACATATTATGCAAGAATAGAGAAAAAAGTAATGGATCTTACAATTTAATTGATTACTTTATGACGTTTTACGCATGAATTAAAGTAATTGCATGTTTTAAGTTGATTTTCCATGAACCCATGCATAAACTATGTTTTCTAAGCTATGTTGATATAATGTGGGTCTTGAACTATAAAAGATTAATTTATGAAAATATGAATGTCTTCTCTTTATAAAATAGATGTAAATGAATTTGAAGATGCTTTGACTTTGAAATATGATGAAGCTTATGAATTATAGAAAAGAATGCATGTTCATGAAAGTATGTTTATGACTCAAGAAGGCTTATAGATGAGATTGTCTATATGTCCTATGAAGCTTGGCCACATGACATGAATGATATCTAGATTTGCCTTCAATGCTTTTTGGGCTATTTTCCTAAATTAGGTATTAATTAGTATGGTATCCGGATATGCCATAAATGATTATAGGACACGATTTCAAAACTATTTTCATTACTATTAGTATGGCATCTCTAGCATGAAGTGAATGAATATGGGTCTTAAAAGCTAATATGAAAAGATCATGGGCAGTGAAAGGTTTTCTCATGCATGGTCTAAGGAGATATCCTATGATAAGACAAGTGGCGACTACCCATGTCTATTAAAGATAAGACAAGTTAAAGATTAATAACTACTTTGTGGGATTTATGCTTAGCATCGAGAGGATATTGAGATGGAAGCTCTTCCATGTTTGACGTTGGGTTTTCTAGAAGCAATCTCCTTATCCCTTACCTATGTGCCCCCATAGGATGATTGTCTAGGTAGACATTAGCTAGTGGATCCACTTTAGTTTAGATTCATGGTTCTACCTTGGCAAGTACGGCAACCCTTTTTGGTGTGGGAGACACCGATAGATCATGTTATAGCTCACATGGTCTTTATGTCGGTTTATACTAATTTCCACAATAATAATGAACTAAGGTGACTTCAATAAGTATCTCACATGTGTTCAAACACGGTTTTACTTGCATTGATCATGATTTCATTTTATGTTTTCTAACATTCTTATCTTATGTTTGACTTGCTCTTTGCATATCATGAAAATGTCCTTTTTAGGATGATTTCATAATCTTATGCATGGTTATCATACTTAGTGCATTTTTATACTAGCGCATACTTTTGCCTGTATTTCCCAAAATGTAGGGACCGAGCTTACAAATTCACACTTTTGTGGCTAGGGATCTATATAGAAGATTGAAAAATGGTGAGTCTTTCCAAGGACCAAGCCTTTAATTTGTTTATGTCTTTATATTTCAATTTTTAACTTGATGTACTGGTTACGTCCTCATTTCTTCTTATGTACTAGATGGCTTTGAGACAATGTTTAGACTTCTACTTTTCTCTATAAAACTATTATATGTTGAAACTGTGTTTTAAATCTTTTAAACTCTATTATCTTGTATAGTGTATTCTAAATGTCTTGTATGAGGCCTTTCAAGGTCTTGCACTCCATATTACGCCTAGGGGCTACCTTGGGTTATGACACCTTCCTTCACCGACTTACCTTGCATATTTTCAAAAGTGAACACTAGCAGTTTAGGCTAGGTCTAATCGCGTTGGGTGATCCGTCTACTGAACTAGGCGACCTATATTTGGTAGTTTTCACTTTTTAACATTTTTGGCCTCTTTTGCATAGATTCATCTTTGCCTTGTCCTTTGACCTTCATAAAAGCAAAACATCAAAATATCATTAAATAAGGACATAACTAGGCATTGAGGATGTTATTTGTTGAATTAGAATGCCTCAAATTAGTTAAAATCTCAACTTCATCAGGAAATAGATTCTGAAACTCCTACTCTTTAGTCAGTTCCAATTGTAAATATGTTTCTGGAAATGTTTCCCAGTGATCTTTTTGGTATTCCTCCCGAAAGAGAAATAACCTTCGGTATTGACCTTCTCCTAGATACACAACTTATTTCTATTCCTTCTTATTGTATGGCCACAACAAAACTTAAGGAATCAAAGGATCAATTGAAAGATTTGTTAGATAAGGGTTTTATTAGTCTGAGTATCTCTCCATGGGGTGCTCTAGTATTATTTTTTTTAAAGAAGGATGGTTCCCTCTGAATGTGCATTGACAATCGACAATTGAATAAGGTAACAATACATAATAACTATCTTATTCCAATGATAGATTATTTTTTTGATCAACTCCAAGGAGTGAGTTAGTTCTCTAAGATTAATCTTTGGTTGGGTTATCAATTATTGAGGGTAAAGGAGAAGGACATTCATAAGATGACTTTTTGAACTCAATTTGGTCACTATGAGTTTTTAGTGATGTCTTTTGGTTTGACTAATGCCCCGATGATGTTCATGGATTTGATGAATAAGGTATTCAAGTAATATCTTGACATGTTCATGATTGTGTTCATTGATGATATTTTGATTTACTCTCTGAGTGACGATGAGTATATTGAGCATTTAAGAATTGTATTGGAAATTCTCAAGGATCGGGAATTGTATGGTAAATTTAGAAAATGTGAGTTTTGCTTGAGATCCATTTCTTTTCTTGGACATATTATCTCCGGTGAAGGTATTCGAGTTTATCCTAAGAAGACCGAGGTGGTTATGAATTGGCATAAATATTTGCTTGCTTCAGATATTTGGAGTTTATAGGATTTAGATTGTTTACTCTAAAGATTTTGAGACATTACCTATATGGTGTTCATGTAGATTTGTTTACCAACCACAAGAGCTTTAAATATGTGTTCACTGAAAAGGACTTAAATCATTGCCAAACAAGGTGGCTTGAGTTATTGAAATATTATGACATGAATGTCCTTTATCATCCTTGTAAGATAAATATAGTGGTGGATGCTCTAAGTAGGCTATCGATAAGTAGTGTTTCTCATGCTGATGATGGTAAGAAGAGTTATTTCTTGATGTTTATAAATTGGCACGATTGATTGTTCTCTTGGTTGATTCTAATGAAGTGTGATTTTTCTAAATGGTTCGAATCATCTCTTCTATCGAATATGAAGGCTAAGCAAGATCTTGATCCAGTTATTGTTGATTTGAAGAAGTCAATATCCCAAATATCTATTGAGTATTTCTCCTAAGGGGAGATGGTGTCCTTCGTTACCAAGGTTGATTATGTATTCTGAATATTGATGAGTTGAAGAATTAAATTTTGAAAGAAGCTCCTAATTCTCGATATTCTATTCACCCAGGAGCAACCAAAATGTACCGTTATTTACAAAAAGTCTATTGGTGGAATGAGATGAAGAAAGGTATCACAAAATTAGTGGCTAAATGTGTAAATTGACAACAAGTGAAAGTTCTATATAAGAAACCTGGTGGTTTGACTCAAGATAGCATTCATTATTTGAAATGGGAAGATTGAATATGGACTCCATTACAGGTTTACCTCGTACCTGTCGCCAGTTTGACTTGATTTGGGTAGTTGTGGATTAAATGACAAAATCGACTCACTTTCTTCCTATAAAGACTTCATATTAGGACAATGATTATGCATAGCTTTACATTCAGGAAATGTTGAGATTACATGGAGTGCCCTAATCTATTATCTCCGACCGTGGTACTCAATTTACGTTTCAATTTTGGAAGACATTCCAGAATGGTCTTGGTACTCAAGTGAAGCTTAGAACAACTTTTCATCCATAGACCGATGGACAAGGTGAGTGTACAATCTAGACCGATGGACAAGGTGATTGGAAAGACCATTTGCCTTTAATCGAGTTATCTTATAATAAAAGATATCATTTTATTATTGGGATGACTCTATTTGAGACACTTTACGGTAGGAGGTGTAGGTCTCCTAATTGTTGGTTTGAAGGTTGTGAGATCATCTTGATAGGGCCTGAGTTGTTGCATAAGGCTATGTAAAAGGTTCAATTTATTTATGGGAGGTTGAAAATGACTCAAAGTCATCAAAAGTCCTATGCTACTGTTAGAATAAGAGATCTTGAATTTGATGTTGTTAATTGGTTTTACATAAAAGTTTCACCCATGAAAGGTGTGATGAGATTTGGAAAGAAAGGAATGTTTAGACCCCGATATGTTGGCCCATATCAGATTTTGAGACATATTGGGGTGGTTGTTTATGAATTGAAGTTACCTAATGATTTATCTTTGGTACATCCGATATTCCATGTCTCTTTGTTGAAAAACTGTGTTGGGGATTCGACGTCCAACTTGCCTTTGGAAAGTTTAGGAGTTAAGGAAACATTTTAAGAGGTTCCGGTTGAGATTCAAGACTGTCAAGTTCTTAAGTTGAGAAATAAAGAGGTTGGTTTCATGCAAGTTCTTTTAAAGGATCAACAGGTTGAGGGTGCTACTTGGGAGCCGAAGCCGATACGATGTCCAAGTATCCTCATCTCTTTCACTCTACTCAGATTCTAGCTTGAGGTAGTAGTTCCTCATGGGTTATTCTTTCATATTCATGAGTTTTAGTCATTCTTATGTTTCCATAAAGGTCGTAGAAGGCATCCATAGGAACAAAGTTAAGTTTTTGGAAAATTCAAGTGCTAGTAAGTTGCTCTACGATTGACTAGGGTGAGGTGTAGAATGAATTACAGCCCATAAAAAGTGCCCGCAGGATTGATCTAAACCTAGTGAAATTTTGGGCTTAAAGTTGAGGTCTACGGATGGGGTTTACAGAATGTAGAAAAGGTTTCGTTGAAAGTGGGTTAAATGTTAAGGTCATGTACTTGTTTCTAAGGTTGACCAGTACAGTCCGTAGACCACAGGTCCAAATCGTAGACCTATTCTGACAGTTTTAAATGAGGGTGTTTTGGTCTTTTCCTACCTACCCAACCCCTAACTATGTCTTTTTGACCCTATAATTACCTCTAGAACTGAACGTACTCTTCAAAAATACCCAAATCCCTCCCATTCACTAAGCCTCTCAAATTCTCTCAATGGTTTCTTCCTCAAACTCTCTCTCTATCTCTCAAGGTTGAAGTTAGGATTTCATCAAACTTCAAAACTTTTCTCACCATTGCTAGGGATTTGATTACCCAAGGTATGCAGTATTGTACCAATAGATCCCTTTCATCCATTGGGTCCCAAAAGAATTTCAATCCTTAATTCAACTTTACCCGATTCAGTTAGGGTTTATGTCAATATCCATGGGTCCTTTTTATTAAGGTTTAATTTATGTTATTCTATCTTATCAATAATAATTTAACCTAATTACATGATATATAATTGATTTCATATAGACTCATGTTTTATGCTTTGATTTTCACCTGTGAACTATAAACTATGATCATAGATTCATAATGGATTTTGTGCATGAATGATTTAAGGATGCTTTTAAGTTAAGTATCAATGATTGGTGAAAGTTTTTCTCATAACTTTAAAGGAGATCATGATTTAAGATGCTTAGGAAGGTAAGTGTCTATATGAAAAAGTTTATGAAAACACTGTTTTGAAATGAGCTACTCTTATACGACTTCATAATTTGGATTGGTATTTTGATTATTGCCTTTCCTAGTGTTATGCTTTGAAGATTGAATTCATCTATTCCTGTGGGATTTTACTTAGCACCGAGATGACTTTGAGGTGAAGGCTAAAAAACGGAAGCCTCTAGTTACAATTTCTAATCCCAAACTATGTTCCCCCCCATAGGATTGTCTTAAGTGACTCAGCTAATTGATCCACATAGCATACATGATATAATACGGAACTCTACCTTGGCAAGTGGACTCTCCATTTTTGGTGTAGGAGTTACATCAAATTCCATGTTGTAGCTCGTGTGGTCTATTGTTAGTTAAAGGTAATTTCCCACAAAAGAACTAACATTTTCTTAAAGCTTCATTATGTCATTTTATTAATGCTTGACCTTGTCTCATGGTTTTATGTCTTTGTTTTCTATGGTTTTAAACGTTTTACTTGGTCATGCATTACATTTTTTAAGCCTATTAAGATATCATGTCTATGTTGATGCATTTTTCTTCATACTTAGTACATTCCATGTACTAATGCATACTTTGCCTAAATTGACTATAACATAGGGTCAGACACTTCTTCTCCCGCTCGTGGATAGATTTGAATTGCTTGTAGCTATCGGATTTGGTGAGTCTTCATACTCTGAGAGAAAAGGCATGAAGAATTTTTATTGCTTTCATTGTTTACACTTGAGACTTTGTACGTGGTGTATGTGATGAGTGCCAACCACTCTTATGATGTGTTAGAATGTCTTGTCAAGAGATATTTATGATTCCACAGTTATGTTCGAACTTTCCTTTATGATATAAGATGTCTTACTTAAACTCTCTTATTGTACATTCTATTGTGTTGTATGTAAGTTAAGTGGATTATGTAGGGCCTCTCGGGGTCCTATACGACATGTCAAGTCTAGGGTATACTTTTGGTCATGATGGGAAGAATGATTAATGGTTTAGGATTTAAAATGGTGGGGGACTAGGATAACACTCAAATTATCCTAAAAACAATAAGAAGAGTAAGCGGTCATCATAAATAAAAATACCCAAAGATGATTTGGGGTCAAATCCCACAAGGAGTAATTTAGTGATTAGATTAAACTAGGAAATTAAGAATTTAAATCGATTCGTTGTAGTAATTAGAACAAATGAATGGATGATTCATCCAAATTTACTAAAACAGTTTTAGAATTAATTATCACGATTTAACTAAAAATAGGGTCTTAAATAAGTAAGAGACAATCTAGGGGTGTGGGGATTGGTATCAATAACAAATAAGGGTACAAGTGCTTGCTCATTAATGCTAGAGAAACATGGATAAGATAGGTAATGTTCAATGACACTTATCTTTTTTCCGTCTCATATCATCGTATCATTGAATCTCATTTTTATCTCATCTATGCGAATCACAAATCAACCCATCACCTTAGTAAAATCTCTCTTTCGAGCAAATTTGGGATCTAAAATTGAACCAATTTTTTTCTTTCGAGGGAACTACAGAAATATAACCTAAATTGCATGCATCATTTATTTACCCAGATCAATAGATCTATTGTGAGCATCAATCAAACATCTGGACTAGGATGAAGTTTGCATCCTTAATCAATAAATTAACTTCATGCTAAATAACTCAAAACCGTGGATAGATATCAGTAAAACAAAGAAAGGCATAATACCCACAAAATTAAATCAACACAAAACCCCATAATCACACCCCTTAATTTTGGATTTTAGCCAAGCATCATAAAAAGGAAAGAATTATACCAACGATGTTTTCAGCCATCAATGTGTTGGTGATAAATAATAATCTTCAACATCAACTTCAATTTCAACCTTCAATTGTCAATTACAATAGTGTTTAAAAAATTCCAAAACTAAGTAGTCTCAAAGTCCATTTCTCAGTATCCACAACTATAAATAAAAAGTATAGGAGAACGATGAATTTTTGAAAAGTGAAGCACTTTTTTTTTCTCTCTCCTTTGGGCTATTTATAGTTTCACGAATATTAGATCGAAATTCTATGCATGATACGTTAGGCGACATTAGTCAAGCTCTCCTTCTGATTTGGCAGATCATTATTTGTTCTTCAGCTCGCCCTTGATTTACTTTAGGTTTCAGGTGTTTGAACCTCAGTTGATGTGTACTCGATCGAGTCTTCCTTTCCCATTCAGTAAATTGCTGATTTATCACTGTCTTCGCTCATTCATCCTTCATTTTAACTCAAGACTCTTTCAGCTCTGGCGATGAACTTCTTATTCGCCCAGAAATACCATTTCTACTTTAGTTTGCCGACATGCCTTGAATATTTTTTAAAACCTGCACACTGTAATATTAGGCATGGTCTTGCCAATTTGGCGTTCCACCCTTTTGGTTAGGCTATTGCCACTCAGAAGTTTATACTCTTTTTAATATTTTAGCCTTTTTTTCATGCATTCATCCATGTCTTGTCCTTTAGCCTTCATAACTGCAAAATATTAAAATATCATCATATAATGACATTAATAAGCATTGACGACACTACTAGTTGAACTAAATAGGCCTCAAATGACTAGATATCTACCACTCATCGGCACCCTCAACTTAAGCTTTTATGTGGCCTCAAATATATCAAGAACACAATTTGTTCAACAAGGATGTCTAAAAGAGTTTTCAATGTGTGTTAACCTGCAAGTGTCACTAAAGGACTACCAACAAGTATTTTCAATATCTCAATCATGCTCAAAAATCTTCAAATGATGACTAGCCAATATCAATACAATATCAATCTCAGTCATGCTCTCCAATAATGCAAAACCATTCTTCAACAAAAGCATTTAAGTCCCCTCACATCGATAACGATTCCATTCCCTAACAAAGTACATCAATAGAGAAGTTAGGAATCAATACAACTCTAGATCTCCAAAAGAGAAATACATTCATGCTTCATCCTATAGGTTTGCCCATATTTTCCAATCATCACACAACTTAGTTTAAGCAAGATCTCAAGGGTCTTTTAGGCTTGTAATGAGGCTGAAGGTAAAGGTATGGTCAATTTTACTGAGTGATTTCACCTTTTCGAAGCATTGTTGAACTCATCTTCACCTTTTCTGAACTTACTTTCATTCTTTTCATTTGGAGGCTCAAACCTCAAGTTTTTACTCAATTAGATTAGGTGAACTCATGTGAGCTCGCCAAATCTGACAGTGCACAATTATATTGAACTCGAGCAAGATACTTGGAGTTATCTCCAACTCGGCGATATGTCGAATTGGTTTTGGGGGGCTAAGACAAGTTTGTTGAAAGTAACAATGAAAAATTAAAAATAATAGGCACAAAGGGCGATGTCCACTCCCACTTGGTAATATGTTGAGGGGGTTTCAGTGGACTAACAGAAGCCTAACAAATGGGACAATACCCAGGTCACATATTAATGCAAAAAAGGCGGGATGGGACTTACTCGGTGACTAACCTAATTTCCTTGGCAATCTAAGACAAGCCCACCGAATAGGTAGTGTTTAGCCCAATGCTTATTTTGAAAAATTCAACCACAATAGGCAAGCATACCGATAACGCTCAGATCACCCTCCAAAATTAATTGAAGGAGTTAGCGATTGTAGTCACTAAAAACCTAATGAAGAGTCAGAGTCGAATCCCATAGGGAATGGTATATCGTAGAGAAATCCTTCTCAACTAATTTGTACTTTAAATTAGATCGTTTATAATAGTCAGAACAATTGGGAGGATTGTACCACAAACTTAATATAAAGCTTTTGTTATCAATTATCACAATTAAACTAAAATTCGAATGAAATCAAGAGTTAACAAGCAATTTAGAGGTGTGGGGATTGGAATTCAACGTCATATAGGGGTGATTGTGTTGCTCTATAGTGATGAACTTTCATGAATAGGGTAAGTCATCGTCATTGATGTTAATCATCTTTCGATCTCAAAGCATCTATGCATAGAATCTCCTTTTGTTCTCATCTATATGCCATTTCTAAACAACCCATTACATTATTCTACTCTCTTTCAAGAATAGGGAAAATAGATCTAACCCATAACCTCTCTTTCAAGAAAGCCATAGACATCAAATCTAAATTGCTAGTATTGAGCTAATTACCCACTCTAATTAATCTCTTTTGAGAATGAAGCGGAGATCAGAAGTCGGAATTAAATTTGCAACCTTAACCTATAAGTTGAACCCATGGTAATTAGACCAAATCCATGCATGAACAATAAAAAAAAAGCATAGCACATTACCCACTTCATTAAATCAACACCCAACCCCATGTGAAAAGTGTTCTTCAAAACTCTAACTCAAAACTCTCAAACTTGAACTCAGTATTCGAACATCATAAAAATGGTATCCTTTGGGTTATTTATAGTCTCCCAAAAGTTGGCCTAAAATCAACTTCATCAAGGACTCGGTGACGTTAGTCGGCTTTACCAAACCTGATCGGCAACTCACATTTCGCTCCTCAATTCACCTTGTGATGTTTTAGGCTTCAGGTGTTTGAACCTTAGTTGACAAACTCGATCGAGTCAGCCTTCACCATTTGAGCATTAAATTATTACCTTGCACATTGTCACTTTGGACGGTGTGCATCAAGACCACCATTCTAACATGGTGCATCCTCTGGAGTTTTCCGACCTTCTTTGGTAGACGCAAGTGCTATGCACTGTCAATTTAGGCGAGGATATGCTCAGTTAGCAATTTGTCCTTCATGTTAGGCGATCAACAATGTTCACTTTGCACTTCTTTTTGTATTTTTGGCCATTCTTTCAAACTTCAGTCCTTTCCTCGTTCAATTGCCTTCCTTGCTGCAAATCATCAATATTTGATTAGAAAAGGACTAAGTTAGGCATTGAGTACAATATATATTGAGCTAAATGGATCTTAAATGAGTGCAAATCTACCACTCATCAACGCCCCCAACTTAAACTTTTGATTGTCCTCAAGTAAATCACGAACACAATAAGATCAATAAGGGTGTCTACAACAGTACTAAATGAGATCTAGTATGCAAGCTTCATAGCAAGATTACTCTTCAACATCATGTTACCCTAAATCATGATCAAAAAGCTTCAAATGATTACTAGCTATTCTCAACACAAGCTCAAGCTCACTTTAGCTTCTTGTCTAATGCAAGAACATGTTTCAACAAATGCATTCATAAGCCCTCACATAAAGAACGATTTTATGATATCACAAAGCAAATAAACAAAGGTAATAGGAATCAATGCAACTCTCACTCTCTCAAAAGAGAAACACATGCAAGCTTTGTCCCATAGGTTTCCCCATATTTTCTAATCGCCAAATGGCCTAGTTCATGTAAGATCTCAAGGGTCTATTTTGCTTGTAATAGAGCTGAAGGTTAAGATATGGTCAATTTAGATTGATGAATTATACCTTTTCAAAACAGTGTTTCAATCATCATCACATCTTCTCAAGTTCTTTTTCTTCTTTTCAATTTGAGAACTCAAATCTTGACTCTCCACTCAATTTATTTGGAACTCCTCTTTATTATTCACTTATCTTTTTCATCTTTAGTTTTCCAAGCTATTTCCATCTAATTGATGATATATACACACATTTTTTTTATAAGGAGGGGTTCCTTCTTCTTGCAAAACTTTCAGATTTGAGTCTCATTTCTTCTTCCTTTTGCCTTTCATCGGCTTTCATTCATCCTTCCTTTCCACACCCAACCTAAGTTCACTTTTTAATCAACGCAATGCTTCAAAAAGATTTTTTTCATGAGAATGTAGGGATAATTTGGCTCAAGAAGCTTCTATTGGTTGTCAACAAATAAGTTAGGCTTAAATGGTGCCAACATGGATTCACACCCTCACAAGGTTGTCACAAAAGTCTTTATGGACAATTTGGTTCCCTCATTATATTTTCGTGTAAGATCATGACTCACATTTACCAAGATTTACACAATTGGACTAATAAGGAGAATTCTAGGACTCCACATGCATGCTTTCAAGTAAAACCTCACCACACGTGGAACTTCGAAATACACTCATTTAGCACATCCTGAAAAGATCAAAAGTGTACGTGTGATGTTAACTGGAAGAGTCACATCAAAATGTAGCTAGTCAAGAAAAGATTCAAAGAGATCACTCAAAGGTGTAACCACATCTATTTCGTTCTCACAACACCAACACTACACATCATGCTCATAATAAGTACTATTCAAGACATCGATATTGAAAAAAATTGATTCTCAAATTGTTATCAATGAAAACTTCAAGCATTTCACAATTTGATCTCATTGGGGGTTGCAACATTGAGGGAGAACAAGATAGAAGTAAAGAAACACATAATTTCCCAAAAGATTACTATAATATAAACATGAAACTACAGTTGTTCAAAATACGAAATAACAAAATACAAGAAAAAAGGGAATACTGGCACGAAGGCGCTCACCCCACATAAAAAATAGACAATAGTGTCTTCAATGCAAAATAAATAAAAGTACTGGGAGGCTGAGAGAAAGGGTCCCCAGAAAGGCTATGTCTGTGTTGTACTCTCATCTGGAGTCTCGGGAGGTGAAGCCTTAAGAGGGGCATCAATGCCAGGCAATAGGATCACTGGAGGTGGCATGTGAGGCTCAACAGGGGCATTAGTGTCAGTCTCAACAACAAGAGGTATGGTAGAGTATGGAGTGACTCCACTAGACCCAACATCTAAAGTCTCTTGGGGATATCTCTCTAGTGTAGCCTAAACAATAACCTCCATGTTCTCATATGACTCAGTCAATGCCTCAGTAATCCCATGCTCTTTAGCTCTCAACTCCTCTTAATCAGTATCCTTGGCCAACTCCTCATCGGATCTCTCACTCTCATCATTAGTAGCAACCTCAAGAACAGTAGAGAAAGGCACAACCCTAGGCATCTCAGGTGCATCTGGAAGGGGAACCTCACCTTAAAGTGTGGAGATGTCCATTGACTCTATATGGACCACCTCTTCCGTTAAAGTAGCAACCTCAACCCTAAGGGTGTCTTAAGCAATAGAACTACCATCGACCTTCTCCTGAGCCTCAATCCTCATAGTCAGATCATCCAGCCTCACAGTGTGGCTCTCTATCATCCCCTTACACTTGAGCACCCACTTAGTCAAATGGGCCAAGTCCTTCTGAATGGCCTAGTCAATGAGCATGGGCAAGTCCTTCTCATCTTGGGAAGTTCAAACATCCGCTGACAGGGCAAGGCGACGCATCTGATATATCTTTACTTGGGTAAAGAGGGAATGAGAAACAGGAAAAAGGTGAGGCCTCAGAACAGTAATAGCAACAACAACAAGCTGTACAGGTGCAGAAACATAAGAGCTAGTAAAAGAGGAATATCCTGAATACCTGCCTGCTCCACAAAAAGGACCAGGTGTGCTAGTCTCAGGTGCTAGAGTAGACGGGTCAACCACTAGAGTGGAGCCTAGTGGTGGCGTCCTCCTTCGAGCCGCATCATCTCTCAAATACTTGGCCTCATCCTCCAAAAGTCACTAGAGAAGACTAGTATAATCCTGACATTAGTTTTACCTCAAAAGGGAACTCCCTCTCTCTCGCATAGCTGAGTGATGAGCACCGGGAAGCGAAGAGATGTATCTTCTTGTCTTGCCCAGAGTAGTATCTCTTCCACTATTATTCTCCCAACATTTATATTTTGCCTCTCAATAATAGAATCTACTAACACTGCATTTGGATACCAGAGTATGGATTCTTTCTAGGACGGCATCATTATTTTATTGAAAAATCCAAACCAGTACCTCGCTATGATGTTTCGATCCTTCTTTTTGATCTTAGAACCTTCAGCCATCCAAGAAGGTGCAGCTTCACCTGATATTAGACGGGCCAACTACCTCTTTAGTGCATCCAATGTCTTTGTCATCCGAGTCTTGTATTCATCAGTCAGATTTTCTTGGATGCATAATACGGTGTTAATTTTTGTGGCATGACACCAAACCAGTTTTCCTCACACTTCAACTTCATCGAGTGACTTCCAAAATGTGCCCTTATGCTTTTTCGACAGTGGTTTGTCATAGGCATCACAAAACTCTTGTACCCACTTTGGTACATACGGTTGCTTAGCCTTTGTGAACTGCTCCAGGTTTTGGTATTTTATTGCAACCCATATTGCAGGATACTCTCACATGACTCGGTTAGTCGAGAACCAGCACTCTTCCAAAATGGTTCATTAACCTTCTTCCTTGAGCCTATTCAAAGCCCTTGGAGCTATAATAGAGAGAACGCAACAAGAAGGATTCTGATCTTATGGGGGTGAAATCAGTTTTGACAGGATATTCACATTTTTCATAGCTATGTGCTTCCTTACATTCTTACCCCTGTTTGTAGGGGTTTGAGGATTGGAATGATGTGTCTGATAATCCCTAGAAGGATCGTTCAATGAGACTCTTTTTTGCTATTTTTGAAGGACGGGGAGGAGGAGAGAACTCTATCTCTTATTCATTATCGGATGAATCAACTTGTTTACCTTTGGTTCTTTCCATTACCTGCAAAGCACACACTCAAATAGATGATTTCTGAATGTTATTTGAATTCGAACATGAATTGAAACACATTTCAAAAAAATTGATAAGGCTAACCTAATGGGAAGGCGAATCACCAAATAGAATTGGCGAACTTTGGTAAGCTCACCGAATTGGACAATGTTAAATTATTTAGGGTTCAGGCATAAAATGTGAAGTCAATACCCACTCGGTGTTTCACTGAGTTGGTTTCGGTAGGATAAGACTAGTCCACCAAAGCTGACATTTCAAAAAGGAAAGTAACAGACATCGAGGGTAATGTCCACTCCCGCTCTACAATTTGCCAAGTGGGTTTGGCGGATTAAGTCAAGCCCACCAAATGGAACAATACCAAAGGCCATGCCAATGCTAAAGAAGGCGAGCTGGGTCTTACTAGGCGATTCACCTAATTTCCTTAGCGAGCTAAGACAAGCTCATTGAAAAATGATGTTTCAGCCAAGTGCCAAATTTTCATAGATAAACCAACACACTCAACAAATACTAGCTTTCCCCAAACATTACAATTCACCTAAATATTTTTCTACCCATGGGTACTCAGATTTCCCACATTTATCACTAAGCATTACACTAATTGATGATTTTCCCTTAAGAAAGTAGTCAACCTATCCATCATTAGGCAAAATCATGTAATTGGGTCAACACTAAGCTACTCATGCTTCACTCACATCAAATTAGGCATAGACCCAGCAAAATAAACAAATCAATTCAGCAATTTAACCAACACAAGCACGATTCATCATTTGTACATGCATTCACAATTAAAATCATATGGGTATAGTTCAATTTCAACATTACAATGTAACCCATAAATATCAGGCACTTGATCTCAATTTAGGGGCTCAAGCCCACACCTTATGTGCCTTCTAAACTCAAAAACAATAACAAGAATTCCAAACACCAACCATAAGGTTAAAATTAATCAAGAAATTAAAGGATCGGGGTAGGGTTCACACGAACTCCAAGTGAATGCACTCCTAGAACCTTCAAGACACTCACATGAGGCTCACAAACACTAAAAATGTACAAAGCAAGATAAATTAATTGGAAAATCTTTAAAATTCAAAGGTATTGATTTTTGAATTTGAACATACCCTTGGCCTTTTTTATATAAGGCCCATTTGGCTATCACGACTAATGTCTCCAAACTTGTTCGGTGAGTCACCAATTGGAGCTTAAGCTCTCCGAACATGCCTGAACAATTACAATACCTGAAGGCTGATTCGACGGACCTGATAGAGTCCACTTACTGCACTTCGATGAATCACCCTTCGGAGTTTTGATCGCCAATCTTGGCAATGCACTTTTTCATCTTTTCAAGATCAAAAGGTGGACAAGACTTAGTCTACGCAATGCCTTCGGTGGATTACCGTTTGGGCTTTGCATCTCTTATATGCTTCCCTTTTCAATTTTCCAGTCTCTTCTCAACCTATACTCACAAAGCATATTATTTGGAAGAAGTAAAAACAAAAACTAAAGACTTGGGTTGCCTCCCAAGAAGTGCCTTATTTAATGTCGTGGCAAGATATATTTCTCAAACTCAACAATCATTATTGGGGTTTGAGATGGTGTCACTAGGCAAAGTTCCCTTTTGTCGTGGATTTAGATGAGTAGCAATTTGACCCAGTTGGGTCTCCAACTGCTTGATAGAAACTGAGTATGAAGTTACTATTTGAGATAAAGTGGAGAAGTCAATTTTCAAATCTGCAACACCTTATCAGACCCTTAAACCTTGTTGTTGATCCTTACAAACATATCTTCAGTCCGGCTTCCTTCTAGCCCAATTGGATCTTTTGGGAGTGGACAATTATAGAGAGGCACGTATCTATCTTTGTCCATCTCCCTATCTTTAAAATTTCCATCCCGCCATTATTACCAACCACTATTTCTATCCTTGTTCAAACCTTGGTTCCCACCTTATTTGTTGATAATTGTTGTGAGAACCCCTCACTTGATTTCTCAAGTATTGAACTTAATCGTTGTATAATGCTTTGAAATTGGCATCATCTGGGCATTGCCCACTATTTATTCCAACCGCATTCACCGACCTAGTTCCCCCTCCCATGACATGTCTAGATAACAAATTTGATTTGGGTCATCATTTTGGCCATGGTTTTATCCCTTTCATGGTCCTTCTCAATTGTTTCTTTTCTCAAACTCACTTGTAGAGAGGCATTTGGTTTTCTCTAGTGTTCCATGCTCGATTAACCTTAGTCATATTATGTAGAAACAATGTAGCTAAATCATATGGTTGTCTCATCAATCCACCATGGACTAAGTGATCTGCCACACTTTTGTTGACTGAATCAAGGCAGCAATAAAAGTATTGCAGCAGCAACTTGTCTGGAACGCCATGCGTTTGACATTGCAAGAGTAACGTCTTGAACCTCATTCATGTTTCATGCAAAGGCTCACCTCCAACACTTTTGAAATTTTGGATTTGGAGAAAAAGTTTAACAATCTTTGAGGCTGGAAAGAATCTTTTAAAGAATACATCAGTTAGCTCATCTCACAAAGTAATAGAATCATTTGGAAACTCTACCAACCATCTTGTAGCCTCTCCCCGTGAAAGAGAACGGGAATAACCTCAACCTTATGGATTCTTGGGATATATTCTTAAAAACAAAAGGTCTACATACCTCCTTGAAATTCCTAAAGTTCTCATGGGGATCCTCCTGAGCTAGACCCCCAAAAATTCTTTTCATTTGAAGCAATTGTATCATAGTTCCGGTGATGTGAAACACTGTCCTCCCGGTTGTAGGAGCTATTCGAATTGCTCTTGTGGTTTGAATGATATTAATAGGCATGCCATTAAGATCACCCATGTTGTAATTTTTACCATAGTGATTGTCTATGTAACTCCCATGGTCAGTCATTTTGTCAACCTACAAATCAGTCAACAACAACACCAAACAACAAATCTACTACAAATAAACTAAATTAAATTCTAATTTCTCAATTAGAATTCTCAACATCCACTCCCCGGCAGTGGCGCCATTTTTTATAACAGTCAAATCACCCTCCAAAACAAATTAAAAAGTGAGCAATCGTAGTCAGTAAAAAACCTAACAAAGAGTCAAGGTCAAATCCCACAGGGAATGGAATATTGTAGAAAATTCCTTATCAAGAAATTTCTACTTTAACTTAGCTCATTTGTAATAGTCACAACAATTTTGTGGACGGTACCACCAACTTATAATAAAGCTTTTGTTATCAATTATCACGATTAAACTAAAATTTGAATGAAATCGAGAGTTAACAAGCAATCCAGGGATGCAGAGATTGGAAGTCGACATCACATAGGGGTTATTGTGATGAACATTCACGAATAGACGAAGTCATCTCCGTTGATGCTAATCATCTTTTGATCTCAAAGCATCTATGCATAGAATCTTATTTTGATCTCATATATATGTCATTTCTAAACATCCCATTAACTTACTCTACTATCTCTTTCAAGAATAGGGCAAATAGATCTCTTTTTCAAACAAACCATAAACACCAAACCTAAAAGGCTAGTATTGAACTAATTACCCAATCCAATTAATCTATTCCGAGCATCAACCGAAGATCAGAAGTAGGAATTAAGTTTACAACTTTAACCCATAAGTTAACCCCATGTAAATTAGACCAAATTCATGCATGAACAACAACAAAACAGAGCATAGCACATTACCCACTACATTAAATTACCACTCGGCCCCATTTGAGCACCCCTAGATCTTGGGGTTTTAGCCACCCATCTTAAAAAAACAAGTATACCTTCCATAAAGGCAGCCATGAAATCAATCAATTAAAACTAAACCCACTTTGGATTTAACTTCAATTTATCAAATTCAAGTTTCAAATTATAAAACCCCAAGAAAACTAGAAAAGAGTATTTTTTCAAAAGTAAAGTGTTCTTCAGAACACTAACTCAAAACTCACTAACTTGAACTCAGTATTCGGACACTATCAAAATTGTATCCTTTGGGATATTTATACTTTCCCAAAATTTGGCCCAAAATCCACTTCGTAACTGACTCAGTGAAGTTAGTCAGGTTCGCCAAACCAGATCAGCGACTCACTCTTTGATACTCAGCTAACCTTGTGATGCTCTACACTTTAGGTGTTTGAACCTCAGTGGGAAAACTCGATTGATTCAGCCTGTCACGTTCAAAAAATAATCGAATATCACCTTATCTCTCTGTTAGAGCATTAAATTTTTGCCTTGCACACTATAACTTTGGGCGATGTGCAACAGGACCGCCGTTCTAACTTGGTGCATCGCCTTTTCTACTGGAGTTTGCCAATGTCATGACCCAAACCTAGGGCCTAAACGTGACCGACGAATGGGGAACCCGAAGGAACCCCAAACAAGCCTCATAGAATATCATTACACATCCTTGGTTGCGGAAGCAATTAAAATGACCATAAGCGATAAGCATAATCAAGGGGAAATCGGGACTAAGGGAGCAAGAGAAAAAGAGAATAATACATAAATACCATAGATGAGTCAAGCTCAAGCATAATACACAACTTGTCCAACACCACCTCTAAACATGGGTACTTAGCGGGGGTCAAGACAAACTACCGGGCTCACCCTTATAGTCAATACATAATTAAAAAGGAAAAGTCTTATACATAGCAAGAGATCATAAGCAACGTCCCCGAAATAGAGGACTCACCAATAAGCTCGATAGAAAATCATATTAGCCACGCGGAGGAGGATGGTCAAGCGGTGCTCTGGTCCCTACATGGTGACATCATGTAGGCATAGAGTATGCATTAGTACGTTTGAATATACTAAGTATATGGGATGCAATGCAATGCAACAATAGATGGACATCATAGGCAAAATGCATAATCATACCCGATAGATAGCATATTAATGAGATGATATATATATAATGATGCTTACATAAATATCATATTTAGTAGGGCGTAGTACATGTGTAGCGAATGACCATCAATATAGTATTTCCAAGGCCTACCACCCCCTTGGAGAGGCGAAAGAGGTACAAACCCCTCAATGTGGCTACCTGGGCCTACCACCCCCCGAGCTAGAGACCAAGGTACAAACCCCTCGATATGGTTATACGGCCTACTACCCCCCGTACTAGGCAACCAAGGTACCAACCCCTCGATACGATTACCCGAGCCTACAACCCCTCGAGCTAGGCTTGGTCGACTCACAACACTATATAGAGAAAATCATATGCATGTATCCATTTCATCATCATTTCAATAGTTATATAACTATCCGACTCATAGGATGTACATTGGACCTTCCATTTCCTAAGAATTCTATAAATGGGCATTTTATCAAACACATGGTGGGCTACTGTTCATGTAAATAAATTCATGTATTTCAAGAGTACTAAGTCCAACCAATTCCAAAATCCATATAAATCAGCCCACCAACAACATACATATATATATCCACCTTCATAATTTGATCATGGAAGCATGAAAACCATAAACATCACATAATAATTCCATTTCATGATAATATGCAAAATAGACCATAATAGGGTGTGTAGTAGTAATTCCACACACAAGAGTTCATAAATAACCATAAGGACCCATAAACTTGAAGTAGTAAGAGAGGATAAATGGTTGGACTTGTGGAAAGGAAGGTTTCCACAATCAAACCCACATACCTCAACTTTGGAGAATCCTTGATGAAGATTGGAATGGAGAATTGAAGCTTGAGATTGAGTCTTGAATCCGGAATTAGAGCTTGAGATCCTTGAATTTGGTTGAGGATCTTGGTGGAATTTTGGAGAGGGCTTAGAGAGTGTTTTTGAGTGTTTTGAAGTTAAAATTGATTAAGTATGGGACATATCCTCAAAAATGAGGCTTAAGGAGCAAAAAAATAGCTCACTGGAAATTGCAAATCTGCACAGATAGGTTTTACGAAAATGGTCATAACTCCTTAATCCTAACTCGGAATGAGGAGAAACCAAGTGCGTTGGAAAGCTAACTCACAGAGCTTTAATTTGATAGCTTGTGGTCCTTTCAGTTCCTTGTGTGTTAAGAGATATGCCCCTTTAAGGTTGACCCTCCAAATCGCATTTTTTTGCGATTTTTGAATTTTGATATGGTTGCTCTAAAATTCGGGTTAGACCCATCTTCCACTCAATTTGACCCCATGAATAAGAATATGAAGTCGAATTTCCGAAATCATGCACAGATTTTGAGATATATAGAAATTACAATTATAGGTGTTTCCGAAGCACATTTTTGGGCATTTTTGGGGTCGTTTCAATATCTCCCCCTTGGAAACGTTCATCCCCAAATGTCAAAGAAACGTACATGAGAGACACAAACATGGCAATTTCAGCCCACGTAAGGATGCAACAATGCACTTACACCTTATTTCAAAAACCTCAACATAGTTGTAAAACCACAATGAACTTGTCAACTTAAACATGAATGTATCCAATGACATGGGGGCGTAACCTAAGACCTGAGATTTTATAAAGGGCTTAGATCAATACCTTAGGCTTGAGTGGAGTGGAAAAGATAAGGATATCGCCTTTGCATGTCCGCTTCGGCCTCCCAAGTAGCACTTTCAACTTGTTGATTTCTCCAAAGGACTTTAACGGAAGCCACATCTTTGTTTCTCAATATCTTCACTTGTCTATCTAAAATCTGGACCGGAACCTCTTCATAGGTCAAATTATCTTCAACAACACCTACAACATCAAGAGGCACAATGGCATTCGGATCACCCACACACTTCCTCAACATAGACACATGAAATACCGGATGAACCAAATCCATTTCCCTAGGCAATTCTGAAACGACCCAAAAAGTTCCTAAAAATGTGCTTCGGAAGTTACCGGAAACTTGTTTTAGCTATATCTAAAAATCTGTTTCGTTTTTCAAAAACCCGACTTCATATTCTTGTTTAGGGGGTCAAATTGAGTGGGAAATGGGTCTAACCCAAATTTTAGAGCAACCGTATCAAAATCTAAAATTTCCAAGTGAAGCCTTTTTCGAAGGTCTACCACAAATAATTGGGTGGCCCATAATATATCCATGGAAAGCCCTTTGAGTTAGCTACCCAACGCACTCCGTTTCACCTCATTCGGAGTTTGGACGAAGAAGTTATGCCTATTTTCGTAAAATCTATCCGTGCAGGAAATGCAAATTCCAGTGATCGAATTTACTGTTCACCCGCCTCATTTATTTTTTTTTGTGTTGGTTCTATTTTTCCAAAGGGCATATTTTATTTCCTATATAACATTAATTCAATTCCCATCTCTAAAACATTTTCCAAAACACTTCTTCCATACTTAGACACATTTTCTCTCAAGTTCTCTCAAGAACCCTAATCCAAAACCTTCCTCAAGATTGAAGAGACTCTTGCTCCAAGTTCCAAGCTTCCATTGAAGACACTCTCAAGACCCTCATAAAAACTCAAGGTATGTGGTGTTGAACTCATGAGTCCTTCCACCCATAGTGCCTAGTCTCTATTCTACTCACTAATTCATGGTTTAAGTTGAGAATTCATAAATTAGTCTTGTTCCTTGTATAAATTTCCAGCACAGTGAATTTTAAACATGAAAAGTGATTGTTTTGAGTATGTTGTGACACTAGAACTTAAATCTAAATTTAGAATGGATGTGGAGATTTTTTCATGTGGTCTTGTGGGTGTTAAAAGGCGTTGTTGTAGGTTGTTCATTGGTTTGGTTGCATAATTACTACCCTATTTTCCATGCTCTTTGATCCCATTACATGCCTTCAAGGTGTTTGACAAAATGTCCAATTATGAAGAATTGATGAATTGATGCTTTAGGGCTTGAGTTATGAGATGTGTGGCATTCCAGAGATGTGTTGATGACAAACTAAGCTTGTGTATATGTTCATTCCATACATGAGATTGCATTAGAGCTTAATGGGAATTTTCTATATGAAGTGTTGCATGACCATGCCCGGTCCGAGGGAAAAGAACCGGATAACCATGTGAGAGGTTTATATCTCACCACCTAGGATGCTTGGGGTGTGACCAACATCAACCATTTGAGAGGTTTATATCTCACCACCTAGGATGCTTGGGGTGTGACCAACATCAACCATGCGAGAGGTTTATATCTCACCACCTAAGATGCTTGGGGTGTGACCAACATCAACCATGTGAGGGGTTTATACCTTGCCACCAGGGTGTCCGGTGTGAACGGCATCCCCCATCCTAAGTTGGGGTTATAGATTGGTTGGATCATGCACACACATATGATATCTACTATTAGTATAGATTTACTTAAACATGTTTTGACTTCACTTTGATCATGCATCCTCATATTGTTATTCATTATGCCTATGGAACTATTTCTTGCTTTTCGATTGTGTCCTTGTCTATTATTGTATTGCATCCCGTATACTTAGTACATTCCAAAGTACTAACGCATATTTTGCCTACATGATGTCACCATGTAGGGACCGGAGCTACTCTTGATCTTTCTCTCCATCCACGTGGCTAGTACGGTGCTTAACCGAGTTTGTTGGTGAGTCCTCAATGATTCGAGGGCTATGTTATGTTTCCTACTCCTATGTTTTGAGACTTTAGCTTGAAATTGTATTTTGACTATGAGGGGAGCCGGTAGTATGTCATGGCCCCCGTCCTATCTATGTATGTAGAGGTGTGCGTTGGACAAGTATTTTTGTAAATGAGCTTGGCTCTTATTCTATGATGTTATTTTGAAATGGTTTGCCCTTAGTCCCTAATTCCCGTTATTTAATATTGAATGTACTTCCGCGACCGATGAAGTGTGATGACAAGTTTGAGAGGCTTGTTTGGGGTTCCTTCGGGTTCCTCATTCACCATGACACGTCTAGGCCCTAGGCTTGGGTCGTGACAAATTCCAACTCATAAGCTACCTTGCCAATTCTCCTCATCACCTTATAAGGACCCATATATCTTGGGCTCAACTTGCCCTTCTTACCAAAACGAACCACACCCTTCATGGGTGACACCTTCAAATAGACCCAATCATCAACTCGCAATTCAAGAGCCTTTCTCTTCATATCGGTATAGGACTTTTGGCGACTTTGGGCCATCTTCAACCTTTCTCTAATCATCCTAACCCTCTCAAGAGCCTTCATAATTAGATCTGGTCCTAATAAGACCACCTCACCAACCTCAAACCACCCAATCGGTGATCTACAACGTCTCCTATAGAGAGCCTCCAAAGGAGTCATACCGATGCTGGAATGATAGCTATTGTTATAGGCAAACTCAATCAATGGAAGATGATCATCCCAACTACCCTTAAGCTCTAATACATAAGCCCTAAGCATATCGTCAAGTGTTTGGATAGTCCTTTCGGCTTGTCCATCCGTTTGCGGGTGAAAGGTCATAGTAAGCTTAACTCTCGTACCTAGACCCCTTTGAAAGGACTTCCAAAAGTGTGAAGTAAATTGAGTACCACGGTCCGATATGATGGATAGAGCAATCCCATGCAACCTTACCAAGTCATGAATATATAACCTTGCATAATATTCCGCCCCATATGTTGTCTTTAGCGGTAGAAAATGAGTCGATTTCGTCATCCTATCAACCACCACCCAAATAGAATCAAAACCTTTTCTAGTCTTGGGTAAACCAACTACAAAATCCATATTAATTTCTTCCCACTTCCAAGTAGGAATCTCTATGTCTTGGGTTAGGCCACCCGGCTTTTGATGTTTGGCCTTGACTTGTTGACAACTATGACAACCGGAGACGAATTTGGTAATGTCCTTCTTCATGCCTCCCCACCAATACACATCCCTCAAATCACTATACATTTTGGTGGAACCGGGGTGGATGGAGTAGGAAGAATTATGAGCCTCCTCAAGAATTTTCTCCCTCAAACCATCAACACAAGGAACACACAACCTACCTTGGTACCTAAGGGTACCATCTCCCCCTTAGGAGAAAACTTCCACCTTGCCCTCTTTCACCTAGGCCTTCAATTCTAACAAAGAAGAGTCAAGATCTTGTTTTGCTATCACCTCATCAACCAAGGAAGACCTAGCACCATCAACACGACCACACCACCATTACCAACCTCTTTCAACCTAACCCCCAACCTAGCCAACCGATACACCTCCCTAGCCATTTCCCTTTCACCAATATCAACATGAGCTAGGCTACCCATAGACACCCTACTCAAAGCATCCGCCACCACATTAGCTTTATCGGGATGATAATGCACACTCATATCATAATCATTAAGAAATTTTAGCCACCTTCTTTGTCTCAAGTTGAGATCTTTTTGGGTGAAGACATATTGGAGGCTCTTATGCTCGGTGAACACATCAACATGTACCCCATACAAGTAATGACGTCAAATATTTAAAGCAAACACCACCGCGGCTAATTCAAGATCATGCGTAGGATAGTTCTTTTCATGCACCTTGAGTTGTCTAGAAGCATAGGCTATCACCTTACCATTTTGCATTAGAACATAACCCAAGCCAACTCTAGAAGCATCACAATACACAACAAATTCCTCAAGCCCATCTGGTAGTAACAATATAGGAGCGGACACAAGTTTATCTTTCAAGGTTTGAAAACTCCTTTCGCACTCGTCAGTCCACTTAAACTTGACCTTATTTTGTGTCAACTTAGTCATGGGAGAAGAAATAGAAGAAAACTCATTCACAAATCTCCGGTAGTAACCCGCTAAGCCCAAGAAGCTCCTAATATCTGACGGGGTCAATGGCCTAGGCCAATTTCTAATCACATCGGTCTTCTTAGGGTCCACCTTAATACCATCCCCCAAAACCACATGACCTAGAAAGGCAACCTCCCTCAACCAAAATTCACACTTTTCATATTTGGCATACAACTTCTCCTCTCTCAATCTTTGCAACACAACCCTCAAGTGACCTATATGTTCTTCCTCGCTATGCAAATAGATTAAAATATCATCAATGAAGACCACAACAAAGGAATCAAGGTAGGGTTTAAAGACCCTATTTATTAGGTCCATGAAGATAGCCGGTGCATTGGTCAACCCAAAGGATATGACCACAAATTCATAATGCCCATACCTATTCCGGAAAACTGTCTTGGGAATGTCACACTCCCTCACCTTCACTTGATGATACCCAGACCGAAGATCAATCTTAGAGAAGTGGCTAGCCCCCTGCAATTGGTCGAACAAGTCATCAATCCTAGGAAGAGGATATTTATTCTTGACGGTGACACTATTGGGTTGCCGATAATCAATACACATCCTAAGGGACCCATCTTTCTTCTTCACAAACAACACCGGTGCACCCCATGGTGATTGGCTAGGCCTAATAAAACCTTCTTCAACAAGTCCCTCAATTGTTCCTTCAACTCCTTTAACTCCACCGGGGCCATACGATAAGGGGGAATAGAAATGGGTTGAGTATCGGGAAGAAGGTCTATGTCAAAATCTATTTCCCTTTCGGGAGGAACATCGGGAAGGCCATTAGGAAAGACATCAAGGAATTCATTTACGACCAGAACTAACTCTATAAGAAGGGTTTTAGACTCCACATCCCTAACCCTCACAAGGTGATAGAGACACCTCTTAGAGATCAACTTACGGGCTTTAATGCAAGAGATGAACCTACCATTGACTACCATATTTTGGCTCTCCCACTCAAGAATGGGTTCACTTGGGAATTGGAACTTGACCCTACGGGTTCTACAATCAATGGAAGCATAGTATGCATGCAACCAATCCATCCCAAGAACAACATCAAAATCGACCATGTTCAACTCAACAAGATCACAAGGCAATATTTTATGCAAGATGCAAATAGAAAAATTTCTATAGACCTTCCTAGCAACAATATATGCACCAATAAGAGTAGACACCTTATATCACTCATGCAACAAGTCGGGCTCAACATGAAACTTTTTGGCAACAAAAGAAAGAGAGGCACCCGGATTAATTAATGCATATACATCAAAGTCAAAGATTTTCAACATACAGGTAACGACGTCGGGGACTTCATCGACCCCTTGCCTCCCATGCAAAGCATAAAATCGATTGTGCCTTGGGGCACCTTCTTGTCGGCCCCCTCTCCCCAAAGGAACCACATTGGCACCTTATGGACGGACCTCCTTACCCTTGTTGCAATTCCGAGGATAATCTATTGCCTTGTGCTCCATTTCCCCACAACTGTAGCAAGCACCGGTATTTCCCAAGCACGGGCCACCATGGCCCTTACCACACTTCGGACATACATCAATAGGACCCATACCACCAACACCTTGGGCCCTTGGAACGTCATTGGCAAACCCCCTATGGGGTGCATGAGAAGACCCTTGGCCTTGATGGAACCAACCTCCCCTTCGACTTTGGAACTTGCCCTCAAAACGGGCCTTTTTGGCCTCATGACCCCTCCTCTTCCCCAACTTCTCCTCCTCCATTTGCTCAGCATAGACCATCAAGCGGGACAAGTCCATGTCACTAATCAACATTGCTGACCGGGTATTCTTCACTCACTAAGTTGAACACACCCATCACGAATTTGTTCATTCTAGACCATGAGTCGGCAACCAAGTGTGGAGCATATCTTGAAAGTTGGTTAAACTTGAGCGCATACTCCCTCACACTCATAGACCCTTGTTTTAAATTCATGAACTCCACCAATTTGGCTTCCCTAAGCTCAAGAGGAAAGAATCGATTAAGGAAAGCCGTTTTGAACTCTTCCCAATGCACCATATAGTTTGCCCCCTTCTCTTTCTTCCATTGGTTGTACCATATTTGGGCCACCCCTTTTAGTTGGTAGGCCGCCAACTTCGCCTTATCTTCTGACCTCACGCCCAAGATAGCTAATATCTTGTAGACTTCATCAATGAACTCTTGAGGGTTTTCATCTAACTTAGACCCATAGAATTCTGGGGGATTCATCCGCACGAAGTCTCACACCCGAGATGCCGGGGTAGGAGCCTGAGGGGCTTGGGCCCCATGGTTGGCTTGATTAGCCATAGCTTGTGCAAATAAAGTAAGGGCATCCCGAATATCCCCATTGGTCGGTTGTTCCTCGGGTGCGCGGGCTCGTCTTCCTCTTGTATTAGGCATGATCTAGCATAGCAAAGAACAACCGTTAGGAAAGAACTTAATTCAACTCTACATCACGACTTAGAACATGGAGAAGGGAAACATTTCCTAAAACATCTCATAGCCTCCTACTCATAGTTGAGGTGCACAACACAACCATGAATCAGACTTTAATCAACGCGGTATGTTGGACTTCGAGGATCTATCAACCTAGTGCTCTGATACCAAGTTTGTCACGACTTAAACCTAGGGCCTAGACGTCACCGACGAATGGGGAACCCGAAGGAACCCCAAACAAGCCTCATAGCATATCATTACACATCCTTGGTCGCGGAAGCAATTAAAATAACTATAAGCGATAAGCATAATCAAGGATAAATCGGGACTAAGGATTAAGAGAAAAAGAGAATAATACATAAATACCATAGATGAGTCAAGCTCAAGCATAATACACAACTTGTCCAACACCACCTCTAAACATGGGTACTTAGCGGGGGCCAAGACAAACTACCGGGCTCACCCTCATAGTCAATACATAATTAAAAAGGAAAAGTCTTATACATAGCAAGAGATCATAAGAACGTCCCCGAAATAGAGGACTCACCAATAAGCTCGATAGAAAATCACATTAGCCACGCGGAGGAGGATGGTCAAGCGGTGCTCTGGTCCCTACATGGTGACATTATGTAGGCATAGAGTATGCATTAGTACGTTTGAATATACTAAATATATGGGATGCAATGCAATGTAACAATAGATGGACATCATAGGCAAAATGCATAATCATACCCAATAGATAGCATATTAATGAGATGATATATATATAATAATGCTTACATAAATATCATATTTAGTAGGGCGTAGTACATGTGTAGCGAGTGACCATCAATATAGTATTTCCAAGGCCTACCACCCCCTTGGAGAGGCGAAAGAGGTACAAACCCCTCAATGTGGCTACCCGGGCCTACCACCCCCCGAGCTAGAGACCAAGGTACAAACCCCTCGATATGGTTATACGGCCTACTACCCCCCGTACTAGGCAACCAAGGTACCAACCCCTCGATACGATTACCCGAGCCTACAACCCCTCGAGCTAGGCTTGGTCGACTCACAACACTATATAGAGAAAATCATATGCATGTATCCATTTCATCATCATTTCAATAATTATATAACTATCCGACTCATAGGATGTACATTGGACCTTCCATTTCCTAAGAATTCTATAAATGGGCATTTTATCAAACACATGGTGGGCTACTGCTCATGTAAATAAAATCATGTATTTCAAGAGTACTAAGTCCAACCAATTCCAAAATCCATATAAATCAGCCCACCAACAACATACATATATATATCCACCTTCATAATTTGATCATGGAAGCATGAAAACCATAAACATCACATAATAATTCCATTTCATGATAATATGCAAAATAGACCATAATAGGGTGTGTAGTAGTAATTCCACACACAAGAGTTCATAAATAACCATAAGGACCCATAAACTTGAAGTAGTAAGAGAGCATAAATGGTTGGACTTGTGGAAAGGAAGGTTTCCACAATCAAACCCACATACCTCAACTTTGGAGAATCCTTGATGAAGATTGGAATGGAGAATTGAAGCTTGAGATTGAGTCTTGAATCCGGAATTAGAGCTTGAGATCCTTGAATTTGGTTGAGGATCTTGGTGGAATTTTGGAGAGGGCTTAGAGAGTGTTTTTGAGTGTTTTGAAGTTAAAAGTGACTAAGTATGGGACATATCCTCAAAAATGAGGCTTAAGGAGCAAAAAAATAAGTCACTGGAAATTGCAAATCTGCACAGACAAGTTTTACGAAAATGGTCATAACTTCTTCATCCTAACTCGGAATGAGGTGAAACCAAGTGCGTTGGAAAGCTAACTCACAGAGCTTTAATTGGATAGGTTATGGTCCTTCCAGTTCCTTGTGTGTTAAGAGATATGCCCCTTTAAAGTTGACCCTCTAAATCGCATTTTTTTGCGATTTTCGAATTTTGATACACTTGCTCTAAAATTTGGGTTAGACCCATTCCCCACTCAATTTGACCCATGAATAAGAATATGAAGTTGAATTTCCGAAATCATGCACAGATGTTGAGGTATATGGAAATTACAATTATAGGTGTTTTCGAAGCACATTTTCGGGCATTTTTGGGGTCGTTTCAGCCAACCTTCTTCGGTAGACACAAGTGCTATGCACTATCAATTTGGGCGAGGATGTGCTTAGTTGGTGATCCGTCCTTCATGTTAGGCGATCAACAATGTTCACTTTGCACTTCTTTTTGTATTTTTTGTCATTCTTTCAAACTTCAATCCTTGCCATGTCCAATTGCCTTCATAGTTGTAGATCATTAATATTTGATTAGAAAAGGAAAAAATTACACATTGAGGAAACTAATTATCAAGCTAAATAGACCTTATATGAGTGCAAATCTACCACTCATCACATACCCGATTCCTAATTAACTCTTTAATCTACCCATATGTTTTTCTACTTATGGGTACTCAAAATTCCCCCAACTATCACAAAGTACTACCCAAAAGACGATTTACCCTTAAAAAGTCGTCACTCCATATATCATTGGGCAAAATCATGCTATCAGAGCAATATTGGGCCAATCAAACTTCATTCTTATGAAATTCAACTAAGACCCAGCACATACAAGGGTTCAATTCCAAATGTTCACCAACATAAGCAAATTTAGCAATTATGGGCACAAAATGAACTATCTAATTCATGGGCACAGTTTGATATGATCTATTTAGCTTTACCCACATAAATTAAACAATAATCTACTCGAAATGGCACTAAGCCCATATCAAAAGAACCAAATTCTAGCACAAATGATCGCATAGAGATCGAACACTAACCTCAAATAGTAAAAAAACACAAAATAATGAGAGGAATATGGTTGGGGTCGAGATTCAAGCAAACCAATGCTCTCCGAGCAATTGAAATCACACAAATAAGGTACAGAATCACTAAAATGATGGTGTTTGGGAGTTTAACAGGGAAATAAGCACAAAGAGGTGAAAGGGTTTCTTTTTGAATTTGAAAAGACTCTTGGAATTTTAAACTCACACCTGCTCGATGAATTGCAACTAACGATGCCAAACGCAATAGGAAAATCACTGAAAGAGGTAAATCTCATCGATGAGGCTTGAAAGATACCAAACCTGAAAGCTGATTCAAAAAACTCAACAGAGTCTACTTAGTGTACTTCAGCGGATCGCCAATTAGAGCTCATATTGCCTAAGTTAATAGTATACTATTTCACTTTTTCCAGCTTAGAAACAGGGTAGGAATCAATCCTCACAATGCCTTTAGTAGATAGTCATCATGGTTTTGGTATCACTTAACTTATCTCTATCAACAGTTTGACTTCTTTTCCACTTGTACTCATAACACACGTTATTGAAAGTAATGAAATAAAAGTAAAGCTTGGGTTGCCTCACAAGAAGATCCATATTTTACACCGTGGCACGACATAGTTCTTAATTCCTTAACAATTATTCTTGGGATTTGGTATATTGTCACTAGGCAACATTTCTATATGCCTTGGATTGAGATGGGTAGAGATCTGACACATCTGAGTCTCTATTTCTTTGATAGACACCGAATGAGAGGTCACCATTTGAGTTAAGGTAGAGAAGTCATTTTTCAAGTCTTTCTACACCTTATCAGACCCTTCAACCTTATTCAATATTCTTGTGAACATTTCCTTGGTTTGGTTCCCTTTCAATCCAGCTTGTTTATGTGGCCTTGGATGATCATAGAGAGGAATGTGCCTATCTTTTCAGCCTCCCGATCTTTTCAATGTCCTCCTCTCTAATCTTTCCCACCACTCTCTCGCTCCTTATTCAAACCTTAGTTACCACCTTGTCATTGGTAGTTAGGGTGAGAATCCCTCTATTTGGTATGTCAAGTATTGTACTTTCTCATTGTATAATGCCTCAAACTTGGCCTCTTTTGGGAACTGCCCACTATTTGTTCCACCGCATTTACCTATTGCAATCCACCTCCTATGACATGTTTGGATTACAAATCAATTTGGGTCATCATTATGGTCATGTTTTCATCTCGCTCATGGTCCATCACAATTTGTTCTTTGCTCATGCTCAGTTGTAAATAAGATACTTGATTCTCTCTAGTATGCCATGCTCAGTTGACTTTGCTCATTTTATCTAGAAATAACATTGCTACCTCATATGGTTTTTGAATCAATCCACCTTCGGCAAGTTGATCAACCATGCCTTCATTGATTGAATAAATGCTACAATAAAAGTATTACAATAGCAAATGATGTGGAACACCATGAGTTCCTCATTGTAAGAGTAATTTCCAGAAATGCAACTATGTCACATATAGAGGTTTCACATCTAGTTCTTTTGAAGTTTTGGATCTGGTCCCTAAGTTTTACCATTTTTGAGGGAGTAAAGAACCTCTCCAAGAAAGCTTTAGTCAACTCCTCCCAATAAATGATCAAATCATTTGGCAATTCTGCCAACCATCTTGTAGTTTCACCCGTTAAAGAGAATGAAAATAATCTCCACCTTATGGACTTGTGAGATCTTCTTGAACACAAATAGCCCACATACATCCCTAAAATTCCGAAGGTTTTCATGGGGTCTTAATGAGCTAAACCCCATAATATTCTTCTAAACTAGAGCAACTATCGCATTATCCCAATTACATGAAAACCAGCTCTCCCTGTTATAGGAGGTAACCGAATGGCTCCCTTGGCTTGAATGACGTTCATGTGCATGTCATTCGAATCACCCATATTGTCATTTTTCCTATAGTGACTATCGTTGTAACTACCATGGTCACTCATGTTTTACACCTCCAAATCAGAAAGCCATAATACTAAGCGGTCATCATCAATGAAAACACCCAATTAAGAGTCAGGGTCAAGTCCCACAAAGAGTGATATAGTGCAAGGAATTCAATCAAAAAATTTAGAATTTAAATCAATTTATTTGCAGTAGTAAGAACTATGGGTGGATTATTCCATCTAATTTATGAAAAGGATTTTGGTATCAAGAGTCATCATTAAACTAAGTTATCATAAATTCAAATAAGTAACAAGTAACCTAGGAATACGGGAATTGGAAATTGATGTCACATAGGGGTATTTGTGTTTCTTAATAGTTCTAAACATGTATGGATAGGCTGGGTCATCTTCAATAATACTAATCTTCTTTCAATCTCATATCATCAGTTCAGATAATCTTTTTCAGTCTCATTTATGTGCATAACTAAACAACCCTTTACCTTAAACTATTCTCTCTTTTGAACAGAATTATGGTAAATATATGTGACTCATAATCTCTTTTTCAACAAACTATAGACATAAAACCTAAATTGCATGTATCAACCTAATTACCCACTATGTCAATCTCTTTCTAGCATCGAACGGATATCTGATGTAGGATTAAGTTGGAAACCTTAACCCATAAGTTAAATCCATGATAATTAGGCCAAATCCATGGTTGAACAACAATAAAACAGGGCATAACACAATACCCACTACATTAAATCAACACCCAATCACATAATTACACCCCTAGACTTTGGGCTTTTAGCCACCCATCACAATGTATAAAGAAATCATACCTATCATGAAGATACCATAGGTGATATGAAATTAAGCAATTTAAGCAACACCCACTCTCGGCTAAAGACTAACTAAAAATTCCCTTCCAAAAACTCTTCCCCTGGAAAGACTACTTTTTCTCTATCCTATGGGATATATATAGTTTCCCAAAATTAGGCCAAAAATTTACTGTGTGATCACTTCAGCAAAGTTAGTCGGGCTTGCCAAGCTTATTCATCGTTTGCTTCTTAGTTCGTCTTTCTATTGCTTTAGGCTTTAGGTGTTTGAACCTCACTTGGTGAGCTCGTATGAGTTTCCCTTTCAAATTCGGTGAATTGATGAGTACTACTTTTTTCATCCTTTAATTCTTCATTTATCCTCTAGGTCTTGTCACCTTCGGTGATGGTCAGCATGTTCTCCCTTTGAGTTTGGTGAGTTACCTTTCCTCTTTAAGTTCAGTGAACCACCTTTCCTCTTTAAGTTCATTGACGTGCCTCAATTAATTCAAGTGCTGATAAATGTTACTTTGGGTGAGATCATGCACGTTGGGTGATTTGACCTTCCTGTTAGGTGACCAACAATGTTGAGTATACACTTCTTTCAATGTGTTTGTCCTATCTTTAAAATATTCATCATTTCCTTGTGCCTAAGGCTTCATAGATGCAAATCATCAAAATATGATTAAAATATGACATAACTATGCTTTAAGGACACTAATTGATGAGCTAAATAGGTCTCAAATGAGTGGAAATGTACCACTCATCAATTGCTCTATTAGGTTAATATAGCGATTTTGTTTCCATGTCTTTTACTTTATTATTAGATGTAGATTGAGTAAAGCAATTAAGTGTATTTTACCCGTGGACTCCATACTTGTTACAAAATATATCATATTCTTTGTAAATGACTAGTTGGTTGTGGTGTCCTATGAAAGTAGAGTTTTTACTTGGGACATCCAATGAAACTTCAATGCAAATGTGTGCACACTGACTTCTCAATGTAGATCAGGTGCATATAGCCATCTTTACTAGTTTCCCCAATATTTTCCCAATTCTAGCTAGAATAACATTGTCATAGAACAAAACTGGTAGCTTAGGGAGTTTGATCAATATTGTATAGATTTTCTCCCTAGCTTTTGAAGCGATAAAATTTTGGTGACACCATTTATTTGATAGGAAATAATCGTTGACAAACCAAGGACTGTTTTGGAGTGTTCTTTGAATATTTTCCTCCTTAAAAAATTTAACTATGTAATAGTCGTGCTCCAAATCTATTAATGTGTTTTTTTTGATAGGTCTCCACAATACACTTTATTTTTTTAAAAAAGATATTGGTGTATAATTTTCTTTTTCCAATTATTTAATGATGAAAAAATAGGCCCAAGTGTTTTAGATTCTCTGTTTATCTTCTTCGAAGAAAAGGATAGAGTTGTCATCATCCACGTTGCCAACCTAAATCAATTTCTTCAGCTTGCCACTCGATTCGTCGCATCTAGATACTTCTTCATCCATTTCATTTGACAGCATAAAATTTGGATTTGTTACCGTGTTATCGTTTTTCATTGGGTATGAGAATGTCAATATATTCTTGAATGATGGTTCCCACCCATCCAATAAACTTTTTATTTCCTCACCAAATTTATCAATAGTCGTTATGATAGATGGATTCAAATCCTCCTGGTAAGATGACATAATGTTGTGTGAAAAGAGAAGTAATTTCTAGTGAGAATGAAGATATTCTCTCTCTAGACCTTCATATTCATTGTGAGTTGTGTTAAATTTTTTCAGATGCGTAGATTATTCTTGTTTGCATTACCAAACATTTTTAATACTTATCTCCAGAATAAGCTAAGAGGAAAAAAGGATGATCTTTTTAGGTGGTTATATTAGTTTAATACTATATTTAGGTGTGTAGAGGGAAAAAGTGATGATTAGATAACCAATAATTAGCTCTAGAATTCACCAATCATTCCAAAGGAGTTGAGCCTATATTAGATCTTGGTGGCCACTTTCTCTTATTGGAAATAACATTTCTATATTATCAAGTTACATCTTATATCTTGTAACGCAAATATTAATAGCTGCATGACTTGTATATTTTGAAGTTGTATGGGCAGTCTTATTATTTACGTTAATCTCACCTATACTTTTATTGATAAAATTTGAGACTATGTGGTCTTGCACATTTTACAAGCTTCAGCTTAGAGAGTTTACATTATGGATAGTCTCTCATTATTGACTCGTCACAGTGTAGATGTCAAATGGATTATCATAAATTTGATATCAAAACTGTGTTTGAATTTTTTTTTAAATAATGGAGAATGTATAATAAAGCCATGTATATTAATATGGAGACGTTAATACTCTAATTCAAGGGGTTGAAAATAAGATGTCTGAAGTTGCGTTTTACTCATTTGTATGTTCACCCAAAACAACGGATGAAAGACACTGAATAAATGTATTTTAAAAGAAATTTGCATTCTTCTCAAGTTCACAAGAATTAAAACAAATAAACTAAAATAATTAAATTATATTATGATATAAAATTATCATTTTCAAGAATCAAACTTTAGATTTCTAACTTTCAACTATCTTTTATTAAATAAAGATAAAAAAAACATTAAATTTAATTATATTTTATAATCTTACCTCAAAGTAGTAGTTTTTTTTTATTTTATAGAATTAATCAAATATGTTAATATAAGGCATAATTATGTTGATAAATATACTTTTTATAATAAAACTTTCCTCTTAATACAGTTTGTCTTTAGGATGTCAAAACTTTTAAGGCCCCCACCTCACTGCACCACCATCCCTAATGTTGGCGTATTTATATTCCCAATTATTAAGAATAGCCCATGTTTACATTAAGTTTTGAGAGAATTCACTATTCTAATTGATATGTTTAAAATTGAAATTATTTGATTGCACAGTAACATACATGATTAGCTACATGCAGGGTTCCTAAAAGATGTATACACATGAAAGGAGAAATGAAAGCAAGGACAACGAAAACGCATGAAAGGCATGCTTGGCACAGTGCCCGAGCACACTATGTGCACTGGTTGTGCAAGGCGCCTACGTGCAATCGACTTGGGCAACATCCAGGCATATTACTAGCGCAGGGCGCCAAGCCTAGTCGTTCTCTAGTCATTCTTGGAGCGATTCTAGCGTGCTGCTCCAGACGTTTTCCGGTTAATTTTAGTTGTTTTAGGATTTCAAAGCCAATTAGAAGTTGGAATTAATTTTCTAAACTCTATAAATAGGACCCTAGGGTTATTTTTTTAAGGTACTTCTTTTGTTTTGTGTGCTAGAGCAAGGGATTAACAGTTCATATTAGGTTTAAATTATGTACTCTTTATTTACTTTTGAATTTCATGAAAACAATTATCATTGAGTTTTTGAATATTATGAGTGGCTAAAAGCCATTGTTCTAGGGAGATAGCTATGGGTAACTGCTAAACATAGATTGTTATGAATTAATGTTGTTTATTGCTTAAATTACTTTTACATTCTTATTTAAGTATTTCATGATTGGCCACCATTGAGATATATATATTATCTATTCTGGAACTCAAGATACGAGTTGGGAGATAGACTAATGAATATAAAAGACTCAATATTTTTCACACATCACTTATATAGATTCGTTTTTAAGATTGACACCGGAACAAATACCAATATTGGTCACGAAAATGATAAAATATAGATGCTAGTCAATTGAGTCTGTCTATCCCCGCTCAACGATGTAGTTAGACAGTCAATTGAAGTAGGTGATTAGAGGTCAAGAGATCATGGTCATAAAATTAATTCTATCAATCACTAATTTAATAAACGTAATTAATTCATACATGTGATGGAATACATGATGAAACCCTAGAATTTTGTAATAAAACACGGATGTTGAAGTTGTCATTATTAGTTACCTTCACAATTGAATTATTTGCAATCGTAGTATAATCAACATAGTTTTCTTGAGAATACTTTCTTTGAATTGTGGAATTAACTGAATTAAAATAATTTAATCCTAAATCCTTTGGGTTTGAAAATTCGGTTCTAAAAGACTCATTTATTACTGATGCGACCACGTACACTTGTGTGTACAATTTGGAGCAACATATTTTTGGACCATTGTTGGGGAATTTTAGAATTAGTTTATATTTAATTATTTAAATTATACTACTTTATTGTTCAAGTGTTTATAACTTGATCTTAGTTTTTATGTATTGCATGCATTTAGAGCACAATTATAGCTTCAGAAGGAAAACTGATTGAATAGATCAACGAACCTGAAAGATTTCTTCGTCGATGAAGAAAAATGGCAGCTCTAAACCCACGTCAGCAGTTAGGACTAGGTGTTGAGGATAATCTGGTGGATAAATGTAAGGAGAACATGGAGAAAAAACATATAGAGGTAACCGTAGTGATGGCCGCATGACCAATCCGTGATGAGACAGTCCCACTCACCACCAATGTTGCATCTAGTATTCGAAAACCACTTCGTGGGATATTTGAGCTGAAACAACAAATGGTGCAACTCATTTATTCGAGGGCAATTTTGTGGCCTTTCTTATGGGGACCCACTAGTGCTTTGAAGGAGTTTTCTTGAAATAAGAGACACTTACATTTTGAATTAGGTATCATTTGATTGTGTGAGCTTGACTCTTCTTCCATTCTCACTATTGGGAGAAGAAAGACTATAGTTGTCATCTGAGACACTAAATTCCATCACTACATGGGGCTATGTAGCAAAGAGGTTCCTAAGTTGATTCTTCTCATCGTGTAGAACTACAAGGTTAAGGAGTGAAATCTTGGGTTTCAAGCAGAGAAATGGAAAGAACATGTTCCAAGCATGGGATCAATTTAAACTAATGTTAAATGCTTGTCCACATCATTACCAGGAAAATAAGGTACTAGCCTACAAATTTGTTGATGGTATTGAATATAATGCAAAAGTACTTCTAAATACTACAGTAGGTGGACAAGCCCTAGAAAAGACCTATAATGAAATGATTGAACTCCTAGACAAACTGCCAGAAGGGAGCCTGAAATGGAATAGGAATGTGCAAAGAAATACAGTTCAAAAGGTTGCAGGAGTGTTAGAAGTAGACCAAGTGACTGCATTGGCTCTGAAATTGGATAGTTTACAAAATCACATTACCACGCAGTTCAATAAACTAACAATAGGATAGAAACATGCACAAGTGAATACAGTACAACAATATCATGGATGGTGTGAAGTTTGTGGTAGTGGAGGGCATGTGACTTAATGTTGCGAATCAAATCTAGGGTTCGTGAACTATATAGGTAATGCACAAAGAGGTGGAGGAACAAAAAGTTATTATAATATATATAACCCAAGTTGGAGGAATCACCCAAACCATCGATAATAGAAGTACCCAAATTAGAGCTTAAATATTTGCCGACACACCTAAGGTATGCATATATGGGAAACAATGAAACTTTACCTATGATACTTCAGCAGAATTGTTTGAATCACAGGTTCATATGGTATTAAAGATCTTGAAGAGGAGGAAGAAAGATATTGGGATTAGTCCAGCATTATGTATGAAGAAAATCAATGTGGAGAAAGACCACAAGCCGAGTGCACAACATCAATATGGACTAAATCCAAATATGAAAGAAGTATTAAGAAAAAAAAGTGATCAAGTGGTTATATTCTAGACTTATGTACCCTATCTCGAATAGTAAATGGGTAAGTCTTGTACAGTGTGTACCAAAGAAAGGTGGAATGATAGTGGTGAAGAATGAAAAGAAGGAGTTGATTCCCACAAGAACGGTTACCGAGTGGAGAATTTGCATGGATTACTGGAAATTGAATGATGCCAGAAGAAAAGATCATTATCCTATCCCTTTCATTAATCAAATGCATTACCATTTAGTAGGTCATGGTACTATTACTCTTTTATGGATATTCTGAATATAATCAGATTGTGATTGCACCCGAGGATCAAAAAATATCACTTTCACTTGTCCTTGTGGCACTTATGCTTTCAAGTGTATGCCCTTTGGACTTTGCAATGCTCGAGCAACTTTCAAGAGGTGTATGGTGGCTATATTTTATGATATGGTGGAGGAATTTGTAGAGGTATTTACGAATTATTTCTCTATCTATGGAAAGTCTTTTGAGGCATTTCTTCAAAGCCTTGATAAGGTACTTGCTTTTTACGAAGATACAAACTTAGTACTCAATTGGGGAAAATGACATTTCCTGGTTCGAGAGGGCATATTTTTGGGTCACAGAGTATCAAAGCATGGACTAGAGGTCGATAAACCAAAGTCGAGGTTATAGAGAAATTGCCCCCTCCATTTTCTATTAAAGGAGTAAGAAGTTTTATTGGGCATGTGGGTTTTTACTCCCAGACCTATGTGCAGTCTCTTGGAGAAAGAAGTGAAATTTGATTCTGATGATTTTTTTGTGAAATCATTTGAGGTTCTTAAGAGGATCTTAATTGAAGCTCCAATCTTGATTGCTCCTAATTAGGAGTTACCATTTGAACTCATGTGTGATGCAGGCGATATGGCAATGGGTGCATTGACTTCACGAGTCTCTTCCCACCATCAAATGGAAACCAATATATTCTAGTGGCAGCTGATTATGTGTCAAAATGGGTCGAGGTTGTAGCGCTTATCACGAATGCTTTAAAGGTGGTGATCAATTTCATCAAGAAGCACATTTTCACTTGTTTTGATCCTCCAAGGGCAATCATAAGTGATGGAGGTAAGTATTTCATTAACCATTTAGTAAAGAATCCTCTGGATAAGTATGGTATACATCATAAGGTAGCTACAACATATCACCCACAAACTAGGGGACAAGTTGAGGTGTCAAAACAAGAGGTAAAGAAAATTTTGCTAAAAATGGTTAATTCTCAATGAAAATATTGGTCTGGAAAACTTGATAATGCTTTATGGGAAAATAGGACAACATATAAGACACCCACAGGGACTTCTCCCTATCACATGGTGTTCAAAAAAGCATGTCACCTTCCAACAAAGTTAGAGAATCAAGCGTATTGGGCATAAAGAAGTTGAATCTTAACCCAGAGATATACGGTCGATCAAGAATTGGCCAATTGCACGAAATTGAAGAGTATAGGCTCCATGCTTATGAGAATGCTAAGCTATACAAAGAGAAGACTAAAATATGGTGTGGCAAGTACGTAGTCGCTAGCACTTTCACTCCAGTCCAAAAAGTACTACTCTATAAGTCTAGACTAACATTATTCACCACAAAACTTAGGTCTAAATGGAGTAGGCCCTTTGAAGTGGTGAGGATGATGCAACACGGTGTGGTAAAGCTTAAAAGCAATGATGCAACAACATTCATGGTGAACGGGAAACGGGTCAAATACATTTTTTGTAAAGATGTAGATCCAGATTGAGAAGATCTTGAGCTAAATGATGAATGATCCAAAGTTGAGTCAAGTTGTGACATTAAAACAAGCGCTCCATGGGAGGCAACCCGTGAAATTATATAATAATTACTTATTTTTGGTTTTGAGTTTTAATATTTTTTATTTTTGTAGTATTTATTTAAATTTTAATCATTTGTAATAGTTAAGAACTATGAAAAAAAGGAGAAAACAAAAAAAAAATACAAAAAAGGGAGTCGTGTCATGACCAAAACAAAGGCGCTAGGTGGGGGCAACCCACCATTATTTATTAAATGTAATTTCGTTGATGCACAAGAATTGGAAAGCATACCACGCGAAAGGAGGAGACGATGCACAATAAATATGAACCTAATAGACAAGCAACACTGGTCGAGCACTGACCAGATGCGTCGTGCTAGGATTTTATCAACTGCAGCTTTGGCCGGGCGTACTAGCAGCTCGCCACGTTAGGCGTGTGTGAGAGGCAACCTTGGTTAGGTGCTGTCCAGGTGCACCACGCCAACCATGCGTTAGTTGCCCCTCATTCCTGCCACTCCTCCATCCAAATTTTTTTAAGTTTGTGGGACCCAGTCAAAATTCATCCTTAAATCATGTACCTACCCAAATTTTACCTCACTTTCTCGCAATATTAAACCCTACCCGCCGACCCAACTCTCCCAAATCCTCTCAACCTCTAAAAAAAATTCTTCTCTTCTTCACTCACTTTCTTCCCCAAATCCTCCATTGTTTCACCTCCAAAGCTTCTTCTAACCACTATTATTCCATCCCCAACCAACAAAACCCATAAATAATGAAGGATAAATAAAAAAAACAACCAAACCCACCACCTTACTACCTACATGACCCCCTCCTAATCCACACCCAAAAAAATATTTCTTTTTTAATCAAACTTTGAGGTTTCTAGTGGCACCTAAAGAGAAGATGTGGTTGTTGGAGTGGGTAGCAAGAGAAATACGAAAGGGTCTGATAAAGCTCAACTACATGTCATTCAATTCTAGGTGTAGGCGGTCTCTAACAAGTATAAACCCAAATAAGAGTCGGGGTCAATCCCACAGGGAGTGATACAATAAAGAATTCGATCAAGAAGTAAAATGGTGTTCTAATCGTTTGTAGAGGTAGATATTTCACAACAATAAAGTAAATTATAAGGTTTTGACAATTAATGTCAAATGGGGGGATTCAGGTAACTAATTTACAACTACAAAAATCGGAAGTAAGCAAATAGAGAAGGTTTCTTTGGAGTGTGATAAATTGAATGTTAATTTCGCGTAATGGGTGATTACGAGTTACTCAAAGTTGTTGAATCTCGGTGGGTAGGCTAGGTTTTGGGTGCAATAGCCATTTCTCAATCAGCTATTATGAATCAAGTGAGTTCTTTCGAACCTCAACAGGTACAACACAATTTAACAACCCATTACCTTAATAAATCCACTTTTTCAAGCTAGATTTGTCAGATTGTATTCAAACCCACTTTCTCTGGCTAGATCTGTAACAACACAATCGATACAATCGTCAACTAACAATTCGACTCTAACACTTCTTTCTCAAGCAAGTATAGAGCACTAAGCTAGCATTGCATTTGCAACTGCAATTCCTCAATTAAAACACAAACTATTAATTCAACCCACTTCAAAACAACATTAAAATCAGTAACTAAAACCACCGATTAGCTAATTAATGCATTCAACTAAATCATGACCAACGAAGTTTTCCATTAGATTGGGTTATGATCCACAAGTCTCCAAATACTCAAATTTAAGCTAAAAATCTCACAATCGCTAAATCTTTACTCCCAAAATATAAAATAATGTTCTGGAATGTAAACGATCAAAAACCCAGAAGTGAACAATGTGGGATGTTTTTCCACCTCCCCTCTCTTATTTTCAAAATTGCATTTATATGTTCTCAAAATTTCAGTACGTAGTCAACTCGGTGAAGTAAGTCAGGCTCATCGACGTGATCGGCGATGTGTCGACTGTTCCCTCTCTCATATTTTTAGCATGTCCTTCACCAATTTGTTCTATAACTTTTGGCGAAGTAAATTGGGCTCGTCGACCTGATCGGCGATGCTCCAAGTGTTCTTCTTCTCTCCGTCTTGGCATGGATTTTCACCCAATGTTTTTGTAGTCTTTCGACAAGCTAGGTCAGCTTCCCCAATCTGATTGGTGTGTCACCAAACTACTCCTTTGCTCGCCAAGTTGGTATTGTCCAAGGACTGGCATGCTGGAATTTCAAGCGAGCTGAAGAACCACTCGGCCAGTGACCGAGTGGCTTTGGCAAGTACTAGCTTTGCTTTCCTTCAAGTTTTTTAGCTTTTTTGCTTCTTTTGGCCTCATAATGTCCTTGCCCTGCTCTTTTGCTTGCCTTGCTACATATTAACATTTCAACATCAGTTATGAGCATAAAATAGGTATTGAGGAACTAAATCCCTGAATATTAAGCCCTAAATGAGTCAAAATCCCCGACTCATCAACACCCCAAACTTAAATTTTTGCTTGTCATCAAGTAAAACATAAGATTAATCAGTTCAACAGAGATGTCTACAAATAGTGCTACATGAGACTCATTATGAATGCACAAGAGGTTCAATCTTCACAAGCAATGTTCAATTGTGCACTAAAATTTTCAAATTATGACAAGTCATCATCAAATAGAAGTCAAGCCCACACTGCTTGCTTCAAATGCAAATTCAAGCTCAACAAGAATATTCGAATGCCCTCACATCAAGAATGATTCCATGCCCACACAAAGCTCATCAAAATTTAAGACTTCAGGAATCAAAATCAACACTCACACTCTCAAAGATAAACACATGCATTATTCTACCCATATGTTTGCCAATATTTTCCAATTAACATGTCATTCAGCTCAATCAAGATCAACAAGGTCTTTCAAGGCTTGTAACAAGACTAAGGTAAAGGTATGATTGTTTTGTCTTAGTGACTTCCACCTTCATGAAGAATGGCTTGCATTTCACTTCTTCTCCTTTTCTTCCATTCTTTTTTATTTTCACTGTCACGACCCAAGCCTAGGGCCTAGACGTGACATGGCGAATGGGGAACCCGAAGGAACCCCAAACAAGCCTCTCAAACTTGTCATCACACTTTATCGGTCGCGGAAGAATATTCAACATTAAATAACGGGAAATAGGGACTAAGTGCAACCATTTCAAAATAACATCATAGAATAAGAGTCAAGCTCATTTACAAAATACTTGTCCAACGTACACCTCTACACACATAGATAGGACGGGGGCCATGACATATTACCGGCTCTCCTCATAGTCAAAATACAATGGCAACCTAAAGTCTCAAAACATAAGAGTAAGAAACATAACGTAGCCCTCGAATCATTGAGGACTCACCAACAATCTCGGATAAGCACCGTACTAGCCACGTGAATGGAGAGAAGGATCAAGATTAGCTCCGGTCCCTACATGGTGACATCATGTAGGCAAAATATGTGTTAGTACTTTGGAATGTACTAAGTATGCGGGGTGCAATGCAACAATAGACAAGGACGCAATCGAAATGCAAGAGATAGTTCCATAGGCATAATAGATGATAATATGAGGATGCATGATCAAAGAGAAGTCAAAACATGTTTAAGTAAAACTATACTAATAGGAGATATCATATGTGTGTGCATAATCCGACCAATCTGTAACCCCAACTTAGGATGGGGGATGCCGTTCACACCCGGACACCCTGGTGGCAAGGTATAAATCCCTCACATGGTTGATGTTGGTCACACCCCAAGCATCCTAGGTGGCGAGATATAAACCTCTCACATGGTTGATGTTGGTCACACCCCAAACATCCTAGGTGGCGAGATATAAACCTCTCACATGGTTGATGTTGGTCACACCCCAAACATCTTAGGTGGCGAGATATAAACCTCTCACATGGTTGATGTTGGTCACACCCCAAACTTCCTAGGTGGCGAGATATAAACCTCTCACATGGTTGATGTTGGTCACACCCCAAACATCCTAGGTGGTGAGATATAAACCTCTCACATGGTTGTCCGGGTCTTTTCTCCCGGACCGGACATGGTCATGCAACACTTTATATAGGAAATTCACCTTAGGCTCTAATGCAATCTCATGTATGGAATGAACATATACATAAGCTTAGTTTGTCATCAACACATTTCTGGAATGCCATACATCTCATAACTCAAGCCCTAAAGCATCAATTCATCAATTCTCCATAATTGGACATTTTGTCAAACACCTTGAAGGCATGTAATGGGATCAAAGAGCATGGAAAATAGGGTAGTAATTATGCAGCCAAACCAGTGAACAACCTACAACAACACATTTTAACACCCACAAGACCACATGAAAAATCTCCACATCCATTCCGAATTTAGATTCAAGTTCTAGAGTCACAACATGCTCAAAACAATCACTCTTCATGTTTAAAATTCACTTGTGCAGAAAATTTATACAAGGAACAAGACTAATTTATGAACCAGGAATTAAACCAGGAATTAAACCATGAATTAAACCATGAATTAGTGAGTAGAATAGAGACTAGGCACTATGGGTGGAAGGACCCATGAGTTCAACACCACATACCTTGAGTTTTTATGAAGGCCTTGAAAGTGTCTTCAATGGAAGCTTGGAACTTGGGAGCAAGAGTCTCTTCAATCTTGATGAAGGTTTTGGATTAGGGTTCTTGAGAGAACTTTGAGAGAAAATGTGTCGAAGTATGGGAGAGGTGTTTTGGGAAATGTTTTAGAGATGGGAATTGAGTTAATGTTATATAGGAAATAACATATGCCCTTTGGAAAAAACGGAACAAACACTTAGAAAAAAAAAGTGAGGCGGGTGAACAGTAACTTTGGTTACTGGAAATTGCATTTTCTGCCCGGACAGGTTTTACGAAAATGGGCATAACTTCTTCGTCCGAACTCCGAATGAGGTGAAACGAAGTGCGTTGGGTAGCTAACTCAAAGGGCTTTCCATGGATATATTATGTCCACCAAAATTATTTGTGTGCTAGGAGATATGACCCTCCAAAGTAGACCCTCGAAAAAAGCTTCACTTGGAAATTTCGGATTTCGATACGGTTGCTCTAAAATTTGGGTGAGACCCATTTCCCACTCAATTTAACCCCCTAAACAAGAATATGAAGTCGGATTTTTGAAAAATGAAACGGATTCTTAGATATAGCTAAAACAAGCTTCCGGTAACTTCCAAAGCACACTTTTAAGAACTTTTTGGGTCGTTTCAATATCTCCCCCTTGGGAACATTCGTCCCCGAATGTGGAAGAGACGTACAAGGCAAGACTTAGTAAGAACATATCATCTCCAACATGAATGCAAAAATTTTATTTAAACATCACTTCAAGATTTCAAAACTTAGTGTAAAGTATCCATAAAACATATATGCACATGAATGATTTAGGGGTTGAAATGTAAGACTCAATGGAGTACAAAGGACTTGATTTAGTACCTTAGGCTTGAGTGGAGTTGAATAAATAAGGATAACGTCTTTGCATTTCCGCTTCGGCCTCCCAAGTAGCACTCTCCACTTGTTGATTTCTCCAAAGCACCTTAACGGAGGCCATTTCTTTGTTCCTCAACCTCTTAACTTGTCTATCTAAGATCTGAACCGGGACTTCTTCATACGTCAAATTATCTTCTACAACACCCACAACCTTAAGAGGTACAATAGCGTTAGGATCACCAACACATTTCCTCAACATCGATACATGGAATACCGGATGAACTAATTCTATCTCCTTGGGCAACCCCAACTCATAGGCTACTTTACCAACCCTTCTTATTACCTCGTAAGGACCGACATACCTAGGACTTAACTTCCCCTTCTTACCAAAACGAACCACACCTTTCATTAGAGAAACTTTCAAATAAACCCAATCACCCACTTTGAATTCAAGATCCCTTCTCCTCACATCGGCATAAGACTTTTGACGACTTTGGGCTGTTTTCAACCTCTCCCTAATCATCCTTACCTTCTCAAGAGCATCCATGACCAGATCCGAACCCAACAAAGCCACCTCTCCAACTTCAAACCACCCAACCGGTGACCTACATCGTCTACCATAAAGTGCCTCAAAAGGAGCCATACCGATACTAGAATGATAACTATTGTTGTATGCAAACTCAATCAAAGGAAGATGATCATCCCAACTACCTTTCAACTCCAAGACACAAGCTCTAAGCATATCCTCCAAGGTTTGAATTGTTCTTTCGGCCTGGCCATCCGTTTGAGGGTGGAAGGCCGTGCTAAGCTTTACCTTTGTACCAAGACCCCTTTGGAAAGATTTCCAAAAGTGAGAAGTGAATTGGGCACTACGATCCGAGATGATAGACAAGGGAATCCCATGCAACCTTACCAATTCATGAATGTACAACTTGGCATACTCTTCAGCCCCGTAAGTAGTTTTAACCGGTAGGAAATGAGCCGACTTTGTCATCCGATCAACCACCACCCAAATCGAATCAAAACCTCTTCTAGTCTTAGGCAAGCCCACAACAAAATCCATGTTGATTTCTTTCCACTTCCAAGTAGGTATCTCAATGTCTTGAGTTAGGCCACCCGGCCTTTGATGTTCGGCCTTGACTTGTTGACAACTATGGCAACCCGAAACAAATTTTGCAATGTCCTTCTTCATACCGCCCCACCAATACACATCCCTCAAGTCTCTATACATCTTTGTTGACCCCGGATGAATAGAATAAAAAGAATTATGAGCCTTATCAAGGATTCTTTCCCTCACACCATCCACACAAGGAACACATAATCTACCTTGGTACCTAAGGGCACCATCTCCCCCTTGAGAGAAAACCTCCACCTTACTACTACTCACCGAAGCCTTTAATTCCACCAAAGAAGGATCAAGATCTTGCTTGGCTATCACCTCATCAACCAAGGAAGACCTTGAACAATCAACAACAACTACTCCTCCACTATCCACCCCTTCTAACCTAATTCCTAATTTGGCCAACCGATGGACCTCCTTAGCCAACTCTTTACTACCTTCCTCCACATGAGCCAAGCTACCCATGGACACTCTACTCAATGCATCCGCCACCACATTAGTTTTTCCCGGATGATAGTGAACACTCATATCATAATCCTTAAGGAACTCTAACCACCTCCTTTGTCTCAAGTTAAGATCTTTTTGCGTGAACACATATTGGAGACTCTTATGGTTGGTGAAGATATCAACATGCATCCCATACAAATAGTGACGCCAAATCTTCAAAGCAAAAACCACGGCGGCCAATTCAAGATCATGGGTTGGGTAATTCTTTTCATGAACCTTAAGTTGCCTAGAAGCATAGGCTATAACCTTACCACTTTGCATCAACACACAACCCAAACCAATACGGGAAGCATCACAATAAACAACAAAACCTTCTAACCCATCCGGAAGTGACAAAATAGGAGCGGACACAAGCCTTTCTTTCAAAGTTTGGAAGCTTTCCTCACACTCATCCGACCACACAAATTTAGCCTTCTTTTGAGTCAACTTAGTCATAGGAGAAGCAAGAGAAGAAAACCCTTCCACAAATCTCCTATAATAACTCGCTAAACCCAAGAAACTCCTTATATTCGACGGGGTCAAAGGTCTAGGCCAATTCCTAATAACATCGGTCTTCTTAGGATCCACCTTAATACCATCCCCCGACACTACATGGCCTAAGAAAGCAACTTCCTTCAACCAAAACTCACACTTTTCATATTTAGCGTACAACTTCTCTTCCCTCAATCTTTGGAGTACAACCCTCAAGTGACCCATGTGCTCTTCCTCACTCCGAGAATAGATCAAGATGTCATCTATAAACACCACCACAAAAGAATCAAGGTAGGGTTTGAAGACCCTATTCATCAAATCCATAAAGATAACCGGAGCATTAGTCAACCCGAAAGACATCACCACAAACTGATAGTGCCCATACCTAGTACGAAAGGCCGTCTTAGGAATATCACACTCCCTCACCTTCACTTGATGATACCCGGACCGAAGATCAATCTTAGAGAAGTGACTAGCCCCATGCAATTGGTCAAATAAATCGTCAATCCTTGGAAGAGGATACCTATTCTTGACGGTGACCCTATTAAGTTGTCGATAATCAATACACATTCTAAGAGACCCATGGAGCACCCCATGGAGAATGACTAGGTCTAATAAACCCCTTCTCTAACAAATCTTTCAATTGCTCTTTCAACTCTTTCAACTCCGCCGGGGCCATACGATAAGGGGGAATAGAAATAGGTTGAGTATTGGGAAGGAGGTCTATACCAAAACCTATCTCCCTTTCGAGAGGGACACCGGGAAGGTCTTTTGGGAAGACATCTAGAAACTCATTAACGACCGGAATAGACTCAAGAGGAGGGACTTTAGACTCCACATCATTGACTCTCACAATATGGTACAAGCACCCTTTGGAAATCAACCTATGGGCTTTAATGCAAGAAATAAATTTCCCCTTCACCACAACATCCCGACTCTCCCACTCAAGGACGGGTTCGTTAGGAAATCGAACTTGACTTTACGAGTCCTACAATCAATAGAAGCATAATATGCATGCAACCAATCCATCCCAAGAATAACATCAAAATCCACCATATTCAACTCAACAAGATCACAAGGCAACAACTTATTCAATATACAAACCGGACAATTTCTATACACTTTTCTAGCAACAATAGAGACACCAATGGGAGTAGATACTTCATATGAATCATGCAACAATTCTGACTCGACGTGAAATTTTCTAGCAACTAAGGGGGTAACAAAGGAAAGGGTGGCACCCGGATCAATCAAAGTATAAACATCAAGATCAAAGATTTGCAACATACCGGTCACCACATCGGGAGTCTCATTAACACCTTGTCTACCATGCAAAGCATAAAATCGACCGTGCCTTGGGGCACCACTTTGAGAAACACCTCTACCCAAAGGAGTAGTGTTAGCATTTCGGACCTTGTTGCGGATCTTGGGACACTCAAACCTCTTGTGACCCACTTCTCCACATTCAAAGCAAGCACCCGAACCCTTCATGCAAGGACCACCATGCTTCCTCCCACACTTAGGGCATACATCCATAGATTCCACTTCACCTCCCCCTTGAGGTCTAGGAACATTGATAGCAAATCCCCGATTGACATGAGGGTTTCCTCGGCCTTGATAAAATCTAGCACCCTTAGGGAACCTATTCTCCAATCGGGCCCTCTTGGCCTCGTGCCCCCTTCTCTTTCTCAATTTCTCCCCCTCCATTTGCTTGGCATAAGTCATCAACCGAGACAAGTCCATATCTCCAATGAGCATAGCGGACCAACACTCCTCACTAACCAAGTCGGATACACCCATCACAAATTTGTTCATCCTCGACTTAGAGTCGGCCACCAAGTGAGGTGCATACTTGGAGAGTTGGACAAATTTGAGGGCATACTCCCTCACACTCATAGCTCCTTGCTTCAAGTTCATGAACTCCACCAACTTTGCCTCCCTAAGCTCAAAAGGAAAGAACCTATTAAGGAAAGCAAGTTTAAACTCCTCCCACAACACCACATAGCCATTACCTTTCTCACCCTTCCATTGATCAAACCAAATTTGAGCAACCCCCTTGAGTTAGTAGGCCGCCAACTCCGCCTTCTCACAAGCACCAACACCCATAATGGTCAAGATTTTGCATACCTCATCGATGAATTCTTGCGGGTCCTCATCCATCTTTGAACCATGGAAGACCGGAGGGTTCATCCTCATGAAATCTCTCACCCTTTCCCCGGGGTGGTAGCTCGAGGAGCTTGGGCTCCTTGTTGCACTTGGTTAGATACCACTTGTGCAAGCATGGTGAGTGCATCACGGAGCTCACCATTGGTGGGTGGCTCTTCCGGTGATCGGGCCCGTCTTCCCCTCATGTTTGGCATGATGATCTAGCAATCCAAAGAACAAGCGTTAGGGAGGAATCACCTTATTACACTCTAAGCACGACATAGAACATAAAGAAGGGAAACCTTTCCTAAAACATTTTGTAGCCTCCCATTCATAGTTGTGGCGCGCTTCACAACCATGATTAGGACTCTACTCAACGCGGTGTGTTGGACTCCGAGGATTTAACAACCTAGTGCTCTGATACCAAGCTTGTCACAACCCAAGCCTAGGGCCTAGACGTGACATGGCGAAAGGGGAACCCGAAGGAACCCCAAACAAGCCTCTCAAACTTGTCATCACACTTCATCGGTCGCGGAAGAATATTCAACATTAAATAACGGGAAATAGGGACTAAGGGCAACCATTTCAAAATAACATCAGAGAATAAGAGTCAAGCTCATTTACAAAATACTTGTCCAACATACACCTCTACATACATAGATAGAACGGGGGCCATGACATATTATCGACTCCCCTCATAGTCAAAATACAATGGCAAGCTAAAGTCTCAAAACATAAGAGTAAGAAACATAACGTAGCCCTCGAATCATTGAGGACTCACCAACAATCTCGGATAAGCACCGTACTAGCCACGTGAATGGAGAGAAGGATCAAGATTAGCTCCGATCCCTACATGGTGACATCATGCAGGCAAAATATGCGTTAGTACTTTGGAATGTACTAAGTATGCGGGGTGCAATGCAACAATAGACAAGAACGCAATCGAAATGCAAGAGATAGTTCCATAGGCATAATAGATGATAATATGAGGATGCATGATCAAAGAGAAGTCAAAACATGTTTAAGTAAAACTATACTAATAGTAGATATCATATGTGTGTGCATAATCCGACCAATCTGTAACCCCAACATAGGATGGGGGATGCCGTTCACACCCGGACACCCTGGTGGCAAGGTATAAATCCCTCACATGGTTGATATTGGTCACACCCCAAGCATCCTAGGTGGCGAGATATAAACCTCTCACATGGTTGATGTTGGTCACACCCCAAACATCCTAGGTGGCGAGATATAAACCTCTCACATGGTTGATGTTGGTCACACCCCAAACATCCTAGGTGGCGAGATATAAACCTCTCACATGGTTGATGTTGGTCACACCCCAAACATCCTAGGTGGTGAGATATAAACCTCTCACATGGTTGATGTTGGTCACACCCCAAACATCCTAGGTGGTGAGTCTGGTTGTCCCCGGACCGGGGCATGGTCATGCAACACTTTATATAGGAAATTCACCTTAGGCTCTAATGCAATCTCATGTATGGAATGAACATATACATAAGCTTAGTTTGTCATCAACACATTTTTGGAATGCCATACATCTCATAACTCAAGCCCTAAAGCATCAATTCATCAATTCTCCATAATTGGACATTTTGTCAAACACCTTGAAGGCATTAATGGGATCAAAGAGCATGGAAAATAGGGTAGTAATTATGCAGCCAAACCAGTGAACAACCTACAACAACACATTTTAACACCCACAAGACCACATGAAAAATCTCCACATCCATTCTGAATTTAGATTCAAGTTCTAGAGTCACAACATGCTCAAAACAATCACTCTTCATGTTTAAAATTCACTTGTGCAGAAAATTTATACAAGGAACAAGACTAATTTATGAACCAGGAATTAAACCAGGAATTAAACCATGAATTAAACCATGAATTAGTGAGTAGAATAGAGACTAGGCACTATGGGTGGAAGGACCCATGAGTTCAACACCACATACCTTGAGTTTTTATGAAGGCCTTAAGAGTGTCTTCAATGGAAGCTTGGAACTTGGGAGCAAGAGTCTCTTCAATCTTGATGAAGGTTTTGGATTAGGGTTCTTGAGAGAACTTTGAGAGAAAATGTGTCTAAGTATGGGAGAGGTGTTTTGGGAAATGTTTTAGAGATGGGAATTGAGTTAATGTTATATAGGAAATAACATATGCCCTTTGGAAAAAACGGAACAAACACTTAGAAAAAAAAAGTGAGGCGGGTGAACAGTAACTTTGGTTACTGGAAATTGCATTTTCTGCCCGAACAGGTTTTACGAAAATGGGCATAACTTCTTTGTCCGAACTCCGAATGAGGTGAAACGAAGTGCGTTGGGTAGCTAACTCAAAGCGCTTTCCATGTATATATTATGTCCACCAAAATTATTTGTGTGCTAAGAGATATGACCCTCCAAAGTAGACCCTCGAAAAAAGCTTCACTTGGAAATTTCGGATTTCCATACGGTTGCTCTAAAATTTGGGTGAGACCCATTTCCCACTCAATTTGACCCCCTAAACAAGAATATGAAGTTGGATTTTCGAAAAACGAAACGGATTCTTAGATATAGCTAAAACAAGCTTCCGGTAACTTCCGAAGCACACTTTTAAGAACTTTTTGGGTCGTTTCATTCACAATCCACCCTAAGAACTTTCAAGCTCAAATATTCTTGTATGGCTCATTGGGCACCCATTTTCTTTCCATCATGCACTTCTCCTTTTTTGAGTCCTTTCTTTTTTGCTTTTCTTTCTCTCTTTATTTTATAAGGAGGGGATCCAGTTTCTCAAGGGTGAATTTTCACAAAGTTCTTTCTCATCTTATCTTCTTAATTTTTCACCACCCCCTGATGAGTCCACGATTTAGTCTCATTTAGAGCTTTATTTTAATATATTTAGTGTCCTTGAATGCATATTTTATCTAAATAACTGATATAAATCCTTGAATTTTAGGTATTTGAAATTAGGGACATAGCATAGACACTATTGGCAAAAAGGAACAAGGCAGTTGAAAGAACGAAAAAAAGAAGGCCTAAGGATCTCCTAAACCATTGGGAGAGTCATCGAATGGCCTTGGTCTCACCTAATGTTCCAGTGTGCCAATCCCTGAAGGAAAAATCAAGTCGGCAATAGAAAGGAGCAGTCGGCAAGTCACCGAATAGTTCCGCGATGCAGTGCCTTATCGCCCAAAGTTACAGGACCTCAAGGATGCTGAAGGCAAAAGCAAAAAGGCAATACAAATGACTAAAGGATGGATCACCGAGTGGATCGGCGATCCCGACTAACTGCGCCGACTGAACCTTCGCAACACACTTTTTGACAACTATAATTACTTGTTTATATATTTAGCTTAGTATCAGATTTTGTAGGATATCATATTATTATTCAGTTTTTGAAGTTTAGAACTTAGAACTAAGTTTGAGAGACATTTTTCCTTAGCTTTGAAAATTTAAAGATTTCCATTTCTAAGAAATTAGAAGTGGGTATGGAAGATTCTTCACCTTAGATGTTTGTAAAGACAATATTAATCGTACCCAGTTGATAGAAACACATTTTGGTATCGATTTTTATCGTTTTATTGTGTCTAGCTAAAACCCCAATTCTTGGGGTGTGATTATGTGATTATGGGTTGAATTAACTGCTGGATATTTTTAATTGATAGTCTATTTTCTATTTAAAAGTAATTTTGTTGAGTAATTGTGGTTGAATTTAATGCATTGTAGTTGCAAATACAATCCTAACAGCGTGATTTGGCTTGCTCGAGAGAGAGATTTTAAAACCAAATTTGTTGAATCGGTGGTCTGTGGGTATTGGGTTTTCATGGGTTTAGCTCGAGAGAGTAAACCCTAAACCCTTTTCAACACATTCAGCTTGAAAGAGTGAATGGACTAAAGCAAAGGTTGTTCTAAATTGCGGCTTATTGGTGTTCGAGAGAAACCAATTCGATTTGGGGTAAATTGTTCGAGAGAAAGTTTACCCCTCACTAAAGTCTAGCTTATTCACTGATTTGTAGCAGTTTACTATTAATTGCAATTACCCGATTGTTTACCTTAGCCCATAATCCTATCACATCCCAAGAATTCCATCTCCGTATTCGTATTTTCATATTACTTGTTGTCTTTAGTTGCTAATTTACTACAAACCCCCTTTTTGATATTTCACACTTATGTCACCCCAAACTTGAATTATGCTTTTATTCGTAAATATTTTTAGCTATGATTGACATAAGCATATTTATGCTTTTCTATTGATTCTTGAGTACGAACCACTCCTTTAGGAATCGACCCCAACTCACTAGTTGGGTTATATTACTACTCATGATCATTGACACTTGAACTAGAAGTAATGTCCTGATACGTGAAACCCCCCCCCCCCCAAGTTAGGATTTTAGCCTATGTTGGCTATTCAAACGGGCCAAGGCTTCATGAAGGTTTTAGGTGGGAAGAAAAGAGGCTAAATAGGTTCATGTTTCATCCAAAAAGAGGGTAAGCTAAAATAATGCCAAGCTAGATTCACACTCTCACAAGGTAGTCACAAAGAGGTATACTAGCAATTTCGTTCACTCTCAGAAATTTGTGCCTAAGATCATGTCTTTCATTCGTCAATATTAGTCAATTGGACCAATGAGGCAAGTTCAAGGTATCACCAAGCACTTATTTCAAGGAAATCTCACCACACAAGGCATTCAACACAATCATCGATCATGACTCTATAAATTGAGCTCGCGTGCAACGATCATCACAAGACTCACTTCAATAACCAACTAGTCACAATGAGATGCGAAGAGTTCACACATGACTTATGCAACTCAAATTTACCTCATTGGACTTGCAAAAACATATCGTTCAATCAAGAGCACTATTAAAGTCATCAGTATTGATTACAATCGATACTAAAATATCTAAGAGAAAAATCGCAACATTCAAAAATTAAGAAATCAGGAGGCAAATTAATTTGGATAAAAAACCAGCATTCACAATTTTTTCCATAATAAAAAAGAGGTTACGAAAAAAGCCAAAAGTATTAAAACAAGCATCCAAAACAAAGTAATTACAGCCCAAGGGGATAAGTATGAAGATTTCCTCACCCTGCTAGATAAAACCAAATAGTGTCCTCAGTGTAAAATAAAGTAAATGTCTCAAAAATAAAAATAGGAAGAGAGTCAATATCCCCTTGTCATGCTAAGCCTGAGGTGAACGTTGTGCATCTGGAGCTCTCTCAATCGAGGCATCAGTGCACGGCTCTCCTCTAAGAGTGTGATGCACTCCACTGAAACAAATCATCGATGTATACTAAAGTGAAGCCTTCGTTGCCATCTACACCATCGCACCCTCTAAGTCCTCAAGCTCATCATAAATTGCAGCATAACGGGATCACCATCAACAGCTACAGTAGTATTTTCAATCAGAGTAGCCGAAGGAATCTCAAAAGTACCTGGTATCACTGAACTCAAAACCTCGGCAATGTCCACAGTGCTGAAGAACATAGATAAATCAGTGGATTTGAGCTCATCCACATCACGCCTTAACCCTGCAACATCGACCTTCAAAGTTGTCACAATCTCTGATTGTCTCCCTCCCTACTCATATGCCTCAACTCGCACAGTGAGGGCGTCCAAAGCTAGGCCAGGAGCAGTAATAAACTCTTGTTGCTCTCGTAAATTAGCTCAGATAGGGGCAAGGGCAGCATCAATGGCCCTCTCAATTAGCCCTGGGACAACCTTCTCAACTCGAGAAGCGTGGACATCATCCAAATGGGCTAGATGGCCCATCTTATATAGCAATGTCTGTGTCAATGGGAGTCAAGGAGCAGCAGCAGAAGTAGTAAGGGTAGAAGAGATAGTTGTACCTGATGGTTCGTCTTCCTTAGCATAAGGGGTAGTGTATGCTTCCAAAGTATCTGAATCGGCAGCCGAGGATGTGTCCATCAATGCTGTCCTCATCCGCTTAGCCTCATCCCTAGTGTACTGTAACACCCCATATCTGAAAAAGGGAAAATAAACCAAATTTAGGAATTGCAGGTTCTAGCCACGGAGGCTAACCACGGCTCATGGATTGAATCACGGACCGTAGGTAGGTCTGTGGGTTGGTCACCTTGGCAAAGTGGTTGAGGCCAAGAACTATGGCCTGACCTATGGACCGTAGTTCAGACTATAGTCTGTGGTTAGGGTCCGTAGTTCGAGGCCCCAGATTCAAGTCTTAGAAGTCCATCCACAGTCCACAAGGATGGACCATGGGTCAAACCATAGTCCATCGCCTGGATCCGTCGGTGGACTACTGCAGTTAATTCTCAGGGTTAGTTGGGTCTTTTCCTAATTAATTAGTTTCAATACTTTGTCGTTTTGGCTATGTTTAAGACCCCTATATAAACTTTTTTAACCCCAAATTCACTCCACTTACTTCATTCTACTACATTCAAAAAAGAATCCCAAATCCTCTCAAATATTTTCTCTCTAGAACTTGAAAAAGATGAAGAAGGAATCACCTAGGGTTTTCAAGCTAAGGTTTCAATTCCTCCATTGAAGGCTTGCATTTGGAGCTAAGGTATGATAGTTTTCATCCATGGATTCTTTTCATTAATGGAGTTCCTAAATCTCTCTATTTCATATGGTAGAATTCCCCAATTTAGTTAGGGTTTTCTTCAATTAGCATGGGTTCTTTTCATTATTGATTTGAATGAGTTAATTATGATCTTCTACGCATGAATTTATGAATTGAAATCCTTTTATGATGAATTACCCCATGTAATCCCTATGTTTTTAAGTTATGAATCATATCAAGAGGGATTTTGAGTATAAAGCAAGGGTTTTATGAAATTGAGCATGTATTAGGAGTTTTACATGTATTTATGATGAAATCCATATCTAACCCATGTTTTCTAATAATTTATTATTGAAAGTGGGTTTTGACCTCAAGAGGTAAATTATGGACTTATGCATTGATTATGAGATTTATGATAATCTATTAAGGGAGCTTTGAGAGTAAGTACCAATGATGGTGTTGTGTTGTTGAAAAGACATTATCATATACACATAACTAGAATAATGTGAAAGGTTTTCTCACATAGAAAGGATTCTTAGGTTGAAAGACTTTCTCACCTAAATGAATCAAGAGTAAGAGTTATTCTAATGAACAAGCTTGAATTGGTTGTCCAAGGGACACCTTTTCATGAGTAATGAAGTCAAGTAAGAAGTTACTATTCCATGGGAATTTATGCTTAGCACCCAATGGATATTTATAGTGAGATGGAATATCTCCCATCGTAGAGGCTGGGTTTCCAAAGTAATCTCATGAGATGGAAGCTCCCTCGTAGTAGAGGTTGGGTTTCTAGTAGCAATCTTCTTATCCCATAAACTATGTGCCCACATAGGTTCATTAGCTAGTGGATCCACTTAAGCTAGATGTTCATGGTTCTACCTTTGGCAAGTAAATAAACCCTTTTCAAAGTGGGAGACACCGGGTGATCATGTTATAGCTCACATGGTCTTATGTCAGTTAAGGCTAATTTCCCAATAAGTAATAAAGAACTAAGGTTACTTCAAGAAGTATCTCACATGAGTTCAAATGTTTCAAAGATGAAGTTAGCTTGCATTGACCTTAACTTTTATGACATATGTTTTATAAAGCTTTATATCATATTTAGTTTGGTCAATTGCATGTCTTGAAATGAAATGTCCCTTTTAGCATGTTTTAAATATTTTGTGCATGCCATTCATACTTGGTACATTGTTTTGTACTAACGCATACTCTTGCCTACATTTTCCCCAAATGTAGGATCCGACAGTTAGGTTTTAGGTTTTCATGGCTAAAGGTTGACTTGAGATATTCCCGAGCTTTGGTGAGTCCTCATGGTTTGAGGACGGAGTTTTATCTTCTAAGTTTCTTTCTTGTATTTCGTGTTTGAACATAATGTATGGGCAAGGCCCAATTTCATTTGATTGTATTAGATGGCTATGGTGATAGATGAGTTTAGACTTTCTCTTTTCATTTTATAAAATGATTTAGACTTGAACTATTGTTTTACTCTTATTGTTCTATTTCTAATGTTATGAAAGCTAAGTGGCTTGTATGGAGTCCTTTGGGGTTCTATACATCATGTTACATCAAGGGGTATCCATGGGTCATGACAAGTACTCTGCCTTGATCTGTTGGATGTCAGTACCAGAAGTGGGAGCCACTTATATATATGTCTTTGCCACAAAGGGCACTCTAGTTCATCGGCATAACTCCGTGATAAGCACCATGAATGGTGGCAATGGCTAGCTCTACTCGGCTCTCATGGCCATCTACTACTCAATAATAGTCCCTAGATTCAGTCTATCTCGGTTAATAATAAATCCCAACAAGGGTGTCAGAGGATGGACTCATTATGTGATGGCATGAGTGTATTGCTAATAAACCCGAACCAGTATCTAGCAGCGATGTTTAGGTCTTTCTTCACAATATGAACCACTATCTCAATCCATAGAGTCGTGATATCAGAGATCAAGGGGAAAACAACCCCTTAAGATAATCGAGCATCTACTTCTGAATCTTGTCCACCAAGAAATAGACTACCTGAACAGTGCACCCCAACACTTTATTAATCTTCGTGTTGCTGCAATTCACCGTCTTAGCCTGCACCTCAACATGATCAGTAGGTGCGAAAGAATTGGCCTTCTTCTTGCCTTTTGGGATTAGCTTCTTATAACCCGCATAAAACTCCCGGACCAAATAAGGTATATAAGGTCCCAAGGGATGTGTAAACCTCTCAAATTTGTTGAAGTGAATTGTGTCTCACACATCAGGATACATGTCCACTACCCCATTAGTAGACAACCTCTTCTTTTCTAGAATTGTTCTCAACCCGACCGCCTTTAATCTATTTATCGAACGTGGTGGAGGTGCCTGTACCGGGGACACCTGTGGTGCCTTCTCAACTACCTGTGTTAGAGATGGAGGAGGAGTTAGGAGTACTGGAGTCTTGACGGATCATGTAGCGCTTTGGAGTGCAATCCAGCCCGTCTCTTCTTAAGGAGTTGATCATCCGCAGGATCGGACTTGTGGACTGGCGAAATAGACCCAGAGTTTTCCTCATGGTCTGACTCAGATATGGTGAGAGGGGTAGAGTCAATACCCTTATGTTATCGGAGATGGAACTGCTCAAACTCAGTTCTGCAGGTCACTTCTCTCTGTATGTACCATTTCCCCCTGTCGGAGGAAGTTTGGCTCACGTAGATCTTGGAAGGGCAACCTACATGGCAATGACCACCCCTTTTGCCTTCTTCTGAGGTGGTTGATTCTTCTCGGGGACCTTGGGTCTAGCGATATCTGCAAGACAACACAAATCAAATAGATGCACTTGCAAAGGGTTAGTGAAATATCAAAATTAAGAAATTGCAGGAAAACTCGCCGATCAACTCGGCGAGTCGCTAAGCTCATTTGCTGAGCCATGCAGAGCTCACCAAAAATCACAGAACAAAAATGCAAAATGGTCAGCACAGGTCGGTGAGGTTTAGGTTTAATCGGTAAAGTGCCGAACTTATTCGATGAGCAAAAGGTAGCTCGCCGAATATCACAGTATGATTTCCAACAATATAGGTTGCAAAACGAGTGATACAAGAGCGTATGGTGAGTCACCGAGTAAACTCAGCGAGCACAGGTATATCACCAAATGTTACATAATCAAACAACTATATTTCAGGGCAAAAGGGCAAGGTGAGGGTATAGTTGTCGAGTCAGTCGGTTAGCTCGACTAAGCTCACCGAATAGCCTCTCGTGCCAGATTTTAACCCCGACCCCTAATTTTCAACATAGTCTATGATAACCAAATTAAAACCCTATTCTATACAATTAAAGCCTATCCCATATCATTACCAACCATAGGGCACTCAGACTTCCCTATTTTATCAAGAATCGACCAATCAACGTCTTTTGCCCTTAAGAACGATGTCACCCAATCTATCATTGGGTTTAGTTGTTTAGTGCAATTTGGGTTACTTAAACTTCACCCACACCAAACCCAACATGCAAAACCGCCAATCAAACAATTTAGACTCGAAATTCAAATTTAAACAGGACAAACATCTAACATGCTCGTTTTACCCTTCAATATTTAACTAATCAATTAATCACACAAGGGTAAATAGTATATCAAAGAACTATACAAACATGCTTAGGACATGGCTCGAAATTAAAGCAAGTTTAGGACACCAACGTCAGAAGCAGATAAATACACAACGCGGGCAAAGGATAAAGCAACAATTTCCAACTATGTAACGATACCCACACAAAAATTTAACAAGAAATACGATGGTGTAAGAGTGCAAGAGTCGAAAATGCAAAATAAAGAGGAGTTTTGAATTTAAAATGGTTGGAAGATTTTTGACTCTTCAGTTCGCACCTCGATCGGCGATGTCTACTTAAGTTGCCGACCCATTCGGTGATTCACCAATTTTCACTTTGCCTGCCAAAGTTACCAGAACCACAACCTTTTGGTTGGTTAAAAAGGATATCCACATCAGGCTCGCCAATCCATTTAGCGATTCACCGAATGGGTCTTGAGCTCGCCCAATTGTCTATTTTTCCAAAAAGTTAAATTTTTTCAACCTGCACATTCAACAACTATTATTCAAGTAACAAAAATGAAAACTTGGGTTGCTTCCCAAGAAGCGCCTTATTTAACGTCATGGCACAACGAAGACATGCTTAAAGTTTAATTCTTTGGGTTAACCATGATATCACTCGGTAAACCTCTTTTTGGCCTTGGATTCAAATGAGCTAAGATTTGACCCATTTGTGTTTCCAGTTAATTAATAGACACCCAGTGTGAAGTAACAAATTGGTTCAGAGAAGAGACGTCATCTTTCATTTCCTTTAGCACCTTGTCCAATCATTCCACTTTGTTGAGAATACGAACAACCATATCTTCGGTGCAGAAATTTTCAGGATCATCCCTTTTCTCTTTTGGCTTTTGACACTCATGGGGAGGCACACATCGTTTTTTGTCTCCATCCCGCTCCCTCCAATATTTATCACGATCACCCCATTCCCTATCTCGGTCTCTTAAACCATCATTATGGTCCCTGTTCCAACCTTTATTCCCGCCCTACCTTAGATAATTTGGACAAGAGCCTCCTACCTAATTTGCTACCATTTCCCATGACATGTTTCGTCAATAGGTCCATTTGGGTCATCATCTTGGCCATGTTTTCATCTCGCACTTGGTTCTTTTCCATATTGTTCCTTTTTCATCCATAGTTTTAATGGAGACACCTGATCTTCTTTAGTATACCAAGCGTGATTGATTTTTGTCATCTCATCAAGAAGGGTAATGCTATGTCAAACGGTTAATGCATGATTTCTCCTCATATGAGCTGGTCTGCCACACCTTTGTTGACTGAGTCGAGACTTTGGTAAAAATATTAATAAACACCCATTTGTGTCTAGTTACTTAATAGACACCCAGTGTGAAGTAACTATATGGTTCAGAGAAGAGACGTCATCTTTCATTTCCTTTAGCACCTTGTCCGATCCTTCCACTTTGTTGAGAATACGAGCAAGCATATCTTTGGTGCAAAAATTTTTAGGATCATCCCTTTGTTCTTTTGGCTTTTGGCACTCATGGGGAGGCACACATCGTTTTTTGTCTCCATCCCGCTCCCTCCAATTTTTACCACGATCACGGCATTCCCTATATCGGTCTCTTAAACCATCATTATGGTCCCTGTTCCAACCCTTATTCCCACCCTGCCTTAGATAGTTTGGACAAGAACCCCCTGCCTGATTTGCTACCATTTCCCATGACATGTTTCATCAATAGGTCTATTTGGGTCTTCATCTTGGCCGTGTTTTCATATCGCTCTTGGTTCTTTTCCAATTGTTCCTTTTTCATCAAAAGTTTTAATGGAGACACCTGATCTTCTCTAATATACCAAGCGTGATTGATTTTTGTCATCTCATCAATAAGGGTAGATGCTATGTCAAACGGTTGATGTATAATTTCTCCACATATGAGCTGGTCTGCCACACCGTTGTTGATTGAGTCGAGACTTTGGTAAAAATATTATAACAACACATTGTTTGGTAGCTCGTGAGTTGGACATTGATCAACAACTTTTGGAACCTTAACAGGTTCGCCATCCACTCGCTTGAAGTTATGAATATTATCTCTCAACTTAACCATCATCTAAGAAGGGAAAAACCTTACATAAAATGCCTCAGTGAGCTCCTCCCAAGAAGTGATTGATTCCTTGGTAAATTGGCCAACCACTTTGTTGCCTCCCCCATTAGAGAAAAGGGAAACAAACAAAGTCAGACTGACTCTTGAGTGATGTTCTTGAAAGAGAATGGCCTACACACATCCACAAAGTTTCAAATGTGGTCATGAGGGTCCTCAGAGCAAGTCCTCCAAAGAGATCCTTCATTTGCAACAGCTGCAACATAGTGTTGGTCATGTGGAACACCGCATTGCCCACAGTTAGAGGCAATCAAATAGCACCCGCACTTCCCAACTGAACCTCATTGACATAAGGCAAATTCTCGATGTCATCATTGTTCCCTAGTTGATTTGCGCTACTCTCATTTACACTCATTTCTTCACCTATTTAAGAGCAACCAAAAAAGAACACAAATAAGATAATTCAACTACAACAAAATCAGCTCACGACTAAACTTCAATAAAAGAATTCTAAACACCACTCCCCGACAGTGGCGCCATTTTTGATAACGCTCAACTACACTTCATCCAATTCTAAATGTAGGCAGTCTCAAATAAGTATAAACCCAACTAAGAGATGGGGTCGATCCCACATGGAGTGATACAATAAAGAATTTGATAGTAAAATTGTATTCTAATCATTTTTATAGGTAGAAATTACAAAACATTAAAAAAAAATACAAGGTTTTGACAATTAATGTAAAATGGGGGATTGAGGTAACCAATTTATGACTCCAAAAATCGAAAGTAAGAAAATAGAGAAGGTTTCTTGGGAATATGATAAATTGAATGCTAATTTTGCGTAATGGGTGATTACTAGTTACTCAAAGTTGTTGAGTCTTGGTGGATAGGCTAGTTTTTGGGTGCAATTGTCATTTCTCAATCAACTATTACGGATCAAGTGAGTTCTTTCGAACTTCAACTGGCACAACACATTTTAACAACTCATTACCTTAATCAATCCACTTTTTCAAGCTAGATTTGTAAGATTGTATTCAAACCCACTTTCTCTAGATAGATTCGTAACAACACAATCGATACAATCATCAACTAACAATTCAATGCTAAGACTTCTTTCTCGAGCAAGTATAGAGTACAAAGCTAGAATTGCATTTGCAACTACAATTCATCAATTAAAACACAAACTATTAATTGAACCCACTTCAAAAAAACCAATTAAATCAGCAACTAACAACACCCATTGGCTAAGTAATGCATTCGACTACACAATCACACGCCCAAAAATGGGGATTTTAGCCAAACATAGTAAAGAATAAGAAATCATTACCAATAAAGTTTTCCATCAGATTGGGCAATGATCCACAAGTCTCCAAATGCTCAAATTTATGCTAAAAATCTCACAATCTCTAAATCTTTGCTCCCAAAATGTAAAAGCAACATTCTGGAATGTAAAAGATCAAAAACACAAAAGTAAACAATGTGGGTAGTTTTTCCACTTCCCCTCTATTCTTTTCAAATTTGCATTTATATATTCTGAGAATTTCAGCACGGAGTCAACTTGGCGGAGTAAGTCGAGCCCGCTGAACTGATCGACGATGCATCGAGTTCTCCCTTTCTCGCCTTTTTGGCGTGTCTTTCGACCAATTTTTTCTATAACTTTTGGCAAATTAAGTCAAGCTTGCCGACCTGATTGGCGACGCACCGAGTGCTTCTCTTTTGGCCTTCTTTGCTTGGCTTTTCACCCAATGCTTCTGTAGTCTTCGGTGAGTTGGGTCGGCATCGCCTATCTCTTTGGCGTGTCACCAAACTACTCCTTTGCTCACCAAGTTTGTATTGTCCAAGGGATGGCATGCTGGAATTTTAGGTGTGCTGAAGATCCAATCGACGAGTCATCAAGTGGCTTTGGCGAGTACCAATTTTGCTTTCCTTCAAAAATTTTAGCTTTTTCGCTCATTTTTGCCTCATAATGTCCTTGCCTTGCTCTTTTGCCTTCATTCCTGTATATTAATATTTTAACATCAGTTATGACCATAAAATAAGCATTGAGGATACTAAATCCCTGAATTATTTGTAATCCCCGACTCATAAGGGTCCTCCATCGGAACATCTAGTCAAGCGCCTATTGGATTACCACCACAAAAAATTGGAAAACAATTGGTGAAAGACATTACGGAGGAGTCGTATAATTGCTAACAAGAATCAAAATACTTAGGCGATGAATATGTCAATGCGGGGTGGTTGCAAACCGAATTTCCCTAAATTTATACCAAAGTTTATGCCTTGGGGGTCCAATACATCTTCATTGACCAAGGTGAATGTAAATTGAGCCTTGTGTGTGAATTTTATGCTAATCGGAATACATATATCTTGCATTGTAATAGGGGTGATATAGGGGGTTGGCTTGTGCGATTTTCGATTAGAACGGTAAATAAATTTTGGGGTACCCCTGATTGTGATTGCTCTGAATTCCAAGCTATGAAAGAGTGACCTTCTTATAGAGATATACGTCATACTTTTTTTTGGGTAAACTCAACTTCTAGGTGAGAGAGAACAAAAGATACAAGAAGACATGCTACTCTACATTACGCCCACGTAACCAAGAGGCACGTGTTTGGTTGAAAATTGTGTCTAGTACCATGTTCCCCTGAAAGCACACCTCCAAATTCACTAGAAAAAGGGTAGTTCTCATCTATAAACTTATGAAATGGCTGCCAATATATGTGGGTGCAATTTTGCATCAAAATATGCTAAAATTTAGGAGTAATAAAGATGGAACTTTTGTTATGGGAGCTTGTTAAGTAGGAACTTACGTGCTTTGGGGATTGAAGAGGAGGTCCATGATGTTTGTCCACCCCGTGCTCCTCATTTGGTGTGTCATCTAGTTGATGTTACTAAAACAAAGGTGCAAAATGCATCACATGGGATGGTGTTATATACTCCGGATAGGCAAACACGTGATGATAGTTGGATGATGATGAGTGGTCGATTTAAACTCATTATAGGCCTTTTTAGTTTAACAATTAGTATCCTTAATGCCTAAATATGTTATAATTTGATGATTTGCAGCTATAAATGCTAAAGCACAAGGAAAGGATGAATACTTTGAATAAAGGAATAAAATATTGAAAGAAGTGTAAACTCCACATTGGATGTCGCCAAACCAACAGGGCGGATCGCCCAATTGGAATGACCTCACCCGAAGTTACTGTGCTCATAACTTGAATTAATTAAGGAAAGTGGTAAACTCAAATTTAAATGACGACTCTCCAAATATAAAGGGTGAACATGATGATCATCACTGAAAGTAATAGGACTTGGATGAAATGTGAAGGCTTAAAAGGCAAACAAAGGTGGTATTAGATGATCCACCTAATGTAAAAGGCTAACTCGTAGGTTCAAACACCTTAAACCTAAAGCAAATGAAATGCGAGCTAAAGAATAGACGGTGATCCACTGATCATGTTCGGCAAGCACAACTAACATCGCCGAGTTGGCACGAAGTAAAGTTTGGACAAATTTTGGGAAACTATAAATAGCCCAAAAGAGAGTTTGTTGAGAGAGTTCTAGAGGGAGAAAAATAAGTTCTAAAGTTCTGAATAATTTTACTTTGTGAAGAACATCTCTACTTTTTGGGGTTTTCAATTTTACTTTTGCAATTGACAATTTGAAGTTAAAATCAAATTAAATGTTGATATTATTTGTGTTTAATTTCATCACACCCATGGCTACTCTCATGAGAGGTATAATTTCGTTATTTTTTGTGATAGTGGAAAAAACCCTAAGTTTAGGGGTGCACTTATGAGTTAAGGTTGTAAAATTAATCTTATTTTTTTTTATCTCGGATTGATACTCGAAAGAGATTGATTGGAGTGGGTAATTAGTTTGATATATGCAATTCAGGCATGATGTCTATAGTTTGCTTGAAAAAGAGATTATGGGTCAGATATTTTTTTCCCTTAAATTTGCACGAAAGAGAAATATAGTAAGGTAATGGGTTGTTTAGTTATGCATATAGATGAGACCGAAATGAGATTCCATGACTTAATGTTATGAGATCAAAAGAAGATTATTGTCGTCGAAGATTACCCAACCTATCCATGAATGTTTAGTACTATTGAGAAAAACAATTAACCCTATGTTACGTCGATTTCAATCCCCATACCCCTTGATTGCTTGTTAATTGCTTGAATTTATGATATTTTAGTTTAATTGTTACATTTGAAAATACAAACTCTTTTAGTAAATTTGGGGAATAATCCACTCATTTGTCCTAACCTACTACAATGAACAAGTGCACATTCTTAATTTCTTAGCTGAATTCTTATCATTATATCATTCCTCGTGGGACTCAACCCCAACTCTTAGTTGGGTAATTTTATTGACAATGGTCGCTTACTCTTTGAATCTACTTTTTAGATTAGTTTGAGTGTTATAAAAAATGGTGCCGCTGTCGGAGAATGGTGGGTAAATATTTAATTAGTGAAATTAGGTTGTAAACTTATTGGATTGTAGTAGCTTGTTGCTTGAAATTATTGTGTTATTCATTTGCAACTTCAAATATGAGTGATAATGGTAGTGACAATAATTGTCACTACAGGAAAAGGATAACATGGGTTATGCAAACAACATGCACATGAATGTCGTTGCATCCAATGGAGCAATCCATTTACCACCCATGACCGGGAGGGTTATGTTCCATGTAACTCGAAAAATGTTATAGCTGCTCCAAATGAGAGGAATGTTCAGAGGATTCACTAATGAGGACCTTCACGAACACCTTAAATAAATTCTGATATATGGGGACCGTTCGTGTTCAAGAACATCTCACAAGTGTCCATAAGATTGAGATTATTCTCATTCCCTATGATGGGGAAAGCTATAAGATAGTTGGCAGAGCTACCACATGATTTTATTACTTCTTGGGAGGAGTTAAATGAAGCATTATTTCATCCCTAAAAAATGTTCAAACTTTGTGATAGCATCCAAAATTTCAAAAGGGTTGGAGGTGAGCTTCTACCCGAGACCTGGTTGCGATTCTAGAAATTGCTTCTACAATGTCTAACACATGGTGTTCCAGAAATTTTTCTGCTACTATACTTTTATTGTAGCCCTGATTCAGTCAACAAGGGCTTGTTTGATCAACTCATACAAGTAGTGCTAATGCGAGAACCGTTTGATGTAGTAATATTTTTTCTAGATGATATGACAAAAGTGAACCAAGCATGCAACACTACAGAGGATCAAGTGTCTCCTCAATAATGGGGAACAAGCAAAGAGCAAATGGAAAAGGATCATGAGCGCGATGAAAACATGGCTAAAATGATAATCCAACTTGATTTTCTATCAAAACATGTCATGGGAGGTGGATCAAAAATGATAAATGTTATTGGTTCAAGAAGTGGGAAGTGCCTGGAGGATGCCAAGTTTGAGGTATTAGTCAATGAAGATGTGAACTATTTGGGAAATCAATTGGGGGGTTTCTCATCTTAACTATCCAAAACATGGTGGAACCAAGGTTAGAACAAAGATAGAGATAATGGTTGGAGGGTTCGAGAGATCGAGGTGGAAATTGGAGTTACAGGAAAGCTGAAAAAGATAGGTATGTTCCGCCTCATGATTGTCCCAAACCAAAAGAACCAACTAAGCCAGAAGAAAGCTGATTGGAAGAAATGCTAACAAGGAGCTTCAACAAGGTGGAAGGGTTCAATAAGGTGTTAAATGATTTGAAAAATGGCTTCTCCACCTTGAACCAAATGGTGACCTCTTATTTAGTGTCAATTAAATAGCTTGAAACCCAGTTGTGTCAACACTCCATTCATCTAAATCCAATGCAAAATGGAACTTTACCTAGTTACACCGTCCAAAATCCCAAAAATGATGGTTGTTGAGTAAGAATTGTGTCATACCATGATATTAAAAAAGGCATTTCTTGGGAGGTAATCTAATTTTTATTATAGTTTATTACTTTCAATAACGTGTGTTGTGAGTGTAGGTTGAAAACAAGTCAAAAAGGTGAGAAAGGTTATTTAGGCGATGTCAATGACAAGTCAGTAATTCACCAAAAGAATTGTGTGAACATCTTTATGTCTGCCTTCTAGGCTGAAAAATTGGATAAAATATAATGTCAAGTTTGGTCATTTGATCTATAATTGGCGATCCACAGAAGTGCATTAAGCGGACTCCATCGAGTCCACTAAATTGACCTTCAAATTTGATATTGGTTCAAGCCTCATCGACAAACTTAAGCTCCTTTGGCGATGTTAGTCGTAGTTCACCGAGTGGATTTAATTTTAATAGGCCAAGAGTCTTTTAAAGTTCAAAAAGAAAATATTTCATCTCTTTGTGCTTATTTCTCGCTTAAACTCCAAATACCCTTATATTGGTGTTTTGATGACCTCAATAGAGTGATTCTACTTGCTTGAAGTGTGGTGAAGTGCTTGCATCTCAATCCCTATTTCCCTTGATTTTGTGCTTTGCCATCGTCTCTGAGGTTGGTGTTCGAGTAATATTTTATTCTTTGAGCTAGAAATTCATGACTTTGATATGGGCTTGGTGTTATTATTGCTATATTGTAGTTTAATTAGTATGGGTAGTACTTAATGTAGTGTATTTGACTATGCCCATAAGTTAGGATAGTTAATTTTGAGCCCGAAATTGTGAAAATTGATTGTGAAGGTTAAAACTTGAAATTGAATACTTATTTGTACTAGGTCTTTCCATAATTATGTGTGGGTGAAGTCTAATTATCCAGTGTTTCCTCAAAGACTTGTATTTACCCAATGATAGATCGAGTGATGACTTTGTTAAGGGCAAATCATCTACTTCAACAATACTTTATGGAATTTGGGGGAAGTCTGAGTACTCATGGATAGAAAAGCATAAGGGTAGAATATAAAAATAATTAGGAATTGGGTATGGTTGCATATTGGGGTGAAAATGTGAAAATAGGCATTAGGCTTAAAACTACTTGTTTTATGGGCTTGTCTTAGCTCACCAAGTTAGTTAGGTGAATCACCAAGTAAGCCCCAGAACGCCTTTTGTGTTTGAATATTGGACTTGGGTACTATCCCATTTGGAGGGCTTGTCTTAGCTCACTAAAACCCACTCGGCATATTGCCAAGTGGGAGTAGACATCCCCATTTGTGCTTGTTCTTTCTAATTTTGCACTATCACTTTCGATGGACTTGTCTTAATCCATCAAAACTAATTTAGCGAATCACCAAGTTGGAAATGACTATGCCCTTTATGCCTGAGTTTAATGGAATTATGGTTTGTCACTTCAGCGTACTCACCTGAGCTCACCTAACCTATTAGGTGATTCACCTTGGCAGTCAACGAGCCTCATACCTATTTTTGAATTGTGATTCCTTTGATTTTGATTTAGACTAACCTTCACTCGATATTTGTGTTGAATAGTTATGCCTTGCAGAATATGGCTAGAAACAAAGGAAAGAGAGTTGTATCATCTGACTCCAAGAAAGAAAAAGAATATCCTCTTCCTCCTCAATTGTTGAAAAAGAACAAGGGAATTTTGACCAACGATCCATTTGGGGCTCCCCACAAACAACAAACCACTATGCACTCTTCTATACATGTGAGTGAGAAGCCAAAGAAGGTGGTTTTAAGAAAAAGAACGCACATCATTTCCAAGTTAGTACAACCTCCTTAGGCTCAGTCCCTTGCCTCTCGTGTTCTCTCAATAATCTCTCCAAGGGCCCTAAACAGGATCAAGGTAGCTAGAAAACGTATGATTCTTAGGGAGAGACTCTTCTATACATGTGAGTGAGAAGCCAAAGAAGGTGGTTTTAAGAAAAAGAACACACATCATTTCCAAGTTAGTACAACCTCCTTAGGCTCAGTCCCTTGCCTCTCGTGTTCTCTCAATAATCTCTCCAAGGGCCCTAAACAGGCTCAAGGTAGCTAGAAAACGTATGATTCTTAGGGAGAGACGACTCTCTACGGATGGAGTTATGAGTGACTAGCAAACCATTTTGGATACTATTCTAGCATCCAAAATGGTTCGAGATGTTTACAAAACCTCGATCCCTTATATTCTAGCATGGGTACGAGAGTCCTATATGGCACCAAAGAAGAGGAAGGGCACAATTTTGAATCCCCTTGATGAAGTGAAATTTAGAGGCAAGATGGTAGAATGCCATACATATGACATCAACACTACTCTACGCACTAAATAAAATTGGGTTGAGATGTTTACCCTACGAATGCGACATGACCTTAACTCATTAATAAGTTGGTTGACATCACTTATTTCAGATATCTCTCCTCTGTGGATGGATGATAAAGTGAAAATCGAGAAAAAAAACATGAATATGTATTGGTTTGATTTTATTAGCAGCACCTTCACGCCATCTAAAAATGAATCCATTCTCTGTCACCCGAAGGTTGTATTGGTGGGTACAATTATTGACAAGGAGAAGATCAATGTGGGGTCTATTATAGAGGATGAGATACCAATGCATGTTAGTCAGAAGAAAACTTCCCTCTCTTTCCCAGCCTTTATGACATAGCTATGTGAGACTGCATGATTTTTTTTTGGGAGCTAACAGATGTGAGGGTTAACCCTACCTCCTCCAATGACATTAGGAGGATTTACGTAGACTATTGAGAGATGATGTGGCTCGGTGAAAGCCGCCACCACCAGACACACCTTCTAGTTGTTGACATTATTGCCCTTGAGGTCGATATTGCACAACCTTCTATTTCTATGGAGCTTTCAAGTATGTCCCAGCCTTCATCTATACCATCCACTTTTATTGCTACACCTGCCCTACTCATGTCTCTTGACCCCTTGGCATAGACCATGATTTACGAAATTGGCAGTCTTACTCGGTGTGCGAATGTGAAAGAGGCTAGGGTTGACAGTGATATGCCCAAGATGATAAAGAGGTTGATCGAGGCTGTGTTAGGTCCTCTAAGAGATAGGATGACTTAATGTGAGGCCACCTTAGTTTCAAATAGTGAGAGGTTGGATAATCTTACAGCCAGGATAGAGGCCAGAGAGAAGGTTGAGGGTAGATATGATACGTTAGCTATGATGCGAGCTGATATTGACACATTTAGGGTTGATATGGACCAGCTGAGGTCTACGAACATTTTTATTCTTTGCGGTGAGGTTCCTTGCCTAATGCGCCTGATTCTGTGCTTACTTCTATGCCGAGTGTTAAGATCACTACCAGTTTAGCTGAGCAGCCTAAAGGGGGTGGTGATAGTGAAGCTGATGCAATTGATGATGTTGCCGGTGGTGAGTTAGTAGAGGAGACGGATAAGGAGGAGTTCTTACAAGAGATTGAGCATCAGCCACTAGAGAGTTTGACGGAGTTGTAGGATTTAAAGGATACCATAGTGGTTGCGATGTTTGAGACCTCCTCAGTCAATACTAGTGGGGTGTATCCAGATCCCATAACACCTCTTTCATATGTGTCAGGCAATGATGCCTTAGTTGAGACTACGGTGGTACGTCTAAGCGCAATTGAAATTCCTGGGGCTAAGTTCATTCTTTGATATATCTCACTCCGCTATGCTAGAAGACTGAGCAGCTTCAGTTTATTACCAACCTCGTATTATAATGTTAGACAATTTAATATTAGCGATGGGGTCTTACTAAGACTTCTTCAGAAAAATATTTATCCACCTATATCTATAGTATTATTTATATCTATAGACTATAGATATAGAAGATATAGAAAATACTTTAGATTATGGTGTTTATACATCAGCCCAACCAATGATACCCAGGATGATGTTGTCCTTTTTGCGACTCCAAATTTAAGCACTCCACATGCAATACCTAACAAAGGGACTTTTACATCTCTCTTCTCATTCTTACTTTATACTACATTGAGGATACTACTTTTTTATTTTTGGTGGGGTGAGGAAACTTGTGCCAATATTCCATTTTTACTGTATTTTGTTACTTTCAGTTTTACTTTTGGATAATTTTAGTTTTTAGTATAGTAGTTTGATGGTTGGGGCTCAATTTTTTCTCTCTTTATTTCTTTTGCCCCATTAGTTGATAGCTTTTGAAATGATTGTGTTTTCATTGTTAATGTTTGAGGATCGATTATGTTTAATATCAATGTCTTGAATAGTACTTATGATGAGAAATGTGCCTTGTGCTAATGATGGAAACAAAAAATCGGCGTGGCTACACTTTGAATGATAGTTTGGAATCTTGTGTTGACTAGATATGTTTTCTTGTGAGCCTTCCCATGAATATCACACGTAAGCTTTTGATCTTGTAAGGTTGTGCTAAATAATTTTGTTTGAATTTCCATATGGGGTAAGGTTTTACTTGACAGCATGCTTGTTGAATCCTTGAATTTGCCTTGTTAGTCTGATTGTATAGCTTTGGTAAATGCAAGAAATTATCTTGGGCATAAATTTGGAGAGGGAACCCAAATGTTCACACCCTTTTGTGAATACCTTGTGAGGTTTTGCAACCATTTTTGCACCATTTGAGCCAAAACCATTTGTTAAAAACCTTGTTGAAACCTCTTGAGCCAAATTGTCCCTAAATTCTCACCCAAAAATTCTTTTCTAAGCATTAGTTTGTTTGAATATCCAACGTAAGACAAAGCCTAAGTTCGGGTGTGGAAAGGAAGGAGGAAATAAATCCAAGTTGATGGAAAAGAAAGATGAAGTGAGACTCTGTTTTGAAGTGTGTTAAGAAAATAAGGTACCCCTCCTTATAAAAAAAATGAATGAGCAAAAATTTTGAAAGATTGAAATGAAAAATAAGGTATGAGGAGATAAAAAGGGGTATCCAATGAATTCAATAAAAAATTTGAAGTTCGAGTCTCTAAGTAAAAAGAAGGGAAAGAACTTTAAAAGAGGTGAAGATGAGTACAACAATGCTTTGAAAAGGTGAACTCACTGAGCCAAATTTATCATACCTTTACCCTTATCCCCATTACAAGCCTAAAAGACCCTTGAGATCTTGTGTAAGCTAGGTTGTGTGATGATTGGAAAATATGGGCAAATCAATAGGATGAAGCTTGCATGTATTTCTCTTTCAGAGAGTATCTTAATTTTTTTATTGACTTGCTTTGTGAGTCGTTCTTGATGTGAGGGAACTTGAATGCATTTGTTGAAGCATTGTATTGCATTATAGAAGAAGCTATAGTGAGCTTGATCTTGGATTGATACCGGCTAGTAATCATTTGAAGCATGATTAAGTGTTGCATTTGATTGAGAGTAGTCTTGTAATATCATTTGCATATTAACTCACATTGAGAACTTGTGTAGACACCCTTGTTGTACTAATTGTTTTCATGATTTACTTGAGGACAAGCAAAAGTTTAAGTTAGGGGTGTTGATGAGTGGTAGATTTACACTCATTTTAGGCCTTTTTAGTTCAACGATTAGTGTCCTCAATGCCTAATTATGTCCTATTCTTATGATAATTTGATGATTTGCAGCTATGAAAGTTAAAGGTCAAGGAATGATGGTGATGATGATTACATTGGTTCTGGTTATTGTTATACAACCTTGACCATTGTGGATTTTTCCTCGAATGTGGCGACTGCTGATTGAAAGTGTGTGGCCTAGAGGCCAAAAGGGAGTTTTCATTCACTCTTTACTTATGTTTTAAAATGTGCACTGAGGACAATGCTTTGTTTAAGTGTGGGATAGGGTGGGGTGGGAGATGAACTTCCATGTATATATTTTATCAAGTCTTTTATTTTTGGTTCTTTTTGTGAGGAGTCCCTTTGAACCTATTATGACGAGCTTTTTTTTCTTAATTTTGTTTAGTCATAGAGTTTTCATAGAAGTGACAGTTCCCAATGATGGATGGATGACGATCGTCTTAAGGGAAAATTAGTCACTATGATTGATAGATTGTGAAACCAAACTTTTGGTACTTTAAAACTCTACTTAAAAAGTTAGTCAAACGTCATGGGTAGTTCACACTTTTACATGCAATTGTAATGAAATTAGTAACCTTAAGACACACATAGATTCTTTGTTTTGACTCTAAATTGATAAGTTGGGCTTAATTGTGTTGAAAATATTGCAAAGTGATTTGTATGAGCATGCTAAGTTGAGTATATCCTTATGTGTATCTTGTGATGCCATGAGTGGTGGGTATTTTCTTATTTCTTGCATTGAATGACATCCATAACTTGTCTCGTCTATGCTTAACAAGTAACTTGTATAAATTATGGAATCAGATTGAGACATTTCTTTGAATAATCTAATTTTAATTCTCTTGTGTGCTTCCAAATGAATTATCCTTAGTAAAGTCCCATTGAGACTTTTAGCCTTTATTTTTTTGGTTATTAACCATATATTTAGCTAAAATCTTTTTTTATTGATATCATGGCTTTGTTTGATCAAAAGGTTGGTCCTTAATTCACTATGTAAAGAAGAAAAGGGTAACATATTGGAAGAAGTAACTTAGGGTGGGCATGTCTCGTATGGTGAATTTAAAGAAATGATGTAACACCTCGTATCCTAAAGAGGAAATCTTAGCAAATTGTTAGAACTTTCAAGTGTCACCCAGGAGGGCCAATCATGCCCCGTGGTTGGATCCACGCCCCGTAGGTGAGCCTCGTGGATGGGAACCATGGGGAGCTTCCTAAGGCAGTAACCATGCATGGACCCACGCCCCGTGGTTGGGAGTCGTAGGTCCAAGGCCCAAAAATCAAGTCCCAGACGAGGAATCACATTTGACCAGGACGGACCGTATGTCCATCCACAGTTTGTCAGCGTGGTCTCGTGGGTGGGCTTGTGGGACGGTTAAGTTGAGGGCTTAAGGGTCTTTTCCGGTTTAAATTGAATCAATGTTGTGTCATTTTGCCTAAGTCTAGACCACATATATAAGTATTTTTAACCCCCAAAATCCCCCATTTAAGTCATTCTCTGAAATCCCAAAAGAATTCCCAAAACTCCTCTAAAAAATTCTCTCTTTAGAAGTTGGAAGAAGAAGGAAGAAATTGAAGCTAGGTCAAGTTCAAGTCTCCAATCTTCTAGATTTTGTGGGCATTGTGACTAAGGTATGATGGTTTTTCATCCATGGAATCCTTTCTCCCATGGAGTCCCCTAGAATTCCCCTATTGTGAAGTCTAAATCCCCAATTCTAGTTAGGGTTTCTTCCAATATTGTGGGTTCTGATGATTGTTGATCCTATTGAGTGAATTGAGATGGTTTATGATGGAATTAGTAGAATTACATGTTATTAGAGTGAAATTACATGTACCCATGCCTATTCCATGATTATAAACTAGAATTGATATAATTGGGTTGGTGCCATGAAGGGAAACTTTGTGGGTTTAGGCTTGTCTTTATAGAATTAATGAAATGTGATTATAATTGCTTGAGAATGAAGCTTAGATGATGATCATGAGATCTAGGGCTTTGAGAGTAAAGTTTATGATGTGAATTGTTGGTAATTGATGTTATTGTTGAGGAAGGGATACTTCCCACATGAACTGCCTAATTATGAATGTATAAATGTGAAAGGCTTGCTCACATGAATGATTCTAGGTTTGGAAGGAATGCTCACCTAAAATGAGTCTATACTAAAAGATGATGTAATTGATGAGGCTAGAGGCGATTACCCTTGACCTCTATATGAAAGGATATGAGGTGATTCCCATACTCCTTAGAATTGAACAAAGAGGTGAGTCCCCACGTTCCTATTATGTTGAATGGACATGGAGGAGAGTATCCATGCTTATTATGAAATCATGAGGAGGCAAGTACCCGTGTCATATGATAAGGTTGTGGAGGCAAGTACCCGCAATATAAAAGTAAGGCAAGGGGCAAATACACATTAGCCTTTGTAAGTTAGGCAAAGAAGCGAACCCCCATGTCTTTAAAAGAAAGTATAAACTATATGAACTATCTTATGAAGAATGAATAGCTTGGATTGTTGCTTGAGGTACCTTCCACGAGGTAAGTTGACTAAGAGGTGATGACCCCCAAGTCTTGACTAAGGATGAGTAAGGTTTCTTGAGAAGTATTTCTTTCTTATTATGATATTGATGTATGTGCATGATTATGCTTATGATTTATATTGACTAACCATAATGTTTATGTTGTTTATGCTAGCTATCATATTTTGTACTTAATTGTACTAACACATACTCTTACCTACATTCTTATCAAATGTAGGGTCCGGTGACTTAGATTCTCAGACTCGTGGCTAGCTTCATTGGTGATCAAAGAAGTGAAGATTTGGTGAGTCCTCATTGTGTTCTAGGATGTGATCACCCTTTTCTCCCATGTCTTTCTTTTATGTCTTGGACTATTATATGGGCTGCGTCTCAAGATTTTATTCATGTTGTTTAGATGGTTTGAGACTATGGTATTAGACTTCCGCTCCTTTTATAAAATACTTCGATTGTGTTGAAATGGATTACATTTTTGCACCATTTTCTATTACTATGTTATGATATGCTAGGTGGCTTGTATGAGGCCTATCGGGATCTTATACACCTTGTTACATCTGGGGGGTACCCCTGGGTCATGAAAAAAGAGGTGGAAATGACCCATGATTATAAATTTCAAAATCACTTGTATATTTGAAAAAAATAACATACTTGAATAAGAAACAAGTTCTTAAATAAACAAAAAGGGAAAAATAAGAAAAAATGAATTGAAGGATATTTATGAGGTGTGCACCAAAAAAAAAAAGAGAAGTGGTTGAAGATGTCTGAAAAATAACACAAGTGCATTGAGGAGAAATAGGCACTAATTATATTTTAAATGTACCCTCCCTTGCCTTAAACCCACATTTCAACCAAATTAAATCCTCTTGATTCCATGATTAATAGTTTGTGAAAGTTAAAGTACACTAAGGACAAGACTATGCTATGTTAGAATATGTAAGAACATCATTTGTGAGAGTGAGAGTTAAACTTTGAAAATATGCCTTGTTTTGAAATACAATGTACAAACATGATAAGTGAAAGGCTAAAAATGGTGAGGACATTCATGATGCACATTTGAGTGAACAGTATTTTGGTGTGTTCTTATATGATTACATTTCCTCAAAAAATTCGTGAAGAGTCATTCATTGAGGCTATGTGGTGTCAATTGGTATATTATCTCGGTGAACTAGATTGTTGATTGTTGCATAAAGTATGAATTACAAAAGAAGGATTAAATGTGTTTGGTTGATTTTAATACAGGTAGATGAATCCAAGGGTGATAATGATGAGGTGATAGTTTAGAGATTGTTGAAGGATGAAAAAAAGATTTTAAGTGTGGGGTGGTGATCTTGGGCGTATTTATATGCCCAATTACTACGAATAGACTATGTTTACCTTAAGTTTTGATAGCATTCACTATTATAATTGATATTTCTTAGATAGCAATTATGATGATTGCACACTAACGTACATGATTAGCTACATGCAGGGTTTCTAAAAGATGTATGCGTATAACTGAAGCAAATGAAGTAAGGACGATGAAAAGGCATTAAAGGCAGGCTTAGCGTAGAGCCCCAGCACACCAAGTGCACAAGTGGCGCCAACCTCCAATCATCTAGGGCAACATCCTGGCACACTGGCCAGGACTATACGTGCCCAGGTCCTTCCTGGCATGATTTTGGCGTGGTGCCCCTGACTTTTTCCAGTGAATTTTAGTTGTTTTAGGATCCCAAAGTCGATTTGATGTAGGAATTAATTTCCTAAGTTCTATAAGTAGGACACTAGGATTATTTTGTAAAGGTACTTCTTCTATTTCGTGTGAAAGAGCAGGGGATTAACAATTCAACTTAGGTTTCGATTCTCTATTCTTTCTTTACTTTTGAATATCATGAAAATAATTGTCTTTGACTTTTTGAATATTATGAGTGGCTAAAAGCCTTTGTTCTAGGGTTGTAGCTAGTGGTAATTGATGAACATCGATTTTTATGAATTAATGTCGGCTATCTCTTAAATTACATTTTTATTTTTATTTTATTATTTCATGATTGACCACTTTTGAGATAAATATATTGTCTATTCTTGAACTCGAGAGACGAATAGGTAGATAGACTAAGAATATAAAAGACTCAATCTTTTTTGCATATCACTTGTTTAGATTCGCGTTAAGGATTGACACCCGGACAAACACCGAGCTTGGTTAAGAAACATGATGAAATATAAATACTCTCCAATTGAGTCTATCTATCCCCGCTCAACGATATTGATAAACAATTGATTGAAGTGGGTGATTAGAGGTCGAGAGATCATGGTCATAAAATCAACCCTATAAATCTATAATTTGATAACCGTAATTAATCCATACATGAGATGGGATACATGACATCTTAAAAATGTTGTTGCCTTGGAATTGTCCCTTAATTGATAAAACTCTGAAATTGTCATTATTAGTTACTTTCACAATAGAATTATTTGCAATAGTATTATAATCAACACAAGTTTCTTGAGAACACTTTCTTTAAATTGTGGAATTAATATAAATTAATCGTAATTCCTTTGGGGTTCGATACATTTGCGTGTGCAATTGAGAGCAATAATCCCCCCCCCCCCCCCATTTATAAAAAAAATTGTATCTATCAAACACTTACAGTTAAATCATACGTTTAATCTAGCTTAAACTGCGTGTATACTTAAACAACCCTCCTGACCATAACATGTCATATAAAACAATGAATGGTAGAAATAGATTATAAGTCACTCTTTGACTTTATCTTTATAAAAAATATTTACTGTCATGAAATTTCATATGTTTATTTTAGACATTGAAGTTTTGTGAGACTCTACAAAACCTGTTCAATTCGAGTTGAGACTCTACAAGGTGTGTTCAATTCCAATTAGGATTTTTGGAGGTTACTCAACCCTAAACCCTAGTTCATGTATATATAATGGGTACAATATTCCCTTGAAAAGGCATCTCGAGTATTCCACAAAATAATAGAATATTTACAAAGAGATCAAATCCAAATAATCCTAATTCGATAAATACGCCACTAACGGCCCTTGAATCGTGGATAAATATGGATAAATCTTATGTGAGAAGAATCAAGGAAGGAACATAATTTTATCCGCCATATTTATCAATAAAACTACGCTTCTTCATATTTTATTTGTGATTGTAATTTATTTTTTGTCACTCTAAAATTTGTTGCAAACATTTGTGTAATTTGAAATTGTATGTTAACTGGTATTTTTGAATTAGAGAGAGAGAGAAATGAAAAAAAAAATGGTTGTTACCCAATGAATGTAGCATTGTAATAGTGTATAGATGGTAGAAAGATATGGTAGTTTTGTTTGGATATATATATATATATATTTATTTATTTATGGTGGGGAAAGTTGTTAGGAAAGAAAAAAAACAAAAAGGGAAGAAGTGAAAATAGAAGAAGCATAGTGGGCCAGCAAATGATGAATAGCTTGGGATGTAGTAGAAGAAAACAAGTTGAGAGTGGTGGGCAGTGGCCAAGTAACCTTTTGGGTTAATGATGACTGTTTTAGCATGCCTATTCATAAGCAAACCATTACATTCATACCCACACCACCTCCTATGACACAAAACATGTGCTCCCTATCCCCATTTTTCTATTAAAATCAAACAATTAACAAAAATAGTTCTAAATATATATTATATTTATATGCTTAGCTAGTTGCTTCTTTGCACTGGCGGCATTCTGTTTATTGCATTTTCTGTCACTTCGACAATCTTCCTTTTAGTGATAAGATGATGCTCGTAAGAGTAGTATAAAGATTTATCAACCATTATTTTCAATAAATAAAACTGTCACACAAATAGGAATAATAATCTTGACTTGACCTTGTTATATATTTATTTATATATATGTTTTGTCTCCACTCTCTCTCTCTCAAACACACACCTTCTTTTTAATAAATATATATAAATTTCAAATTTTAGTTATAGTTTATGAGTTACTTTTAGCTAGTTAATGGAGAATTGGAAGGAAAAGAAACAAGTTGTGTAATTTGAGGAACTCAATTATAAGTTGATAAGCACCTCCACAACTAATCTTCAATTTGTTTTTTCTGATATAGGGATTAACTCAATCCATTTAGTAAATGAGAATTATTTTTCCAATAGATTGGGATTATGGTGGGACACACTTCAAGAAAATATGAAATTTACCCTCAATTCCTAGCTAATTTGTTGCTAAAATGCTCTAGCAAATTAATTTTTCTTATAATATTCACGACTTATATGTACGTAGCTAAATGGAATAAGCATCGACTTTTTGTGTTTAGTTATGAAATTTTGTCCGCCGCTAATTCCTCTTTTTTCGAAAAAAGGTTATCCATTCTCCTAGTTCCTGATTAAATACTTTTTTTTCGTGAAAAGTTAAATCTTAATGTTAGAATTTGTTAAATCTATTTTTTTCTAAATGACAAAGAGTCATTATATTTAGTAAATTTAAAAGAATAAAACTAATCAAAAATATATTTAAAGGACAATTATAAAATTATGTGAAACATTAGGGTCATTTATTTTTGTTATTTTGTGACGAAAAGGTATGTATGGGAATGCACAGAATACCAAGATGATCATGGAACATGTGGAAAATCGAAGACCAAGAAAACAGTGTTATGATAAGTGGGCTCCAACCATGGATTAGTCAATTGTCAACTTAATGGTCAACAGCTACTGTCATATTATATACTTATTCCTTCCTTATTTCTTTTTTTTATTTATTTAAACTCTTCATGAACAAAAAGAGCAATCAAAAGATGTTTGGTACATTCACAAGTCTAATAGTAGGATTTTAGCCATATAATTTGATTCCAAAAATCATCCAAATTCCCAATTTAATTCGCCTAAACTCTTTAGCTGTCTAAGATATTATTCTTTCTTTTTCTTATTCAATGCTACATACAATTAATTACTTTCATAATCCTTTTCTTTTAAAATAAATAAATATCGTCTTCAAACAAAAAACTATATATATATATATATATACCCTATGTTCTATAAAAATTAATGTTTGTGCCCTTTCCTTATTTTTTTTAGTATCCCCACAACAAAAAATAGGAATACTATATATAGACACGTGTCACCTGTCTCATACACAAAATATGATTTAAAGTATATACAGTGTAAGAGTGCCTTTTGCACTAACAAAATAATATTTTTGTTATAATAATTCGATTCTTTTAATTATTTTAAAAATTTAATCTATTATTAAATGAAGTTATTTATTATCATTATCCTTCATTATTGTGAATTATATAAATATTTTATAAACATCATTAGTGGAAAAACTACAAAATACATTCCCATTTTATTGATAATACTCCCCTCCATCCCATATTATGTGAGGTACTTTGACTTGACACAAAATTTAAGAAAGTAATTAAGACTTTTAAAACTTATGATCTAAAATGAATTATAGAAATTTATGTGGCTGTAAATCATTTTATTAAGGGTAAAATGAACAATTTATAGTTAAATTGTTACTTTATATAGAAATATGTCATTCTTTTTTTGACTGACTAAAAAGGAAAGTAACTCATATAAATTGGGACAGAGGCAGTGGCGGAGCCACATGAAGTTGAAGGGTGTCGACCGACACCCCTTCGTCGAAAAATTACATTGTGTAGCTAGACTAAAAATATTTTTTTATGTATATATATATTACATATTGACACTCCTTGATTTCTACGCGATTTTACTTCTTTATAGTTTGACACCCCTTTGTCAAAGTTCTGACTCCGCCACTGGACAGAGGAGTATATTATAAGTGGAAAACACTACAAAATACATTCCCATTTTATTGATAATACATTATAAGATCTACCTAGAAGATGTGAGCAGAGAATATCAATGAGCTTATGCTATGAATATTTAAATTAGACATGTGTAGATAAATCATCCAATGCATAATTATTTGGTTCCTAAGTGCTTCAGTTTCAAGTCTTGTCAATTTCCAATAGACTTAAATGTAAGTTGAGAATAAATACATGTATAATATAATAATGTATATACATGAACATTACGTATTATTTTAATTACAAGGGTGGTGGCAATCCATCAAGTATACTGCTTATTTTCCTTGCATATCAAGCAATCTTGTACCCCCCCCTCCCCAAACCCCTAGGCCCCTAACCCCACCCCAGTCTCTCTCCTTTTGTATGTCTTTCAGCGACATACATGCCAAAAGAATCATGATTACTACTCCAGCACAAAACCCATGTGAATTTCTATCATTTTTTATTTCCTTTTACTAAGTTATCTTTTGTTTCCTTTCATAAAGAATCCTGTCACTCTTCATATTTTTAGAAACTATTTTTAAAAATAAAAATAATATTAGTTTCACTCTCTCAAGATATTTTCTATCAAAAGGAGAATCAAATAAATACATCAAATGCACTAGCTAGTACTACTTTAATTTGTGAGCTAATTACCAAAGACAGACGAAGTATAAATAAATATTCCTTTGCAAAGCACCCCAAAAGAGATTGTTTCTTCAAATCTTACGTGTATTTTTATTTATTCAAATCATGTACTCACTCACTTCAAATTTATAATTTGATTTTACACAAAGCTTATGAAAATGATATATATATTTTTAAAATTTGTAATCTATAATAAGATATAAATTATTTTATTAAGAATATACTCAGTCAAATTTATTGTACATAACACAAACTGTTGTATATATATCGTGCATTATTTTAATGAGTTTAAATTTTATAGACCAGTATAATTTAAAAATAAAAAGAGATTGATGTCACTTATATAGTAAAAATACTATTGAGTAGGGGTGTACATGGTCGGGTTGGTTCAGGTTTTTCAAATATCAAACCAAACCATTTGTGTCGGATTTTTAAATTTATAAACCAAACCAAACCAATAAAACTCAGGTTTTTCAACCTCGGGTTTTTTCGGTAAAGTATTCATACAAACATATAATTTACTAGTACTTCAAATATTTCTTTAGTCCTACCAAAATACAACTATCTAAGATGTTTCTTAAAAATATAACACAATATGATATGATTAATGACACTAAAATATCAAACAAAAACAACAATAATGAAATCACGTAAAACAAATATTGCAAATTAACAAGTCATAATGAAAATGATCATAATTTAAAAGTACTAAATCATGCTAAAATTAAGTTTAATAAGTATTAGTTACATGACTAAATATTAAAGGAAATTAAAATTAAGTTATGTATTTTAATTGTCTAAACCAATGTAAAACTAAAGAACAAATATTCAATATTATTGTCATTCTTAGTGTTGAATTGATTTTCTTTTGGCATTAATATTAATTTGATTTTGATTTAAACTTTATTATAATTATCAACATTTGTGGACTATAATCTTTATTGACCCATTCATAATTCTAAGTTTCAAACTTGAAATAATATATTAACAGATAAAAACTATGAAAAAGTATAAGAAATATTTAAAAATTATATCAAAGGAAATATTTTTATGTATAAAATAAAATTTTAAAAATATATATATATAATGTTGGGTTGGTTTGATCTCGGGTTGATTTTTTTTAGTTAAAATCAAACCAACCCAAATATAGTCGGTTTTTTCTTCAAAACCAAATCACTAGTCGGGTTTTTTTTTTTGTGTTGACTCCATTTGCGGTTTGATTCGATTTTCGATTCGATTTTTTACACCCCTACAATTGAGATATTCGTTTTAATATACTTATATGTTTAGTTAAGTAGAGAAAAGGAAGGGGTGTGAGGGTAGATGTGCTTTTGTGAAGGGCGTTCCGAAGCTTTTGCTTTAGTAGTCAAGGGGACTCGAAACAAAGGTGTAAGAAGGTTGCTTTTATAGCTTTACAAACAGAGACAGAGAGAGAGAAAGAAGAAAAACCGACCCAGATTTATCTTTCTTTGTTTCTCTCTCTTTCATTCACACAGAAAAAACGTCTTCATGCAGTGCTTAAATTAGGAAAGGTAGGGCATATAGAAGACAGGGATATATCTATGTGGCAACTTTTCCTTTATCTCTTAATTCGTTTCAGTTAAAGTAAGAGGAAATTCTCATGTTTTCAAGGGCCTTAAAGTTGGTTTTATATATATCTTCATCCTTATTCTTTTCTATTCTCTTCTCTTCTCTACTCTTCTCTCACCCTTTTCCAGTTTTTTAGGGTACAACTCCATCTTATTAACTTGTTCCTATTTTTTTTATTTGTAATATATATATATATATATATATATATATACTTGTCTATCCATGTTAGAACTATAGGATTTTCTCGTCTTGTTGAAGAGACGGATCTTCGATTTTATTAACTACTACTGAAGTGTTCCTTTTTTTCATTTCTGAATGTTTTTTTTTTTTGTTCACAGGATTCTTTATGTCTACCAAGCTTGATACCAAAGTTGTAAATATTGAGGATCCTATGGAAGAATTTTAGCTGTGATAATAGTTTTTTTTAAAAAAAAAAAGAGAGAAAGGAATCATTTATATCGTCTAGGAATATAAAAGAAAAAAAAAGCGATGAATAAGAGTAGTCATCAGTTGGGATCCATCAGCAGTAGTGATCTTATTGATGCAAAGCTTGAAGAACACCAATTGTGTGGATCTAAGCAGTGTCCTGGTTGTGGACACAAGCTCGAAGGAAAGCCGGTACAAATTTTACTTTCATAAATACTACTTACTTAATTTTAATATTCTTTGCTTCTTTACAAAGATTTCCATAACAAAAAAAAAACAGGCTATGATTTAGCTAAGATATTGAAAAAAAAGTACTCACACTACAGAAATATGTTTTTGATTTAAATTCCAGAAATATTGTGATTTCAAAAGGGTGTTTAATTTTCGAGGTTTTATGTTTATGAAGAGTATTTTGTTACTATGTTTTAATTATAATTACTATAGGACTGGGTAGGTCTACCAGCAGGAGTGAAGTTTGACCCAACAGATCAAGAATTGATAGAACACCTTGAAGCAAAAGTAGTGGCTAAAGAATCAAAATCCCACCCTTTGATTGATGAGTTCATTCCTACTATTGAAGGAGAAGATGGGATTTGCTATACTCATCCTGAGAAGCTTCCAGGTTTTCAACTCTTTCTCTCCTACCAACAAATATTGGCATTTTCTTGTACCATAATTCAACCAGTTAGGTTTTACTATTTATGTACCTTTCTTGTAATTTCCAAGGAACAAATAAAGGCTAGCTAGCTACCTTGTCTTTATTCTCCTTGTCATGTCTTTTTTTCTCACTCACATTCAACAAATTAAAGAGTGTTTAACTTTTCTACACCCACAATATCAAGTTACTTCAAATAATTAGAATTAGTTATCGGAAAAATAACCCATGTGAATTGTTTTAGTTTTTTTGGGGGGGTTTGTCCGACCTAACTTTTGATTTTTTATCTTGTTTAGGTGTTACAAGGGATGGACTAAGTAGACATTTCTTCCACAGACCATCAAAAGCATACACAACAGGTACAAGAAAAAGAAGGAAAATCCAAACAGAATGTCAAGACTTGCAAGGAGGTGAAACCCGTTGGCACAAGACAGGTAAGACTAGGCCAGTAATGGTGAATGGGAAGCAAAGAGGGTGTAAGAAAATTCTAGTTCTATACACAAACTTTGGGAAGAACCGTAAACCAGAGAAGACAAATTGGGTAATGCATCAATACCATTTAGGACAACATGAAGAAGAGAAAGAAGGTGAACTTGTGGTGTCAAAGATATTCTATCAGACTCAACCAAGGCAATGTAATTGGAGTAACACTACTAGCAGTGCTGCTGGAGATCAAGCCAACAGTGATGTTAATAGCAGAAGGGATAGTGGAAGTGGAAGCTGTTCGTCGTCTAAGGACATCAACAATAATAATAATAATAATAATCTTCCTTCTCATAGGGATGAATTGTCTGCTGCTGTTTGTGCTGCTATGTCAAGTTATTCTACTATGGATATTCAACAATACAAACCTGAACATTTTAGCTTTCTCCCATTTAGGAAAACCTTTGATCATGATCAGGTATTCATTCTTCATTCTTTAAATCACCTTTCACGATTCTTCTCTTTGGATAAAAGCTCTTCATATTCTAGTGTTATACTATTTGAATTTTCAAAAAATGTCTACTATCAGGCAATTTTTGTCACATGATATATATATGTAGGATAGCTGATAATAGTATTTTGTCCTAAGACTCATCAACAACTATTTAACTCCATGAAATGTCAAATTCAAATAAACGCTAGCTGTTTTTCAGTTTCCACATGCACATTGCTTAAATAAGTAGCAACGAAAATTGTACTACTATACTTGACTGTCAATATTTTGATTTTTGCTGTTGAGCTATCAAAAAGAAGAAGAAAAAAAAAAAGCATCTCAATCTACCATTAACTTTGAAACTTGAAATAAAAAAAACAATTTTTTTGAATTTTTTTTTTGTTTTTGCAGGCAGGCATTGTCGTAGGTGAAGGTTCAATAACAAAAGAAAGTGGTCCAGCGGCAGCAGCACCAGAAGAGTGTGACATGGGGGAGCCGCAAAACATACATGATCCTCAGCTCCACCAACGCCAACACCAACACCAACACCAACACCAACACCAACATCATCTAGTTGCAAGCAGTGCATTCCACATTAGCAGGCCAACACCTCCAATATCAACCATTATAACTCCGCCTCCACTCCATAACACTTCCGTCATTTTAGGGGAAGATGCCTTCCATGTTCCACGATCTATAATCCTTCCAAATGACAGCTTTCAGGTAACTCAGAAACAGAATCACTTTCTTCTTACTTTTTCCTTTTTTAATGAAGTAGGGACAGCTAAAAGAAAAAGAGTATTCTAATTCATACACTTTAAATTCATTACCGTCTTAGATACTCTACCTTTTCCAATTTATGTGGTACAGTTAAAATTATGAGAGTTAATGATTTTTTTTAAAAATCTTTTAAATTATTATGATTTAAAGTATCTTTTATGTAATTTTTAAATATATAAATGATATTTAAAAGAACATAAAGTTTCTATGTCTGAACTCACAATAAAAAAATTATAAATTTAAATCTCGAAATTCTAACCATGCCACAAAAATTGAAACTGAGTTTATAACTTTTTATTAGCTCATTAGAAAGATAATTATGTGTAATTGTTCATTGAAAGTGAGATTTGTAATTTACAAATAAGACATGTTACTTAGGGGCGGATTTAGTGAGTAGACTAGCTTCATCTTAACTCAATATTATTTCTTGGCTTAGATTACATATGGAATTATTTTTAAAAAGTAACTAATTAAGTCGGCATTTAATAGTGCCCATTATATTATTTGGCATATAATATAGGAATGCTATAGATTAAAAATGTATAAGTTAAACCCGTAGGGATGGGATAATGAGTGACATGTACTAAGTAGAAGTGCATTAGGAAACATGGATGATGAGTTTATATATATGTGTGAGGTAAAAAAAAAAATAGGAAACAAGAAATAATCTGCACGATCCGTGTTTGTTGCAGACAATACATGATCACAAATATGATTATGTTCTAATTGAGTGTATCATCTTTCGGCAGCAACAACAGCATCATAAACTAGGAGCAAGGTCTGCATCTGAATTGGAACAATTAATAATGGGCTGCACTTCAACTGATATCAAAGGAGTAAGTTTTTTTACCTTAAATTAAACATTACGTTTATATACTTGTTCACAACCAACAAATACAATATATACTAATATAAAAGAATAAAAACAAAAGGGGATATAGCTAGGATAAGAAAGTAATTTACTTCTTTATTTGACTATTATTTTAACAACAAAAGAAAAGGAGTTAGAGGTGTAGAGACTTTTCCTTTATCTCTTTATCTCTTTATTCTTTCCAAATTTTATGCTCTTAACAGTTTTAATTGCAAAGTATCATCATACACTTGTGAAACATTAAATAAACTGGTATAACACAACTTATATAAATCTTTAAATTAAGGAAAAAAAGTGATATCAATCTTGAGCTTGCGAATTTTACCTTACTCTCTATTTTAGTATAGCTATGTTTTTTTACTATGTGAACCATTCTATTTTGAAAATAATTAAATTTTAAACTTAGTATTTGATTCTTAATTATATAGTAAAATTTATAGCTACACAAATAAACAATGACATTTGAAGAATATAAATTTCAATGTTTTTATTTTTTAAACTCTACCTATTCAAACGAATTTCATATAATTAATAAAATGAAATAGAGAGTAACTTTTTAAGTAAGAATCTGTTTGGATGAGCTTATAGCTTATGACTTACTGTAAATCTTTAAGAGTTTTTTCATTTTTGCTTGTCCACATCTCTTAAGAAACAATGATTAAAATAAGTATTTTAGCACAATATTCATATTAATTAACTGATGTATAATTTTAGATTTTAGGATATAAGTAATTAATATTGAGTGGAAATAGAAAAAAAATTACAATATTTTTTCTTAATATGTTACAAATAAAAGTCTATATTTTTGAAATAATGAATGAATAAAGTGCTATTTTATCTTATTCAAATAGTATAAATAAATAGTATATAGTTATTTTAATTTAAAATAATTTAAAATAAGTCGATCCAAATAAGTTATAAGTAGAGGTTTTGATATTAAATCATTATATGAAAAAGACAAACAATACTCAATTGCATGCATGGGATTCAGCAGTCAAAAGGTAACTGTGATCAAACCGCTTTCTTTTACTTTTCCATCCTTTCGGTTTTTCTATTAAAGAAAAGCAGAAGAAAGAAATTATATGCGGAACGGAAAAGAGTTGGCTCTCTCTTATTCCATTCCAATCTACTTTACCTCAACATCTTTGTCGTCTTCATCCCTTAATTACCACTTTCATATTGCACCATTTTCATAATAAAAATAATTTTCTTTCGTTACTCTCTGTCTTAATTTATGAAATACTTCTTGTTTAGTTTATTTCAATTCTTCTTATCTTTTCATATTTATAAAAACAATATTAAATTTTAAAATTGCAATTCACCCTTAATAAGATAATATATAATTGACATAATACATAAACAAAATTTCAAATTTAGCCGGAGCTGACATGTAAATATTCAATTTTGATTGGCTTAAAAGTCAATCAAATCTACTTTTAAGTCAGTTTTTGACTTCTGGAAGTGTATGCAAATATAAAAAATAACTTAAAATAAGTCAAAAATGACTTAAAATAAGTTACGAAATGTTTGGCAAGGTAAAAAATGACTTAAAAATAAGTCAGAAACCAAAAGTAGGTCTCCCCCTACTTGTTATTTTGACTTAAAACTACTCTTTTAAGTCAATCCAAACAGGCTGTTAGACATCTAAATTTGTCTTTAATGTGTTAGTTGAATAATCCAACATACAAAATAATTATCTAGACACTTCTAAAGTAATGAGTCACGTGTATGTTGGGTGTCAACGAGGCACAGTAGGAATGAGTTGGAATATTTAGTTTTCAGTTGAGATGATTTTGAGGTGTCTAGATGTACATTCTCAAAATTAAAGTACTTACATGACAACTGATGCCAAATTTAAATATTTATTTATGTATTATGCTTTGATAGTTATAGAAATGCCTAAGACTTGTTTTAAGTCATAAGTTTAAACTATCATTCTTTACCTTTTAAACTGCATGCATGAACAAGGCTAAGGGTATTTTTGATACGAAGAAAAATATTTTTTGAAAAATGTATTTCAATTATCGTTAGGTTGGTCAAAGAAAAATAAAAATAAAATATTTTGAAAAATAGTTTCTCTAGGAAAACAAGGTCATGAATTCACTAAAAAAGTAGGGAAAATAAGCTCAGCTAGTAATATTTCATATTGATTGTATCCTTCCACCCTCCAACACACTTCATCTTCAACCCCACATTCCATAGCCCTCATCCCCTCCATTCCAAACCCCTATCTCCTCACCTCCACCTTCCATAGTACTTTCTGAATATTATACTATTTCTTTTAGGATAATAGTTTTTTATTATCAATGCACAAGAAAATAAGTAATATAACCTCGAAAACATTTTTCATGAGAAATATTTTCCTTTGTACCGAACACATCCAATAAATTTACATATGTTTCATTGTTTCTCTTTCTGCCCATTCGCTTGAAGTTGCTTTCATCATATCATGCATATTAATTTGAACAACCTTATGATTTCTTATAATAGTGTTTATTATCTTTGTTTTTTTCGTTTTGTATACAAAATATAGGGGTTCCATTCTAGTTGTACTTAGATGGTGGTAAAATCTGATAACTGTGTGACTTGCACTTTGAAAACTTGAGGGATATAATAATGCACATTTGTGTACTTAATTATATTTATCTACAATATTTGGACTTGCTCCAAATGTGAAACCTTAAGGCTGGAATGTGCTAAAAGGAAACTGGTAAATATAAACCAACAACTTTTGAACAACAAAGAAAAGGGGGAGAGATGAAGCTAAAACCTTTACAAATATGCTTTACACTGAAATAGTTTAAATTAGGCCAAAATCCTGACATTAATTGCTCTCTAACTAAGAAAACATATCAATAAGGTGTATAGAAAAGAAAAATGTTACTTTAATGCGGGCATGTTCATTTTGTAAAGAAGAAAAAAGATTCTTAATATGTGATTTCATTTGTGACGACATGCCAACATATATTTGAATTGTTGAATGTATTTATTAGTACTAATAAATTTGTATTGATTGTTGTAGGAGTCATCCATCACAAACTCTCAAGATGCTGACTGGTTGAAGTACTCACACTTCTGGCCTGACCCTGACAACCCTGATCACCATGGCTAGGGATGAAGTAGAAAAATGGAAATTCTCATCTTCATCATTACTATGCTTCAAGACTTGTTGAAGTTTTGCACAAATAAGTGATCAATTCAAAGAGGACCAAGTCAATACACTACTCTACTAGTATACTTGTTTTTATATTAATTCACTATATATATCTAGTATATCTTTTACAACTGAAATGCTGGCAAAAGCTAAGGTACTGCCTGAAGCTAAACTGAACTAACACTTCAATACAATCCAAGAAAGAAGGAGGGAGACCAAGAAAGGCTGCTCTCTTCTGACAAGAAATGCAACAAAGACTCAAAGAGAATTAATGCACCTGCATGAAAATCATCACCACTATGATTACGATATCATCTTATTATTATTTGTTTATTTATATTTTTTTTTGCTTATATATAATTTCTTTTATTTTGTTGTTTTTTTTCACATGAAACACCATAGGAATATTTGTGCAAAGTGCATACCCAACTTTGTTGATTGCGACTATGGACAGTCACTTTATAGAGTAGGATACTTTTTTTTTTGGGACACTAAATATTTCCCTTTATAGAAATGAAATGTGATATTGATTCTCTAGTTTCTTTACTGCCTTAGCTTTACTTGCACCAACTTTTGATGAGATAAATTAAGTTAAAATTAAATGCTTACAGAAATAGAGTAGCATCTTGTGTTAGCACCTAGTTGGTAACAAATCTAACATGGAGTACTACTTTAATAGTTTGTAGTGTATTTAGTTACTCAACCTCCTTTTGCTTTACTCATGATAGGTTCCTACTATTTTATGTGAGTAATTATTTGTTTTTCAATTTATGTTCTATAATCGTCTTGGATGAATCATGTTCGGTAACCTATTTCTTTTTACGAGTGAGTTTGGATGGGCAGCACCTTGCCTTTCCTTTTTATTTACGGAGTAACAAACTCAGATATCTCCACAATAGCCTCTGCAACATGTGGTGTGGATGTCTTGGTGCGCTTACTGACCTTAAGTCTTTACAATGGTCTAAAATGAGTAAATTCCAAAACCCACTTGCAAATCCTCAAAATCAAGCTTCAAAAGCTTCAAATTCTACAATGAAAACTCAAAAACTCAGAGAAAAACTCAAAGTCTTGAACTAAGGGAATCAGAACTCCTGAAACTTCATTTAAAATTTCAATTTATAGTTACCCATTTTTTGACCTGAAAGACCATTGGGCGAAGTAAGTGGCACCTTGCCGAACCAGTCGACGATCCGCCCTTTGCTCCAATCCATTGCCGGTCTGCATAGGCAATTTGTCTTCAGGGTTCTGTGACATTAGGCGATCAAGGTTGCCATCGCGGAGTCGCTCGGCAATCCGCCAACTGCCCATTCCCGTCACCAAGTTGGTTCTCTTCACCAAGGCTGGCACACTGGAACTTTGAGCTAGCTAAAGAGCCACTCGGCAGTTTGCCAAGTGGTCTTGGCTATCACCAGGATCGCTTTTCTTCACTTCTTCAGCTTGTTTGCTCCTTTTTGTCTGGTAGTGTCCTTGCCTTTCTCCTTAGCCTTCATAGCGGTGATTAGCGTTTCAAAGACACTTCATCCAATTCCAAGTGTCAACGACCGCTAGTTAGTATGAAACCCAACTAAATGAGTTAGGGTCGAATCCCACAGGGAGCGGTACGTGTTTGAGATTCAATAGTAAAGTGTGAACATGGTCAAATCAGTCATAGGAATAGAAATTATCGAATAAAGACATTATTCAAATAAGGGGTGACACGAATGTCAAATGGGGTGTTTTGGTTTAACATTATCAGCTACAAACAGTGGTAAACAATACAAAATAACAATAATGAGACGGGTTCTTAGGATGTGATTCGATTATAGGCTAATATAGACAAATGGGTAATTGCAACTATTAGAAAATAGGTAAATATTAGTGAGTAAGCTAGACTATAGAGGAGGTAAACTTTCTCTCGAACAATTTACCCTGAATCAAGTCGATTTCTCTCGAACATCAACAAGCAAGCAAAATAAGAACAACCCACACCTTAGTCCATTCACTCTCTCAAGATGAATGCATGTAATTGGGTTTAGGATTCATTCTCTCTAGTTGAACCTATATCAACCCAATACCCACTGACCATCAATCAATAAGCTTAGTTTTAAAACCTCTCTCTCGAGCAAGCCAAACACACAAGGGTAAAACTGCATTTGCAACTACAATTCTTAAATTAAACCACAATTACTGATTGAACTCACTTTTAAATAACATTTAAACTAACAATTAGCAATACCCATAAACTAAATCGGCCCATAATCACATAATCACACCCCAAGAATTGGGGTTTTAGCTAGACATCATAAAAAGATAAAAATAGTTACCAAATTGAGTTTCCATCAAATGGGTAAGATTGATTTCGTCTCTACAATGGTCCAATTCGAAAAATCTCAAAGACTCACTTCCAATTTTTCAAAAGTGAAAAACTTCAATTCTCTAAAGCTTAGGAAAAACTAGAGAAAAACTTGTCTCAATCCTCAGATTAATAATATGAACTCAAATACTATTAAAATTGATACTAAACTAAATGTTCAAAAATGTATTTATAGTCGTCAAAAATATGTTGCAAAGAACCACTCGGCGTAGTAAGTCGGGCTCGCTGATCCACTCGGCAAGCCGCTCTTTGGTCATTTCCATCGCCCTTTTTGCCTTGGCCTTCAACATCCTCAAGGTGTGTAACTTTGGGCAATTCAACACTGCATCACAGAACCACTCAGCGATCCTCCGACTGCTCCTTTCTCTCGCCAACTTGGTTCTTTCCTTCAAGGCTTAGCACCCTAGAACTTTAGGCGGTCAAGTAGCCATTCGGCGACTCACCAAGTGGACTTGGCGATCACAATGCATGCTTTTCTTCATTCTTTCAGCTCGCTTCATTCCTTTTTGCAAATTAGTGTCCTTGCTTTGTTCATCAATCAATATACTTGGAAATCAAGGGTTTTACATCAGTTATTAGCACAAAATAAGCATTTGAGGATACTAAATCTATATAAATAAAGCCCTAAATGAGTCCAAATCTCAGATTCATCAACACTCCCAATTTAAACTTTTGCTTGCCCTCAAGTAAAACTCAAGTTCAACAGTTCAAAAAGGATGTCTCAAATAGTGCTACAAAAGACTCAATCATGAATGCACACAACAAGACTCAACTTACTCATGCAAGGATCAATTGTATACTCAAAGATTCAAGTTGTGACTCACCATTATCAAAGATTCTCAAGTTCACAATACTTGCTTCAAATGAAAGTTCAAGCTCGACGAAGGTACTAAAATGCCCTCACACAAAGATGATTCCATATTCACATACAATCGTTCAACAATTTATAGCTCCAGAATCACATACAACTCTCACACTCACAAAGATGAACAAATGCATGCTTCACCCACAGGTTTGCCTTTATTTTCCAATCAACATTTGCTTCAGCTCACTCAAGATCAAAAAGGTCTTTTCAAGGCTTGTAACGGGGCTGAGTATAAAGGTATGGTCATTTAGGTTCGGTGGCTGCTATGCTCATGAAATGTGGTATGAACATCACTTTCTTTCCTTTTCTTCAACATTCTCATTCATGCTCAAAATTCACCCCATTATTCACTTTTCATGGAATATCGGACACCCCATTTCTTTTGAAACTTTCACAACTTTATTTCACAACTTTTTCATTCTTCTTTTCTCTTTTTTCTTTTGTATGGAGTGGTTCAATATTTTTCAAAACCATGGATCAAAGGGGGAATTCTTAGCACTTCTTGATTCACCTTTTCCTTTCACCACACCTCCAACTTAGGCTTTTGGCGTAAGTTGACTATTCAAACAAACCACACTACATGAGGATGATGGGTGAATGGATAAAGAGGGGTTACAATTGCATCAAGTTTCTTCCAAGAAAAGGATAAGGCTCAAAAAGGGAGTTCAAGCAAGGTTCACACACTCACAAGGTTGGCCACAAAAGAGGTATATTGTCAAATTGTTTCACTCTTCAAAATAGTTGCCTAAGATCATTTCAAGAGCTTGCATCACTTAGTCAACCAGACCAACGGGGCAAATTGTAGGTGTCATCACACAAGGTTCACAGTAAGCTCATCACACAAGGAATTGACACCAATATCAAACAAGACTCCACACTTTCGCTAGTGTGCAATGTTCATCACAAGAGACTCATTCGATACCCGACTAGTCACAACGAGATGCAAAAGTTCACATATTATCTATGCAACTTCATTTGGCCTCACCGTAGCCGCACATTTATTTTTGTTAGATTAAGAGCACTATTCAAGTCATCAGTATTGATCATAACCGATACTCGAATTTGCACAACAACAGCTACAATTAAACATAACAAGAGGTGGCAAATTTTTTTAGAAGGGTCAAAAACCATTTGTATTTAAAACAAGGAGCCACAAGCTCAAACATCCACAAAACAGTGTCAAAACACAATTCAAAAACGAAAACCCAATATATACAAAAATAATAATCACAAGAGGTAGGTATGGAAATACCTCACCCCACCACAAATAAAAAGCAATTTGTCCTCAAATTCAACAAAATACTAGAAAGTCAATAAAAAGACAGTGAGGGAGGTAAAGAAGGGTCATGTCTACACAGTTGCTCCATCTGTCTGGGCATCACTGCCAAATGCAACACTCTGATCTTGGGCATCAGTGCTCGAGGTATCAGTAATACTAGATCTAGCCATGGTGGTGTCAGCCAATGAAATCTGCACGGGTGGATCTATCATCGCCTCATCAATCTCCGTAAGGCCTTCATAAGAAGTCTCTTCATCAACACCAAGTTTCTCCTTATTAGTCTCAGCCTCGGACTCAGGAGAAACCACCTCCTCAACTTGAACCTCATCTCTAATGGTAGCAGGAGGCATATCTGTATCAGCTGGCATGTCAGGGATCTCCACTATCCTGAAAATCATGGACATATCCGTGGACTTCAACTGGTCCACTATGTTGCTAAAGGATATGAATATCTCTAGGCTTATGACTTATGTTTAGCAGGTTGAGGAAGACAAACTTAAGGAACATGCTAAGGACAATAATAAGGCTAGGATGGGTAACTATGATTACTCTTAGTAGAAATCGGGTGGTGGAAATCGCTCTCAGTTCCAGCAGAAATCTTAAGATTCAGCACCTTCATCAGCTAGTGCTCCGTCCTCCAAGTTTTGACAGGATAAAAAAGGTAGGGCATTAGGCTCTAAGTCTCAGGGGAGTGTTTCAGGTACTAGAACCTACCCAACTTGTCCTAAGAGTGGTAAGAACCATCCGAGTGAATGTCTTGCAGGGAAAGAAGGGTGTTTTGGATGTGGCCAGTCTGGCCATAGGTTGAGGGATTGCCCTTCCTCTAAACAGGGACAGAGAGGTAACAATGGTAGAGCTCAGTGTACAACTTCAGCAGCCCCAACAGGTCACCCGACTCAGCAGGAGGTGGCGGTCAGTGCCAAAACAAGTTGTATGCTCTTCAGGCTCACCAGGGCCAAGAAGATTCTCCCGATGTGGTCATTGATACGTTACGAGTCTTTCATTTAGATGTTTATGCTTTGTTAGATCCAGGGGCTAGTCTTTCCGTTGAAACTCCATATATAGCAGTAAACTTCGGTGTCAGTCCAGAAACTCTTTCAGAACCCTTCTCAGTCTCTACTCTAGTTGGTGACCCAGTTAAGGCTAGATGGGTATACAGAAATTGACCTGTCATAGTCTCCTATAAAGTCACCTTAGCAGATCTTGTAGATTTAGAAATGCTAAACTTCAATGTCATTCTGAGCATGGATTGGTTACATTCATGTTATGCCTCAGTCGATTATAGAACTAGGATCTTTCGTTTTCAGTTTCCAGACAATCCAATCTTAGAATGGAAAGGTAGTAGCTCAGTGCCTATGGGTTGATTCATTTCTTACCGTAAGGCCAGAAAGATGATTTCTAAGGGTTGTCTCTATCATCTTGTTCGGGTTAAGGATTCAAACTCCGAAACCCCAACTCTTGAGTCAATTCCAGTAGTTAATGAGTTTCCAGAAGTGTTTCCAAAAGATCTTTCCAGAGTTTCTCCCCAAAATAAAATCGACTTCGAAATTGATCTCCTTCCAAATAACTAGCCTATTTCTATACCTCCTTACAGAGTGGCTCTAACCGAGCTTAAGAAATTGAAATAGCAATTAAAATACCTTCAAGATAAGGGCTTCATCAGACCCAATACTTCTCTATGGGGTGCACCAGTGTTGTTCGTGAAAAAGAAAGATGGTTTTCTCAGGATGTGCATTGACTATCGACAGTTGAACAAAGTCACAATCAAGAATAAGTACCCTATCCCCAGGATTGATGACTTGTTAGACCAACTTCAGGGTGCTAGTCATTTCTCGAAGATAGACCTCAGATCCGGTTATCATCAAGTCAGAGTCAGAGATAGTGACATTCCAAAAACAACCTTAAAAACTTTGTGTGGTCGTTATGAATTTGTAGTTATGTCATTTGGACCAACCAATGCTCCTGCAGCTTTCATGGATTTGATGACAGGGTATTCAAGCAGTATTTGGACTTGTTTGTTATCATCTTTATTGATAATATCCTCAGTTACTCTAGGAATGAGGAAGAACATGTGACTCATTTGAGGGTTGTCCTGCAAACTCTCAAAGATCGTAGTTATTCGCTAAGTTTAGCAAATATGAGTTTTGGTTGCAATTTGTTCCTTTCCTTGGGCATATTGTGTCTAGAGAAGGGATCCGAGTGGATTCTCAAAAAATAAAAGCATGAAACAATGGCCCAGACTTACCGCTCCTACAACTATCAGAAGTTTCTTGGGTTTGGCTGGTTCTTACAGAAGGTTCGTGGAAGGATTTTCAACCATAGCTTCTCCATTGACTAAGTAGACTCAGTAAAAGGTTAAGTTTCAATGGTCAGATGAGAGTGAGAAGAGCATCACAGAAATGAAAACTAGGTTGACTATACCTCCTATTTTGACTCTACCAGAGGGTTCAAATGGTTATGTTATCTATTGTGACGCATCCAGAGTCGGCCTAGGTTGTGTGTTGATGCAGCGAGGTATGGTTATATCATATGCTTATAGAAAAATTAAGGTGCATGAGAAGAATTATTCAACTCATGACCTCGAGCTTGCAGCAGTGGTTTTTGCCCTTAAGATTTGGAGACATTACTTATATGGTGTTCACGTAGATGTATTCACAGACCACAAGAGCCTTCAGTAGGTGTTCACTCGGAAAGAGTTGAATCTTCGCTAGAGGAGATGGCTTGAGTTCCTCAAGGCTATGATATCAATATGCTTTACTATACTGGTAAAGCCAATGTGGTAGCTGATACTCTTAGTAGGCTATCTATGGGTAGTGTAGCACATGTTGAGGAAGAAAGGAAAGAACTAGAGAAAGATGTTCACCGACTTGCTCGCTTAGGAGTTCACCTAATGAGCATATTAGATGGTGGTATGACAGTTCAAAATGGGTTAGAATCTTCATTGGTCGCGGATGTTAAGGAAAAGCAAGACAGTGATCTTATATTCCTTCAACTAAAGGGTGCAGTTCATCAAAAGAGAGTTGAGGTTTTCTCCCAAGGTGGAGATGGTGTGGTTTGCTATCAAGGTCGTTTATATGTTCCTAAGGTGGGTGAGTTGAGACAACATATTCTTGCAGAAGCCCATAACTCTAGGTATTCTATTCATCCAGGCGCCACTATAGGCATTTAAGGACACTTAAACTATAAAACAAAGCCCTAAATGAGTTGAAATCTCAGACTCATTAAAAGCCACAACTGGTCTCACAGGATTTCAACAAAACTCCATTATCATTCAAACGGAGCAAAGATTCAGATTACAAGCTCTTGAAATCTAGGAGTTTTACTCTAAATCCCTTCCCCCTCACTGTAACAACTCTGTTACGAACAAGCTTTAAAGCAACAACTATGTTGCCTACTAAATCAACTAACACTAATCGATTTAGACTTTATTAACTCACTAAATCAACTAATACTAATCAAATCTTTCGGCATTCCTGACTTCGACCGCCTAAGGTTACAATGCATATTAGTTGAATACTCAAAATAGGAAGGTGATGGATAGAGAAGATCGATGAATCACCGATTAGTCGGAGAAGCTCGACTTACACCGTTGATTTACCCCAAAAGGCTAACTTTTGAATTAGTACAATTGATCTTTTAAAGAGAGAGAATGTATTGAGAAAAACATTGAGAAACTTTTACCCAGAACTAAAAGCATTGTTCTTGTAGAATTTTGAAGCTTTCAAGTAGATTTCACATAAATTTGGATTTGGGTTGTTGAATTTCATGATTTTTGGAACATTGTAAAGGGTTTGAGGCTAAGACCCAGTTGATGGCTAATCTAATTGTTTTTACATTTTATGATGTTTAGCTAAAACCCCAATTCATGGGGTGTGATTATGGGCTTAATTAGCTTATGAGTATTAGTAATTGCTGACTTAAATGCTCAATTGAAGTGGGTTTTATCATTAGATGTGTTTTAATCGATTAATTATCATTACAAATACGATTTGAATTTTGAGTTCTTAGCTTGCTTGAGAGAGAGGTTTTGGAACCAAAGCTTTTGATTAATGGTTTGTAGGTATTGGGTTGCTATGGGTTCAGCTCGGAAGAGTGAATCCTAAACCCAATCCTACCCATCTTGCTCGAGAGAGAGGATATATTAGGGTTGTGGGTTGTTCTTATCTTCTAAGCTTGTTGATATTCGAAAGAAATCACTTGACACATGATAGTTGTTCAAGAGAAAACTATTTCAATTATAGTCCAACCTACCCACTGATATTTAGCTATTTATTAATAGTTTCAATTACCCATAAAGTGAAATTTACCTACAATCAATCACTTCCCGAGAATTTATCTCTATATTGTTATTTTCTCTTCTTTTGATTGTGTTGTGGCTAATAATTGCAAACCAAAACCCCCTATCCGACATTCATCTCATCCCTTTTGACTTATTTACTTGTCATTTTTGATAATTTCTATTCCTATAACTAATTAGACCATGTTTGTACTTCATAGTTGAATTTGAACACGTACCACTACCTGTGGGTCGACCCCAACTTATTATTGGGTTTTATACTATTTAACGATCCTTCGCACCTAGAGAACGTACCACAAGAATTAGTTCATCTCAGGTTGTTTCCATTCTCTTTGATGGGTGAAGCTAGCAAATGGTTAGCTGAGTTACCGAGGGATTCCATCACCTATTGGGATGAGCTTACCACCACGAAGTTAAATGGAGATTATTTCCCCCGTCTAGGATGATGATACTCAGAGATAACATCCAAGGTTTCAAGCGCTTGGAAGGTGAACCAATCCACGAGATGTGGCTGAGGTTTAAAAAGTTGGTACTTTAATGCCCAACTCACAGACTTCCAAGCAACGTGCTGCTACAATACTTCTACAGAGGTCTTGACTCAGTGAATAAAGGAGTGGCTGACCAATTGGTTCAAGGAGGAATAATGTTGCAATCATTTGAGGTAGACTCGTTCCTTCTTGATGAAATAACAAAGATAAATCAGGTATGATACACTCAAGAGGACCGAGTTTCACCTTTTTGTTTTAGGATGATGCAAGAACAGCTTGACAAGGATAAAAAGATGGATGAGAATATTAGCAAACTGTTGTCCCAAATGGAGATGCTACAAAAACAAGTTCTAAAAATGTGGGTGAACACAAAGAAGCAAGAGGAGTGTTTAGAGTTAAGGAGGTTTCTCACTCATGCTACTCAAAGCCAGGGGGAATCAAGGTTAGAAATCTCACAAGGTTGAGAAGGGTTTCCACCCAAGCTACTTAAAGTAGGGTGGGAATCAAGGTTGGAACTCTCACAAAGAAGAAGAGAGGAGGCGATACTATCAAGAATAGGCCAAACAAAATGACAATTCGAGATGAGAAGATGATCATGAAGAGGACCACATGCAATCGAGTGCAACCTAAAATCAAAGGGAAGTTCGAGTAGCCTACGAGTTGATGATTTGTTATCTTGCATCCTAGACAAGGTTGAAGGCTCGAATGACATGCTAATAGAGATGAAAGTTGACTTCTCATCACAAAATAATAGAGTGAATTCTTACGCTGATGCAATCATGCAACTTGAGGGTCAATTAAGTCAACTTTGAACATAACTAGAACCAAGGTATTTGATAAGGGTGAAACTGAATGCAAAACAACTTTGAGGGTTGATGATGACAAAATTTTGGCGGTGGTGACTTGAAGCAGAAAGATAGTGGTTGGTAAGGTGAATGGTAATGATGGGGTGAGAGCTCGTGAAGAAGAGAAAGACATTGATGAGGAAGAAGAGCTCATTCAAGCACCGGAAAATGATATACTCAAAGAGAAGGAGGAAAGTCATAAGCAAAACCTCGATGAAGAATTGCAAAAAGCTAAAGAAAAGGCCACTTCAATTCCAAAGATAGTACAACCTCTTCCCAAAATAGCTCCTCCATTTCCTCAACGTCTCAAGAAGAAAAATGAGGATGAGAAATTCAAAAAGTTTCTATCAGTGTTCAAAACACTCTCTATAAATCTACCGTTAATGGAAGCATTGTTGGAGATGTCGGGTTATGCCAAATTCATGAAGGAGCTAGTCACCAAGAAGAGAAGCATAGACTTAGAGACAATGAAGTTTCTCATAATTGTAGTGCCATTATGACTAGTGAGATGATTAGAAAGAAAGAAGATCGGGGAGAATTCACCATCCCATACACCATTGGTATGCTTCAGTTTGCTAAAGCTCTATGTGATTTGGGTGCAAGTATAAATCTAATGCCCTACGCAATCTATAAACAACTTGGGTTGGGCGAACCAAAATCCACAACAATGCGGATGCTTATGGAAGATCGGTCGATCAAGCACCCTATTGGGATATTCTATGATATATTGGTGAAGGTTGATCGATTCATCTTTTTGGCTAATTTCGTTATTCTTGACTGTAAGATCAATGCTGAAATTCCCATTATTTAGGACGACCATTTTTAGCAGGCGCTAGTGGATGTTAAAAGTGGAGAATTGAAGTTCCGGGTGAATAAAGATGAGGTCACTTTTAATGTGCGCAAGTCAATGAAACATATGAGTGACATTCATGTGGTTTCGATGATTAATGTAATCGATGAAGCTGTGGCTAGTGTGTGCCATCTAATGTGCATGAGTGAGCTTCTTGAGGTTGTTCTTACAAATTATGATGAGACTGAAGTTCAAGGTTATGATGAAGTGGTAGCTGCTTTGTCGGGATTAGGTGAATACTCATGGAACCCATTGAAGCTAGATATTGATCTAAATAATTAAGAAAATCCTCCCACCAAACCATCCACGGAGGAACCACCAAAGCTTAAGTTGAAAGTGCTCCCCGCTCATCTTTGATATGCATTCTTGGGGGCAAATAACACCTTGCTTGTAATCATTGCAACTGACTTTCTTGAGCGGCAAATTAAATTGCTTCTTGAGGTGTCGATTAGGTACATAAAGGCTATAGGGTGGACTATCGTTGACACTGTGGTCATTACACCAAACATTTGCACTCACAAGATCAAACTTGATAGTGAGTGCAAGCCGAGTGTCGAACATCAAAGGAGATTGAACCTACTGATGCAAGAGGTGGTAAAAAAGGAAACAATAAAGTGGTTGGATATAGGTGTGATTTAACATATTGCAGATAGCAAATGGGTGAGTTCGGTGCAATGTTTACCTTAAAAGGGTGGCATCACAGTAGTCCCAAATGAAAGGAGGGAACTTATTTCTATGAGACCTGTAACCGGATGGAGAGTATGCATGGACTACCAGAAGTTAAATTTTTGAACCGAAAAAGATCACTTTCCCATGCCTTTTATGGATCAAATGCCTAATTGGCTTTCAGAGTGGGGATGGTATTGGTTCTTGGATGGTTAATTCGGGTATAATCAAATCTCTCTTGTACTGAAAGATCAAGAGAAAACTACTTTCACTTATTTCTATGAAACTTTTTCTTTCAAAAGTATGCCTTTCAGGTTGTGTAACGCCCCAACAACGTTTCAACATTGCATGTTGTCTATTTTCACTGATATGGTATAAGATTCAATGGAAGTCTTTATGGATGACTTCTCAGTTGTGGGCGATACTTTTGAAGCATGCTTAGCACACCTTGGATAGCCCCTTCAAAGATGTATGGAAACAAATTTGGTCCTAAATTGGGAGAAATGTCACTTCATTGTTAGGGAATGTATAGTTTTGGGTCAGAAAGTGTCACAAAAAAGGCTGGAGGTTGACAAGGAAAAGATTGAGGTAATTGAGAAGCTACCACCACCTCTCTCGGTAAAAAGTATTCGTAGTTTCTTCGGGCATGCCGGTTTCTATTAGAAGTTCATCAAAGACTTTTCAAAAAATGCACACCCATTGTGCAAGCTTTTGGAGAAGGAGGTGAAATTAGCTTTGATGATACATGTATGGCAGCCTTTAAGTGTTTGAAAGAGAAGTTGTTCTCCACCCTAGTAATTATTAGCTCTGATTGGTCGCACCTTTTGAAGTAATGCGTGATGCAAGTGATACGGCATTAGGTGTTGTGTTAGGGCAAAAGTGCAACAAGTTATCCCATCAAATTTACTACACAAGCAAAACCTTGAATGGTGCTCAACGTAACTACAGGTTACAAAGAAACAATTACTTGCGGTAGTATATGTATTTGAAAATTTTTGGGCATACTTGCTAAGCATCGAAGTGGTGGTTCACATTGATAATGCAGCTCTGCGTTAGTTAATGGCAAAGAAACATGCCAAACCAAGGTTGATAAGATGGGTGTTGTTGTTGCAAGAATTCGACTTTGAAGTCAAGGATAGAAGAGTTTGTGAAAATCAGGTGGCTGTCATTTGTCTAGGTTGGAGAGTAAGGGGAAAGAAGAAGTGGAGTTAGACATCAATGACTCATTTCCCGATGAACATGTATTCATGGTCACTCTAAAACAAATTTCTTGGTGTGTTGATTTTGCTAACCATGTAGTGTGTGGACTAATGCCGGAGGACCTAAACTGCTATCAACAAAAGTGGCTCTTTTTCGATGCCAAGAGATACTTTTGGGATGAGCCATATTAATTTTAGAGAATGTGCAGACCATATTATTAGCAGATTTGTGCCTGAAGATGAAGTCAATGAATTTCTCAATTCTTGTCATGCTTCGCCGGTTGGTGGTTATCATATCATTGTGCGAACAACTGCTAAAGTACTTCAAAGTGGTTACTATAGGCTAACTCTCTACAAAGACGCCTATGGATTTGTCAAGAGATCTATACAGTGCCAAAATCAAGGAAGGGTGTCCAGATGACATGAATTGCCTCTTAATCCCATTCTAGTAGTTGAATTATTTGATGTCTGGGGAATAGACTTCATGGGCCCGTTTGTGAGTTCGTTTGGAAATAAGTATATTTTGGTGGCTGTGGACTATGTTTCTAAATGGGTGGAAGTTGTTGCATTACCAAACAACAAAGGGAAAAGTGTTGTTCAATTCGTGAAGCGCTACATCTTTGCAAGATTTGGCACCCCATGTGCTATTATTAGTGATGGAGGCTCACATTTTTGCAACCGGGTGTTTGGATCCTTACTGAGTAAATACAGAGTAAAACATAAAGTGGCAACGCCGTTGAAACGACCCAAAAAGTTCCTAAAAATGTGCTTCGGAAGTTACCGGAAACTTGTTTTAGCTATATCTAAAAATCCGTTTCATTTTTCAAAAATCCGACTTCATATTCTTGTTTAGGGGGTCAAATTGAGTGGGAAATGGGTTTAACCCAAATTTTAGAGCAACCGTATCAAAATCCAAAATTTCCAAGTGAAGCCTTTTTCGAGGGTCTACTTTGGAGGGTCATATCTCCTAGCACACAAATAATTGGGTGGCCCATATTATATCCATGGAAAGCTCTTTGAGTTAGCTACCCAACGCACTTCATTTCACCTCATTCGGAGTTCCGATGAAAAAGTTATGCCATTTTCGTAAAATCTATCCTTGCAGGAAATGCAAATTCCAGTGACCGAATTTACTGTTCACCCGCCTCATTTTTTTTTCTAAGTGTTGGTTCCGTTTTTCCAAAGGGCATATTTTATTTCCTATATAACATTAATTCAATTCCCATCTCTAAAACATTTCCCAAAACACCTCTCCTATACTTAGACACATTTTCTCTCAAGTTCTCTCAAGAACCCTAATCCAAAACCTTCCTCAAGATTGAAGAGACTCTTGCTCCAAGTTCCAAGCTTCCATTGAAGACACTCTCAAGACCTTCATAAAAACTCAAGGTATGTGGTGTTGAACTCATGAGTCCTTCCACCCATAGTGCCTAGTCTCTATTCTACTCACTAATTCATGGTTTAAGTTGAGAATTCATAAATTAGTCTTGTTCCTTGTATAAATTTCCTGCACAGTGAATTTTAAACATGAAAAGTGATTGTTTTGAGTATGTTCTGACTCTAGAACTTGAATCTAAACTTGGAATGGATGTGGAGATTTTTTCATGTGGTCTTGTGGGTGTTAAAAGGCGTTGTTGTAGGTTGTTCATTGGTTTGGCTGCATAATTACTACCCTATTTTCCATGGTCTTTGATCCCATTAAATGCCTTCAAGGTGTTTGAAAAAATGTCCAATTATGGAGAATTGATGAATTGATGCTTTAGGGCTTGAGTTATGAGATGTGTGGCATTCTAGAGATGTGTTGATGAAAAACTAAGCTTGTGTATATGTTCATTCCATACATGAGATTGCATTAGAGCCTAATGGAAATTTTCTATATAAAGTGTTGCATGACCATGCCCGGTCCGGGGGAAAAGAACCGGATAACCATGTGAGAGGTTTATATCTCACCACCTAGGATGCTTGGGGTGTGACCAACATCAACCATGTGAGAGGTTTATATCTCACCACCTAGGATGCTTGGGGTGTGACCAACATCAACCATGTGAGAGGTTTATATCTCACCACCTAGGATGCTTGGGGTGTGACCAACATCAACCATGTGAGGGGTTTATACCTTGCCACTAGGGTGTCCGGTGTGAACGGCATCCCCCATCCTAAGTTGGGGTTATAGATTGGTTGGATTATGCACACACATATGATATCTACTATTAGTATAGATTTACTTAAACATGTTTTGACTTCACTTTGATCATGCATCCTCATATTGTTATTCATTATGCCTATGGAACTATTTCTTGCATTTCGATTGTGTCCTTGTCTATTGTTGTATTGCACCCCGCATACTTAGTACATTCCAAAGTACTAACACATATTTTGCCTACATGATGTCACCATGTAGGGACCGGAGCTACTCTTGATCCTTCTCTCCATCCACGTGGCTAGTACGGTGCTTATCCGAGTTTGTTGGTGAGTCCTCAATGATTCGAGGGCTATGTTATGTTTCCTACTCCTATGTTTTGAGACTTTAGCTTGAAATTGTATTTTGACTATGAGGGGAGCCAATAGTATGTCATGGCCCCCGTCCTATCTATGTATGTAGAGGTGTGCGTTGGACAAGTATTTTTGTAAATGAGCTTGGCTCTTATTCTATGATTTTATTTTGAAATGGTTTGCCCTTAGTCCCTAATTCTCGTTATTTAATGTTGAATGTACTTCCGCGACCGATGAAGTGTGATGACATGTTTGAGAGGCTTGTTTGGGTTTCCTTCGGGTTCCTCATTCGCCATGTCATGTCTAGGCCCTAGGCTTGGGTCGTGATAGCCGTATCAACCTCAAACAAGTGGCCAGGTTGAAGTCTCGAATCTGGAAATTAAGAGTATCTTGGCCAAAACCATACACGCACATAGGATATATTGGTCCCGAAAACTCGATGATGCCCTATCGGCGTGTCCCACTTCTTACAAAATACCTATTTATATATCTCTGTATCGGCTGGTTTTTGGGAAGTCTTGTCACCTACAAATTAAAGTTGAACACAAAGCACTATGGGCATTAAATCTGAATTGGGTGAATGCTTCGAAAGGGAGATTAGATTAGCTAAATGAGATGGAAGAATTTCGATTATGGGCTTATGAAAGGTCAATTCTCTACAAGCAGAAAATGAAGAAATGGCATGGCTCTGAGATCCTTAGGAGATAATTTTGAGTTGGAGACTTTGTGTTGCTTTACAAAACTCGACTGAGACTCTTTTGGGACAAGCTCAAGTCGAAATGGTCTGGCCCATTTAAAGTGACACAAGTGTTCACAAATGGGGCTATTTAAGTTGAAGGTAAAGAGGGTCCAACTTTCAAGGTAAATGGGCAGCATTTCAAGCTTTATTTTGGAGTGTGTCATGAGATCTCAGATATTGAAGTGGTGTATTTGGAAGATGCTTGAGAAAATTTCCACATCATGTCATCGCGTTAAATAAGGCGCTTCTTGGGAGGCAACCCAAGCTTTAGTTGTTTTTGAATAATGGATGCTGATTGTGTAGGTTGAAATGTGATAATGTTGGAAAATGGCAATTAGGCAAGCCAACAGTCTAGTCAGTGACTCGTCGAAGAGGTCGGCAAGCCCGACTTGGACCGCCGTTGGAACCACCTAGCTTGATGGGTTAAGTTCTGTAAAACTCGGTGAGCTAAAAGCTTAGTCGGCGACACGTCAAACTGGTCGGCAAGCCCGACTTTGTCCGCTGTTTGAGCACCCCAAATCTCTAGGATTTCTGTAAAACTTGGTGACTCAGTAGACAACTCGACGATGCACCGAGGAGATTTGATGAGGCTGACTATCACCACCTTTTGGCCTCAATTGGAAAGCTAGAGTTCAGGATATTTAGGAGAGTAACACACAGTTATCGGTTCACCGAATCCATTGGCGAGATTTGCCAAATGGTCACTCTGTGAAAGATTTTCCAAACTATGATCTTTTCATCCCATACTATTACATGTCCATCTTTATTTTGTGCCCGTTTATTCAAGTTACATTAAAGACAATGTTGGATGTTTGTGGTGGGGTGGAACCTTGTTAGGAATACCACCGTTAAATGCATTTGAGTGTCAGTTAGGATCAATACCAATTACTTGAATAGTGCTCTTAATTGAATGACTTGAACGTGTGGCTATGATGAGGCAAACTAAGTAAAATAGGCAATAATGTGAACTTTTAGCATCTCGTTGTGACTTGCCAGTAGTCAAATGAGTCTCTTGTGGTGAATGATGAGTTCGATATTTGGAATCATTTAGGGCTTTATTTATAATGATTTAGTGTCCTCAAATGCCTATTTTGTGCCAATAACTGATATAAAACCGTTGATTTCCAGGTATTTAAATTGAGGAACAAAGCAATGACACTAATTTGCAAAAAGGAACAAACCGAGCTAAAAGAATGAAGAAAAGTAAGCCTGATAGTCTACTTGGCGAGTTGCCGAATGGCTTCTTGACCGCCTAATGTTCCAGTGTGCCAAGCCCTGAAGGAAAGAACCAAGTCGGCAAGAGAAAGAGCAGTCGGCGGATTGCCGAGTGGTTCCGCGATGCAGTGTTAGATCTCCCAAAGTTACAAAACTTGAGGATGTTGAAGGTCAAGGTAGAAAGGCGATGGAAATGACCAAAGGGTGGATCACCAAGTTGATCGGCGAGCTCGACTTAATTCGTCGACTGGCTCTTTGCAACATATTTTTGGCGACTATAAATACATTTTTGAACATTTAGTTTAGTATTGAATCTTTCATTATATCAAATTTTATATTGAATTCTGAGTATTGAGACAAGTTTTCTCTAGTTTTTCCTAAGCTTTGGAGAATTGATATTTTTCACTTTTGACAAATTGGAAGTGGGTCTTTGTGATTCTTCGACTTGGAGCATTGTAACGACAAAATTAATCTTACCCAGTTGATGGAAACTCAATTTGGTAACGATTTTTATCTTTTAATGATAGCTAGCTAAAACCTCAATTCTTGGGGTGTGATTATGTAATTATGGGTTGATTTAGTTTATGTATATTGCTAATTGTTAGTTTAAATGCTATTTAGAAGTGATTTCAATCATTAATTGTGGTTTAATTTAAGAAATGTAGTTGTAAATGTAGTTCTACCCTTGTGTTTTTGGCTTGCTCGAGAGAGAGGTTTTAAAACTAAGATTATTGATTGATGGTCTGTGGGTTTTGGGTTGTCATGGGTTCAGCTCGAGAGAGTGAATCCTAAATCCTTTTCCACACCTTCAGCTCGAGAGAGTTAATGGACTAAGGCATAGGATGTTCTTATTTTACATATTTGTCGATGTTCGAGAGAAATTAAAATGATTCAGGGTAAATTGTTCAAGAGAAAGTTTACCTCCCCTATAGTCTAGCTTAATCACTAATATCTGGCTATTTTCTAATATTTGAAATTACCCATTTGTCTATATTAGCCTATAATCGAATCACATCCCAAGAACCCATCTCATTATTGTCATTTTTGTGTTATTTGCTGCTGTTGTAGTTGATAATAACAATCAAAACCCCTTTATTTGACATTCGTGTCACCCCCTGGTTTGAATTATGTTTTTATTCGATAATGTCTATTCCTATGACTGACTTGATCATATTCTCACTTTCCTATTGAATCTTAAACATGTACCGCTCCCTGTGGGATTTGACCCCAACTCATTTAGTTAGGTTTTATGCTGACTAGAGATCGTTGACACTTAGAATTGGATGAAGTGTCTTTGAAACGTTAAATCAGTGAACATTGCACGCAAGCTAGAAAGTGTGGAGTCTTGTTTGATATTGGTACCAATGCCTTGTGTGGTGAGGTTGTCTTGAACATTGTATTTGATGACACCCAGAACTTGCCCCGTTAGTCCAATTGCTTGAGTGAACTGAACAATTGAAATGATCTTAGGCAAGAAGTTTGAAGAGTGAACCAAATTTGACAATATACGTCTTTGTGTCCAACTTTGTGAGACGTGTGACCCTTGCTTGGCGCCTTTTGAGCCTATTCTTTTCTTGGAAGAAACTTGTACAACTTTGACCTCTTTATCCCATAACCTATAACCTTCACAAAGTTTTGGATTGTTTGAATAGCCAACTTAGGCCAAAAGCCTAAGTTGGGGGTGTGGTGAAAAAGAGGGAAAGTCAAGAAGTGTGAATAACTCCCCCTTTAAAAAAGATGGAACCCCTCCATGCAAAAAAAAAGTGAGAAAGGAAATGAAAGAAAAGAAAAGAAAAGAAAACGAATGAAAAAGAAAAAAAATTGTGAAATAAAGTGGTAAAAATTGCAAAAGAAATTGGGTATCCGATGGTTCATATGAAGTTGAATAATAAGGTGGAGTTTGAGCATATTTGAATGTGAAAGAGAAGGAAAATGAGTGATTTTCAGGCCATACGCCATGAAGGTAGAATCCACTAAGCCTAAATGACCATACCTTCACACTCATGCCCGTTACAAGCCTTGAAAAAACCTTTGTGATCTTTAGTGAGCTGAAACAAATGTTAATTGGATAATAAGGGCAAGCCTATGGGTGGAGTCATGCATGCGTTCGTCTTTTTGAGTGTGAGAGTTGTTTGTGATTCTGGGACTTTAAATTGTTGAAGAATTTTGTGTGAATGTAGAGTCATTTTTGTTGCGAGGGAATTTGAGTACCTTTGTTGAGCTTGAACTTGCATTTGAGGCAAGTATGTGAACTTGAGTGTCCTTGATAATGGTGAGTCACAATTTGAATCTTTGAGTGCATAATTGAGCATTGTATGTGTAGTTCAAACCTTTTGTGTGTATTCATGTTGAGTCTTATGCAACACTATTTGAGACATCCTTATTGAACTGTTGATCTTGAGTTTTACTTGAGGACAAACAAAAGTTTAAGTTGGGGGTGTTGATGAGTCTGAGATTTGGACTCATTTAGGGCTTTGTTTTGATAGTTTTAGTGTCCTCAAATGCCTAATTTGTGCTATAAATTGATGTTAAAGTGTTGATTTTCAGGTATTTGAGTCAAGGAACAAGGCAAGGACACTACCAGTCAAAAAGGAGCAAAACAAGCTGAAGAATTGGAGAAAACGCGATCCTGGTGATCACGAAGACCACTTCGTGAGCCACCGAGTGGCCCTTCAGCTCTCCTAAAGTTCCAGTATGCCAGCCTTGAGAAACAACCAACATGGAGACATGAGTGAGCAGTCGGTAAATCGCCGAATGACTCTGTGAAGGCAACCTTGATCGCTCAAAGTTACAGAACTCTCAATGGAGGTGCGAGAAAATTGGCGATCCAAAAGAGCAAATGGCGCGTCGCCGAATCATTCGGTTTTCCCAACTTCGACCACCTAAGGTTACAGTGCATATTAGCTGAATACTCAAAATAGAAAGGCGATGGACAAAGGAGATCGGTGAAGCCTGACTTACACCGCCGATTTACCCCAAAAAGGCAACTTTTGAATCAGTATAAATTGATCTTTTGAAGAGAGAGAAGGTATTCAGAAAAACATTGAGAAACTTTTACCCAGAACTAAAAAGCATTGTTCTTGTAGTATTTTGAAGCTTTCAAGTAGATTTCACATAAATTTGGATTTGGGTTGTTGAATTTCATGATTTTTGGGATATTTTAAAGGGTTTGAGACTAATACCCAGTTGATGGCTAATATAGTTGGTAATTATTTTTACTTTTTTATGATGTTTAGATAAAACCCCAATTTTTGGGGGTGTGATTATGTGATTATGGACTGAATTAGCTTATGGATATTAGTAATTACTGATTTAAATGCTCAATTGAAGTGGGTTTAATCATTAGCTGTGTTTTAATCTATTTATTGTCATTACAAATGCAATTTTAGGGCTTGAGTTCTTAGCTTGCTTGAGAGAGAGGTTTTGGAACTAAAGCTTTTGATTAATGGTTTGTAGGTATTGGTTTGATTTAGGTTCAGGTCGAAAGAGTGAATCCTAAACCCAATCCTACCCATCTTGCTCGAGAGAGATGATGTATTAAGGTTGTGGGTTGTTCTTATCTGCTAAGCTTGTTGATGTTTGGAAGAAATCACTTGAAACGTGATAGTTGTTCGAGAGAAAATTATTTCAATCATAGTCTAGCCTACCCACTGATATTTAGCTATTTATTAGTAGTTTCAATTACCCATAAAGTGAAATTTGTCTATAGTCGATCACATTCCGAGAATTCCTCTCTTTATTGTTATTTTCTGTTGGTTTTATTGTGTTGTGGCTGATAATTTGCAAACCAAAACCCCCCATTTGACATTTGTCTCATCCACTTTGACTTGTTTACTTGTCATTTTCGATAATTTCTATAACTAATTAGACCACGTTTGTACTTCATAGTTGAATATTAACACGTACCACTCCCTATTGGTTCGACCCCAACTCATTGTTGGTATTATACTCGTTAACAATCCTTCGCACCTAGAATTGGATGACGTGTGCTTGAAACGTTAATCACAAATGACTTCTCTTGTCCTTCACATTTCTTCCCCCTTTCAACCACATCAGGTAACTATCCCCAGTGAACTGGCAGAACCTATCTAATGCATACCAATATTACTCCTTTTGGCATCATAAAAAAGTATAGCCAGTAAACCAGGATTAAAAGTAAGAAAGTATGGTAAAACCATAGCCATTCGTCAACAGAAGCATTAATAATAAGCAGAAAATTAAGAAAGGTCATTAACAAAAACAGGGAATTAATTGCATTTCATACAAAGAGTGCATTCAAAACATTATAAATAAACTACTAAGGGAACAACGAGACAATACCCACTGAAAAAAAGATAAAGGGAAGACAGATAGGAAACTAAGAAGGAGAAGGCTTTTGGGTGAGGGATTGTAGGATAAGAGTGAGACGAGCATTTGCATCATCATGGGTCTTGATCAACTTTACCTTGAATTCAACATTTTGACCCATGAGGCTTTCATTTTTATCCCTTAGTTCGGTGACTTCAGCCGAACCTGGTCTCTCAGTTTGAGCCTTTACCAACAATACCTTCAACAAGGCTATCTTTGCATCTTTCTTGCTAAACAGTGCTGTCATTTCCTCTAGTTCATGCCTCAATTGACTCTGTTCTACTAGCAACTCAAATATTTTACTCATGTGCCCTGTTTTTCCTTCCACACACTCACACCCAACTAGGGTGTTAATGGTGAAATTTTGCTTCATTGTTCCTCTTGCACCTGCTTTAAGAGGAATCTCCATGTGATTGAACACTTTTGTTAAGAAATAGCCATAACCGTTGCCATGTTTCCCATCTTTCACTATAAGAGTCTTGTGCATATGTTCTAGCATGATGGTTGGAAAGTTTATAGGATCAAACTTGCTCAGTGCTTCCATTAGATACAGGTTAGCCATAGAAGCTACAGTTCGCTTCTCATATCGAGGAAGAACAACTTTGTTCACAAACTCAGAAAGCAATTGATATTCCCCCTTCAGAAGTTTCTTAGGAATACCAGCACAGTTTAGCTTTGGGAGTTTACCACACTCTTGAACAAAACTTTTGGAGCAAGGTTGTCCATCCACTAACATGATCCCTTCAATGGGTACACCTAGAATCTTTCCCAGCCTTTCCTCTTTCAAGTGAAAATTTTTGTCACCTATTCGCGTATTGAGACTCCCATCTTCGGTAAATTCAGCATTATAGTAGAAATCCCTTACTTGAGGCTCATGTATCATTGGAATGTGATCTATAAACAGATGAGTCCATGCTTGAATTTCCACAGAGTCTGCCAGATTACACATTCCTTGATTGGTGATTATCTCAGGGTCAAACACTCTTCCATTTAGAACCTTTTGTTTGTTCAAAATGTTAATTTTCTCATCCCGAGTCAACTCCTTTTCAACTTTCATAATTTTACTCTTTGAACCTTCTCTCTTAGATTCTGCAAAAAGTTCCTCAGTGTCAGGTGACACTTCCCTTTTTCTCTTCGCGATCTCCTTCACTTTCCTCTTTACCGACTCCTTCTTCTGTCCCTTCTTCAAATCATCTTTTTAATTGGTGCTTTCCTTGTTTTGGGTTTCTCCTTTCTTAATACCTCTTTTCCACTACAAAAACAATGTCTTCTGACACAGTTTCACTCTCATCCTGCTCATTTGATAATTCAACCATTGCTTCCTCAGGGACCGTGTTCTCTTCTACTATAGTCTTTCTTCTTCTCCTGCTCTCAGTAGTGCTAACCTTATTCTTCTTCATTGCATCACTAATTAACTTTCTTGCTAAACCCCTGGTATGATAAGGGTTTTGCTTTGCGGATATCTCTTTAGTCACTTTCATTTTTCCCTTATTGTAGATGGGAACCATCCTTTTTTTCACAGCCCAGCACAAAGGACGATTGTCCTTATCCTCTTCATCATCAATAATAGTAGAGGGTTGAATGGTTCCTGGGATTTTGTCGAACTTTGGTTCAAAGGTCTCAAGAGAAGCCTTTGGATTTCTATCTCCTTCCTCAGAAAATGGTGCTCTTATGCTTTCCATCATTTCGGTGAGGCTCTCCACCACTAACTCCTCACTGGAAGCCAAAATATTTGACTCTGAGTTTTTCTCTTCAGGAAGGTCTCCCTCAAAGAGAAGTTCAGACAACAAGGAGGAGATCGGACCAGGTTGAGATGGAGACAAAGGGGCTTCACTTTCTTGACCCATTTTGGACTGCACCAACTTGTCAGGAGAGAAATTTTGTGGGTCAATTAGATCTAGAGAGGGGGAGCACACTGGAGAGGCTTTGTCAATAGAATATGGAATGACCTCAGTGGTTTGGGTATGATATTCTTCAACCGGAGGAATGGTTGAGATTGGTGTTGAAATAGGGTCACTGGAGGATGAGGAGAAGGCCATAGGGTTTATTTCATTTAGAATGTCCAGCATCTTTTGGGAAGGGGATGGAATTTGAGAAATTTTATAGAGAAAGGAAGAGAAAAAGAAGAGAAAAAGAAGAGAAAGTTATTAAGGTTTCTGAAAAAAAGAGAAGAGCTCGAATATTTTTGAAGAGAGATGAGGGAAGCGAGTATAAAAAGAAATGACAAGGTGTGTCATGTCCCTTGTTAGGATGCGTCACTTTGATTTAAAGCAATGGGACAATGGTCAGATGACGAATGACTGACACATGGCAGTCACAACGGTTCTCATTAGCAATTTAAATACAATGTAAAGAGTGCTAACCTTTTGAGATTGGTACAGGTCCCTCTCTGCAATTTGAAGATGCTTATCCCAGAATTGTTTTGTCCTTCCTTTATTCCAGCAAATCATTATGAGTGTATACCTGCAAAAGGTATAAGATTGATTTTACCAGAACAACCATTAAAAATACCAAGGATACCTACCTCCTAATCATAGGCAATGAGGGTTGGATGCTTCAATGAGATCAACTCAGTCAAGCTTCAACATTTCGAACCTCAATCTATTTTTCTCAAATTGGTCCTTGCTCAAGGCTTTGGTGATAATGTCAGCAATTTGATCTTCAGTCTTACAAAATTGCATACAAATGTTTCCCTTTTCTACATTATCTCTCAAAAAATGGTGTCTCACATCAATGAGCTTAATCCTTTTATGTTGAATTGGATTATTTGCGATATTGAGTGCACTTGTGTTATCACACAAGAGTGGGATAGTTTGAATGATCACTCCAAAGTCTTCAAGTTGTTGTTTTATCCATAAACATTGAGCACAACAGGATGCAACTGCTACAAATTCTACTTCAGGTGTAGAAAGAGCTACTGAATTTTTCTTCTTCGTTCTCCAAGAGATGAGTGAAGACCCCATAAAGTGAGCCATTCCTGAGTTGCTCTTTCTAACAACTTAATACCCTACATAATCTGCATCTGCATATCCCACCAATTTAAAAGAGTCTCCAGAAGGATACAATAGGACAAGTTCCCTATCTTCTTTAGATACCTTAGGATTTGCTTGGCAGCTTTCAAATGAGACTCCTTGGGACAGGCTTGAAACCTAGAATACATATCCACACTGAACACAATATCAGGTCTGCTTGCTATCAATTACAACAATGAACCAATGATGCCTTTATACATAGTTTCATTTACTATAGGACCAGGTTCATCTGCATCTAGTTTTGAGTTTGTTCCTATAGGAGTATCAATAGACTTTGCATCCATCATATGAAATTTTTTCAGCACCTCCTTGATGTATTTTTCTTGACAAATAGAGGTGCCATTTGATGTTTGCCTGATTTGCAGCCCTAGGAAGAAACTCAATTCTCCCATCATACTCATTTCAAATTCACTGCCTATTAGTGAGGCAAATCCCTCACACATGACTTCAGAAGTTGCTCCAAAGATAATATCATCAACATACACTTGGATAATGAGCAATTCTTTACCTCGTGTTTTCAAGAAGAGAGTATTGTCAATTTTTCCTCTTTTGAAACCATTTTCCAGAAGGAACTTAGACAACATTTCATACCAAGCTCCAGGAGCCTATTTAGTACCATAAAGAGCCTTATCCAATTTAAGCACCTGATTTGGATAATCAACATCTTCAAATTCAGGGAATTCCTTTACATAAACCTCTTCTTTCAAGTAAACATTCAAGACTGTACTTTTTACATCCATATGAAACAATTTGAATTCCATGAAAGTTGTAAAAGCAATGAGAATTCTAATAGCTTCCATCCTTGCCACAGGGCAAATGTTTCATCATAGTCAATGATTTCTTCTTGGTTATATCCTTGCACGACCAACCTTGATTTATTTCTTGTAATAATACCATGTTCATCCATCTTGTTCCTGAAGACTCATCTGGTCCCTATTACAGTTCTATCGGGGGGCCTAGGGACCAGGTGCCATACTTTACTTAGTTCAAATTGGTGAAGTTCCTCTTGCATGGAATTCACCCAATCAACATCTTTCAGGGCTTCCTTGATATTTTTGAGATCAATATTTGATATGAATGCAACTAGATTTCTAGTTTTGGACCTAGTATGTATTCCATATTTCAAGGGAGAAATAAGATTATCAAGAGGATGAGAAGACCTATGTTTCCACCCTAACATAATTGTCAAGGGTTGTAGTTGATCTGCTTCTTCCTCTTCATTTTTAGAACCTTCATTCTCAGATTGAATTGCATCATCTGGTTCAGCATTATCAAACAAACTAGGTCTCTCTTTAGGTTCATCATCTTCATTGACTTCTTCATTTGAATCTGGTTCAACAATATTTGGATCTTGAGTTCTTTCAGCGTATGACTCATTCAAACTATCTCTCTGAATCTTAAGTAGTTCTTCCAGCTCATCATAATCCTTGTTCTTTAGATCTTTGATATCACCAGTTTAATAAAAAATCACAAGAATACTTTCTTCAATACACATAGTCCTCTTATTGTAAACTCTATAAGCTTTACTTGAAGAGGAATATCCCACAAACACTCCTTCATCACTTCTAGGATCAAATTTTCCTAGATCATCTATCCCATTGTTCAGTATACAACATTTGCTTGCAAAAGCCCTTAAATAACTCAATTTAGGCTTTTTATTGTTGAGTAGCTCATAAGGAGTTTTATTTAAAATAGACTTCATCAAACACATGTTATTCACATAACAAGATGTGTTATATACTTCAGCCAAGAAATATTTTGGAAGATTTGAATCAATGAGCATAGTTCTGCCAATATCAACCAGATTTCTATTCCTCCTCTCAACAACACTATCTTGTTGAAGTGTCCTTGAAGCTAAAAAGTTATGATGAATGCCATTTTCAACACAAAAATTATCAAACTTGGCATTTTCAAACTCATTCCCATGATCAGACCTGATCCCTGCAATCTTACAGTTCAGCTTTGTCTGAATCATCTTCACAAATATCATCAACACATCATACGTTTCATATTTTGACCTTAGAAACATAGTCCAAGTGTACCTTGAATAATCATCCACAATCATAAGTATATACTTCTTTCCACCTCTACTTTGAATCTTCACAGGGCTACAAAGATCCTTGTGAATTATCTCAAGAGGTCTTGTTCTACTCACTTGCTTCTTTGATTCAAAAGAAAAGCTGATCTACTTTCCTTTGACACATGCATCACATACTTTGTCATCACTAAATTTTAACCTTGGTAATCCATAGACCAGGTCTCTGGATATAAGTTTGTTTATCATAGACGAGCTCACATGACTAAGTCTCCTGTGCCACAAGTCAGCATTTTCACTTTGGGAACTAAGACAAGTAAGATCGTCTCCTTGGGAAGTATCCAGATCATCAACATACATATTCTTGCACCTTCTTGCAGTTAGGATTACCTCCTTTGATGTCAGTTTTGTAACAATACATATTTCTGATAAAAATATGACCTCATTACCTTTATCACATATTTGTGAACACTAAGTAGACTATTTCAGTCCATTCACATAGTATACATTCTCAATATAGTGCTCAAGAGATTTTTCAATTCTCCCAATTCCCAAAATGTACCCCTTCTTTCCATTTCCAAATGAGACACCTCCACCTTAAAATGGCTTAAGTGAGAGGAAGTTTTCAATCTTTCCAGTCATATGCTTCGAGCATCCACTGTCCATAAACCAATACTGGCGACTACTTCCTCCACTCCCCTGCAACATAGATTATTTTCTAGATTTGGGAACTCATTTCAGAGAATTTCTCGTTCAGTATGGCAAGACAGTCTGTCTCATATTATGAAAAGAGTCAGAACTAGGACCAGGTCCCTTGTTCTATATGACTTCCTGTTTAGAATAGTTTGAAAAACTTTCTTGAGTTCTTCTCCAAGCTGGATACTCCTTCTTCAAATGACCGTTATGGCCACAATGAAGACACAAAATATTGCCAAACATTGACACATATTTGTTGTGAGAGTTATATGGATGACTTATGTTGAAGCTTCCTAAGCCCTTCCCATCATTTTGACCCTGACTAATAAGAATTGCAAGCAATTTTGAAGAAGTGGTCCATTTCAGAGGTTTGTTCAGTTTTTCTTTGACACTGACCATGTCCCTTTCTAACTGATCATTTCTCTCCAAGGCCATAGCTAGTTTCACTTCAACAATATTCAAGATAGTTTCTTGCTCTAGTTGTAAACTTCTAGCTTCACATTTTCCTCTGACAAAGTTCTTACTCAACTTCTTTAATTCTTCCTTGAGTTCTAGATTTTCTGATTCCAGAAACATCATTTGTTCTCCCATTACTGACATTTGAGAAACCAAAGCTACTTTTTCATCATGAAAAAAATCTAGATTGTTATTCATCAAATCCTTTACAGTGGTCAACTCAGTGATTGAGTTAATGAAAATAGCTGCTAGACTGCTCAACCTTTTAATAGAATAAACATGAAAGTTCTGTTTAAAGTCAGAAAGAGTTATCTCTTCTTCAGCTTTTTCATCATCAGATTTTGCCATGAAAGCAAACATTGCATCAAACACATCCTCATCATCTTTTACTACAAGCATGGAGGCATCTTCAGGGTGCTTGGACTCTTCTGAGTCACTTGAAGAGTTTACCCAGACTGCCAGGGCCTTCTTCACAACATAGTCATCAATAGTTTTTCTGCCTCTCTTATCAGGGACTAGATACCTTATCTTGCCTTTGTCTCCTCCAACCTTGACATAGTCTTTATATTCAAGTTTATGCGTAGGACATTCTCTGATAAAATGCACTGGTTTTCCACACTTGTGGCACAAATCATTTGCATTAGCATCCCTGCTAGAGTTTCAGGTCTTGCTGAACCCTCCATGTTTCCTCATGATTTTATGAAATCTTCTAGTGAGATAAGCCATGTCTTCATCTTCTTCAGACACTTTACTTGATGTCACCTTGAGTGTTAGTGACTTGTCCCTCTTTACTTTCTTCTTTGAAGTTTCCTAATTTTTGTTCATCTCGTGAGTTTGAAGATCTCCAATCAAGGCATTTATTGTCAGGTCCTTAGCTTTAGTAATCATCCACTTTACTTGCCTACGACTTAGAAAGAATTCTCATTATCTTCCTAACTTGTTTACTTGGATGAATAGGCTCTCCCAGGCAACATAGTTCATTTTTGATAGACGAGAATCTGGTGTGCATATCATGAATGGTTTCTCCCTCCTTCATGGTGAAGTTTTCATAGTGAGTAGTAAGCATGTCCACCTTTGATTCCTTCCATTTCTCAGTCCTTTCATGAGCAGTTCTGAGACAGTCCATGATTTCTTTAGCTAATTCACATGTGAAGATTTGATTGTATTCCACAACTCCTATGCCACACACCAACAATTTTTTTACCTTGTAGTTTTTCTCAATCTTATTTCTATCAGTCTCAGTGTACTATTGTCGAGTTTTGGGAATAACTCTAGTAATGTCTCCTTCTTTCGCTTCAGTTGTAAGAACATAGGGACCATCAAGCATGACATCCCATATCTCACTATCCTCAGCCATAAGAAAATCATGCATTCTAGTTTTCCACCAATTGTAGAACTGGCCATGAAAACGAGGTGGCCTAGTTAATGATTGTCCTTCCTCCAAATTTAGTGGAGCAACCATTCTTCCATAGAATTCTCTCTTGGTGTTGACCAGTTATAGAGCCCAGGCTCTGATACCAATTGTTAGAATGTATGCATCCACTATACGTCAACATACCAGGCCCCTTGACTCAGTAAGAACAGTAACTAAAATAAATGCATCAAAATAAATGACACAACCAGTTTATGTGGAAAGCTCCTTGCTCAAGGGAGGAGAAAACCATGACATGTCTTACAAGATTTCAACTCAAATCCATTATCATTCAAACAAAGCAAAGATATAGATTACAAGCTCTTGCAATCTAGAAGTTTGACGCTAAATCCCTTCCCACTCATTATAACAGCTCTGTTATGAACAAGCTTTAAAGCAACAACTTTGTTGCCCACTAAATCAACTAACACTAATCAATTTAAACTTCACTAACTCACCATAACTAATTCTAGCTACAACTAAGAATCAATATTGAAAGCATGAACTGATCTAATTCCTTTATAACATAGGAATAGATCTGCAAGAATAAGCACATAAGTATAAACCTACAACAACTAAGAACAATGACAACTCTATTAGGTTCCTTGTTGTTCTTGAGGAGAATATTTCTAGATAAGATGGCTTTTTGCTTTTTTCAAACTTTCAGGATGCAAAAAACTGGGTTGTGTCCATTTGATATGAAGCTTATATACGATGGACACAAAACCTTAGAAGAAATGCTATTGGTTGATGACCCTACAACTCTGCACTAGACGCACACCACTTTCTACTAATGGCAGGGTGTGCAGAGTACTTTTTGTAGCAGTCTTTTTCACGTACAAGACCACCATTCTCACATGGGATCAAGTCCCCTATCAGATCCCATGGTTTGTCAAATCATCAAAACTACATATTAAAAATCATGTAAACTCCCTCCTTAAACGCAGTAGGTGAACTATGTTAATAGGAAAAAAGGCAATGTCAATCTTACTAATAAGATGATTTGGCATAATAAAAACCCTTTTTAAATCTGTTTCCTTTTGTGGAAAGTGTTGCGTAACAAGATGGTTGTGGATCTAAATCTCACTAAATTTAAGGTCCACCTACCTTGTAGATGTTCTTGTTGTTACATGATTTATGAAGAAGAAATAGTTGAACACTTATTCTACAAAGGTCAGATAGCACAACAAGTTTGTAGACATTATAACAAACTATTTGAGATCAGCCAGAATCATAATTGTTTGAAAAAAATATTGATAAACTAGTGGATTTCAATGGAGAAGAATCTAGTCCAAAATTTTTTCCTTCAAATCCTTCCTAGTATTATAATTTAGCAAGTGTGGAAAGTAAGATGCAAGCATATATACAAAGGCATAAAGATAAACTTCAAGAGCATCACCTACAACGCTAATAGTCAAATTATTACTATAGCCCACAAACAGTTCCAAAGCATCAATCCATTCATTGATTGGGAGCAGTTTTACAACATCGGCGAAATGGCTAGAGACAAGATCAGTCATGTTCTTGTTCTATAGTTAAGACCAAAACCAGACTTCTACAAGCTCAACACAGATGGTTGCTCCAAAGGAAATCCAAGACTAAGTGCAGGAGGCGGTATAATTAGAGACAATCAAGGCAGGATGAAGATTGCTTTCGCAGAGGTTTATGGAAGCACTACCCATAACATGGCTAAGACAGTGGCTTTGGAAACAGGTAGTCAGTGGTGTGTCAACAATGGAATTAGAAACCTGGAAGTGGAGGTTGATTATAAACCTCTAGTGGATTGTATCCTCATCCTTCAAGATAATCCATGGATCCTATGGGATAAAATTATCACCATCAGGAATCTCCTTCAACGATTGGACAATTGGCGCCTTCAATATTGCTTCAGAGAAGGAAACAAGATGGCCAATTGCCTCGTCAATTGGGGTCTCCAGTGCGCTAACAGAACATGGATCACTTATCATAATCAATTTCCAAGTGAGGCAAGAGGAGAACTGATTTTGAATAGAATGAATATGCCTTCCCTCAGAACGATTATCAAAAAGAACTCTTTCTCCCTAGATAGAGACTTGTATAGAATTTTTACTTTTGTTGTTCCTTAAAGAACTGTTGTGCTGAGGTTTATACCTCATTTAATTATTTTTGAGAGCTTACATAGAAATCCTACTTTGGTATATAGATTGGGGGTTGTCCCATTCTAAGTAGGTATCAAGAATTATCCTCCCCTACTTGTACTTTTTATGGTATCAATAAAAGACAAAAATTAATTTTTTTTTAAAAAAGTTACAGGGTCACCCATATTTTCCCCTTTGTAAAATGGTCTAGCCACCACTCCCCTTTTGTTAGTCACTGGACCATCTAGTCCTTCCCTATTACTACTTGCCTGACCTACTTCATTCTCACATACATCTTCACCGTCCATCCTCATACACTTCTTCTATTTTATCATGCTCAGAGATTTCCTCTATTTTTCAGTCTTCTAAATAACCTTAGTCTTCTCCCAAATGCACACACAAGTATACGTGGTCATCAAAGTAATAAATGGTTCTTTTAGATTGTCGAACCCAAATGACTTCTGATCAATTTAGATTCAATTCAACTAATTCCAAAAATTAAAGAAAGTGTTTTCAAGAAACCAGTGTTTTCTATACTAAGTTTGCAAATAATTAAAGCTTTAAACATTAACTAACTAGACAACTTCAATTTCGGTGTTTAAACATTAAAGGGACAATTCCAAGGTTGTAACATACTTAAGGCTTCATGTATCACATCTCTTTCATGGATTTCTTGTGGTTGTCGAATTATTGATTTATAGGGTTGATATTATAATCATGATCTCTTGACCTCTAACCAACTACCTCAATTAAATGCCTAACTATATCGTTGAGTGCGGATATGCATACTCAATTGAAGAGCATTTATTTATAATCCTAGCTCTTAACCAAGCATGATGTTATTTTGGGTATCAATCCTAAACATGAACATAAACAAGTGGTGTGTAAGAGAGATCGCTCTCTTGTATTCTTTGGTTTATCTACCTCTTCGTCTATCGAGTTCAAGAATAGATAATAAATTTATGTCAAAGTGACCAATCATAAAATACTAAAATAAAAATACAAGAGTAATTAATAGGATAACCAAATTAAGTCATAGAAATTGATGTTCAATAATCACCCATGACTACTGCCCTAGAACAAAGACTTTTAGCCACTCTTAATTATAAAAAACATAAGTAAGATTGTTTTCATGTAATTCAAGACAAAAGACAAAGTAGAAGATTGAAACCCATGATGAATTGTAATCTTTTTCTCTTGCACTTTAAAAAGAATAAGTCCCCTTAAAAAATAAACCTAGGTCCTATTTATAGAGTTTATAAAACTAAGTCCTTCTCCGAATTGGATTTGAAATCCTCAAAAATCTGGAAATTCATCGGAGAATTCGGGGACAAGGATCCAACAACTGGTAGCAGTCACTAGGCTACTGCCACGAAGCGCTTCCAGTGCTCTAGGAAGAGCCCCCAGCTGTTTAAAGGTTGGGGAGGTGCGCCACTGCTGCCCTGTGCAATTTTTATTTTGTCGTGCTCATTTTCCTTGCTCCTTAAAGTCCTCTCCAACTCCCATTGTGTTCGTACTCCTTCTGGAACCCCTATATATTGCTAATCATGTAGGTTTGTGTGTAATCATATCAATACTTCATCAAAACATACCAATTAGCATCAAGAATGTCCTTGAAATATAAGGTATGTTTAGGTAAAATGTAGTAATTAGGCATATAAGTATGTCCATGATCACCACCCCACACTTAAACCTTTCATCCTCAAACAATCTCCAAACTACCAGCTCATTATTAACACCTAAGCACTTATCTACCCGCACTAGAATAGACCAAACACATTTAATCATGCTTTTGTACTTCACACTTTATGGAATTAAAACATATTATTTCACAAATTTAATATACTAATCGACAAAATATAACCTCAATGAATGACTCGCCGCCAATCTTACTAGGCCAATATAATCATATAAGAACACACCAACATGAAATACACCCAAGTGTGTGCCACGAATGCCGTCACTATTTTTGGTATAGCCTTTCACTCAAACATTCATCATGTTCACACCTTTTAATTTCAAACATGCCTATTTTTTTCAAAATATAAGGTCTCACTCTCACAAAAGATGTTCTTGCATATCACAACATACCATAGGCTTTCTCATAGTGTACTTTAACTTTCACAATGCATTTATTAGGGAATCAAGATGACTTAACTTGATTGTAATGTCGTCTCCAAGATAGGGAGGTTACATTTAGGATACCAATAGTGACTACTCCTCCTCCTTAATGCACTTGTTTTATCATTTGGACAATTCAATCACTTTTCTCTTCTTTGGGTCACACCTCTTAATCACCCTCTATTCATCTTTTAATTTCATCATTTACATATTTAAAATGTTGCCTTCTTTTCTTCTCTTATTTAAGAACTTCTCTTATATATATATATATATATATATATATATATATATATATAGGCGTAACAAGTGCTTATGCAATTTTATTATGGGTTCTTGACATCTCAATTCTTATTTTCACCACATAAGACATCCCAACATGCTTTACTTCTATCATTATTTTAATTTACTCTTTCTTCATGACATAGTGCATTAAGGATCAATATTTGGATCAAATAATGGAATGGTATCAACAAAAATAAATCCAACTCATCGTGCGGTTAATCAAAGATTTATAGGCTAAAAAGCTCAACGGGGCTTCACTATGGATAATCATCATGGAGGCAAAAAATAGAATAATGCCTCAATCCTATTCCATACTTCATACAAGCTACTTGTTAAGAACACAGAGAACAAGTTCTAGATGAAGCTTTATGTAAGAACAAGGCAATGCTCACCACACATGGCATCATGACATACACCCAAGGAAATAAACAAATTAGCATGTTCATACAAATAATTTTGAGTGCTTCCAACACAATTAAGCACAATTTTATCACTTTAGATTCAAATCAAAGAACTTGTGTGTCTCAAGGTTACTTATTTCATTATATTGCATGTTTAAGTGCGAATTATCCATGATGTAGTGCTACTTCTAAGAAAGGCTTCGAATAACCAAAGGTATGACTTCACAACCTACCAACTTATGACTAATGTTTCTTAAGACGATCGTCATCCATTCATCATAGGGTACAATCACTTGTAAGACGACACTAAGACTTAACTAACACTCCAAATAATCAAAGACAAAAAAAAAACAAAAAAAATTAGTCCTAATCACTTCAATGAGACTATTCTTAAAAAAAAAATCGAAAACAAAAGTCGAGGAATCCATCCTAAAAATTATAAAGACTCGATAAAGTCACATGGAAGTCTATCTCCCACCCCACACTTAAATAATGCTATGTCCCTAGTGCAATCTAAAACGAATCTAAGACTCAGCTAATAATCCAAATAATCAAAGACAAAGGAAAACAAAAAAAAAAAAACTAGTCCTAATCGCTTCAATGAGACTATCCTTACAAAAGTTATCGGAAAAAAAGTCGAGGAACCCATCCTAAAAATTAAAAATACTTGATAAAACAATAAATTATTCACATGGAAGTCTATCTCCCACCCCACACTTAAATAGTGCACCGTCCCTAGTGCAACAACTAAAACATGAGTAAAGAGTGAAAGAAAAACTTCCTTTTCGCTTCTAGGCAGCACGGTCATAATCAACATTCACCACATTTGTGGAATCACCCACAACCATTAAGGCCGTACCAATTGTGAGATCCCATAGTTTATTCTATTATTGCATAATATATGTGGTGTAGCGTGGCATAGTTATATGAGGTTTATATGACTTGGTATAGTACATTGCAAAATAAGATTGCAAATGTGTGGAAATACCAAGGAACTAAACTAAAGTTTTAGGTCAAAGGAATCCGTCAAACAAAGGTTCGAGGTTAAAGAAATGACTCAGCTCGCACCTCACCCATTTGAAAGGTTTAAATTAACCCATACCTATGAGATAATACTATGAGTGTCTAATATAGTAAGAATAATGTGTTATGAGGCATTATAATAGTTCAATGGTTGTATGTTAAGTTTTGAAGTCAAGAAAATTAGTGAAACAAAGGTCGGCAAAAGTTATCGAATAATAAAATTTTATGAACTTTGGGTCAAATGTCTTGGATGTTTTCTCCCAATATATAAGAAGTTAAAAGACCCATAAACTATCAAATCCAAGGTCTATGAGTCTAGTTTACAACTCAAAAAACCTCACATCAACCTGACATCGAAGTAAGAATTTATGAGTGTTTTACAGCGAACTGTCTAGGCAGACTCTGGGTAGCGAACTAGGTCGGGTAAAAAAGTATGGTATGTCGGCTATTCAACATTTTAATATAAAAAAAATATTTTTAGTTCCTATATAGAAAAAAGCTTAAGAGAGGGTTCTAATGGTGTTCTTGGATGATTAAAGTTCTTTTTTAGCAATTTCTACCATTAAAGGTTGCCCTCGTGCCTAGAAACGTGATCTCTACATGTAACAATCATTTTATATTTCTATTAGCTACGTTTGAAGCTAGTTTTGGAAGATATAACTTGGTAGTTATTGGTGTTTTTTAAGTTTAACACTTGGTTTGGTTAGGTAATCATCTTGGGACTCTTTTATGATTATTTCTATGAAGTTCTACAAACATTTTTTTGAGTTAGGACCATATGGAAAATTTGCCGATTTAAGATAGATTAAAAGTATAGGTGCATACCATCTGTGTATATATTGTGTTTGTGAATCTTAGAACGTAAGAAAAATCTTTTGTGAAGAAACTAAAGGTTTTTAGACGTTCATTGGAAAGATATGTTAAGGTTAAGCTTAGTCCTTCCTTTTAGCATGACTCCTAGAAAATTCCTAAAATGCCAAATGTGATATTTTACTATTCAATTGCTCAAAAGACCTTCTGTGAAATGCATTGGAATCCAACTGAATTATTTTCATGATACTATTATGTTGATATTCTACTCGTTTGGATAAATAAGGTATTCGGCATGTACATGTCATTTTATCGGCTTCCTTGACTATATGTCCATATGTATGAATTCTTATTCTTTTTTGGGTGGTGTGACTTAAAAATATTATGGGAGATATTTAGTATTTGCAACTAGTCCTCTTTCCCCGCTAAAGTATACTTTGAAAACTCTGTAAAGTAACACACGATTTTCAAACTCAAATATAACTTAGATGTTTAAACTATTAAAACACTTGATTCTTAAATACTTTCTTTTATAAATTATCTGGGAACAAGGAATATGAAATAAGTGAATCACCTTAAGCCTTTTATGAAAATCTTCAAGGTTAGATTTCTAAAAGTTAAGATAAGTATCCAAGCATATTTGTAAAAACATATGAGGTTCCATGAGACATTTACATGTTATACGAAAGTGATTATGGAATCATGAGGACAAGCGTACAAATGAGCCACAATTGGCAACATGATTATAGTAACATAAATTCATTATGAATCCATGACAGGACATGCTATACATTTTACTCCCTACACTATAATTGGGAAGTATGGGAACTATTACCTATATTTATACGTATGAGATACATATGACCACAAGTTGGTGAATATGATGCATGTTAGCTATCAAGAGGCACCACTATTGCTAGCATTTGGTTGGGTATGTCATGCATTTGCATCTATATATATGTCACGACCCAGGGGTATCCCCTAGATGTAAGATGGCGTATAGAAACCCGAAGGACTTAATACAAGCCACTTTTCTCTCATAACATAAGAAAGAGAACAATAAGAGTAAAACAATTGTCCAAGTCCAATAGTTTTTATAAACGAAAAGCGAAAGTCTAATCTAATACAATAGAATGACATTGGGCCTAGACCATACATCATGTCCAAAATAAAAATACATGAAAGAGACTAAACAATAAAATTTGTCCTCGAAGCATGAGAATTCACCAAAGCTCGGAGTATCTCAAGTCAGCCTCTAGCCACAAAACTCGAAAACTTGACAGTCGGACCCTACATTTGGGGAAATGTAGGCAAGAGTATGCGTTAGTACAAAAAATGTACCAAGTATGATAGCCATGCATAAAAACATTTAAAACATGCTAAAAGGGACATTTCATTTCATGACATGCAATTGACCAAGCTAAAACATGATATAATATAGTTAGAAAACATAAGTCATAAAACCATGATTAATGCAAGCTAACATGATCTTTAAAACCTTTAATCTCATATGCGATACTTCTTGAAGTAACCTTAGTTCCTTATTAATTGTGGGGGATTAGCCTTAACTGACATATAGACCATGTGAGCTATAACATGATCCCCAGTGTCTCCCACACCAAAAAGGGTTGTCCTATTTGCCAAGGTAGAACCATGAACTTCTAGCTTAAGTGTATCCACTAGCTAATGTCTATTTTAGACAATCATCCTATGGGGGCATATAGGTAAGGGATAAATAGATTGCTTCTAGACACCCGACCTCTACTCGGGAGAGCTTCCATCTCAATGTCCTCTCGGTGCTAACCTAAATCCTACGAAATAGTCATTTTTTTACTTGACCTCATTATTCATGGAAAGGTACCGTAGGATAACCAATCCAAGATAGTTTCATTAGGATACCTCATACTCTTTGATTCAATTAGGTGAGAAGTCTTTGACCTAAGAATCCTTTCTATGTGAGAAAACCTTTCACATCATGCTAGTTATGTGTTTATGAGAATGTCCTTTCAACAACACAACAACAACATCATCATTGGTACTTTACTATCAAAGCACCCTTCAAACATTTGCATAGATTTCATAAGAAAATGCATAAGTCCATAATTTACCTCTTCAGGTTCAAAACCCACATTCAATCATCAATGCTTATAAAACATGGGTTAGATATGGATTTCATCATAAATTCATGTAAAACTAGTAATACATGCTTGATTTAATAAAAAATTTCCTTTTCAATCAAAATCTCATATCACATGATTCATAACTTGAAAACATAGGGGTTATATGGGTTCATGGGGGAGATCATCATAAAACCATCATATTTCATCAATTCATGCATAAGATATCAAGATTCAATCATCTAAATCAACATTGAACAGAACCCATGACAATTGAAGAAAATCCTAACTCAATTGGGGAATTCTAATCTTTGAAATAAAGGAATATGGGAACTCCATGGATGAAAGGAATCCATGGACGAAAACTATCATTTATTGATTACAAAGCCCACAAATGCTTGAGGAATGGAGACTTGATCTTGATTCTAGCTCCAACTCTTTCTTCTTCTTTAAGTTTTAGAGAGAGATATGTTTGAGAGGAAAACTTTGGGATTTCTTTTGGGTTTTGGAATTAATGACTTGAATGGGTGAGTTTTGGGGTTAAAATTGACTTATATAGGGGTCCTAGACTTGGGTAAAATGACATAGCTTTGATTTAATTAAAATCATAAAAGACCCAATTAGCCCCTAACTTATAGGGGGCTGCCTCATCTTCACGTAAGGCTCCACGAGTCGTGGTTCCTACCACGAGCCGTGTTGCCTTCCGTGGTCATGAATTAGTGGCTTGGAAACCACTCTTAACCCTTAAAAATCTAACTCATCACCACAACCCCTCCCATGGCCCATCAAGGAATTCACGAGCCGTGAAGTGGTTCGTGTGGAGGAGGTTGTTTTGGGCAAGTGTAGCCTAGCTACTTCCTAGCCTTTCATGAGTCCCACCACGACCCGTGGTCCCCACCACGAGCCATTAAGGTGGTTGTGGAAAGGTGGGCAGTGCTTGATGAAGGTTAGGCTACCAAAGTCCTCTTCCTTGGCTCTTGCCCTCTCATTTATCCATAGTTTATCTTACTAGATTCTGAGGTGTTACAATATATGTATTCATTATATACGATTACATGAGCATACTATGTATATTTGAGTAGAAGGAAGTCAAATATCAACCATGGAGATTATTTTAGTTTCAGTTTCATGTTGTATTTCTATTACCCTTTTTATAGCTATTTATGATTCTATTTTCCGCCTTACATACCATTACATTTTTATACGTAGTGATATCCCATTTCCTAGGGATGCTACTTTTTGTTTCGTGCAAATAGGTCCAAGTAGGGATTCTGATCGACCCACTTGCTAGGATTCGGGTTCAACTGCGAGTTGGTAAGCTCCATAATATTTCGGGGCTATTAAAGGATATTTACGTTGTACAATTTAGGTATAGTCCGAGCCTTGTCCTGACATAATTTATGTCACTCATAGACGCTATTCTGGACACATTATTCTGGGTTTCATTTGTAGGTTTCAAACTTCAGCCCATAGGCTTGGCATGAATATAATGTGTGTGTATGTATATTTTCAGTTGCGGCCTCGTTGGCTAGCTAGTACTTCTTTATTTGTATTTTGTCTATGTTTGTTTATATGGCTTATTGTTATTCAAGTCATGACCTTTATGGTCTAGGTTTTGTATTTCAGATGTTGTGTTGCTCAATCTTTTGGGATCGAAGTTTAGTTAGCTAGTATGTTTCAGTGGAACTTTATCAAATACAGTATCAAGTGCTATTCGCACCTCCCTATTTTGAGGTGTGAAAAACTTGGTATTATAGCATGTCGTATCCCAACGGTCTACAAGTCGTGTCTACTAGAGTCTTGTTTATGGGTGTATTGAGCACCACACTTATAATCAAGAAGCTACAGGGCATTTAGGAATGGTTACATTTCTTTTAAATGATAGATTGTGCTATAGTGCATAATTATAAGAACATATGAAATCTAAATTGTGTTTTATGTTTTTATCTAACAGGCTACACATGCTTTAGAGATGGCACAAAGAGAGATATGTATGGGTCCATGGGAAGATAGTAGTCGTTTCCCACCAGGTCCAAGGGATAAATTTCCCTTTGAGGCACGTAGTGAATCTTTGGTACCCCTAGTACCAACTTCCCCAACACCTGTTCAAGGCTAAGGAGTCGTAGCACCCTTATCCTCACAAGTTCCATTGGTACTCGAGGAAGCTAGGGGCACAGGACCTTCGGTACCTGTTGTCCCTTAACCAGAGATTGGGGAGCAGGGGATAAGGGAGGCAGTTTTGTTGATGACTATGATGGTTTCTATTCATGAGCGACAACTAGAATCAAGAGCAAATGCTTGGAGAGACTAGTGAGAAAGCTTGAAGGTACAAAAGTTTCTTCACTTTACCCCTCCATTTTTTACGGGATCCAATTCTACTAAGGATTCTCAAGACTTTATAGAACATATATACGAAGTATTGAGAGTGATGCATGCCTCCATCATTGAGCATGTGGAATTGGCTTCTTTTCGGCTCTGTGATGTAGCCATACTATGGTATGAGGCATGGGAGAGATCTTGAGGATCTAATGCTCCACCAGTAGAATGGGAGAACTTTTTTGAAGCCTTCCTATCCCACTATTTGACATGGGAGGTTCGAGAGGCTTGTTTTGACCAGTTTATCAATCTAAAGTAGTGGGAACATGAGTGTGACAGTTTATAGCCACCTGCTTAATTCTTTGTCAAAATATGCACCAGATATTGTATGTACCATGAGAGCCATATTTCAACAGTATGCTAATGGTTCGGCAGATCATCCGACCAAAGATTGTTGGGTAGCATCCCTATCGGATGATGTAGATATTACCCATATAAAAGCTTTCACTAAGACTACAGAGGAACTTTCTCGACAAATTCGTGATAACTGCAGGGATAAGGAGCAGAATAAGAAGGCCCGTACTGTGGGGTCTTATAGGGAGCCACATGGGTATTGAAGGCCCCTACTCTATTGATATATACCTCGACCAGCAGTTAATGTCGCACCACAAATACAAGGAACACATTTTGATTGTTATAGTCAGTCAAGATTAGGTCAAAGCTCAGGCCAGCTTTAGGGTCTCGCTAGGAGCATTTTGTCCAAATAATGCATCCTACTCCACTATGTACACAGTGTTGTAAGCCTCACATTGGGCAATGTAAACATGGTTCAGGTGTATGTTATCATTGCAGCAGATCAGACATTTTATTAGTCAGTGTTTGTGGTTGAGTAGAAGTGAGTCAGCTCAGCCTTTAGGATCCACAACAACCTCTTCGCCCTCATTTCGTTCCCCACTACCAAGATCACAGTCTACTCAGGGTCGTGGTAGGTGATAGTGCTCAAACTATTCTCTAAAACTAATCCAAAAAGTAAGCAATCATTGACAATAGAAATACCTAACTAAGAGTTGGGTCGAATCCCACATAGAATAATATAGCACAGAGAATTCTATCAAGAAATTTGGTAAGTAAATCCATTCATTTGTAGAAATAAGAACAATTGAGTGGATTATTACACCAAATTCATGAAAAGGGTTTGGTTATCAATAGTCACAATTAAACAAAAATTTCAAAAATTCAAATAAGTAACAAGTAATATAGGGGCGCGGAGATTAGAATACAATGTCACATAGGGGTAATTGTGTTGTTCTATAGTGATGAACATTCATGGATAGGCTGGGTCAAATTTAATTACACTAATCTTCTTTTGATTTCATAGCATCAATTCATAGAATCTCCTTTTGGTCTCAACTATATGCATAACTAAACAACCCAATACATTACTCTATATATTCTCTCTTCCGATGCATAAATAGGGAAAATAGATCTGACCCATAATCTCTATTTTCAAGAAAATTAGAGACATCAAACCTAAATTGCAATTATTGAACAAATTACCCACTTTAATCAATCTCTTTCGAGAATCAATCAAAGATCACAAGCAGGAATTAAGTTTGCAACATTAACCCATAAATTAACTCCATACTAATTAGCCCAAATCTATGTATGAACAATAACAAAATAAAGCATAACACAATATCCACTACATTAAATCAACACCCAACCCCAAAATTGCACCCCTAGACTTTGGGGTTTTAGCCACCCTTCACAAATTGTAAAGAAATTATACCTTGCATGAAAGTAGCCATGTGTAACATGTAACTAAGCAATTACAAGCAATACCCAAGTCGATTTCAACTTCAATTTGTCAATTTCAAGAGCAAAGTTGATAAACCCCAAAACCACGAAAGTGTTCTTCAAAAAGTAAAACTCCCTATTTTCTCTCTCCTTTGAACTTTTTATAATTTCTCTAATAAAATTCCCAAAACTCAATGTGTGACCCATTTAGCGATGCTAGTCGGGCTCGCCAAGAATATTTGGTGAATCACCATTGCTTGTTATATCGCTTTTCTCTTACTTTAGGCTTTTAGTGTTTGAACCTCAGTCAATGAGCTTTTTTAAGTTTGCCTTTCACATTAGGCGGATCACTGAGTACCACCTTTGTTCAACTTTCAAGACTTCAATTTTTTCTCTATGTATTGTAACATTCAGTGATGGTCACCTTATTCGCCCTTTGTAGTTGACGAGTCGCTATTCCTCTTCGAGTTCACCGACCTACCTTAATTAATTTAGTTGTTATTCACTATAAATTTGGGCGAGGTCGCATCCATTGGGTGATCCGCCCTTCTTGTTAGGCGATCAGCCATGTGGAGCTTACACTTCTTTTCATGTTTTTGGCCCTTATTTCAAACATTCATCCTTGCCCTATCCCTTAGCCTTTAGAACTGCAAATCATAAAAATATCATTATAATAGGACAAAATTAGGAATTATGGACATGAATTATTGAACTAAATAGGCCTCAAATGAGTATAAATCTACCACTCATCAACACTCCCAATTACACTTTTGCTTGTCCTCAAGTAAATCAAGAGCACAATTATTTCAACAAGGGTGTCTACAACAACTCTCAATGAGAGCTAACATGTAAGTGTCATTATAAGACTACTCTCAATAACATGCTACACTCCATCATGATAAAAAAAAAAAGCTTCAAATGATGAATAGCCACTGTCAAACCAAGCTCAAGCTAACTATATATTCTTTTCTAATGCAAGGCCATGTTTCAACAAATGCATTCAAGTGCCCTCTCATCAAGAAAGTTTTAAAGCTCTCACAAAGAAAATCAATAAAGAAGTAAGTAATCAATGCAACTCTCACTCTCCAAAAAGAGAAAAATATGCAGGTTTCATCCCGTAGGTTTGCACATATTTTCCAATCATCACATAACCTAGTTCATGCAAGATCTCAAGGGTCTTTTAGGCTTGTCATGGAGCTGTGAATTAAGGTATGATTAATTTGGTTCAGTGAGTTCGCCTTTTCAAAGCATTGTTGCAATGATCATCACCTATTCTTAAGTTCTTTTCATTTTTATTCATTTGAGAACTCAAACAATGATTTGTCAATCTTATTATTCGAACCCCTTTTTATTTCACCAAACTCTCTTTTTCATTATAAATTTTAAAGAGTTTCTCATCACAATGTCTTTTTTTTATTAGTAGGGGTTCCTTCTTTTTGTAACATATTTCAAAGTCAAGTCTCATCTCCTCTTTCTTTTTCTTCCACTTGGATTTTCTTCATCCTTCCTTTCCATATCCCAACTTAGGCTTTTAGCCTAAGTTGGCTATTCAAACAAACCAATGCTTCGGAAAAAAATGGGTGAAAAGTTACGAACAACTTGGCACAAGAGGTTTCAATATAGTTGTCAACAAATGGTTTAGTCTCAAATGATGCAAAAAATGGATGCACACCCTTAAAAGGTAGTCACAATATGATATGGAGATTTGGGTTACCCCTCAAAATTTCTGCCAAATATCATTCCTTACACTTACCAAGGCTAGACAATTGAACTAACAAGGAATATCTTGGGATTTAACAAGCATGCTTCCAAGTAAAACCTCACACACATGGTACTTCAAACATAATAATTTATCACAACCCAAAAAGATCAAAACCTTACGTGCAATATTCATTGCAACGCTCACATCAAAGCACAGGTAATCAACAAAAGATTCAAAAATATCGCTCAAAAGTGCAACCATATAGATTTATTTCTTGCTACACAAACATTATACACCATGCTCATTATGAGTACTATTCAAGACATCAATATTGAACGCAATCGATCCTCAAATTATTATCAATGAAAACTCAAGCATTTCACAATTTCGAAAACATATGGGGCAATTTGAAAATTTGAGAGAAAGAGATAACAATGAGATAGATCAATTGAAACAAAACACTATAATAGAAACAAAAAAAATACTACAATCATCCAAAAATTGAAAGTAAGAAAATATTATAAAAAGGGGAATATTGACACAAGTCCCCTCACCCCACCAAATAGTAACAACACTGTCCTCAATGCAAAAATAAAAGAGTACGGGAAGAAAGGTAAAAGTCCCCCAGAAAGGCTGAACGGACTCCACTGGTGCTAACGACAGAGGTATCCTCAACAGATCTCTCCAATGTCACATGGACCATCATCTCATCTATGTCCTACAAGTTAGTCAGTGTTAATACGACCCTATACTCGATCTTCTCTCTCCTCAAATCCTATTCATCTCTATCCTCGACCAAATCATCATCGGCCCTATCATTCTCTCTCTTAGCTCTATCATCAAAAACTGCAGTATAAACTCTCTCAACATCCCCACTCGGCTACACAACCACACTCTAAGGAAGCTCACTTCTAGGCATAGTCAGGTGCATATACACAAGCGTATCAGGTAAGGGAACCTCGCCCCATAATATAAATATGTCTATAGACCTCTCTTGGTCTACATCAACCCTTAGAGGATCTATCCTACCCCTCATATCAGATAGCACAGTCGAACTACCCTCAGCCTTCTCATAGGCTTCCAACCTAGCAGTAAGGTTATTGAACCTCACACCATGGGACTCAATCTAAGCCTCACACTGAGTAAACCTAAATCTTAGTGGGGCTAAAGCAACCTTAATATCCCAATAAAGCATCTCGGGCAAATTGGCCTCAACCCTCCTAGCCCTCACATCCGTAAATCGGGTAAGATTCCCAATTTGATGATAATGGTCTAGGTTAAGGGGAAATGGTATAGGGGTTCCTTATTTTTGTAACACACTTTAAAGTTGAGTCTTATCTAAAAACAATTCTTCTACTTGGCTTTCCTTCTTGCTTCTTTTTCACACACCCCAACTTAGGCTTTTGCCCTAAGTTGGCTATTCAAATAAATCAATGCTTCGAAAAGGATTTTGGGTGAGAAGTTATGGACAATTTGGCTCAAAAGGTTGCAATATGGTTGTCAACAAATGGTTTAGGCTCCAATGGTGCCAAAATGGATGCACACCCTCAAAAGGTAGTCACATGAGGATATGGAAATTTTGGTTCCCTCTCAAAATTTCTGCCTAATATCATTCCTTACACTTACCAAGGATAGACAATTGGAATAATAAGGAAAATCTTAGGATTTAACAAGCATTCTTCCACGTCAAATCTCACCACACATGGCACTTCAAACATAATAATTTAGCACAATCCAAAAAGATCAAAAGCTTACGTACAATGTTCATTGCAAGGCTCACATCAAAACGCAACTAGTCAACACAATATTCAAAAAGATCACTCAAAAGTTCAACCACATCGATTTCTTTCTTGCAATACAAATAGTAGACACCATGCTCATCATAAGTAGTATTCAAGACATTGATATTGATCGCAAATGATCCTCAAATTATTATCAATGAAAACTCAAGCATTTCACAATTTCCAAAACTCATGGTGCAATTTGAAAATTTGAGGGAGAGAGACAAAATACGACAGATCAATCAAAACAAAACACAATAATATAAGAAAAACAAAATACTACAATCATCCAAAACTGAAAGTAACAAAATACAATAAAAAAGGGGAATATTGGCACAAGTGCCCTCACCCTACCAAAATAGTAATAGCATTGTCCTCAATGCGAAAATAAAAGAGTACGGGAGGAGAGGTAAAATGTCACCCTGACAGGCTCAAGGGACTCCATTGGTGCTAATAGTGGAGGTATCGGCAAGAGATCTCTCCAATGTCGTGTGGACCATCATCTCCTCTATGTCTTACAACTTAGTCAGTGCCAATGCAACCCTCTGTTTGACCTTCTATCTCCTCAGATCCTCTTTATCTGTATCCTCGGCCAAATCATCTTTGGCCCTATCCTTTTCTCACTTAGCATTATCACCAATAACTGCAGTATCAACTCTCTCAACATCCCCACTTGGCTACACAACTATGCTTTAAGGAAGCTCATTTCTAGGCATATTTGGGGGCACATACACAGGCGTATCAAGTAGGGGAACCTCGCCCCCAACCTAAATATGTTTGTAGACCTCAGTTGGTGTACATCAGCCCTTAAAGTATCTATCCTACCCCGCATATCAAATAGCAGAGTCGTATTGTCCTCAACCTTCTCACAGGCTTCCAACCTAGCGGTAAGGCCATCCAACCTCACACCATGGGACTCAATCAAATCCTCACACTGAGTTAACCTAACTCTTAATGGAGCTAAAGCAACCTCAATATCCTTATCAAGCATAATCAGCCTCAACCCTTCAAGCTCTCACATCCGTAAATTGGGAAAGATTGCCAATTTGATAAATCATGGCCTTAGTCAAGAGAGACAGGAGATAGAAGCAGGGGTAGGTGAAGCAGTAGTAGTGAAATTAAAAGGTATTGAGGATGGCAGGGTTATACATGACTGCTCCACAGAAGGAGCAGATGAGTAGCCTCAGTAGCAAGTGTAGTAGGATCAACCGCGGGCATATTGTTTGGTGGTGGCGGCTTTCTCTGAGATGCATCATCTTGTATATAGTTGGCTTCAATCCTCTGAATGTCATTGGAGGAGGCCAGGGTGATCCTGACATCATTCTTCCCCTAAAAGGGAACTCTAGCATCTTTACACAACTGTTTGATCAAGATCGGGAAAGGTAGAAATGTTTGCTCCTGTTTGACCCACATTAACATCTCCTCAACAACAATTTACCCCACATTGATATTTTCTCTATCAATGATTGTGCCCACTAACACAACCTTGGGATGCTGAAGAGACTCGTTCTTCGATTACATAATATTGCTACTGTTGAACATACACCAATATCGAGCCTAATATTTAAGTCCTTTTCTGTTCTCACACCATCATCCATCCAAGGCAGAGAAATGTCATAGATCAGTGGTGTAAACAAACCCTTAAGAAAATAAAGTTCATGACACATGCACACTGTAAACATATAACTATGATTGGAAGGGGTTCCTAAACGAGTGTTAATGGCATGCATGTGATATTGAACTATCTTGCCACACACTTCAACTTCCTTCCACACTATACCCTTTCTTTTCTTTGGTAGTGCTTTTGTATAAGCGGTGTAAAATACTCTTACCCAAGCTGGACACTACATTAAAAATTATCTTTAGCGGTAATCAAATAATGACAATAGCTCAATTGCTGCTATATACGTATTTTTAGCGGCAATTATCACTCTTTGTATATGTAACTAAAGCCTTTTGCGACATTGGATCTAATGGAACTTAACTAATACCGATAAAGACTTTAGGACTATTTATTAATGTGTATATCTATTGCCGCTAAAAGTTGTTTTGTTGTAGTGGGAACATATGGGTTTCGAGGTTTAGTAAACCCCTCAAACTTATGAAACTTGACGTTGTCCCATATCACCGAGTAGTTACTCATGTAACCATATGTTGAGAATTTCCTCTCCTCAAGAATAGGATGCTCTCCGGAAGCCTTCAAACTATTGAGGAACCTTTAAGCAATCACCTGGAAAACACGAGAAACAAGTGCTAAGTAGAGGAAGGTTGCACCAATTTGGACATGATGTCTGTCCTCTTTCTAGCACCCACCTTTTTAGGTTGCTCACTCACACATGTAGAATAGCAATACAAATTTCTTGATAGAATTTTCTATGTTATACCATTCTCTGTGAGGTTGGACCCCGACTCTTAGTTACATATTTTTTATTGATGATGACCGGTGTTTCTTTTAATTGATTTTAAAGGGTACATTTGAGTGTTATCAATACTCCTCGCCAATTTAGCATGCTTTTTTTTTCTTTTAGATAATGGAGATAGGAAACACTCTTTTGCTTAGATTATCAAGTTTTGTAGGATTCTTATTCATAATTTCTCTAGAATATGTAATACTCAATGGACAATCTACTTGTGTTCTTGAAATATTATCTTCTTTCTAATTTTCTTTTGTATTGAAGATAGGTGCAACTTGAACATATTGTATAAGTCTCTGGGAGTAGGAAAATGGAAGTATTACGTGGTGTCTGGTTCATAACTTCACAGACAATCATCAATTTTTACTATTGGACATTGGTAAAGAGAGAACTACGTGTGAATGAGTGTAAAATTAGCTGACTAGGCTATAACAAGACATATTGAATGGTTCAAAAAGCATTCAAGTAAGTTGCTCTCAATATAAAGTCGCTTTAGATCTACAAAAAATGGAGAACACAGAGACGTTTACTTTCCAGGATGAGATTAATCAGCTTCTCAATCTTATTATCAAAACTTGCTACAACTACAAGGAGATCTTTCTCCGTGAACTCATCAGCAATTCTTTCGATGGAAGTCTCACAGTGTTTTTGGATATACTCTCTTTGGTATTATTTAACGTCATCATCCAGAATATTGTAGTTTCACCCTCTTTGTGATTTTGAAATTTAAATATTTTAGAGAAATCTTGGTTTTTTTAGTGTCTTCATAGATAGATTAATGTGATCTTCTAGAGTACTGTTGTGTCATCGATCTACGTGATTTTGAAATGTAATTATTTAGAACAATATGAGGTTTAATTGTGTTTGAGGATACCTTAACTAGATCCTCTAGGATACTGTATAGCAAAAAATCTTTGTGGATCTGTAATTTGATTACTATATAGCAACTTGAGTTTTTATTAGGTTTTATATGTGTTGTCTTTGTTGATAGCTCAACGTGGCCTTTTAGGATACTGTAGTGCCATCGCTCTCTATGATTTTTAAATTTAATTATTTTACAGAGCAATTGAGTTTCTATTTGGAGGTTTTTTATTTGTATTGTCTTCGTGGATGACTTAAGGTGATCTTCTAAAATACTATAGTGTGATGACTCTCTGTGATTTTGAAGTGTGACAATTTTAGAGAAGTAATGAATATTTTTTGAGGTTTTTATCTGTATTATATTTGTGGATAGCTTGATGTCATTGTCTGGGCAATTGTGGTTTCATTTCCCCCTCTAATTTTGAAATTTGATTATATTAGAGTAGATATGTGACAATTTATATATCATGTTGAAACTTAGCTGATAGGAGTGAGCTTGTTTTGTGGTTTGTGTATTCTACATCTCTACTCTTATAACACCTCGGAAATTCTATGACTTAAGTTAGAGCCTCATCTTGTGAATAATGACTTAAAAATAGTTAAAATGATGTTTCTAAACCTAAATTAATGCAATAGACTTAGTTTGGAAGATTAAAAGTCTAAATGTCAAGAAATGACCACGACGTCCGGAAACTAGAGAAGAATGTGTTATAGTGTGTCCTTAGGTTTTGGGTAGGTTTGGGAATGTCATATGATGGTATAATCTTGTAAAAAGGTTTAAATTAGGTAAATATATATTTATAGGGTCTAAATGTTTGAATATGATGCCCCGGGGCCACCCTAAGGGGTCCCAAGAAGGACCCCAACCTTGGCCAAGGAAGCTGCCAAGGCAACTTACAAATTGCACTTGTAGGGAATGCATCCGCGTCGCGGACTAGCTCCCCCAAGGAGGAAAAATTTAGTTCACAACGCGGTCGTGTCACGGACTCTACTGTCTCGAAATTTAATTCCAAATATCTTTAGGTAGCAGTTCCGTGTCGCGGACTTGTTTCGTGACGAAAATACAGAAATTTAGAAATTGATTTTTACTTCATTAAAGAGTCCAACTAAGTGAGGGGTATTTAGGAAAATTTAGGGGATGTGTATATAATGATTTTTAAGTCAATTTCCCTCACTTTTATCACTCAAACACATAACCCCAAAGATCTAAACCTAAAGTTCCTCATTCTCTCTACTCTATCTCTCTTCTCAAGAATTCCATTGAGGAAGATTGGAGCTTCAAGAAGAAGACCAACTCTCCAAGGTTTCAACTTGGATTTTCGTGGTTAATTCATCGATAAAGTATGGTTGCTTATCACTCTTGGGATTCCTTTTCCCCAGAGGCCCCTTCAAGATGAATTTCAAAATCTCCAATTTCTAGGTTTTAATCCAAAAACATGGGTCTTCTTTCTAAAGTGAAATTGATGTTATAAAATGATTTTTTATTGATGTTATATGAACAATTATGGATGAATTTATGTTGTATTGGTGGTTTCCAGAAGAATTCCCCATGAGACCCATGTTTCTCCTTCTTTTCCTAATTCTAACCCTAGTTTGTGTTGGATATTGATTGAAGGCTATGAATTGAATGTGATGTTATGTAACTCATGTTTGTATGATGATTCTACCCTAGGTTATGTATAATTTCTATGAAATTAGGGCTAATTCTTTGAATGAAACCTGGAAGGTTATAAAGGGAATATGTCAATTACTTATATTGATAGTGATTATGTTATTACTTCATGAATTACCTTGTATTATATCTTGGTTATGAATTAATTGGTAATTGAAGTATGGATGTCCCAAGAAGGGCAAGAAGGTATGAAGGTTGGTTCTTCTTTGAACTCAAGTATGAAAGGTGAATTACTTAGATTGTAATGAAGATATACCTAATGTGTTGTTGTGGTGTTGATGACCTAGTTTCCTAATCCTTAACCCTCTACACTTGAATTAGCTATGAAGTATGTATGTATGTTATGGTATGATTGCTATATGATTTAAAGGTAGTTCTCATGATTATAGTGTAATATAAAGTGAAAGGTTTACTCACTTGCTAAGTGTTTCTAAAGTGAAAGATTGTTACTCACTTATGAACACATATGAGCTATTATCGTAAGATGTCTACATAAGAGTCTTGTAAAGGCTAATGTGAACTAATATGATGACTAAAGATGATTGCTAAAGGGAATTAGATGCTTAGCACCAAAAAAGCATGTAAAGGAGATGGAGGTCTCACGTTTAGTAAGTCCGGCTCCCCACATGGGTTTTCTCACGTTTAGCAAGTCTGGATTACCCACGGTATGTGTTAGCTCATGAGATGGGAACCCCCACGTTCAGTAAGTTAGGGTTTCTAGAAGCAATCTCCTTGACCCTTAACTATGTGCCCACACAGGACCCTAGCTTAGTGGATCCACCTAGATAGCTATGTACGAATGGTTACACCTTAGGCAAGTGTTAACCCTCTCTTTTTGGTTTGGGAGTAAAACATCGGATTCCATGTAGCTCTCATGGTCTATGTCGGTTATTGCAATATTTCCCTACTATAAAAGTAAATGAAGGTATGAAAGGTGTGAACTCTTACTAGGGCTTTCTTAAGGGTTTCTACATAGTGTAAGGGAGGGTGTGGGACTTCTCTTGCACATTGCACTTGTGGGATCCTAAGAGATGGTTGTACTAGTGTTCTCTTATGATTATGATGATTATGACTTATGTATGTTGAAGCTATGTTATGTATGATCATTATGAATATGGTAAGTTATGATGAAATATGATCTTATGAATGTATGCATGAAGTAGGTTGCTTAATGTGATACTTGGCTTTGTATAGGGTTATGGGGTTCTACTCTTTGCATTGCACTAGTATTGGTTGGGTTGTATACATGTGGGGATGATATGATGTTGGGTTTGACTATGATGCTTACTTTGTGTGCATATTGGATTTACTTGGTAAAAAACATGTTTTGACTAAATGTCCTTTTATGAATGTTTCAATGGTTTTTATGCATAGTAACCATACTTAGTACGTGTGTTGTACTAACCCATATTTTCTCCCTTTTCCCCAAACATTTAGGTTCGGGCCATTGAGGATTCAAGCTTACTTCTCAAGACACTTGGAGTTGCTTACCCAAGTTGGTGAGTCCTCAAGTCCAAGGACAAGACCCTATGATCTAGCTTCTATGTTTAGTTCTTTGCTTATGTTGAAAGGCATTGTTATATTATCCTATTTCAAGACTTCTTATTGATATAAGGGCTAAGTCCCATTTTCGATACTTCTATGTCTAGATGGTACATTGTGACGAAGTTAGATTCTATTTTTCATATATAAAGTGAAGTTGAACTTCTAAAGTAAAAGTTTTAAATTTTCCATGATTTTATTCTATGATACATGTTTGAAGAATGTTAAGGGCTTGTATAAGACCTCTTCGAGGTCAAATACGCCGGTGACGACTAGCGGGTGCTCTCGGGTTGTTACAAACTTGGTATCAGAGTATAAGGTTGAGAATAATGTAGGATTCATACCACAAGATACCACGTCGAGTAGAGTCTTGTTCATAGGTGTGAAGCGTGCCACACTTATGAATGAGAGGCTACGAGATTCTTAGGAATTTTCAGTCTATTGTTATTCCATATTCGTGCCTAATAGTCTTAACTCCATTTAGTCATTTTCTTATAATTCTTCTCTTGTGCTTATAGGCAATGAACACAAGAAGGAACAATGTAAGGAGGGTCGGTGAGGAGAATGTGAATAAGGTGGTTCCCCCTCTAGCTCCTCAAAACCCTTAAGTTCCTATTGAAGAAGCGGCTATGTCTAATGTTGAGATAAGATCGGCTATTCATAATTTGACTCAAGTGTTGGCCACTCAAGTTGCTAGGGATACTAGGGTGCAAGTGAACCCCAATGCTAGCACTACCACTTCTAGGATAAGGGATTTCACAAGGATGAATCCCCCTACTTTCTTTGGCTCAAAAGTGGAAGAGGACCCACAAGGATTCATTGATGAAGTGTTTAAGGTTCTTGAAACGACCCAAAAAGTTCCTAAAAATGTGCTTCGGAAGTTACCGGAAACTTGTTTTAGCTATATCTAAGAATCCATTTCGTTTTTCGAAAATCCAACTTCATATTCTTGTTTAGGGGGTCAAATTGAGTAGGAAATGGGTCTCACCCAAATTTTAGAGCAACCGTATCGAAATCCGAAATTTCCAAGTGAAGCCTTTTTCGAGGGTCTACTTTGAAGGGTCATATCTCCTAGCACACAAATAATTTTGGTGGACATAATATATCCATGGAAATCCCTTTGAGTTAGCTACCCAACGCACTTCATTTCACCTCATTCGGAGTTCGGACGAAAAAGTTATGCCTATTTTCGTAAAACCTGTCCGGGCAGAAAATGCAATTTCCAGTAACCAAAGTTACTATTCACCCGCCTCACTTTTTTTTCTAAGTGTTTGTTCCGTTTTTTCCAAAGGGCATATGTTATTTCCTATATAACATTAACTCAATTCCCATCTCTAAAACATTTGCCAAAACACCTCTCCCATACTTAGACACATTTTCTCTCAAAGTTCTCTCAAGAACCCTAATCCAAAACCTTTATCAAGATTGAAGAGACTCTTGCTCCCAAGTTCCAAGCTTCCATTGAAGACACTCTCAAGGCCTTCATAAAAACTCAAGGTATGTGGTGTTGAACTCATGGGTCCTTCCACCCATAGTGCCTAGTCTCTATTCTACTCACTAATTCATGGTTTAATTCCTGGTTCATAAATTAGTCTTGTTCCATGTATAAATTTCCTGCACAAGTGAATTTTAAACATGAAGAGTGATTGTTTTGAGCATGTTGTGACTCTAGAACTTGAATCTAAATTCGGAATAGATGTGGAGATTTTTCATGTGGTCTTGTGGGTGTTAAAATGTGTTGTTGTAGGTTGTTCACTGGTTTAGTTGCATAATTACTACCCTATTTTCCATGCTCTTTGATCCCATTACATGCCTTCAAGGTGTTTGACAAAATGTCCAATTATGGAGAATTGATGAATTGATGCTTTAGGGCTTGAGTTAGGAGATGTATGGCATTCCTTAAATGTGTTGATGACAAACTAAGCTTATGTATATGTTCATTCCATACATGAGATTGCATTAGAGCCTAAGGTGAATTTCCTATATAAAGTGTTGCATGACCATGCCCGGTCCGGGGGAAAAGAACCGGACAACCATGTGAGAGGTTTATATCTCGCCACCTAGGATGCTTGGGGTGTGACCAACATCAACCATGTGAGAGGTTTATATCTCGCCACCTAGGATGTTTGGGGTGTGACCAACATCAACCATGTGAGAGGTTTATATCTCGCCACCTAGGATGTTTGGGGTGTGACCAACATTAACCATGTGAGAGGTTTATATCTCGCCACCTAGGATGCTTGGGGTGTGACCAACATCAACCATGTGAGGGGTTTATACCTTGCCACCAGGGTGTCCGGGTGTGAACGGCATCCCCCATCCTAAGTTGGGGTTACGGATTGGTCGGATTATGCACACACATATGATATCTACTATTAGTATAGTTTTACTTAAACATGTTTTGACTTCACTTTGATCATGCATCCTTATATTATCATTTATTATGCCTATGGAACTATCTCTTGCATTTCGATTGCGTCCTTGTCTATTGTTGCATTGCACCCGCATACTTAGTACATTCCAAAGTACTAACGCATATTTTGCCTATATGATGTCACCATGTAGGGACCGGAGCTAATCTTGATCCTTCTCTCCATTCACGTGGCTAGTACGGTGCTTATCCGAGATTGTTGGTGAGTCCTCAATGATTCGAGGGCTACGTTATGTTTCTTACTCTTATGTTTTGAGACTTTAGCTTGCCATTGTATTTTGACTATGAGGAGAGCCGGTAATATGTCATGGCCCCCGTCCTATCTATGTATGTAGAGGTGTACGTTGGACAAGTATTTTGTAAATGAGCTTGACTCTTATTCTATGATGTTATTTTGAAATGGTTGCCCGTAGTCCCTATTTCCCGTTATTTAATGTTGAATAAACTTCCGCGACCGATGAAGTGTGATGACAAGTTTGAGAGGCTTGTTTGGGGTTCCTTCGGGTTCCCCATTCGCCATGTCACGTCTAGGCCCTAGGCTTGGGTCGTGACAGTTCTAGAGGCTATGGGTGTGTCTTCCCAAGAAAAGGCGAAGTTAGCCGCCTATGCACAAGTGTGGTATGAACAATAGAAGGAGGGAAGACCTATTAGAGAGGGTCCTATATGTTGTGCTACATTCAAGACTATTTATCTTGATAGGTTTTTCCCCTTGGAACTAAGGGAGAGGAAAATGCAAGAATTCATTAACCTCCATCAAGGGAGTATGAGTGTGAAAGAGTATGGCCTCAAGTTCACTCAATTGTCCAAACATGCTCCTACTTTGGTGTCGGACTCAAGAGCTACAATGAACAAATTTGTTATGGGGGTATCCGATCTTGTGGTGAATGAATGTAGGTCGGCTATGCTAATCCCAAGCATGGACATTTCTCGTCTTATGGTTCATGTCGAACAAATTGAGGAGCAAAAGCTTAAGCAAGTTGGTAGAGAATTGAAGAGGTCAAGGGCCGTTGATGGAAATTCTTCTAAGGTTAGGTTCGATATCTAAGATAAGCCAAAGTTCAAAAAGAGTTTTTCCAACCAAGGTCCTCCTAACACTCCAAGGGTCAACAAAGGTAAAGTGTCTACCCCCTATCCTCAAGAAGCAAGAGTTAGTGGTCCTTATGTTGAGATGCCTATTTGTGCAAAGTGTGGTCAAAAACATGAAGGCAAATGCCTAGTTGGCAAGAGTAATTGCTATGGTTATGGTAAGAGCGGCCACATAAGAAGGGACTGCCCTATGCTAAAGGCTCAAGGAAGGGAAAATTCTCAAGCACAAGCAAGTGGCCCGAATCTCGATGCTCCCAAGAAGAATCGCTTTTATGCTATCGAATCCCGAGGTGATCAAGAGAGCTCTCCAGATGTTGTGACTAGTATGTTACAAGTATTTTCGATTAATGTTTATGCATTGTTGGATCCCGGCGCCACTTTGTCTTTTGTAACCCCTTTAGTGGCTATGAAGTTTGAGATATTTCCCGATGTCTTAGATAAACCCTTTTCGGTTTCTACCCCGGTAGATGATTCCATAGTTGCTAAAAGAGTTTATAGGGGTTTTCCCATATCTTTACCCAATAGAGTCACTTTGGTTGATTTGGTGGAACTTGATAGGTTAGACTTTGATGTTATACTAGGGATGGATTAGCTTCATGCTTGTTTTGCATCCATAGATTGTAGGACCCGAATTGTGAAGTTTCAATTCCCTAATGAGCCCATTTTAGAATGGAAGGGAGGAAATTTCGTTCCTAGGGGAAGGATCATTTCATGTCTTAAAGATTGTAAGTTGATTTCTAAGGGTTGTCTCTATCATATTGTGAGGATAAAGGATCTTGAGTCAGAGATTCCTCCTTTGGAGTTGGTCCCCGTAGTGAAGGATTTTTTTGAAGTCTTTCCCAATGACTTACCCGGAATTCCTCCCGAACGGGAAATAGATTTCGGCATAGATTTATTGTCGGATATGCAACCTATATCAATCCCTCCTTACCAAATGGCCCTGGCGGAGTTGAAGGAATTAAAAGCTCAACTCAAGGATTTGTTGGATAAGGGTTTCATCCAACCTATTATATCTCCTTAGGGTGCACCTGTGTTATTTGTGAAGAAGAAGGATGGATCTCTTCATATATGTATTAATTACCGACAATTAAATAAGGTGACCATTCAGAACAAGTACCCACTCCCTAGGATTGATGACTTATTTGATGGTCTATGTCGGTTATGGCAATATCTCCCTAATGTAAAACTAAATGAAGGTATGAAAGGTGTGAACTATTACTAGGGCTTACTTAAGGGCTTCTACATTGTGTAAGGGAAGGAATGGGACTTCTCTTGCACATTGCACTTGTGGGGCACTACGAGATGGTTGTAGTAGTGTTCTCTTATGATTATGATGATTATGACTTATGTATATTGAAGCTATGTTATGTATGATTATTATGAAAATGATATGTTATGATGAAGTATGATCTTATGTATGTATGCATGAAGTAGGTTGCTTAATGTGATACTTGGCTTTGAATAGGGTTATGTGATTCTATTCCTTGCATTGCACTAGTATTACTTGGGTTGTCTACGTGTTGGGATGATATTATGTTGGTTTGTACTATGATTCTTACGTTGTGTGCATATTGGATTTACTTGGTAAAAAGCATGTTTTGACTAAAATGACCTTTTATGCATGTTTCAATGGTTTTTATGCATAATAGTCATACTTGGTACGTGTGTTGTACTAACCCATATTATCTCCTTTTTCCCCAAACATTTAGGTTCGGGCCATTGAGGATTCAAGCTTACTTCTCAAGACACTTGGAGTTACTTCCCCAAGTTGGTGAGTCCTCAAGTCCGAGGACAAGACCCCATGATCTAGCTTTTATGCTTAGTTATTTGCTTATGTTGAAAGACATTGTAGTACTTTCCTATTTCTAGACTTATTATTGATGTAAGGGCTAAGTCCCATTTTCGATACTTCTATGTCTATATGGTACATTGTGACGAAGTTAGATTCTATTTTTCATATATGAAGTGAAGTTGAACTTCCAAAGTAAAAGTTTTAAATTTTCCGTGTTTTTATTCTATGATACATGCTATGATGAATGCTATGGGCTTGTATAAGATCTCTTCGAGGTCGAATATGCTGGTAACGACTAAGGGGTGCTCTCGAGTTGTTACAAACTTGGTATCAGAGCATAAGGTTGAGAATAATGTAGGATCCATGTCACAATATACCACGTCGAGTAGAGTCTTGTTCATGGGTATAAAGCGCGCCACACTTATGAATGGGAGGCTAAGAGTCTTAACTCTATCTAGTTCTTTTCTTCTAATCCTTCTTTTATTCTTATAGGGAATGAATACATGAAGGAACAACGCAAGAAGGGCTGGTGAGGAGACTGTGAATGAGGCAGTTCCCCCTTAAGCTCCTCAAAACCCTCAAGTTCCTATTGAAAAAAGGGCTATGTCTAATATTGAGATAAGGTTGGCTATTCATAACTTGACTCAAGTGTTGTCCACTCAAGTTGCTAGGGATGCTAGGGTGCAAGTGAACACCAATGCTAGCACTACCGCTTCTAGGATAAGGGATTTCACAAGGATGAATCCCCCTACTTTCTTTGGCTCCATGGTGGAAGAAGATCCACAAGGATTCATTGATGAAGTGTTTAAGGTTCTAGAGGCTATGGGTGTGTCTTCTCAAGAAAAGGTGGAGTTAGCCGTCTATCAACTCAAAGATGTGGCACAAGTGTGGTATGAACAATGGAAAGAGGGGAGACCTATTAGACAGGGTCCGATAAATTGGGCTACATTCAAGATGGTTTTTCTTGATAGATTTTTACCCTTGGAACTAAGGGAGAGGAAAATGCAAGAATTCATCAACCTTCGTCAAGGGGGTATGAGTGTGAAGGAGTATGGCCTCAAGTTCACTCAACTTTCCAAGTATGCTCCTACTTTGGTGTCGAACTCTAGAGCTACAATGAACAAATTTGTTATGGGAGTATCCGATCTTTTGGTGAATGAATGTAGGTAGGCTATGCTAATCCCAAGCATGGACATTTCTCGTCTTATGGTTCATGTCGAACAAATTGAGGAGCAAAAGCTTAAGAAGGTTGGTAGAGAATTGAAGAGGTCAAGGGCTGATGATGGAAATTCTTCTAAGGTTAGGATTGAAATCCAAGATAAGCCAAAGTTCAAATAGAGGTTTTCCAACCAAGGTCCTCCTAACACTCCAAGGGTCAACATAGGTAAAGTGTCTACCCCAAAGCCTCAAGAAACAAAAGGTGGTGGTTCTTATGTTGAGATGCCCATTTGTACAAAGTGTAGCCGAAAACATGAAGGCAAGTGCCTAGTTGGCATGGGTAGTTGCTATGCTTGTGGTAAGAGGGGCCACATGAGGAGGGATTGCCCTATGCTAAAGGCTTAAGGAAGGGATAATGCTCAAGCACAAGCAAGTGGCCCAAATCCCAATGCTCGTAAGAATAATTGCTTCTATATTCTCCAATCCCGAGGTAATCAAGAGATTTCTCCGAATGTTGTGACCGGTATGTTACATGTATTTTAAAATAATGTTTATGCATTATTGGATCCCGGTGTCACTTTGTCTTTTGTAACCCCTTTAGTGGCTATGAAGTTTGATATGCTTCCCGATGCCTTAAATGAACCCTTTTCGGTTTCCACCCCGGTGGGTGATTCCATAATTGCTAAAAGAGTGTATAGGGGTTGTCCCATATCATTGCCTAATAGAGTCACTTTGGTTGATTTGGTGGAACTTGATATGTTAGACTTTGATGTTATATTGGGGATGGATTGGCTTCATGCTTGCTTTGCGTCCATCGATTGTAGGACCTGAATTGTGAAGTTTCAATTTCCTAATGAATCCATTTTAGAATGGAAGGGAGTAAATTCTTATAAAAGCTTATAAATTGATTTCTAAGGGTTGTCTCTATCACATTGTGAGGGTCAAGGATCTTGAGTCCGAGATTCCTCCTATGGAGTTGGTCCCTGTAGTGAAGGATTTTCCAAAAGTCTTTCCCTATGACTTACCCGGGATTCCTCCCGAATGGGAAATAGATTTTAGCATAGATTTATTGCCAGATACACAACCAATTTCTCCTCACCGGATAGCCCTAGCGGAGTTAAAGGAATTAAAACTCAACTCAAGGATTTGTTGGATAAGGGTTTCATCCAACCTGTTATATCTCCTTGGGGTGAACCGGTGTTATTTGTGAAGAAGAAGGATGGATCTCTTCGTATGTGTATTAATTACCGATAATTAAATAAGGTGACCATTAAGAACAAGTATCCCCTCCCTAGGATTGATGACTTATTTGATCAACTTCAAGGAGCGAGTTACTTTTCAAAAATTGATTTGAGGTCGGGTTATCACCAACTTAGGGTGAGAGGTGTTGATGTTTCGAAAATAGCCTTTCGAACAAGTACGGTCATTTTGAGTTCTTAGTGATGTCCTTTGGTCTTACAAATGCCCCAGCGGCTTTCTTGGACCTTATGAACCGTGTGTTTAGAAAATATCTAGACTCATTTGTTATTGTCTTTATCGATGACATCTTGATATTCTCAAAAAGTGAGGATGATCACATGAATCATTTGAGGATAGTATTGCAAGTCCTCAAAGATCACCAACTCTATGCTAGGTTTAGCAAGTGCGAGTTTTCGCTAATATCAGTTGCTTTCCTTGGTCACATTGTTTCTAGTAAGGGTATAGAAGTTGATCCAAAGAAAATCGATGCCGTCAAATGTTGGCCTAGACCTTTGAGTCCTTTCAACATCCGAAGCTTTTTAGGTTTGGGCGGTTACTACCGGAGGTTTGTTGAGGGATTTTCATCTATTGCATCTCCATTAATGGCTTTAACTCAAAAGAAGTACAAGTTCGAATGGTCGGAATCTTGTGAAAGGAGCTTCCAATTGTTAAAAGATAAGTTCTCCTCCGCTCTGGTTCTGACCTTACCGGAAGGCACCGAAGGGTTTGTCGTACATTGTGACGCTTCCTGAGTGGGTTTGGGTTGGTGTCCTCATGCAGCATGGTAAGGTTATAGCTTATGCCTCGAGACAACTCAAGGTGCATGAGAAGAATTATCCAACTCATAACCTTGAGCTACCAGCCGTAGTCTTTGCCTTAAAAATTTGGAGACACTATCTCTATGGGGTATATGTGGATGTGTTTACCGACCACAAGAGACTTCAATATGTTTTTACCCAAAAAGAATTGAATCTCCAACAAAGGAGGTGGTTGGAACTCTTGAAAGATTACGATACGAGTATCCTTTATCTCCCCGGAAAAGCAAATGTAGTTGCAGATGCTTTGAGTCATGTATCTATGGGTAATATGTCTCATATGGAAGAAGAGAAAATGGAGTTAGCCCGTGATGTACATAGGCTAGTCCTGTTGGGTGTCCGACTTGAAGATTCCCCAAAATGAGGTGTCATGGTTCATCATAATGCCGAGTTATCGGTTGTTATGAATATGAAGTCTAAGCAACATCTTGACCCTATTTTGATGGAACTAAAAGAGTCGATTCTCTACAAAGCAATAGAATCTTTCTCTCAAGGAGAAGATGGGGTGCTTAAGCACCAAGGGAGGTTATGTGTGCCGGATGTGGATGGCCTAAGAGAGACAATATTAAAGGAGGCCCATGGGTCCCGATACTCCATCCATCCAGGAGCCACCAAGATGTATCGCGACTTACGTAAGATTTATTGGTGGAAAAGAATAAAAAGAGACATAGCAAAATTTGAGGCGAGGTGCTCAAATTGCCAACAAGTCAAAGCTGAGCACCAAGGACCAGGAATTCTAACTCAAGATATCGATATCCCCACTTGGAAGTGGGAAAAGGTTAATATGGACTTCGTGGTAGGTTTGCCTCGAACTCGTAGGCAACATGACTCCATTTGGGTCATTGTGGATAGATTTACTAAATAAGCCCATTTTCTTCCCGTCAAGATTTTTTATTCGGTGGAAGACTATGCTAAGTTGTACATTAAAGAGATTGTGAAGTTGCATGGGCCCCATTGTCAATTATTTCGGATAGAGGTGCCCAATTTACTTCCCATTTTTGGAGGTCTTTCCAAAGTGGGCTTGGTACTCAAGTGAAGCTTAGTACCGCATTTCACCCTCAAACGGATGGTCAAGTGGAATGCACCATCCAAACCCTAGAGGACATGTTGAGAGCGTGCGTCATTGACTTCAAAGGTAATTGGGATGACCACCTACCTTTAATAGAATTTTCCTACAACAATAGCTACCACTCAAGTATTGCTATGGCACCTTTTGAAGCACTTTATGGTAGAAGGTGTTGATCTCCGGTTGGGTGGTTTAAAGTGGGTGAATTTTCTTTTCTTGGTCTCGAGGTTGAAACGACCCCAAAAATGCCCGAAAATGTGCTTCGGAAATACCTAAAATTGTAATTTCCATATATCTCAAAATTCGTGCATCATTTCAGAAATTCGACTTCATATTCTTATTCAAGGGGTCAAATTGAGTGGGAAATGGGTCTAACCTGAATTTTGGAGCAACCGTATCAAAATTCGAAAATAGCAAAAAATGCGATTTTAAGGGTCAACTTTAAAGGGGCATATCTCTTAGCACACAAGGAACTGGAAGGAGCTCAAACTATCAAAATTAAAGCTCTGTGAGTTATCTTTCCAACGCAATTTGTTTCACCTCATTCGGAGTTCGGACGAAGAATTTATGCCCATTTTCGTAAAATCTATCCGGCAGGAAATGCAATTTCCAGTGATCAAAATTACTGTTCACCCGCCTCATTTTTTTTTTCTAAGTGTTGGTTCCGTTTTTCCAAAGGGCATTTGTTATTTCCTATATAACATTAATTCAATTCCCATCTCTAAAACATTTCCCAAAACACCTCTCCCATACTTAGACACATTTTCTCTCAAGTTCTCTCAAGAACCCTAATCCAAAAACTTCATCAAAATTGAAGAGATTTTCCTCCAAGTTCCAAGCTTCCATTGAAGACACTCTCAAGATCTTCATAAAAACTCTAGGTATGTGGGTTTGATTGTGGAAACCTTCCTTTCCACAAGTCCAACCATTTATCCTCTATTACTACTTCAAGTTATGGGTCCTTATGTTTATTTATGAACTCTTGAGTATGGAATCACTACTACACACCCTATTAAGGTCTATCTTGCATACTATCATGAAATGGTATTATTATGTGATGTTTATGGTTTTCATGCGTCGATGAACAAATTATGAAGGTTGTTATATATGTATATATATATATATATATGTATGTTGTTGGTGGGCTATTTTATATGGATTTTGAAATTGGTTGGACTTAGCACTCTTGAAACACATGATTTTATTTACATGAACAATAGCCCACCATGTGTTTGATAAAATGTCATTTATAGAATTCTTATGAAATGGAAGGTCCAATGTACGTCCTATGAGTCGGATGGTTATATAATTATTGAAATGAGGATGAAATGGATAAACGTATATGGTTTTCTATATATAGTGTTGTGAGTCGACCAAGCCTAGCTCGGGGGGTTGTAGGCCGGGTAACTGTATCGAGGGGTTGGTACCTTGGTTGCCTAGTACGGGGGGTAGTAGGCCCGTATAACCGTATCGAGGGTTTGTACCTTGGTTGCCTAGTACGGGGGGTAGTAGGCCCGTATAACCATATCGAGGGGTTTGTACCTTAGTCCCTAGCTCGGGGGGTGGTAGGCCCGGGTAACCACATTGAGGGGTTTGTACCTCTTTCGCCTCTCCAAGTGGGTGGTAGGCCTTGGAAATACTATATTGATGGTCACTCACTACACATATACTACGCCCTACTAAATATGATTTTTTTTATAAGCATCATTATACATATCATCTCATTAATATGCTATCTATCGGGTACGATTATGCATTTTTCCTATGATGTCCATCTATTGTTGCATTGCATTGCATCCCATATACTTAGTACATTCAAACGTACTAATGCATACTCTATGCCAACATGATGTCACCATGTAGGGACCGGAGCACCGCTTGACCATCCTCCTTTGCGTGGCTAATACGATTTTCTATCGAGCCTATTGGTGAGTCCTTCATTCCGAGGACGTTGCTTATGATCTCATGTTATGTATAATACTTTTCCTTTTTAATTATGTATTGACTATGAGGGTGAGCCCGGTAGTTTGTCTCGGTCCCCGCTAAGTATCCATGTTTAGAGGTGGTGTTGGACAAGAAGTGTATTTTGCTTGAGCTTGACTCATCTATAGTATTTATGTATTATTCTCCTCTCTTTTATTTCTCTTGTTCCCTTAGTCCCGATTTCCCTTGATTAAGCTTATCGCTTATGGTCCTTTTAATTGCTTCTGCGACCAATGATGTGTAATGATATGCTATGAGGCTTGTTTGGGGTTCCTTCGGGTTCCCCATTCGCCGGTCACGTCTAGGCCCTAGGCTTGGGTCGTGACAGAGGTGGTCTATGAGGCCACGGAGAAAGTTTGACTTATAAGGGATAGGTTGAAAACGGCTCATAGTCGGCAAAAGTCTTATGCCGATAATAGAAGAGAGATCTTGAATTTGAAGTCGGTGATTGGGTCTACTTGAAGATCTCACCCATGAAAGGGGTGATGAGGTTTGGTAAGAAGGGGAAACTTAGCCCCAAGTATGTCGGGCCTTACGAGATCTTGAAACGTGTCGCAAAAAAGTCGCTTATGAGTTGAAATTACCCATTGAATTATCCTCGGTTCACCCAGTGTTCCATATTTCTATGTTAAAGAAGTGTATAGGTGACCCGGTGTCCATCCTCCCTCTAGAAGGTTTAGGTGTGGATGAGAACCTTTCTTATGAAGAGGTTCCGATTGAAATCTTAGATCATCAAGTTAAGAAGTTGAGGAATAAAGAAGTTACCTCCGTAAAAATCTTATGGAGAAACCACCTAGTTGAGGGTGCAACATGGGAGATCGAGGCCGACATGAAGTCCCGCTACCCTCATCTTATTCCTCCTAATCTTAGCCATAGTTGAGGTTAGTAGTCTCTCTTAATTTGTTATAAATTGAAAAATTATGTGTGTTGATGATTATGACATGATTTCTTTATATGTGCATATTTTTGTGAAAATTAATGCTTAAGTTGTATGTTAAATTTTCATGAATTTTGTTTCTCAAAATTGAAATTGCACCCATAGATGTTGTGTGATGTTGTCTTCATGAGAGTTGTAATGAGCATGCTTGATGTTGTCTTGTTAACAAAATGTTTTGTTGATTGCTGAAAATACATGTTGAGGCTCATTGAATATGGAGAAGGTAGTTCCTCCTATACATATATGAAGTAAAGAGTTTTGACCATAGTAATGTTGTGGATTAAATTCCTATATGATATGATGGTATGATGATGTTGATGTGACTGGTTGTTGTGCTGCTAGTTCGAGTCATTGTCTCCATAGAAAGAAGTCCTAGTGACATCCAGGGACGAATTTTCCTAAGCGGGGGATATTGTAAAACCCCAGAAATTACATAGGTTGAACTAGAGCCTGAACGTAGTGTCAATGAGGTATAAAATGAATTCCCCTAAGTTAGTAGACCATCTAGGTGTGCTATGGTGGTCTATGAGTTATGGCCTAAGGGAGGAGTGCAAAACAAAAGAGGGCCTAAGGGAGGAGTGCAAACCAAAAGAGGCAAGCCAAGGCTGCCCCAAATTTGGAGCGACTGCCTCAAACTCCACGGTCATCACCACGGACCATGGGGGGCTTCATGGAGTTTTCTTGGTTGAGGGAGAGGGACCTCCAAGTGTCCCAGACACTGCCTCACCCTTCACGAGAGGGACCACGAGTCGTGGTCCACTTCACAGCTCGTGAAGGTGGGCGTGGAGGTCTCTTAGCTTTTAAGGAGTTGGGGGGTTGTTAGGGTAGCTACTGCCCAAGGCATCACAGGCACCACTACGGGCCGTGGTGCACTTGACGAGGGAGAGGGGTGGCTCGTGAACATCACTTGGCACCAAGGCTTGAAGGCCTTGCCTCCACAAGGCCAAGTCATGACCAAGACCATCACCACGGACCGTGGTCATGACCAAGGTTTGTGGGAGGCTCCGTGATCTTGCCTTGGCCAAGTGTTGGCTTGTGCACGAAAGGGGAGCCAATGCCTCCAACACCACGGGTAGTACCACGGCCCGTGGTGCACTTTCACGGTCCGTGAATGTTGGCCGTGGTCCCTGACGGGGACCATTTAAATGAGGAGTTTTGGGACTTTTCCTTTTAAGTCCAATTTAAGTAGGGGTGTTTTGGGTATTTTTAGAGGTTAATTATATATTGGTTTTTAAGTCTAAATTCACAAGTTTTGGTCATTATACACAACACCCAATTGATATCAAAACTCTCCCACTTCTCTCTAAACTCTCTCTCTAAAAACCTTAGAAGAAGAAGAATACATTAGAGCTAGGGTTTCAAGGTTCTTTCCCAAATTTCTTGGAGTTTCTCCATTGATTCTCAAGGAATCAACTAAGGTATGGTTTCTTATCACTCTTGGGATCCCTTTCCCCAAGAAATCCCTTCAAGATGAATTTCAAAATTTCCAATTTCTAGGTTTTCAATACAAAAACGTGGGTCTTCTTTGTAAGTGAAATTGATGTTATAAACTGAATTTTATTGATATTATATGAACAATTATGAATGAATTTATGTTGTATTTGTGGTTTCTTGAAGAATTCCCCATGAGACCCATGTTTCTCCTTCTTTTCCTAATTCAGACCCTAGTTTGTGTTGGATATTGAGTGAAGTCTATGAATCGAATGTGATGTTATGTAATTCATGTTTGTATGATGATTCTATCCTAGATTATGTATAATTTCTATGAAATTAGGGTTGAGTCTTTGAATGAAGCCTTGAAGGCTATGAAGGGAATATGTCAATTAGATATATTGATGTTGATTATGTATTACTTCATAAATTACCTTGTATTATATATTGGTTATGAACTGATTAGTGATTGAAGTATGAATGTCCTATGTCACGACCCAAGTCTAGGGCTTAGACGTGACCGGCGAATGGGGAACCCGAGGGAACCCCAAACAAGCCTCATAGCATATCATTACACATCCTTGGTCGCGGAAGCAATTAAAATGACCATAAGCGATACGCATAATCAAGGGGAAATTGGGACTAAGGGAGCAAGACAAAAAGAGAATAATACATAAATACCATAGATGAGTCAAGCTCAAACATAATACACAACTTGTCCAACACCACCTCTAAACATGGATACTTAGCCGGGGCCGAGACAAACTACCGGGCTCACCCTCATAGTCAATACATAATTAAAAAGGAAAAGGTCTTATACATAACAAAAGATCATGAGCAACATCCCCGGAATGGAGGACTCACCAATAACCTTGATAGGAAATCGTATTAGCCACGGGGGGAGGATGGCCAGACGGTGCTCCGGTCCCTACATGGTGACATCATGTAGGCATAGAGTATGCATTAGTACGTTTGAATGTACTAAGTATATGGGATGCAATGCAATGTAACAATGGATGGACATTATAGGCAAAATGCATAATCATACCCGATAGATGACATATTAATGAGATGATATGTATAATGATGCTTATATAAAAATCATATTTAGTAGGGCATAGTATATGTGTAGTGAGTGACCATCAATATAGCATTTCCAAGGCCTACCACCCCCTTGGAGAGGCGAAAGAGGTACAAACCCCTCAATGTGGTTACCCGGGCCTACCACCCCCGAGCTAGGGACCAAGGTACAAACCCCTCGATATGGTTATACGGGCCTACTACCCCCCGTACTAGGCAACCAAGGTACCAACCCCTTGATACGGTTACCCGAGCCTACAACCCCCGAGCTAGGCTTGGTCGATTCACACACCATATAGAGAAAATCATATACATGTATCCATTTCATCATCATTTCAATACTTATATAATCATCCGACTCATAGGACGTACATTGGACCTTCCATTTCATAAGAATTCTATAAATGACATTTTATCAAACATATGGTGGGCTACTTGTTCATGTAAATAAAATCATGTGTTTCAAGAGTACTAAGTCCAACCAATTTTCAAAATCTATATAAAACAGCCCACCAACAACATACACATATATATACATATATAACAACCTTCATAATTTGATCATGGAGGCATGAAAACCATAAACATCACATAATAATACCATTTCATGAAAATATGCAAGATAGACCTTAATAGGGTGTGTAGTAGTGATTCCATAATTCAAGAGTTCATAAATGATCATAAGGACCCATAAACTTGAAGTAAAATAGAGGATAAATGGTTGGACTTGTGGAAATGAAGGTTTCCACAATCAACCCACATACCTCAACTTTGGAGAATTCTTGATGAAGATTGGAATGGAGAATTGCTTGAGATTGAATCTTGAATCCGGAATTAAAGCTTGGGATTCTTGAATTTGGTGGATGATCTTGGTGGAATTTTTGGAGAGGGCTTAGAGAGTGTTCTTGGATGTTTTGAAGTTAAATGACTCTGGAATTTGCATTTTCTGTCGGACAGGTTTTACGAAAACGGTCATAACTCCTTCATCCTAACTCGGAATGAGGTGAAACAAATTGTGTTGGAAAGCTAACTCATAGAGCTTCAATTTTGATAGTTTGAGCTCCTTCCAGTTCCTTGTGTGCTGAGAGATATGCCCCTTTAAAGTTGACCCTCAAAATCGCATTTTTGCGATTTTCGAATTTTGATACGGTTGCTCTAAAATTTGGGTTAGACCCATTTCCCACTCAATTTGACCCCCTGAATAAGAATATGAAGTCGAATTTTCGAAATGATGCACGGATTTTGAGATATATGGAAATTACAATTTTAGGTGTTTCCGAAGCACATTTTCGAGCATTTTTGGGGTCGTTTCATCCTATGAAGGGCAAGAAGGTATGAAGGTTGGTTCTTCTTTGAACTCAAGTATGAAACGTGAATTACTTAGATTGTAATGATGCTATACCAAATGTGTTGTTGTGGTGTTGATGACCTAGTTTTCTCATCCTTAACCCTCTACACTTGAATTAGCTATGAAATATGTATGTATGTTATGGCATGATTGCTATATAAAGTGAAAGGGTTACTCACTTACTAAGTGTTTCTAAAGTGAAAGGATTGTTACTCACTTATGAACACATATGAGTTATTATGGTAAGATGTTTACATAAGAGTCTAGTAAAGGTTAATGTGAACTTATGTGATGACTAAAGATGATTACAAAAGGGAATTAGATGCTTAGCACCGAAAGGGTATGCAAATGAGATAAGGGTCTCAAGTTTAGTAAGTCCGGCTCCCCACATGGGTTTCCTCACGTTTAGCAAGTCCGGATTACCCACGGTATGTGTTGTCTCATGAGATGGAAATCCCCCATGTTTAGTAAGTTAGGATTTCTAGGAGCAATCACCTTGACCCTTAACTATGTACCCACATAGGACTTTAGCTTAGTGGATCCACCTAGATAGCTATATACGAATGGTTACACCTTAGGCAAGTGTTAACACTCTCTTTTTGGTGTGGCAGTAGAACACCAGATTTCATGTAGCTCTCATGGTCTATGTCGGTAATGGCAATACCTCCCTAATGTAAAACTAAATGAAGGTATGAAAGGTGTGAACTATTACTAGGGCTTTCTTAAGGGTTTGTACATTGTGTAAGGGAGGGTATGGGACTTCTCTTGCACATTGCACTTATGGGATCCTAAGAGATGGTTGTAGTAGTGTTCTCTTACAATTATGATAATTATGACTTATGTATGTTTAAGCTATGTTGTGTATGATCATTATGAATATGGTAAGTTATGATGAAGTATGATCTTATATATGTATGCATGAAGTAGGTTGCTTAATGTGATACTTGGCTTTGAATTGGGTTATGGGATTCTATTCCTTGCATTGCACTAGTATGTTTAGTTCGAGGACAAGACCCTATAATCTAGCTTCTATGTTTAGTTCTTTGCTTATGTTGAAAGACATCGTTGTACTTTCCTATTTCTAGACTTCTTATTGATGTAAGGGCTAAGTCCCATTTTTGATACTTCTATGTCTAGATGGTACATTGTGACGAAGTTAGATTCTATTTTTCATATATTGTAACGACCCAGAAAATGATAGAGTGAAACTAGAGCCTCACATGTGAGTTTAGAGTCGAGAACTTAATGAAATGGTTATAATTGAATTTGACCCAAAAAGGTCTTAAAAATGTGCTTCGGAAGTTACCGGAAACTTGTTTAGCTGTGTATTAAAAGATCCGTTTCGTTTTCGAAAAATCCGACTTCATATTCTTGTTTAGGGGTCAAATTGAGTGGGAAATGGGTCTAACCCAAATTTTAGAGCAACCGTATCAAAATCCGAAATTTCCAAGTGAAGCCTTTTTCGAGGGTCTACTTTGAAGGGTCATATCTCCTAGCACACGAATTATTTGGGTGGCTAATAATATATCCATGGAAAGCCCTTTGAGTTAGCTACCTAACGCACTTCGTTTCACCTCATTCGGAGTTCGGACGAAGAAGTTATGCCTATTTTCGTAAAGTCGGTCCGGCAGAAAAGGCATTTTCCAGTAAGTCGATTTCTTGTTCATTTACTGTTCACCCGCCTAAAAACTTTTCTAAGTGTTGGACCATTTCTTCCAAATGACATATATTATTTCCTATATACTATTAGTTCATCCCCATCCCTAAAATCATTCCCTCTCTCAAATATTTCTCTCCAACTCAAGAAGAAGAAGAAGTGGGAGCTAGGGCTTGATTCAAAGCTTTCTTCATCAAATTTTGTGGGAGATCATAGCAAAGGTATGGGGATCCTTTATCCTTGATCATTCTTTCTTTTCAAGGAGCCCAATCAAAAAAGGTTTTCAGGTTTTTTCAAATACAAAAAAAAATCCTATTTCGATTCTAGCATGGGTTCTTGCATAAGAAAGGTTTTAAATGATGATTTATATTGTTATTAATGATTATTAATGATTTTTAGAAAGAAATCCCCATGAACCCATGTTTTCCCTAAATTCCTAAAGTTGGCATATGAAGTGGGATTATTGTTTGTGATTGAATGATGATAGAATTATGCTTAAATGGAGTTGAAGAGTTGATTTTATTATTAGTTATGCTTATCTATTGTGAATTATTGGAGAGTTGAGGAATGATGATTGTGGCTTTGGAAAAGGGTAAGTTGGCCTAACTTCATTGTTAATGTAGAATTGATATAGAATCTTCATAGATTGATGTGTGATCCACTTATGGTGAAGGTGTCTACTTATGGAATGTATTATGATTGAGGCTATGAAGGGTATTATATGAGTGTTATTGTATTGTTATATTATTATATATGAATGAGGCTATATGTAAAGTCCTATATGAAGCTATATGTGAAGGTATGATGTGAATGAGTTTTATGTGAAGCTATATGTGAAAGTATGATGTGAATGAAGATAATGTGATCACATTATGAATGTAAGGGTGTTGTTGTAGGTTGTTCACTGGTTTGGTTGTATAATTACTACCCTATTTTCCATGCTCTTTGATTCCATTACATGCCTTCAAGGTGTTTGACAAAATGTCCAACTATGGAGAATTGATGAATCGATGCTTAAAAGCTTGAGTTATGAGATGTATGGAAATTTCATAGATGTGTTGATGACACTCATGAATGTTGATGATAGAATATGAAGGATTCTTCAATGTAAAGTATACCTTGAATTGATAGGGCTTATGCATCCTTTTCGGGTATAAATGATTATATTGTTGATTGGTGAATCCTTGGATCGGTAGGCCCATGGCACCCTTCCACACATGCTTATAATGAACCTTGGATCGGCGGGCTTATGGCACCCTTCCATTAATGAAAAGTAATGAACCTTGGAATCGCAGGCTTATGGCACCCTTTCCATAAAGGTTAATGATGAGACTTGAATCGGCAGCCCATGGCACCCTTTCAAGTGGAGTTAATGAGCTTTCCTAAATGTACCTTGAATCGGCAGGCTTATGGCACCTTTCATGTGTTAAATAATGAGACTTGAATCGGCAGGCTTATGGCACCCTTTCATGTCCGATAATGTCAAAGTAATGAACTATTCTATGGGAATGTAGGCTAAGCACCGAGCGGATTTGGTTAGATGGAAACTCCCCCGACGGTTAGGCATGAGTTTCAATGATCGTCTACCTTATCCCATAAACTATGTGCCCGCATAGAAGCTAGTGGATCCATTAAGCTATATACCGGTCTTCCTTAGGCAAGTAGACCACCTCTTTTCGGTGTGGGGACTCATGACACCGGATTCCATGACAAGCTCTCATGGTCTATGTCGGTTAAATGCTTACTTCCCATCATGTGAGATTTCATCATGGTTTCTGACGTGTTCTACAAAGTGTAGGTAGTAGTATGGGATGCTACCTATACATTGCACGAGTAGGCTTGGAGAGGGTCATAGTGAGTTTCTCTAAATCCTAATGTATGTGACATGAATGTGCCCTAAATGGTTTCTTAAAGAATGTTGGTCTATTGAAGTTATGTTGTAAATGAAATGTCCTTATCTAAGGTAATCTTGGGGAACACTTAAGTGTGCTTGAAGAGGTTGTATGGGCGGTCACTTCTTGTCTTACTCAAGTGTGTCTTAAGGTTATATTAGGTAGAGGTCCTATAGTAATGAAATGACATGTGTTCCTTTAAAGTTAAGCACGGGTTGTATATGAATATATGTTGAGTATGTATACGGTTGGATATGGTTTTATATGTGAACATTGATTTAGTATGTTATATTGTAATGGTACATTCCTTATCTATGGTAACCCTTAGGAACACTTAGGTGTATATAAAGAGATTGTATGGGCGGTCACTTTATGTTCACATAAGTGTGGGTTTGGGTAACTTGAGATAGGGTCATGAAATGATGAAAAGGCTTACTTGTCAATTATATTCGTGTATTGTACATTGGTACTAGTTAAGCATGTCTATTATGTGGGTATTGTCTTATATGTGGATGATGACTTGAAATGTGTCTCTTATAATTATGATATGAAGGTTTTATCAAAAAGTTTCTAAGTGTTGAAGATGAAGACTTGGTGAGTCCTCATAGATTCGAGGACAATACCCAATATGTTCTTTTTTATGTCTTTTTAGTTTTGTTTAAGTTGTGTACGGGATTAGTCCCGATTTTTGTACTCAACAGTATAAGATGGTTTGAGACATCATGTATAAAGTCTAGAAAGTCTTCCGCTTGCTTTTTTTTTTTATGCAATGTTTTCTTGGTAAAGAAAGTTTTAAATTCCTTATGGTTTTAGTGTCTATGCGATGAATGAATGCTAAGAGGCTTGTATTAGACCTCTTCGAGGTCGAGTACGCCGGTTACGACTAGGGGGTGCTCCCCGGGTCGTGACAAACTTGGTATCGAGCATAAGTTTCCGGATGGTCTTAGGTTGTCTCAAAACCACATCTAGTAGAGTCTTGTTCATAATGTGAAGCGCGCCACATTATGAATAGGAGGCTATTGGGTGCTAAGGAAGTTTCACTTCTTCATTCTTTTAGTCGTGCCATGGAATTCTCTCTATAATGTCTTCCTTGTTCCATATGTGATGGTCATTTGGGTGTTACCTTTGAGGAAGTTTTAATGTTGCAAGGGTTGAGGGAGAGAGAATGTTGGTTGTGACGCCAACTACGACTTGGTGACTTAGTAGGTGTGAGGTGAAAGATTGTGGTGATAACTTTAGTATGAATGGGATTCCTTTGGTTATGCTTGTTGTTAGTAGTATCCGGCTTAGTCATGATGAAGTTTTGTGATGTGTTGAAGGAATTTGTGAAATGTGTGGTGATTTAGAAATGCTAGGTGTAATGAGTATAAATGCCTAGAGTTGTTTTGATCCGACCTTAGGATGGAAGGAGGCGAGTTTGAAAGAACTAGTAAGAGTTTCTCCTAAGTGGGGGGATCTATGTGGTTAGATGATAAGGTCTTTACGCGTGGTTGATGTTTATGAGTTAGGCTTGAAGGATGTTTTCATTACAAGAGGTTTAGTGAATTGAAGAGTTGGGTAAGGATGGTTTTGGTAAGATTGATGGTATTTTCATTGAGATTTTTATGAGATGTTAAGGTTGACCTTAGTTGGGTTTACCCTTAAGTGGGGGATGGTATGTTGAGTAGTGAAGTTGTTGGGAAGTGTTGATATCCTTACCTACTTCTATATGTGCTTACTCAAGCCTAAAGCCAAGAGTTCCTAGAAGCTTGGTTCATGTTTTGGAGTCTTATGTGAAAAAGAGTTTTCCATGGTCTCCTTATGTCATGCATGTTTTAAATGAATTCTTGTCAAATGAGAAAATGAGTTTTCATAAATTTATGTTCCTCATGTTGATGTGCATCTATAATGATTTGCCTAAATGTTGCATGAGTTGACTTATGAGCATGTTTAAAAGTGTTTTGATGATGTTGCCTAAAGTGCTTCTATGAGAATGTTGCATAATGTGCATTTAGCATAAGTTGTCTATTTGCTTTATGAGGTGATAATATGAGCATGCTTGCTTTAGTTTTTGGAGAAGGTTGCATGATGTGCTTTAATGAGAAAATTGCATATTGTGTCCTTTGATGTTATGATGAGCATGAGATGATTTGGAGAAGGAAGTACCTCCAATGAAATGAAATGAGAAATGAGAAATGAGAAAAGGTAAAGATGATGCATAAGGAGTTAGTAGATGTTGTGCCTACTTTCTTGAATTTCATGAAGTTGTGTGGGATTTTCTATGTGGAGTTGATGTTCCTCCTTATTATGTGTATTGATTATATGGTTGTATGCTTGAATATGGACTGTTTACTTTGGTCGTTTTCCTTGAAAAGTGTGTTAGTGTCATTCGAGGACGAATGTTCCTAAGTGGGGGATAATGTAACGACCCAGAAAATGATAGAGTGAAACTAGAGCCTCACATATTCTTGTTTAGGGGTCAAATTGAGTGGGAAATGGGTCTGAGTTTAGAGTCGTTTCACCTCATTCGGAGTTCGGAAAGAACTTAATGAAATGCCCAATCAAAAAAGGTTTTCAAAGGTTTTCAAATACACAAAAAAAAATCTATTTCGATTTATAATTAATGATTATTAATGGAAAGAAAATGAACCCATGTTTTTCCTAAATTCCTAAAGTTGGCATATGAAGTGGGATTATTGTTTGTGATTGAATGATGATAGAATTATGCTTAAATGGGTTGAAGAGTTGATTTTATTATTAGTTATGCTTATCTATTGTGAATTATTGGAGAGTTGAGGAATGATGATTGTGGCTTTGGAAAGGGTAAGATTGTTAATGTAGAATTGATATAGAAAAGGGTCTTTAAAATGTCACATTATGAATGAAGGTTGTTCTTGGTTTGGTTGTATAATTCTACCCTATTTTCCATGCTCTTTGATTCCATTACATGCCTTCAAGGTGTTTGACAAAATGACTATGGAGAATTGATGAATCGATGCTTAAAAGCTTGAGTTATAGAGATGTATGGAAATTTCATAATATACCTTGATATGTAAGTATATGGAAACTTGTTTAGCTGTGTATTACAAGAAGCTATTGTGAAAGTATGATGTGAATGAAGATAATGTGATCACATTAGTATGGGGGAATAGGGGTCAGGCTTACTTGTCAGTCTATTATGTGGGTATTGTCTTATATGTGGATGATGACTTGTCAAAAATGGCATGAAAGCACATATTTCAAATAAATGTTGTTGATCATTCTTTGATAGGTTTCAAGTGTTGAAGATGAAGACTTGGTGAGTCCTCAGGTTGTTAAAGAAAGTTTTAAATTCCTTATGGGTTCTTTGGTTTGGTTGTATAATTACATGAACCCATTTTTTTTTCCTTAGTAAGGTGAAGTTGGTGCTTTAGTATGAATGAATGCTTGTTGGGATTCATTGTTTTGTGATATTATTTGATTGAATGATTTAGAAATGCTAGGTGTAAATATAAATCTTTGATTCCATTACATGCCTTGGTAAGATTGAGTATTTTCATTGAGGTGTTTGACAAAATGTGGCCAACCAAAAGAGTTCTAGAATTGTTTTATGTGAAAAAGGAGAATTCTTGTCAAATGAGAAAATGAGTTTTCATAAATTTAATTGATGAATGAGCGTTTAAAATGCTTAAAAGCTAGTTTTGAAAAGTTATGAGATGTATGGAATTTTCTATTTCCTATATAGATGTGTTGATGACAGAACTTAATGAAATGGTTATAATTGAATTTGAATGTTGATGATAATGTGATCAAAATATGAGGGTCTACTTTGAAGGGTCATATCTCTGTATTTGGGTGGCTAATAATATATCCATGGAAAGCCCTTTGAGACCTAACGCACTTCGTTTCACCTCATTTCAGAAGAAGTTATGCCCTATTTTCGTAATCGGTTACCGATTTCTTTTGTTCATTTTAATGACATATATTATTTATATAAGTATACCTTGAATTGATGATTTTTAGAAAGAAATCCCCATGAACCCATGTTTTCCCTAAATTCCTAAAGTTGGTTAGTTATGCTTATCTATTGTGAATTATTGGAGAGTTGAGGAATGATGATTGTGGCTTTCCTTTTACTTATGGAATGTATTATGATTGAGGCTATGAAGGTATTATATGATAAATGATTATGAAGCTATATGTGAAAGTATGATGTGAATGAAGATAATTGTTGATTGTTGAAATTTCATAGATGTGTTTGATGACACTCATGAATGTTGATGAATCCTTGAATTGATAGGGCTTATGCATCCTTTTCTGGTATAAATGATTATATTGTTGATTGTTGAATCCTTGGATCGGTAGGCCCATGGCACCCTTCCACACATGCTTATAATGAACCTTGGATCGCGGCGCTTATGGCACCCTTCCATTAATGAAAAGTAATGAACCTTGGAATCGCGGGCTTATGGCACCTTTCCATAAAGGTTAATGATGAGACTTGAATCGCGAGGCCCATGGCACCCTTCCAAGTGGGTTAATGAGCTTTCCTAAATGTACCTGAATCGGCGAGCTTATGGCACCCTTTTCATGTGTTAAATAATGAGACTTGAATCGGCGGAGCTTATGGCACCCTTTCATGTACGATAATGTCAAAGTAATGAACTATTCTATGGGAATGTAGGCTAAGCACCGAGCGGATTTGGTTAGATGGAAACTCCCCAAACGGTTAGGCATGAGTTTCAATGATCGTCTACCTTATCCCATAAACTATGTGCCATAGGAAGCTAGTGGATCCATTAAGCTATATACCGGTCTTCCTTAGGCAAGTAGACCACCTCTTTTCGGTGTGGGACTCATGACACCGGATTCCATGACAAGCTCTCATGGTCTATGTCGGTTAAATGCTTACTTCCCATCATGTGAGATTTCATCATGGTTTCTTGACAGTCATATATGAAGTGAAGTTGAACTTCCAAAGTAAAAGTTAAAATTTTCCATGTTTTTATTCTATGATACATGCTATGATGAATGCTAATGGCTTGTATAAGACCTCTTCGAGGTCGAATACGATGAAGTGTATGGGATCAAAAATTGAAAGCACATATTTCAAATAAAGATGACTTAGACATGCTAACCCCTTTTCCCCCTTTTTCATGGCATTTGATAGGATAACAACTAGGGGTGCTCTCGAGTCGAGGACAACTATGTCTTTTTAGTTTTGTTTAAGTTGTGTACGGGAACCCGTAGAAAGTCTTCCGCTTGCTTTTTTTTTTAGGATGAAACATGACTCCATTTGGGTCATTGTGGATAGATTGACTAAATCAACCCATTTCCTTCCCGTCAAGGTTTCTTATTCGGTGGAAGATTATGCTAAGTTGTACATTAAGGAGATTGTGAAGTTGCATGGGTCCCGTTGTCGATTATTTCGGATAGAGGTCCCCAATTTACTTCCCATTTTTGGATGACTTTCCAAACTGGGTTCGGTATTCAAGTGAAGCTTAGTACCGCATTTCACCCTCAAACGGATGGTCAAGCGGAATGCACTATCCATACCCTAGAAGACATAATGAGAGTGTGTGTCATTGACTTCAAAGGTAACTGGGATGACCACCTACCTTTGATAGAATTTTCCTACAACAATAGCTACCACTCAAGTATTGCTATGGCACCCTTTGAAGCATTTTATGGTAGAAGGTCTCGATCTCCAGTTGGGTGGTTTGAAATGGGTGAATTTGCTCTTCTTGGTCCCGAGGTAATCTATGAGGCTATGGGAAAAGTTTGACTTATAAGAGATTGGTTTAAAACGGCTCATAGTCGGCAAAAGTCTTATGCCGATAATAGAAAGAGGGATCTTGAATTTGAAGTAGGTGATCGGATCTACTTGAAGATCTCACCTATGAAAGGGGTGATGAGGTTTGGTAAGAAGGGGAAACTTAGCCCCCGGTATGTTAGGCCTTATGAGATCTTGAAGCGTGTTGAAAAGGTCGCTTATGAGTTGAAATTGCCCATAGAATTGGACCCGGTTCACCTGGTGTTCCATATTTCTATGTTAAAGAAGTGTATAGGTGACCTGGTATCCATTCTCCCTCTAGAAGGTTTAGGGGTGAATGAGAACCTTTCTTATAAAGAGGTTCCGGTCGAAATCTTAGATCGTCAAGTTTAGAAGTTGAGGAATAAAGAGGTTTCCTCTGTAAAAGTCCTATGGAGAAACCATCTAGTTGAGGGTGCAACATGGGAGGCTGAGGCCGACATAAAGTACCGCTACCCTCATCTTTTTCCTCCTACTCTTAGACAAAATTGAGGTTAGTGGTCTCTCTTAATTAGGTATAAATTGAACATCATGTGTGTTGAAGATTATGACATGATTTCCTTGTTTGTGCATATTTTTGTGAAAATTCATGCTTTAGTTGTATTTTGAGTTTTCATGAATTTTGTTTCTCATGGTTGAAATTGCAAGCATAGATGTTGTGTGATGTTGTCTTCATGAGAGTTGTAATGAGCATACTTGATGTTGTCTTGTTAAAGAAATGTCTTTTTGATTGCTTAATATATATGTTGATGCTCATTGAATATGGAGAAGGTAGTTCCTCCTATACTTATGTTAGGTAAAGAGTTTTGAGCATAGTGATGTTGCGGATTAAGCTCCTATATGATATGATGATATGATGTTGTTGATGTGCCAGGTTGTTGTGCTGCTAGTTTGAGTCATTGTCTCCCTAGAAAGAAGTCCAAGTGTCATTCGGGGACGAATGTTCCTAAGGGGGCAATATTGTAACACCCCGAAAATTCTATGACTTAAGTTAGAGTCTCATCTTGTGAGTAATGACTTAAAAATAGTTAAAATGATGTTTCTAAACCTAAATTAATGCAATTGACTTGGTTTGGAAGAGTAAAAGTATAAACGTCAAGAAACGACCAAGATGTCCGGAAACTAGAGAAAAATGTGTTCTAGTGTGGCCTTAGGTTTTGGGCAGGTTTGGGACTGTCGTATGATGGCATAATCTTGTAAAAATGTTTAAATAAGTAAATATATGTAACGACATGACAGCACCGCCTAGTTGTTATTGGAGTATTCGACCTCGAAGAGGTTTTATACAAGCCCTTAGCATTCATCATAGCATGTATCATAGAATAAAAACACGGAAAATTTAAAACTTTTACTTTGGAAGTTCAACTTCACTTCATATACGAAAAATAGAATCTAACTTCATCACAATGAACCATCTAGACATAGAAGTATCAAAAATGGGACTTAGCCCTTACATCAATAAGAAGTCTAGAAATAGGAAAGTACTTCAATGTCTTTCAACATATGCAAAGAACTAAGCATAGAAGCTAGATCATAGGGTTTTGTCCTCGGACTTGAGGACTCACCAACTTGGGGAAGCAACTCCAAGTGTCTTGAGAAGTAAGCTTGAATCCTTAACGGCCCGAACCTAAATGTTTGGGGGAAAATAAGACAATATGGGTTAGTACAACACACGTACCAAGTATGGCTACTATGCATGAAAACCATTGAAACATGCATAAAAAGCCATTTTAGTCAAAAAATGTTTTTTACCAAGTAAATCCAATATGCACACAAAGTAAGCATCATAGTACAAACCAACATAATATCATCCCAACACGTAGACAACCCAAGTAATACTAGTGCAATGCAAGGAATAGAATCTCGTAACCCTATTCAAAGCTAAGTATCACATTAAGCAACCTACTTCATTCATACATACATAGGATCATACTTCATCATAACTTACCAAATTCATAATGATCATACATAACATAGCTTCAACATACATAAGTCATCATCATCATAATCATCATAATCATAAGAGAACACTACTACAACCATATCTTAGGATTCCACAAATGCAATGTGCAAGAGAAGTCTCATACCCTCCCTTACACAATGTGGAAACCCTTAAGAAAGCCCTAGTAGGAGTTCACACCTTTCATACCTTCATTTAGTTTTACATTAGGGAGATATTGCCATAACCAACATAGACCATGAGAGCTACAAGGAATCCGGTGTTCTACTCCCACACCGGAAAGAGAGGGTTAACACTTGCCTAAGGTGTAACCATTCGTACATAGCTATATAGGTGGATCCATTAAGCTAAAGTCCTATGGGGGCACATTGTTAAGGGTCAAGGAGATTGCTCCTAGAAATCCTAACTTAATAAACTTGGGGGATTTCCATCTCATGAGACAACACATACCACGGGTAATCCGAACTTGCTAAACGTGAGGAAACCCATATAGGGAGCCGGACTTACTAAACGTGAGACCCCCATCTCATTTACATGTCTTTTTGGTGCTAAGCATCTAATTCCCTTTTGTAATCATATTTAGTCATCACATAAGTTCACATTAGCCTTTACTAGACTCTTATGTAAATATCTTACCATAATAGCTCATATGTGTTCATAAGTGAGTAACAATCCTTTCACTTTAGAAACACTTAGTAAGTGAGTAACCCTTTCACTTTACATTACACTATAATCATGAGAACTACCTTTCAATCATATAGCAATCATACGATAACATACATACATATTTCATAGCTAATTCAAGTGTAGAGGGTTAAGGATGAGTAAACTAGGTCATCAACACCACAACAACACATTAAGTATAGCATTATTACAATCTAAGTAACTCACCTTTCATACTTGAGTTCAAAGAAGAACCAACCTTTATACCTTCTTGCCCTTCATAGGACATTCATACTTCAATCACCAATCATTTCATAACCAATACATAATACAAGGTAATTCATGAAGTAATACATAATCAACATTAATATAAGCAATTGACATATTCCCTTCATAGCCTTCAAGGCTTCATTCAAAGACTAAACCCTAATTTCATAGAAATTATATATAACCTAGGGTAGAATCATCATACAAACATGAATTACATAATATCACATTCGATTCATAGCCTTCACTCAATATCCAACACAAACTAGGGTTAGAATTAGAAAAAGAAGGAGAAACGTGGGTCTCATGGGGAATTCTTCAAGAAACCACAAATACAACATAAATTCATTCATAATTGTACATATAACATCAATCAAATTCAGTTTATAACATCAATTTCACTTTAGAAAGAAGACCCACATTTTTGGATTGAAAACCTAGAAATTGGAGATTTTGAAATTCATCTAGGGACCTCTTGGGGAAAGGAATTCCAAGAGTGATAAGCAATCATACCTTAGTTGATTCCTTCAAAATGAATGGAGGACTCCAAGCAATTTAGGAAAGAACCTTGAAACCCTAGCTCTAATGTATTCTTCTTCTTCTAAGATTTTTAGAGAGAAGTGGGAGAGTTTTGATTTCAATTGAGTGGTGTTTATATGACCAAAACTTGTGAATTTATACTTAAAAACCAATATATAATTAACCTCTACAAATACCCAGAACACCCCTACTTAAAGAGGACTTAAATGGAAAAGTCCCAAAACTCCTCATCCCCGTCAGGGACCACGACCAACATTCACGGACCGTGAAAGTGCACCACGGGCCGTGGTACTGCCCGTGGTGTTGGATGCAGTGGCTCCCCTTTCATGCACAAGCCAACACTTGGCCAAGGCAAGACCACGGAGCCTCCCACAATCCGTGGTCATGACCACGGTCCATGGTGATGGTCTTGGTCATGACTTGTCCTTGTGGAGACAAGGCCTTCAAGCCTTGGTGCCAAGTGATGCCTTGGGCAGTAGCTACCCTAACAACCCCTAACTCCTTAAAAGCTAAGAGAACTCCACACCCACCTTCACGAGCCGTGAATTGGACCACGAATCGTGAAGGGTGAGGCAATGTCTCGGACACTTGGAGGTCCTCTCTCTCAACCAAGAAAACTCCACGAAGTCTCCCACGGTCTGTGGTCATGACCACGAGCTGTGATGATGGCCGTGGAGTTTGAAGCAGTCGCTCCAAATTTGGGGAAGCCTTTGCCTTAGGCCTTGGCTTGCCCCTTTTGTTTGGCACTCCTCCCTTAGGCCTTAACTTATAGACCACCATAGCACACCTAAATGGTCTACTAACTTAGGGGAATTCATTTTATACCTCATTGACACTACGTTTAGGCTCTAGTTCAACCTATGAAATTTCTGGGGTGTTACAATATATGTTTATAGGGTCTAAACATTAGAATACAATGCCTCGGGGCCACCCTAAGGGGTCCCGAGAAGGACCCCAACCTTGGCCAAGCAAGTTGTTAAGGCAACTTGCAAATTGCACTTGTAGGGAATGCATCCGCGTCGCGGACTAGCTCCCCCAAGGAGCAAAATGTTAGTTCATGACGTGGTCGTGTCGCGGACTCTACTGTCTCAAACTTTAATTCCAAATATCTTCAGGGAACAGCTCCGCGACGAAAATGCAGAAATTTAGAAATCAATTTTTACTTCATTAAAGAGTCCAACTAAGTTAGGGGTATTTAGGGTACTTTAGGGGATGTGTATATAATGATTTTTAAGTAAATTTACCTCAATTTTATCACTCCAACACAAAAACCCAAAGATCTAAACCTAGAGTTCCTCCTTCTCTCTACTCTCTCTCTCTCTCTTCTCAAGAACTCCATTAAAGAAGATTGGAGCTACAAGAAGAAGACCAACTCTCCAAGGATTCAACTTGAATTTTCGTGGTTAATTCATCAATAAGGTATGGTTGCGTATCAGTCTTGGGATTCCTTTCCCCAAGAGGCCCCTTCAAAATGAATTTCAAAATCTCCAATTTCTAGGTTTCAATCCAAAAACGTGGGTCTTCTTTATAAACTGAAATTGATGTTATAAAATGATTTTTTATTGATGTTATATGAACAATTATGGATGAATTTATGTTGTATTGGTGGTTTCTAGAAGAATTCCTCATGAGACCCATGTTTCTCCTTCTTTTCCTAATTCTAACCCTAGTTTGTGTTGGATATTAATTAAAGGCTATGAATTGAATGTGATGTTATGTAATTCATGTTTTTATGATAATTCTACCCTAGGTTATGTATAATTTCTATGAAATTAGGGTTGAGTCTTTGAATGAAACCTTGAAGGTTATAGAGGGAATATGTCAATTGCTTATATTGATTTTGATTATGTTATTACTTAATGAATTACCTTGTATTATGTCTTGGTTATGAATTAATTGGTAATTGAAGTATGTATGTCCCAAGAAGGGCAAGAAGGTGTGACGGTTGGTTCTTCTTCGAAGTCAAGTATGAAAGGTGAATTACTTAGATTGTAATGATGATGTACCTAATGTGTTGTTGTGGTGTTGATGACCTAGTTTCCTCATCCTTAAGCCTCTACACTACAATTAGCTATGACGTATGTATGTATGTTATGGTATGATTGCTATATGATTGAAAGGTAGTTCTCATGATTATAGTGTAATGTAAAGTGAAAGATTTACTCACTTGCTAAATGTTTCTAAAGTGAAAGAATTGTTACTCACTTATGAACACATATGAGCTATTATGGTAAGATGTCTACATAAGAGTCTAGTAAAGGCTAATGTGAATTTATGTGATGACTAAAGATGATTGCTAAAGGGAATTAGATGCTTAGCACTGAAAGGGCATGTAAAGGAGATGGGGGTCTCACGCTTAGTAAGTCCGGCTCCACACATGGGTTTCCCCACTTTTAGCAAGTTCGGATTACCCACGGTATGTGTTGTCTCATGAAATGGGAATCCCCATGTTCACTAAGTTATGGTTTCTACAAGCAATCTCCTTAACCATTAGCTATGTGCCCACATAGGACTTTAGCTTAGTGGATCCACCTAGATAGCTATGTATGAATGGTTACACCTTAGGAAAGTGTTGACCCTCTCTTTTCTTTGTGGGAGTAGAACACCGAATTCCATGTAGCTCTCATGGTCTATGTCGATTATTGCAATATTTCCCTAATGTAAAAGTAAATGAAGGTATGAAGGCTGTGAAATATTACTAGGGCTTTCTTAAGGGTTTCTACATAGTGTAAGGGAGGGTATGGGACTTCCCTTGCACATTGCACTTGTGGGATCCTAAGAGATGGTTGTAGTAGTGTTCTCTTATGATTATGATAATTATGACTTATGTATGTTTAAGCTATGTTATGTATGATAATTATGAATATGGTAAGTTATGATGAAATATGATCTTATAAATGTATGCATGAAGTAGGTTGCTTAATGTGATACTTGGCTTTGAATAGGGTTATGGGGTTCTATTCTTTGCATTGCATTGGTATTGGTTGGGTTGTCTTCATGTTGGGATGATATTATGCTGGGTTGGACTATGATGCTTAATTTGTGTGCATATTGGATTTACTTGGTAAAAAGCATGTTTTGACTAAATGTCCTTTTATGAATGTTTCAATGGTTTTTATGCATAGTAGTCATACTTAGTATGTGTGTTGTACTAACCCATATTTTCTCCCTTTTCCCCAAACATTTATGTTCGGGCCATTGAGGATTCAAGCTTACTTCTCAAGACACTTGGAGTTGCTTCCCCAAGTTGGTGAGTCCTCAAGTCTGAGGACAAGACCCTATGATCTAGCTTCTATGTTGAAATGCATTGTTGTACTAACCTATTTCAAGACTTCTTGATGTAAGGGCTAAGTCCCATTTTCGATACTTCTATGTCTAGATGGTACATTATGACAAAGTTAGATTCTATTTTTCATATATGAAGTGAAGTTGAACTTTCAAAGTAAAATTTTTAAATTTTCCGTGATTTTATTCTATGATACATGTTATGACGAATGCTAAGGGCTTGTATAAGACCTCTTCGAGGTCGAATACGCCGATAACGACTAGGGGGTGCTCTCGGGTCGTTACAACTCTGAACATAGATATTTAGTATATGATTTTGCAGATAATATGTTGTAGTTTCGTCACCCTCTGTGACTGTAAATTTTTGAGTAATTTATAGAAATTATATCATATCACACTTGATTCAATGTTCTTAATTCAGAAAACTGAATTATTCAATGTTCTTCTTTGTCGTGATAATATTTAGCTGATAATAGTGAGTTCTATGTAGTTTTTATATCTGTTGTATTTTTTCTTAGACTAAGTAGTGTGAAAACTTGTTTGGTTTGTGTCTTTTAAAGCTCTAGAGTGGACAATTGTTCACTTATTGTAGTAGTTGCTTTGATTAGGGCATTGATACTGAAAGAAACTCAGTCAATGAGTACTTTGTAGAAAATGAATTAAAGACGGCAAGCTTTCTTTGGATAGAGTAGATAAACAATTTCAACTTTTAAATGTTTTCTGCTTCACAACTCCTGTCAATCTATAACATAATTTTTTTTGCTCTCAGGTACTATGGAGATAGCCAACACTACTTTGATGTAATTCAAAATGGGTTATCTGCTTATGTCCTTGAAATCTTTTCTTCTTTCTAATTATTTTTATACTGAAAACATGTGCGACTTGAACCAGTTCACTTTTGTCTCCGCAAGTAAAAAAATGGGATTATTTACATTGTGTCCACTTTGTGACTTCACAACAATCATCAAATGTTGATGATAAATATTTATCCCAGAAGCTTAACTTACTGTTTTTACTAAATGAAAGGAATAACGGGGAAAAGTTTATAAAGTCGACGAAGCAATCGATGTAACTCTAAATCTACAAAAACAATTCTCATTTTTTGAGATCAAATCTGAAATCAATGATTGTTAGATAATGTTACTTTTCTTTCTTTATTTTTTGGATTGACAACTTCAATCTTATTAGAATATAATAACTTCACTAGAATTTTTTATTTTAAAAGACATATATGTGGTAGTGTGTGCTTATATTTGGTAATTCACTAAATTTTTCATTTGTACAATTTTCTAGCATTTGTAACTTGACTTGATCTTCTCTTTTTGCAGATTTAATTGAATCATTCTTTATGTAAGAATGAGTTGAATTGTGCTCATGGCATATAACCAGATTAAAAGTGATGGTAGCCTATGGATGGTAAAAATATTGTAAACTTGAACTTTTCAAACTAGATAAGATAGGCTGCAAAAGGGAACACTCAATTGTATATCTGTTAGACTTCTTTTTACCTAAAAAGTTCCCTGTTTCTTTCAATTATAATTTCCACAACAAGAATGATTGATGTAAACAATCTTAAGAATTATTTTTCTAATGTTACTTGAAGCAAGGTCGGCATCATGTTTAGTTTGTTTGGACTGTTGTATTGTCACAATGACGAAAAGAAATCGAAACCATGCATGTTGGGCCCTTGCTGAGCACGAGTCATGCCCCTCAAGTTACCCTTATACATAAGCGAAGAAGGGTAGGACAAATAAATCAAGTTGTCCACATGTAAGCCCAACATATTAGTTTGCTATTTTGTATTTGTTTCCTTCTTCATTCCTCTCTTTCTTCTTTAGATTAATTTCTTCTTCCAATGGTTGTTTGTTATTTTCCTCTTCTTCTCTATGTTCTTGCTTCATTTTTCCATCAACTGTTACATGTGGGTAAATTTTTTCACTTTATTATTCATTAAAAATTGAGCTTTTGACTTAATTTTTGAAATTGATGTTTGAAGAATTCTCATTTCAAGAAAGATAGTGAGAGATTCGAAACTCATAGATGAATAGTGACGATTGAATTAGAAACCTCTTCCTTCATAGGTCAGATTCCGACATAGTCCCAAATATTTTTGGTTCTTTTTTTCTTCTACTAACTTCCAACAAAAAGATGCTTTTAATATTGAAGAAACCCTTATATATAAGTGAAGAAGGGTAGGTGTCACGACCCGGGAGCACCCCCTAGTCGTAACCGGCGTACTCGACCTCGAAGAGGTCTAATACAAGCCTCTTAGCATTCATTCATTGCATAGACACCAAAACCATAAGGAATTAAAAACTTTCTTCACTCACGAAGATACTTTCAATAAATAGCAAGCGGAAGACTTTCTAGACTTTATACAATATGTCTCAAAACCATCTAATACCTGAATATAACATTGGGACTAAGCCCACTCAAAACTTAAGCAAATACTAGAGAGACATAAAAAGAACATGTTGGTTATTGCCCTCGAATCTATGAGGACTCACCAAGTCTTCATCTTCAACTCTTAAAAACCTATCAAGTAGTCATGACATATCACCATCTCCAAATCCCTACACTTTAGTCAAAAAGCAAAAGAAAGGGGTTAGCACAATTAAGTACTAAGTATGGAGACCATGCAAGAAAATATGCACAACGGACATTTACAAGAAAGGTATGCTTTCATGTCCTTTGATAAAACCTTTCCTTTGCAAGTATAAGAGACATAATACAAGTCAACATTAACATATTAGACCATAGCCAACCATACATATACTTAATATAAATCCATATACAACTCATGCTTAACTTTAGAAGGACACATGTCATTTCATTACCATAGGACCTCTACCTAATATAACCTTAAGACACACTTGAGTGAGACAAGAAGTGACCGCCCACACAATCCTCTTCAAGCACACTTAAGTGTTCCCCAAGATTACCTTAGATAAGGACTTTATAGGCAAAGTGCATAATCATACCCGATAGATAGCATATTAATGAGAGGATATGTATAATGATGCTTACATAAAATAAATCATATTTAGTGGGGCATAGTACATGTGTGGTGAGTGACCATCAATATAGTATTTCCAAGGCCTACCACCCCCTTGGAGAGGCGAATGAGGTACAAACCCCTCAATGTGGTTACCCGGGCCTACCACCCCCGAGCTAGGGACCAAGGTACAAACCCCTCGATATGGTTATACGGGCCTACTACCCCCGTACTAGGCAACCAAGGTACCAACCCCTCGATATGGTTATACGGGCCTACTACCCCCCGTACTAGGCAACCAAGGTACCAACCCCTCGATATGGTTATACGGGCCTACTACCCCCGTACTAGGCAACCAAGGTACCAACCCCTCGATATGGTTATACGGGCCTACTACCCCCGTACTAGGCAACCAAGGTACCAACCCCTCGATACGGTTATACGGGCCTACTGACCCCCGTACTAGGCTTGGTCGACTCACAACACTTATATAGAGAAAATCATATACATGTGTCCATTTCATCATCATTTCAATAATTATATAGCTATTCGATTCATAGGACGTACGTTGGACCTTCCATTTCCTAAGGATTCTATAAATGGGCATTTTATCAAACACATGATGGGCTATTGTTCATGTAAATGAAATCATGTACTTCAAGAGTACTAAGTCCAACCAATTTCGAAATACATATAAATCAGCCCACCAACAACATACATATATATATCAACCTTCATAATTTGATCATGGAAGCATGAAAACCATAAACATCACATAATAATTCCATTTCATGATAATATGCAAAATAGACCATAATAGGATCATCACAAGATCACATAAACTCATTCACATCATACCTTCACATATAGCTTCATATAGGACTTTACATCTAGCCTCATATGTGTATAATAATACAACAATATAATAACATTCACCTAATGCCCTTCATGGCCTCAATTCACAACAATACAACAAATAACCACCTCCACCAAAGGTGGATCAAGCCAATTAATAACAATATTATTAATACTAAGAGATCAAGCCATCTCACCATCCTTTTCAAAGGCCATAAGCCACAATACTCAATTCCATGCCAATTATACAATATTTATCAAGTTTGATCAACTTACCCTCTTTCCATGGCTATCTTCATCATCCTCATCTTCCAACAATTTAACAATACAATAACAATGATAATAACAACAATCAACTATACAAGCTAAGCTAAACAATATCCAATAACCAACATAAAGTCTAAATCCCAATTTATGACCATTCAAGGCTACTACCTCACATTATACCATTCAATAACAATTTCTAGCAACTCAACATAGCTAAGATCATATAAGAACAACCCACATCAACCACTCAATAATCCTACATCAATTACTCAAAATCATTAAACTCACTTTAGGCTAAATTTAAAGAATTTGAGAAGACATGGGTTCACAAATATTTCTTTCTTAAAACCATAAATAATCATTAATAACCACATGAAACATCATTTGAAATTATTTAATGCAAGAACCCATGCTTAGAATTCGAAATAGGATTTTTGTGTATTTGAAAAACCTTGAAAACCTTTTGATTGGGCTCCTTGAAAGAAAGAATAATCAAGGATAAAGGATCCCCATACCTTTATATTCAAGAACCAAACGAAATTGGTGAAGAAATCAATAGCCACCATCCACCCTAGCTCCATCTTTCACCTTGAGCTTCCTTGGGGTTTTGAGAGAGTTTTTGAGAGAGGGAAATGTTTTTAGGGATGGGAATGAATTAATGGTATCTAGGAAATAATATATACCCTTTGGAAAAAAATTCGTCCAACACTTAGAAAAAAAAAAGGGGCGGGTGAACAGTAAATGAACAGTAAATCGGCTACTGGAAATTGCCTTTTTCTGCCGGACAGACTTTACGAAAATGGGCATAACTTCTTCGTCCGAACTCCGAATGAGGTGAAACGAAGTGCGTTAGGTAGCTAACTCAAAGGGCTTTCCATGGATATATTATTGGCCACCAAATAATTTGTGTGCTAGGAGATATGACCCTCCAAAGTAGACCCTCGAAAAAGGCTTCACTTGAAAATTTTGGATTTTGATACGGTTGCTCTAAAATTTGGGTTAGACTCATTTCCCACTCAATTTGACCCCCTGAATAAGAATACGAAGTCGAATTTCTGAAATGATGCACGGATTTTGAGATATATGGAAATTACAATTTATAGGTGTTTCCGAAGCACATTTTCGGGCATTTTTGGGGTCGTTTCAATATCTCCCCCTTGGGAACATTCGTCCCCGAATGTTAAAGAAACATACATGAGAGACACAAACATGGCAAAATCAGCCCACATAGGGATGCAACAATGCACTTACACCTCATTTCAAAAACCTCAACATAATTGTAAAACCACAATGAACCAATTGTCAACTTAAACATGAATGCATGCAATGACATTATCATGTTTAGTGATGTTCAAGGATAAACTACCTTCTCCTAATCATAACACACCAACATCAACATTTCTCATGTTCATAGGAGGAACTACCTTCTCCTAGTCATTACATAGTCCATACATCATTAAGCACATATGCAAGTTTCCATGTTCAATAGCACTCTTTCAAGGAGGAACTTCTCAACTCCTTACTAAGACATGCTCATACCTTATTTTCATGAAGTACAATTGATCACTTATAACCAATGCACTACAACATGAGGGAAACAACTCATACAACTCATCTTTCTTCAAAAACACAAGTTTTTATGGAAATGCGCAAACCTCATTAATTCACATAAACATGGGAGGAACTACCTCCTCTACTCTTTAGGAAAGTTTCCACCACATAAGGAGCTAACATTCCATTTCATAAGAACACATTCAAGCATGTTCATTTAATTCACATCATCAAGTCAAGTATGCCATATTACACACAATGCACAACTTAGGAGAAAAAAATCTCCATTTAAAACACACATCATACTACATGAGAGAATAGGACTACTTCTACGAACTCAATATGCATGCAACTTAGACATATTCCGTTTCATTGGAGGAATTTCCTCCTCCAACTCAAATCATGCTTATCATATGATCTTCGGCCAATTATGCAATTACTTCTTAAAAGCACATTTAAACCATTCACCTCATGAATCACATAGGTTACTTACTCTAATTGCCTATCAACATGAGGGGCATGAAACATGAAAACTCATTTTCTCATTTAACAAGAATTCATTTAAAACATGCATGACATAAGGAGACCATGGAAAAACTCCTTTTCACATAAGACTCCAAAACATGAACCAAGCTTCTAGGAACTCTTTGTTTTAGGCTTGAGTAAGCACATATAGAAGTAGGTAAGGATATCAACACTTCTCTACAACTTCACTACTCATCGTACCATCCCCACTTAAGGGTAAACCCAACTAAGGTCAACCTTAACATCTCATAAAAATCTCAATGAAAATACCATCAATCTTACCAAAACCATTCTTACCCAACTCTTTAATTCACTAAACCTCTTGTAATGAAAACATCCTTCAAGCCTAACTCATAAACATCAACCACACTTAAAGACCTTATCATCTAACCACATATTTCCCCACTTAGGAGAAACTCTTACTAGTTCTTTCAAATTCACCTCCTTCCATCCTAAGGTCGGATCAAAACAACACTAGGCTTTTATACTCATTACACCTAGCATTTCTAAATCACCACACATTTCACAAATTCCTTCAACACATCACAAAACTTCCTCATGACTAAGCCGGATACTACCAACAACACGCATAACCAAAGGAATCCCATTCATACTAAAGTCATCACCACAATCTTTCACCTCACACCTACTAAGTCACCAAGTCATAGTTGGCATCACAACTAACATTCTCTCCCTCAATCCTTGCAACATTAAAAGTTCCTCAAAGGTTACACCCAAATGACCATCACATATGAAAAAAAAAAAAAGGGAAGACATTATAGAGAGAAACTCCATGGCACGACTAAAAGAATGAAGAAGTGAAACTTTCTTAGCACCCAATAGCCTCCTATTCATAATGTGGCGCGCTTCACATTATGAACAAGACTCTACTAGATGTGGTTTTGAGACAACCTAAGGCCATCCCGGTAACTTACGCTCGATACCAAGTTTGTCACGACCGGGAGCACCCCCTAGTCGTAACCGGCGTACTCGACCTCGAAGAGGTCTAATACAAGCCTCTTAGCATTCATTCATTGCATAGACACCAAAACCATAAGGAATTAAAAACTTTCTTCACTCACGAAGATACTTTCAATAAATAGCAAGCGGAAGACTTTCTAGACTTTATACAATATGTCTCAAAACCATCTAATACCTGAATATAACAATTGGGACTAAGCCCACTCAAAACTTAAGCAAATACTAGAGAGACATAAAAAGAACATGTTGGTTATTGCCCTCGAATCTATGAGGACTCACCAAGTCTTCATCTTCAACTCTTAAAAACCTATCAAGTAGTCATGACATATCACCATCTCCAAATCCCTACACTTTAGTCAAAAAGCAAAAGAAAGGGGTTAGCACAATTAAGTACTAAGTATGGAGACCATGCAAGAAAATATGCACAACGGACATTTACAAGAAAGGTATGCTTTCATGTCCTTTGATAAAACCTTTCCTTTGCAAGTATAAGAGACATAATACAAGTCAACATTAACATATTAGACCATAGCCAAGCCAACCATACATATACTTAATATAAATCCATATACAACTCATGCTTAACTTTAGAAGGACACATGTCATTTCATTACCATAGGACCTCTACCTAATATAACCTTAAGACACACTTGAGTGAGACAAGAAGTGACCGCCCACACAATCCTCTTCAAGCACACCTAACTGTCCCCTGAATAAGAATACGAAGTCGAATTTCCGAAATGATGCACGGATTTTGAGATATATGGAAATTACAATTTATAGGTGTTTCCGAAGCACATTTTCGGGCATTTTTGGGGTCGTTTCAGTAGGACGAACACAACACTACAAAATTGTACCAAAACCAATACAAGATGTACGAAAAGAATAGATCATGTATTGATACACGTGGTCATTATATATAAATTCAGTTGTCCGCATGTAAGCCCAACAGATCAGTTTTTCCACTCTATTTATATTTACTTCCTTCTTCGCTCCTATCTTTCTTCCTCTGATTTTCTTCTTCCAATAGTTATTTCTTATTCTCTATGTTCTTGTTTCATTTGTCCATCAACTGTTGCATGTGGGTAACTTTTTTCACTTTATTATTCATTAAAAATTGTGATTTTAACCTAATTTTTGAAATTGATGTTTGAAAAATTCTCAGTTCAAGGAAGATAGTGAGATATTCAAAACTCATAGATAAATAGTGACGATTGAATTAGAAACCTCTTCCGTCGAAGGTCAAATTCTGACACAGTCCCTAATATTTTTGTTTTTTTTTGTTCTACTAACTTCCGACAAAAAAAATCTTTTAATATTGAAAAACCCTTATAGATAAATGAATAAGGGTAGGATGAACACATCACGACAAGATTGTACCAATATCAACACAAAATGTACGAAAACAATAGCTCCTGTATTGATACATACACGTGGTCATTACATATAAATTTAATTGTCCAAATGTAAGCCTAACATATCAACTTTTCCACTTTGTATTTAATTCCTTCTTCACTCCTATCTCTCTTTCTCTGATTAATTTCTCCTTCCAATGGTTATTTCTTATTCTCCTATTCTTCTCTATGTTCTTGCTTCATTTGTCCATCAAGTGCTGCATATGGGTAACATTTTTAACTTTATTATTGATTGAAAAATTGAGATTTTAACCTAATTTTTTATATTGGTGATTGAAGAATTCTTATTTCAAGAAAGATAGTGAGAGGTTTGAAACTCATAGATGAATACTAACGATTGAATAAGTAACCTCTTCCTTCATAGGTCAGATTACGACATAAACTTGTTGCTCCCAAATGCACACGCAAGTGTATGCGGTCGCTCAAGTAATATAGTTTCTTTTAGAAATGAGTTTTTGTTCCCAAGACTTATGATCAACTTATATTTATTAACTCAATTCCACAACTCGACAAAAGTAACCTTTTAAAAGAGTTTGATGATTGTTAATTACTATTACGACTTCTGCAATAAATAAAAGTAACTAATTTGAACGACTTCAAATGTATGTTTCAAGAAAGTAAAAGACAATTCCAGGGCTGCAGCATGCTTTGGACTTCATGTTTTCGTATCTTAGGCAATGAACTAATTTTGGTTATCAAGTTACCTATTTACAGGGTTAATTATATGAGTAGGGTCTCTCGACCTTTAGTCGCCTACTCTAATTAGTTGTCTAACTACATCGTTGAGTGGGGATAGGTAGTCCTAATTGGTGAGTGTTTATATTTCATCTTGTAACCAAGCTTACGTTCGTCCAGGGGTCACTCCTAAACACAAATCAACTCAATGGAAGATCAAGCTTTGTTTTTGTTTGATCTATCAACCTTATCCTCTCTCGATTTTAAGAATAGACAAGAGATTTATTTCTATGGTGATCAAACATGAAATACTAAAACAACAATATAAAAGTAACTTAAACGATAACCAAGAATTAATTCAAAGCCTTCGATATTCAACAATCAATTTGTAGCTATAGCCCAAGAACAAGGGAGTTTAGCCACTCATAATATTCAAACACTGTAAAATATAATTGTTCATGCTATTTCCAAAATAAAGAAGAGTTAGAAAATTGAAACATATTACAAAACTTGGATCTTGCTCTTGCACACAAAAAATAAAGTCGAACGCCTTACAAAATAGCCCTAGGGGTCTATTTATAGAAGCTAGGAAAACTAGAGCCTAAATCTAATTCAACAAGGATTTCTTTTATAATCACTTTTCACTGGACAATTTGGAACTGGGCTGGGGCGCTGCACCAGACAGTGCGCTAGGAAACCCTGTTGTCTTCCCCCTGTGGCGCGCCATGCCAGGCAGTGTGGCTGTAGTGAGGCCCTTGGGGCCTCGCGCCAAGCAGTGCGCCTAGGCAAGGCTTCTGTAGTTCCTGCCTTGGCGCCCCACGCCAGGCAGTACGCCACACCTTGGTGTTTCCCTCCTTAGTTTACTTTCGTGCTTCCTTGCTTCTCCTTTCTTCGAATCGACTCCATTTTTCTTGAAAGTTCTTGAAACACCTAATCATGTGTTTTAATTCACAATCATCACGAGTTAAACAAAACAAAGCTAATAGGCTCAAGATTATTCTTAAATTCAATCTCAACATGGGCAATTATTTGCAACTTTGGCATATAAATATGCCTAAGATCAGTCCCTAATAGTTTTTGTTCTTTTTTTTCTTCTACTAACATCGTACAAAAATATGCTTTTAATATTAAAGAAACCATTATATATAAGTGAAAAATTATAGGACGAACACAACACTACATGATTGTACCAAAAACAACACAAGATGTACGAAAACAATAGCTCATGTATTGATACATATACGTGGTCATTACATACAAATCCAATTGTCCATGAAACGACCCAAAAAGTTCTTTAAAATGTGCTTCGGAAGTTACCGGAAGCTTGTTTTAGCTATATCTAAAAATCCATTTCGTTTTTCGAAAATCAGACTTCATATTCTTGTTTAGGGGGTCAAATTGAGTGGGAAATGGGTCTCACCCAAATTTTAGAGCAACCGTATCAAAATCCGAAATTTCCAAGTGCAGCCTTTTTCGAGGGTCTACTTTAGAGGGTCATATCTCCTAGCACACAAATAATTTTGGTGGACATAATATATCCATGGAAATCCCTTTGAGTTAGCTACCCAACGCACTTCGTTTCACCTCATTCGGAGTTCGGACGAAGAAGTTATGCCCATTTTCGTAAAACCTGTCCGGGCAGAAAATGCAATTTCCAGTAACCAAAGTTACTGTTCACCCGCCTCAGTTTTTTTTCTAAGTGTTTGTTCCGTTTTTTTTCCAAAGGGCATATGTTATTTCCTATATAACATTAACTCAATTCCCATCTCTAAAACATTTCCCAAAACACCTCTCCCATACTTAGACACATTTTCTCTCAAAGTTCTCTCAAGAACCCTAATCCAAAACCTTCATCAAGATTGAAGAGACTCTTGCTCCCAAGTTCCAAGCTTCCATTGAAGACACTCTCAAGGCCTTCATAAAGACTCAAGGTATGTGGTGTTGAACTCATGGGTCCTTCCACCCATAGTGTCTAGTCTCTATTCTACTCACTAATTCATGGTTTAATTCATGGTTCATAAATTAGTCTTGTTCCTTGTATAAATTTCCTGCACAAGTGAATTTTAAACATGAAGAGTGATTGTTTTGAGCATGTTGTAACTCTAGAACTTGAATCTAAATTCGGAATGGATGTGGAGATTTTCATGTGGTCTTGTGGGTGTTAAAATGTGTTGTTGTAGGTTGTTCACTGGTTTGGCTGCATAATTACTACCCTATTTTCCATGCTCTTTGATCCCATTACATGCCTTCAAGGTGTTTGACAAAATGTCCAATTATGGAGAATTGATGAATTGATGCTTTAGGGCTTGAGTTACGAGATGTATGGCATAGAAATGTGTTGATGACAAACTAAGCTTATGTATATGTTCATTCCATACATGAGATTGCATTAGAGCCTAAGGTGAATTTCCTATATAAAGTGTTGCATGACCATGCCCGATCCGGGGGAAAAGAACCGGACAACCATGTGAGAGGTTTATATCTCGCCACCTAGGATGCTTGGGGTGTGACCAACATCAATCATGTGGGAGGTTTATATCTCGCCACCTAGGATGTTTGGGGTGTGACCAACATTAACCATGTGAGAGGTTTATATCTCGCCACCTAGGATGCTTGGGGTGTGACCAACATCAACCATGTGAGGGGTTTATACCTTGCCACCAGGGTGTGAACGGCATCCCCCATCCTAAGTTGGGGTTACAGATTGGTCGGATTATGCACACACATATGATATCTACTATTAGTATAGTTTTACTTAAACATGTTTTGACTTCACTTTGATCATGCATCCTCATATTATCATTTATTATGCCTATGGAACTATCTCTTGCATTTCGATTGCGTCCTTGTCTATTATTGCATTGCACCCCGCATACTTAGTACATTCCAAAGTACTAACGCATATTTTGCCTACATGATGTCACCATGTAGGGACCGGAGCTAATCTTGATCCTTCTCTCCATTCACGTGGCTAGTACGGTGCTTATTCGAGATTGTTGGTGAGTCCTCAATGATTCGAGGGCTACGTTATGTTTCTTACTCTTATGTTTTGAGACTTTAGCTTGCCATTGTATTTTGACTATGAGGGGAGCCGGTAATATGTCATGGCCCCCGTCCTATCTATGTATGTAGAGGTGTACGTTGGACAAGTATTTTGTAAATGAGCTTGACTCTTATTCTATGATGTTATTTTGAAATGGTTGCCCTTAGTCCCTATTTCCCGTTATTTAATGTTGAATATACTTCCGCGACCGATGAAGTGTGATGACAAGTTTGAGAGGCTTGTTTGGGGTTCCTTCGGGTTCCCCATTCGCCATGTCACGTCTAGGCCCTAGGCTTGGGTCGTGACAGTCCACATGTATGCCCAACATATTAGTTTTTCCATTTTGTATTTGCTTCCTTCTTAACTCCTCCCTTTCTTCCTATGATTAATTTCTTCTTCCAGTGGGTATTTCTTATTCTCCTCTTCTTCTCTACGTTCTTTCTTTGTTTGCCCATCAACTATTGCATGTGGGTAACTTTTTCACTTTATTATTCATTAAAAATTTCAGATGTTAATCTAATTTTGCTAATTGGTGTTTGAAGAATTTTCATTTCAAGGAAGATAGTGAGAGGTTTTGAAACTCATAGATAGATAGTGATGATTGAATAAGAAACCTCTTCCTTCAGAGGATAGATTTCGACATATATGTCTCTAATATTTTTTGTTCTTTTCTTTCTTTGACTGACTTCCAACAAAAATATGCTTGTAATATTAAAGAAAAGAAAGATAACTAAATTGCTCTTAGAAAGGGATGGAAGCGGCTTCCTTGCGTTTGAACTTCATTTATTGAATATTATTGTGCAACTTCCTGAGTCTTTCGCTCTTTGTTAACTGATTTCACATTTATGTTTGTATTAACTAATGTTTTTCTGGTCAATTTGAAATATCAATTTTATCAATCATTTCATTTCAAAATCAAGTCCCCCTGAATAAGTAAGGCCCATGATTCTAATTTTTACTATTTAATGAAAAATACAAACAGTTGGATTTGGGTTAGAGGCAACTTTTGAAAATATATTTTCTTATTTGGTTACCCAATTTAGGACATGAATGTTCTATTAATGTAGCTGATTTGCTTGTATTTTGAAATTACTGATATATGTGAATTAAAAACTTTGTAAGTCAATGTTATCTTGTACTTGAATCTTTCTCTTTGGTGCTTCTAGACCTGTTCAACGAAATTTTGAATCACAGTCATGAACAAATATGGGCTTAAAGAGACAAAAAAAATGTGTTTTAAAAATATCAATGTATTGCAGTAACCCCATCCATGATAAGTCTGAATTAACTATATCAACAGGAATTATACAATAAGGCTTTTGCCTATTTGGGATCTAAGAAGGCTCCAGAATTGGTGTCATTTCTTGTAAGTTCCCACAGCTTTATACTTGTATACCTAATTTCTCAAGTAGTTTTTAAATGAAACTTGAAATATCATGCTTCTTCCTTATGAATCTAACCAGTCAACGTATTTCACAAATACATTATAAAACTCCATATATGATAACTCTAAAGAACTGTTCATGAAAATTTATTGAAGAAAGCACAAAGAAGCTCAGAAAATTTAAGTAATTATATAACAATGTAATGCTCTTTCGAGATGAAGAAATGTATTATTGAAACAATTTGTCCAACTAAAGTGAAAGACTGTTGCTGATTTGGAAAATAATGGTCTTAAAGATTCCTTCATGCATGTGAGCAAGTATATGTATCAAAATATCGAGTTTATATGTTCATATGTATTGAGAAATGTAGGGTATGTTCCATTTTATATGCCAATGTAACTTGGTGCATATTGCACTACATCCTTTAGTGCCTCAATTAGATCACTTTCTTGTGTTCACAAGCACGTTCACTAATTAATTTGTGATTGTTGGAAAGAGGAAGCATATGCTGTCAAATTATTATTTTTTAAAAAGAATGGCTTATGCCTGGGTTGGTTCACCTCAACTTTTTTTTTTTTGCCTCTGCTTAGTATGTTCTTATGAATGTTCTTTTACGGCATGAAACATGAGTGCACACATGACATAATAGTAAAAATGATATTCCTTCATGCCATGTATACCGAAGGTAGTGAGATTCAAATGGGAGATATGGGCAGCATCATTTGCAAAATCCAATATACATATCAGTTTGATTTGGTCTAATAATTTGCTTCATGAAAATATTTGAAATTAAGAGTTCATATCTTCTTAATTGTATTTTTGTTTATGATATGTTTTAAGTCTTGAGGTATTATTATATGATATATTTATTTAATTGAAGTGACTAATAGTCAGAACTAGCTAATTTTGTTTCTTTTAGTACTGTAACATCGGCAATTTGCAATAACTATAAAGAGGCTTAGAATTGGAAATAGTCATTTTTGGAAAGAATTAGAAAAAATCTGGAAAATTTGGTTAAGTATGGGAAAAAGTGAGTTTTTGGCCAACTTTGAGCAGTCATAACTCCTAAGCTCAGTATGAGTTAGGTGTAGTTCCAGTTATGATTGTGAATCCCTTGGAATGATCTTTCCAACGCCGTCGAGTTTGCTCGATTCCGAGTTCGTATGAGTGAGGTATGCCCTTTGGAAGTTGGGCTGTTGGCACTGGGCAGTTTAGTCAGAATTTGTAAGGGTATTTTAGTCTTTTCCCTAACCATTTCTTTTGGTTATATTATGGGTTTAGACTGATTTTAAAATCAGTTTCCCTTTTTAAAAGTGAGAGTTAGGGTTTTTGAGAGAAAAGGAAAGAAGAGGAGAAAGTGAAGAAGAAGCAAAGTTCGTCAAGATCGTCGTGATTTTTGTCAGGGGTGATCCCTATTAAGGTATGTGAGATCATAGTGTTGGGTTGGTTCTTTCCCCCCACACGCCAAACTCGTTTTAATTTCAAGAAAAAGATTGGTTGTGTTTGTTGAAGTTTGTAGTTGAGTTTGTTGAAGTTGTTGGTTGTGTTGTTGAAGTTCCTTGTTGTCTTGGTACATGTTTCGGTTGTGATTTCGAGTTGAATCTAGTGTATGTTGAGGGGTTTTATGATTCTAAGTGTTTGGGGCTGGAACATTTGAGGTTAAGGTGGTTTAGAGGTTGAAAAAGGAAGGAGAAAAGTTGAGTTTTCGGGGAAAAAGGTTGGGGCGTCGTGCCAGCCAGCGCACCACAACAGGGGTTCTGAGCTGCCACCCTTGGGGCGGTGCACCTAGCAGAGGCCCCACCAGGCCCCTCTGAGGTCTGAAGGCTGGCGCCCCGCGCCTCTTAGAGCGCCAAGGACGCCAAGTCTTCCCATTCATTTCCCACTTTTTCATACATGTTCCTTGGTAATGTACCTATGTTTTATAGTTGTTTTCAACACTCTAAGGTACATTTAGACATCCCGAACTCATCCATAAACATGAGATTATTACCCTTGAATTCATAATCCAATTCGAGGAAAGTTCGGACCAAATTCAAGGGAAGTTAGAGTCAAGTCTATAAGTTAAGAAGTAAGTCAAAGCAAGTCTTCAAAGTTTTTCAAGAGTCTTTGTTGAACATTTTAACTTCATTTTAAGGCTCAAGTTTCAAGTTGAGTAAAGAGTATAGAATTTCAAGTTAGGTAAAGAGTATAGAGTTTCAAGTTAAGCCAAGCGTGTAAAGTTGAGTTCATTTCTCAAAAGTTATTAGGGAACTATGTATTCCCAAAGAAGTTTTAAAGAAATGTTTTCACATTTAAACAAGATTGGGAACTAAGATTTCCAAAGAGCCTTCGGGCTAGTTTTCCAGAAAAGAGTAATCGCTTTCTAAATGAAGCAAGAAAGGAAACTGAGATTTCCAAGATAGCCTTTGAGCTAAGTTTTTGAGTAATTATCTCAAATCAGTAGGAAGAAATATGTTTTAAAAACATAAGAGCCAGTACATTATTTTGGGAGTAGTATCAAGCACCGAATTAGGGGAGCGTTCAAAGAACCCATAGCCCCATAGAACCATGTAGCCATCATAGGTAGAAGAGGTTCATACTTTTTAGATGAATCCTTTTCAAATTAGACTAGTGGATCCATTAGGCAGTTCAGGTCCTATACATTTGGCCGGTATAGGATGCTATGGCAGCGTGAGGTTGATCGATGTATCATCACTATAGCTCTTATGTGATGATTGTCGGTTAGAGAAACTCCCACAATAATTATTGTATTTTTATATACATCAGTTCATTTGTATTTCTTTTTTATATACATCAGTTCATTTGTATTTCTACATACATCTCAGGCTTATTGTATCTTTGTATACACACAGAGTTTATAGCATGTTTTAAACAGCTTTTCTTTATATTGCCCTTGTTTTAAATTGCATTATATTGAAATGAGTCATTCAAGTTGAGTTGAGTTTAGCCAGGTAAGTTATTCAGTTTCTTCCAGATTTTCCTTCTAGCCCATGTTGCTTAGTTTTCCAGCTCGCATACTCGTACATTCAATGTACTGATGCCAATTGGCCTGCATCTTATGATGATGCAGACACAGGTACCCAGGATCAGCTTCCAGCACGCCATTGATCCAGTTGAGCACTCTAGAGTCAGTGGTGAGCCTCTATGCATTCCGGAGGACTATGTTATTTTGTGTTCCTAGTTTTTGCTTTATTAGGATGTTGCGGGGTCTATCCCAACATCCATTTCAGTGCTATAGAGGCTTCATAGACAGTCAGACGGTTAGTTTTGAGTCTCTCATCTATGTATATATATATAAATATTCTATTTTGAGACTCGAGTTGCCTTTTTGGCTAGATTTTATCAGGTGGGTTGTTTTATGACCTTTCTTTGCATTGAGTAATTCTGTTGAGTTAGGTTTCCGCTGAGTTAAGCAAGCCAGGCCAAGGGTTCGCTTGGGCCAGCAAAGTTCTTCGAGTGCCGGTCCCACCCAGGGTGTAGGCTCGGGGTGTGACAAGTACTTCATTTTATTGTTGTCTGACAAGAATTGGGATGCTTTGCTTAGTTGAATTATGTTGATTCTCTGCTTAGGTTCATCTTTTTATTTGACGTGTAATATTTGAAATATTGGGAGCTTCTTTCTTTGAATTTTGCACCTGATTGCTCAAGTATACAGCTATTTTATTCCTTGGTAGTTTTTGGCATAATTGGTTTCAACTATTATTATGATGCTCCCATAATATAGATAATGAAAAATGAAAAATATTTTTACACTGTCTAAAACTACATTACCTCATCATGGCCATTCTGCATAGATTTATCATTTTGTGTTGTTGTAAGGGAAGAAATTAGAACATGTATTTTTTTCAGCTATTGCAACTTGTTGTTGAGCATCACGAACTTCAATGGAGGATTTTGTTTCTAATTTTTTGATAACGCTCAACTAAACTTCTTCCGATTCAAAGTGTAGGTGGTCTCTAATAAGTATAAACCCAACGATGAGTTGGGATCGATCCCACAAGGAGTTATATGGTAAAGAATTCAATTATGAAGTTAAAACGTGTTCTAATCTTTTGTAGAAGTAAACGGGTACGAAACACAAAAGAAATCACAAAGATTTGATTATCAATATCAAAGGGGGATTTAGTAACCAATTTTTAACAAAATGTAATTAACACGGGATTTGAACAATTAGAGGGAGGATCTTAGGAATGTGATCAATCAAATACTAATTTTACTTATGGATAATTATTAATTGCTTTAAGTTGTTGAGTCTCAATGGGTAGGAAAAGTTTTGAATATAATAGACATATATCATATTTCGAGTGAGTTCTCTCGAACCTCAACAAGCTTAACAATACCAAACAACTCAATTCCTTAATTAACCCACTTTCTCAAGCTGGATGTAAATATGCAAATCAATACAACTATCAATCATTCATTCTACCATATACCTCTTTCTCAAGCAAGCATGGAGAGCTAAGCTAGAACTGAATTTGCAACTTTAGTTCATCAATTAAAACATGAACAAATAATTAATCCCATTTCAAAATAACATTAAATTCAGTAATTAACAATACCCACAAGCTAATTTAGGTATTCGATTACATGATCACACCCCTAAGGTAAGGGGTTTTAGCCAACCATGGCAAAAAGTAAGAAATCGTTACCAAAAAGATTATCCATCTGAATTGTCGACAATCTGCAATACTCAATGCCAAAATTAAAGCTCAAATCCAAGATCCAAATCTCCTCCAAGAATATTTAAAAAAAAATATGTAAAAGATCTCAAAAACTGGGGAATACATTGTCTGGGAACCCTTTTTCTCCTTTCAAAAATAGAATTTATACGATCCCAAAAACTTCCCAAAATCTCAGCACGGAGTCCACTCGGCAAATTATTCAGGATCGCCAATTGACTCTGCAATCCACCGAGTTGCACTTTGTCTCGCCTTTTGACTTGACTCTTACATACAAGCGTTCTAGAAGATTTGGCGAGCTTGAACGCTATCGCTATTCTATTCAGTGCGTCACTGAATTACTCTATTGCTCACTGAGTTGGCTTAGTACATGGGCTACTTCGCTGGAACTTTTAGTGGGCTGAAACTCACTCGGTGAGTCACCAAGTGGCTATTGCGAGCTCCAGCTTTACTTTTCTTCAGCTTTTCCAACTTTTTCGTTCTGTAATGTCCTTCCCTTGTTCTAAATTATTCATTGCTCCATATCAAAACATTAATATCAGTTATGAAAACAAAATAGGTATTGAGGATACCAATTCATTGAATAATAAGCTTTAAATGAGTCGGAATTTCCGACTCATCAACATTCGCAACTTAAACTTTTGCTTGTCCTCAAGTAAAACACAAGATCAATCAGGCCAAAAGTGATGTCTACAAATAGTGCTCCTGGAGACTCAACATGAATGCACACAAGGTTCAATCCACACATGCAATGTTCAATTGTGCACTAAAAGTTTCAAACTATGACTAGCCATCATCAAATAGAGTTCAAGCTCACAATGCTCACTTTAAATGTAAATTTATGCAAGAGTATTCGAATGCCCTCACATAAAGAATGATTTCATGCTCTTAAAAATCCAATCAAGAATCACAAATAAGGAATTGAAATCAACTCTCACACTCCCTATAAGAAAAACATGTGTGATTTTACTCATAGGCTTGCCTATATTTTCCAACCAACATATCACTCGGCTCATGCAAGATCACAAAGGTCTTTCAAGGCTTGTAATTGGGCTGAGTGTACGGGTATGATCATTTTGGCTTAGTGACTTCTACCTTCATGAAGCATGGCTCAAATTTCACTTCTCTTCCTTTTATTTTATTCTTTTCATCTTCAAAACTCATCCTTGACCTATTCATAGCAAACAAAAAAATTATAGCTCATCGGACACCCCTTTTATTTCCACAACATTGCACAATCAACATAAATTCATGTTTTCTTTTTCTCTTTTCAACCTTTTCCTTTTTTTTTATATGGAGGGGTTCCATCTTTTTCTTCGCCACAAGTTCCCAAGAATGAATTTCACAAACTTCTTGATTGATTTCTTTCCTCATTCTTACCACACCCTAACTTAGGCATTTGGCCTAAGTTGGCTATTCAAACAAACCAATGATTCACGAAGGTTTTAGGTGGGGAGGACAAGGCCATTTGTGTCCAAAGAAAATGTTAGGCTCAAATGGTGCCTAGCTGGGTTCACACACTCACAAGGTGGTCACACAAAGGTATAACTATTAGGTTCACTCTCAAAAATTTATGCCTAAGATCATTTCCGCCATTCACCAAAGTTAGTCGATTGGACCAACAAGGTAAATTCTAGGTATTACCATGTACATAGTTCAATTAAACCTCACCATACAAGGCATTCAACACAATTCTCGATCATGACTCTACAAGTTAAGTTCGCGTGCAACGGTCATTGCAAGACCCACATCGACAATCCAACTAGTCACAATAAGATGCTAAGAGTTCACACAAGATTTATGCAACTCAAATTGCCCTATTGGACTTGCGCAAACATATCGTTCATCAAGAGCACTATTCAAGTCATTAGTATTTATCGCAACCCGCACACAAATGCATAAGATAACAACAATCACTACACGATCAAGCAATCAAGAGAGAGACTAATGATTCAAAGTCAACATTCACAATTAAAGCATTCATGGAGTGAACAAAGACAACAAAACTCCAAATATCCAAAATAACGAAATAAAAACAAAATACACCTAAGAGGATATGTATAAAAATACCTTCACCCCACCAAAATACTAAATAGTTTCCTCAATCTAAAACACAAACTAAATGTATCAACAATCAATATAATGGATGGAGAGTAAAAGTACCCCTATCAGGCTAGGCCTGAGGTGAACTCTGTGCATCTAGGGTGGCCTCAACCTGAGCATCAGTGCCCGGCTCGACTCCAGCTGTGGAGATTTGTGCAACTATCTGCTCTGTGGGCCAATTGTGGATGTGTCGCGCAGTGAGGCCCTTGTGGCCACCTATACCAAGTCACTTTCCAGATCCTCTAAATCCTCAAACACTTCCTCATCACGAGCCCCTAGCTCCTCTTTATACGTCTCAACTGCATCGGACTCTCCATCATCGTCAACTATAACAGCATTTCTGGTCATAAAAGCCGGAGGGATCTCAGAAACAGCTAGTATATCTAAACTAAGGTCCTCGGGAACATCTACATTGCCCCACAGCATTGATATGTCGGTGGATTTCAGCTCATCCACATCTCAATGCAAACCGATAATATCAGCCTTCAAAGCTGTCACATCTGCATATCCACAATCTGATGTCTTACATACCTCAACCTGAGCAGTGAGGGCATCTAATGCCAACCCAAAGGCCATGATCATCTTTCGATGTACTCTCAACTCCTCCTGAATGGGACCCAATGTCGCAACTATCACTCGATCAATCATAGATGGCACACCGACATCAACCCTCGAGTCCCTCAAATCGGCCAAATAGGAAAGGTTTCCCATTTTGTATAGCATGGCCTTGGTCAATGGGGGACGGGAAGTAGAAGTAGTAGAAGGAAAAATAGAAGGTGAGGGGGTAGGTATACCTAAATGCTCATCTGCTTGAGTGGGCTGAGTAGTGCCGGCCTCTATGGAATCTATATCCACAACTAAGGATGTGTCTACCGGGGCTTTCTTCCTTCGCTTAGCCTCATCCTTCGTATATTTAGCTTTTATTCCCTAAATATTAGTGGACGAGGTAGGACTCACCTCAACATTAGTCTTCTCCACAAAAGGCACGTCATCTCGACAGCACAAATCGCTGAAAAGAACTGGAAATGATGAAACGACCCCAAAAATGCCCGAAAATGTGCTTCGGAAACACCTATAAATTGTAATTTCCATATATCTCAAAATCCGTGCATCATTTCGGAAATTCGACTTCGTATTCTTATTCAGGGGGTCAAATTGAGTGGGAAATGAGTCTAACCCAAATTTTAGAGCAACCGTATCAAAATCCAAAATTTTCAAGTGAAGCCTTTTTCGAGGGTCTACTTTGGAGGGTCATATCTCCTAGCACACAAATTATTTGGTGGCCAATAATATATCCATGGAAAGCCCTTTGAGTTAGCTACCTAACGCACTTCGTTTCACCTCATTCGGAGTTCGGACGAAGAAGTTATGCCCATTTTCGTAAAGTCTGTCCGGCAGAAAAGGCAATTTCCAGTAGCCGATTTACTGTTCATTTACTGTTCACCCGCCCCCTTTTTTTTTTTCTAAGTGTTGGACGAATTTTTTCCAAAGGGTATATATTATTTCCTAGATACCATTAATTTATTCCCATCCCTAAAAACATTTCCCTCTCTCAAAAACTCTCTCAAAACCCCAAGGAAGCTCAAGGTGAAAGATGGAGCTAGGGTGGATGGTGGCTATTGATTTCTTCACCAATTTCGTTTGGTTCTTGAAGATAAAGGTATGGGGATCCTTTATCCTTGATTATTCTTTCTTTCAAGGAGCCCAATCAAAAGGTTTTCAAGGTTTTTCAAATACACAAAAATCCTATTTCGAATTCTAAGCATGGGTTCTTGCATTAAATAATTTCAAATGATGTTTCATGTGGTTATTAATGATTATTTATGGTTTTAAGAAAGAAATATTTGTGAACCCATGTCTTCTCAAATTCTTTAAATTTAGCCTAAAGTGAGTTTAATGATTTTGAGTAATTGATGTAGGATTATTGAGTGGTTGATGTGGGTTGTTCTTATATGATCTTAGCTATGTTGAGTTGCTAGAAATTGTTATTGAATGGTATAATGTGAGGTAGTAGCCTTGAATGGTCATAAATTGGGATTTAGACTTTATGTTGGTTATTGGATATTGTTTAGCTTAGCTTGTATAGTTGATTGTTGTTATTATCATTGTTATTGTATTGTTAAATTGTTGGAAGATGAGGATGATGAAGATAGTCATGGAAAGAGGGTAAGTTGATCAAACTTGATAAATATTGTATAATTGGCATGGAATTGAGTATTGTGGCTTATGGCCTTTGAAAAGGATGGTGAGATGGCTTGATCTCTTAGTATTAATAATATTGTTATTAATTGGCTTGATCCACCTTTGGTGGAGGTGGTTATTTGTTGTATTGTTGTGAATTGAGGCCATGAAGGGCATTAGGTGAATGTTATTATATTGTTGTATTATTATACACATATGAGGCTAGATGTAAAGTCCTATATGAAGCTATATGTGAAGGTATGATGTGAATGAGTTTATGTGATCTTGTGATGATCCTATTATGGTCTATTTTGCATATTATCATGAAATGGAATTATTATGTGATGTTTATGGTTTTCATGCTTCCATGATCAAATTATGAAGGTTGATATATATATGTATGTTGTTGGTGGGCTGATTTATATGTATTTCGAAATTGGTTGGACTTAGTACTCTTGAAGTACATGATTTCATTTACATGAACAATAGCCCATCATGTGTTTGATAAAATGCCCATTTATAGAATCCTTAGGAAATGGAAGGTCCAATGTACGTCCTATGAATCGAATAGCTATATAATTATTGAAATGATGATGAAATGGACACATGTATATGATTTTCTCTATATAAGTGTTGTGAGTCGACCAAGCCTAGTACGGGGGGTAGTAGGCCCGTATAACCGTATCGAGGGGTTGGTACCTTGGTTGCCTAGTACGGGGTAGTAGGGTTGGTACCTTGGTTGCCTAGTACGGGGGTAGTAGGCCCGTATAACCGTATCGAGGGGTTGGTACCTTGGTTGCCTAGTACGGGGGTAGTAGGCCCGTATAACCATATCGAGGGGTTGGTACCTTGGTTGCCTAGTACGGGGGTAGTAGGCCCGTATAACCATATCGAGGGGTTTGTACCTTGGTCCCTAGCTCGGGGGTGGTAGGCCGGGTAACCACATTGAGGGGTTTGTACCTCATTCGCCTCTCCAAGGGGGTGGTAGGCCTTGGAAATACTATATTGATGGTCACTCACCACACATGTACTATGCCCCACTAAATATGATTTATTTTATGTAAGCATCATTATACATATCCTCTCATTAATATGCTATCTATCGGGTATGATTATGCACTTTGCCTATAAAGTCCTTATCTAAGGTAATCTTGGGGAACACTTAAGTGTGCTTGAAGAGGATTGTGTGGGCGGTCACTTCTTGTCTCACTCAAGTGTGTCTTAAGGTTATATTAGGTAGAGGTCCTATGGTAATGAAATGACATGTGTCCTTCTAAAGTTAAGCATGAGTTGTATATGGATTTATATTAAGTATATGTATGGTTGGCTATGGTCTAATATGTTAATGTTGACTTGTATTATGTCTCTTATACTTGCAAAGGAAAGGTTTTATCAAAGGACATGAAAGCATACCTTTCTTGTAAATGTCCGTTGTGCATATTTTCTTGCATGGTCTCCATACTTAGTACTTAATTGTGCTAACCCCTTTCTTTTGCTTTTTGACTAAAGTGTAGGGATTTGGAGATGGTGATATGTCATGACTACTTGATAGGTTTTTAAGAGTTGAAGATGAAGACTTGGTGAGTCCTCATAGATTCGAGGGCAATAACCAACATGTTCTTTTTATGTCTCTCTAGTATTTGCTTAAGTTTTGAGTGGGCTTAGTCCCAATGTTATATTCAGGTATTAGATGGTTTTGAGACATATTGTATAAAGTCTAGAAAGTCTTCCGCTTGCTATTTATTGAAAGTATCTTCGTGAGTGAAGAAAGTTTTTAATTCCTTATGGTTTTGGTGTCTATGCAATGAATGAATGCTAAGAGGCTTGTATTAGACCTCTTCGAGGTCGAGTACGCCGGTTACGACTAGGGGGTGCTCCGGGTCGTGACAAACTTGGTATCGAGCATAAGTTTCCGGGATGGTCTTAGGTTGTCTCAAAACCACATCTAGTAGAGTCTTGTTCATAATGTGAAGCGCGCCACATTATGAATAGGGAGAACTATTGGGTGCTAAGAAAGTTTCACTTCTTCATTCTTTTAGTCGTGCCATGGAGTTTCTCTCTATAATGTCTTCCTTTTTTTTTTTCATATGTGATGGTCATTTGGGTGTAACCTTTGAGGAACTTTTAATGTTGCAAGGATTGAGGGAGAGAATGTTAGTTGTGATGCCAACTATGACTTGGTGACTTAGTAGGTGTGAGGTGAAAGATTGTGGTGATGACTTTAGTATGAATGGGATTCCTTTGGTTATGCGTGTTGTTGGTAGTATCCGGCTTAGTCATGAGGAAGTTTTGTGATGTGTTGAAGGAATTTGTGAAATGTGTGGTGATTTAGAAATGCTAGGTGTAATGAGTATAAAAGCCTAGTGTTGTTTTGATCCGACCTTAGGATGGAAGGAGGTGAATTTGAAAGAACTAGTAAGAGTTTCTCCTAAGTGGGGGAAATATGTGGTTAGATGATAAGGTCTTCAAGTGTGGTTGATGTTTATGAGTTAGGCTTGAAGGATGTTTTCATTACAAGAGGTTTAGTGAATTAAAGAGTTGGGTAAGAATGGTTTTGGTAAGATTGATGGTATTTTCATTGAGATTTTTATGAGATGTTAAGGTTGACCTTAGTTGGGTTTACCCTTAAGTGGGGGATGGTACGATGAGTAGTGAAGTTGTAGAGAAGTGTTGATATCCTTACCTACTTCTATATGTGCTTACTCAAGCCTAAAACAAAGAGTTCCTAGAAGCTTGGTTCATGTTTTAGAGTCTTATGTGAAAAGGAGATGTTCCATGGTCTCCTTATGTCATGCATGTTTTAAATGAATTCTTGTTAAATGAGAAAATGAGTTTTCATGTTTCATGCCCCTCATGTTGATAGGCAATTAGAGTAAGTAACCTATGTGATTCATGAGGTGAATGGTTTAAATGTGCTTTTAAGAAGTAATTGCATAATTGGCCGAAGATCATATGATAAGCATGATTTGAGTTGGAGGAGGAAATTCCTCCAATGAAACGGAATATGTCTAAGTTGCATGCATATTGAGTTCGTAGAAGTAGTCCTATTCTCTCATGTAGTATGATGTGTGTTTTAAATGGAGATTTTTTTCTCCTAAGTTGTGCATTGTGTGTAATATGGCATACTTGACTTGATGATGTGAATTAAATGAACATGCTTGAATGTGTTCTTATGAAATGGAATGTTAGCTCCTTATGTGGTGGAAACTTTCCTAAAAGTAGAGGAGGTAGTTCCTCCCATGTTTATGTGAATTAATGAGGTTTGCGCATTTCCATAAAAACTTGTGTTTTTGAAGAAAGATGAGTTGTATGAGTTGTTTCCCTCATGTTGTAGTGCATTGGTTATAAGTGATCAATTGTACTTCATGAAAATAAGGTATGAGCATGTCTTAGTAAGGAGTTGAGAAGTTCCTCCTTGAAAGAGTGCTATTGAACATGGAAACTTGCATATGTGCTTAATGATGTATGGACTATGTAATGACTAGGAGAAGGTAGTTCCTCCTATGAACATGAGAAATGTTGATGTTGGTGTGTTATGATTAGGAGAAGGTAGTTTATCCTTGAACATCACTAAACATGATAATGTCATTGCATGCATTCATGTTTAAGTTGACAATTGGTTCATTGTGGTTTTACAATTATGTTGAGGTTTTTGAAATGAGGTGTAAGTGCATTGTTGCATCCCTATGTGGGCTGAATTTGCCATGTTTGTGTCTCTCATGTATGTTTCTTTAACATTCGGGGACGAATGTTCCCAAGGGGGAGATATTGAAACGACCCCAAAAATGCCCGAAAATGTGCTTCGGAAACACCTATAAATTGTAATTTCCATATATCTCAAAATCCGTGCATCATTTCGGAAATTCGACTTCGTATTCTTATTCAGGGGTCAAATTGAGTGGGAAATGAGTCTAACCCAAATTTTAGAGCAACCGTATCAAAATCCAAAATTTTCAAGTGAAGCCTTTTTCGAGGGTCTACTTTGGAGGGTCATATCTCCTAGCACACAAATTATTTGGTGGCCAATAATATATCCATGGAAAGCCCTTTGAGTTAGCTACCTAACGCACTTCGTTTCACCTCATTCGGAGTTCGGACGAAGAAGTTATGCCCATTTTCGTAAAGTCTGTCCGGCAGAAAAGGCAATTTCCAGTAGCCGATTTCTTGTTCATTTCTTGTTCACCCGCCCCTTTTTTTTTTTCTAAGTGTTGGACGAATTTTTTTCCAAAGGGTATATATTATTTCCTAGATACCATTAATTCATTCCCATCCCTAAAAACATTTCCCTCTCTCAAAAACTCTCTCAAAACCCCAAGGAAGCTCAAGGTGAAAGATGGAGCTAGGGTGGATGGTGGCTATTGATTTCTTCACCAATTTCGTTTGGTTCTTGAAGATAAAGGTATGGGGATCCTTTATCCTTGATTATTCTTTCTTTCAAGGAGCCCAATCAAAAAGGTTTTCAAGGTTTTCAAATACACAAAAATCCTATTTCGAATTCTAAGCATGGGTTCTTGCATTAAATAATTTCAAATGATGTTTCATGTGGTTATTAATGATTATTTATGGTTTTAAGAAAGAAATATTTGTGAACCCATGTCTTCTCAAATTCTTTAAATTTAGCCTAAAGTGAGTTTAATGATTTTGAGTAATTGATGTAGGATTATTGAGTGGTTGATGTGGGTTGTTCTTATATGATCTTAGCTATGTTGAGTTGCTAGAAATTGTTATTGAATGGTATAATGTGAGGTAGTAGCCTTGAATGGTCATAAATTGGGATTTAGACTTTATGTTGGTTATTGGATATTGTTTAGCTTAGCTTGTATAGTTGATTGTTGTTATTATCATTGTTATTGTATTGTTAAATTGTTGGAAGATGAGGATGATGAAGATAGCCATGGAAAGAGGGTAAGTTGATCAAACTTGATAAATATTGTATAATTGGCATGGAATTGAGTATTGTGGCTTATGGCCTTTGAAAAGGATGGTGAGATGGCTTGATCTCTTAGTATTAATAATATTGTTATTAATTGGCTTGATCCACCTTTGGTGGAGGTGGTTATTTGTTGTATTGTTGTGAATTGAGGCCATGAAGGGCATTAGGTGAATGTTATTATATTGTTGTATTATTATACACATATGAGGCTAGATGTAAAGTCCTATATGAAGCTATATGTGAAGGTATGATGTGAATGAGTTTATGTGATCTTGTGATGATCCTATTATGGTCTATTTTGCATATTATCATGAAATGGAATTATTATGTGATGTTTATGGTTTTCATGCTTCCATGATCAAATTATGAAGGTTGATATATATATGTATGTTGTTGGTGGGCTGATTTATATGTATTTCGAAATTGGTTGGACTTAGTACTCTTGAAGTACATGATTTCATTTACATGAACAATAGCCCATCATGTGTTTGATAAAATGCCCATTTATAGAATCCTTAGGAAATGGAAGGTCCAATGTACGTCCTATGAATCGAATAGCTATATAATTATTGAAATGATGATGAAATGGACACATGTATATGATTTTCTCTATATAAGTGTTGTGAGTCGACCAAGCCTAGTACGGGGTAGTAGGCCCGTATAACCGTATCGAGGGGTTGTTTCCTTGGTTGCCTTGTACGGGGGTAGTAGGCCCGTATAACCGTATCGAGGGGTTGGTACCTTGGTTGCCTAGTACGGGGGGTAGTAGGCCCGTATAACCATATCGAGGGGTTGGTACCTTGGTTGCCTAGTACGGGGGGTAGTAGGCCCGTATAACCATATCGAGGGGTTGGTACCTTGGTTGCCTAGTACGGGGGGGTAGTAGGCCCGTATAACCATATCGAGGGGTTTGTACCTTGGTCCCTAGCTCGGGGTGGTAGGGCCGGGTCACCACAATGGGGGGTTTGTACCTCATTCGCCTCTCCAAGGGGTGGTAGGCCTTGGAAATACTATATTGATGGTCACTCACCACACATGTACTATGCCCCACTAAATATGATTTATTTTATGTAAGCATCATTATACATATCCTCTCATTAATATGCTATCTATCGGGTATGATTATGCACTTTGCCTATAAAGTCCTTATCTAAGGTAATCTTGGGGAACACTTAAGTGTGCTTGAAGAGGATTGTGTGGGCGGTCACTTCTTGTCTCACTCAAGTGTGTCTTAAGGTTATATTAGGTAGAGGTCCTATGGTAATGAAATGACATGTGTCCTTCTAAAGTTAAGCATGAGTTGTATATGGATTTATATTAAGTATATGTATGGTTGGCTATGGTCTAATATGTTAATGTTGACTTGTATTATGTCTCTTATACTTGCAAAGGAAAGGTTTTATCAAAGGACGTGAAAGCATACCTTTCTTGTAAATGTCCGTTGTGCATATTTTCTTGCATGGTCTCCATACTTAGTACTTAATTGTGCTAACCCCTTTCTTTTGCTTTTTGACTAAAGTGTAGGGATTTGGAGATGGTGATATGTCATGACTACTTGATAGGTTTTTAAGAGTTGAAGATGAAGACTTGGTGAGTCCTCATAGATTCGAGGGCAATAACCAACATGTTCTTTTTATGTCTCTCTAGTATTTGCTTAAGTTTTGAGTGGGCTTAGTCCCAATGTTATATTCAGGTATTAGATGGTTTTGAGACATATTGTATAAAGTCTAGAAAGTCTTCCGCTTGCTATTTATTGAAAGTATCTTCGTGAGTGAAGAAAGTTTTTAATTCCTTATGGTTTTGGTGTCTATGCAATGAATGAATGCTAAGAGGCTTGTATTAGACCTCTTCGAGGTCGAGTACGCCGGTTACGACTAGGGGGTGCTCCCGGGTCGTGACAAATGACAATAAGGTTTGGTTTTGTTTCGCCCTCATCGCCATATCTTGTGAAATTATAACCTTGAGATTTAGCCGCTCCTAATCAATAATACACACCAGTAATGTATCCTTTGGATGCCAAATGATAGACTCACTTTGTGAAGGCATCAAGGTGTTGGAGATGAACCCAAACCAATATCAAGAAGCAACATTTAAGTCCTTCTCAATCACAACCCCCGCCTCTATCCATGAGGGAGTGACATCACTCAACAACGGGGCCAACTACCCCTTCAAATCTTCTAACGTCTTAGTTTTGACCCTATCAGACAAAAAATAGATACTGCGTAGTGTAGTCCAACACATCAATAATATCATTTTCACAACACATTACCTTTTTACCCCACACCTCTACGTAGTCTATCGGTGCCATCAACCCAGCTTTTTTCTTCCCTTTCGGGATCAACTTTGCATAGACCTCATAAAATTCTTAAACCCATGAAGGTACATATGGATTTTGAGGTTTTGTGAACTATTGGAATTTGTGGAAACGCAAGTCTCCTACACAACTGGATACCTGTCCACCATACCATCCGTAGACAACCACTTCTCTTCAAGAATTGTTCGCAAGCCTGCGGCCTTTAATCAATTCATGGACCAAGGAGGATGTGCTGGGACCGAAGGCACTTGAGGTGTCTATGCTACTGTAAGTGCTGGAAGTCGTGCCAATGGATCATGAACTACTTTAGAACGCAGTTCCTAACGCTTCTACTTTAGAAAGTCTCCCTCATTTGTCGGTGTGTGAATAGGAGTCCTCGACCCCGCAACTTCCTCACCCTCAAACCTAGAGGAGGTTAGATGGGTGGAGTTAATGCTCAAATTGTCTGATGAACTCGAACTCGAAGTGGGACTTGCTACCACCTGCTTTTTCCCTATCGCTTAACATTCTATAGAACAGGTTTAGGATGAGTAGCTCGGGGAGGTGCAACTCTGTTGTGATAACAACCCCTTTGGCCTTCTTTTAGAGTGCTGGACCTCGTACGGGAATCTTTGGTCTAGCCATTTATGTAGAACAACACAAATGAAACACATGAGGTCAAAAAAGGTTAGTGAAATAGAATTTTCAAAAAGTTGCAGGAAAACTTACCGACCAGTTCAGCGAGAAAAAGGGGACTTATCGAATGTTACAGAAACATTCAACACAAAAGGGAGAGACTAAACCAGCATACCACATCCTCCTAATACATATAGTAACCCTAATAAAACTTGCTCATACAAATTACAACATACATAAATACAGGAATTGGGTTCATTCTGATATCTATATCTTGCTTCATTTGGACCTGTTTCATTCCATTACTCAACAATATTGAGTTCTCTTCACATTATAGAGACATTCAAATATCTAATTATACAACAAAAGACTTATACAAAACTAAGTTTTTAACACGATTATAAATCTAGTAACAAGATAGTATTACAATTCTGGTACTGAATACAACAGACACAATGGAGAAAACAAAACAGCTTATTGTTCAACTTGGCAAGCAAGAAAGATTAGCAATGTATCAAAATAAACATCAAAAACAAATATGTCATGGCTTCATCACTTCAATCCATGTAGTCAGCAAGAAGAGATCAATGAATGTTCAATATTAGCACTTCCTGAAATTCAATAATAGAAAACAAGTTATGGTTGCATCTGACAAAATTTGAACACATGACAAAATCTGACAAATCTGGTTCATCGACCACAATCTCCTTCAATTTCTCAAAGAAGAATGTCCAAGATGCATCATTCTCTTTGTCCACGACAGAAAAGGCAATCAGATAAACATGATTCTCCATATCTTGTGCAACAACACACCCTTGTATTTACCATGTAAATGAGTGCCATCAACCGCAATTACCTTTCTCATGTGGGCAAATCCCTTAATGCAAGCACCAACGGCCAAGAAATAATACATGAACCTATGACTATCCTCGTTTACCATGAGACAATAACTAGAACCAACATAAAGTGTCTCGAACATGTAAGAAAAAGTCGGTAAGAATGAATATCCATTCTCCGCTGTCCCTCGGACCATTTCCTTAGCAACCACACCACCCTTCCAACATTTCCAATAGCCTGGACTACATTGAAAAGAATTAAACATAGCTCTTTGAATCTCTTTAACATTTGGACCCTGCCATCACAATACATATTTACACAAAGTGAAGCAATCACTTTGATTGAAATTTTTCTATGGCTACTGTTGGCATGTTCAACGCCGCAACTATGTTCGCCAATGTACTTATAGCTACGAAATATATCCGAACACTCATATTTCCTCGCTTGCAACATCCATGCACAATTACGAGATACACATTTCACCTTTAAGTATTTAATACTACTTTTCACAGTAGCAAAATTAAAAGACTTTTTTGCCGCCACTTCGGCTAATAACAATTGCAACTCGTTCTTATTACTAAAAGTTTGTTTTATAAATAAATTAGTTCCATCGGAGAAGGAATGGTCAGATTATGATCCCAATTCCTTTTGTACCTACATTTCTTCACAACATTCAGGTTCGGGATCTTCCGCATCTACTGGCTGATTTTCCACATTAGTTGGATCATCATGTATATTCATTGAATGATCACCCAAACTCTCATTTGAATTATCACCCAAGCTCTCCTTTGAATGATAATCCAATATTTCATTTCCAATCAAATCATTATCGTCGTTAAATAAATTCGTTGGTTCAATTGGAGACCTCACATTAACGTTTATCCTCAATGTAGGCCTAGAGCCATCAATACCAATATCTAACATGAACAAGCTCATGTTCCTATCATTTTTTATGAATGTGGGATGTATTTTTCTCCTCACATTCATTTGATAGCTAATCACCAAGTCATTTGGCTCGCAAGTTAACTCACCGACCTTAATTACGGTTGCAATCATATCATCATATGAACCATTGCGACGCAACGCAATGGGCACTATCATCTTACAAAAAGATTTCCAATTCCAGCTTTTGAGAGTCTCTTCCCATACTCCTATATAATCGCCACCAGCAACAACAAATTCAGTTACAACCATTATAAACATATATACTAGATTAAAGCATTAATGATCGATGAAATCTGACATCCATAAAGAAACACGACTGAATGAGATCGTGGTTCAAAATGCAGCTCCTGCAATGGCGAAACAGATTTTTAATGCTTTAAACTACTAAAATGTGTCTATAATGAGTTATCAAGTGTTTATTATGGAAGATTTCTCAAATTTCTAAAATGACGGAAAAAATATTTTGAAGCTTGGTTTTTGAAAGAAAATGGAGTAAACATGACTATGGAATATGAGATGATGATGATTTTACCTTTAAAATGGATATTTTGGCGGGAAAACTCGTCGGAATCGTCAGTTTTGACAACAGCAAAACGAGCTACTCTTCTTTCCCGTTTGTTAGGCTTTTTTCTTTTTTTTCTAATATAATTTGTAACAAATAAAAATAGATATATATTATATCAAAATAGTTGGAAAAGAAGGGGGACCAAAGTGGAGATATGAAAACTTAGTGAGGTCTTTTGTAAGAGCCAATTAGGGCATGTGGATGATGTCATTAATAGTGGGTATACCACAAATTATTCAAGACTTTTATCTTAATGTTCAATTAAATTTGGAGAGTGGCTATTTTGTCAACTCTCCCATGTATCCCTTACATGATTGCACTGTAATACCCTATGATTAAACCTTATTATTAAATTAGGGTAATTTAGTCATTAGCTTTAGTGAAAAACAAAAGGAAGGGGAATGGGATTTAGCCCCATCTCCCTTGCAAATATTTTTTTTTTTAAAAAGGGGACTTCATGACTGCTAAACCTGTGCAGCATCCCCCTACAATTTACGCAACAGTAAGTAAAAGAAACATTGAGCTATTCTTGTTCTCCAGTGAATGAATGAAGATAAAAAAGAAAATGTATTCCTTGCTTCTCTGTCTATGATGGAGCATGAAGATAGTCATCACAAAAAAGAAAAAGAAGAACTGGAACCTGTGCAGTTATAAATATGGATTTCAAGGTATTTTATTTCAGTTCAGTGACATGCCAATATATGTATTATCACGGGTTGGGTTAATGTGACATTGATAATTCGAATATGAATTTCAACTAATTTTGATATGAGAATACCCATGGACAAAGGAAGATTTTTATTCTAATAACCCTAAGATACTCCTATTAGCACCAGTGAGTTACATTGTGATTGCTTAATAGTGAATTAGTTAGAGAAATTTTCAACCAGAAATATAAAATTATGCCTTTTTGTTGCTGGAAATTGAACGATTGACAGACTAGTGAATAAATATGAGTTGACGAATGAGGGTGAACCGTAATCGTGGGGATTGGGTGTTGTAAATTAGTTCATGAAATAGCTCTATCAAGGAGATTTAACACGAGATTTATATGATATGAATATAGGTTGATCGAATGAAAGTTGTACAGATTACTTGAAGTGACAAGTTTGGTATTTCAACACGAGTACTGCGAGTAGTAATCTTACCACAATTTGTATTTCACAAATTTCATAATTTTTACATGGTTTATAAAGTAAATGTGTTACCGACTGTTTTGAACTTGCATATGGGACAAGTCTTTTACTTGATATGATTTCGAAAAGATTATTTGAGATGATCTCATGCTTACAAGATATGATTACTATTGAAAGGGTTTTACACTTATTTGAGAAATAGTATTTTGACAGGTGATTGTTAAACTTTGAAAGGATATGATTTGATAAGATTTAAATGCTTTGTTCGATTTTGAAATGCTTCTACTGATTACATGAATAATATAAATTGGAGTAGACCTTGATGAACCCCATAGCTAATGGCGAGTTCGTTAGACCTGGTGCACCTTGTAGTTACTGATTACTGATAAAGCCCTTGCTAGTGGGAAGGTAGAACTAGTATATTGTTATTGATATCCCTCGAGTAGGGATCTACTGATATGAATATTTAACAACTTTCTGAGGAGTTCACTATTATTGGTTACTTCTTAAAGGAAAGGCCACACTGATTACATGATTCATCATTAGAAACCTCCCACATATAAGATTTGATACGAAAATGTTTTTTTCTGAGTTTACTATTAAGTATTTACATTGATTTTGCTTATGTGAGGCACATAAGATTGAATATTGTTACCGTTTCTGAAAAGGAAGTGATTTTATCATTTTGACTATCATACTAGCATGTTTTCTGACTTGTCCCTCGTTAAAAATGGTTGTGGTTAAGTGTTATTACTTACTGAGCTAGTGTCTCACTCCTCGCTAATGTTTTTACAGAGAAGGCAGGTGACATTGGTGAGGACTTCTTTATCTAGAGCTTACGAGTTGATAATTTCTGGTGAGCCCAGCACTTGTTCGCATGGACAACATTCTTATTAGTTGCTATAGACATTTCTTGAAATTCTTAGAGTCGCTCTATAGTCATTCCTTTTATTAGAAGTTATGAGTATTCTTTTGTATTGTAAAATTGTGTCTAGTATGAGACTTCTTATGTTTTGAAGTTGGAATTAGTATTTTTACTCTACGAATAGTCTATTGATGAATAAGGTGGATTATATTAGTGATGAGATTGGTTGACTACGTTATTGATTTCTGATACAAGTAATTTCAGGATAGGCCCAAAAATAGAGAAAATTCTGCCCAATTTTTTGCAGATTTCTGGTTAAGGCTTGCTTTGGGATTCTTCCCCTTAGCGTCGATCACTGTTCTAAATTGGGTCGTGACAAAGTTGGTATCAGAGCCCTTGGTTATTCTTGTGACTTATGGAGCACATGTTAGTAGTAGAATCTCAATTACGGTTATGTTGCCAGGCATTTCTATAATCGTGATTCTGCGAGGACGTGATAGGATGTGTCTGTCTTTTTTTTCTTACTCCGCCTTGTGTGTGAGACTAATAGGGTCAACCAGATGAATCTAATATTGTTTATCTTTCTATCACATATCTTGAACCTAGTCACCCAATAACAAAAATAGTTCCAAGGTTTGGAGTAATCAATGGTCACCGTGTAAATATTTGTCTCTTCCAATTAAGGGGAGCTTATTGGAGGGATTTTTGTGCACATATGTGAAATGTAATATATCTCTTTTTGGAAAGAGCACTACTCTGTCACTTAAGCAATATGAGAGAGTGTTATTGTTAACACACGTTTGTTGCTGCAATGAGTTAGAGATATTAATGGACATAACGAATGGAGTCAGGCAGCTAATAGGTCCCAAGACCATCTTCAAGTAGCTACAGTGATTCATACTTCTTTTTTTAAAAGTATGCTTAGGAGTTTCTAAAGATGAAACCTCCAAGATTCGTAGGTTCTAACAACTCAGATCCTAGAGAATTTTTGGTATAGATTCATGGGTAAATTACTTAAGGCCTTACGAGCTCTACCATGTTCCAACAAGAGTACTGCAACTCTGGCAACATTCAGATGGTGAACATCACAAGATACATGGTATAATATGGTACTGTTCAAAATACCCATAGGGGAACACCGACTTGAAGCGATTTACTAAGTTATTTATGGATGGTTTCTTTCTTGACAGTTGAAAATGTGTAACTTGTTAAGGATTTTAAGAAGTTTGTTCCAAATAATGTGTTGAACTGGTATATGACTCTAGATTTTTCGATTAACTAGATGTAATCCCTACTTATTACCTAATGAAGTATTTATGATTTGGAGGTTTTTTGGAAGGTTGATTAGTCCCTTAAACAACCCTACATATGAAGACGTTAACCTATTTTGAGATAATTGACTTTATTAAAAAGATTGGAAACATGTAATGTGATGAGTGGGCAATCAAGCATTCATTCAAGAAGACCAAAACCAAGAAATCCCTTTATGGGAATTGTAGTAAAGAGTTGGAAATTGTGAATGCTCAGGACATTGGAAAATACTTTTATTGGTTTCTACTCTTGTGGGGCATTTTTCTTTTGATTGACATGTATACAATGCTGGTCAAGATAGAATTTAGAGAAAGGATTACATAACTAACCAGATCATAGGTATATGGTTTAATTGATATGTCATTGTGGGTGAATGGGTTATTTTCCTATCAGAATACTCTCAAATGTCATGAGAAGATAGTTTAGTTGAGAATCAATGAAACTATTGTATTCAAAAGAAGAAGAGAATGGGAGTTACAAAAATAGGAAATGTTTTATCTTTTATTGTTGTGACTTAGTAGCCAGTGAAGAAAAATTCATATGCTTCCTATCTATGGTAAAAGAAATGGTATGTGGTAAGGCATGGAATAGACCATACACCTAGTTGGAAACGTGCTATTAGTGAGAGAATTAAATGATGTTTTTTCTATGGATTTGTTTCAATTACCTCCCATACGAGAAGTAGATTTTTGTAATGATTTGGCACCTGACACCTATGCCCATTTTGATACCTCCATATCATATGATATCAATGTAGTAAAGTGAGCTAAGAAAATAGTTGGTGGACCTACTGAAAAGTGCTTTATAGGACGCAATTGTACACAAATACTAGGTGAAAAAAAGGCTCAAGTACTTGGAAATATTATTGACTACTAATAGTTTAACTATGTAATCATATGCAATAAGGAACGACTGCCTCGTATGAATGACCTATTTGATATGTTTCATGGAGCCGTATAATTCTCAAATATTGATCTTTTGGTTGGTTCTCATAAGTCCAGAATTGGCGGAAATATTTTAAGATAGCTTTCAAAAACTCACCAGAGGCATTAAAAAGTTTTATGTGATATCTTTTGGACTGACATATGCTCCCGTTGCTATAAAGGCATTACTTGAAAGATATGCGCCGATGGTTAGTGATTGTACATGAGTGTATTTTCATGGCTGGAATGAACAAAAGGATCATCTCTGGATGGTATTTCAGACACAATAAGATTATCAACTTTATGTCAAATTTTCTAAGTGTACAGTGTATCAGGAAATTGAAATTATTATGTGTACGAAAAAGATAGAATCACTTGACAGTCTACTATAAATATTTGGTGGAGTAATTCTAAAGAATTGTTGTGTTACTGACCAAGTTATAAAAAGAAAAGAATCAATTTTAAGTAGATGACAGAATGTGAGTAGAGCTTTATAAGCTCAAGACATATTGACCACCATACCAGTGATAATGCTATTGTTAGCATCTGGAGCAATATTCATGGTGCTTTGAGGATGGAATTAGAATGTGTTCTTATATAAAATGGTTGTGTAATAGCTTATGTTTCGAGAAAGCTAAATTAGTAGGGAGCAGAACTATCCCGCTCATAATTTGAAGATATTCTCGATGATAATTGTTGTAGAGATTTAGATGTGCTATTTGTACAATGAAACCAACAAAATTTATGTAGGCCTACAAGAACTTGATATTTATGTTCAGAAGGAAAGATTTGATTCTTCAATCTACACGACCGGAGGAAACTACTCAATGACTGAAAAATTTACTATTCAGTGTCATCTGGAAAAGAGAAATGTTAAGACATATGCATTGAGAAGCAAATCTATGGGCTATTTGACATGCAACTCTTGCAAAATAGACATTTGACTTAAAATGTGTGCACACTCAAGGATCTAGGTACCAAATTAGCATGAGGAACTTTAAAACATTGTTGTCTTATGTTCAAGACAAGCATTTATTAATAGAACACATCGAGGCCACCAAATACAAGGATTAGAATTGTGTGAATATTAAAATAAGGTTATAGGGAGTAAAGACATGGATATGAGTATTGACAGTTATGTCACTTTTGGACCAAGTGTCTATTATGATAATCGTTATGAAAATCGAACGTAGATGATGTGAGAGAGGTTATTCTTCAAGAAGCTATAACTCTTAATACATTGTAGATCCTAGATCTACTAAGACACCTGAAGCAAGTGTAATGGTGGAAACTTATAAAGAATGGTATTGCTAACTTCATTTCTAGTGGCTAACTTGTGAACATCTTAAAGATGAGTATAAGCAACTAACATGACTACTACTACAATTTAAGATTCCAGAATGGAAATTGAAAGGAGTTATGACCGCGCTACCACGAATCCTTAGAGGTTATGACCCTATGTGGGTATTAGTAGTCCGACTTACAAAGCCATCACACTTCTTACTGTTCAAAAGCAGATAAAATGAAGAAATATCTGCAGAAAAATACTTCAACAAAATTGTTCGACTCCATGAGCCTAGTGTCCATCTTAGCTAACAGAGCATCACTGTTTACTTCACACTTTTGAGAAGCTTTCTAAGAAACATTGAGTACATGAATAGATCTTAGTATTGCATTTCATCCATAAAACAATCAGACAGTTTGAACATACTATACAAATCTTGGAGGATGTCGAGAGCTTCCATTCTTGATTTTGGGGGTAGTTGGGATACTTACATGCCTTAAGGTGAATTTGCCTACAACAACTTTCAGTCAAGCATTGAACTAGCTACATATGAAGCCTTGTATGATAGGGATTGTCGTTCTCCTTTATGGTGGTTGAAAATATGAGAGGCTAATATGTTGGGGACAATCATGGTACAAGAAACTATGGACAAGGTCTAGTTAATCATACAGAAGTTACACATGGTTCAAATAGATGCAAGTCTTTTATATATAAAAGGAAAGGTATTTAGAGTACATAGTTGGAGACCAAACCTTCCTAAGAGTCCCTCTAAGAAAAGCATGAATCGACAAAGGTAAATTGAGCTCCAGATTGTAAGATTATGTAATATTTCGTTTTGGCAAGTTGAGAGTAGGGACCTGCCATTTGGAAATTCCTTATAAGATATATTTTTCTCGTCTACTGTACCATATATGCTAAGAAAATGTCTATCAGACACTTGTTGTGTGCTTGAAGCACTAACTATCAACTGGATGAAAACTAACCATATGAAGAGGAACCTATGGCTATTGTTGACAAACAAGTAAGAAAGTTAAGGTCAAGAGAAATTATGTCCATGATAGTTTTATGGAGAAACCATACAATTGAAGAAGCTACTTGGGATTTGAAAAATGATATGTGAGTCAAGTATCTTTTCTTGTTTCAAGCTACAGGTTCACACTTACCTAAATTCGGGGACCGAATTTCTTAAGGTGGGTAGAGTGTAATACCCTATAATTAAATTAGGGGAATTTAGTCATTAGCTTTAGTGAAAAACAAAAGGAAGGGGAATGGGCTTTAGCCCCATCTCATGTGCAAATATATTTTAAAAAATGGGGCTTCATGACTGCTAAACTTGTGCAACATTCCCCCTACAATTTACGCAACAGTAAGTAAAAAAAAAAAAAACGTTGAGCTATTCTTGTTCTCCAGTGAATGAATGAAGAAAGAAAGAAAGTGTATTCCTTACTTCTCTATCTATAAAGGAGCATGAAGATAGTCATCACAGAAAAGAAAAAGAAGAACTGGAACCTGTGCAGTTATAAATATGGATTTCAAGGTATTTTATTTCAGTTCATTGACATGACTATATATGTATTATCACGGGTTGGGTTAAATTGACATTGATATTGATAATTTGAAAGACTCTTCACAGTAGCAAAATCAAACAACTTTTTTGCCGCTGCTTCTGCTAATAACAATTGCAACTCATTCTTGTTACTAAAAGTTTGGTTTATACATAAATTAGTTCCATCGGAGAAGGAATGGTTGGATTGTGATCCCAATTCCTTTTGTACCTACATTTCTTCAAAACATTCGGGTTCGGGATCTTCCACATCTACGGACTGATTTTCCACATTAGTTGGATCATCATGCATATTCATCGAATGATCACCCAAACTCTCATTTGAATTATCACCCAAGCTCTCCTTTGAATGATCATCCAATCTTTCATTTCCAATCGAATCATTGTCGTCATTAAATGAATTTGTTGGTTCAATTGGAGGCCTCACATTAACGTTTATCCTCAATGTAGGCCTAGAGCCATCAATACCAATATCTAACATGTACAAGCTCACGTGCCTATCATTTTTTATGAATGTGGGATGTATTTTTCCCCTCCCATTCATTTGATAGCTGATCACCAGCCATTTGGGTCGCAAGTTAACTCACCGGCCTCAATTACGCTTGCAATCATATCGTCATATGAACCATTACGACACAATGCAATTGGCACTGTCGTCTTATTAAAAGATTTCCAATTCCAGCTTTTGGGAGTCTCCTCCCATATAATCACCACCAGCAACAACAAATTCAATTACTGCCATTATAGACTACAAAGATATATACTAAATTACAGTATAAGTCGTTAACGATCAATGAAGTCTGACATCCGTACAGAAATGTGACTGAATGAGATCGTGGTTCAAAATGCAGGTCCTACAATGGTGAAATAGATTTTTAACGCTTTTAAACTACTAAAATGTATCTATAATGAGTTATCAAGTGTTTATTATGGAAGATTTCTCAAATTTCTAAAATGGCAAAAAAAATCATTTTGAAGCTTGGTTTTTGAAAGAAAATGGAGTAAACATTACTATGGAGTAGGAGATGATGATGATTTTACCTTGAAAAAGGATATTTTGGCCGAAAAACTCGCCGGAATCGTCAATTTTGAAAGCAGCAAAACGAGTTGCTCTTCTTTCATATTTTTTTGGATGTTTCCTTTTTTTCTAATATAATTTTTAACAAATGCAAATAGATATATTATTACAAACTAGTTGGAAAAGAAAGGGGGACCAAAGTGGAGATATGAAAACTTAGTGAGGTCTTTTGTATGTACCAATTAGAGCATGTGGATGATGTCATTAATAGTAGGTATACCACAAATTATTCAAGACTTTTGTCTTAATGTTCAATTAAGTTCGAAGAGTAGCTATTTTGCCAACTCTCCCATGTCTCCCTTGCGTGATTGCACTGTAATACCCTATGATTCTCCAGTGAATGAATGAAAAAAGAAAATAAAATGTATTCCTTTCTTCTCTATCTATGAAGGAGCATGAAGATAGTCATCAAAGAAAAGAAAAAGAAGAACTGGAACCTGTGTAGTTATAAATATGGATTTCAAGGTATTTTATTTCAGTTCATTTACATGCCTATATACGTATTATCACGGGTTGGGTTAATGTGACATTGATAATTCGAATATGAATTTCAACTAATTTCTATATGAGAATACCCATAGACAAAGGAAGATTTTTATTCTACTAACCCTGAGATACTACTAGTCGCACTAGTGAGTTACATTGTGATTGCTTAATAGTGAATTAGTTAGAGAAAGTTTCAAATAGAAATATAAAATTATGCCTCTTTGTTGCTGGAAATTGAACGGATGACAGCCTAGTGAACAAATATGAGTTGACGAATGAGGGTGAACTGTAACCGTGGGGATTGGGTGTTGTAAATTAGTTCATGAAATAGCTCTATCAAGGAGATTTAACACGAGATTTATATGATATGAATATAGGTTGATCGAATGAAAGTTGTACAGATTACTTGAAGTGACAAGTTTGGCATTTCAACACGAGTACTGCGAGTAGTAATCTTACCACAATTTGTATTTCACAAATTTCATGATTTTTACATGGTTTATAAAGTAAATATGTTACCGACTGTTTTGAACTTGCATGTGGGACAAGTCTTTTACTTGATATGATTTTGAAAAGATTATTTGAGATGATCTCATTCTTACAAGATATGATTACTGTTATTGAAAAGGTTTTACACTTATTTGAGAAATAGTATTTTGACAAATGATTGTTAAACTTTAAAAGGATATGATTTGATAAGATTTAAATGCTCTATTCGACTTTGAAATGCTTCTACTGATTACAAGAAAAATATAAATTGGAGTAGACTTTAATGAATCCCGTAGCTAACGGCGGGTTCGTTAGACCTGGTGCACCTTGTAGTTACTGATTACTGATAAAGCCCTTGCTAGTGGGAAGGTTGAACTAGTATACTGTTACTGATATCCCTCGAGTGGGGATCTACTGATATGAATATTTAACTCCTTTATGAGGAGTTCATTGTTATTGGTTACTTCTTAAAGAGAAGGCCACACTGATTACATGATTCATCATTGGAAACCTCCCAGCGATAAGATTTGATATGAAAATGTTTTTTTCTGAGTTTACTATTAAGTATTTACATTCATTTTGCTTATATGAGGCACATAAGATTGAATATTGTTACTATTTCTGAAAAGGAAGTGATTTTATCATTTTGACTATCATACTAGCATGTTTTCTGACTTGTCCCTCATTAAAAATGGTTGTGGTTAAGTGTTATTAATCACTAAGCTAGCATCTCACTCCTCACTAAGGTTTTTACACAGAAGGCAAGTGACATTGGTAAGGACTTCTTTATCTAGAGCTTACGAGTTAATAATTTCTGGTGATCCCGGCACTTGTTCGCGTGGACAACAGGCTTATTAGTTGTTATAGACATTTCTTGAAATTCTTAGAGTCACTCCATAGTCATTCCTTTTATTAGAAGTTATGAGTATTCTTTCATATTGTAAAATTGTGTCTAGTATGAGACTTCCTATGTTTCGAAGTTGGAATTAGGATTTTTACTATTCGAATAGTCTATTGATGAATAAGGTGGATTAGTAATGAGATTGGTTGATTGCGTTATTGATTTCTGATACAGGTGAATTCAAGATAGGCCCATAAATAGAGGAAACTCTGCCTGATTTTTTGTAGATTTCTGGTTAAGGCTTGCTTTGGGATTCTTCCTCTTAGCATCGATCACGGTTCTAAATTGGATCGTGACAAAGTTGGTATCAGAGCCCTAGGTTATTCTTGTGACTTATGGAGCACATGTTAGTAGTAGAATCTCAATTATGGTTATGTTGCCGGCCATTTCTATAATCGTGATTCTGCGAGGACGTGATAGGATGTGTCTGTCTTTTTTTCCTTACTCCACCTTGTGTGTGAGACTAATAGGGTCAACCAGATGAATCTAATATTGTTTAAGATGCATCCATCACATTCCAATTTAAATAAAATGAGGAATAGTCTCCTCACTCGCTTTGTCAAAAGAAACAGATAGTAATTACAGATGAAAATATGTACTTCCAAAACAATCGAAAGAATTGGTAGATTACACTTCAAATGATAGACACAATTGGTAGGCCTCCAAGAAAAGTTTTGATATGATGCAGAATCAGCGACAAGATGAGATGGTGCATCAAAAATGAATCAGGGGAAGATGTTTCAAATTTTCCATTCATAATTCTTTTTAACCATTAAAAGAATACTTAACTCAAACATAATTTTTAAACAGATAATACAAATCCCTTGATAAGTCAGTAAACAAAGAATTCAACTTCCAAATATCACAATATCGACCAAAAAAAATTTAGAAATCCCGCAAATCCTTGCATATCAAAAACTTAAGTGTCTTTGACATAAAAAAAAATACATGATAAGTAATTTGTTACATATTTTCGATATGTCGAGGCTTCATAGTTCAGATCCATGCACTCAATAGGTATGGATTAGTGTTCAACATTATTTTCCATGTCCTGAAATTCAATAGTACAAAACAAGTTATGATCGCACAAAATTTTCAAATGACTAGAAAAACATAGCTAGTCAACGTTCATTTACGTTTTGTCAACAAAAGTGTTATGTGGAAAGACTTATCCCAGAGTGGATTGATGAGAACATGCCTCAGAAATCATCATAGTTTTCTGAAATTCCAATGTGTTTAGGTAACAAGTGAACCTAGATGTGGCTAATCTTCCGAGAACACTGGTCAAGACAATATATTGGAAAACAATATACCGTCACCTAATAACTTTTTGTTTCATGAATTATGATATAATAACGATTGAGGATAAATTCTTACAAGCTATACATGCAACTATGATATATGAATTCGTATATATTCAATGTTTCGTCACCTTATCAGGAAAAAACATATCCTATATTTGACAAAAAAAAGTACAAAGGAGCATACTAGATAAAGCGAGCAGAAATCTTACAAGTTATCAGCTAAATGATTGTGTTTCATGGATATGACGTCCCTGGCCAGATATCATTAGGGAATTAACAAGGCTTTCTACATAGATTTCTTCACATAAATAACATTAGAAGTGTGATTTAGTTGTCTTGTTGAACCATCATATATCATGATGGTTGTGTGAAGAAGAAGCAAAATTTCACCGTGGCGAAAATGTATAGAGAATGTGAAAACAGGTGCAAAACACCGATGTGTCTTAATATTTTGAGGATATTTGATGGTGAACAATTTTGTCCAAGATATATTAACTCCAGAATGCTTCATAATCCATACATCAAAGGTAGCAGCACCTCGTTGACAAGTATAAAGCAGAGAAAGATCACCTCCCACAACTCTCGAATCGATATCAAAATTGCCTTTTCCACAAATGGGAAGCTCCAACCTTCCCCATGTCCCGTCTGCTAAATCAAAAGAAGTGATGTTGCACACCTTGTATTTATTAATACAAGTCAATGAAGTCCAATAAAGCTTCCCATTAACAAATCTACCATAATGATTTACTAGAAAGCACTGAAGTTGATCATGGAGTGTTGTCCAAGAATTAGTTCTCAAACTATATATGTTGACCACAGTTGTCATATTGGAACTACTAGAATGATTATAAGGATAATGGATAAATACAACTTTATAATCATCATGTGACTCATCATATCCAAAACCATATTTGATAGAACTAGAGCACATATTACTCGTAAACTTGGGTAATTCCTTTGACTTGGTAATAGTGGGTTTCCATATATATGCTTCTTTTTTGCCATGGACAACACAAATCAACCCATTTAAAGAGCCCACAATGTGAGTTGATAAAGTGGATCTTTCGATGGGGGAATTGATGTGAAATAGCTCATCAGTCCTCAGTGTGTTGTTGTTTGGTAAACAAGGGAGGGAGAGAACAAAACTTGAAATTTTCGTTGGTGTTTCGAAATATAAGTTTGTGATGGATGTATCATTTATCATCAACAGTTAACTTGATATGGTTCTTCACAAAAGTAGGGCTAGAGATTAGTTGAAGCCATGATTTAGAAACGCACATGAATTTCGACAGAGATTTAACAGGAAGCTTTAAGAGGGTCTCTGTTATGAGTTCATCAGGAGGAAGAAGAAGAGGGATTATGGAATCACTTGCCATAGCAGAAGGATCTCTACTTGTTCCCTAAGTGTATGTTTTTTGTGTTTGTGTTGATTGAGTAGCAGAAGGAGTTGTAGTTTGATTAAGTAGTAGAAGGAGTTGTAGTTTAATTGCAACACAGTTTTGAATTATAAATTTAATTTTGTTAATAGAAATCCTAATTTGGATAGATGTTGATATTCTAAGTATAAAGGGATTGGGAAGTATCGCCTAAATTATTTGCCTATTTATATCAACTCATATTAATTATTCATACAACTTTAAAGGATTTGTAAGTGTCGCTTGAAATTATTTTTCTCTGATCTCAGCTAATTATTCATTCTGTCTTTTGAAACATGTCGTTGTCATCGAGAAGTGGCACATTATTATGTGTGTTTCTATTGTTAAAATAGAATCATTTCGATTGTTGCCCCAATGGTGGTGGCACAAGCATCATCACCCAAAAATACCATCACCACCAACTCCATCTCCGATTGATAATGTGGCTTCACCAACACATATGGCTCCATCCCCAGTTGATGATGTGGTTTTGCCACCACACGCGACTCCAACCACTTATTGCATCAATGAGGACGGTTGTGATTTAGATTTGATCACTTCCATTTTCAAGCGTAGAATTTAATTATCCACTTAGTGCTGCCAAGGACTTTCAACAATTTTAGATGATTTCTTTTACAGGGAGTACACACACTCAAAGAGGGTACCATTTTCCTAGGCAAAGTGAGGAACTATTGCAATCGTCATCAAGCCTGAAGCAAGAGAATAGGATAATGCAACTTTTTTTCTCTCTTTTTTTGTCAGGTCATTTAGCTTACTTTATATAGGATTTCGTCCCTTAATAGATGTTAAAAAGGGGTTGTAGTTAATTACTTTCAATTAAAAAAATTAATTAGTTCAATTGAATCTTCATCTCTAATTTACCGTTTAATTACTACTCTCTCCGTGCATATTTATTTGTCGACTCCTAACAAATCATTTACTATATCACTCCTAGACTATTGATTGATTCTGAAATTAAGAGTTATAGAGTATTCTCAATACAATCCAAAGAACACCGGACACAATCCAATATTAGCTATAGAATTGAGTAAGAAAACAGCGAGACATGGACAATGAGGTTGGTTGTATGTCCGACAAAAAAAAGATATTATTGAAGCTTTTAATGATACTACCCTATGCTATTCATCAGAGAAGTCAATGTACACAGTTCTATAATCAATTAAGCTATTTTAACCGATCCCAATAGCTGAAATTGGCTAATAAATAGCTTTCCTAACTCTTCCATATTTGGTTTTCCCTTTATGAATTTCCCGACTATGGTAAGTTTACTGGAAAGATTAAAGAAAGTAATAATTAGATCAACAGTAGTAGAAGTTGTTGTAGATCAATAATTAGATCTGAAGCATTTTCATAATTGCTAAGTTTTACTAGAACGACAAATAATAATCTTTCACCCTGAAAAACAGGGGAACCATCCACAACGTTTCCTCTAACATTCTCGGTGTACAAGGCGGAATCAAGATGCAACTACAATTCTAATACTAAATGCAGCAGACAAAATGGAGCAAGAGAACAGATCATGACAAGGCTTCATCATTTCAATCCATGCACTCAGCAGCAAGTACGGAATCAACTTCCACTTCCTGAAATTCAATAGTCCAAAACAAGTTAAGGTTGCATCTCCCAAAATTTTCATCAAAAAAAGTGTATAGTATGTTAGGATGTAAGCTTCCACTATCAGTCAATGGACCAGGTCCCTTGACACAGCAAGAACAACAATAATAAGTAAAAGCAATAAAGTAAACAACACAAGAAGTTTATGCGGAAACCCTTTTGCTCAAGGGCGATGAAACCACGACCCGTACTCACAGGATTTCAATTCAAACTCCATTTATCTTTACAACAATTCATATTACAGACTCTTGTAACCTAGGAATTTAACTCTAAATCCTTTCCCCCTCTAAGCAACAACTATGTTTCCCACTGAATCAACTAACTCTAATTGATTCAGACTTCTTTTCAAAATAAGCAACAACTTTGTTGCCCACTAACCCAACTAACTCTAGTTGACTTAGACTTCATCCACTAGCCATAGCTAACTCTAGCAATGACTGAAGATTAACACTTAAATGAAACACTAATCTAGTTCCTTTATAGCTTAGGAATAAATCTACAAAGATAAGCACTGAAGTATAAACCCTAAGACAACTAAAGATACTAACAGCTCTATCAGGTCCTTGTTGTTCTTGAGGAAAATACTTCTGGAAATGATGGTTTTTGTTGTGTTCTTGAACTTTTCCAGAATGCAAAAACTGAGGTTGTGTCTATTGAGAAGAACCTTTTATATGATAGACACAACCTTAGAAGCCACGCTATTGGCCAACGGCCCTGCCATGTTGTTCGAGAGACGCACACCTTCTCCTGTAAATCCCTATAGGTGACAGAGATTGCAGTGTACTTTTTCTAGCTGTCTTTCTCACATAGGAACATCGTTTCTTTATGGGATCAGGTCCCCTTATTAGATCCCGTTGTTTGTCAAATCATCAAAACTAAAAATAACATAGTACTACAAAAATAGTCACCTAGTATAAGCAATATCAACAACATAGATGTGAGTGAATCATCATTTATCAATGTAAAATGATGTCAGTAATGAAACTGTAAGCAACATTATATTGAAACTTTAACTCAACACTGTTAACACCAAATTAGACCAACTGTCTATAAAAAAGAATAGAACTCTTCAAGAACAGAAAAAAAAATAGCAACAGAACTTTTCATACTTCAAGATTGACACCTCACACCACATTCTTTGGGAAGGAGAGAGGAAATTACAAATTACCAACAATGTAGCCGTTAAACTAAAACTATGGGAGATCAAGGTTCAAATCTAATCCTTGTCGAGCAGAGTAAAACAAGTGCATAATCCCAACAGCTTACGAAAAATAATTTCAAGCACAATTCCCAACAATTCTATTCTACCCACAATGAATCTCTAAGCCGGGGTACTCAAACTTACCCTCAATTGATTTAAATTCAACCAAACAACAATTTGGCCCTTAAGAACGACGTCACCCAATTCATCATTGGGAAAATTCAATTTGTTTGATAGAATTTGGGTTACTCAAACTTCACCCACACAAAACCCAACATGAAACATACACCATTTATACAATTCAAATATGAAATTCAACCAATTTAGGCTAAACAAAATAGCTAACATGCTTGATTCGAACTCAAATTTCAACGAGTGAAATAGGCACACAATCAAGGTAGACCATAGATCCATTAACTACTCATTATCATGGTCAGTATAAATCATGAAATTAAAGCTAATTTGAGAAACCAACCTCAGGTGCGGACAAGTAAACACTTAGGAAAAGAGGGGAGGATGGGCAGCACTTCAGATTCCAATCACACAAGGACACCCACACAATTTAAACTAATATAATCTGGAGTTTAATTGAAAGAGTGCAAGAGTCAAAAAAATTCAAAATAAAGAGAGGATTTGAATTTAAAACGGTTGAAAGGCCCTTGACCCTTCAGTTCGTGCCTTGATCGGCGAGACCTACTAATGTCGTTGATCCACTCGATGAGTCGCCGAGTGGATCTTAGCCTGTCGAATTTATTAGAACAGTAGCCCTTTAGTTGGTTCAAAAGGCGAGTTGGATCAGGCTCACCAAGTGAGCTATGAGCTCGCCCAATTTCCTTTTTCTCCAAAATTCGAATTTCAACCTGCACATCCAACAAACGTTATTCAACAATAAGAAGTAAAAGTTAGGTTGCACCTCCCCGGCAGCGGCGCCATTTTGTTTAACGTTCAACTACACTTCTTCTGATTCAAAGTGTAGGCGGTTGCTAACAAGTATAAACCCAACGATGAGTTTGGGTCGATCCTACAAGGAGTGATACGGTAAAGAATTCAATTATGAAGTAAAGACATGTTTTAATCTTTTGTAGAAGTAAAAGGGTATGAAACATAAAATAAATCACGAAGTTTCAATTATCAATATCAATTATCAATATCAAAGGTGGATTTAGTAACCAATTGTTAACAAAATGTAATTAACACAAGATTTGAACGATTAGAGAGAGTATCTTAGGAATGTGACCAATCGAATACTAATTTCGCTTAATGGGTAATTATTAACTACTTTAAGTTGTTGAATCACGATGGGTAGGAAAGGTTTTGAATATATTAGTCATCTCTCGATCAATTATAATGTTTCGAGTGAGTTCTCTCGAACCTCAACAAGCTTAACAATACCAAACAACTCAATTCCTTAATTAACCCACTTTCTCAAGCTGGGTGTAAATATGCAAATCAATTCAACTATCAATCATTCATTCTACTCTATACCTTTTTCTCAAGCAACCATAGAGAGCTAAGCTAGAACTAAATTTGCAACTTCAGTTCATCAATTAAAACATGAACAAACAATTTAACCCATTTCAAAACAACATTAAATTCAGCAATTAACAATACCCACAAGCTAATTTAGGTATTCTATTACATGATCACATCCCTAAGGTAAGGGGTTTTATCCAACCATAGTTAAAAGTAAGAAATCGGTACCAAAAAGATTATCCATCCGAATTGTTAACAATCTGCAATACTCAATGCGAAAATTAAAGCTAGAATCGTAATACCTCAAATCCAAGATTCAAATCTCCTCCAAGAGTATTCAAAAATGTATAATATGTAAAAGCTCTCAAAAACTGGGGAATACACTATTTAGGAACCCCTTTTCTCCTTTCAAAAAATGAATTTATACGTTCCTAAAAACTTCCCAAAATCTCAGCACGGAGTCCTCTTGGCGAAATTAATCAAGATCGCTGATCGACTCAGCGATCCGCCGAGTTGCACTTCTTCTTGCCTTTTGGCTTGACTCCTACATACAATCGTTCTTGAAGATTTGGCGAGCTGGAACGCTATCGTCGTTATATTCACAGTGTTGCTAAATTGCTCTGTTGCTCGCCGAGTTGGCTTACTACATGGGCTACTTTGCTGGAACTTTTGGCAGGCTGAAACTCACTCAACGAGTCACCGAGTGGGTTTTCTGAGCTCCAACTTTACTTTTCTTCAGCTTTTCCAACTTTTTTGCTCCTTTTCGCATCGTAATGTCCTTGCCTTGTTCTAAATCCTTCATTGCCGCATATCAACACATTAACATCAGTTATGAGCACAAAATAGGCATTGAGGACACTAATTCATTGAATAATAAGCCCTAAATGAATCGAAGTTCCCGACTCGTCATTTTTTTGTCACCATTTTTATAAGACATTAAATAGGAAAAAAAGTAATTAATTTCTTGGTTGAGAAGTGAAAGAAATTAAATTAAAATAGAGAGAAAGCAGAGGAATTTTGTGATATTTTCATCAGGTTTTCGTGAGCTATTTATAATGAGTTTTCTGCACTCTATAAAGATGGGAGAGAACACCATTTCACTCAAGAGAAAAAAGGAACTCTTATATATAGTTTCAGAGAAACAACTTCATAGTAGTATTGCACCAAGCTTAACGATCAGTTGATAAACTTCATAGTAGTTTTTCTATATATTGGCTTAATTATGGTCAATATGACCAGCATAATGATCATCGAATCTCACCTAATGACTCTAATTAAAATTGTAATATTACAATGTGAATTCAATCTTTGGAACAGATTAATATAAGACGCCATCAAAAACTGAATCTGAGTCTGATGCATGATCTCTTGAACAATCTTTGTGCAAATGATGTTGTTCCTTACGATAATGAAATCGGAGCAAATGAACTTATCCAATGTTTTGAACAACTTACTTCAGTTGTGTTTGTGTTGTATCATCATCCTCTTGCCCTGGCGCATATGTTGAATAGTTATTTTATGCAGTTTCTTCAATAGTATTTCCACTCTCTTACTATGTTTAAGATACGAGGATTAGATGAGTTGTTTTTTTGGCATTGATGGTGTTATTTTTGTTTTAGCTAGTGCAAAAACGTATATATTACCTATGAAGGCATTCTCTTGATTAAACTTAAGTACTTACACGATATACTTTTGTATTAATATCACCAACAACGTTTATAATTGTGTATCATCAAGCACTTACCATTTCAAAAATATAAAATGTTGAGCCGTGTCATGCCCTTCTAATTATATAATACATAAATACCAACTGACCCCACACTCTCTTTTCGTCTCTCTCAATGAACAACAAACAACCACCCAGCAAATCCTAGCGTTTCTTCATCTTACTGAATTGATGGTCTCTCAATCTAGTAGTTGTTCATCTTTAATCAAGCATGTCTTGTTTTAGATTATACATATTCTAGTCTAGGAAAATTTGGCATGTTTGTGATGATATTCCTTTATTTAATACGGCTTTAGTGTAATTTTAGATAATGTCTTAATTTATTTGGAATTCATTCTCTATGCTAAGTACGATATATTGATTAACAATTTTCAATTCATTGTTAAGTGTGTTTATTAAAGCTTTAGATAATATGTGATATTTCCTAATCCTTCATGTCTAGAATAGTTAATGATGCAGTTAGTCATAAATTGTTAAGGACATATGAATGTGAATGGTTCTGTGAGTATAGTGTCTCTGAGATAGCATCTCCTAATTAAGATCTTAAGTGAGTAATGATTTTAAATCTTTATGTTTACTCTATGAATAGATCTGCCAATGATAAAACATATAGTCATTCTCACTTTTATCTCTGATATATTGATTTAAGCTTATTCCCTCACTAATCTGTGTCTTATTTCTTCTCATGTGTAACTGTCACGCTCCGAGCCTACACCCTAAGCGGGACTGGCACTCGGAGACCATTTCTAGCCCCAAGCGAACCCTTGGCCTGGCTTACTTAACTCAACGGAAGACTTAACACAATGAAACAGTCTCAATTAATAACTTAAAGAATAATAAATTGGCCAAAATGTCACTTAAGTCTTAAACAACATCTGAAAGATAAAGAAAGACATCTGAACTAATAACTATCTGACTATCTATGAAGCCTCTAAAATACTGAGATGGATGTTGGGACAAACCCCACAACATCCTAATAAATGAAAGACTGAAAGCGAATAAAAGAGTCCTCCAGAATGCAAGGAGGCTCACCACTAACTCTGAGCTACTCAACTAGATCAGCGAGGTGCTAGATGCTGATCCTGGTTACCTACATCTGCATCATAATAAGATGCAGGCCAACTGGCATCAGTACATTGAATGTACGAGTATGCGAGTTGGAATGCTAAACCCCACATAGGCTAGAAAGAATCTAAAAGAAACTAAATAACTTACCTAGCTCACTCAACTCAACCTGACTGACTCATTTCAATATAAAGTAATTTAAAGCAAGTGCAATATAAAGAAAAGTTGTTTACACGTTATAAACTCTGTGTGTATGCAAAGATACAATAAATTTGAGATGTATGTAGAAATACAAATGAACTGATGTATATAGAAATACAATAACTGTTGTGGGAGTTTCTCTAACCGACAACCATCATATAAGAGCTATATTGATGATACAGCGATCAACCTCACGCTGCCAGAGCATTCTATACCCTGCCAAAGGTACAGAACCTGAACTGCCTAATGGATCCACTAGTATAATTTGAAAAGGATTCATATAAAAAGTATGAACCTCTTGTACCCATGATGGCTACATGGTTTTATGAGGGTTGTGGGTTCTTTGAACGCTCCCCCAATTCGGTGCTCAATACTACTCCCAAAAATGTACTAGCTCTTATGTTTTTAAAACATATTTCCTCTGTGATTTGAGATTAGTGCTCAAAAACTTATCTCAAAGGCTATCTTGGAAATCAAAGTTTCCCTTCCTGTTTCATTTAGAAAGCGATTTCTCTTTTCTGAAAACTAGCCCGAAGGCTCTTTGGAAATCTCAATTTCCAATCTTGTTTAAATGTGAAAACATTTCTTTTAAACTTCTTTGGGAATACATAGTCCCCATATACCTCTTTGAAGAAAAGAACTTCAAACCATAGTTTTACTCTTGCTTAACTTCAAAACTTAAGTCTTAAAAATGACATTAAAACATTATTAAAGACCCTTGAAAATTTTGAGAAACTTTGCTTTGACTTACTTCTTAACTTCTAGACTTGACTCTTAACTTCTTTGACTTTGAACTTAACTTTCCTTGAATTGAATTATGGATTCAAGGTTCATGATCTCATGTTTATGGATGATTTCATGATGTTTAGATGTACTTTAGATTGTTGGAATCGACTAGGAAACATAGGTACATCACTTAGGAACACGTACGAGAAGGTGGGGAACGAATGGGGAGAACTGGCGTACCTCTTAGAGCGTCAGGCCCCAAATGTAACGACCCTTCCAGAATAATATAAGCTTATAATAATATAAGCCAATAACTCACGAGATTTTTGCATATATATATATATATATATATATATATTGTCCTCACACTAGTAAAAATGATATAAAAAGAATATTACCAACTTTCAGTACCCAAACTAGGTGGTTCATGCTTCACGCAATCATTCAAACTTAGTGGTAAATTTAACATATTACAAGATTTGGGCTTACACACCCCAAAAGAACAAAATATAGAGTCATACTTACATTACAACCCATGGTGGCATGATCACATTAGTCCTCAAAATTTCATGTAAATATACACCACATAGATAATGTACAACTCCCAAGGTTTATAAAAAATATAGATGTCTATATGCAATTGTGATCTTCCATCACCAACGGCCAACTTCATGCCTCCTCTCGATCATTCCCTACGATAGAAACAACTATAGCTAAGCATATAGCTTAGTGGTGTAAAAACTATAGATTCGGAGCCATCAGATTCACAAAACTACCTTTCTCAAGTCATGGGCAGCATAATCGAACATAATAAATAAATCAAGTAAACAATTATCAAGAGTATCAAGTTCGATATTTACAGGTCCAAATGTCAAGAACGCTCATAGTACTATTTTTCAAAAGATTCAATAACAAGGCTCGTCCAATATGTACATCATGTCTTCACACCAAGCACAATCAAGTATCAAGAAGAGCCGACGCCCTGTATCAAAAATGGTCAAAGCCCAATAATCAAGAGAACCAAGAACCATATTAAAAATGGCTTTCTAGTTCGTACTTAAAATGGACAACTTCCATTCTTAAGACGGACTAAAAATCCAAAGTCAAGATGGCAAATGATCTGAATCAAGAGGCATGCCAATAGTGACAAAGTCACAGCCACAAGAAGGACAAGGTCCCAACAAGAGTGCCAAGTGATCAAACAATCCGTACAAGTGGGCGAGTTACACAAGCGTCTTTAACGTCTTAAAGGATACCAACACAACAATGCAAAGTGACAAGAGGTAACCAAGGTACCAAGATCAACCTTCAGATATACCAGTAGTTAAAAGAGTACAAATACAAGTTTATACACAAACCTCAGTGCTTTAGCAAAAAAACAGTCCAACACAACTTCAAGAGTTCAAACCGTAGACCAACCAATGTATCAAGGTCCTCAACTGGTTCACAAGTATATATAACCTTTAAAATACAATTAAATAACTTCTTTAATCCCTAGAAGCTCAATAATATTGATGTAAAACAGGACTATCATCACAAGTAAGATTAGCCTGTAAAAACACAACTATGGTCCCAAAACAGTGATTCTGGCCAGCCTAGTACCTCATGTCGCAACTTAGATGTGAAAAGGAAAACGACAAAACTAGACTTTATAGCCTTCATGAAAGATGTAGCTACACCTCTTAGGGTTGCAAACAAATAAGAATCACCACAAAATATATTTTTTGCAACAAGATATAGTCAAAACACTAACAGTTTTTCATACAGGATTTGAAATTCCAAAATCTGGACAGAACTTGTGCTATGTTGCGTCCAATATTTCGAATCCATAACAGCTAAATCAGAGTTTTACTTAAACATAAGAGTTGTAGGTCTACGAATTATCTTTCCAAATCATATCTATTCACTATAACATAAGTTATAGAGCGATAGATATGCATAAAATACCAAACACTACCCAGCTCAGAAACAGATTTTGTCACTTACCAACAAGAAGTGTGTGTTCTTGAATTCCAGCCAAAAGGGCCAAGTTTTTCTTTTGTAATTTTGAAGAACAACTGATTAAAGAAGGCTCTAAGGTTTTTAGACTTGGAAAAAAATGAATTAACTCAAGGAGGTGAAAATATATATAGTCACACAAGTGATGTTTATCACTTGTACGGTGTCTCAAAAAAGGGTTGCCCAAATAGTTGTGTGCTGCCCAAAATGCATACATATACACCTATATATATATATATATCCCTCATCTCCTTTTAAAGTTATACATAATTCTAATTAGAATATTACGAAAATACCCTAATACAATACCTTAAATTACGATCACAATTTATGTTAAGCAAGTTAGCAATTATCACAACATTTCAAGTTCCCAAAATGAGACTAAAACATATTCTAGTAATTAAGCAACAGTAAATCGGCATGTGACTCTTTGTTAGTATTTAGGGGTGTTACACCAAACCTCAGAGAGATGGGTGGGGCGCTCTCGCCGGGGCGACGCACCAGAGGCCAAACCTCAGAGAACATTTTGGGGCGCGCTGAGAGGCACGACGCCCCAACCCCTGTACCCAGGTGTTCTCGATTTTTCTCCTCTGTTTTTCATCTCTAAACCCTCCAAACTTCCATGATACTTTCCCCAAACCCCTAGGATCAATTGTACCCTCAATATACAACCAATCTAACTCGCAAAACAACCCGGAAACATGAATCAATTCAACACTAGGCATTCAACAATCAACTCACAAGAATTCAACAATGTTCTTCAAGAACTTCACTTTCTTAACATTCAAACAACTCCAATTTCACTGAATTGAAACAAGTTAGTGTGTGGGTGAACTAACCCAACACGAAAGAAATCTCACATACCTTAATAGGGATCACCCCCGACGAATTCCACTCGCAAAGATAGGATGTTCTTGGTGATTTCTTGATTTCTCTCCTCTTTTCTCTTCTTTCTTCTCCTCTCCAAGCCCTAGCGTAAATTCTAAAAAAATTTTAAACTGAATAAAGTCTTGTTTTACCCCAATTAATTCCTAAAATCAAATTAGAAATTAATTAGAGAAAAGACTACTTTGCCCTTCCTTAAATCCGGATTGGGACTTTCCTCAATCCAACAACCCAACTTCCGAAAGTCATATCTCACTCATACGATGTCGAAATCGTGCAATCTTGGCGGCGTTGGAAAGATCTCTCCAAGGGCTTTCCAAACATATCAAGAGATTCTCCTAAATCCTCCTGATCTAGGAGTTATGGCCGTTTGAAAATGGTCAAAACTCACTTTCTTAACTTAGACAATTTCCAGATTTCCTTATTCTTTCCAAAAATAAATATTTTCATATTCTAAACTCTTTATAGTCGTTTCTAGGTGCGAGATGTTACAGTAACCCTCTCGTTTGACTCCATTGGGACTTTCCTTGCATTTTGATTGAGCCATGGAGGCTCATTTTTCTTTCTTATCGAGTTTGTCTCATCGAAATGGGAAGCAAGTGTGTGGAGTTTGAAAATGGAAGCAAATATGTGAAAGGGAATCTAATATGCAGGTGTTGGAGGCTAAAACTAGGACGTTACATAGCTTGCATACAGGTAATATACCAGGAAAGCAGCATATATACACTGTATACATTGGAGATACAAGCAGAAATTGGGGCAAAGCCCAAATCAGCAGTAGTAAGGCCCAAGTTGTTGATCCAGGCGAACAGGAAATCAGACTTGGACCCAAAAATGTGTTCTTTACGTATTTAAATATACAATTGTTATTTGTTTTAATGTAAAATTTAGCTTTCTTTAACTTAATTAAATTCATGTTTCTTTGTGTTGATTTATTTTCTTAAAATAAATTACCTTTTTCATTGAATCTTATGTCTTTTCCAAAAAATATTCCAAGTGACTAAGCTATGGTCTTAAAATGTCTAAAAACAAAAATTTCCTTTTCATTTATTTAATCTACCTTTTTTCTTAAACTAGCCGAATAATATAAATTATCGGATAACCGTACGTTAGCGGTCACTTTGAGTGTTAACACCTTTTTGAAGTGAAAATATGAACCTTTTACCTTTTTTCTCTAAATTTTTAAGACTTAATCTGTTAAAGTCTTTTACATTGAGTTTTCATAATTTCTTTAAAAAAATTAAGTGGCGAATAAAGAAATTAGGAATCAATGCAACTCTTACTCTCTGAAAGAGATTTACATGCAACTTCATCAAATAGGTTTACCCATATTTTCCAATTATCAAAGAATTTCAACAAATGCATTCAAGTGCCCTCAAATCAATAAAGATTTCATGCTCTCACAAAGAAAATCAATCACGAAGTTAGGAATCAATACAACTGTTACTCTGAAAGATAAATACATGCAACTTCATCTCATAGGTTTACCCATATTTTCAATCATCACTTAATCTTGTTCATGCAAGATCTCAAAGGTCTTTTTAGGCTTATAATAGGGCTGAGGGTAAATGTATGGTTAATTTGGCTTAGTGACTTTACCTTTTTAAAAGCATTGTTGTACTCATCTTCACCTCTTCTCAAGTTCTTTCCATTCTTCTCACTTGGAGACTCAAACTTCAATTTCTTTCAATTTATTGGACACCCTCTTTATTTCATCACACTTTCTTTTTTATTTCAAATTTCAAACTTTTTCTCATTCTCTTTTTTTTATAAGGAGGGAACCAAAGTAAATTCATGCACCAAAACACAATCGGTAAGGAAACTTTCAACTCAACTTTGTATTAGTGGATTCTTATGACTTTAATTTATATCCAAAGCACTTTTCATTTATAGGAATTGATCTTAACACCTTTATAGAATTAAGAATCACTCAATTCGATCCTATAAGCGTACACAGAAAGAATTGGATTTTTGCCTAGAAATTTTTGAGGTGTTACACCATAGTGGATGCTACACAACTCAGGCAAATTCACTATCAGTAGTGCATGGAAAATTATCAGACAATCAGGCAATGTGCAGGAGGTCTATAAGTTTATATGAAAAAAAAAGGTATTCCTTTAAAGGTTTTCTTTTTTCTTATGGAGATTGTGGAAAAAGGGTTACTAATTGGGGATTTTCATGCAAGGACAGGTTTGATAGTTCAGTACATGAGTCATATGAACATCTTTTTATTACATGCCCTAAACCTTCTACAACTTATCAATTTATAGATATCCTTGCTTGAGAAATTTACCTAGCAGTTGTTTATAACACGATTCATGAGGTACCAATCGAAGGAAGAACAATAATAACCATAGATAATAACCAGACATCTAATCTTCTGATTATAAAATATCATGACTTGTTTGAGACTTTTGTACATATGTGTTCTATTAATAAAATGATCTTTTTGGCTTATTCAATTTTATTTTATTTTTGAAAAAAAAAGGTAAACTATAGGGATAAGACATAAGTATCCCCTAAATTATGATTGAAATCTCAGCGACACACCTTAACTTAACTCGGGTCCTATGAGCCCCCCTCCCCCTCCCCTCAACTCAATTTTTCTATATTTTTGTGCATTTTTGTGATGATGTGACACCTTGAACCAGGTAAAGTTGGAAGCGTATATTACATGCGCTACCACGCGTATATATATATATATATATATATATATATTACCTTAAAAGCATGAACTCCTAACTTGAATGTTAAATTACTATAATATCCCTAACTTAGGTTGTGACTTTTTTGATGAGTTGTGACTTTCTGATGAGTTGTGACTTTCTGATAAGTTGTGACTTTTTTCAAAGGGTTGTGATTTTTCGATGAGTTGTGACTTTTCCAAAGAGTTATGACTTTTCCAAAGAGTTGTGACTTTTCCAAAGGGTTATGACTTCTCGAAACGGTCATGACTTTTCAGATAAGACACATAAAATATTTGTTCATACTACCCTTTGTTGACTATAAATAGAGGGGCTTCCTCTCATTTTTCAACCACAATTTTTTTAAATATTCTACCCTTCTTCTTCTTTCATTTTAAAAAAATTTCGTATGATTTATTGTCGTTGAGTGACTTTGAAATTTAGCGGCATATCAAGTACCACTATTCTAATTAAGTAAGTCATTCTATCCTTAGAGGGTATATTTCTTAACCTCGAGTACTTAAGGAAAATAATTCCGATGACACAATAATTATTTTTTTCATTAGTGTATACATTATTATGTAATGTTCCAATATATGAAGTTAACATTATGTGGTCTAAATTCATTTGTTTTTGTTAAAAATTCTCTTGTGATGTAGATATATGCTTCTGAATATCTTTTCTAGCATTATTAAACTTCTCAGGAGTTAGAGAATTGTCACAGTTTTTTTTTTGATGATCAAGACAAAAGAATGACTTTATTTATCAATGCTTCTTATGTGATTTAGATTGTCAAAAAAATTTCATCAAAATAGTTATTACTATATAAACATTGACCTTTTGTTTCACTAATTTTACTATTTCTTAATATTTCAGTATTTTTAACGAAGAAAAGTTCATATGACTTGTAATAACGTCAGTTGAAATTTGAATTATTTTAATTTTTATTATTTATTTAATAGCTATTTTTTATGAGATAAATATTTTCATATATATATTTGGGTAGGTATTTATATGTCACGAATGTATTATCAAGTTAACAAGATCTTTTAACTTCAAAATATATTATTTTAAAATGTTCCAAGTTCTTTTAAGAAAAAACTCACATCAAATGTGAAAATATGTGAATATATATGAATCATTTAAAATTTATCATTAACAAAATAAATTTTACATTTTGTAGTAATGAATAAACATTTTCATTTTGTCTCTACACTAAATTAAAATCTAATAACTATAAAAAAAATAGTAACATTAATTAATAAGTCATATTTATTTATGTAAGTATAAAAGTTATTAGTAATTCATCTATTGCACATTAATTCTTTAGTAATAACATTATAAATTCTTTTAGTTATTACTACTTATTGTTAATTATTGCAAACATTATTCACACTCTTTTACATTCTTTAGTTATAATATTATGAATTCTCATAGTTATTACATTAATTATTTATATCTTTCATCTTTCTTTATATTAACTTTTTATCAATAATTTTTCCTATTAATATACCACCCCTATATATGTGTGTGTGTGTGTGATAACGCGGTGTTGTTATTTTTCCTTGGACGAATCATGCTGGTTAGATAGATGACAAGAAAAATACACAACAAATGTCGTCTTTAAGGTAATATTAGTGAGATACGAATAATTACATGATTTAACCTCATCAAATTGAAATAAATAGATACATTATTGCATTTAAATTATAAAAAAATTCATTGACCACCTTCATAGGTTCGCGTGAATAAGAGATATATATAACGATCTACATTGAGCTTTCACAAAGGAATCTGCAATATTATTTTGAGCAAAACTTATTATCCAAATCTTAACTTAAATTTTCTGAATTTATAATCATGTGCAATGCACGTGTCGAAAAACTAATATATATATATATATATATATATATATATATATATATATATATATATATATATATATATATATATAATTTTTTTCCTTATATTTAAACTTTTTTTTAACTACATTCATTGTTTTTACTCTCTTTTGTTTCATTTGATTTTTTTATTATTCTTTTTGTTTGCTTTGTCTTTCCTTTTGATTTGATTTCAAATTTAATATTAAATGTCTTGTATTAAAAATAAGTTAATTTCATATGGATATCAAAATAAGTGAAGAAAATCAAATAAAAAATAATAAAAAAGTTAAATCATTAAAATTAAAGAACACTTTTTAAAAATAAAATATAATAATAAAATACAAGTAAATTTTTTAACAAAAAAATGAAAGTGAAAAGATACAAAATTAATAAAAGGTTAAAAAAAAAACTTAAAGTGGGGAGGGAAATAAGTAGTTTACAAAAAATAAATGAAAATAATTAAATTTATATAAGTTTTAATGTCAATAAATATGAGGACTAACTAATTGTAAATAGACCAATTAGAAAAGCACATGTGTCCAATTTTTTCGTTGTTCGCTTGCTTTCATGAGGGTCGTACACTCTCTATGTCATGTAAGCATTTAGGGTATATTTATTTCATTTTAAAATAGTTTATGGGAGTAAAAGGCAGTAGCGGAGCCAGAAATTGTACAAGTACATTTTTTTTTTGGATTAAGGCAGTAGCGGAGCCAGAAATTGTACAAGTACATTTTTTTTTTGGATTAATAAGTGTACTAAATTTTTTAAAATTAAACTAAGTACTATTAATACTTCCTCCGCATTTCAAAAAGAATGGTCTAGTTTGACTAGGCAGGAAGTTTAAGAAAATAAAGAAGACCTTTGAATCTTGTCATCCTAAATTAAAGTTATGTCAAATGTACAAAATTGTCATTTAATCTTGTGGCTTTAAACATGCCACGTGGAAAGTTGAAATTAAAATGTTACCAAAAAAAGAAAGAGGTCATTCTTTTTTAAACTGACTAAAAAGGAAAGGAGATCATTCTTTTTGAAGCGCATGGAGTAATATTTTTCTATGAACAAATGTATTCAAATTTGTAAAATCAAACTGCATAATATTTAATTTTTAAGGTTCATGTTTAATTTAATACAAGTGAATGAACATAGGAAAAAATAAATAAGAGAGAGGTCAAAATGCAACTTAGAATGAGATCACTTTTACGGTTCAAGCTCCATCAACCTTCGATGGCGACAACATTAACAACAAGATATGAAAAATAAAGTGTAGAATCAAGCGAGTTGATTTTAAAGAAAATTATATATGGAGCTTTTTTCACTTTATAGAAATTATTTAGGGTTCTGCTTATTAACTTTAAATTAAATCATTACTTTTAAATTTTATTTTTTAAAAAAATCAAAAGTCAAATTGAATAAAAATCCAATAGGCTGCTAAACTTTTTTCCCCCCTTAGATTCTAAAATTGTAGGTCTCTTATTAAGAATTATTTTTAATAACTAATATTAATTTTGAATTATTTAAAAAATAACAAAAGCTCCTTTTAAATTGGAAAAAAAAATAGACTTAAAGCGAATAAAAAGGCTAAAAAAAGCTAAGATTCAAACGGGCAAACACACTTAAACTTGGCTTCTTCAAGGAGCCTAAATCTCCGGGCAATAAGGTGTCCAAAATATGATATTTAAGCATTTCACATATTATTTTACTAGCATTTACAGTATAATTTTCTGATGAAAGGTGTTCGCTTGGTCAGCCTAAGTATACTCTAGCTCTACTCCTTGTAATAGGACCCTGATTAAGTTTTAATTTTAATGTGCAGCCTAAAATTAAAATTAAAATTTTTAATGTTCAGCCTAAGTATGTCGTTGAGATTCGATCATAATTTAAGGGGTTACTTATGCCTTAATCCAAAAAAAAAACTTCTATCGCATGTTTGGCATAAAATTTAATTAGTAAATAAATCACATATATTTAATTGAATTTCGATTGTCCATATTCATATTCATAAGTTCAGATAGTATCCAACCATGCATGTAATAAGATGACCAATTGATTGATCAAATAAGCTTAAACGCTAATTTTCTTATGTATAATTATTTACTCAGATCTTTATATCAATAATGTGATTATACAAAATTACTTATTACAGAACTCCGCATGCACGTGCATTACTACTTAAAATATTCTTTTCACAATATTCTCTTCGTCTCATATTAGTTTATCATTTTCTATTTTATACGGTGCTTAAGAAATAATAAAAAAGAAGATGATTTTACTAGTTTACCCCTTAAAAACTTTTTGGGAATTTTACAAATAAATGTGAACACTTTCAAAAAGAATTAATTGCAAGAATTATATAGAAAAAAATTAATTAATACATTTTTTAATTTAGTAAGGTGATCAACTAATATGAGACAATTATATTTAGGACCCGTTTGGCCCCAAGAATACTTGGGAAAAACTTAAGAAGTGGTGTTTGGTCATATAACTTCGCAAATATATTTGGGAATTTTAAGAAATTCAAAAATTACCCCAAACATTTATGTTTTATAAAAAAAAAATCATTATTTATTAATTACAACTAATATTTGTTACTACCTCCTCCGAAAAAGTTTGAGTTATAATTTGAGTGACAAAATTGAGAAAAAAGAACAACTAGTGTTTAATGAGTTATAAGTATAACTAAATCAGTGACAAGTTTGAGTATACAATTAATGTATTGTCTTGCCTATGTTTTTTTTAAAAACCCCAGGATAACCCGCAGCTGCTACAACCTCTGCCCTTCGGGTGAGCACTCTGTGGTGAGCATTTTGTGCGCACTGGCCACTGGGTAAACCCCCACTATGTAATAGCCTGCAAACCACACAGGGGATGTAAATTGCACTAGGCAAGCCCTATGCAACAAGCTCGACTCAGAAGGCATTGAAGGGGGGTCGATCTCGGGTCTTGCCTATGTTGTTATTTTGTTATTGTTGATCGTTATCAATTATATTATAAGGTTATTTTTTAACGGAATATATGCATTATAAAATGATAATACAAATTTATGGGTATTTTAATAGTTTTTAGAACTTATGAGTATAAATCATCTTTTCTGAAATAGTCAAATATTCTTGAAAAAATTTGGGGCCAAACATCTGGTGTAATTTCACCAAAAATTTGTTAGGGTTTTGCCCTGATTTTCTTTTCTTATTTGAAGTTTATTTATTTCCTTAAAGAAAAGTCAAGTATTACCATAAATACTTAAACTTTTTCTGAAAGGAAAATATAATTTTTTTCCATATTTGGTTTATTCTTTCCTTAGAGGAATAGTTTGGAGATCTATAAATTGAAGATCCCTATTCTCATAGTATAACATAATAGAATCCACAATGTAGTCGTTTAGTGAGTTTTGTTTATGGGGAGATCTAATCTCTCAACAGTTTTAATATTTTTCTTTATATTAGTTTTCATATAATAATATTAGTTTTTAGTATAAGTTTTTGTCATCTAATTTATCAATCATATTATTTGCAATTGTAAGCTTCCGCATGACGCCCTAATTAATCACCCTTCAAAAATGCAACAAGCTCGACTCAGAAGGCATTGAAGGGGGATTGATCTCGGGTCTTGCCTATGTTGTTATTTTGTTATTGTTGATCGTTATCAATTATATTATAAGGTTATTTTTTAACGGAATATATGCATTATAAAATGATAATACAAATTTATGGGTATTTTAATAGTTTTTAGAACTTATGAGTATAAATCATCTTTTCTGAAATAGTCAAATATTCTTGAAAAAGTTTGGGGCCAAACATATGGTGTAATTTCACCAAAAACTTGGTTCAAATATTATTTACCAAAAATATTTGTAAACTTAAAATTAAACGCTAGCTTAATATAATGATCAACCAATATGGTTTGGGGAGTATCAGCTACTCCCTTACTAGAAGTGTCTCCACTGATGTGCCCACCCACTACTAGTCATGAATATCACCTGTGCAGTATTATAAAATTTATTTATTTTTAACAATATAGTATATAATAAGAAGAAGAAACATGCAACCTATTTACTGAGTCGGGTAGCGGATGAATGATATTAAAACATCTATTTAGTTTTTAAATTTATCAAAAAACTATGGAGAAAAGAGCCTTTTGTTAAATTTTGAAAATTTAAATTCAATCGTGCTGCGGTAGATAAGGTTTTCCCTTTTTTAAGTAAAGGTTCCGGGTTCATTTGTAACCTTATTTTATAATCAAAAAGGGAAATGGATGAACATGGCTTCACCATTAATTTTTGAACGAATTCATTGTCTCACAATCATTATGAACCCATAATGATCTCACCCACTTTTAATTAAAGTAATAGTTAAATTATTTAACAAGCAATACTGGCAAGAGAAGAAAAAAAAAAGTCGTCGTTTGTAGAAATTGGTCATAACTTCATTTTCATGAACAGTTGGTCATCAATGACAAGTCAGCTGTTATACACAAGTAAAGCTTTTATTAATAATTGCAATGCTGAGTGTATTAAATATGTAGTGTAAAACGAGAGTAGCAATAAACCTCTCATTGAAGAAGCACCAACTAAACCCACATCGTCTCTCATCAATGCTACAATCACATTTTGTGCAACCTTGCAAAAAAACGAAACGCCTCTTGTTTGACCAAAAATGGGGGGAATTTGCTTTGTAGTTTTGCTCCTTCAAATCATAGTTACTGAAGTTGTTGGTGCTGGTGTTGGTGTTGGTGTTGGTGTTGGTGTTGGTGTTGGCGTTGGTGTTGGACCTGGAGGTGTTTGGTTTGGTGGAGGGATCAACAGCCCAAGCCCAGGTGCTGTCCCAAGTCAAAATTCGGCTTACACTGCTCTTCAAGCATGGAAATCTGCAATCACTGATGATCCAATGAGGATTTTGAAGAATTGGGTGGGTCCAAATGTGTGTACTTACAGAGGAATTTTCTGCACAAACTCTCAAGATTACATGGGCAACCCAACAGACCCAGTTGTTACAGGTATAGATCTCAATCATGCAAATCTTCAAGGCACTCTTGTTAAAGAACTGTCTTACTTAACAGATATTTCTCTCATTCACCTCAATACCAATAGATTTTCAGGTATAATTCCACAAACATTCAGAGATCTGTCTTCACTCGTTGAATTAGACCTTAGTAACAACCATTTCTCTGGTCCATTCCCTACTACAGTACTATTCATCCCAAATCTTCTTTATTTAGATCTCAGATTCAACAGTTTCACAGGGCCAATTCCTGAGGATCTGTTCAACAGAAAACTTGATGCTATTTTTCTTAATAATAACCAGTTTGATGGTGAACTACCTCAGAGTTTAGGGAATTCCCCTGCTTCAGTGATTAATTTTGCTAATAATAAGTTTAGTGGGAACATTCCTTTTAGTTTAGGGTACATGGGTCCGAGAATTAAGGAGATTTTGTTCTTAAACAACGATTTAAATGGTTGTATACCAGAAGGCGTGGGATTATGGACGGATTTGCAAGTTCTAGATGTGAGTTTCAATTCACTAATGGGGCATTTGCCTGATACCCTTTCTTGTTTGAGTGGCATTGAGGTTCTCAACTTGGGACATAACAAGTTATCTGGAGATTTACCAGACTTGGTTTGTTCACTAAGAAACCTTGTGAATTTGACTCTTGCTTACAATTTCTTCTCTGAGTTGAGCCAGGATTGTGACAAACTTCCTTTGAGAAATGTGGGTATTGATTTCTCATTGAACTGTATTCCAGGAAGACAAATGCAAAGGCCTCAACCTGAATGCTCTGTCATTCCAGGTGGAAGTCTCAGTTGCCTTAGAGTACCTGCAGTAAAGCCTCTTGTTTGTGGATGAAAAAACTGTTACTGCCAGACTTAGTCGGACTCCAACGTGGGTACCAAACACATGGTGGAAACCAAAAAAAAAAAAAACTACTACTACTATTTTATTTATTTATGAGTGACAACAATTGAGCACTATCATCAATGTTTTTGTTGTAAACCTGGTTATCTTGGCCTAGCACACGCAAGTTATGACTCGTACCTTTCAAATTTATTTCTCTTCCTTATTTCTTTATGTTGCATTATGAATTGTAAATACTAGTATTAAATTAGGACACTTATGGGTTTCACCCACCTCCAGTAATCATAATTCCTCATCAGTAGTCGGGAATTCTCACACTGGGGATCAACTTTAATTTCTTTGTCTACAATCTAGATATATATTCTTTAGGAATGTAGGGTGTCCGTCATCTAATATGGAAAACTAGGGATGGCAATGAGGTGGTGCGGGGTGGCGGCAAAGCGGGTTGAGCTTAACCCGCAAAATTCTTAATCCACCCCACATTACAAACTTTTTTTATTTTCAATCTACCCTGTATGAACCCGCCTCGCATAATTTTTTTAATATTTATTTTTCTAGTTAAATTTGTTACTAAAAATCAAATTTATAAAAATAAATTCATTTTTCATTAAGTTATTATTAATTTAATAGGATAGCTACTTAAAAATTCATTTTGTAGAGATTAATTGGGAAACAAGTAAGAAATTGTATTATTTTTTTATTGAACCTTATTTACTATCTTAAATATTTTAGTAGTTTTAAAGAAATTATCTTAATAAATAATGTTCTATTGCTATTATAACATGTAAAAAGTTAAAATTAAATTTGAATTCACATAAAATCACATATACCGTAATTTGTTCCGCCCCATATTAGTTTTAAAAAAGACTCACTTCAATCCGCTCTGCATAGTCTTAAACCCATTTCACATTTCTTTTATCTAACTTTATATTATATATAGATTGTGCTGAAGAATTAGTGTGGTCCTAGGCTGAATTTGTTGTAGTGTTGAGGGATACTGTTGGAATGCTTTCGTTTATTGTCCATATCTTGAAAGGCAAATAACACAAATCAATGAAAAAATGGTTGAAATTCATGCTATATATACAAAAATAAAATAAAAACATGATATGTGGTATGTGAGGAAGAGTCACTCCTAAGTCCTATCCTCACTTGTCATGTTGATCATTCATTGTGTTTGAGCATTCAACAACATACAGGGCCAATAAGGATGTATAAAATCGAACCGAAAATTGAATTAAATCGTAAATCGAGAAAAAAAACTCAACAAGTGGTTGGTTTGATTTGGTTTGGTATTGAAAAAAAAAATCCGACTATATTTGAGTTGGTTTGGTTTTAACTAAAAAAAACTAACCCGAGACCAAATCAACCTGACATTATATATAATTTTAAAATTTTATTTTATACATAAAAATATTTACTTTGATATAATTTTTAAATATTTTTTATACTTTTTCATAGTTTTTATCTTTTAATATATTATTTCAAGTTTGAAACTTAGAATTCTAAATGATTCAATAAAGACTATAGTCCACGGATGTTGGTAATTATAATAAAGCTTAAATCAAAATTAAATTAATACTAATGCAAAATGAAAATCAATTCAACACTAAGAATGACAATAATATTGAATATTTGTTCTTTGGTTTTACATTGGTTTAGACAATTCAAATACATAATCTAATTTAATTTCCTTTAATATTTAGTCATGTAACTAATACTTATTAAACTTATTTTAGCATGATTTAGTACTTTAAAATTATGATCATTTTCATTATGACTTGTTAATTTGCAATATTTGTTTTACGTGATTTCATATTATTATTTTTTTGTTGGATATTTTAGTGTCATTACTCATATCATATTTTGTGTTATTTTCTTAAGAAACACCTTAGATAGTTGTATTTTGGTAGGACTAAAGAAATATTTGAAGTACAAGTAAATTATATGTTTGTATGAATACTTTATTGGAAAAATCCGAAAATCCGAAAAACCCAAAAAAACCCGAGGTTGAAAAATCTGAATTTTATTGGTTTGGTTTATAGATTTAAAAATTTGACACAAATGATTTGGTTTGATATTTGAAAAATCCGAACCAACCCAGTCATGTACACCCTAAGGGTCATAACTTAAACCTTTCGTAGTATGGAAAGCAAAGCAGTGGAAGCGGGTTTAAATATGAAGAAGAAAATTCACAAAAAAACTAAAAAAATTAGTGGCGGACCTAAAATTTTTATCAAGCGGGTGAAGAAGAAAACTACAAAAAAAACTAAAAAATTAGTGTGTTGTTGTCTGGTTTCGAACCCGGGCACTTCCACAAAAAAGAACCTCACTTTACCAATGGACAAAAGGCTATTATTTGTTTAGATGGGGTCAATTTTTTATTTATACGCATATATTTTTCAGATGACAAACAGAATAAATTTATATATACAATGTAATTTTTTACAAAGTGATTAATATAAACCCTCTTAACCCAACGTAGAAAAGATATATCAAAAAAATAAGATAAGAAAAAACAATGTGCTGTCATACACATGTGAACAATTTCACGTGGGAAACAAATGACTTGGTTGCTCACATGTCATTTTCCCACCCATTTGCTCCCAATGACCAAAATTTTACATAACTAATGCCAGCCTTTTAATTTACCTAGTAATTGAGTTTGCTTTCAAATCTCTAGTCATTTTAGGGGTTTCGTTTGGTGGCAATGCTTACATCATTAGTAATTTGGAGATTGTAATTTGCTCATTATTTTTCATTGAATGTTTAATTTTATATATTGCAAATTGATATACAATATATCTATATATATATATATATATATGTGTGTGTGTGTGTGTGTGTATCAATTTGTGTTTTTGGTTTTCCTGATTTGTTTTGTTGAATTGGGTCACTTTAGACCTGGATCGGTTTTTTTAATAAATGGGCTGGGACCTGACTTCAAATAAAAAAAGAAGAAGATATACAATATATAATTTTGAATACTTTGACACATAATAAAAACAAAATGTTCTTACCATTATATATATATATATATATATATATATATATATATATATATATATATATATATATATATATATATATATATATCAATTTGTGTTTTTGGATTTCCTGATTTGTTTTGTTGAATTGGGTTACTTTAGACCTGGATCGGTTTTTTTTAATAAATGGGTTGGGACCCGACTTCAAATAAATAAAAAAAAAGATGTACAATATATAATTTTGAATATTTTGAAACATAATAAAAACAAAATGTTCTTACCATTATGCGGATTAGTTTTTTCATTAAACTATGTACTATTATTACTCACATTAAATGTCCTTCCCTCACGAGTGTTGAATTCAAAATAATTAGGGTGTCATTGGGAAATTTACAATGTAAAAATTTTATAAATGACATTTATAAGATGAATATTTTCAAGTTATAGCAGTAGAATAAAACTTTCAAGTTGTAACAATAAAAAATTTCAGATTGTAACAGTTTATTAAAAAAAAGTTTTTTTTAAAATTAATTGTAGAAAATCAGTTTTGAAAAAAAAAAGATAAAAAAGGAAAACAAATCGATTTTGAAAAAAAAGAAGAAGATAAAAAACGGATAAAGGTATACTAATTATTTTTTAATTCATTGATGATAATTGTTAATTAGCATAAATTTAGGAGATTCAAACTAATTTGGAATATTTATTTTCCTTATTTCACTCTAATCTGTTAACATTAATTAAAAAATCAGATTTTATTCATTTTGTTCAAAGTTTCTCTCTCTTCATTTTTTTTCCAGAATTTTAGTTATAACATTTTACTAAAATAAAAAATGATTTAAAATAACAGTAAAAATCAATTAGTGTAAAAAATAAATAAGGTAAAAATAGATATTTTAGTAGTAAATAATTTGAAAATATTAATGATAATTAATAAGAGACATAAAAATAAAAGAGTCATAACAAAGGAATATTTATTTTCCTTGTTTAGCTCAAAGTAGTTATTGACATTTTGGAATAGATTTCTTTTCTTTTTTTCAAACGTTTCTCTCTCTTCTCAATATTTTCGCTGGTTAGTCGTCACTCTCCTCTAATTTCGATGCGTTTTTATTCAATAATCTTCATTTTCTTGTAATGGACGGTTTCTTATCAGCATTAATAAATCATGGTGGTAGATAGAATCCTTCAGGTTAGTGTTCTTGTAGATATTTTATTTGTATTGGTAACAAAATGTAACAAAAATTATGAACATTCAAACTGGAATTTTTAAAAAGATTTCGTTTGTGTACAATAGTTTTAATTAAGGTGTTTTTTTTGTTTTATATTCTGTTAGATTTTGATATGAACATTCATTTTTTTTTTGTGTGTGTTTCTAATTTAAAATTACATAAAATTTGTTTGGAATTGATATACTGGTTATACCATGTTGGTAGGATTCTGGTATTATTTATTTTGGTAGCGTGATTCTGATATGAATAAGTAAATGACTTATGGCATGAATAGGTATGATTTTGACATCCAATAGATATGAAAAGTGTGCATAAAAATTGTATGAAATCTGTATACTGACTTTTGATTTTTTGTTGTGTATAATAATTTTAATTATGACATTTTTTTAAGGTATAATGTTGAATTTTGAACATTTAATTTGTTCATTATTTGTCTGAATCAGATATCATTATTTTGGTATGTTTCTAGTTTAAAAAATTACATGTATTTTTTTTGGAATTTGTATACTACTTATAGCAAACATGTATGACAATTTATAATGTTTTTGGTATGATTGATTATTTTTTTTGGCATTATATTGAAATAACTTTGGGAATAATAATGTAATGAATTTGATATATTGTGTATTTAATAAATGACAATTAATAGCTAGAAATGGAGTTATTTTTGTATTATAGTGACATGATCCTAGTATGAATAATTGATTAATTTTGGCATGAAATAGGTATGAAATGTGTGAATAAATTTGAACGTCGGAAGGGGTTTGCTGATGTGAAATTCAAGAGGTCTAAAGTTACATGCAATACATGTCGTCGAGAGGGCCATAACAGGAAGACATGTTCAAATTACCCTGCACAAAAAAAAGTCATAATTTATAATTGTGACAGACTCATATTTTGATTAATTATTTTGTCTTTTACTAACGAATTATAATTTCAGAACATTTATTATGAGTACTGTAAAATCTGTTTTTATGTACTCATTATATTTCAAATATATAGTGAACAATTTATTAAATAATGTTGGGATGCAATTGGTATCCATTTGGTATTCAATTGAAGTCACACAAATACTAGTTATTGTAATTTCCAATTAGTATTCTTTTGGTATCCACTTGGTGTCCGACTTGAAAAAAATATAAAACAAGAAGTAATTGAGGTGGATACAATATAAAATGGTCACAATTTTACATTGTCAGCTTCATTCTTCCTAGATTTATACAAGGTGGATACCAACTTCATACATTTTTTTTTCCTAATGTTTGTCTTAAATTCTCAAGTTAAACTACCAAATGTATACGATACCAATTTAATGTCATTCTTATTTTTCAATTTGGAGAGCAAGTTGATACAATGTAAGCCAATATACCAACATTACTTAATCAATTGTTCATTGTTTTTCAAATATATAGTGAACAGTTGATTAAGTAATGCTGGTATGCAATTGGTATTCATTTGGTATGCAATTGAAGTCACATAGATACTAGTTAGTGTAATTTCTAATTGGTATTCTTTTGGTATCCACCTGATGTCTGACTTGAAAAAAAATATAAAACAAGATGTAATTGAGGTAGTTACAATATAAAATGGTCACTGTTTTACATTGTCAGTTTCATTCTTTCCAGATTTATACAAATTAGATACCAATTTAATGTCATTTTTATTTTTCAATTTGGAGATCAATTAGATACAATGTAAGCCAACATAAAATAATTCATGTAATTTTAATTGGTGTCCATTTGATTTCTAACTGATATCACATTGCAAAAATAGAAACATTAAGATGTATTTAAGATTTCAAACCAAGTTATTCAAACTAAAACTAGTAAATGATGTATTCAATTGGTATACATTTTGTATACCACCAGTATCCCATTGAAAAATTATAAGAAACAAAACGTAAAACTAGGTAATGTGTTATTCATTTGATATCTATTTGGAAAGCTTAAGTGTAACAATGTATATAATTGTGGTGTACTATGTTTATGAGATGTTTTTCAAGACTAAAGTCTAATAAAAATTTGTCTTATGCTAATATCCAAATTGTATAAACTTAATATCCAACTTGAAACCTTTTGACAAATTAAAAATAAAATTATATGAAGTTGGTATCCAACTAGAACAAATTACTAAAAGAAATAAATTTGAAATGTAAAACAGTGCATATTATATTGTTGCAAAAAACTGTAGCAAAAATAAATATATATCATTCAAAATTAAAAAAACATGTAAAAAAACATGACAATGAATATACATATATCTGCATAGATCCTATCAATTTCACGTCAACATTAAACAAATTTCATACCAGAATCATACGCATAAAGAAACCGTTTTTTTAAAATCCTACTAAATTGAATAATTGCTAAAATAGTTTTAAAAAATATTTACTCTAACAACTTTTTTGCCTTTTTTTGAAATTGAAATTTTCGAGTCATCTTTCATTGTTGCTCTTTTTTTAGAGGGTTTTGATGACTGGCCCCATTCGACATTTGTTGATTTATTTATTTTTTTAAAAAAAATCCTGCTTACAAAATCTGAGTCTGAATTCGAAAGGGGTTCCACCATTTTCCCTTTTCTCTTTTGTTCCTTTTGATTTGGAGAACTTGCAAATTTCTTTGCTTCTCTTTTCTTCTTCTTTTCTGAAATTTGTTTCTTCTTTTGTGGGGTAACAACCTTTCTCGCCGAACTTGCATTCCTGTTGGTCGGTGGTGATTGAGTTAATATGTTAAAAGTTGGAGCCTCGATTTCAATAGTAGAACTCATATCGACTAATCTAGGGCTCTTTCTAGGAGTATGCTCAAGTTTCTTCTACATTGTTTTCACAAATTTGGCTTTTCTTTTGATTGTAGAATGAAATTTTCAGATTATGATGATAGAAAGATGATTTACGATTTCTAAAGAAGATGAATGAAGAGGTGAGAGAGAAATGTTTAATTTTTGAACGTGGGGGTGGTGGGGTGCTGTTATGGTGTGTGAGACGAATAGGAGTAACTTATGGGAGGTTTGGAGTGTAACGGTAATCAAGGAACTCTAATCAATGTAAATCCCTATATTTGTGTAACTGAAAATTTCTGTTTTAAAAAAGGAACTGCAATCAAATTAATTAACTATTAATAATTAATAATATAAAAATATAAAGAGATTAATCATTTATTAAATTAAATTGTAATTGATTTTTAAATAAAGTTAAATTTAATTGATATGTTATAACTCATAAATAAACTGTTATAAGTAAGAATTTTTTAAGAGTATGTTTAAAACCCGTAATATTATCTCTTAAATGTGTATATGGTGTGATTTTTCCATTTACAATTACTAATCATATTGGTGATAAATTAGATGACAAATAAAAGCACACTTAAACCATATTTTGGTCAAGTGACCTACATATTGAAAACTAATATAAAAAAGAAAAATATAAATTCTATTGGGAAAATAATCTCCCTATAAACAAAACTCTTTAATAACTGCATTGCGGATGTTATTCAGTTATTGTGTCCATGGTATACCAGTGATTAAAATGATGACGATATTAAGGGACTATGAACGGACCTCTGGACAGATGATCAACAAATCAAAAAGTTTTTTCTATCTACATGATAAGACTCCGTTGATTGTGGCAATCAGAATGAGACGACTTACAGGCATAAGACAAGGGAATTTTCCTTTTGTTTATCTGGGATGCCCAGTATTTTATGGGAGAAAGGTTGCTAGTTATTTTGAAGACTGGTTAGGAAAATTGCAAGGAAAATCTTGACATGGCATAACAGGTTTCTCGTTTGGAGGTAAGTTTGTACTTATCAATCATGTACTTGATCTATGCCGGTTTTCCTACTTTCGGCTATGAATCCACCACAAAAAGTAATAGAGCAAATACATCAAATATTTGCGAAATTCTTTTTGGGGAAATATGGGTGGAATTAGAGGGAAACATTGGATAGCTTGGGATAACATGTGTTTTCCTAAAGAAGAGGGAGGTCTTGGATTCGGATCTATCAAAGACATAAATAAGGCGCTATTTGCAAAATTGTGGTGGAATTTTCGAGTCTCCACAACTTCATTATGGGGCGGATTCATGTGGAACAAGTACTGCAAAAAATTGCACCCTGTAATTACAAGAAATGCGGGAGCCTCTCATGTATGGATAAAAATGCTCAATGTGAGGGAGGAGGTGGAGCATGATATTTGGTGGCAACTTAAGGCTGGTAACTCTAGTTTCTGGTTTGATAATTGGACTAGACAAGGGGCACTATACTTTACTGAAGAGAATTTACTGAATGGGGAAGATTTGGAGGTCAAGGACTTCATTAGGAATGGAATATGGGATAGCAACAAACTGAAGGAGCATGTATCAGAGGAAATGGCGAACCACATCATAGAAAACATAAAGCCTCAAATCAATGAGGACATCACAGATAAGGCCTAGTGGACAGGAGACAGCAAAGGGAGATTTACAGTGAAGTTAGCCTTTAATAATGTAAGGGGGAAAAGAATGGAACACGAATGGGTACAAGAGATCTAGATTAAGGGTCTACCTTTCAAAATTGCTTTCTTTCATTGGAGAGTATGAAAGAGGAGAATTGCTACTGATGATAATCTTAAAAGAATGAGACTGCCGGTGGTTTCGAAATGTTATTGTTGCGAACATGGAGAAATGGAAACAATGACACATCTTTTACTAACGGCTCCCATAGCTCAAAGACTATGGAAGCGGTTTGCTTCATGTGCGGGTTAAACATTGAAGGAATGCATTTACAACAAATCATTACAGCATGGTGGGAACACAAGGCCTCACACAAGTTAACACAAATATTGAAGGCAATTCCAGCTATCATAATGTGGACACTTTGGAAAAGGAGGAATGCTAGAAGACATGGAAAAGATCACTCTTTTAACTGGATGAATCATCACTTTGTCGGGGAGATAATACATCGGTTGATTAGAGTGAAGTTCCCTTGGCTCAAAAAGATTCCATATAAATGGATGGAAATTGTGGACATGCCTTTGAGAGATACAAACCTACTCTTCACTATCATATAGTGAATCGGAAACTACCAGAGGAAGGATGGATTAAATGCAACACGAGATGGTGCTAGTAAAGGTAACCCGGGACAGAGTGCATATGGATTTTGTGTGAGAAACAAACAATGGAGACCTAGTGTATCTTTGAAGGAGATGACATAGGGATGGCTACCAATATGGAAGCGAAGCAATAGCTATATGGAAGGCCTTGCAATGCATGTCTAGGGAATGGATTTTCTAAAGTCATCCTTGAAACAGACTCACTTGGTTTAAAGAACATGCTAATCGAAATTGGAGAATACCTTGGGAAATAGCCGAGAGAGTTGAAGATAGTCGGGGAGATAATGAAGCATATTAATGTCCAAATCGGGCATACATTCGAGAGAAGCAAACCAACTAGCAGATTACATTGCTAACATAGCTATTGGGACAGCGAAAAAACAACAATTTCAAGAATACAATCGGTTGCCAAGTTGGGGAAGGAGAATAGTGAATATAGACAAGCAAATGATTCCTTCGATAAGAATCGGGACAAGGAAAATCAACATTAAAAACAACAATTAACATGCTTAGGGTCCTAAGTTCTACCGAGCTCCTCAAAAGCCAAATCCAAATTGGACAATACACCTACGGGAGGAGACGAATCAACAGAGAAATGAAAAGAAGGTAATAATAAAAAATGGTAAAGGACAAACCTTTGTCAGCTGATATTGACAACAAAGTGGAAGATCAACGATGGAGAATTAATTGCCCATAGGATAAGGAAGCAAAGTTAAATGTTGGTAGGCGGGCACAAGGCGGAACATTTTCAGTAGAGGGAGCTGAAGATTCAATTTGGAAATCATACTTCTTAGGGTCTTTTCTATTTTTGTTTATATCTTGGTTGGTCACTTTTGGGCCAACCATGTGTATTGTATTTTATTTGAACCTTTTGAGCCCAATGGCTTGAAGTAATAAAGGACCTCGAGTCCAAATCAGTTTTTAAAAAAAAAAAAAAAGATAATTATATTTTTCTTTCAAGAAAAAGTAAGATCATAATCAAAAGGTAAAACCTAACAAGAAGCTCTCATCTTTAATCCCTTAGTGACTCGAACTCACAACTTTAAGGTTGAAGATGAATGGTGCTTGCTATCCTAAGTCTAAAGGACACGATTTTTAAGCCAATAAATCCAAAAGATTCCTACTTTTCGGGGTATACCAAAAGGCCAAATCTCTGGCTAAATTACGAATTGGCCAAAAAAATTCTGCCCACAATCATTGAAGACCTCCAATAATTTTAAAATTTTGTTTGTAGTTAGTTATTCATCTGTCAACAATTTTTTATTTTTTTTTTGGTTTTCACTGTCCAGTAACGAACCTAACTAAACACTTGTTTTCTAATTTTTCCCCTTTTTACTATCTTTTTGACGAACTAACGTTGCAGGTTTTCATTATTTGGGTTAATAAAAATTGCCCAGACTCACTTCTCCCATCTACTAAATCTCTTACATTCTTTTCATCTCTTCAGACAAGATTTTGTTAAAATATTAATCATGTCGCAATTATCCAAAAACTCCATGTTAGCAATAAAATCAAGTCTTTGTATGTGCGGTGAATACTACTGTTAGGGTATATACTATTAATCATGTGTTTAGACTTTAAAAGGTTGAAAGTATGTATTTATTAGGAAAAATGAGTTAATTTGTCAAAATCTCTAACATATTTATTAAAAATAATTATAATTTAAAATAATTATTAAAAATATCAATATGATAATTATATAACAAATAAAGTGTATTCCAATATAATTCATTTCACTTTCTTTTATTTCTCAACTAAGGCCCACTTTTGACTAAGTTTGACTCTATTATCCACAATTCTCTCTCACGTTTTTTACTCAAATTCTCTCACTACAAATTCACCTCCACCTTTCCGTTTTTAACCGGGTTTCCTATTATCTCTCTTCGACATTCAACTTTTTTTCTCTTCAGAAATCTTATTAATCACTCAAAAGATTTACACTCATTGAAATTCAAACTCTTCGAAGGAACCACCTATTGCTGACAATATGAGAGACCAGCAAAATGGTGAAGAGTCTTGCAAAGCCAATGGCACCATGTGGGTGGTGAAACAAGAAAGGTCTATTGAAACAGAGAGGGATATGAATTATCATGCAAAGCCAATGGCACCATGTTGCGTGACTGCTAAGTTAGTCCCAAATATTGCTATAAATATTGACAGCAACCCGTTTTATATGCCAACAATTTTGTATTTCTTTTTTATTTTGTATTCATTCTAACTATACTGCCAACAAGTTTTGTATTTTTTGTGCTCATTTGGTATTTCAATTTTACTTTGTAAGTCAACAATTTTTGTATTTCTTTTTAATTTTTTATTTATTCTAAAGATATGCCAACAAGTTTTATATTTTTTGTGCTCACTTTGTATTTCAATCTCACTTTTTATTTCAATCTCACTTTGTATGCCAACAAGTTTTGTATTTCTTTTATATTTTGTATTCATTCTAAAGGTATGTCAACAAGTTATATATTTTTTGTGCTCACTTTGTATGTCAACAAGATTTGTATTTCATTTTTATTTTGTATTCATTCTAAATGTATGTCAACAAGTTATATATTTTTTGTGTTCACTTCTTATTTCAATCTCACTTTGTATACCAACAAATTTTGTATTTTTTAAAATTTTGCATTCTAAAATATTTTCACTGCCAGCAAAAATCTCAAATCAATTGACTTCAATTCGACATAGATTGAGTATTATCAATGGAGTGTTGAAAATCGATATTGTAAATTTGAAGTATAAGGGAGAGAGAAACCATGTCAATTTTTATTTGAAACGTAACTGAGGAAGAATTTCAATGATTTTTACCTTATTTGAAATATTTTCTCCATTTTGTTATTAACTAATTGTATCTTTTTCAAATTAAATAAATGAAAAAAGTACATAAATCAGCAATATAAAAAATTAAAATATTGACATTTTAAATAAATATTGAAAGTGTGGCTACGAGGTCTTATTATGGCTTGTTTAGAAAGACACCCTGATAATTAAATTTGATGTAATTGAATATAATTACATTGTCTGATATATTTGGTTGACCATGTAATTATTTGGTCAGCATGTAATTGGGGTGTAATTGGTAGGAGTAATTACACTCTCTGATCCATAGGAGTAGGTTGTGAATTGTTTGTAATTACAAGCTGATTATTTTTTAATTTCTTCCTTTATTTCAATTTTAGTTTTTTGGTTTTAATTTATTTTTTATTGTTAATATTTTAAATTCTTTTTAATTTTTATTATTCTAATGTTTTCTAAAAATATACTATTTTAATATATATTATTTATATTTTCATTTCCTTATCATTCTCAACATTTACTTTATGTGATTCCAATTTTTCGTATAATCTAAAAAAACTAAAATTCATTAACATAATGTTGTTAGTATTCTCATTTTAAAATTAAAGTAGAATTCATGGTTGAATTAGGTGGACTTACATTTCCTTCTCTTTTTAATTATATTTATGTATGTGATGTTGAAATTTGACATAACAGTATTATATTATTTTTTTTGTTTTGGATTTATAAATTATGTAATATTTTCAATTTCATTTGTTTTAGGAGTATTGACTCGATATTTTATATTGCGAGCTATTTTTTTTAGTTAGACTTGATAAATTATCTTTTTGTCAAATAATTTTATAATTTTATGACATGATATTTATAATATTAACTTTTTTGTCAAACATGTATTTCATTATGTTCATAGAATTTTGTGCTTTTAGTTTTTATGATTAATTTAATCAAAATATACTAATTTGAAAAATATAAATCAATTATTTATAATATTAGTTAATTTAATTAATATATTTTCATAAGACAATATATATATATATATATATATATGAAATATATATGAAATATTCAATTTAATATCATTTATAAATGCCCTTTTTGTGTAATACAAAATTTTAATTTTCGATAATTAATTTTCATTTTAAAAATTTAATATAACTTTATGATTACACTTGTGCAACCAAATAGTACACTTGTAATTACATTGACAAATAAATAGGTTACCGTAATCACTAAGTTGTGTAATTATTGTTTTATGAAAAAAAAAGACTTAGTTTATAAAAAATCAATTTAACTTAACTTTTGAAGAAAACTCACTTTTTTTAAAAGAGAGTCGCCACTTAATTTTTTAAAGAAATTAAGAAAACTTATATTTTTGCAAAAAACTCAAACAGAAAAATCATTTGAAAATACCAAAGGAGTTCGGGTTCAATTTACACTTTGAGAAAGGTTTAAGCATTTGAAGTGCCCGCTAGCGCGCGATTGACCTACGACTTGACTAACTTTGAAAATTAGTAAATTAAAGGAAGAAGATTTATTTAAAATACAACTTGAAAGGAAATGAGCTTAAAATGATTTTTAAGGAATGATTTTTTATATTGACAAACAACGTAAATAAAATAAGTAACAAATAAACATAAATATTTTGATTAAACATAAAAAAGAAACGACTATCTTTTGAAAATTTGATTAGATTAAACCAAATTAAAACAAAGGGTTAGAGGGTTAATACAAGTAAACAAATAATAAATAAATAAAGGAAGGAAATAATTCAAACTTGGGCTCCTTGCACAAATTCAAATTGTTGGGCCTGTCCCAAACCTGTCCTAAACACTAAATAAAAGGATGCAGCAATTTGGCCTTGTTTTGGCCCAAACTTTTCTTTGAAATCTGTCCATTTTAGCCCTCTTTGTACTGTTGTTGCACTTGGGCTTTTTTAGCGCATTTTCGCCCCTGTATATCATGTATATATTTATTGTATATCCGTGTATACTTAACATATACAGTCCATTTTTGGACTCTTCCAAGACCTATTGTTTCGCCTCCTGCCTTGTAAACCTGTTCATCAGCTTCCAAAACTCGAACAATGATGATGGCCGATTCGCTAAAAAGAGGGGTGTTGGGTTTCAACCCAACTCGAGATGCAAGGAGTGAAGGAGAGGATGGACCCAAATCAAGGAAGATCATGCATAAAAAATAATAAGAACTAGTAATTAATTAGAATTGGACACTCACTAAAGTAGCTAAGTATGTAAAATAGTAATAAGATAAATTTTCTCACAATAGCCTGAACAACACTTGCTACACATTTGAAGATGACAATGTTGTGATTTAGGATAAGCACACAGAAAGAGGAAATATGAGGTAGAAGGTATCATTGTAGAGGAAACAAACAACATAATTTCTTTTAAACATATGATAGAACCAAACAAACTTAATAAAATATTTTTTTTGAAACACTAACTAGAAAATCTAGCAATTGATACATTAATATCCCTTATTAGACACTAGCAATAACAACTGAATCATTTTCCTAACTGTCCACCAAATTTCATAAATTAATGACCAACCTACTGCAAATGAATTTTTGTCTCTCTAATACATTTCTTTTGATGAAATTCTCTCTGTTAATGGAAGGGGAGTATATATAGGAAGAGAATGGAATCGATTAGGGGGGAAAACCGATGGGAATTTGAAATTTGAAATTCGAATTCCTTCTTGACGATAAGGTTGAAAGCTGGAATAGGTACAACAAATCTCCAACGAATTCAAGAGGAGAACCATTTGATTTGGAGAGGAAGGACAAACAAGCAAGGCGATTGTAGAAGAGTACATGGTCGGTGGTTTGCAGCGTCCTATGTCGGTTGTGGGCTGGTGTATTGGAACGTATTGTTGGGTCTTTTTTATTGAAAAGTGGATTGTAGTAATGAATCGTTTGTGGGCTGATAGAATGTCGAATTGAAAATTGGAAAATGGTCTGCTTAATGAATTGGAATGTTGGGTCAAGATTTTGGTCAAATTGGATAAATATGGGTCTTAAAAAGGAACCCAAGATGTGGTCAATTTGACTTAAGAAAATAACAACGCGAATTGCAATTTCGATCAAATTGAGTTAATTAGTGAATCCGGCTAAAGATTGAATAAGACAAATTGATACTAATTAATTAAGAGCTTCTTAATCTTAACCAAATAAATAATTACTTTAATTATAAATCAAATTAATTAAAAAATATAAACTATAATTTAAACTAAACTAATTTATTAAAATAATTAATTAGAAAATAAAATCTTTTGAGATGATTTTCGAATATTCTTAAAATATAATAATTATATAAAAAAATATTCATTATTTTAAGAATTGAAAAGTGACAAAATTACACAAAATAACCTAAAACTATTTTTGGAATCTGATAAAACTAATTATTTTAAAATGTTTGGAATTGAAGAAGCTAGATGATTAATTTGTATGGTGAAGGTCCAAAATTGGGTGCCAATAATTATTATGTTGATAATTACTATCCTAACTAGTAATTACACCAATTCTAGTTACCAGATGGTTTTCCAAACCGACCCTTACTATTGATTTAAAAAAGCATGTATATTAGATATTAACATTAAATTCAACTACTATCCATTTTTTTTTGTAGGCAAATGATGGATGTGGTTATTTTAATTTGAAAGATAATTTTTCATCAATGGTGAAAAGGACCCAGTTGACAATGATACAACTTCACAAAACAATGTAAAGTTTAAGCTCAATATTGTTATAGAAAACATAGATCTTCTTAGAACTATGATAAAAGAATCTAACGAAAAAAGAAATGACTTGAAATGTGTGTTTATTGATACTTAGCATTAAACATGTAAATTAGGCCAGCCTCCAGTAAGGCCCAGACCTGCACCAAACCCCCTTACTTAATAGGCTGGGCCGCTTCGGATTATTTTTTCCCATAGGTTGATAAGGCCAGCCCGATAAGAAATCAGTACACGGCCCACCAGTGCAGCGACCTGGAAATCTTATTTTTTTATTTGGGTCACTATATCCGTTGGGCCACTTTTTCTAAAAGTGGTCGTTGGCCCAACGACCAATTTTTTTAAAAAGTGGCCAAAATGGCTATTTTTTTTAAAATAATTCAAAATATGTAGACTTTACAATTTATTAGAGACAAATAATTGTAATTTTGTAGCTTTGTATGTTTTGAATTTTATCAATATATTAATAAAGTCAAAGGCTCATTGAGTCTTTGCATTTTTTAATTTCTTTTTTAATAAAATTATTCTTTACTATAATAAGTCAATTATATTAATTAGTATATTTAATATATATGAGAAGCACATATATAATATAATGTAAGTAATCTACTATAATAGATAGTGTATATATATATATATATATATATATATATATATGCACGGTAAGTATTCTATTATATTAGGTAGTATACTTAGTATACATTATAAGTATATTTAGTTATAACATAAGTATATATATAGATAATATAATGCAACTATTTTGTTATTTAGATAGTATATTGTCATAAATAGTTATAATTATTACAAAATTAAATAGATAACAATACACCATATTGATAAGTGACTCAAATTTTTGAATTAATAAACAGTGATTAAAAAAATAGCTGACCCGACCCGGCCCAGTCCATTATTGGAAACCAGGCCCTGCCCATCACGCCCATTAGCAAACCTTAACTGGGCACATGCCTTTTTTTCCGCCACTTTTACTGTTCCGATTGGCACCGGCCCGACCCATTATTGGGGAACCGAGTTCGGTTTGATTCAGTATATCGGGTAGGAAAATTTTTAATGCCCAGCCCAGTAAAAAGGCTTACTTAGCATGAGAGATATGTTAAAACTAAAATAGAACGAACAAAGAGAAACAAACTAAATGTGTGAGTTTGATTTATGGTTTGTTTGCATTGTTTGTGTTTTGAATATATTATATTGTAATATTATGTTCTATTTTACAATAGCCCTTGTTTATTTTGCAGTAGCCCTTATTGATCAATGTAACTTAAAATATTTATCTTCCATGTATTTTAAATTTTAACTTGATAATCAATTGTTTCAAATATTATGTTTTATTTTACATTAGCCATTATTTATTTCATGTTTTATTAGGCAATATCTCACTTTAGGGCATTTTTTAGACACTTTATATATATCCGACCATACATGAATTGTACTATAGATACAAGTATCATAACTTTCTTTCATCAACATGGCCATGCTAAAACTAACTCGCTTGAAATGTCTACATGGAATCCATTTTCCTGGCACGTGACAAGTTCGAGATTTGGACTCATTTAGAGCTTTGTTTCGATAGATTTAGTGTCCTCAAATGCCTAATTTATGCTATAAACTGATGTTAAAGCCTTGATTTTATGGTATGTGGAATAAGGAGCAAAACAAGGACACTAACAAGCAAAAATGAACTAAACAAGCTGAAGAAGTGGAGAAGAGCAATCCTAGTGATCGCCAAGACCACTTGGCGAACCGCCGAGTGGCTCTTTAGACCGCCTAAAGTTCCAGCGTTCCAGCCCTGAGGGAAGAAACCAAGTCGGCGACAAAAATGGGCAGTCAGTGAATCGCGATCGGTTCCGCGATGACAAAATGGATCGCCCACAGTTATAGGACTTGAGGATGCTGAGAACCAATGAAAAATGGCGATGGAAGAGAGCAAAGGGCGGATTGCCGAACCACTCGGCGAGCCCGACTTACCTTGCCTAATGGCTTTTCAGGCTTAATTTTGGGAAACTATAAATTGGATTTTAAATGTATTTTGAGGAGTGATCTCCCCTGATATTACAGTTCCCATTCTAGACTTAGAACATTCTCTTGATTTTTGAGTTGGAATTGTATAATTTTGGAGGATTTGGAAAGTGGGTCTTTGAATTTCATTCTTAGGAATCATTGTAAAGGCTTGGAGATTCTTACCTGGATCATGGCGAATGCATTTGGTAATCGTTTCTCTATTTTTATGATGTGTAGCTAAAACCCCAATTCTTAGGGTGTGATCATGTGTTTATTTGTCTAATTATCCTATATGTTGTTGTTTGATGATGAAATTGCTATTTTAATGTGGGTTTAATCATTAGCTGAGTTTTAATTTATGAATTGTAGTTGCAAATGCAATTCTAATTTTGAGTTCTTAGCTTGCTTGAGAAAGAGGCTTTTGGGACCAAAGCTTTTGATTAATGATTTGTGGGTATTGGGTTAATATGGGCTCAGCTCGAGAGAGTGAATCTTAAATCCAATCCTACCCATCTAGCTCGAGACAGTGGATGTATTAAGGTTGTGGGCTGGTTATCTTGTTAAGCTTGTTGATGTTCGAAAGAAATCACTTGAGCCGTAATAGTTGTTCAAGAGAAAACTATTGCACTTAAAGTCTAGCCTACCCACAATATTTTAGCAAATCATCGTTAGATTTCAATTACCCATATAGCATAATTAGCCGATAATCGATCACATCCTAAGAACTCCTCTCCATATTGTTATTTCCCCCTGTTTTCATTGTTATTTCAGATGTTCATTGCAAAATCAAACCCCTATCTGACATTAGTTGTCACCCGTTTAGATTTAATTCTACGTTTTCGATAATTTTTTATTCCTATAACCATTTAGAACATGTTTGTATTTCATGACTGAATATTAGACACGTACGCTCCTTAGCTCATGAGGATTCCCATGAGTATATTAGAAACTTTGTGGATGCCTGTGGTTCGTTCTCATTTACGAGCATATCACAAGAATCAGTCCGCCTCAGGTTGTCTCCATTCTCCTTCATGGGTGAAGCTACTAAATGGTTGGCTGAGTTACCGAGGGATCCCATCACCTCTTGGGATGAGCTTACCACATCATTCCAAGTGAGATTCTTTTCCACATCGAAGATGATGACTCTAAGATATGGCATCCAAGGTTTCAAATGCTTGGAAGGTGAGCCAATCCATGAGACATGACTGAGATTTAAGAAGTTGGTGCTTCAGTGCCCAACTCATGGACTTCCAAATAATGTGCTGCTACAACACTTCTATAGGAGTCTTGCTTCGATGAACAAAGAAGTGATTGATCAACTATCTCTTGGTGGTATAATGCAACAACCCTATGAAGTAGCGTCTCAACTCCTTGATTGCATGACCAAGATCAATAGGGCATGACACACTCGTGAAGATCAAGTGTCTTCTATCACGTTTAGAATGACAAAAGAACAGATTGAAAAGATCAAGAGAGAGACCAAAACATGGCTAAAATGATGACCAGCTGGATATCTTAGCTAAAAATGTCATGGGTGTGGGTGCAAAGAGTGTTAATGTTGTGGGTGTTGGTGGAGTAAACCCCGATGTAACACAATTTGAAGCGTTGTACAATGAGAAGGTGAACTTCCTAGCCAATCAAGGAGGAGGTTATCGTGCCAACTACCTAAGATTGGGTGGAAATCAAGGTTGGAACAGAGATGAGGGCCGGAGAGACCGTGACAGATATTGGCATGATCGTAACGCAATCTGGAAGGATAAAAAGGGAGACAAGGACATGTACGTCCCTACCCGTGAGCGTCAAAAGCCCAAGGAATCTGAAGGTGGCCGTACAAAAGATATGCTCTCATGCATTCTCAACAAAGTTATAGGGTAAGAAAAGGTGTTGAAAGAGATGAAAGAGAATGTCTCAACTCTCAATCAGACGGTGACCTCTCACTCAGTCTCTATTAAGCAGCTGGAGACCCAAATGGGTGAAATTTCTTCTCATTTGAATCCAAGAAAATAAGAGGGGTTGCCTAGTGACCCAATGGCAAACCCCAAAAATGAAGCTTGATTTGGTATCCTCGTTGTGCCACAACGTTAACTAAGGCGCTTCTTGGGAGGCAACCCAAGTATTTGTTGTTTTTAAAGTTTGTTTGTGAATAACTGGGGTTTATTGTGCAGGTTGAAAAGTGAAAGGTGTTGGAAAGTGAGTAGTTTGGGGAGCCAAAGTCTAGTCGGCGACACGGTGAGCAGGTCTGCAAGCCCCGACTTGGACCGCCGTTGGAACTACCAAGCTTGAAAGGGCACTCTGTAAAACTCGGCGGGCTATTTGCTAAGTTGGTGACTTGCTGAATAGGTCAGCGATCTTGATTTAGTCGGCCATTTGAACCCCCAAAATTGCTGGGAGTCCTGTAAACCCAGCGAGAAAAATACCCCTCGGTGCATCGCCGAGTGGTTCGGCAAAGTCGACTTACTCTGCCGAAGGTGTCGCGAACAGAAAGATTTTAAAGGCCAAACAGTTGAAAATTTCAAAATTCTTCATCTTCTCTTAGTTTTAACTCTTGTACCCTCTCACCCAACTTTATATCTTTCATATTTTATTATTTTTACCCACTTTTTGTGTGAAATCATTGATCGGAATTGTGGAACTTTGCCGCCTAGCTATACAACTTTTGAATTCGGCATAAAGAGTGGTTTTCTATCACGCCCCAAACTCGAGGCGTGCAACTAGCTCCTAATGCCTAAACTCAGGCCCGAGCCAACCTTGCTGAACCATTTGCTACTAGCGCATGACAGCCACACGCAATCAAGAAAACAAACAAGTATATCTCGGCTTAAAACTAAGCCCTCTGCCGGCAAGGCCCCTGTCAACTGATCTATAAAAGGAACAGCTACTCCCAGTAGATCATATAAATAAATAGCAAACTAGCACAAAAGTCTTGATTGGGCTGTCGAGGCCACCATGATATCTATACCAAAACTAAAAGCAGGTATATATCAATACAATACATCAAACAACTTACAAGCTTTAGCAAACCAACAACATAGGCCAGTATGGCCATAACGTAGCTATACACCCCCACACACTAGTCTGCAAGCCTCTAAGAGTAGTAAAGATTAACAGGACAGGGCCCCAGCCTACCCATAAAGATATATACAACAAAAGGTAACAAACCTCCCAACTCTAGCAGCTCTGGAGGAAAGGGGCTAGCCAATCGAATAAAAGTCAATCCTGCTGCTGAAGAGGTCTACTCGATCGTCTGTTCGGACCTGCATGCATGAATGCAGCGCCCCCAAGGCAATGGGACGTCAGTACAAAATAATGTACAGAGTATGAAAGGTAATAGACTATGATGAGGTATCCTGATATACTAGAATAATCTGATAAAAAATGATAAGATAAGTGTACTGACCTAATCCTAAATCTAAACTTATCAAAAATAAAAAAACAACAACCTAACCAAGCCCCCATAAGCTCGGCAGGTACAAACAGTACACAAGACCACTTACTCAGGCCCCCATAAGCCCGGAAGGTGCCAATCAGCCTATATACCCCTATCTGTAGTCCCCTAACCCCGTAGGCAGTCACATAGCCCTCTTAGGCATTAATATAGCCTCGTAGGCAACACATAGCTTTTTTAGGCATCAACATAGCTTATAGAAACTCATATCCCTTTTAGGTAACAACATGGCCCCATAGGAAGCACATAGCCTTCTTAGGCGTCAATATAACCCTGTAGGTAACTCATAGCCCTTCTAGGCATCAATATAGCCCTGTAGGAAATTCAAAACCCTTTTAGGCATCTATATAGCCCTGTAGGCAGAACATAACCTTTCTAGTCATAGATCACATTCCTGCAGCTAACCACAATAGCCCCAATGGAAACAATAATAATCTAATCGCTAAAAGGGAGCAATTTAGTTATAAGTAACTTATACAAATAGCCTCTAAGTTGTGTCCAACATAGGGACGCTACTAACTGAATAAGAATCTCGATAAGGGAGGATTATATCAATTCGAGCAACCAACAATCAACAATCACGGCTTCAAGTATATCAAGGATAACAACCCAAATACATTACTTCTAAAGCTTTAAGAAAACATGCCGTAAGTAGGGAATAGCCTTAACATACCATTTTCATTGAATTCACGTGTCCTAATAACTTTAATCACAACCCCCCTTGATACTACAAAAGGCAGGATCATAATCAACACAAAAGAATAGAAGATACAACAAAATCCGATAAAAGATATGTATTTTCGTCGCAAATTGCTATTTGCAACTTATCAAAGCTAGAGTCAATGAAAGAAGGGTCTTACCTTGATTATAAGTTTGTAATACACCTCAAAATTTTAAAATATACCCAAACCCCTGCTGTCCACACACCAAAGTACGATATTCTAGGAAATCGATAAAACAAATTATACCATGTTGATGAGCTCACAACGTAGAACAACTTTTGTCAAGGACTTAACCCACGAAAATCAGTAACTTGGCTTGTCCTAGAAGTTGGTTTTGTAGGTTTTGTAGGTTTTGTGAGTTGTCTGGTGCTTCACTAAGGAAAAATGAAGAAAAGTCGAAGAAGATGATATATATAAAGTCCCACCGACCTAGGGGACCCACCTCACCTGCCTGCTTGCACAGTCTTGCAAAAACGTGAATATCTCTCCATTTTGAAGTCGTATGAACGAACGGGTTGATGCGTTGGAAACTATACTCGTAGACCTTCGATTTCATAAGTTGTAGGGACCATAAATCTTAATATATTGGGAGAAAACATCCGAGACATTTGTCCCAAATTTTAGATAAATCTTTAAAAAGGAATTTACGGTAACTTTCGTCAATTTTTATTTTATCACTTACCTAACTTCAAAACTTGAGATACAACACTTGAACACTTAAAATATCACATAACACATCATTCTTAATTTATTACCCACCCTCCTGGTCTTTCCACGAAGATACGAGTCAATTTATACGTTTCAAAAAGTCGGGGTGTTACATTTTCCAAACCTCATCCTTTAATTTTATGGTTGAAATCAAATGCAATAGGTCAATTTGTTATTATTTTGTAATGGGTAATTGTTATAAGCATGTTTAAGTGTTGGATTACCTGTAATGAATTGAATTGCATGCCTAATTGCCTTAAATTGATTGATTCTCGCGTTCTTGCTTGTAAAATCAAGTTTAAATTATTGGGTGGCGGTGTAAATGTGTTGGTTCTAGTGGGTGTGAAGTCTAAGTAACCCCAAATTGTTCTAAATGACGTAATTTTTACAATGATGGAGCATTTGACGTCATTCTTAAGGGCATACGTCGTCAAATGACCAATTTTGGCCAAATCAGGGGAAGTCTGAGTACCCTGAGGGCAAGGGTAGTATGGGTCTAGTCTTAATTGAATTGTGTATGAGTTTAATTTTGAATTCGGAGGCCGCGGGCTTGATTTTGAAGTTTGGGGTTGAAAACTGGCACTTTGGGCCGTTTGGCGAGCTAAGTCGAGCTCGCCGAGTGGTTCGCCAAAGTCCCCCTTAGATTACCCATTTTAATAATTGAGTGAGTTTGTTCTGCAACTTTCGGCGAGAAGCCTAAGCTCACCGAGTGAACTCGGCGACTCGCCGAAAGGTCTTCTTGATCGCCCTTTCTACGCCCCAAACCCCTAAAATGCACTGTAACTTTTGGTGAGCCACTTGTAGCTTGCCGATTGGTGTCGGAAATTCAACGAATGGCCCTAAACATCGCCAACCTATCTTGATTTTTGAAATTTTTTGCGCTGGTGCTTTTGGTGAGCCCGATCTGGCTCACCAAAGTTACTTGGTGACTCGCTGAGTCTTTCTACAACTAAATTTCTACATTTTTCTTGAACTTTTTATAACACTTTTCTATGTGGTTTGCAGGAATGGCTAGAACAAATTTGAATGACAGTGGCATGTCGCCCCGTAAGCGAGCACGGGGAGTCGTGATCAATGAGGGAGCAACTGCTTCCATTGCCAAGGGAAAGAAACTACTTCTGACTGGAGGCAAGGGAAAGGGAGAAGTACCCATAGCTGAGACACCAAAGTAGAACTTCGGTAGTGAGGGAGAGTCTTATGATTCTCAAGCTTCATTCTCTGAGCCTAAGGACGACCAGTTGTTACAGGCCCGGCCAGTGGAGTTACGCTCCAAAGCTCGCCATCATCCGTTTAGGATTCCGGAGCCTACCCCTCCAGCTACAGATTCAGTGCCTCCACCGACACAAATGGTGGTTCATGCACCACCAATTCAGGGTCCTCTTTCCCGGTCACTCAACCGGTTAAAGGCAGAGGGACTAAGGACCATATTGCAGGAGAAGAGATTGTCCACAGATTGCATAGTGGACATGCATCCAAATGTGTGAGACACCCTCAGGTTCCACAGGTTCGAGGTCTTCACCAGACCCCGTGGCCCAAACATTCCTAAATGGATCCGGGAGTTTTATGTTACTTACAGTGATCTGGTACCTCAAGGGAAGAAGAAGGCCATTGCCTTCAAACCGATGGAGTTTGTGATGGGTCGAGGGAGGAAAGTGAGATGCAACAGTGATGATATCAATGCTATGTTTGAGAGGGATACAAACTTTAAGCACGAGTACTAGAGTCTGATCACTATAAAGACTCTGGATGACCTGATGGATTGGATAGCCCCCATGATTTCTGACACCACCCCAAGGTGGATTGAGGCAGAGAGCTAATAGAGAAGGAGGACCTAAACATAGCAGCTCGGTATTGGTTTGGATTCATCAGCAGCATAGTCATGCCCTCACAAAATGAGTTCATTCTCCGCCACCCAAAGGCAGCCTGCCTTGGGTCTATCATAGCCAGGAAGTGGCTAAATTTGTGGTTGATTATTGAACAGGAGATGGCCATGAAGGCCAAGCAGCGCCAGACATACCTTCCCTTTCCAGTATTGATCATAGAGTTATATCATCGGGGCAGAGTTCCCTATGATGAGAAGAGGGACATGGACGTGATACCCACATCTTCTACTGACATACGATGCATAGGGGTCGAGTACACACATGACGAGGCTGATAGGAGGAGATCAGCTTCGGTGGACACATCCTCGAAGGTTGATATTGATGTATTACCTGCGGAGGTAGATATGCCTACTCCGGCCACTGGGACTTCAGGTACCTCTAGCTTTGTTCCTTCTAGCACTCTGGGTACTTCTTCTGCTTCCCTTCCCTCTAGGTCTGATACTGGCACTTCTGCCTCTAGGCTTCCGATCACACATGACATGTTTCTCAAGATGGGACACCTAGCACATTCTACTAATGTACATGCTTCCGACTAGAAGCCGAGGTTCCCTGGATGATCGATTGAGCTATCACTGCTGCATTGACACCTCTCCAAGCTTCTATTAATGCCCTCACAATGGGAGTAGTGGTATGTGAGCGAGGATAGAGAGCTTCTGAGGAGATGACGCCCTTGAAGGCCGATATTATTGGGTTGAGAAAGGATATGGACGAGGTGAAGTCCACATACTTTACTTCACTCTTTGGGACGGTGGAGATCCCCGGTGATCAGAGTGCAGATATTCCAGTTTGTAATGAGGTGCCTATCGAAGATGAGATTAGCTCTGAGGTTGCTACTGATAATTTCGAGGCTGATACTGATGAGGAGCAGATTGGTGGGAGTGAGGAGGCTATTTTCAAGGGCTTGACTGACTTAGAGGAGTTCGTGGTAGATTCAGTTGTGCTATGCTTCTCTGAGATATGTGTCCATGGTGGGCTCCAGTGGAGCCAAGATTATTTAGACCCTGGGCACTGATGCCCCGATAGACGAAGTCATTAAGATTCAGACTTCACCCAGGCTTAGCCTGGCAAAATGACTTTTTACCTCCCTCTTTGTTGTTTTATTGACTATTTTGTTGTTTTAGTTACATTTGAGGACAATTGGTTATTTTATTGGGTGGGGTAAGGTATTTCCATACCTACCTCTTGTCTTGTGATTGGTTTGGTGTATTGATGATATTTTTGTGAATATTGGGCTTTGATATATACATCTTGATTGTGAATTGTGTTGTGGATGTTTTTAGCTTGTGGCACATTGCTTTGATTGAAAATGGTGAAAATGGTTTAGAACCTAATTTAAAAATTTTGCCATCTCTTTTGTGCGTAATTGTGGTTGTTCTTGTGCAAACTTGAGTGTCGGTTGTGGTGAATATCGATGACTTAAATAGTGCTCTTAATTGAACAAAATAAATATGCGACTACAATGAGGCAAACAAAGTTACATAGACAATATGTGAACTTTTATCATCTCATGGTGACTAGCTGGTTTTTGAATGAGTCTCTTGTGATGAGCATTGCATGTGGGCTAGAAAGTGTGGAGTCTTGTTTGATATTCATATCAATGCCTTGTGTGATGAGATTACTTTGAACATTGTGTGTGGTGACACCTAGAATTTTCCCCATTTGTCTGGTTGATTGAGTGATGCAAGCACTTGAAATGATCTTAGGCAAGAATTTTGAAGAGTGAACCAACTTGACAATATACCTCTTTTGTGGCCAACCTTTTGAGATGTGTGAACCTTGCTTGGCACCTTTTGAGCCTTACCCCTTTTCTTGGAAGAAACTTGAGCAATTATGACCTCTCTTTGGCCATTCACCCATAACTTTCATGAAGTATGGTTTGTTTGAATAGCTAACTTAGGCAAAAAGCCTAAGTTGGGGGTGTGGTGAAAAGAGAAGGAAAGTCAAGAAGTGTGAGAAATCCCCCTTTGTGTGATTGATTTGAAAAAGATGGAACCCCTCCATGTTAAAAAAAAGAAGAGAAGAAGAAAAGAGAAAAACGAATGAAAAAGAAGAAAGAAAAGAAAAAAACCAAAAAAGTTGTGAAATAAAGTAGTGCAAATTGCAAAAGAAATGGGGTATTCGGTGGTTCAAATTGAGTTGAATAATACGGTGGATTGTGAGCATGTTTGAAATGTTAAAGAAAAGGAGGAAAGTTAAATTCAGATCACACTTCATGAAGGTAGAAGCTACTAAGCCTAAATGACCATAGCTTTACACTCAACCCCGTTACGAGCCTTGAAAAGACCTTTTTGATCCTGAGCAAGCTGAAACGAATGTTGATTGGAAAATAAGGGCAAACCTATGGGTGAAGTCATGCATGTGTTCATTTTTGTGAGTGTGAGAGTTGTATGTGATTCTGGAACTATAAATTGTTGAGAAATTTTGTGTGAATATGGAATCATCTTTGTTGTGAGGGCAATTGAGTACCTTTGTTGAGCTTGAACTTGCATTTGAAGCAAACATTGTGAACTTGAGCATCTTTGATAATGATGAGTCACAATTTGAATCTTTGAGTACACAATTGATCATTGTATGAGTAATTTGAACCTTTTTGTGTGCATTTATGTTGAGTCTTATGCATCACTATTTGTAGACATCCTTATTGAACTGCTGACTTGAGTTTTACTTGAGGACAAGCAAAAGTATAAGTTGGGGGTGTTGATGAGTCTGACATTTAGACTCATTTAGGGTTTTGTTTTGATAGATTTTGTGTCCTCAAATGCCTAATTTATGCTATAAACTGATGTTAAAGCCTTGATTTTCAGGTATGTGGACTAAAGAGCAAAGCAAGGACACTAACATGCAAAAAGGAACTAAACAAGCTAAAGAAGTGGAGAAGAGCAATCCTAGTGATCGCCAAGACCACTCGGCGAACCGCCGAGTGGCTCTTCAGATCGCCTAAAGTTCCAGTGTGCCAGCCATGAGGGAAGAAACCAAGTTGGTGACAAAAATAGGCAGTTGGCGAATCGCTGTTCGGTTTCGTGATGACAAAATGGATTGTCCAAAGTTATAGGACTTGAGGATGATGAGAACCAATGCAAAGTGGAGATAGAAGAGAGCAAAGGGTGGACCGCCAAACCACTTGGCGAGCCCAACTTATCTCACCAAATGACTTTTCAGGCTTAATTTTGGGAAACTATAAATTGGATTTTAAATGTAATTTTGAGGAGTGATCTCCCCCAGATATTACAGTTCCCATTCTAGACTTAGAACATTCTTATGATTTTTGAGTTGGAATTGTATAATTTTGGAGGATTTGGAAAGTGGGTTTTTAAATTTCATTCTTAGAAATCATTGTAACGGCTTGGAGACTCTTACCCAGATCGTGACGAATGCATTTGGTAATCGTTTCTCTATTTTTATGATGTGTAGCTAAAACCCAATTCTTGGGGTGTGATCATGTGTTTATTTGTCTAATTATCGTATAAGTATTGTTGTTTTAATATGGGTTTAATCATTAGCTAAGTTTTAATTTATGAATTGGAGTTGCGAATGCAATTCTAATTCTGAGTTCTTAGCTTGCTTGAGAAAGAGGTTTTGGGACCAAAGCTTTTGATTATTGATTTGTGGGTATTGGGTTAATATGAGTTCAGCTCGAGAGAGTGAATCTTAAATCCAATCCTGCCCATCTAGCTCGAGAGAGTGGATGTATTAAGGTTGTGGGCTGGTTATCTTGTTAAGCTTGTTGATGTTCGAAAGAAATCACTTGAGCCATAATAGTTGTTCGAGAGAAAATTATTGCACTTAAAGTCCAGCCTACCCACTGTATTTTAGCAAATCATCATACAATTTCAATTACCCATATAGCATAATTAGCCTATAATTGATCACATCCCAAGAACTCCTCTCTATATTGTTATTTTCCCTTGTTTTCATTGTTATCTCAGATGTTCAATGCAAAATCAAAACCCCATCTGACATTAGTTGTCACCCGTTTATATTTAATTGTATGTTTTCGATAAATTTTATTCCTATAACCATTTAGAACATGTTTGTACTTCATGACTGAATATTAGACACGTATGCTCCCTGTGGGTTTGACCCTAACTCTTCGTTGGATTTTATACTGATTAACGATCGTTTACACCTAGAATTAGATGAGGTGTGTTTGAAACGTCTAATCACAACGCGAACTAGTGGCATACCATCCATGTGATATTATTAAGTCCATGGGTAGAAAATGGATTTTGAAACACAATTTTGAATACTCACCTGATCTTGTAGCCGATACAATTGAGAATGCAATAGGGTCATAAGAGAGAATGAAAGTACCGTCTGTTTGAAGCTTTGTATATTGAAAAATATTTGAGGGAGCATGGCTTGCCCTGTGATTTGACTATATTTACGCATTCAAGCACCATATTTTACCTAAATTTTAGCTAAGTTTTGAGTATAAGCTCACATATATCATGCATTTTATGTGCTGTGATGGTATAATAAATATGATTAGACTGTGTCACGACCCAATTCCTCGAGTCATGATGACACATATCATAACCCACCAGTAGATAAACCAACTCATAACCCAGAATGACAAGAAATGAGTCTATGGGTAGAAATAAACAAGAACAAATACTTTAAGCAACAAAACCATATAGAAGCATAAGCAAACCAAAACTATATACATAAAGATCCCTCTTTGAACCTTGAAGTCACAAGTACTTCGTTGTGCTAATAAAAGAGTACAAGTACTAAAAGTGGACCCAAGAAGTGAAAATTGTATGAATCCAAACCCTAGAAGCGAAAGTCGGGCTCCCAGTCCAACTAGCAAGAGTGACCCGTGGGCGTAAGTAAAATCAATCAAGGCCGACCAGCCAACTTGTCCACTCCCAGGGACGTAAGCCACCCAACTAGCAAGAGTGACCTAGAGGCATATTGATTCTAAAAAGGATCTCAAATATATCAAGGCCACCTAGCCAGTTAGCCACTCTAAGGGGCATAAGTTCTTCAGTTAGCAAGAGTGACCCGAGGGACTGTTAACTCCGAAGAGGATCTCAAATATAACTGCCCAGCCAACCTGTCCACTCCCAAGGGGGTAAGCTGCCCAACTAGCAAGAGTGACCCGGGGGAATGTCGTTTCCGAAAAGGATCTCAACAATCAATACCAAGCCACCGTGAAATGACATTCACTTACAAGGAATCATAATGAGGTTCCAAGCTTAAACCACTCCAATCCAAAGCCACCCTGCGAAAGCACAAAACCTCCAGTAATGCATCAGAGACGCATAAATAGGGAGAGAGAATATAAGGTCAATAAAGTTGCGACAACGCCTAAACTAAGGCTCATACTATTAGACTCAAGTTTGCTAATCTAGTCTACATGGAGCTAAGCCACCCGAAATGACGTCAGAGTAGAAATAATGCTAACAGGCCACAATGATTGCAAGTCTAAGACAAACACTAGTCTAATCCTAGACTAAGGCCAAACATGCTCCAATATATACCAATACAACAACAAACAATCACATTATAACAACATGAAATAACACACAATCCTAGACTAGCATGGTGCTACACCTGAAATGGAACCGATAATCCTAAAACATGGTTTTTAGGCAATGCAATAAGAACAACCAGATACCCTCCCCGAATTCATTCCAATCAACATGCATTCACGCATCCAAGTTCAATCTAATAGAGAGAAAGTTGTAGTGTACCTTTAGGCCGATCGTGTGTGCTCTTGAATCACGAAGCTGAAACTTTTCTTTTCCGTACGGCCTCCAACGTTGTCACGCTGTCAAAAGTAGGATCACAATGTTAATATAGTCATTTCAACACCAAAAATACATAAAACGAAAATAGACTAATTTCAAAGTCAATTACGAATTATGGGACCTGCGCCTAAATTTTCAAAATTAACTTCGTTAAAGGTTCCTAAACATTTCACCATACTTGTGTGCTAAAATGGAAGACAATTTAGGTCTCGAAACAGCGAACAAGCAACACATGCAAAAATTCACAATTTAAAAGCAACAAAAAAAATAAGGCAGCCAATAATAATGCAATTTTACCTCAAATGAAGGTTCAAAAATGACTTCTAATCACTCCACAGTATAGCCTCAACAATTCTGGACATAGAGGACTTCAAATCAATCAATTTCGAGCCAAATGAGAGAGAAATTGCCTTTCCAAGGTTATACTCTAAGTTGATATCACGTCTGGTCTTTAAGTAGAATACCAGATGGAAATGTTCTTCATGCACGCAGCCCAGAGGGCTCGCGATCATGGAGCACAAGATTTTTTCCCTTTGTGAATGCGGCAAGGAGCCTATGAACGTGAAGGAAAGCAAAGCTAAGTCATGTGAACGTGGTCGAGTCCCCGCAAACGCAAAGACCAGGTGACCTAACCCTTCATCAGCACGTCTTGACCCTATGAATACGGTGAACAACTCTCTCGGTATCCACGAATGTGACCCAGGGCCCACGAGCATGAAGATCAAATTAATTTGCACCAACTGATGACATCAACTCTGAAAAGACCTCACTAGTGCCTATGTGGAGGTCTCCACACAAGATCTCTCCATCCTAGCCAACACCATTGTCTCCTCGATAACTTGTAGATCTGTCAAAGTCACAACTGTCTGCCGCTCATCTTTCCTCAAAAACTCCTCATCATCCATTTCCTCAACTGACTCAATACATCCTTATCCTACACACTCTCTCTCCCTATCAACAACATCACTCACGTCACTAGGCTACTCAACCTCACCACTAGGCACCTCAACTCTCGGCACAGGGGCAGGCACATACACAGGCATATCGGGTAAGGGAACATCACCTCAAAGCATGGAAATGTCATTAGACCTCAGTTGGTCCACATCACCCGAAGAATAATAATTTTACCCCTCATAATATGCAACTCATCTAAGCTTTCGTCAACCTTCTCTCTAGCCTCCATCTTAGCCGTGAGGTTATCTAATCTCAACCATACAATGCCAAAGTATTTTGAAATTGTACCATATGGCCTCTAACAAGGAGTATTGCATTCTCAATAGCCATGTCAATCAACTCGGGAATCTCACTCTCTACCCTAGCCGCTCTCACATCCGTTGATCGAGAATGGTTGCCCATTTGGTATATCATGGTGTGGGTCAAGGGAGATCAGGAAATAGGGATATGAGCAGTAAATCTAGAACTAGATGGCACAAAAAAGGATGGGATGTACCTGATGGCTCCACAAAATGAGTGGATTGAGTGGCACCAGCCTCAAGAGTAGCGGGATCAATCATAGACATAGTGTCTGGTGGTGGCAGCTTCCTCTGAACTGCATCATCTCTCAAGTAGTCCACCTCAATCCTACGAATGTCACTGGATGACACAGGGGTGATCTACACATCAGTCCTCTCCCAAAAAGGGACTCCCATAGCCTCTCAGAGCTGTGTGATCAAGACTGGGAAAGGGAAAACGATTTCTCCTAAAGAGTTGGCATTAATATCTCCTCAATAATGATCCAGTTGTAGTGATCTCAGTCCGATTGATGTTTCTTCCAACCAAGATGACCTTCAAAATCCATAGAATAGACTCATTTTAGGATGGCATGATATTGATATTGATGAACCCGAACCAATATCTTGAGGTGATGTTCATATCTTTCTTTGCTATTTGTGCTCCATCAGCTATCCATGGAGGGGAGATATCAGAAATGAGAGGTTCCAGCAACCCCTTCAATGCCTCTAGACCTTGGTTTATCCATATCTTGTAATACCCATTACTGTCACCTTTTGTGCCCAATATCTGATTTATTTTGCCTGCATGGCATGGTACCATTTTGCCATGAAAATTGACCTCTCCAATGGTTTCCAAACTGTTGCCTTTCTCTTCTTGGGTAAGGCCTCAGCATAGGCCACATAGAACTCCTATACCCAGGTAGGGACATAAGGAGGTCGGCCTTTTGTGAACTCTTCGAACCCATGAAACTTGACCATATCCCATATTGTTAGGTATTCACTCATCACCCTATCATAGTCATCTTTCCTCAAGAATCGTGCATTCTCCAACTGCTTTGAGCTTGTTGAGGGCCATTGGAGCAATAATTGGGAGAACACGAGAGGCATGTTACTGAGCTTGAGGAGTTTTTAACAACTTGGACCAAATGTCAATCCTATTTCTAACAATCACTTTCTTTGGTTGCGCACTCACACGCATAAAAGAATGCAGAGTAGTTTATTATTGTTGGGGAACCTCAGATGTCTCATTGATAGAAATCTCCTTATTCTTTTTCAAAGGGGAAGGAAGGGGAGACACTTTCTCGGGCACGGATTCAGAGGATACAACTCTCTTTGCTTTTGTTCTATCCATATCCTGCAAGGCACAACAATTCAAAATGAAGATCAGGTGAAGGTTAGTTGAAATCAAACTCAAAATAAACTCAATTCAAAACTAGTTCTAAGGCTCGCCAATTGGGAGGCGATTCACCTAATAGTTTAGGCGAGCTCATGTGAGCTCGCCGAAGTTGATAGTAAAAAAATCAATTTTACTCAAGCTTAAAAAGTGATTTCAACTCCAACTCGGCGATCCAACCAGTCGATTTCTACGGACTAAGACAAGTCTGCCGAAAGAGACAATGCAAAACTATAAGGAATAGGCACAAAAGGTGATGTCCACTCCCACTTGATGATACACCGAGTTTGTTTCAACAATCTAAGACAAGACCACCGAATGACACATTACCTATGTCACAAATTCAAGCACAAAAGGCAATTTGAGGCTTACTCGGTGATACGCCTAATCATCTTGGCGAGCTAAGGCAACCCGCCAAACATGTAATTTTAGCCTAATGCCTATTTTTCATACATTCAAACACTAATATGAAACAATATCCAATATCCAATCAGATTTACACATTACCCACATGCTACTCTACCTACGGGTACTCACATTTCCCCTAAATTTCACAAAACATTGCCTAAATTGACGATTTGCCCTTAAGAAAGTCTTCACTTTATCTATCATTGGGAAAATACAATCCTTAAAGGTAACACTGGGCTAATCAGACTTCATCCATATTCAATTCAAGCAACACCAATACATTTAAGGACTCAATTTCAACTTTGGACCTTCATAATCAATTTTAGCAATTTCAAGGAGCCTCTTCAAAGATGATTTCAAGTTTTCAAAATCCCCCCAAAACCTAGGGTTTTCAATCTATGCACGAGTTCAATTTCAAAACGTTTTCAAAAGTTCATATATGATGATTTATGACGGAATTGTTGAATTAATAGTGAATTATGATGATTTCTCCTATGAACCCATGTTTCCCCCAAAATCCTAAATTTGGAATGTGAATTGGGTTAATTGATCATGAATGTATGTTGAATTGTTTATGTTTATATTGAATTAGTTATTGAATCATGTCAATTCCCTTATCTAATTTAATATTCTAGATGTTTGGGTTGAGATTGATTCATAGCCTTTGAGGGAGATTTTATGAAGGATTTGTGTAAGATTATGATGTGTAGTATATGTATGTGGTTACAACGAATGTGTTATGATTATGCTTAGATTGTAATTGTGTTATTGTTGAAAGCATATCCTCAATTAACACTCATGAATGATGATGATAGAATGTGAAAATTTTCTTCAATGTAATGTTGTAACTTGAATTGGTAGGCTTAGGCATCCTCTTTTTGTATAAATGAAAGTAATGTGAATTGATGTGTCTTGAATTGGTAGGCTTAAGGCATTAAGGCATCCTTTTCTTGTATTGATGAATGTGACCTTGAATGTTGTATCTTGAATTGGTAGGCTTAGACATCCTCTTCTTGTGTAATGTGTGTGTCTTGACTTAATGAATATGAATCGATAGGCCTATGGCATTCCTTTCATAAATGACTAATGAATGTGTCTCGACTTAATAAATATGAATGATAGGCCTATGGCATTCCTTTCATAAATGAACTAATGTAATGATGACTCTTGAATTGATAGGCTTATGACATTCCTTTCCTAATGAGTCAATGTACCATGAATCGACAGGCTTATGGCATTCCTTTCATGTGTATACTAATGTAATGATGAACCATGAATCGATAGGCTTATGAAATTCCTTTTATGAGGATTCAATGAGCTATCTTAATAATGTACCATAAATCGATAGGCTTATGGTGTTCCTTTCATGTGTAATAATGTAACTTGGGTCGATAGGCCAATGACATTCCTCTCAAGTACAATACAGTTAATGTGAATGAAGGCTAAGCACCGAGTGGATATGGTAAGATGGAAACTCTCCCAATGTTAGGTTAGGGTTCCAATGAACATTTTCATATCCCATAACTATGTGCCCACATAGGATAGCTAGTGGATCCACTTAACCTAAAATGTTATCGGTCCTACCTTAGGCAAGTAGGCCAACCCTTACGATGTGGGATAGTACATCGGATTCCATGATTTAGCTCTCATTGTCTATGTCGGTTAATGCTTATTCCTATCATGTGAGATGTGCACTATGGTTACTTGAGAAGTTCTATGAAGTGTGGGTGGTAGTATGGGATGCCATTCATGCATTGCTCGAGTAGGCTTTGAGGGGGCTATATTGAGTTCTCTAATGTCTGAATGACTAATGTATGAATGTGCTCTTAAGCTAATGAAGAATGTTGACTTAAATGCAAAATGTGAAGATGTATGCTTTACATGGATGGTTGTATGAGTTACTTTCCTTATCATGACTTATGAAATGTTTATGTTCCTTATGTATGAGTATTGTCTAAAGATGAAAAGGAAGAATGGTAAGTTCACTTTTGGTGTCTTTAATGTGGTACTTAGTGTAGATGGTGATATGGGACACTATTCATACTTTGCACAAAGTATAGCTTGGGGTTACTTAATGTAAAGGGTTTAATGTGATGAAATGTCTTATATGTTGATTATGTTCTAATGTGATGAAATGTCTTATATGTTGATTATGTTGTATCTTATGCCTCTTATACTTACGTTCATGAAGTTTTCTCAAAATTGACATAATGCATGAATTTCAATCAAATGTCCATTTTAAGCATGGTTTTTGCATGACTATCATACTTAGTACATTATATGTGCTAACCCATACAAAAGTATAGGTTTTGGAGATTTGATGTCATATACTTGGAGGGTAGGTTTCTAAGGAGCATGGAGTTGAAAAATTGGTGAGTCCTCATAGTTTCGAGGACGAATCCATTATTTCCCTTTATGCCTTTTACTTTATGTTTAGAGCTTTTGTATGGGCTAAGTCCCAAAGTTTATTCAAAGTGTTGTAGATGGTCTGAGACAAAGTATAGAAAGTCTTCCGCTTGCTTTTATGAAAAATGACTTCGATTGTAAAGAAAAGTTTTAAATTCCGCACTATTTTCCTATGCTCCTATGTTCATGAATGCTATGAGGTTTGTATGAGACTTTTCAGAGTCTTGTACACCGTGTCACTTTCGGGGTGTAGGCTCATGTCGTGACACTTCCGAGTCAACCAAAGATCGAGAATATGAATTAAATTTGCAATCTTAACCCATTAATTAACCCCATGCTAATTAGTTCAAATCCATGAATTTATAGTAATAAAACAAATCAAAACACAATATCCACAATATTTTATCAACACCCAGCCCCATAATTGCACCCATATAATTGGGGTTTTAGCCACGCATCACAACAAGTAATAGAATTATACATATCATGAGAGCAACCATGGACATGATGAAATTAAGCAATTATAATCAACATCACTTTGATTTCAAATTCCAATTGTCAATTTGAGGAATGTATTACAAAACTCCAAGTTTGAAGATGTTTTCACAAGGTAAAAAAAATTTCACACAAAAGCTCTCAATCTCTAAAAAGTTCTCTCTCAAAACTTTGTCCAAAAAAACTCTTTATTTTCTCTCTCCTTTGGGCTATTTATAGTTTTCCAAAATTTGGCCCAAAATTCACTGCATGACCAACTCGGTGATATTAGTCGGGCTTGCCAAACACGATTGGCAAATCACCATCTGTTTCTTAGCTCAAATTTATTTTGCTTGAAGCTTCAGTTGTTTGAACCTCAGTTAGCGAACTCGATTGAGTATGTCTTTTACATTCGGCAGATTGTCGATCACCTCATTTGTTCACCTTTTAAGCCTTCACTTTACATCAGAGTACTGTCACTTTTGGTGATGGTCATATTGTTCGCCATTCAACTTCAACGACTTCCCATTTTGCTTTTCAATTTGTCGACCTACCTTGAACATTTTCAATTGTGAGCGTTGTAACTTTGGTGAGATTAGGCCACTTGGGTGATCCACCTTTTTGGTTGGGTGACCAAGAGTATAAAATTTATACTTCTTTTAATGTGTTTGTCGTTTCTTTCATGTATTCATGCTCACATAGTCCTTTAGCCTTCATAGCTACAACTCATTAAAATACCATCAAAATAGGACATAATTAGGCATTGAGGACACTAATTGTTGAAATAAAAAGGCCTCAAATGAGTGTAAATCTACCAATCATCACATGAATCCTTTGCTACTAGCTTGATATTGACTATGGGTTTCTCTTCTCTTGTTTAACTTTTCCCCTTCTCATGTGGTGTAAAAAACACTTTAGGGTTGATTTTACTCTTAACAACTCCAGTCATGCTATTTTCCTCTCCTTAAACTTTATCCCTAAATTCCAATTCATCCTTATCAACATGTGTTCCTTCTCCTTTGTCATTTCCCTACTATTAGAATACAAGGTGATAGGATCAATGAGGATTTAGTTTGTGTCCCCTTCTGTTGTTGAAAACTTATATTTTGTAATGTCTTTCCCTGTGTTGTTTATTGGTTTGTATTGTTTCAGTATCTTTCCGCACTAGTGAAATTTGTTCCCTTGTCAGCTTATTCTGATTATCATCCCCTTCTTTTCATTATCTTCTAATGCATTCATGTTTTCACTTAATTTGTATCCTTAGGGTTCTCCATTATCCTCTCTAAGGGAGAGTTATATGATCATCTCTAAAACATGTTCAATTGTGGATTCTTTTTCTTGTTGTCTTCAACCTTTATAATTACATGGTTAGTTGTGACATCCTGAATGATTTTTCCCTTTTGTTGACTTGAGTTCTTTACTTTTGTGTGAATTGATTGAGTTCTCCAAATGAGGCTTCAATCCAAGGCTTACAAGATACTTGTTACTTATCAATGACCTGTATTCCTATTTTTCCCCCTTCATTAGTCTCTAATACACCAAAAGAGTTATTGATTTGCATATACATAGTCATATTTTTGTTGTTTTCTTACGCATATCGTTGTTGGATCCCTTTATATGTTGGCTTAGTGAAAAACACTATCCTTAGTAACATTTCAGACATTATAATTCATGTCATGCTTCGGATACTTTGGAGTTGTGTGAAGCTATTGTGATATATTTCTCTAATATCCCCCCACTCCTATATTCTTTACTTCAGGCTCTCTTGTCACTATTTTTGAAACGACCCAAAAAGTTTCTAAAAATGTGCTTCGGAAGTTACCGAAAACTTGTTTTAGCTATATCTAAAAAATCCATTTTTCTTCTCAAAAATCCGACTTCATATTCTTGTTTAAGGGGTCAAATTGAGTGGGAAATGGGTCTAACCCAAATTTTAGAGCAACCGTATCAAAATCCAAAATTTCCAAGTGAAGCCTTTTTCGAGGGTCTACTTTGGAGGGTCATATCTACTAGCACACAAATAATTGGGTGGCCCATAATATATCCATGGAAAGCCCTTTGATTTAGCTACCCAACGCACTTCGTTTCACCTCATTCGGAGTTCAGACGAAGAAGTTATGCCCATTTTCATAAAATCTGTTCGTGCAGAAAATACAATTTCCAGAGAGCAAAGTTACTGTTCATCCGCCTCATTTTTTTTCTAAGTGTTGGACCCGTTTTTCCAAGGGCATATTCTATTTCCTATATAGCACTAATTCAATTCCCATCTCTAAAACATTTCCTAAAATATCTCTCCCATACTTAGACACTTTTTCTCTCAAGAACCCTAATCCAAAACCTTCCTCAAGATTGAAGAGATTCTTGCTCCAAGTTCCAAGCTTCCATTGAAGACACTCTCAAGACCTTCATAAAAACTCAAGGTATGTGGTGTTGAACTCATGGGTCCTTCCACCCATAGTGCCTAGTCTCTATTCTACTCACTAATTCATGGTTTAAGTTGAGATTCATAAATTAGTCTTGTTTCTTGTATAAATTTCCTGCACAGTGAATTCTAGCATGAAAAGTGATTGTTTTGAGTATGTTGTGACTCTAGAACTTGAATCTAAACTTGGAATTGATGTGGAGATTTTTTTCATGTGGTCTTGTGGGTGTTAAAAGGCGTTGTTGCAGGTTGTTCACTGGTTTTGCTGCATAATTACTACCCTATTTTCCATGCTCTTTGACCCTATTACATGCCTTCAAGGTGTTTGACAAAATGTCCAATTATGGAGAATTGATGAATTGATGCTTTAAGGCTTGAGTTATGAGATGTATGGCATTCCAGAGATATGTTGATGACAAACTAAGCTTGTGTATATGTTCATTCCATACATGAGATTGCATTAGAGCCTAATGTGAATTTCCTATAAAAAGTGTTGCATGACCATGCCCGGTCCGGGGAAAAAGAACCGAATAACCATGTGAGGGGTTTATACCTCACCACCTAGGATGCTTGGGGTGTGACCAACATCAACCATGTGAGGGGTTTATACCTCACCACCTAGGATGCTTGGGGTGTGACCAACATCAACCATGTGAGGGGTTTATACCTTGCCACCAGGGTGTCCGGGTGTGAACGGCATCCCCTATCCTAAGTTGGGGTTATAGATTGGTTGGATTATGCACACACTTATGATATCTACTATTAATATAGATTTACTTAAACATGTTTTGACTTCACTTTGATCATGCATCTTCATATTGTTATTCATTATGCCTATGAAACTATTTCTTGCATTTCGATTGTGTTTTTATCTATTGTTGTATTGCACCCTGCATACTTAGTACATTCCAAAGTAGTAACGCATATTTTGCCTACATGATGTCACCATGTAGGGACCGGAGCTACTCTTGATCCTTCTCTCCATCCACGTGGCTAGTACGGTGCTTATTCGAGTTTGTTGGTGAGTCCTCAATGATTCGAGGGCTATGTTATGTTTCCTACTCCTATGTTTTGAGACTTTAGCTTGCAATTGTATTTTGACTATGAGGGAGCCGGTAGTATGTCATGGCCCCGGTCCTATCTATGTATGTAGAGGTGTGCGTTGGACAAGTATTTTGTAAATGAGCTTGACTCTTATTCTATGATGTTATTTTGAAATGGTTTGCCCTTAGTCCCTAATTCTCGTTATTTAATGTTGAATGTACTTTCGCGACTGATAAAGTGTGATGACAAGTTTGAGAGGCTTGTTTGGGGTTCCTTCGGGTTCCTTATTCGCCATGTCACATCTAGGCCCTAGGCTTGGGTCGTGAAAAGCTTGGTATCAGAGCACTAGATTGTTAAATCCTCGGAGTCCAACACACTGCATTGAGTAGAGTCCTAATCATGGTTGTGAAGCGCGCCACGACTATGAATGGGAGGCCACAAATCATTTTAGGAAAGGTTTCCCTTCTTCATGTTCTATGTCGTGCTTATAGTGTAATAAGGTGATTCCTCCCTAACGCTTATTCTTTGGATTACTAGATCATCATGCCAAACATTAGGGGAAGACGGGCCCGATCACCGGAAGAGCCACCCACCAATGGTGAGCTCCGTGATGCACTCACCATGCTTGCACAAGTGGTAGCTAACCAAGTGCAACAAGGAGCCCAAGCTGCTTGAGTTACCACCTCAGGGGAAAGGGTGAGAGATTTCATGAGGATGAACCCTCCGGTCTTCCATGGTTCAAAGGTGGATGAGGACCCGCAAGAGTTCATCGATGAGGTATGCAAAATCTTGACCATTATGGATGTTGGTGCTTGTGAGAAGGCGGAGTTGGCGGCCTACCAACTCAAGGGGGTTGCTCAAATTTGGTTGATCAATGGAAAAGTGAGAAAGGTAATGGCTATGTGATGTTGTGGGAGGAGTTTAAACTTGCTTTCCTTAATAGGTTCTTCCCTCTTGAGCTTAGGGAGGCAAAGTTGGTGGAGTTCATGAACTTGAAGCAAGGAGCTATGAGTGTAAGAGAGTATGCCCTTAAATTTGTCCAACTCTCCAAGTATGCACCTCACTTGGTGGCCGACTCTAGGTCAAGGATGAACAAATTTGTGATGGGTGTATCCGACTTGGTTAGTGAAGAGTGTCGGTCCGCTATGCTCATTGGAGATATGGATTTGTCTCGATTGATGACTTATGCCGAGCAAATGGAGGAGGAGAAATTGAGAAAGAGAAGGGGGCACGAGGCCAAGAGGGCCCGATTGGAGAATAGGTTCCCTAAGGGTGCTAGATTTCATCAAGGCCGAGGAAACCCTCATGTCAACCGGGGATTTGCTATCAATGTTCCTAGACCTCAAGGGGGAGGTAAAGTGGGTTCTATGGATGTATGCCCTAAGTGTGGGAGGAAGCATGGTGGTCCTTGCATGAAGGGTTCGGGTGCTTGCTTTGAATGTGGAGAAGTGGGTCACAAGAGGTTTGAGTGTCCCAAGATCCGCAACAAGGTCCGAAATGCTAACACTACTCCTTTGGGTAGAGGTGCTTCTCAAAGTGGTGCCCCAAGGCACTATCGATTTTATGCTTTGCATGGTAGACAAGGTGTTAATGAGACTCCCGATGTGGTGACTGGTATATTGCAAATCTTTGATCTTGATGTTTATACTTTGATTGATCCAGGTGCCACCCTTTCCTTTGTTACCCCCTTAGTTGCTAGAAAATTTCATGTCGAGTCGGAATTGTTGCATGAGTCATATGAAGTATCTACTCCCATTGGTGTCTCTATTGTTGCTAGAAAAGTGTATAGAAATTGTCTGGTTTGCATATTGAATAAGTTGTTGCCTTGTGATCTTGTTGAGTTGAACATGGTGGATTTTGATGTTATTTTTGGGATGGATTGGTTGCATGCATATTATGCTTCTATTGATTGTAGGACTCGTAAAGTCAAGTTCCGATTTCCTAACGAACCCGTCCTTGAGTGGGAGAGTCGGGATGTTGTGTTGAAGGGGAAATTCATTTCTTGCATTAAAGCCCATAGGTTGATTTCCAAAGGGTGCTTGTACCATATTGTGAGAGTTAATGATGTGGAGTCTAAAATCCCTCCTATTGAGTCTATTTCAGTCGTTAATGAGTTTCTAGATGTCTTCCCAAAAGACCTTCCCGGTGTCCCTCCCGAAAGGGAGATAGGTTTTGGTATAGACCTCCTTCCCGATACTCAACCTATTTCTATTCGCCCTTACCGTATGGCCCCGGCGGAGTTGAAAGAATTGAAAGAGCAATTAAAAGATTTGTTAGAGAAGGGGTTTATTAGACCTAGTCATTCTCCATGAGGTGCTCCGATTTTGTTTGTGAAGAAGAAAGATGGGTCTCTTAGAATGTGTATTGATTATCGACAACTTAATAGGGTCACCGTCAAGAATAGGTATCCTCTTCCAAGGATTGATGATTTATTTGACCAATTGCATGGGGCTAGTCACTTTTCTAAGATTGATCTTCGGTCCGGGTATCATCAAGTGAAGGTGAGGGAGTGTGATATTCCCAAGACGGCCTTTCGTACTAGGTATGGGCACTATGAGTTTGTGGTGATGTCTTTCGGGTTGACTAATGCTCCGGCTATCTTTATGGATTTGATGAATAGGGTCTTCAAACCCTACCTTGATTCTTTTGTGGTGGTGTTTATAGATGACATCTTGATCTATTCTCGAGGTGAGGAAGAGCACATGGGTCACTTGAGGGTTGTACTCCAAAGATTGAGGGAAGAGAAGTTGTATGCTAAATATGAAAAGTGTGAGTTTTGGTTGAAGGAAGTTTCTTTCTTAGGCCATGTGGTGTCGGGGGATGGTATTAAGGTGGATCCTAAGAAGACCGATGTTATTAAGAATTGGCCTAGACCTTTGACCCCGTCGGATATAAGGAGTTTCTTGAATTTAGCGGGTTATTATAGGAGATTTGTGGAAGGGTTTTCTTCTCTTGCTTCTCCTATGACTAAGTTGACTCAAAAGAAGGCTAAATTTGTGTGGTCGGATGAGTGTGAGGAAAGCTTCCAAACTTTGAAAGAAAGGCTTGTGTCCGCTCCTATTTTGTCACTTTCGGATGGGTTAGAAGGTTTTGTTGTTTATTGTGATGCTTCCCATATTGGTTTGGGTTGTGTGTTGATGCAAAGTGGTAAGGTTATAGCCTATGCTTCTAGGCAACTTAAGGTTCATGAAAAGAATTACCCAACCCATGACCTTGAATTGGCCTCCGTGGTTTTTGCTTTAAAGATTTGGCGTCACTATTTGTATGGGGTGCATGTTGATATCTTCACCGACCATAAGAGTCTTCAATATGTGTTCACGCAAAAAGATCTTAACTTGAGACAAAGGAGGTGGTTAGAGTTCCTTAAGGATTATGATATGAGTGTTCACTATCATCCGGGGAAAGCTAATGTGGTGGCGGATGCATTGAGTAGAGTGTCCATGGGTAGCTTGGTTCATGTGGAGGAAGGTAGTAAAGAGTTGGCTAAGGAGGTCCATCGGTTGGCCAAATTGGGAGTTAGGTTAGAAAGGGTGGATAGTGGAGGAGTAGTTGTTGTTGATGGTTCAAGGTCTTCCTTGGTTGATGAGGTGATAGCCAAGCAAGATCTTGATCCTTCTTTGGTGGAATTAAAGGCTTCGGTGAGTAGTGGTAAGGTGGAGGTTTTCTCCCAAGGGGGAGATGGTGCCCTTAGGTACCAAGGTAGATTATGTGTTCCTTGTGTGGATGGTGTGAGGGAAAAAATCTTTGATGAGGCTCATAATTCTTTTTATTCTATTCATCCAGGGTCAACAAAGATGTATAGAGAATTGAGGTATGTGTATTGGTGGGGCGGTATGAAGAAGGACATTGCAAAATTTGTTTCGGGTTGCCATAGTTGTTAACAAGTCAAGGCCGAACATCAAAGGCCGGGTGGCCTAACTCAAGACATTGAGATACCTACTTGGAAGTGGGAAGAAATCAACATGGATTTTGTAGTGGGCTTGCCCAAGACTAGAAGAGGTTTTGATTCGGTTTGGGTGGTGGTTGATCGGATGACAAAGTCGGCTCATTTCCTACCGGTTAAAACTACTTACAGGGCTGAAGAGTATGCCAAGTTGTACATTCATGAATTGGTAAGGTTGCATGGGATTCCCTTGTCTATCATCTCGAATCGTGGTGCCTAATTCACTTCTCACCGTTGGAAATCTTTCCAAAGGGGTCTTGGTACAAAGGTAAAGCTCAACATGGCCTTCCACCCTCAAACGGATGGCCAAGCCGAAAGAACAATTCAAACCTTGGAGGATATGCTTAGAGCTTGTGTCTTGGAGTTGAAAGATAGTTGGGATGATCATCTCCCTTTGATTGAGTTTGCATACAATAATAGTTATCATTCTAGTATCGGTATGGCTCCTTTTGAGGCACTTTATGGTAGACGGTGTAGATCACCAGTTGGGTGGTTTGAAGTCAGAGAGGTGGCCTTGTTGGGTCCGGATCTGGTCATGGATGCTCTTGAGAAGGTAAGGATGATTAGGGAGAGGTTGAAAACAGCCCAAAGTCGTCAAAAGTCTTATGCCGATGTGAGGAGAAGGGATCTTGAATTCAAAGTGGGTGATTGGGTTTATTTGAAAGTTTCTCCAATGAAAGGTGTGGTTCGTTTTGGTAAGAAGGAGAAGTTAAGTCCTAGGTATGTCGGTCCTTATGAGGTAATAAGAAGGGTTGGTAAAGTAGCCTATGAGTTGGGGTTGCCCAAGGAGATGGAATTAGTTCATCCGGTATTCCATGTATCGATGTTGAGGAAATGTGTTGGTGATCCTAACACTATTGTACCTCTTAAGGTTATGGGTGTTGTAGAAGATAATTTGACATGTAAAGAAATCCCGGTTCAGATCTTAGATAGACAAGTTAAGAGGTTGAGGAACAGAGAAGTGGCGTCCGTTAAGGTGCTTTGGAGAAATCAACAAGTGGAGAGTGCTACTTGGGAGGCCGAAGCGGACATGCAAAGACGTTATCCTTATCTATTCAACTCCACTCAAGCCTAAGGTATTAAATCAAGTCCTTTGTACTCCATTGAGTCTTACATTTCAGCCCCTAGATCATTCATGTGCATATATGTTTAAATTGATGAGTTATGGATGCTTTACACTAAGTTTTGAAATCTTGAAGTGATGTTTAAATAAAATTTTTGCATTCATATTGGGGCTGATATGTTCTTACTAAGTCTTGCCTTGTACGTCTCTTCCACATTCGAGGACGAATGTTCCCAAGGGGGAGATATTGAAACGACCCAAAAAGTTCCTAAAAATGTGCTTCGGAAGTTACCGAAAACTTGTTTTACCTATATCTAAAAATTCATTTCGCTTTTCGAAAATCTGACTTCATATTCTTGTTTAGGGGGTCAAATTGAGTGGAAAATGGGTCTAACCCAAATTTTAGAGCAACCGTATCAAAATCCAAAATTTCCAAGTGAAGCCTTTTTCGAGGGTCTACTTTGGAGGGTCATATCTCCTAGCACACAAATAATTGGGTGTCCAATAATATATCCATGGAAAGCCCTTTGAGTTAGCTACCCAACGCACTTCGTTTCACTTCATTCGGAGTTCGGACGAAGAAGTTATGCCCAATTTCATAAAATCTGTCCGTGCAGGAAATGCAATTTCCAGAGAGCAAAGTTACTGTTCATCCGCCTCATTTTTTTTTCCAAGTGTTGGACCCGTTTTTCCAAGGGCATATTCTATTTCCTATATAGCACTAATTCAATTCCCATCTCTAAAACATTTCCTAAAATATCTCTCCCATACTTAGACACTTTTTCTCTCAAGAACCCTAATCCAAAACCTTCCTCAAGATTGAAGAGATTCTTGCTCCAAGTTCCAAGCTTCCATTGAAGACACTCTCAAGACCTTCATAAAAACTCAAGGTATGTGGTGTTGAACTCATGGGTCCTTCCACCCATAGTGCAAAGTGAATTCTAGCATGAAAAGTGATTGTTTTGAGTATGTTGTGACTCTAGAACTTGAATCTAAACTTGGAATTGATGTGGAGATTTTTTCATGTGGTCTTGTGGGTGTTAAAAGGCGTTGTTGCAGGTTGTTCACTGGTTTTGCTGCATAATTACTACCCTATTTTCCATGCTCTTTGACCCCATTACATGCCTTCAAGGTGTTTGACAAAATGTCCAATTATGGAGAATTGATGAATTGATGCTTTAAGGCTTGAGTTATGAGATGTATGGCATTCCAGAGATGTGTTGATGACAAACTAAGCTTGTATATATGTTCATTCCATACATGAGATTGCATTAGAGCCTAATGTGAATTTCCTATAAAAAGTGTTGCATGACCATACCCGGTCCGGGGGAAAAGAACCGGATAACCATGTGAGGGGTTTATACCTCACCACTTAGGATGCTTGGGGTGTGACCAACATCAACCATGTGAGGGGTTTATATCTCACCACCTAGGATGCTTGGGGTGTGACCAACATCAACCATGTGAGGGGTTTATACCTCACCACCTAGGATGCTTGGGGTGTGACCAACATCAACCATGTGAGGGTTTATACCTTGCCACCAGGGTGTCCGAGTGTGAACGACATCCCCTATCCTAAGTTGGGGTTATAGATTGGTTGGATTATGCACACACATATGATATCTACTATTAGTATAGATTTACTTAAACATGTTTTGACTTCACTTTGATCATGCATCCTCATATTGTTATTCATTATGCCTATGGAACTATTTCTTGCATTTCGGTTGTGTTCTTGTCTATTGTTGTATTGCACCCCGCATACTTAGTACATTCCAAAGTAGTAACGCATATTTTGCCTACATGATGTCACCATGTAGGGACCGGAGCTACTCTTGATCCTTCTCTCCATCCACGTGGCTAGTACGGTGCTTATCCGAGTTTGTTGGTGAGTCCTCAATGATTCGAGGGCTATGTTATGTTTCCTACTCCTATGTTTTGAGACTTTAGCTTGCAGTTGTATTTTGACTATGAGGGGAGCTGGTAGTATGTCATGGCCCCCGTCCTATCTATGTATGTAGAGGTGTGCATTGGACAAGTATTTTGTAAATGAGCTTGACTCTTATTCTATGATGTTATTTTGAAATGGTTTGCCCTTAGTCCCTAATTCCCGTTATTTAATGTTGAATGTACTTTCGCGACCGATAAAGTGTGATGACAAGTTTGAGAGGCTTGTTTGGGGTTCCTTCGGGTTTCTCATTCGCCATATCACGTTTAGGCCCTAGGCTTGGGTCGTGACAATTTTATTCTAGACAAAATTGATCCTATTTGGAGGACCAACAATCTTTCCATTGCTCAAATTCTCAGTATTGTCTTCTTCTTGTTGATTATCCCTTATTTATTATCCTCTTCTCACAAAGACCTCAAATATTGATGAAGTACAAGACACTCTAATCATGTTTGCCCTTATAGTTTGCATGTTTTACGATACTTGGACATGTAGTCATATTTGATGGTGATCCAAGTCGAGATAATATTCTTAGTACTAGATTTATTTCCAAATTAATTTTTTTGGGGGAAATTCTCTCGATAAATAAACTTCTACTTTAACTTTTGCACATCTGGCCTAGATTGATTTTTGGTAGCCATATAAACATGTAGGATTTACCTACTATTTTTGTCATTGTAAAAAGTGATTCTTTAAAAAAGAAATTAGATGACAAGCCCGAAAAGAAATCCATACCAATGGTGGTGTTGTCTCTGCCTTAGGATTGAACTATGGCTCCCACTTAAGGGGTCTCATCTTATAGTAGTCGTCCTTGGCTTTTAGAAAAATACAAGGGTTTACACATAAGGTGGACGTAGTCCTCCATAACTGTTATCCTTGTCAAGGTAGGTCTATCTCCCAAGAATCACATCTTGCAATTTACCTTGATTTGGCGTTGTAGAGACATAATTTTGTGAATTTCATCAAGTTCAATCCACTCATATGACAATTTCCCCTTGGCAAAAAATTGTGGATTTTATGTATTATCATTACGTTAAATTCATCTTCATCCCAAAAAAATGTTGGTTTACCATGAATATAATTAATATCTTTAACTGGAATAGGGTTTGAAATTTTTTTAGTTTCTTTGGGTAAGAAAATTTACCTAAGATGAATTTTGGGTGCTGGTGGTGGTTCGTCAATCACCAAAAAGAGGTGACCAACCATTGTTGGTCAAGGTACCCTCTGGCGATAATAGGCAAACAAGGGTTTAAGGGAGCATCTCTTAAGGAAATTCACGATTTTTCACACAATTTCGATATCAATTTTGTTCCTAATTTTAAATAACAACATAAGAAATTCTTGTCTTTTTTTTCCACCTTTATATGTATGTGAAATAATGTGCTTGCCATTTTTTTTTATAAATATCTTTTGATTGTACTTTTATGTTGTTATTAGTCATTTCGTTGAAGTACCTTACAATACTAATTTATAGTCTCACTAGTAACATTTTTTGTTTATTTATTATTAGTTCGATAATAAGTATTTTGTGATATACTTACAAAAATAAAGTATTTTGTGGTATAGTTACCAAAAATAATGTATTTTTGTTATATAGTTACCAAAAATAATGTATTTTTGTTATATAGTTACCAAAAATAAAGTATTTTTATGATACAGATAAATATTAGGTAGTTCAGTTTTATAAGTTTTTGTGCACCCAGTCTTTAAAAGAATATTATAGTAAAAGATTTAAATTTTGAATATTTTTAGTAAAATTTCAAGACACGCTAATGGTAATCCATAATAGAAGATACCATTACCAAATATGTAAAAATAACGTTGAAACACTCCAACCTAACTATGAACTCCAAAGATCCAGCCATGACTCCCACTAAGGAGATCCCTCCAAATCCCCTAGATATCTCTCCTAATACATATTCGATCCCTGCATTAATGTTCAAAGATTCACTCATGTTGAACGAAACTATCATTAGTGAACTAGTTGATGTAGAAATGACAAGCGAACATGTTAGCCCCCAAATTGATATAGATACTCAATCAATGACAGTGTAACTAGATTAGATCCTCCTTACCAAAGAAAACAAAATGAGGATAGACTCTCCATGGAAATATTCGATTATAATTAAACTTATCGACATGAGTATATAACATCAAGTACTCAAATAAAAACTCAACATAATCTGGAAAACAACTACCAAATTCCCATTAATTGATTTAGGATCTGACTACTATGTAGCCAAATTTCCAGATAGGGACCAACTTAGTTTTGTTCTAGAAGGTGGCCCTTGGTTCATTAACAATCACTTCATCTATTTTCAAAAGTGGGTTCCAAATTTCATAGCTAAGAAAGCAACTACCACCAATATGACCATTTGGATTCGTCTCCCGCATCTCCCTACAAATTTTTATGATGGAATCATTTTGAAAAAAAATTGGTAATGCCATCGGCAAATTACTGAATATAGATGTTTGTACTAGCACAACTATACGAGGAAGATATGTCAGCCTATGTGTGGAAGTACCACTAGAAAAACCCCTAAAATCGACACTCCAAGTTGGTAGTCACACACAAGAAATTTGGTATGAAGGAGTCAACCAATTGTGTCAATCTTGTGGTAGAATTGACCACTCGAGGATGCAATGCAAATTTAATCCTGCTGAACAAACTTCATCATTAGCAACACCTCTAATGCCGCCAATCGCGGAGGAATGGCACACAATCACCTTCCCCAAGGCCAAATTCCACTCGAGGGCCAATCGAGATAGTAGCAGCTTTCCTGACCCATCCATGGGAAGTTCAAATAATGCCTTGATGGCAATGCCTGGTAAGTCCTCCTCTACCCTACTTCTTGATACTATTGCATCTAATACAAGTACTCAAATGCTAGAAAAACTAACAGAACTTATCCCACCTCTATCTATAAATCTTCTATCATCCAGAAGAATATAAACAAATTTGAAATCCTTTCTTCAGTTATTACCGATAGAAACGCAAATTTCATAGATCACCAACAATGCAGTGACACCGACCTTTTGCAACATACCCACTCTAAAACCACTCATATGCTTCTGTTAATCAAGTAAATGACACATCTGCTAGACGTGGCAACCAATCATTCCTCCACGTCTCACCCTTAAATAACAATGGACCCTACTCAAATTTTCCCTACCAGTATTATGGATATTAACACTTGTCTTACTCTAGGAAAAATGCATAGTTGTAAAACCAAAATTACCCACTCTAACACCTGCTCTACTCAACTCATTGACAACTTAAATAAACCTTATCTACACTTGACACCAGACTTTAGCCAAATGGACGTTGGGGATTACATGCATGATATACAATACACTAACGTTGACTTCACTCTTCTCCCATTAAATACCACCAATCCCATGCAAGCTAAATCCCAAGAAAAAAATCTCCAATCATTAGAATTATGTCTGATCACCCCACCTAATACTATTTTGCCTGCTATATTAACCACCCACATCCCTATCAGCCCAAGCCCAAATGCAACGCCTGATAATTCCTTACCCTCCAATGACCCCAATGGCCTAAAAAACTCCAACCATGGAAACCTACCAATACCTCCGAACCAAAACCCTCCTCCCATAGTGTACACCACCACAACTCTCCCACTTTTACAGCCTCCGCAATCCTTGATTGAATAGAGTCTCCAAGGTCAATCCATCTTTTTCACTCTCGATCTAGAGGGATAGGAAGTTTTAATCATTCTCCAAAACCCAAACTTCATTGATCAAATGATAACGGAGGGAATGCAACTTGCAATGGAAAACTACATGAATCAGGTCTAGTTGAACAACCTGTTAAACCCACTAGCTCCTATTATAGCTTCAGCCCTTTTTCACCACATTTGACAAATGTGGAACCTCCCCAACCACTTAAATCCTTTTTAACGCCTGTGAGGGAGGACCTCCCATTCTTCACCCCCTCAGAGCTGAGCTTGGAGAACCTACTATTCTACATGTGGATACCACAACCAAATCAAGCTCCAAACCCTTCAACTACACCTACGGAGGACCAGGTGGTAGAGGAAGACATGGAGGAAGCTCAACCTCTCTTGTTCACATAAATAGCAAACTTAAAAGGATTAGCCCTTATGCTCTTCCCGGAGATGGAAGATAAGAAATACATTTTTAACTCCCCGTGAATTCAATAAGTGATCGATCGACTTTTGCCCGCCATTCGTAGTTTTGAGTCCAACTCTAAGGACTCAGATAGAGGAGGTAACGAACACCACTAAGTCCTATCTCATGAATTACGCTAATACCATTATAATTTGAAACATTTGTGTGATCACAATGACTTCTTTATAAGAAATCATTAGGGTCCACAACCCGTGCATCTTAGGTTTACTTGAAACTAGGCTACAAGTGGCATGATGGAGGTCCCTGCTATGGGAATATGTGGAGGAATTGTCCTTTTATGGCATGATAACTTGGTGATGGTAAACCAAGTGAGAAACTCTAATCAGGAAGGAACTGAATGCAATGGTCTAGGTAAACCCTAATCACCAAACTTGGTTATTAAGTATTATTTATGCTAGCACTGATACTATTGTCTATAATGTTCTTTGGAATAATCTTAAAGAAATTAGTGATTTTTATAAGGGACCTTGGCTTCTGGGGGGAGACTTTAATGATATAACTCGCCAAACTGATAAATGGGGGGCAGGCCTTATAGTATCACTCGAACTAATAGATTTAATAATTTTATTAATCACTGCAACCTCTTAGACATCGGGTTTAAGGGTTGCGCTACACTTGATCAAATCATCTTCATAGAGAAGGCTTAATTCTAGAAAAACTTGACCATTGTCTAGCTAATAAAGATTGTCTCCTTAATTGTGAGAATGTTTTTGTGACTTATCTCCCTAGAACTCATGCCGGCCACTCTCCACTTCTGCTCACTATCAATAATATACCTTCATCCTCCCAAAAAAACTCTTCCGAATTGAAACTTATTGGTGTACTCATCAAGATTTCTAGGGGCTTGTCTATAATAGTTGGCATAATACGAACCTCATCTAAGCCAACCAAGACTTCCAAGAAGCTGTCCATAAGTAGAGTAGACACACTTTTGGAGACTTTCAGAAAAAGAAATCCAAACTCACGGCTCGCCTGACATGAATTCAGAATTCTAGGAACTTTCGTACTAGTCTGTTCCTCCTGAATTTAGATCATATGCTTTGAACCGAGTATTACAATATTCTGAAAATTGAGGAAGATCATGGGAAAATGAGGTCCCAAATTAATTGGCTAAACGAGGGAGACAACAATACCAAAATTTCAACCTATCTATCATTAACAGGCGTAGATGTAATGAAATTTCCTTTTTTGTGGATGACCAGGGAACTGGATAAATAACCAAGTTTGTTTGTTAACTCATACTGTTGACTATTTGCAAAATATATATACCACCTCCCTCAAACTTTCTTCAGTTAACAGTACCTCATTTAGTACTATTGATCTCTGCAATCTTGACCTCTCTCTTAAAGACTCAGAGATTATCCAGGTCATTAAATCCTTCCAACCTTTTAAGGCTCCGGGTCCCGATGGATTACACCCTTTTTTTACCAAAAGTTCCGGGACACTATTGGCCATATAGTAAAAAAATTGTTCACAAAGTTTTTAAAATTTTTGAGATCCCTCCTATTATCAACCAAACTAACCTCTATTTAATTCCTAAGATTCCTAATGCAACTAATCTTAAAAGTTTTCGGCCCATAGGTCTTCGTACCACTATCTACAAGGCCATCTCTAAAATCTTAGTGCATCGAATAAAACCTTATCGCCAGAAAATCATCGGTCCTTATCAATCCAGCTTCTTATAAGGTAGAAGACCAGATGATAATGCAATTTTCATTCAAGAAATCACCAATAGTTTCAAACACTCCACCTCATCGATATGAAACTTTATGCTTAAGATGGATCTCGAAACGGCTTTCGTCAAGCTAGAATGGTCCTTCATATATATATATAGCCTTGATTTATTTTAAATTCCCTCCTAATACCTCAAAACTCATTATGTCTTGTATCACTACTTCTTCTATGTTCATCCTTATAAATGGTACAAAAAAAAAACTAACCTTACAAGAGGTATCTGATAGGGGGACCCACTATCTCTGTATATATTCATCCTTTGTATGAGCTCTCTACTTATAAAAATTATCAAGTCAATATTGGTCTTTAGACCCCCCACCCCCATTAAATTATCCGATCGTGGTCCTCTCTTCTCCCACCTCTTTTACGCTGATGATCTCACTCTTATGGCCAAGGCCAATAAAATCTCTATCACCTACATTGCCTAATGTATTGAACTCTTTTGTCAACTTTCTAGCCAAAGCGTCAATAAAAATAAGTCCAAGATCATACCCTCGGCTAATTGTAACGCTACCATTTCCCAACACTCAACCACCTTTGGTATCACCCACACTACTAAATTTGGAACTTATATTGGCTTCCCAATCCCTAGATTCTCCCCTAGGCCTCGAGATTTCCTTAACATTTTGGATAGAATGAAGCAACGACATGCTGACTAGAAAATCAATTTTCTAACCATGGCGGGAAGAACTACTCTAGTTAACTCCACCCTTAACTCCATCCCAAACTACCCTATGAAGTACTTTAAACTCCATCAATAAACCCTTCAGAGTATAGATAAAATCCAAAGATATTTCGTATGGGGTATCTCACATCGTAAGAAAAAAATTCACTACCTTTATTGGAAAACCATTACTTCTCCAATTCAGCTTAGTGGGTTAGGCCTTCATGATGCTGATACCAAGAATAAATCCATGCTTTCTAGTTTAGCTTGGAGAAGGTTCAATAATCCAAAGTCCCCGTGGGAAAATTCTCTTTACCATCATAACAATTTTAGAAGCTATTACAATAACACCTCTTTCATCTTCAAAATGTTATGCTAGGCTGGAAATATTGTGACAAAGGTATTAGATGGCTAATTGCCAATGGTGAAAGTGTGAACATCTGGTCGGATTCTCCCTACCACAAATCTTAGAGCACTTATAGAAGGCCCAATTCATATATCCGATGTTAACAAGAAAGTTTCCAACCTTTGGATAGATAATCAATGGAATATCAATTCCTTCTCCATTTTTTTCCTAGTACAATCTTTGATGTCATAAGGTTGGTCCCAATTATGCCCACTCTTAACAAAGACATTCCAATCTGGTCCCTCAATGACAATGGTAAATTCTCTATGGCTTCGGTCAATAGACTCATAGCCACTCCTTCCATTCAAAACCATCATAAGAACTTTCATTGGATCTAGGAGTTATAAACTTCCTAAGAACATGTTCCTTATCTGTCTTTACTACCACGATAGGATTCCTTCTAACTATTATCTTCACAAACTTCAAGTAGTTCCTTCTAATAACTGCAAAATATGTAAATTTGGCATTGAAACAACCAAGCAAATGTTCATGGAATACTCGATTGCCCATACATTTTGGAACCAACTAGGCATCTGTCACGCCCCGAGCTACCCCCAAGACCCAGACACGGGACCTAGGACCACAAGTGATCCCAAGCTAACCCTGTTTGCATGATCATGAGCATACTAAATATAATAAACTGATGTGGAAGTTTAAATCATAAATAAAAATGAAAAGATGGGGAATACCCATATACTATAATTGAGATAAATAAAAACTGATGAGTTTAATACAAAGAAGATATTAACTCAATACTAAGTTGAATTTAACTATATCTGAAATAAGCCTCTAAACTGATTAGAAGGGCTGAGACATGCCCCAGCTAAGTCTAGAAAATCTGAAACTAAAAGACTGAAAACTGAAAGATAACATGACTATTGTCCTCGAAGAATAAGGACTCACAACTAATGCTGCTGAAATGGAGATCGGAAACTGATCTAAGTGTGATCTGGATGCTGAGAACCTGAACCTACATCACGAGAAGATATAGCGCACGTATGCGACAGTACTTGAAAGGTACTGAGCATGAAGGATAGAGTAAAGCAGAAATAACATATAATTGGGAAAAGCAATAAAACAATGAAATAATCTGGACATGATAAAGATACTGAATACTAAGCTAACTGAATACAATGACCAATTTATAACATGTTGACTGAATACTTAATGAATTGTAAATGTGGTAAATGCAATAGAGTCTGACTGAACTGTGGGAGCTACTATTAACCAACAATAAAACCACATGAGCTAAATGTGGTGTCCGATGTATACGCCCTATCGAGAGGACCCAATATACCTGGCCAAAGGTATAGAGGCATTATTGGCGTGATCACTAAACTGATGTTGCCCACAAAGGGGACTTACACCTACGTGGCTCGTAGTTCTGGGACTATATGGGTACGCTGAACCCTAGTCTAACTCGATATTATGCGACACCTAATAGATTTAGTGATTAACACTTTATGACTAAATTTTTGTAATACTGGATAACTCAAAATTGAACATGCAAAACTGAGAATGCAACGATTAATCTGATAATGATGCATTCATAAACTGAAACTGAGGAAATCTTGTTGCGTTCTTGAACTAGGTTTCTTGACTTCTCTTCTCCTCTTACACTCTAATTTTCTATGTTTTGATTAATGATCTGACTTAGATAAGTTCTAGTTATGTTTCTAGACTTAAAATGACTAAAACCTCATGATTAAGGTCTAAATGATGTAGCTTAAATGAAATAGAAAAAGACCAAAACACCCCTAACTTAATTTCTATCGGAGTGACTCACGGATTGGACCTACGGGCCGTAGGTCAATCGACGGTCCGTAGATTGGGGTCGTCGGCCAAGTCTGCCCGACAGGGCTTTACTAAAACAAGCATAACATTTTACTCGGAGGTCAAATTTTAGCAAACTCGGTGGCATTGGAAAAAGGTTTCAATTATCTATCATACCATAGGTCATGGGACACATAATTCCTTTTGTGTTAAGAGTTATGACCATCTGAAGTACCCACTCAACAATTCTCCCCTAATGGACCGTTGACCTTCATCTACGGTCAGACCTACGGACCGTGGATCAAATGACAGTCCGTGTTGGCCAACCGTAGTTCATGTCAGAGGCTGGGTATACCTCACCACCTAGGATGCTTGGGGTGTGACCAACATCAACCATATGAGAGGTTTATACCTCACCACCTAGGATGCTTGGGGTGTGACCAACATCAACCATGTGAGGGGTTTATACCTTGCCACCAGGATGTCCGGGTGTGAACGGCATCCCCCATCCTAAGTTGGGGTTATAGATTGGTTGGATTATGCACACACATATGATATCTACTATTAGTATAGATTTACTTAAACATGTTTTGACTTCACTTTGATCATGCATCCTCATATTGTTATTCATTATGCCTATGGAACTATTTCTTGCATTTCGATTGTGTTTTTGTCTATTGTTGTATTGCACCCCGCATACTTAGTACATTCCAAAGTACTAACGCATATTTTGCCTACATGATGTCACCATGTAGGGATCGGAGCTACTCTTGATCCTTCTCTCCATCCACGTGGCTAGTACGGTGCTTATCCAAGTTTGTTGGTGAGTCCTTAATGATTTGAGGGCTATGTTATGTTTCCTACTCCTATGTTTTGAGACTTTAGCTTGCAATTGTATTTTGACTATGAGGGGAGCCGGTAGTATGTCATGGCCCCCATCCTATCTATGTATGTAGAGGTGTGCGTTGGACAAGTATTTTGTAAATGAGCTTGACTCTTATTCTATGATGTTATTTTGAAATGGTTTGCCCTTAGTCTCTAATTCTCGTTATTTAATGTTGAATGTACTTCCGCGATCGATGAAGTGTGATGACAAGTTTGAGAGGCTTGTTTGGGGTTCCTTCGGGTTCCTCATTCGCCATGTCACGTCTAGGCCCTAGGCTTGGGTCGTGACACTGGGTAAAGGAGTCTTGATCCATGTACATAGACCATGGACCATGGTCTTACCTACGAACCGTGGGTCTGTCCGTGGGTCGAGACTTGGCCAATTTTCTGAGCTGGGTTGGAGGGGGGTTGCAATGGTGAACCACGAACCACCAGCACGGGCCGTGGTCTGACCTACGGTCTGTGGATAGCAATTGTAGGTTGCACATGTAACTTCTCAAAATCTGCATTTTTGATCTGTTTCAGATAAGGGATGTTACATTATCTCTCCCTTGGAACCATTCGTCCTCTAATGAAGACTTAACTAGCTGAAATGGAGGGAGAGGGCTGCAATCCTTACCACTAAATACAGAGAACTAAATTTTTGTCTGAACTGAGTTCCAAGGACATGCAAATACGCTAAAAATGCAAGTACAAACTGAAGGAACATGATTCTAAGACTGAATTTACGCATGAATGATTGAAAGAACTGAAGAGGAACGATTACCTCAAGTTGGAGTGGAATTAGAAGGAAAGAGGTGAGGATACTTGGCTTTCATAGCCGCTTCTGTTTCCCAAGTAGCTCCTTCTACGGACTGACTCCTCCACCAAACCTTGACTGAAGCTACTTCTTTGTTTCTCAACCTTCTAACTTGACGATCAAGAATCTCAACTAGTACATCCTCATAAGAAAGACTATCTTTTACAGCCACAGTCTCTAATGGCACTACAGATGCTAGATCATCCACACACTTTTTCAAAAGTGAAATGTGAAAGACTAGATGCACTGTTGCTAAGTCAGCTGGCAACTCTAACTCATAAGCCACTTTACCAATCCTTTTCAGGATCCGGTAAGGGCCTACATATCTAGGACTAAGCTTCCCTTTCTTGCCAAAACTCATCAGCCCCTTCATAGGTGACACTTTCAGGAAAACTCAATCATCAACTTGGAACTCTAGTTCCCTTCTTCTCACATCTGCATAAGACTTCTGGCGACTTTGGGCAGTCTTAAGTCTATCTCTAATGAGTTGCACTTTCTCTAGCATCAAGGACTAAATCTGGTCCTATCAAGGCTGCTTCACCTACTTCAAACCAACCAACTGGAGATCTACATCTACGTCTATGCAATGCCTCATAAGGGGCCATCTGAATGCTGGAATGGTAACTATTGTTGTAGGCAAACTCAATGAGAGGAATGTGATCATCCCAACTAACCTTGAAGTCGATCACACAAGCTCTCAACATGTCCTCTAAGGTTTGAATGGTATGTTCTGCCTGACCATCCGTCAGTGGATGAAATGTTGTGCTAAGGTTAACCTGAGTACCAAGACCCTTCTAAAATGACTTCCAGAAATGAGAGGTAAACTGAGGACCTCTGTCTGAGATGATAGACAAAGGAACCCCATGCAACCTCACAATCTCATTAATGTAAATCTTGGTATAATCCTTCGCCGAGTCTGTAGTCTTGACCGCCAAAAAGTGAGAAGACTTAGTAACCCTATCAACAATCACCCAAATGGAGTCATGTTGTCTGCGAGTACGAGGTAAACCTGCGATGAAGTCCATGTTGATCACTTCCCACTTTCAAGTAGGAATGTCAATCTCTTGAGTCATACCTTCTGGTTTTTGATGTTCTACCTTGACTTGCTGGCAATTGGGGGACTTAGCCACAAAATCTGCTATATCGCTTTTCATAGCATTCAACCAATACACTTCCCGTAGATCGCGATACATCTTAGTGGCGCCTGGATGGATAGAATATCTGGAGTTATGGGCCTCTGCAAGGATATGCTGTCTTAACTCGCCCACACTAGAAACACATAATCGACCCTGGTAGCGAAGCACACCATCTTTCCACTTGGGAGAAAACCTCCACTCTCTGATTATGGACTGCACCATTAAGTTCAAGCAAGATTGGATCACAGTCTTGCTTTTCCTTAACCTCTACTACCAAAGAAGATTTTGCCTTATTCTAAACCGTTACACCACCATTTGATATGCTCATAAGGCGAACTCATAGGCGAGCAAGTCTATGAACATCCTTTGCTAGCTCTTTTCTTTCTTCCTCAACATGTGCTACACTACTCATAGATAATCTGCTAAGAGCATCTCCTACTACATTTGCATTACCCAGATGGTAATGCACACTCATATCATAATCTTTGAGGAACTCAAGCCACCTTCTCTGGCGAAGATTCAACTCTTTCTGGGTGAATACATATTGGAGGCTTTTATGGTCTGTGAACACATCTATATGAACACATGTCTCCAAATCTTGAGTGCAAACACCACTGCTGCAAGCTCGAGATCATGAGTCGGATAATTCTTCTCATGTACCTAAAGTTGTCTAGAAGTATAAGCTATAACCTTACCTCGCTGTATCAACACACAACCTAAGCCGACCCTGGATGTATCACAGGAGTTATAGTCAACCTAGTTTTCAGTTCTGGGAAGCTTTTCTCACAATTATCTACCATCGAAACTTGACCATCTTCGGAGTCAACCTAGTCAATGGTGAGGCTGTGGATGAAAATCCTTCCACGAACCGTCTGTAATAGCCCGATAGACCTAAGAAACTTCTGATATTTGTAGTAGAGGTAGTTCTGGGCCATTGTTTCACTGCTTCTATCTTCTAGGAATTTACTCAAATTCCTTCACTAGACACAACATGCCCAAGGAAAGCAACTGATTGTAACCAAAACTCACACTTGTTAAATTTTGTAAATAATTGGCGATCTTTGAGAGTTTGCAGAACAACTCTCAAATGACTCGCATGTTCTTCCTCATTCCTAGAGTAAATGAGGATATCATCAATAAAGATGATAACAAACAAGTCAAAGTACTGCTTGAACACTCTGTTCATCAAATCCATGAAAACTGCAGAAGCATTGGTTAGTCCAAATGACATAACTACAAATTCATAATGACCATACCAAGTTCTGAAGGTTGTCTTCGGAATGTCACTATCTCTGACTCTAAGCTGATGATAACCTGATCTGAGGTTTATCTTTGAGAAATGACTAGCACCCTGAAGTTGGTCGAACAAGTCATCAATCCTGGGAATGGGATACTTATTCTTGATTGTGACTTTGTTCAACTGCCTATAGTCAATGCACATTCTGAAACAACCATCTTTCTTCTTTACGAACAACACTAGTGCACCGCACCCCATGGCGAAATACTAGGTCTGATGAAGCCCTTATCTAGAAGGTCTTTCAGCTGCTCTTTCAATTCCTTAAGCTCAGCTGGAGCCATTCTGCAAGGAGGAATATATATAGGTAGGGTATCTGGAAGGAGATCAATCCCAAAGTCGATTTCCCTTTTGGGAGGAACTCCAGGAAGATCATCTGGAAACACTTTTGGAAACTCATTAACTACAGGGACCGACTCAAGAGTTGGGGATTCGAAACTAGAATCCTTAACCCAAACTAGATAATAGATATAACCCTTAGAGATCATCTTTCTGGCCTTAAGGTAAGAAATGAATCGACCCATAGGCGCTAAGCTACTACCCTTCCATTCTAGGATTGGTTCGTCTGGAAACTGAAAATGAACAATCCTAGTTCTACAATCAACTGAGGCATAACAGGAATGTAACCAATCCATGCCTAGAATGACATCGAAGTCTACCATTTCTAACCCTACAAGATCTGCTGAGGTGACTTTCTAAGAGACTGTGACAGGGCAATTTCTATACACCCGTCTAGCTATAACTGGGTCACCGATTGGAGTAGAGATTGAGAAGGGTTCTGAAAGAGTTTCTAGGCTAACACTGAATTAGACTGTTATGTAAGGAGTTACAAAAGATAAAGTATCCCCTGGATCTAACAATGCATAAACATCAAGATCAAAGACTCGTAACATACCAGTGAATACATCAGGAGAATCTTCTTGATCTTGATGAGCCTGAATAGCATAGAGACCATTTTGGCGTTGTCCGCCACTTGTACTAGATGAGTTACCCTGCTAAGTCGGGTGACCTGCTGGTGCTGCCAAAGTTATAGACTGAGCTCTACCATTATTTCCTCTTTGACCCTGTCTAGAAGGACAATCCATCAATCTATGACCAAACTGACCACACCTAAAGTATCCTTTCTTACCTGCAAGGCACTGGCCCGGATGGTTCTTACTACATATCGGGCAAGTTGGGTAGGTTTTGGTGCTTCAAACACTACCTTGAGACTTAGAACCTGATGCCCTACCTTTCTGATCGTTACGAAACCTGGGCGATGGAACACTAGCTGATGAAGGTACTAGAGTCAAAGACTTCTGCTGAAACTGCAAGCGATTTCCACCACCCAATTTCTGTTGGGAATACTCGTAGTTGCATGTTCTTGCTTTCTTAGTCTCCTTAGCCTATTCCCTAAGCTTATCACCCTCAACTTGCAAAGCATGAGTCATGAGCCTAGAGATGTTCATGTCTCCCAACAACATAATATTCTTACACTCGATCTTCACTAAGTCTGACACTCCATATAGAAACTTATTCATCTGAGCCCTGGAATCAGCAACCATGTGAGGAGCATACCTGGAGAGTTGGTTAAACTTGAGCCCATACTCTTGGACAGTCATGTTACCCTGCCTCAAGTACATAAATTCCTGGGCCCTTGCTTCTCTCGATTATATAGGGAAAAACCTGTCCAGAAAGGTTTTGTTGAAACAATCCCAAGTAATAGGAGCGGCATCTGTACCCCTACTCTCCTTCCACTGAGTATACCAGATATGAGCCATATCCTTAAGTTGGTAAGATGCTAACTCAACCAAATCATTCCCAGTGACCTGCATCACCTCAAAGATCTTTTTAATCTCATCCAAGAAATTCTGGGGATCTTCACTAGTCTGCGATCCTAAGAACTAAGGCAGATTCATCCTAACAAAGTCACGGACCCTTGCTGCTGCTGATCCACCATTTGCATTCACTAGAGCTTGAACCCGCTGATTGTTCATGGTGTTCCTGAACTCTGCATTCGACACTTCTTGATCAAGGACTGGAGGAGTTGTGTTTGTATTCCTGGCATTAGCTCTACGAGGAGGCATGATCACTGAAACATAGAATGTCGAGTTAGAATGGAATTTAGATCATACCTTACGCATGATAAGAGTAACAAGAAAATGAAGATTTCCTAAAAAACTTTGTAGCCTCCCCATCATTAGATATGGTGCGCACTACACATCCATGGAAAGGACTCTACCCAATGCGGCTTTTCAAATATCCTAGGACACTTATACCTAATTCTCTGATACCAAGTTTGTCACGCCCCGAGCTACCCCCGAGACGCGGACACGGGACCTAGGACCACAAGTGATCCCAAGCTAACCTTGCTGGCATGATCATGAGCATACTAAAGATAAAAAACTGATGTGGAAGCTAAATCATAAATAAAAATGAAAAGATGGGAAATACCCATATACTATAATTGAGATAAATGAAAACTGATGAGTTTAATACAAAGAAGATATTAACTCAATACTAAGTTGAATCTAACTATGTCTGAAATAAGCCTCTAAATTAACTAGAAGTGCTGGGACATGCCCCAGCTAAGTCTAGAAAATTTGAAACTAAAAGACTGAAAACTGAAAGATAACATGACTATTGTCCTCGAAGAATGAGGACTCACCACTGATGCTGCTGAATTGGAGATTAGGAATCGATTTAAGCGTGATCTGGATGCTAAGAACCTGAACCTACATCATGAGAAGATGTAGCGCACGTATGCGTCAGTACTTGAAAGGTACTAAACATGCAGGATAAAGTAAAGCTGAAATAACATATAACTGGACAAATTAATAAAACAATGAAATAATCTGGACATGATATAGATATTGAATACTGAGCTAACTGAATGCAATGACCAATTTATAACATGCTGACTAAATACTGAATGAACTGTAAATGTGGTCAATGCAATAGAATCTGACTGAACTGTAGGAGCTACTAATAACAGACAATAAAACCACATGAGCTAAATGTGGAATCTAATGTATACGCCCCATCGAGAGGACCCAATATACCCAGCCAGAGGTATAGAGGCATGACTGGCGTGATAACTAAATTGACGTTGCCCACAGAGGGGACTTACACCTACGTGGCTCGTAGTTCTGGGACTATATGGGTACGCTGAACCCTAGTCCAACTCAGTATTATGCGACTCCCAATAGATTAAGTGATTAACACATTATGACTGAATTTCTGTAATACTGGATAGCTCAAAACTGAACATGCAAAACTGAGAATGCAACAATTAATCTGATAATGATACATTCATAAACTGAGGCATGTATAACTGATACTGAAATAGCTGACGTAGCATGTGTAATTGATACATAGCTAGGGTTCTGAAATTCATGCAATAAAAAGAGAAATAACATCATAATCTGTTTTGAAACATTTAAATAACTAATTCATGATGATCTATTGAAATTCTAGAAACCCTAGGTTTGTTCGTAATCATGGAATCAAGAATCTGACTGAATTCTAGGGACCTAATGGGCGAAAGGAATCCACTAGTGAAATCCCACATACATGATGACGAATTCCACGGAGAAATCTTTTGATTTCGGGGCTGAAACTGAAGGAACCTTGTTGAGCTCTTGAACTAGGGTTCTTGACTTCTCTTCTCCTCTTACGCTCAAATTTTCTATGTTTTGATTAATGATCTGACTTAGATAAGTTCTAGTTATGTTTCTAGACTTAAACTGACTAAAACGTCATGATTAAGGTCTAAACGACGTAGCTTAAATGAAATAGGAAAAGAACAAAAGACCCCTGACTTAATTGATGTCGGAGTGACAGGCGGATTGGACCTACGGGCCATAGGTCAATCGACGGTCCATAGATTGGGGTCGTCGGTCAAGTCTGCCCGACAGGGCTTTACTAAAACAAGCATAACATTTTACTCAGAGGTCGAATTTTAGCAAACTCGGTGGCGTTGGAAAGAGAATTCAATTATCTATCATATCATAGGTCATGGGACACATAATTCCTTTTGTGCTAAGAGTTATGTCCATCTGAAGTACCCACTCAACAATTCTCCCCTAACTGACTGTTGACCCTTATTTACGATTAGACCTACGGACCGTGGATCGAACGACGGTCTGTGCTGGTCGACCATAGTTCATATCAGAGGTTGGGTAAAGGAGTCTTGATCCATGGACATAGACCATGGACCGTGGGTCTATCCATGGGTCGAGACTTTGCCAATTTTCTGAGCTAGGTTGGGGAGGGGTTGCATTGGTGAACAACAGACCACCAGCACAGGCCGTGGTCTGACCTACAGTCCGTGGATGGAAATCGTGGGTTGCACCTTCAACTTCTCAAAATTTACATTTTTGGTCTGTTTCGGATACGGGGTGTTACAACATCATTCCCTCTTTTATTTATAATGGGTACTGGCTTTTAAACCTTAAGAATCTCAATCACTCCACTAGTAACCATCTAATTTACTGGGATAACTTGTTCCCCTTCGTCATCTGACATATTTGGCTAAACAGAAATAATAAAGTTTTTTACAACTCTACTAACCAAGTCTCGATCTCTCAAGTTTTTGCACGCACCACTGAATATACTTATACTACGAAGTCTTTCTCCTACTATTTCTTTTATAAGATCTTCATCCTAATTTACTAGAAACCCCTCCTCTGGGCTACTACAAGCTAAATATTGATGGATCATTTTCCATCACCTCTATGAACGGAGGTATAGGTGGAGTTATCCGTGATGATCTTCGAATTGGAAACTAGGGTATAATCAAAAGCTTGGAGGTATCAATGCTACTTCCATGGAGATCATCTCCTTGCTTAAGGGAACTTCGACTGCTTCTCATCACAATTTTCTCCCCCTCATAATTGAAACTGACTCCAAAGAGGTAATCACTTTACTCATAGATATATAATCAAAATTCAATATTCACTTCTTTAATCTCAAACCGCACGTACTGGCTGAGGAAACTGAAGAATCCAGCAATCCAGCATAACTTTAGGGAAGGCAATAAGGTAGTTCACGTTTTGACCAATCAAGCAAGCACTTGTAGTACTAATGATAACCTTGTAATATTTTGTAATCCTACTATGGTAACCCAATGTCTGGCAAAAGACTTGGTAGGACACACTATTACTAAACAAGTGTCCTTAGTGACTTGTATTAATTTAGTCAAGTTTGGCAACACTAGTATCCCTAATGTAATAGATGCTTAAGCTTATATATATAAATACCTATTATTACCAAAAAAATTTTTTTATAAAATTACTAACTATGTAAAGTGTTTGAACTCTAGCACGATATATTGAAGTTTCACTTGAAGAGAGTATTTCAACTCTTTCATAGTATGTCAAGGTTTTACTTAAAAAATTTCAAACTTTAGCATGGAGTGTTTCATGTTTTAGGTAGGGTCTTTTTTATCCAAAAACAGTTCATAAAAAGAATGGCTAAATGTTGATTAATTGTTAGATGGTGGCTAATAGGGATGTGCAAAAACCAATTTATCGATAAATCAAACCAAAAAATATAATTGATTTATCGATAGGTTATTGAATTAATGGTTTTAAAATAATTTTTGTAAACTTTTCATTGGGTTATCGATTTGATTTCCAGTTTTATAATTTTCATTAATGATGAAAACGATAACCCAATAAGATTATATTAAAATTATTAATTTACTCCAAATTATATAACAGACACTTTAACATTTTATCAACCTTATTTTTTGAATTTTAATATATTACTTTTAGTTGTACGCAACACAAACTAATCTCTCTGACTCACTATTGTAACATCTTCTCTTTTCTCGACACAAATTAGCATTACGTTCTCTTTTCTTAATTTTAAACTTGATTATGACAAAGATAATTGATTATGTTATTTTGAAATTTATTGCATAAGTCTTTCGAAGAAATTTGAACAATTTTTCTTAAACAAAAGTGATCAATATAAAAAATTTATTGCACTTCTTTTCTTACTAGTATTTCTATTTGATGAACATCGTGTACATGCACATTTTTCTTATTGTTTAAATTTTTAATCATGGACCAAAAATCAGAAACCGATAATAAATGTCTTATTGATTTGATTATCAACTTAGCGTTTCCACAAATAGAAAATTGATAAACCAAATCATAATACATAAAACCAGAATGAACCAACCGATGTACACTTCTAATGGCTAATCTTTTACTACTAGTGTATAAAGTGACTATTGATCCGTCCCCCACTCCCCTCACCGAGTGGAGCATTGGGTTGAATCTGGGATAAGAGCCCACTGAGAGAAATTAACCATTCGTAAGGATTACAATGGGGCGGTGTAGGGCAGATACAAGCAATTTTTAGCCTATGTGGAGTAGGGTGGGTGAGCTTCCATGCGTGGCAGGGCGGAGGGGGTGAGGGACAGATGTTAACAAATATTTTTAAATTCAAGTAAGGCGGGGCTGTTGCGGGTTAGAAACAATTTGTTGAAATTTCAACATTTATTTTGCTGGCACCACAATCTGGGCACTAGCAAGGCCCACTTGAACTCCCTTTTGAATTTATATTTCAAACAATTTAAATATATTACTAATCAACATTCAGCAATAATAATTAAAATATGTTTTCCTTAATTGACTTCGAATAATGTACAACTAATATTTCAATGTCTTATTTAAATTTTGTGACAATCAACATAAATAATGTGGGTTAAAGAAAAATTCATCTGAAGTTTAAATGACCACTAAAAGAAAATTACAAAAGAAGGCAATATGATACCAAAGCTTGGACATCTGTTGATTATATATCCATCTTCTTTGAAATCTAAGATTTTAATTCTAACACTACAACCCTTGTAGAATTAGTCATTTATAACTCAAATAATCTTTAAAATTCATCTAATTTAATTTATTGTTCTCCACATTATTTTTAACTTTAAATTATTAGAAAGGAAAGTAATACCATAGGTAAATAATAAAGTAGAAAAAAAAAACAAATATTTTATGGAGCAAAGTGTATTTATGTGGGACGAGTTGAAACCAAAGAAAAAAGTCACGCAAGATGGAGCGGAGCAAATTGAAATTTTTATAGGTTATGATAAAGGACAAATTACTTAACTACACTCCTTCACTTACCTGAATGTCCATTTATCCCTACTTATTTCAAAAATTCCTTATTTACCTATGTATCCCGCATGTATCCCGTGCACAACGCTATGTATCCCGTTATGTGGAATGTATCAAACCTAATGTATCCCGTGCACAACGCTATGTATCCCACTGTGTGGAATGTATCAAACCTAATGTATCCCGTGCACAACGCTATATATCCCGCAAACATCATTTTTAAGGAATTTTTGGTAAATAGAAAACTAGAAGGGATAGGGTGTTATTTAGTACTTATAATATGTAGTTCCTATAATTTATACTATGATAAAACCATCCTGCACCCACTCTGGCCCATCACTGCAAAAAAACAGCATTTAGCGACTGACGAAATCCGTCGCTAATCTATGGTATTTCGTCGCTAAACTGGATTTGCGATGAATTTTTGGCTGTTAGTATTTCGCTCGTTAGTAATCTCTTAGCGACGAAAAATTTAGTCCGTCACAACTTTAGTGACGGACGTTTTCGTCGTTATACTTATATAGTTCATTGCTAATTTCATAATTGATTTCGTCATTTCAAATAAATACGTGATGAACTTTCCGTCACTAATCCGTCGCAAAAATTCCTTGCTAAATTCATCATTAATTTCATCATTTCAAATAAATTTGCGTCGAAATTTATGTCGCTAATCCGTCACAAAAATTTTGTTATTTAAGCTAGCATATATTGCCACTAAAATGTTCCGTTGCTAATCCGTCGCCAATATTTTTCATAGCAACAACCAAATTGTCATTAAATTTGTTGCTAAAAATTTTCTTGTAAAATAATTTCATTTTTTTATTTTAAATATACATTGCTGAAATAAATTAATAACAATTACTAAATACCTCTAAAATAACAAACATTCATATAAAATAATATTTAGAGGGTTCAAAATCTGTAGATAGCAAAATCCTAATCACATACTTTCATTGCAAAACATCAAAAGCAAGACGTCAACTATTGTTATCAGACAATTTGTGCTTTTCAAAAACACAAACATCCAAAAATTAAAGCTAAAGGAGACTAATTAAGGGATACCCTCATCACGTGAAACTAAGGGATCAACCTCGTCCTCATTAGTAGCAGGAGGAGGAGGTACCATGGGTGTCACAAGTGATGGATTGTCAATGGGAGTAATCACTTGTTGTAGCCGCTCCATAATAACCTGAAGAAAATGATTAGTAAGGGCAAGAATCATTTCCTTCACAAACACATCCATATTTCTTGTCGATGTTGATTGAGAAACTGAAGTTGCTACAGATGATGAGGCACAAAGATTCTGCCCGTAGTAAGTTTTTGCTTCAGATCCAAGACCGTATATTCTTTTCTTCTTTTCTCCCCCGGCAGCTTGGTAGTATACTTCACATTGATCAATATCAAATTAAGAGGTTGTTTTTTCCCATAATATTTCTTCATATTTTTCCTGTAATAAATTGAGATAAAGAGAAAACATTAAAGATTAGGAATATATTAATAATGGAAGGGAAAGGCAGAAATGTTGTATGTCTAATTTAACCTTGGATAATAGTTCTTATATTGGGAATACCCAAAGCTGCTCAGGACATTTTCGTGAGTACATAACTCACTGTAACATCATTCTATATTTTTGCAGGCCATTCATCAGCATTGTAACTGACTTGATGTATAAGGAAGACATACATCATTCTATATTAGCAAAGAAAAAGATGTGCGTGCCATTCATCAGCATGAGGAAGACAACTGATTTGATGAATCATCATTCTATATTAGCATGGCAATTGGATTCATCATAAGTTTCTGGTTATTTTGGGCTACTCTATTAGTGAAAACATCTTGGAGACGTGCCTATATGAGGTATCTTAATAAAATGGGCAACAACATTTAGGTTGAACTACTTAATACATTTGGCTGCATAATACATTTAGCTTGAAATGATGAGCCTGCATTTAGACCAGCAGTGTATACAATATGTACCAAAATTTAGCGGTGTATACATTAGACCAACAATGTATACTTATTGAAATGTTGAGCTTGCATTTAATTGTAATCCAGAATTCTCACACTGTGTCTTTTCTCTCACAATTCCTCGCCTAACGTAAATGCAAAATTCAATCATCTTAAAACTCTCTCGTACAACAAATTTCACAAGTTTCCCTCTTCCTTATCAGCCATTTAAAACCCCCAAATCACAATGAGTTAAATTTTGGATCTTTCTAAAAAGAGAGGGAATTTTCAAATTAGTATTGTACAAGTATTTGGGGCATCTAAGTTTGGAGAATCAAACTTGAATTGAGAAAGAATATTCAACTGAGAAAACGTAATTTTCATGTGGATTTTTTTGGTTAAAGTCCAATTTGTGTTTGTCTAACTCAACACACGCAACTACAAATGGATAACTTTCAATTATTACGAAGGCTTTCCACAAATTGAGATTTGGCCGTAGAAGGATCAAATTGTATCCGAAGAGCATTATTCTATTATATGTTTTGCTGTTTTAGGATTTTACTAGAAGAAACATGTGAAGGCTACCACAATAGTTGAACATATTGCAATCCAAAATTCTCAAAACATTAATGTTATGTGATACTCACAGGACGAGAGGTATAAAGCAAAGGTATGCTACAAAAATAGTGACCTGAAAGATTATATCATTGTTCCATCTTACATATTAGCAGCAGCTTGAATTGTGAATATCCTGTCCATAGCAAATCTTGATTTCCAATTTTAAAAATCTTTTTGATAGGATATAGCAAAGCTAGAAGGTTAAGAATTATTTTATTATGTCTGCACAAGTGTTTCATGACACTTGAAATGATTGTTGTGGTTATAAGTGTCACTTGAATATCCCTAGCAGTAGAATGATTTAATTGTTTCTTTTTGTAGTATGCCAACGTGTCTATGCAGGTCTGCATAGATGTGATTGTTCAAACACTTGGGGATGCTACAGTAGCTGCAATGTACAAGCTACTCTTCAACACTCTCAGTGGCAAGGCATCAACTGTTTCTCTATATGCCCTACCTATGTGATACTCAGTGAAACTACTGGATTGGGGGAAGAGGGCCACATAATAGATGCTGAAAACATGTGTAGGCTACCACAAACTGATCCTAAAAATCTGGATCTCATTTTTGCTTTCATAACATATTTTTTTTATTAACATGCACATTTTGAAATCCTAGGCATGATACTCAGTGAAACTACTGGACTAGGGGAAGAGGGCAATAAAATAGATGATGAAATAGCATCACTACGGGCAGCTTCTACGCCCGTAGTGAAGAGAACTAACACAATCCTCATGAAAACCAAAACAAGACAAAGATAAGGAAAACATGTTATGAAGTTCATAATTAAAACTACAAATGGTAGGCATTTTCCAACTATAATCTAAACAAAATGGAAACTTAAATTTGATTCAAACGCAACGTTGAGCACTGAAAGGAGAGCAAAGTCGGAGCATGAAGAAAGAAGCAGCCAAATATCATTGGATCGAACTTAAATTTGATGTGAACACTAAAATTTTCTCTTATCTCGACTTAAGGGTAAGGATGATGAACACAACAAACAGTTGCCTAGATAGAATGGAAGGAACTTTAACAAAGAAAACAACACAAAAGAATACTTCAGCAACTTGAAACAGGTAGCTTTTTTACTCGTTTAAACTCAACTTCTTAGTTACAGCAGACTGAAAACAAATAACAGGGAATGTACAACCATTTATGTTTTCCTATAGAAAATGATTTCGGACTTCATGACTGAACCACGACTTTCACAGCCAACCAAAACAGTGAAATAAGAGGACCTTACTAAGGAGAAACGAACTCGAGACTAAACCAAATCATCAAGATTACAAGGAGACAACAACAAGCAAACAACATGAATAGCAAACAAGTTACACCACTGATTTACAGTCCAAGATAACAATATCCAACCATGAAACTAAATTACTGTTCATTTTCAGCCAAGTTTTCCCTTCTAATAAGAAATGGCATGTATATATTCTGATAGGTTTCAAAGTTTTGGACTTACATGGACAATTCGAGAGCGTTTGCCAACAAAAAATTTACCATCATGACCATGCGTATGGACGTGTAAATGTAACTCACTTGGTGTTGGATCTTGACCCTTTTCAATAGCCTTTACAAAAGAAAAATCACTTTTTAGATACAAAAATATCGATTGCATAATGTGTATTTAGATACAAGTGTATATATCAGACAACCTAAAGATGTTACTTATATAATTTGTGAAATATATACTTACAAGTTTCTTGCGATGCTCTCCAATTGAGATAGAGCCACCTGTGTGAGTCCCAGCAGCAACTTCACGGCCGCCACGACGATTCTTTGCATTTGTTTCTGACTTTTTCTTGGACTCATTACTTCCCCAAAGTTGTGTCCATCTTTCCCAAACATGCTCAGGTACAAAACCTGGCCTAACTCCTCCCCCTTTTATTTTAGAAATAAAATTTCTATATTTTATAGCGGCCTTGACCAACCAGTGTCTTTTCACTTCACTTTCACTAATAGAAACATCCCAATAGAATTTTTTCTGAAATAAATTTTGAAAGTAATATATCAATATCCTATCTATAAGTATGAATACAATTTCCAAACTTATCTACGATGAAAAGTAATACCTTAAATTCTCCAAAATAACCGTCTTTTACATCATTTGAAACACTTTTCCAATTTATTCCATTGGGATCAACATCATTTCTGAAAGACTTGGTTATGAAACTAGAGCATATTATAGAAGGTTCCAATCTGTGTAAATTTGAAGACATTTTTTGGAGTTTTATTATAATCAGACATTATATATGTGAGTGCTAACAAAAAGAATACTCAGATTATAGTATGCTGCTAATTTTTCAGATCCATCAATTAGCATTGCTTAACAGGGAACCTTAAATTATAATTTGTTTACTCGGACTTGTGGATTCAAAGACTACCAATATTAACTACACTTAAGTATAAACAGGTTATGAGGATAAAAGCAAAAGAGTGGACTAACCCTGCAGAACTTATAAAAATAAGGGTCCGTGAGTGGTTACTACTAGAATCAGTATCAACTGTCTTTGTATGACCTCTTGAGTTGCTTTGAGTAGATAGATCACCTTCAGAAATTGGATTGCTACAACCTGTTGGGATGCTCTGAGTAGACAAACCCTGACCTATAGGACTGCTCTGATTTGGTGTAACTGGAGGTGTCTCAGAGATAGTTGGGGTGGTACTTTGATTTGATGTTTCAACGATTATGGTACCACCTTGTTGAGGAGAAACTATAGTGGGCATCGGAATAGTTGGCATGCTTACATGAATAGCAGGACTACTCCTACCAAAGGACTTTCCACGACCTCTGCCTCGAACCATAGCTATAAAAAAAAATATAACAGTGTAGTTGGCTTCCTGAAAACTATAACAATGTAGTTGGCTTCCTGAAAAATTTATTGTCATGTCTAAACAAAGAAACTTTCAGTGATGTGGAACTACAAACACAACAATGATCGATGGGAGCTACTTATCCAATGTCAAAACAAAATACAGGTAGACCCACATAATATCATGTTGTATGAGAATGAAATGAGACTAGCAAATGACTATCACCAAACAGTTTGTTTCACCAAAAAAAGAAATATTGCAAAAACAGAAACTAGAGTCAAGCATTTATCACTATTATAAATCAAATTAAGCTACCTCATTGAAGTGTGCTGAAATATTAAAAATACCTCTAAAAAAGCTTGTAGATCAAGCGAAAACACTTATGCCTGCATATAAAAGAGTGAAATAGTTATCATTGAGTTTGGTTAGAAGATTTACACAAATAATGGGCTTCAAAAATCTATATCAAATTCTAAAAAAATTGAATACAATCACAGAAAAGGATATTAGGGAACTGTAGAAGCCTTTTAAGAGACTGAAAATTTGAATACCATTAGATCATGTGCTTTGATAAGGCACATAGGCCTGATGGTTACATTCTGTCATCAAAGCTGGTAGGTATAACGCTAATGTAAAATGACCACAAAGCATAACATTTGTTTCAGTTTTCCCTGTACCAAGGAAGAGAACACAAACTCTCTTTGGATTGGCCATCAAAGACACCACACGTGGCACTAGAAACTCCATAACCAATATAAAATGACCAATGATAATGAAAAGACAGTAGCTAAAAGAGGGGAAAAGGTGAATGTGGAGATTTCCTAGGCATCACAAAACAGCTCTCATTCAAATGGAACATTCAGTTACCTGGTATGTATAACACTAATTAATACTACAAGTAGATTTAAATAAAGGTTAAAATAAGAAATAGAATACACATGGTCAAAATCCAAGAGTTAACTGATTTTAATCACCATAATTTGAAAAACAGAAACTAAAGAAAATGAGAATATTTGGAGAAAACTTAATACAAACAAATTACGGTGAAGATACAAAAGTAGATTATCAAGCACTAGTCACTATCTATGTCTTCTTCAAACACTTCCTCTTCCTGATCCTCTTCATCATCTTCATCCTCCTCATCCTCCTCAGTTTCCTCGATTTCATACTCTTTTGTTGATTCTATTTGGATTTCATGATGCTCTTGCAATAAACCATCATCAATGGGTTCATCCATTTCCAGTGTATCCCCATTTGGATCATTTAAGAGTATGTTTTCATCAATAGAAACAATCATATCTATCTCGTGGACTTCAACTTCATCAACTTGGAATGGAACATTCAGTTCTGAAGTTGTCTCCACTCCCCATCAAGTAATTCAATAACATTTTGAGGTTTGACCTTCAATACAGCTACCCAGTCATCTTTGTCCTTTTTCTTGTTCGGATATGACATATAACACACTTGAGTTGCTTGCATTGCAAGAATAAAAGGCTCATATTTTTTATATCGACGACGTTGATTAATCTCAACCAATTTGTATTGATTATGCCTTTTGACACCAACATTCATAGTTGGGTCAAACCATTCACATTTGAATAATACAATTTGCTTCAAAGGTGCTTCAGGGTATTCCACTTGTATAATCTCTTTTATCCATCCAAAATAATCACCAAAATTTGAATCTGAGATACAAACCCCACTATTCATTGTTGATCTTGCGCTACCATGACATTCTGTGTGAAATTTGTATCCATTAACAAAATAAACAGAATGACATGTAGCACTTATTAATTGTCCACGGGCAAGACTACTCAAGAATTTATTCTCTATGGGATTGCATCGGACCTATTTTGAAAAAATTGTAAGACTTAGTAAAATTTCCGAAGTCAAGTTAAGCACATTACCACATAAAAGATAGTAGTTTTGAAATCTTACAAATTCCTTGAACCATGTAGAGAAATTTTCTTCAAGGTTCTCATCTATTTGACCCTAAGGTAGATTCGGAAATTCTTCTTGCAAACGTTGCATGAACATACTTCATCATAGTAAAATAAGTTTAATTTGATAGTCGTGAATAAAGATATGTTTATATCATTAAGAAAATACCACTAACTTTTGTTACCTCACAAATGGCTCAACCTCCTCACAATTTAGTAAGATATAAGTTTGGGCAGCCTTGATTTCTTCAAGGGATAAATCCCCTTTTTTTTGCTTCTCCCCATACTCGACCTGGATGGGAGAATATTGATAAATTTCCTTCAAGATCTTCCACAACACCACCATCATCATTACGTTCCACATTATGATTACGTGTCATGACATGAGGTTCAAAATAATGAGAAAACAATTGTGTTGACTCTGTCATCAAGTACGCTTCACAAATGAAACCCTCTACACTAGCTTTATTCCCAATCATCCTTTTAAGAGTTCCCAAATACCTAAATAAAGAAAATGGATGGACCATTACATTAGAAAAGGAATGTATGGAAAACTAGTCATAAGTGACATAAATTTTCACATTTACCTTTCAAAAGGATACATCTATCGATATTGCACTGATCCAGCTATCCTTGCTTCATATGGAATGTGCACAAGAAGATGTTCCATTGAGTCAAAGAACCCAGGAGGAAATATACGTTCTAACTTGCATAAGATTTGTGGAATATCTCTCTCCAATCTCTCCATGTCATCCACTCGTAGAGTGGTGGAAGTAAGATCTTTAAAAAATAAGCTCAATTCTGTAAGTGCCTGCCACACATTACTAGGAAGTAGTTCACGAAAAGCAATAGGCATTAGTCGTTGCATGAACACATGACAATCGTGACTTTTCATGCCAAATATCCTTTTCGCATTAGTGTCTAGACATCTACCCAAATTGGAAACATACCCATCTGCAAACCTTAAGCCTTTCACCCAATTGAACAAGATGGCTTGTGCTTCCTTATATATCTTTGGGATATTTTCCACTACTGTCTTTTGCCAATTGAGGTCGATCAAAGTATTCTACCATATCTTGACGTGATTGTGGATTGTCTTTGGTTTTGTCATCAAAATTAAGAACTGTGTTAAACACATTATCAAAGACATTTTTCTCAATATGCATGACATCAAGATTATGCCGAATCATGTTAGAACTCCAATAAGGCAAATCCCAAAAGATGCTTTTCTTTCTCCATCCGCAAGACTTGCATAATCTTCGATTAACTTCATTTGCATCTAACTCTGTTACTTTCCTTATGCCTAAGTCACAAATTTGGTTCAATAATTCTGCTCCTGTTCTATAGGGTGGTGATGATCTTTGGACAGTCTTGCCTTTACGAAAGTTTTTACGATCTCTCCTAAATGGGTGATTTTGGTCGAGAAACATCCTATGGCAATCAAACCATGATGTTTTTCTACCATGTTTCAATCTAAAGGATTGTGTTTCCTCCATACAATTTTTTGATATGTCAAATGCTTCCACACCTGTCTCCCACAACAAAGTCAGTTCTTTTATCAGAGGCTGTAGATAAACATCAATTTTATGTTTGGGATAGGTTGGCCCTGGAACAATAACTGTTAAGAACATATAAGCCTCTTTCATACACATCCCTGGAGGTAAATTGTAAGGAGTGACAATCATTGGCCATGAAGAGTATCTACTCCCAGACTGACTAAATGGTTGAAAACCATCAGTACATAACCCCAATCTTACATTTCTTGGTTCTACAGCAAAAAAATGATGAGTTTCATTAAAGTGCTTCAAAGCCTCAGAGTCTGATGGATGACGCATTACACCATCCTCTTTTGTATGCTCATGATGCCATCTCATGTCAGCAGTAGTAGCAGGGGATGCATATAATCTTTGCAATCTAGGAATCAAAGGAAACTAATACATTTTCTTATAAGGGACCAATTTCCTTTTACGAGAGCCGACACGATGCTTGTATCTCTCATGGCCACAGAATGTACAACATGTAAGGTGTTCATCATCACCCCAATATAACATATATCCTGATTCACAACAATCAATTTTTTCAACTGGCAAACCAAGCTACGGACTAGCTTCTTGGTCTGATAATAACTATCAAGAACCATGTTATCTTCAGGTAAAGCCTCTTTCAACAATTGCATCATTTGATTATAACCTCTCTGTGACATATTGTTCTCCATTTTAATATTTAACATTCGAGAGACAAGCGCAAGTTGAGAAAGAAAAGAACCGGGATACAATTTTTGAGTAGCTGCTTGTAGCAAATCATATAATTTTTGAGAGTCGGGATTAGGATCTTCCTCCATCGAAGGTTCACAAGGATGAGTTGGCTGAGGTTCAGTATTGCTAGAAGATTGCCAACTTGAACCTTGGGAAAAGTTGGGACACGAAACATCTAAAACCATTTGTCGGTATTGATTATCATATGTTAATTCAGGTTGAGCACTACCATGCAAATCTTGACATGAAGAAATCTCATTGATCACATCTTTTTCCCCTTGATGCTTCCAAACAAAAGAGTTATCAACAAATTCAGTCTTATAAAGGTGATGTTTAACGATTTCAACATCCATGAATCTAAAGTTGTGACATTTTTTACATGGACATCTAACTTTGTCACCACTCAAGCGATCATGTTGTGTACATTCAAACTAGATAAACTTATCCACACCGGTTATGAAACTAGAGTTTATAGCCCCACGACCATCCAACCTCTCATACATCCAACCACGCTCTAGATTATTCATGTTCCTGTCAATTCTTAAACAAACAAAACTTTTAATAAAAAAGCACTAGTTGATTGACCAAAAGGTACTCTAATTCATATTCATTAAATTTAGTCAAATTATAGAGATCGAACTAACAAAAACAGTTTCTCGAATTAGAATGAAATAGATTCATTCAGTAACTTTCAAAATAATTGGAATTTGATCTCTTGTGCCTATGAATTAAAGAAATGAGGAGCTGAAACTGAAATTTCTCACTGGAAAAGCTGAAAAAAAGCTTACCTAAAAAAAAATTCCTTATTGAAGAATTCTAATTCCAGTCAACTTACAGAATAATAAAGCATTCTAAGTCCAGCCAGCTTACTTTAGAGTATAAACTATATATACTTTCTTTTATAAATAAGGAACTAGTAGTACAAGCATACAAATAACAAAACACAAAACACATATAAGAAACTAAATTTGCTTAAGCACATTGGACACAATGACAACAAGCATCTTCCTAATTACATTCAGTAAAGTAAATACCTCGATAGTTAAATTTTGAGCTAAATCAGGGGTACAAAAAAAGTAAGGCTTACTTCCGGTGAATATCAACCAGATCCCTCGATTAGGGTAGAACAAAGAGTGCTGCTATATTTTAACATCAGATTGTGTTGGTTATTAACAAGAACATGAACTGGAATAGAGAAAGTAACATCTTTGATTATGCGAGAATCGACAATAATTCACACTATCAGTGTAATTTAACATGAAAGTAGATTAGACACAATTATTATTAGGTTACTTTTTACATAAAACATAAAACTTACAAAAAAAATCCTAACTTTGAAGTTTCTAATGCCTCATTGGTCTAAAAGGTTCAACAAGCAAATTCAGAGCTCTACAAGAAACAAAAAGAAGCTGAAGCATTTCACTACGGAAAGGAGAAAGAAGCAGAGGCACAAAAAGCAACTGCAGAGGCTGATTTCTACAAACGCAAGCAGATCATAGATAAGGATTTATATGTAAAGATGAAGGAAGCAGAAGGACTTAAAGCTCTAGCAGAAGCTCAAGGGATTTGAAATTAGGCATCTTTGAACCAACTTTTTCGATCAAATTAGTTACTAGTTGAGCTCAAAACGTCAAATGACTACCTATATCTTAGAGCACCAACATTGAGAACCTTTAATCAAATGAGAGAAAATAGAAGAACATTAACAAAGACCTGGCAAACCTAAATCAGAAAATAAATAATATAACTCAAGACGTCTAAAAAAAATATAAACTCACCATGCCTGATTAGAACCACTAGTCATCAGTCTAACTAGTCATATAAAACTATAGATATTTTCAAAAGAAATAATAGTGAAAACTTGTTCTTCCAGAATGAAAAGAAATCACAATGGAACAATTGGATAGTTGTACTCAAACTGTTGACTTTGTAAATCAAGGAAATGATACTAGTGTTGTTGATGTGAAAAAGATGAACATGAAAATGGAAGTAAGAAAGAAGATATGAAAGAATAATGAGTGATAGAAGAGAATGAATCAAGACAAATAAGATAGCCAAGCTATAAGAACATCACTGGTTCCTTTCAGATGGAAGCTTTTTACTAATTTTTTTTTCTTTACTTTTTTCTCTTTTCGTTTTATCTGTACTTGTTTTTGTTCATCATGTCATTTCCTTTTCTTCCAACACTGATATGAGATGGTTGAAGAAACATTTTCCTTTTCTAACTTCAACAGAAAATCTTTTTATGACAGTGGAAAGAAGAAGAAGAAGAAGAAGAAGGGGAAATAGAACACTTACCGGATGTCTATGTCTTTCTTCGAGCTTCACATACACCGGATGGTATACCTTCAAAACAAAGGCAAATTAGAGGAAATAGATGAAGGAGACAGGAAGCTGAAGCAAAGGAAAAATTCAATCGAAACTGTAATTTTAAACCCCAAATCACCTAAATCAGTATATTCAACACCAAAATACTCAAACCAAATTAAGTTCTACAAATGAACCATACAACACTAACCAACTCAAGCGTATTAGGTAAGACAAAAAATCCTTCCTGATTTCATTGAATCAAATCATTTTGAGGTTATTTTTAAAGCATAAAACGTATTTAAACACACAAATAAAACAAACAGTTTCAGAAAATAATAGTAACATTTTCAAAAGCTAAAAGGAACTCGTATCTACCAAAGATAATATATGAAGAAAAGAGAAATTGCCACAAAGTAAAGAAGCAAGGTCTTGCAGGGTGAAAGACTTGTCCCGTGAGAATTGCACAAGAATATTAGTAGTTGTATTATCAAATGAAAGCAGACAGAATTTCATACATCTAAAATGCTAAACTGATGCAACAATGAAAAAAACATATTTTGGCACATGTAAAGCTAGTTCGTTCAAATGAAAAACTAAGAAGTTAACTAATCAAATAAAATATAAGGATGTAAAGATGGATACCAAGTTGAAGAGTATGTGCGAAGCAATAGTTAGATAGTTGTCTCTAAACAAATGGTGCATATTATAAACATGTACACCTAGAACTACCTATATATAGTAATTATAAAACTTGGAAATAAAAGATAGAAAAAGAAGAAGCTAAATTAATGCTCACTAAATCAGAAGCTAAAATGCTCTTCAAGCTATTTTGCCAAATCTAAAAAGAAGTTACTCTATTGTATACTTAATAGCTTAGTAGCTATTAAGTATAATAAATAAACAAGAGACGAGTTTAAGGAAAGAAAGGATAACTAGTAGCTATCAAATAAAACAAAAGCAAACATATACTACTTTAATAAGCTGTAAAAACAAAATTCAGTGACTTCCTAATTGTTTACATCTAATCTTTTATGAATTGAACAATTAGGCCAACAAAGATTGACCCGTGACATTTTATTTAACTCACCAAGAACATACACATACTTATACCAATATCAAACCTTTTAACAAGGCCAAACTTCAAGGACTTAAAAAGATTGAAAATACAAACAAAACAACATGCCGAGATGATCAGAAAAGAGAAATAGGCAACGACTTTGAAAGCAAACTATAATCTGGACAGTAACATGACTTCACACCTTATAAGCTTAATTACAAATAGTAGGCATTTTTTACTAAAATTTAGGTAGATGGAAACATAAATTCGATTCGTAGAATAATCAGGGGATTTGAAAACAAGCTACTACATCAACAAAACAAAAACACAAACAACTTTCACCTTAGTTAGCTTCAGGATTCTATCCTTATTTTGAAAAGAAAGCATCATTAACAGTAGCAAAACTGAATGTAAAACATGGGCTTACAGACAATGAAAATGAAGAACAGAGATTCTACGACATATCGAAGAGGAGTCACCGAAAAAGGATTCAAACAAAGGAACAAATAAGCGACAATACTAAATACTAAACGACAAAACCCAACTTCCACATTAATATGAATCAAGGAAATCCATTAAGAACACATATATAGCAAATTGAAGTCATCAGTTCTCATCTACAAACAACAGTGACACAACAACAGAGTAGCGAGACATATCAGAAATAGAAGAAGAAGAGGAGAAAATTATGAAGGAAATGTTACCTACAGCGACCATACAGTGACCAGCTTAGAGACTACTTCACCACCAAAATAGGATTTCAAGAATTTCGCCGAGCAAAGCAAAAGCAAGAGAGGTTAGAGACTAAACAAAATTTGAAAAATATTCAAAATCAGAAATTAGAGCAAAGTAGAAGCAAGCGAGTGCACTACGTTTAATTTTGGCATATCCCTGATAACCACATCCCGTTCCCCAGTTGTTTTTCACCAAATAGAACTCAACGCCCTCCTTTTCATCGCACCAGAAGCTCACCGAACAGATGAAAAAAGAGAAATTACCAAAGGCAGAAGCTCACCTTTCACCTGAGGATGAAGGAGACAAGAGCAATTTCACCTTTCGCCTGAGGATGAAGGAGACAAGAGCAATTTCACCTTTCACCTGAGACGGGAGCCATTTCACCTAAGACAAGAGAAATCGAAAGGAGAAGGAGACGGAGCTTTCACTAAGAGAAATTTTACTTGATACAAAGCTTTCACCTGATACAGAACTTTCACCAAGAGCTTTCACCTGAGCTTCTGCTATATGGGAGCTTTCACTAAGAGAAAACCCTATTTTTTACGGATAGTAATTTTTTGTTTCCTTTTTGTGTTTTCTATGGACTGATGACTTGGTTTAAAAAATTGCAACAAACTTAGCGACGGATTATGACATCCATTGCTACTAAATAAATATAATTATTTACATTAAATTTTAGCGACGGATATTTCCGTCACTACATAATTTAAATTCCAAAAAAATATATTTATAATTCTAGCAACGCTTTTTCGTCACTAATTCCGTCGCGGAATATTAATAAATTTGTAACACCTACTTTGTTGCAAAATCCGTAGCAAAAATTAGGGCGCCAAAGTTTCCCGCTATTTCTTAGCGACAAAAAACATATTCCGTCGTCAATCCATCGCTATATTATAACTCAAAAAATTATTTGTAATTTTTGCAACGAAATGGCTACTTCGTTGCAAATCCGTTGTTATATAGTAACGGAAATTAATTCGTCGCTAAACACTGTTTTTTTTGTAGTGCATTGCCATTCCTAACCGTTCCTAAGCAAAGTCCATTGGAGTGCAAGAAGTGGGACATTCTTTTCAATTTTCCAAAAAAGAACCCACTTAAGTAAAACATTGTAACTATGCAATAACATACCCAATGTAATCCCAATAGATAGAGTTTGGAGAGAATAACATGTACACAAACCTTGTCGCGGGAAAGTAAAGCAGTTGTTTGTAAAAGACCATTGACTCTAACTCATAACAAAGCAATTTTAAAAATATGAAAAAGGACCAAAAATACCCTTGAACTATTTGGAAAGGTTAAAATATACCCTTCATCCACCTATTAAGCTAAAAATACCCCTTAGTCCACCTTTTTGGCCCATTTCTACCCTTAAAACTAACACCCCATTTTAAAAATATATATTTATTGCTATTTATTACGTGGCATTTTATTATTGGATAAATTAAACCCCAAATCATTTAATTTCTCTTTACCTCACTTCGACCCATTCCAGTGCTCACAACAACAACAACAACAACATACCCAGTACAATCCCGCTAGGTGGGGTCTGGGGAGGGTATAATGTACGCAGACCTTACCACTACCTCATGAAGGTAGAGAGGCTGTTTTTGAGAGACCCTCACAACCCAGAACCCAATTAAAAGACCTATCACGACCCAAGTCTAGGGCTTAGACGTGACCGGCGAATGGGGAACCCGAGGGAACCCCAAACAAGCCTCATAGCATATCATTACACATCCTTGGTCGCGGAAGCAATTAAAATAACCATAAGCGATACGCATAATCAAGGGGAATTGGGACTAAGGGAGCAAGACAAAAGAGAATAATACATAAATACCATAGATGAGTTAAGCTCAAACATAATACACAACTTGTCCAACACCACCTCTAAACATGGATCCTTAGCGGGGCCGAGACAAACTACCGGGCTCACCCTCATAGTCAATACATAATTAAAAAGGAAAAGGTCTTATACATAGCAAAAGATCATGAGCAACGTCCCCGGAATGGAGGACTCACCAATAACCTTGATAGGAAATCGTATTAGCCACGTGGAGGAGGATGGTAAGACGGTGCTCCGGTCCCTACATGGTGACATCATGTAGGCATAGAGTATGCATTAGTACGTTTGAATGTACTAAGTATATGGGATGCAATGCAATGCAACAATGGATGGACATTATAGGCAAAATGCATAATCGTACCCGATAGATAACATATTAATGAGATGATATGTATAATGATGCTTATATAAAAATCATATTTAGTAGGGCATAGTATATGTGTAGTGAGTGACCATCAATATAGCATTTCCAAGGCCTACCACCCCCTTGGAGAGGCGAAAGAGGTACAAACCCCTCAATGTGGTTACCCGGGCCTACCACCCCCGAGCTAGGGACCAAGGTACAAACCCTCGATATGGTTATACGGGCCTACTACCCCCCGTACTAGGCAACCAAGGTACAAACCCTCGATACGGTTATACGGGCTTACTACCCCCGTACTAGGCAACCAAGGTACAAACCCTCGATACGGTTATACGGGCCTACTACCCCCCGTACTAGGCAACCAAGGTACCAACCCCTTGATACGGTTACCCGAGCCTACAACCCCGAGCTAGGCTTGGTCGACTCACACACTATATAGAGAAAATCATATACATGTATCCATTTCATCATCATTTCAATACTTATATAATCATCCGACTCATAGGACGTACATTGGACCTTCCATTTCATAAGAATTCTATAAACGACATTTTATCAAACATATGGTGGGCTACTTGTTCATGTAAATAAAATCATGTGTTTCAAGAGTACTAAGTCCAACCAATTTTCAAAATCCATATAAAACAGCCTACCAACAACATACATATATATATACATATATAATAACCTTCATAATTTGATCATGGAGGCATGAAAACCATAAACATCACATAATAATACCATTTCATGAAAATATGCAAGATAGACCTTAATAGGGTGTGTAGTAGTATTCCATAATTCAAGAGTTCATAAATGATCATAAGGACCCATAAACTTGAAGTAAAATAGAGGATAAATGGTTGGACTAGTGGAAAGGAAGGTTTCCACAATCAACCCACATACCTCAACTTTGGAGAATTCTTGATGAAGATTGGAATGGAGAATTGCTTGAGATTGAATCTTGAATCCGGAATTAAAGCTTGGGATTCTTGAATTTGGTGGATGATCTTGGTGGAATTTTTGAAGAGGGCTTAGAGAGAGTTTTTGGATGTTTTGAAGTTAAATGACTAAGTATGGATATGTCCCCTTTTTATAAAAAAACGTCCCAACACTTAGAAAAAAAAAATGAGGCGGGTGAACAGTGTTTTCGGCTACTGGAATTTGCATTTTCTGCCGGACAGGTTTTACGAAAACGGTCATAACTCCTTCATCCTAACTCGGAATGAGGTGAAACAAATTGCGTTGGAAATCTAACTAATAGATCTTCAATTTTGATAGTTTGAGCTCCTTCCAGTTCCTTGTGTGCTGAGAGATATGCCCCTTTAAAGTTGACCCTCAAAATCGCATTTTTTGCGATTTTCGAATTTTGATACGGTTGCTCTAAAATTCGGGTTAGACCCATTCCCCACTCAATTTGACCCCCCTGAATAAGAATATGAAGTTGAATTTTTGAAATGATACACGGATTTTGAGATATATGGAAATTACAATTTTAGGTGTTTCCGAAGCACATTTTCATGCATTTTTGGGGTCGTTTCAATATCTCCCCCTTGGAAACATTCGTCCCCGAATGTCAAAGAAATGTACATGAGAGACATAAACATGGAAAATTCAGCCCACATAAGGATGCAACAATGCACTTACACCTCATTTCAAAAACTTCAACATAGTTGTAAAACCACAATGAACTTGTTGACTTAAACATGAATGTATGCAATGACATGGTGGCTGAACTTAAGACCTGAGATTTTATAAAGGGCTTAGATCAATACCTTAAGCTTGAGTGGAGTGGAAAAGATAAGGATATCGGCTTTGCATGTCCGCTTCGGCCTTCCAAGTAGCACTTTCAACTTGTTGATTTCTCCAAAGGACTTTAACGGAAGACACATCTTTGTTTCTCAACCTCTTCACTTGTCTATCTAAAATCTGGACCGGAACCTCTTCATAGGTCAAATTATCTTTAACAACACCCATAACATCAAGAGGCACGATGGCATTCGGATCACCCACACACTTCCTCAACATAGACACATGAAATACCGAATGAACCAAATCCATTTCGCTAGGCAATTCCAACTCATAAGCTACCTTGCCAATTCTCCTCATCACCTTATAAGGACCCACGTATCTTGGGCTCAACTTGCCCTTCTTACCAAAACAAACCACACCCTTCATGGGTGACACCTTCAAATAGACCCAATCACCAACTTGGAATTCAAGAGCTCTTCTCCTCACATCGGCATAGGACTTTTGGCGACTTTGGGCCGTCTTCAACCTTTCTCTAATCATCCTAACCTTCTCAAGAGACTCCATAACTAGATCTGGTCCTAACAAGGCCACCTCACCAACCTCAAACCACCCAACCGGTGATCTACAACGCCTCCCATAGAGAGCCTCAAAAGGAGCCATACCGATGCTAGAATGATAGCTATTGTTATAGGCAAACTCAATCAATGGAAGATGATCATCCCAACTACCCTTAAGTTCCAATACACAAGCCCTAAGCATATCTTCAAGTGTTTGGATAGTCCTTTCGGCTTGTCCATCCGTTTGCGGGTGAAAGGCCGTAGTAAGCTTAACTCTCGTACCTAGACCCCTTTGAAAGGACTTCCAAAAGTGTGAAGTAAATTGAGTACCACGGTCCGATATGATGGATAGAGGAATCCCATGCAACCTTACCAAGTCATGAATATATAATCTTGTATAATCTTCCGCCCCATATGTTGTCTTTACCGGTAGAAAATGAGCTGATTTTGTCATCCTATCAACCACCACCCAAATAGAATCAAAACCTTTTCTAGTCTTGGGTAAACCAACTACAAAATCCATATTAATTTCTTCCCACTTCCAAGTAGGAATCTCTATGTCTTGGGTTAGGCCACCCGGCCTTTGATGTTCGGCCTTGACTTGTTGGCAACTATGACAACCGGAGACGAATTTGGCAATGTCCTTCTTCATGCCTCCCCACCAATACACATCTCTCAAATCTCTATACATTTTGGTGGAACCGGGGTGGATGGAGTAGGAAGAATTATGATCCTCCTCAAGAATTTTCTCCCTCAAACCATCAACACAAGGCACACACAACCTACCTTGGTACCTAAGGATACCATCTCCCCCTTGGGAGAAAACTTCCACCTTGCCCTCTTTCACCAAGGCCTTCAATTCTAACAAAGAAGAGTCAAGATCTTGTTTTTCTATCACCTCGTCAACCAAGGAAGACCTAGCACCATCAACAACGACCACACCACCATTACCAACCTCTTTCAACCTAACCCCCAACCTAGCCAACCGATGCACCTCCCTAGCCATTTCCCTATCACCAATATCAACATGAGCTAGGCTACCCATAGACACCCTACTCAAAGCATCCGCCACCACATTAGCTTTACCGGGATGATAATGCACACTCATATCATAATCTTTAAGAAATTCTAGCCACCTTCTTTGTCTCAAGTTGAGATCTTTTTGGGTGAAGACATATTGGAGGCTCTTATGATCGGTAAACACATCAACATGTACCCCATACAAGTAATGACGCCAAATCTTTAAAGCAAACACCACCGCGGCTAATTCAAGATCATGCGTAGGATAGTTCTTTTCATGCACTTTGAGTTGTCTAGAAGCATAGGCTATCACCTTACCATTTTGCATTAGAACACAACCCAAACCAACTCTAGAAGCATCACAATACACAACAAATCCCTCAAGCCCATCCGGTAGTGACAATATAGGAGCGGACACAAGTTTATCTTTCAAGGTTTGAAAACTCCTTTCGCACTCATCGGTCCACTCAAACTTAGCCTTCTTTTGTGTCAACTTAGTCATGGGAGAAGCAATAGAAGAAAACCCATTCACAAATCTCCGGTAGTAACCCGCTAAGCCCAAGAAGCTCCTAATATCCGACGGGGTCAATGGCCTAGGACAATTTCTAATCACATCAGTCTTCTTAGGGTCTACCTTAATACCATCCCCCGACACCACATAACCTAGGAAGGCAACCTCCCTCAACCAAAATTCACACTTTTCATACTTGGCATACAACTTCTCCTCTCTCAATCTTTGCAACACCACCCTCAAGTGACCCATATGTTCTACCTCGCTATGCGAATAGATTAAAATAACATCAATGAAGACCACAACAAAGGAATCAAGGTAGGGTTTAAAGACTCTATTCATTAGGTCCATAAAGATAGCCGGTGCATTGGTCAACCCAAAGGACATGACCACAAATTCATAATGCTCATACCTAGTCCGAAAGACTGTCTTAGGAATGTCACACTCCCTCACCTTCACTTGATGATACCCGGACCGAAGATCAATCTTAGAGAAGTGGCTAGCCCCTTGCAATTGGTCGAACAAGTCATCAATCCTAGGAAGAGGATATTTATTCTTGACGGTGACCTTATTGAGTTGCCAGTAATCAATACACATCCTAAGGGACCCATCTTTCTTCTTCACAAACAACACCGGTACACCCCATGGTGATTGGCTAGGCCTAATAAAACCCTTCTCCAACAAGTCCCTCAATTGTTCTTTCAACTCCTTTAACTCCACCGGGGCCATACGGTAAGGGGGAATAGAAATAGGTTGAGTATCGGGGAGGAGGTCTATGCCAAAACCTATTTCCCTTTCGGGAGGAATACCGGGAAGGTCATTAGGAAAGACATCAAGAAATTCATTTACGAATCGAAACCGACTCTATAGGAAGGGTTTTGCACTCACATCTCTAACCCTCACAAGGTGATAGAGACACCCCTTAGAGATCAACTTACGGGCTTTAATGCAAGAGATGAACCTACCCTTGACTACCACATTTTGGCTTTCCCATTCAAGAATGGGTTCACTAGGGAATTGGAATTTGACCCTACGGGTTCTACAATCAATGGAAGCATAGTATGCATGCAACCAATCCATCCCAAGAACAACATCAAAATCGACCATGTTCAACTCAACAAGATCACAAGGCAATATTTTATGCAAGATGCAAATAGGACAATTCCTATAGACCTTCCTAGCAACCATATATGCACCAATAGGAGTAGACACCTTATATGACTCATGCAACAAGTCGGGCTCAACATGAAACTTTTTGGCAACAAAGGGGGTGACAAAAGAAAGAGAGGCACCCGGATCAATTAATGCATATACATCAAAGTCAAAAAATTTCAACATACCGATAACGACGTCGGGGACTTCATCGACCCCTTGCCTCCCATGCAAAGCATAAAATCGATTGTGCCTTGGGGCACCACCTTGTCGGCCCCCTCTCCCCAAAGGAACCGCATTGGCACCTTGTGGACGGACCTCCTTACCCTTGTTGCGATTCCGAGGACAATCTATTGCCTTGTGCCCCATTTCCCCACAACTATAGCAAGCACCGGTATTTCTCAAGCACGGGCCACCATGACCCTTACCACACTTCGGACATACATCAATAGGACCCATACCACCAACACCTTGGGCCCTTGGAACATCATTGGCAAACCCCTTATGGGGGGCATGAGAAGACCCTTGGCCTTGATGAAACCGGCCTCCCCTTCGACTTTGGAACTTGCCCTCAAAACGGGCCCTCTTGGCCTCATGACCCCTCCTCTTCCTCAACTTCTCCTCCTCCATTTGTTCGGCATAGACCATCAAGCGGGACAAGTCCATATCACTAATCAACATTGCGGACCGGCATTCTTCACTCACTAGGTCGGACACACCCATCACAAATTTGTTCATTCTAGATCGTGAGTCGGCAACCAAGTATGGAGCATATCTTGAAAGTTGGTTAAACTTGAGGGCATACTCCCTCACACTCATAGACCCTTGTTTTAAATTCATGAACTCCACCAATTTGGCTTCCCTAAGCTCAAGAGGAAAGAATCGATTAAGGAAAGCCGTTTTGAACTCTTCCCAAGGCACCACATAGTTTGCCCCCTTCTCTTCTTTCCATTGGTTGTACCATATTTGGGCCACCCCTTTTAGTTGGTAGGCCGCCAACTCCGCCTTATCTTCGACCTCATGCCCATGATAGCTAATATCTTGTGGACTTCATCAATGAACTCTTGAGGGTCTTCATCTAACTTAGACCCATAGAATTCTGGGGGATTCATCCGCACGAAGTCTCTCACCCGAGATGCCGGGGTAGGAGCCTTAGGAACTTGGGCCCCGTGGTTGGCTTGATTAGCCATAGCTTGAGCAAATAAAGTAAAGGCATCCCGAAGATCCCCATTGGTCGGTTGTTCCTCGGGTGCGCGGGCTCGTCTTCCTCTTGTATTAGGCATGATCTAGCATAGCAAAGAACAACCGTTAGGGGAAAAAAAACTTAATTCAACTCTACCGCACGACTTAGAACATGAAGAAGGGAAACATTTCCTAAAACGTCTCATAGCCTCCTACTCATAATTGTGGTGCACAACACAACCATGAATCGGACTTTAATCAACGCGGTGTGTTGGACTCCGAGGATCTATCAACCTAGTGCTCACGATACCAAGTTTGTCACGACCCAAGTCTAGGGCTTAGACGTGACCGGCGAATGGGGAACCCGAGGGAACCCCAAACAAGCCTCATAGCATATCATTACACATCCTTGGTCGCGGAAGCAATTAAAATGACCATAAGCAATACGCACAATCAAGGGGAAATTGGGACTAAGGGAGCAAGACAAAAAGAGAATAATACATAAATACCATAGATGAGTCAAGCTCAAACATAATACACAACTTGTCCAACACCACCTCTAAACATGGATACTTAGCGGGGGCCGAGACAAACTACCGGGCTCACCCTCATAGTCAATACATAATTAAAAAGGAAAAGGTCTTATACATAGCAAAAGATCATGAGCAACGTCCCGGAATGGAGGACTCACCAATAACCTTGATAGGAAATCGTATTAGCCACGTGAAGGAGGATGGTCAGACGGTGCTTCGGTCCCTACATGGTGACATCATGTAGGCATAGAGTATGCATTAGTACGTTTGAATGTACTAAGTATATGGGATGCAATGCAATGCAACAATGGATGGACATTATAGGCAAAATGCATAATCGTACCCGATAGATAACATATTAATGAGATGATATGTATAATGATGCTTATATAAAAATCATATTTAGTAGGGCATAGTATATGTGTAGTGAGTGACCATCAATATAGCATTTTCAAGGCCTACCACCCCCTTGGAGAGGCGAAAGAGGTACAAACCCCTCAATGTGGTTACCTGGGCCTACCACCCCCCGAGCTAGGGACCAAGGTACAAACCCTCGATATGGTTATACGGGCCTACTACCCCGTACTAGGCAACCAAGGTACAAACCCTCGATACGGTTATACGGGCCTATTACCCCCGTACTAGGCAACCAAGGTACCAACCCCTTGATACGGTTGCTACCCGAGCCTACAACCCTGAGCTAGGCTTGGTCGACTCACACACTATATAGAGAAAATCATATACATGTATCCATTTCATCATCATTTCAATACTTATATAATCATCCGACTCATAGGACGTACATTGGACCTTTCATTTCATAAGAATTCTATAAATGACATTTTATCAAACATATGGTGGGCTACTTGTTCATGTAAATAAAATCATGTGTTTCAAGAGTACTAAGTCCAACCAATTTTCAAAATCCATATAAAACAACCCACCAACAACATACATATATATATACATATATAACAACCTTCATAATTTGATCATGGAGGCATGAAAACCATAAACATCACATAATAATACCATTTCATGAAAATATGCAAGATAGACCTTAATAGGGTGTGTAGTAGTGATTCCATAATTCAAGAGTTCATAAATGATCATAAGGACCCATAAACTTGAAGTAAAATAGAGGATAAATGGTTGGACTAGTGGAAAGGAAGGTTTCCACAATCAACCCACATACCTCAACTTTGGAGAATTCTTGATGAAGATTGGAAAGGAGAATTGCTTGAGATTGAATCTTGAATCCGGAATTAAAGCTTGGGATTCTTGAATTTGGTGGATGATCTTGGTGGAATTTTTGAAGAGGGCTTAGAGAGAGTTTTTGAATGTTTTGAAGTTAAATGACTAAGTATGGATATGTCCCCTTTTTATAAAAAAAACGTCCCAACACTTAGAAAAAAAAATGAGGCGGGTGAACAGTGTTTTCGGCTACTGGAATTTGCATTTTCTGCCGGACAGGTTTTACGAAAACGGTCATAACTCCTTCATCCTAACTCGGAATGAGGTGAAACAAATTGCGTTGAAAAGGTAACTCATAGAGCTTCAATTTTGATAGTTTGAGCTCCTTCCAGTTCCTTGTGTGCTGAGAGATATGCCCCTTTAAAGTTGACCCTCAAAATCGCATTTTTTGCGATTTTTGAATTTTGATACGGTTGCTCTAAAATTCGGGTTAGACCCATTTCCCACTCAATTTGACCCCCTGAATAAGAATATGAAGTCGAATTTTCGAAATGATGCACGGATTTTGAGATATATGGAAATTACAATTTTAGGTGTTTCCGAAGCACATTTTCGGGCATTTTTGGGGTCGTTTCAAGACCCATGGATATTGATCGCCATAATAGCTCTTTCTTCTTCCCTCTTTTTTTATTTAACAATTTCAACACTAATTTCAAATCAAATTAGTTTCCTTCAAATGTTTGAATATTCTTCTGCTTCTTGTCGTGATTAAGGAGATCCCCCGTATGTCATTGCAGAATGGTTGCCATTTTTTTACGACTGCGACATTGTGGTCGTAGGTTCTATAAATGTTGTCACTATGAGATGAATGGTTGTTTTTGGAATGGCAAGATAATAAAAAACTTTTCACTTCATGTGACAATGTTTATACACAGTTAAAAAAGTCGTTGGATGCCCTTGTCAAGAATGGAACATGTTAAAGAATTAGACGGTGAATGATATGGCTAAATCGACAGATTTGAATTATGCATCTACCTTAGAGGGGAAAATTTCAAGCTTAGAGTGAAATTGTATTAAGTTTGGTTAATGTTCTTATGTTTTAGGAATTGGTATGATTCGCAAGTTTCATTATAATGTATTTCCATCGTTAATGAAGCAAATTTGAACCAAATTTGTTTTCATTTTTGGACCACATTTGGTGCAGTTTAGTATCGAATTTTGGTTCAATTTTTTTTATCTCGTAACGGTGCACTTTTGTTGCCTTTGTGCCACAGGCTTTTTTTTGTTTTCTTTGGTTTAGTTTTGGTAGAATCTAAGTGTCGTTTACCTCTGTTTTGTTATAGTTAGGTGCAATTTTCGTAGAGTTTGGTGTAATTTTTACTGGTAGAGTTGTTTTTACCAGTTTTGATGTAGTTTCTCTAGTAGAGTTTAGATGTTGTTTTGCTGCTGTTTTGGTCTAGTTTGGTAGAATGGTGAATAAGGCAGGTTGGTGTTGAAATTGTTAAATAAAAAAAAGAGGGAAGAAGAAAGAGCTATTAGGGTTGAAGGGAAAAAAAAATGAGCATTCAATATCCATGGATCTTTTAATTGGGTTCTGGGTTGTGAGCACTGGAATGGGTCGAAGTGGGCACAGAGAAATTAAATGGTTTGGGGTTTAATTTATCCAATAAAAAAAATGTCACGTAATAAATAATAATAATAATAAATATTTTTTTTAAAAAGGGTGTTAGTTTTAAAGGTAAAAATGGACCAAAAAGGTAGACTGAGGAGTATTTTCAGCCCAATAGGTAGATGGAGGGTATATTTAAACCTTTTCAAATAGTCTAAAGATATTTTTAGCCCTTTTCCATTAAAAATAACATACATAAGCAAAACAGACATAACAAACAATAACTAAATCATTACATAGTATCCAAAAAAAAAAAAAGGCACGGTAACAACAAAATAATGCAATAATCAAGGAAAAGAACAAGTATTAACAAAAATCAAAGGGCAAGAAACTATGAGATTAGTGCTAATGTTACCATGATGCACAAACACAACACTTGACTACCTACTAACTTTCTATCCTAATCCTCAGCATCCAAAACCCCCTAATTATGTAACTATGCAAAAAGTAATATTTGCCACAACCTGATGGACCAAGACAAAAGCCAGCAGATGCTTGAAATTAGTCAAGATGGTATTCAACTCCTAAGTTTAAACTGTAAATTCTCAGAAGAATGCATGATTCAAATGACTACTAACATTCATACCATAGCAAAACCATCAATCCATTTTGGGTGGTAGAAGCAACGAATATATATGACTCTCAACTGATGCTGAAGTACCAGACTTGCATCCACTGTCAGTTTTCCATGGAAAATTAGCAAATATCCAAAAGAAAAAATTTCATCTATCACTGCTCTTCCCACAGAACATAATCTGTTTTCAGTTGACCTTCTGTAAAATCTTCTACCGGGAAAATTTAGAAGGAAATGAATCTGCACAATCAGTTTTACTTCAGAAAGGGGATGATTACTGATGCTTACGCATTCCCTCGGCAGAATTACACCTTCAACATTATATTTAGAAATAAAACTAAAAGACTCCCTTGCCTTGCATTATCAAGATAACGTGAAAAAAAAAATCACTGTCGACTTGAAGCTACTGGTTGGCAGTAGAAAATGTAGCCATTCACCCACCAAGGCGATATGATCTCCCTCTAAATGCTACACCAGGACCGTTATCAGGTTGCACAGGGTTAGTTGTGGCTACTCCAGAACCCCTATCAGGTTGTGCAGGATACGCTGTTGCTCCACCAACCCGATAAGATCTCCCTCTGAAAGCTGCACCAAGATTATCAGGTTGTGCAGGAGTACCAGTTGGTGCACCAATCCTCCAACGCATAACCAGTTTATGTCTATACATAATCAGTTAACGAAATTTGCAGGAAAGAAAAAATTCATTTCCTAAATGCAGAAAAAATGAGCATTTTCTTCACCTCTTTTTGTTTAGATTTTGTTAGGTGGAAATCAGAAAATCCAAATGAGCCAGGGGCAACCCAGCAGAAAAAAAAAATTGATGGTCTAGGAAGCATTCAACTGCAATGACCTCTCTGGTGGTGCTCTGTGAAAAGATATAAACATGGGTGATTTCAGAAAGCAGTTAAAAGAACATCTAAAATCTAAATGACCACTGATCAAACTGCAATAAAAAGGATACACCCAAATTGGTGTCTTCAGCAAGTTCTTCCCGGTAGCAAGTGGATGCAACACGGTTAAGAAGTAATAGAGATGTCCAGCAATGATCCCCAAGAGATCTGGCATAATTGGTGAACCAAAGATAACATCTAAACCCAGCATGGCCCATGGCAAGTAAAATGCCTGCAAGTTGGATACAAAGAAGCTTTTCACCAATGGACAATAAGATCAAGAACATGAGAACCGGAGAGGCTTGAAATAATTAAATGAAAGCACTGAATCGTACCTTTAGGGTCACAAGACCATAAATGTTGATATTAGCAGTTGGGAATTCTCTACTCCAGACATACAGAAGCATGAAAACCAGTGATACACCCAAGAATGGGGAACGGAAGAAGGGGATTGCAGATAAAGCCTACAGTGAAACAACATATTGAAAAATGAAAGCTTAATTTATGTGTATCAAAGGAACCAAACATCATCTTCATTGTAAGATAGACAATAGAACTGTAAAGAGGATAGCAAGAGAAAAATGTATCAGGTCTCAGCTAAGGCAGACACTAATAGGAGCTCATGTCTTGGGTAATTTACTCTCTATTATTCTTCAGCATCTACATACCAATAATGTCAAAGCTCCAAATATCATCATCCACAGAAAATCTGCTGTTCGTCTTTGGAAAGGTCCACTCTCCAGTTGCACTCCATATCTCGCTCTATAACATCAAGCAGCAACAACCATATTTATTTCCAAAACAAGTAAAAAAGGAGATCCTTTTACATTTCATATCTAATTTCATGTTTTAATAGCGCTCTAGAAAATGATTTCTTAGAGAAAAAGACTTCAAAAGAAAGCTACCACTCAAAAGTTGTGGAGACTTACATCATTAAGAGGCGAATCCCAAAATTAATTGAGAACTTTCCAAGAAAGAAGAAATTTGTAATCAATCTCCATACCTGAAGCAAATGTAGCATCCTGTAATTATTTAAGAAAATAAACCTACAAAAAGAATTCCATGTATCATGGGTACTAGAACAAGAAACTTTTCAGACACCAGGATCTAGGCACATGCATGCAATGCAAAATGGTCATTTTCTGGGCTCAACATCATTTAATTCGATGCAAATTAACAAAAGAACATTAATTACTAGTATCTTTTGTGGAAGTACAGGCATGTGGCACAATCCGAGAATTGTCAGAGTAAGCATTGATTATCAAGCAATACTAGAAATTTCAATTATTCAATGAAATGGTGCTTTAATAATAAACATAATCAGGTATTTTCGTAAAATCTATAAAATTTAATCAAAAATTTTCACTTCAAAAACTACATTCTCATGGTTCTCTTCTTCAACATCAGTTCTTTATCAAACAGAATGCTAAAATGATAGTTTGGTAGCCCATTGTCTTTACATTTTTCAGTACCTCCTTGATACTGACAAAATATTTATTAATAAAGCAGTGCCAAGGAGGTACTGAAAAAGTTATATTAGTCTGGACTCAATCAAAAACTACACAAACAAAATCAAGAGGGCCCATGAAGTGAGATATACTAATAACAGTATTGTCCCTATGCCTAACATAATAAGTTCTGCAAGCATCTAATTTTACAAAAGCACTTTTATTCCTTTCTTCCTTCAAAGCATCTTTTGTTTCCCTCAGGCAATTTGTCCATATGTTGATGCTTAGGCGGATTAATCTCCAAATCTTCTTCACCTTTCTTTCCACACTATGTCCTTGCCAACAGTAGAGTAATTTTAAAGCTCTGAGGCGTCACCCAACAAACACCAAAGCATTTTTTTTAGAAATAACAACCAAATCAGACATGTTTAATTACGGTGCAACAAATGACTAACAGTTTCTTCAGAGCATTCAAATAAAATGCACATGTTGCATAAGCTAAAACCCCTCCTCTTTAATTTATCTCGAGTCAAACAACCACCATAGGCAGCAATTCACCCAACATGCTACTTCTTTAGCAGCCTAAGATTTCCAAAGCATTTTTCTAGAGCCAATGAATCACAAAACTATGAGTTTGTCGTTGTAGCCATTCATAACAAGATTTTACAGTAAAGTTTCCCGAGCTATTGAAAGTCATGTATGTGCATCCTACTTTTCCTCTTCAATCTTTACGATCTGCATTTTCTGTAAAAAGGAAGCTGCTTTATCCAACTCCCAATCATTAAAATCCTTTTGGATTGAAAGTTCCAGCCACCATAAAAAAAGTCACCAAGCACACACTCTTGATTAGAACCAAGTTGTAAATCGTAGGAAATTGGTTCTTCAACAACCCCTCGTCAAACCATCTGTCAAACCACAATCTAATCTTTCTTAATTCCCAACCTTTAATTTAATGTTTTATTCTTAAATGCACAGGTTCCACATAGCCACCGCATTGGGAGAGGTTACACGCTTAGGATCCCAAAAACCACTTATACAAGAGATTCCTATTGTGCATTTTCAGGTCCCTTACTCCAAACCCTTCTGTGTTTACTCGTTATTTTGTCATTTCACCATGTGGAGTTTCCTGTTGTCGACATTGCCATCCCAAATGAAATCCCCTCCTCAACTTGTTAATATGTTACTCCACCTTTGCTAGGATTGGTAATAATGACATTAAGTAAGTCGGTGTACCATCAAAAACATTAGTCAAAATCAATCTTCCACCAATAGAGAGGTCAATTCCATTGATTGCCCTATCTGTTCTGTGCAACTGTCGAGTCAGGATCACGTGCTATTTGGAAGAGAGTTGGATAAAGCTCTTTCAAAATGAAATTCCCGAGCCACTTGTCTTTCCAGAATTTCACTTTCAGGCCATTCCAAACTTTGAATGAAATTTGTTGAAAGAGATATTCCCAATATTTGCATGTATGTTTCCATGGCCCTACCCCCCGTGTAGAGAATTATTTTGCTTTTAGTAAACAGTGGTTTAGTTTACCATGCTTTGCTGCAACCAATTCCTTCCATAAGCTATTGCCCTCCATTCCCTATCTCCATAGCCATTTTTACAACATGCTTTTGTTATGCTTGGCTAGGTCCCTGATTCCCAAGCCCCCTAGCAGCTTTGGTCTAACTACATTAGACCATTTAACTAAGTAAAACTTGTGCCCTTCACTGTTAACCTCGCAACGGAAGTTCCTCCCGACTTTATCCAGCTGCTTCAAAGACCTTGCCTGGCAAAGGGAATTGTGACATGAGATATGTAGGGATACTATCCATGACACTAGAGAAAGTCTTTCTTCCGTTAGCACGCCTTTCCCTAACTATGTTCATTAATAAACCCAAGAGGGATCTTCATATACACCATTTTCTTCTTCTCCGTGAGAAATGCATTCTTCACATTCAACTGTTGTCGGTCCCAAATCAAGATTTGTTGCTCGGAAAAAAAAAAGATTTTGATAGTCTTCATCTTTGCACCTGGGGAATATGTCTCCTAACAATCAACTCCATAAGTCAATCTTTCATTGGATCTTTAAATAGAGTGAAGACACATTTGCAGCCAACCAATTTCTTGTCTGGGTGGTGAAGTAATAAGTTCCCAAGTCTCGATTTTTGACAACGGTTTCATTTCTTCAATCATAGGTTGATTCCATTAAGGGTCTACAAAAGCTTCCCACCAATTCAAGGAAATAGACATAGAAGAAATAGAAAAGGCAAAGGCTCTATAAGAAGTAGATAAAGGATTATAGGAGAAAAAAATCAAATAAAGGATGTTGGGTACAAGATCTAAGTCTTTTTCTATGAGCAGTAGGCAAATCTAGTTCATTAGGAACAGTGTTGTAAAAAGCGCAGAAAAGCGCGCTTAAAGCGAGAAGCGAGGCAAGGCGAGGCCCCTGCGCTTTTATTTCGTGAAGCGAGGTGACATTGAAAAGGCGCTCGCTTCTACTGTAGAAGCAAGAAGCGCAAGAAAAGCAAAAGCGTAAAAAAAGCGCGCTTAATTTGAAAAAGCGCTAATTAGGGTTTCTTTTTTTTTTTTTTTTAATAAAGGTAATGTTATCTAATTAGGGTTTCTTTTTTTAAAATTTTAAGTTTTTTTTTCTTTTAAATTGCTGAAATCCTTATGCGACTTAAAATACCCTTACGCGACTTCAAAATTATTTTTCTCTTCTTCTTCTTCTCGTCTGCTGCATTTGCTCTTCTCCTTCTCTTCTTCTTCTTCTCCGCCTTCGTAAGTTATCTTCCTCTTCTCTTCTTCTTCTCGTCTTCTCGTCTTCTCTTCTTCTTTGCGACGCTTCTCTGTGATTTTTTTCTATTTTTGGTTCTTTGCCTGCTCTTAAATCTTAATAGTCTTTATTTTTCTTACTTAGTAAATTTGTTGTTTTGTTACTAAGTGACACTTCTTTTTTGCTTGTAGTAACTAGTGAAGTTGTATTTTCTTATTCAAAATGTCACAAAAAAGGGATCCGGCTTGGGCGTATGGAACTCCTATGGGTAGTAACACAAAAGTTAAATGTAGCTTTTGTAATGTGACATACAATGGCGGAATATTTCGTCACAAAAAGCATCTTATCGGTGGCTATAGAGATGTAAAAGTATGTCCGAACGTCCGGATAAAGTGAAGGAAGAGATCAAAGAATATTTGTTGAAGAAAAATGAGTTTAAAATTCAAATGAACCATGAAGCATCCATGGTTAATCTTGTTGATAATGATGAAATGGTTGATGATGAAGTTGAAGTGAATATGCCAATGGGGCCTCCCTCAAAGCATCAAAGGATGCCTTCAAGTAGTGGGAGTGGGTCTTCCATCAATAGCACTACCAAGGGTCCTATGAATCTCTATTTCTCGCAAAAACCAAACGAAAAGAGAAAAGGTGGACCTATTGACTTAGAATCTTCTAGAAAGATTTTGAGGGATCGTCTTTGTATCTCGCTTTTGCTAGGTGGATGTATGATGCCGGGCTTCCTTTCAATTGTGTTAATTACACAGAGAGTTTTGGTGAATTCATTGAGGCAGTTGGCCAATATGGCCCTGGAATGAAGCCCCCCACCTATCATGAGGTAAGAGTTCCTTTTCTAAAAAAGGAGGTGGAAAAGACAAACAAGATAGTAGAAGAACATAAGGTTCAATGGAAAACGTATGGTTGTTCCATTATGATGGATAAATGGACAGCAAGGAATGGAAAAATGGTCATTAATGTTTTGGTGAATTCTCCAAGAGGGAGTGTGTTTCTTGAATCTTATGATGCTAGTGACTCTTCTACCGATTCTAATAAGATGTTTAACTTGTTTGAGAAGACTATCATGAAGATAGGCGAGGAAAATGTGGTACAAGTTGTGACTGATAATGCAAGTGAGAACAAAAAGCGGGTAACATGTTGAAGGGAGTGTTCCCACATATTTTTCGGACTCCTTGTGCCGCTCACCGTATCAACTTGATGTTTGGTGACGATTTCAAAGAAGCCCCGTATTCTACTGGTGAACTTGAGTCTTGATATTTAATTTTCTTTTTTAAACTTTATATTAGTCTGAATGGAATGAGAGTATCTATTCAAAGGAAACTCTTGGTAAAGAAGTTGCGAGACACATCATTAGTCCATTTTTTTGGAATGACGTTGTTCAAGCACTTAGAGTTGGTGGTCCTTTAATTCATGTACTTCATATGGTGGATGGGGAGAAAAAAAACTTCATCAACCTTTGCATGCGGCGGGACACATTTTGAACCCGGGGCTCTATTATAAAAATAATGACATGAAGACTTTAAGCGAAGATGTGTGGCGGGGATATCATAAATGTGTTGAGAGGATGGTCCCAGATAAAAATTTGCAAGACAAAATAGGGGAGGAGCTTGGTGTGTACATGAAAGCGGATGGCCTACTTGGAATTGAATCACCATTAGAGCTAGAACCTTAAGGTCACCGGGTGAGAATTTCATCTTTTAATTGTGTTTAAAGCTTCAACTTTTAAGTTATTACACATCTTTTAAAATAACTCTTCTACAGTTGAATGGTGGATGCAATATGGTCATAATGTCCCAAACTTGCAAACATTTTGCTATCGAGTGCAAAGTTTAACTTGTAGCGCATCCAGGTTGTGAGAGAAATTGGAGTGTGTGTGAACATGTGAGATACTACATTACATTATTACTAAATTAATAGGTATCGTAATCATCCTAAGTCCTCCTATTAATTCCTTTCTACTATGTAATTGATTCATAGTAAAAAGAGAAATAGGCTTGAGTTGACACGCCAATGATCTAGTGTTCATCAAATATAATAGAACATTGGCGCGTCGTTACAATGCTCGTATTACCATTGATCCAATTTTGTTGGATAATATTGATGAGGCAAATGAATGGTTAACCGGAGCACCCCAAGATCACCAAGATGAAGAAGTGTATGAAGGAGAAAGTCTCACTTATGGTGATGTTTCTATGGCAAGTGGTGTTGAGGAGAATATTTATAGTTTTAGGGGGAGTACTTTAAGGGGCAATGAAAGAGGAGCTAGAGGTTCCAGTTCAAGTCGAAACCTTGTTGATGAGCCTTCTGATGATGAAGAAGATGATGACCAAGTAGAACCCTTGGTTATGGCACTTGAAGAGTTTGAGGATCTTGTTGAAGAATAGGAGTTTGATTCTTTTGTGATTTAATTATGTTTTTGATTTTTTGCTTTATATGTTATGACTTATGAGTATTATTGACTATTTATTTACTTGTAATCTAAGAATATATTACCTCTATTCAGTTATTTAATATTTTTTTATTTTTATACTAAATATCGCTTTACTTAAAAAAAGCGCGCGCTTCGCTTCTCGCTTCTCGCTTCTATGAAGCGAGCCCTTGTCGCTTTTTTCCGCTTCTCGCTTCCCAAAACACTGATTAGGAAATGTAGATAACTCATCAGTAGAAGAAGGTGCAGCTTCCCCAGAAGCCATAAGCACTCCTGCCTGAATCCCTCTGTTTGCCCCATCAGTGTTACATTTAAGTCTTCCTATTTGTGGCATTTTCTAGTAGACTGTGGCATGATATATCTTAGGCTTGTAATTGCCTAATTACTGGTTGAAGGAATATTCCCTCAGTAGGAATGGAATGTAGCCATGGAAATCTGATTTTTCCCAGCTGATGCAGAGTAAGTTGAACTTGATATATCATATGTCAGTCTATTAATGTGACTGATCCTCCATGTTTGATTGAATTACTGTTCTTCCACAGCTCCCACGTGAGACGTGAGAATAAATGTTTGTTCCTGTGAAGGTGGTTGTGTGTTTGCTTTGTTCGCACTAGGAATTTTGGGGAACTTGATCCTAATTCCTAGTGCTCTTAAATCTTTCTTTATTGGGTATTATCCTATAGAAAGGGTACAAGTTCTATTATCCTCACTCCAGGAGATCCTTTCTAAGCGTGGATGTTACCCATGAGAATCTGAGATCCAACATCACCTTCTAAAAGCCTCTAGAGGACTCTGAAAATTGAATGTTTAAAGTGGTATGTATTAATAAGATAGGCACAACTAGAGTGGCATCCATTATATCTATCACAAGCCAAACCATCATCAGTACACTTCACTTGGAGATCCTAATAATAGTTTCCATAACCCACTTAACTCAGAGCAATAATCAACTCCCCTTGCTTAGGGGCATGAATTTTATTTTAAATTTCAAAGATTTGGGCATCATTACCCTTGAGAGAGTAAGCGCTTAGTTGAATGCCAACTCTTTCCAACAAAGCAATAAATATTGCTTAGAGATTCAGAGGTGCATAAAATTTAACAGCCATATCATAACAAGGGAACTATCAGAATCTCATTGACAATAGTTAGCATCAATCAGATCAGGTGTTTTCTTTTCTCCAATAATATAACCATGCAACTTTCTAGACTTGATTAAACGTGCACAAGAACTTGGCCAAATAAGATACAAAACCATCTAGTTTCACAGCACTTATCTGTGAAACAGGATTATTATCCACTGCTTTGTACCCTCCATAGTTTGGACAAACAAAGATCTAATACCAACAAGTGTTCTGAGAAGAAATACTTCACAAATAGATGTCAAGGATCAACCCATCCCAGAAAAGAATTCTGGAAACTTAACAGTGACTCGAGATCCAGCTGGAACTGTGATTAGACATCAAAACCCTATTGTTCATGGTCGGAAAGTGACAGATTATATGGGTGTGCTTGAAATTCTAGGGCGAGCCCCAAGAAAAGGAGTTCGAAAAAAAAAATTGTCAGAAGTGGGCTCATGCTTCAAGCCATGACAATGGCACGTCAAACCTTCTGGTGGCACATGAGGGTGCATCGGGAGGTATTTTCAACAGTGGCCGACTGGGGCTTAGTTGCCTTAGTCAGCTGGATCCTGCAGAAAAATTTTCAATCATGGACAAATTCAAGGAGGGAGAGAACTCGACCTCCTCCCAAAAACTCAACTCTAATGCTGTGCGGGAGGAAACCTCACATCAAAAGACAGCAATGGCTCTGATACAATGAAGATTTTGACAGGGAGAGATGCCTTCTTGTATTTATATGTCTTTACATCCCATGAGAAGAGATATTTATATAATGAATCTTATAACTAATCAAGGAAAGACAATCAATCACAGTAAAAGAATATTATATTCATGTTATTATGCTAGTAAAATAAAGTCTCCAAAAATCATGCTATTTAATTAACACAATCACCAGTATGATATGTTTTGGTGGATGGTTAGCATTGTAAAGATGATATAATAATGAAATTTCACCAAAATAAGCATATCTACCTGAAAACGAGAGAGTACTAGCTCATATAATAATGCAATATCAGCAGGATGATACAATCCCAACTGATATGCAACGGTAAACAGCAGACAAGCAGTTCCATAAGCCTTGCTTATAGGTGGAAGTGATTTATAGAACCTGCAATGAGAAAACCAATTAGATTTTGTAGTGAAAACATGGCATGGAAAATCATAAAGTATAAAGCAGAGAAGATAAAATGAAAAATGGCCAAATGGATAAAATATATGGAAAGCAAAAGATAACAAAGCTAAATACCAAAGGTTATAGGTAGGAGAGGACAGCATCCCATATCTATCAAATATAGTCCAACTCTCAATCAGTAGACGCTAGACACATATATTCCAAACTTTTCCTTTCTTTGGAAATGACATAAGAAATAGATTCTAAAGGATGCCTCACTTGAGAGCACGCCACAGATGAATTTCAGAATTTGTACAACATGAAGTTGCCATAGATAAATGCTTAACAATAAACAACAAGAGAATCAATTGGGACCTCACATTTAGGAGGAATCATCAATATTGAAAGGGGAAAACCCCATTATTACTCAAGAGTTTAACGCAGAACTACTAGAAGAGGTAGACTCTGTCAGGTACAATAGATGGCAGGTCATAGTGAAGTTGATCCGTCTTTAAGGAAAGAAATGCATAAGGCTCGTCTCTTGCAATTTTTCAAATAAGTTGTCTCATGCAAGATAATCTACAAAGAGGTCGGAATAGGACACAATAGATGCTACACACATGAAAAGATGCTGTCATCTTTACCTTCTCTATTCACAGGTGACAGGGATCTGGGAAGTACTTTGACCATTTGGCTTAAACAGTGCAATGCCCTACACCGTCAAAGGTACCTTAGCAAGCTGGATCAGATGGAGGACAAAAAAACTAGCTAAAAACACGTGGATCTCAAGCCTAAAATGCATTTCGTGGACAGCGGGTAAGGAAGATGCCAGATGTTTTGGCTGAAGATCAGTTTCATGTCATATTCGGAAATACAGATGACCAAGCACAACTCATTGATGAATATGAAGATAATAATTAGCCTTCAATAAACACAGACACAAGCTTATCAAGTGCTTACATTCTTTTTCCATTTCTTTTGTTGATATAGTATAAATAATTTACATATTGTCATATACAAGTTTGCCCCTACCTGCTCTACCCCATGATAATGTCCAATGATTTTAATACTGACAAAGTTACTTCAGCTGGAATGAAAACTTTTGAATCCCAGCATATCACCAACACATTTAAAGGAAGTTGGCCCATGATTAATTTTCTTCCCAAGTATTGAATCTTAGGTTTCAACATGGAGAGTTTCAAACAATAGCTATAGCTTGATTCGAGCACATTGAGTAGAAGATCCAAGTTTGATGAGTTTGAAACTTTGAAGTTTCAGATTGGATGTACGTAGGGGTGGCAAAATGGGCAAAATTTATGGTTATCCGCGCGACTAAGTATTAACCCATTATAAATGGGTTGGTTATCAAAAAATAGAAAATCGTAATAAAGTGGGTTTGGCTGGTAATAACTAAGGAGGTCATCCACTCACCAATTAGGTTGTGTTGGGCATGAATTATGTGTTCCACTTGGGATGCGAGACTCTCTCTTCTAAATTTCTATCTTCCTTCCTATTGTATTCATAGTAGATCACTCAGCCTGATTCTACTTAAAGAGAGGAGGGGCATAAGTTCTACAAAACGTGTATGTTAAGCATGATGATTGGTTCCTTGCTTCAAGACTAGATTGAGGGCCTTCTGCCAATAACGTTTGAATACGACAAAGGCAATAGACGTCACTGAACTAGGTACTTTCCGACCAACTTCCCGAACTCCAACCAGCTTTTTAGAAGATGTTTGCTGCAGATGTTTCCTATGGTTTACGGACGAGAGAAGAGAGTATCACATCAAGTCAATATCAATAGAAGAGGTACTTCTAACTAATTCTGTCTAACCTTGAATGAACTACTGAATTACATTCTCTTCAATCCCTTTCCAGAACCAGCCCTAGACCTCTTCTTTTGAATGTTTTTCAGGGCTACTCTTTCAGTCGCAGGTGATGCTACAACTAATTGGTTCTTCAGAATCATTTAAAAGTGGGTCAAATATGGATCAACCTATATTATCCATCACAAAATATGGATAACCCAAGTATCTACCAAGTGCACTCCTCTTAAATCATGTTTGATTGGCTTAAATATTATTCAAATGGACTTAACTTCCTATATTTTAAGAAAAAATGACTTCCATGCATAAAGGGGAAAAAAATCAAAATTCTCCTTAAATCATGAAAATATTTTTCAAAACTTTCCTTAAACGTCACCACCCGAAACAGTTCAGACCTGGGATCCGACTCCTGACTCTGACCCGAGGCCCGAATTTTGACCTCTAGACCACTCTTATCCAGAAAAATGTTTTCCTTCATACCAAACACACTCTAATGGAGAAAAAGAATAAGAAAAAGATCGCGTAATCTGAAGTACTTATTTCTTTATATATATAATAAGAAGTAATGGATTATATGTATAATATGGGTATCCATATTATCCATTTGGTGTATCCATTTTTATCTATATCAAATATGAGTCTAGTCGAGTTTTTAATCCATTTTCACCTGACTCATTTTCAACCAAACCAAATCCGACTCGACCACCCCTTTTGTCACCCCTAGTTGTACGCTAACCATATGCCTGCATATTCTTTAAAATAAATTGGGTGTGTGCTAGCCATAAGCCAATAAACTGAAGCACCCTATTTCATCAGTTAGCTATGGAAGAAAATGTAATGAGAAGAAGAAAGATGATATGGAAGGGGTTGTTAAATAATTAGTGATAATGATGAGATTTATTTTTTTTGCAAAGTGAGACAGCATTATAGGGTTAGGTGTTAGGATACACTAGTGTAAAATCCATCTTAACGTGAAATAGTAAGGAATTACTTTGAGGTACTTTATGGATGAATTATAGTGTAATCAGAAATATTTCCTTTTGTATACTCTATCATATCGTAATCCATCGTCCTGATCTGTTGGAGTATAGATAATTGGTCGACCCATGCAATTCATTACCATGTACTGATCGATCCTCACTGTATAACACTATGGTATCAAAGCCCAAGGCAATATATTCATGTGAAAGCATTTTTCACAATTATTGATATGCCTTAATTGTGTTGTTTCCCATTGATTCAGGATGTTGATAACAAACATAATGTCAGAATGTGAGTTATCATGTATTGATCCCAATAAGGATTGAGATTGGATGAAAAGTGATGAGGCTCATGCACACTAATGGTAAGTTCCGATATCCTCTCAATGATTAAGCGAGATACAATGGCCAAGCTAATTTAAGCATGCATGAGTGTGACAAAGGCAAGCTTCCGCGCAATGACTTTTTAGCAAGAAGTTGGAGCAAATATGAGTCAGCCAGATACAACTAAATGCTAGTGCCTAAAAGACTCATTGTGTTGAATAATGCAGCGGGTAATCGAGAGAATTCTGAAATCAAATGGAATATGCAGCACAACTCACGTAAGCTCGGACGAGGTCACTAAGGCAAAATTCCAGAGAGCTCAAAAGATTCCACAATTTGACAAAGTTGCCATGAAGGCAGAGAAATGCAAGTAAGAGCTAGGCAAGGTGATACCAGATGACAAAGTTACATGATTAGTACTGAGAATTTCTTAGTCAATTTTGTTCAACATGAAGCAAGTCTCCTATGTTGGAAAACTCAAGCAAAGGCAGAAATCTATTAAGAGGCCTTGAATTTTCAAGAAATTAGCAACTGTTGCTTTTTCCCATGCTTTCAGATATCCAAATATTGATGGTTAAATTCAAACATGGAGGGTTTGAACCAATCTAGATTGCTTGATTAAGACATGCTGACTAGAAGATTCAAATTTGATAAGCTTGAATTGTGTGAAGATTTGAATCTCCAAATGGTGTAGTGTACTAACAATATGCCTATAAATTGATGCACCCATTCTGATTTATAAGGCATAAAAGGAGAAAAAGAAGATAATAAGTGAGAGGTAGAGAGTTATATCCTCACACTAAGTTGGGAAGTCGACTGAACAAATTGTAAGACAACATTAAAGAATACAATATTTGTACATTTATTGAGTAAATTAGAGTCTTTGTCTGTAATTTGTATTCTCACCGGATTTTATTATTATACAAGAACTCCTCATCACCCATGGCATAATTGGCCGAACACATATTCCCTGATTTCACACTTATTCTTTCTGTATGTTGTTGCCCTGCTCACATCAAATTTACCATTCAATCCTCTCCACGACGTAACAGATGGGGCCCGCCCTTCCAAACAGTACACCTGAATGCTAATATCATTTATCAACATCAACGGTCCATGTGTTCCTCTTATGAATTTCTGTTATGTCATGACCTCTATAGACATACTTATTGCTTCTTCTCTCAAAATGTAACAATTTCTGGTTCTTAATTTGGGCATTATTAAACAAAGAGCAAGCTTCTGTGTTAATTCAATCATTTAAATGGAAATATAATTGAGAGTTGTACTACTTAACGCAACTAAACATAAAATCTCCAAATAGTTCAAACATCCCACAATCACAATAAGGGAAAATCCTTAATCCCATCTCATGACCCACTGAAAAGCCCTAAGAGTTCAAAATTGAGAGTATTTCATAATGAAAATAATAGAATTAGCATCAGATTACACATATATATGCAAATAATTCCAAAATAAAAACAGAAAACCCTAAAGTCGCCTTAATGGTTGAACACAAAACATTGAGAACATTTCATAATCAAGTGTAAAGGAGGACTTACTCTGCAGGAGATGACATTGCGAATTCAGAACCCTTAACAGATCTCAAAGGCAATTGACAGGTTGTGTTCCCTAAGCAAAAGATATTCAACTTTGGTCGACGACAACAAGGAAATTGCTATTTGTCAATAACGATTTCAACGAGAATGGAAATTCCAGAATGTATTAAGTGGGCCCCACATTCTAAATTTGCTTTCAATGTCTTTTTATTGAAAGTTTAAATTAAATTAAATAAGTAAAACTATTTCTCTAAAATTTTAGATATTTAATAAAATATTCAATTGGTAAATATTAGCATCATTATAGACCATTCACAAGCATTGAGAACTTTTCTAATCACAAATGTTGAATATATTTTTAGATTTTATTTTATGTTTTAAGTATTTTAATTAGGAAATAAAAAATATTAAATTTAACATTGGTTTTTTATTTTAGTTTTATGATAAGAAAGTGTCCATTTGTCAAGCAATAAAGTAGTCTCACATAAGAAATATTGGTTATGTGTGTCATGACCCAATGCATCATCATGCCACGTGGCATAAAGCTATTCATGTGGAAGACTTATATTGAAAGAAAAATAGTCCTTAGTGAAATATTTTACAGATATATGGAGAAATCTTTGAAAGACCTAAGAATTTCATGGAATTACATGGGATGTCCTTTGAACATTCTAGTTGTGTAGAGTATTCTAGAATGATGACTTATTTATAAATAAGTAGGGACTTACATAATAATTATTATTTACATATTTGCCTCTAAGTTAGTAGTATAAATAGAGGGGTAACCATATGTAAATCAATCAAGCAAGAAAAGCAAAGCTTCCAAGTCTTGAGTAATACAAAAGCCTTCTTAAGTAATTCTCTTGTGTCTTTCTTCATTCCCTTAGCGATCTAGTGTCGAAAAGGCTTACTTGAGCTTGCAAGATCGTGAAAGACTCATGAGTGAGTTGTCAAGTGTCGCACGTGCTTAGTAGAGTGTAAGTTTGTGACAAAGTGGTATCAGAGCTAAGGGAATGACAAACGAGGGAGACATCAATGTTTCTAGCACCACCAACGTCAGGCAGGATAGTGGAAAGAAGCACTGAAAGGGAAGGAAGCACCTTAAGAGTAACGAGAAATTGTTGCTCGACCCTAAACCAAGTGAAGCACCGACATCTCACCCACTTTCGACCACTGAAGCAAATGGCAATGAACATGATGAGGAGCCCATTAACGTCACGTCTAGAGTAGAGTGGATCGCGAGGGTTGACATGGCGAGGTAGAATGTGAAGATCTTAGGCAAGCGCTTGAATAAGGTCGATGACAAGTTTAAGACAATGGAAGACTTCACCCTTGAAGAGAATGACAACATCTGCAAAGAGTTGGAGGCACATAGGCATGCATAATATGATATGAAGGAAATCATCACCTTCTTGGAATGTCAGCTCATGGATGCATTAAGCACGACTTAAACCATGAAGGCCGAGATGAAACCACTCAAGGGAGGAATGGAAGTTCGAGGATCTGTGACATACAATGGAGTTAGGAAGGCCAAGATTGAGGCTCTCAAAACACCAATGTTCAAAGGCGTTCGTGACGCACAAGAGGTGGAGAATTTCATCTGGCATTTGGAGAATTACTTCAAGTGCAACAGGGGTGAAGTGTGATGAGAACAAGATCAACACGGCGGTGTTGTACCTTTCGAAGATGGCCATGCTATGGTGGAGGTGAAAGGAGTCGAAAATAGGGAAGGGCCTTTGTACCATCAACACATGGGAGCAATTTCGAGTAGAGTTCAAGAAGACTTTCTTCCCTAACAACGTCATCTATAAGGCAAAACATAAATTTAGGGAGTTGAAGCAGACAAGTGGCATTCGAGCATATGTGAAGGAGTTCATCACCCACACACTTCAGATTCCCAATCTCATGGATGAAGATATATTGTTCCACTTCATAAATGGGCTGCAAAATTGGGCTAGGATAGAGTTGGAGAACTAAAAGGTTAAGACTATTGATGAAGCCATCAAGCAGTTGAAACTTTGACAGAGGAAGAGGAGAGGAGAGGAGATGAGAGGTAGTCATGACCAAGGTGGAGGAGACTGTGGAAAAAGCAAAGATGAGCAAACACATCCTAAGAATCATGAAACTTATAAGTCTGATGGCAAAAAGTCTGGACGTCAAAGCGATACTCAGAAGAAGGTAGAGACTACAAAGAGAAACGGCTACTACATACATGGTGGGCCGCATGGCTATGCAAGATGTTCTGAACTAAAGAACCTTGGTGCCATATTATGGGATGGAAGGAGAAAGATGCACAAGAACCATGGCAAGGTTTGAGAACGACACAATTGGGCCTGATTGGACTATGTAAAGATATCGCAAAGAAATCAGAGCAGCCAAAAGAATATGGTACACAATACGTAAAGATCATGATCAATAGAAGACACGTTAGTACTATGGTCGATACAGGTGCATAGGCAAACATCATGACCAAGACCACAACAACAAAGTTGCGGTTAAGGTACCACCCAAGTAAGACTCACCTCAAAACGGTCAACGCACCACCAACTCTTATATATGTAGTCGCTCATGGAATAAGCATCATGCTAGGCAAGTGGCAAGGTAAAACCAATTTTACTGTTGCTCCTTTAGACATCTTTGACATAATTCTTGGGCAAAAGTTCTTCCAAAAGTGTTATACAATGATTGATCCCTACCTCCAACGACTCTTGGTCATGGAGCAAAAAGGATCATGTATGGTCCCACTGGTTAAGGTACCAAAGACAAAAGCAAAAGCTCAACTATTGGCCATGCCGCTTGGGAAGGACCTTAAGAAGAAAAAGTCGGCGTATATAGCCGTTATTGCGAGTGTGACCAGACGTAACTAAATGGACTTTACCACCATGTATAGAGAAAGTTCTAGAAGAAAACAAAGGCGTGATGTTTGAGGAGTTGCACAAGGGCATTAATCGAGTCAATAGAGTACTGGTTGCACATATGAGAAGACAAGATTCGGTTGTTCATGTAGCAACAATGCGCCACGGTCGTCGCAATATTAAGTGGGGGAGAGTGTTATGACTAGACATGTCATCATGCCACTTAGTCACCACCTGGAATGAATTTATCCATGTGGAAGACTTATATTGGAAGAATAATAATCCTTAGTGAAATATTCTAGAGATATATGGAGAAATCTTTGGAAGACCTGAGAATTTCATTGATTTACATGGAATGTCATTAGAACATTCTAGTTGTGTATGGTATTCTAGAATAAGGACTTATTTGTAATTATGTAGGGACTTACATAACTATTATTATTTATATATTAGCCCCTAAGTTAGTAGTATAAATAGAGCGGAAACCATTTGTAAATCAATCAAGCAAGAAAACAAGTCTTCCAAGTCTTGAGTAATACAAAAGTTTGCTTAAGTAATTCTCATGTGTCTTTCTTCATTCCCTTAGCGATCTAGTGTGAAAAAGATTTACTTGAGCTTGCAAGATTGTGAAAGATTCGTGAGCGAGTTGTCAAGTGTCCCACCTGTGACATGTGGCTCACGAAATAAAACTTCTCGGAGAAATGGGCAAACTTTATTTTTTGAAACAATTTAATATATTTAAAAAATTATCTATTGTACTAAAAATACAATAATTAAAAATTTATAATAATTAAATATATATAAAAAAAAAGCATCCATAAAAAGAAATTAGTGATTTTCGAAATTTCAATTATGTCATGTAAATTAGAACAACAACATTAATCCACTTTACTCGTTATATGGAATGGCAGTTGAACTTCTTATTCATGTTGGTTAGGGATATTTTTGAGGAATTTCTTTTATTATTTTCTTAGTGCATTAATGCTTTTCAGGTTGTTCTTTTTTGTTATGGCAATAAAAAATTTAGGATTAATCATTGTTTAAAAAATATATTTGATATTTAATATGTTTAATCGTTGTTATTTTGTACATCATAAATAAAAGGTTGAACTACCTCATATAACTCGTTTAATAATTTTCAATATCGTTACCTATTTAACATCATAACCACAATTTAAAATTATGGATCCATAATGTCACGATTTCAATCCGTTGTGAGTGACACCCACACTAACTCCCGTGGGAGAACCAACTAATCACTAACATGTAATGTATTAAACAACAAATAACAAACAATTTTTAAATGCCAAAAACATCTTTATTGGAACTAGATCAAAGTCTTAAACAACCGTAGAAAAACCCTTAGAAATTAAAAGTTGTGCACCAAAACACCTATTCTTAGTTTAGAATACAGTGATGCAACCCCATAACAAACAAACTAAAGAGAGTCTAAGTCCGGAAAATGGACTAGAAAAATAAGACAGGTTCATGGCAACCGGAGGAATAGCACACCCTTGGATTCAAATAATGTTACGATCACAGTTGACGTCGCAAAGTAGCTACCTGAATATGTCTTGTACCCAGCAAAGAAACAACAAGTGCAATGTATGTACATAAACCATAGTGTGTTGATAGGATCATCTGCCAACTTCAAAGGTATAAATGTAAACACATAACTAAAATATAGTAAAGACAAGTCAACACATAATCAATCAAGTCATCAATACAACAAGACTTTCAACCACCAAACCTGATTTAATATTTATATGAAGCATATCCCACATGGTAACAAACAAGCCCCATTCACTCAAGGAGCCAACATACAGGAAAACAGTCAAATATGTACTAGACATAGTATCCGAGCCAATCGCTAGTATCCAATGTCAGGCATGGTACTCAATCCAACCGTTAGTAGCTTGCACTTGCGTGGTACCAGAGCCAACCATACATATATTCCGTACCAAGAGTGGTACTTGAGTCAACTGTTAGTACGTACCAGGCATGGTACCTCAGCTCACTATAAGAATATCATGTACCAGGCATGATACCCGAGTCAACTATTAGTCACACAAACACAATCATAAATCACAATGAAAATACAACCACACTTGTAAATACAAGTTAACACATTCATTGCTTGAGATTGTAAACAATTAATCATTTCACCTTTAACTCTTATGTTTTCCCCAACATGCATTGTACAAGTTTCTCTATAGAGACAATTAACATGCAACCATACATCGTAGCCACTTTCTCAAATCATGTTGAAATAATAACTATTCATAACACAAGTAGAGAATGTATCTAGTTGAAGGCCATGATACATCTCATTCGAGAAAAATGTGATTTGAAGTGTGATAAAATATCCACAATTTTATATGAAGATAATGTAGCATGCATAGTACAACTAAAGGGAGGATTCATAAAAGGAGATAGGACAAAATACATTTAAAAAAAGCTTTTCTGTACACATGAACTCCAAGAGAATAGTGATATAAATGTGCAACAAATTTGTTCAAGTGACAATGTGACTAACATATTCACCAAGTCTCTATCAACCGCAACTTTCAAGAAGATGGTGCACAAGCTTGGAATGTGAAGATTCAATTCTTTGGATAGATGTTCTCATTATGGGGAGTTGCTATGTGTTGTACTCTTTATCCGGTATGAAGTTTTGTCCCACTGAATTTTCCTTGCATGGTTTTTAATGAGGTAGCCTAGATGCATATTATTAGATATGTGTACTATTTTCCTTCACTAGAATTTTTTTCTTTTTTAACTATTTTTATAAGGTTTTTAACGAGGCACATTATCTATGAATTAGACATTCAAAGTGGTGTATTATAAATATTGTGAATGTCTATCTTTTAGAGAATGTTTAGGAACCTTAACTTTGGGAAAAATAATTCTTTCTCGTGTATAAATATTGTGAATGTCTATCTTTTAGAGAATGTTTAGGAACCTTAACTTTGGGAAAAATAATTCTTTCTCATGTATAAATATAGTGAATGTCTATCAAGAAAAAATATTTTTTTTCTTGTGTATATCATTAGCATTAATTTCTTATTCTCCACATCATTTTTCAAGACTTAAAAGTAATCATGAATGAATAGAGGTGGATGTTAAAATAATCGTGTCAATCATTATTTTGTACATGAATATGCTAAATTCAAATGTGACTATTATAAATAGATGAAATGAATAAAGTTTAAAGCACAATTGAGAGTTGTAAATAATTTTCATCTTAAAATTAATTTTGTTAGAAAGAAAAACTAAAAATCATGAACTGTCTTGCTTGATTATACTTTTTTTAATCTAAAAATCTATCAAATAATAACCCATCTATCTCTCAAAAGTAAGATTGACATATATTTAATCCTCACAAAATTGTAAAATTATGCTAAATAAGCTATTATTGAAGTTATTTCTTATATTTCAATTTATTTGTACAATTTTAACTTATTATGAATTTTTTTAAAAAAAAATTGAATTATATAGACTTAAATTAAATATAGGTTAAATATAACAAAGTATCATTTAATTATCAAAAATGAATTTTATTATTCAAAGAAACTAAAAGAATATTTTCTATTCCATTTTATATGTGATCATTTGACTATTGAAACGGTATTTAACCAAAAAGAATTGAAACTTTTGTTGTTCAAATAATTTTTAGATTTTTGTATAGCGGTAAATTATTTTATTAAAATTTTAAAAAAAATAAAAAACTTACGATAAAAATTAGATTTATTTAAATATTAAAATCTAAAAAAATAAAAAACTTACGATAAAAATTAGATTTATTTAAATATTAAAATCTAAAAAATTTCACATAAAATAGAACGAAATGAGTATTTGAATTTATACCCTTTAATAGTATTTTAGAGATTTTTTTCCATTCTAATATGTAAAGAGGATAAGGTGGATTTTTGAAGACATCCAAAATCTGACTCACCACCCTATCATTAACGGGACAATCCTCCAGATTTTGTCCCCACAAAGCTCTTTAAACCCACTTTTAAAAAATTTCTACGCAACTCGTCATTCTTATGCACCACATTTCAATTTCTTTAAAAACTAAGTAATGGGAAGTTGGTGTTATGTACCGCCCAATATTTATTCATAAAATTATTTATTTAAGATAATTTTAAAATTTATTATTGAAAATAAATTATACACCCTCTGTCCATTTTTAATTGTCATGTTGCGTTTTTCGAAAGTTAATTTAATTAATTTTTAAAATTAAATTAGATTACATTCATTCGATATTTTAAACAAAAAAAAATAGAAATGCAAAAACTATACGAAAAGGACTATAGATTCCATTTTTTTTGCATATAAATATGATGAAAATACATCGTAAAATGTTAGTCAAAATTATTATTGTTTGACTCTAAAAAAGGAAAATATGACAATTAAAAGTGGGCGGAGGTAGTCTATATTTGTATACTAATAAATCAACTCATTAAATGTAGAATAAATATTGAATAAAGATTATTAATATTGATAATTTCAAGTGTTTAGTCGTATACATTTTCATTTTTAATGTGTTTTAAATATTAGTATTTCATGTGTAGAATTCAGGAATCAACTATAAATATATAAAATTTAAAAATAATAATAAAAATAAACATGTTAAATATTGTCACGCCTTGAGCCTACACCCTGGACGTGGCCAACACTTGAGACCCATTTCTGATTCTCAAGTGAACCCTTGGCCTGGCTAACTACTTAGCGGAAGACTTACTCAAGCATTTTTAATTTTAAATAACTGAAGAGAAAACATTTAAGTCAAACATTGTCTGAACTGTCTGAGAATACTGAATGTAAACAGTAATAGTTTAACAAAATATCTGAAGATAAATACCAAGAGACCCTCTAACATTGTCCATCTATGAAGCCCCTACTGTCTTAGATAGGCGTTGGGAAAGACCCACAACAACCTTAAATAAAACTATTAAAGCAGCTAAATGACTGGAGTCCTCTGAAAGCAAAAAGGCCTCACCAAAAGTTGGTAAGAAGTTGGCTGATATCAACGATGCGCCTATTGATGATCCTGAACACCTGTATCTGCATCATAAGACGATGCAGGTCGAATGACATTAGTACATTGAATGTACGAGTATGTAATAAGGCTGAGTGAAACAACAATTGGACTGAAAGACTGAAATATAACTCAACTAAAGTAAAGCATAAATATGAGATAAAATCATTTAAACTCCACAAATATAATGCATACTATCAAATTCTGAGCTAAATTGGAAAAATAAAATAATATATATAATACTCTTTACTTTACTGGGGAGTTTCTCTAACCGACCAACATCACTATGAACCTCGTGAAAATACAACGTCTTACACATGTTGCCAGAGCCACTCTATACCTTGCCGGAGTATAGAATGCAATTGTACTAATGGATCCACTAAAAAATCCTTCTTGAGGTAGGTGAGGAGTCGTCCATCTTACGGTATGATCCTATCTACGATGGCTACGTAGTTTATTGTAACGAACCATAAAATGAATAAGTGAAACTAGAGCCTAATTAACTAGTGTGTCTTATAGTTGTTGTGAGGTTTGAGGGTGTAAAATGTTGTCCCGAGCTATGGTTGAGGGGTTTAGGGGTTAAACGTCAAGGTACGACTCCTCAAGGACCACCCTAGGTGGTCCTTGAGGAGGACCATAAAGCCTAACCCCCAAGACCCTAAGAAACCAAGACTTTGTCCAAAAAGTTGGACCTACGGATGGGACCTATGCCTAGTAGGACCAACCACGACTCGTGGTCTTGATCCGTAGGTCAAGGCCTTCAAAACCAAGCCATAGCCCCAAACCATGCTTGACCAGGATGGGGCGTGATCTAGACCACGGTCCGTGGTTTGGTGGTCGTGGTTCACCCCTGCAAAAGTTGTCAAGGGTTCGGCCAATGTAGGGGTGGTTTGGTAAATTTATGTTAAGTCTAGTTTGGTTGGGGGACAGTTTTAATTAGTTATTTATGGTATTTTAAGGGTTTTTAAAGTATTGAAACATATTTTAGACTTCATTATTTCAAAACCCAAAATTAAAACCTCCCCTCCCTTCCAAAAGTTCTCTCTAGAAACCTCCATTGGAGGTGAAGACTTCAAGCTTCCAAGGTCAAGACTTCAAGTTTTTCAAGGGATTTTCGTGGGATTATTTCATAAAAGGTATGGTGGTCTTCATCCTTGACTTAGTTTCTTTCAAGGAGCCAATTTCAAAAGTGATTTCAAATCTCCAATATTTACCCAAAAACCCTAGCTTTCAATCTATGCATGGGTTCGATTCTAAATGATTTCCAAAAGCTTTATTGCATTGATTTATGAATGAATTGTGGATTTAAATATGAATTAAGATGATTTCTTCTTAGAATCCATGTTTTTTCCCAAATTCCTAAGTTGTGATTTGTGATTGGGATTTGATTGATTATGAAGTATGTGGGTTGTTTATGTGTATAAGGATATAAAATGTTGAAATTATGTTATTGCTCTTGCCAAATTGTATTGATCTAAGGCGTGTGGGTGAATGTGATCCGTGACCCTTGAAAGGCAAGTTATGATCAAATTACATATTGAAGTAGAATTGTGTTTGATCTATTGATCCACTTGAAAGGTGGAGGTGTTTACTTACTATGTGTATTATGGTATTGAATTGATGGATATCTTCTTTGTACCCCTATATATGAATGATCTATGTAGGATCATGATGTAAAGTATATGTGTGTGATTTTAATGAATGCATAATGATCATATTTAGAATGTAATAGTGTTGTGATTGAAAGCATATTCTCAATTAACACTCATGAATGATGATGATGGAATGTGAAGGGTTTTCTCCTATGTATTGTATATGTTGAAATTGGTAGGTTTAGGCATCATTTTCTTGTATAAATGAAAGTAATGTGAATGAGTGTATCTTGAATTGGTAGGCTTAGACATCCTCTTCTTGTATAATGAATGTGTCTTGACTTGATGAATATGAATCGATAGGCTTATGCCATTCTTTTCATAAATGAACTAATGTAATGACGACTCTTGAATCGACAGGCTTGTGGCATTCCCCTCCTAATGAGTCAATGTGCCTTCAATCGATAGGCTTATGGCATTTCTTTCATGTGTAATAATGTACTTTGGGTCGATAGGCTTATGGCATTCCTCTCAAGTACAATAATATTAATGAAAATAAAATACTCTATGGGAATGGAGGCTAAGCACCGAGTGGATATGGTAAGATGAAAACTCTCCCAATGTTAGGCTAGGGTTCCAATGAACATCTTCATATCCCATAACTATGTGCCCACATAGGATATTAGCTAGTGATTTTGACCTACGCTAAAATGTTACTAGTTCTACCTTAGGCAATTGGAACACTTTCCTTTGGTGTGGGGTCATACGACACTGGATTCCATGATTTAGCTTTCATGGTCTATGTTGATTAATGCCTATTCCCATCATGTGAGATGTGCATTATCGTTTCTTGATGAGTTCTATGAAGTTTGGGTGGTAGTATGGGATGTTATCCATGCATAAACGAGTAGGCTTTGAGAGAGTTATAGTGAGTTCTCTAAGTCTTAATGGCTAATATGAATGTGTCCTAAATGAAGATACTGAAGAATGTTGACTCTTATATATGTTTAAATGAGATGGTGTATGCTATGCTTGGATTGTATTATGAGTTACTTTCTTGTTATGACTTAATGAGTATGAATGTACCTTGCCTATGGTGACTTCAAAGGAGTACTTAGTGTGAGTAGTAGTATGGGATGCTACTTGCATATTGCACAAGTATTACTTAGGGTTGTCTTAGGTGATGGTCCTTATGTGATGATATGACTTAATGAAATATTTATGTATCTTATGTATGAGTATTGTATGAAGATGAAAAGATTGAATGGTAAGTTCACTTTTGGTGACCTTAAGGTGATACTTTAGTATGGATGGTGGTATGAAACGCTATCCATACATTGCACAAGGTATAGCTTGAGGGTTACTTGAGGTGAAGGCTTACTGTGAAGGTAATGGCTTATATGTTGATCATGTCTCTATTATGATGAAATGACTTGTATGTTGGTTATTTTTGAATATTATGCCTCTTATACTTATGATTCATGAAGTTTTATCAAAATGACATAAAAGCTTGACTTTCAAACAAAATGTCCATTTTAAGCATGTTTTTGCATGACTATCATACTTAGTACCTAATTGTGCTAACCCATTATTCTTCATGTTTTACTACAAGTGTAGGTTCCGTCAAGTGAGTTGCTTTCTCTAGATCAAGGACTTGGATTTGAAATTCTCCAAGACTTAGTGGTATGTCCTCATAGATCGAGGACAAGTACTTGATGTTTCCATTTTTTTCATGTAAAAGACTATTGTTAGACTTTTCGATTGTAAAGGGTTGTGTCCCTACTTATGCTTCGGATGTTGTTTTTAGATGGCCATGTGAGACAATAGACTTCCGCTGTGTTTTTAGGAGTTTTAAATGAGTATTTTGATTGTATGGTTTTGAATAAAATTTTAATTATGTACAATTTCTATTATCGAGTGCAATGAAATGCTATGAGGCTTGTATGAGACCCCCTTCGGGGTCAAGTACGCCGTGTCGCATCCGGGGTGTAGACTCGGATCGTGACACTTATGGAATTTGAGTTGTTTGAACTCTTACCCCATATCGGTGCTCAATACTACTCCCAAAGATAATATACTTGTATAATATGCTCATAGTTTGATAAACTATATGTCTGTCTGAATAAAGGGTGAGACCAAGCTCAAATCTGTGAGTCAAAGCTCAAATCTTTCTAAAATCTATCTTTCAAAGTCATGTATGCAACTTAAATCATGAGAAAGTTTTCTAACTTGCATAACTCATAAGTGTTTGTAATTAATTTTCATAATAGCATAAAGACTCTAAAATCATGCTTTGAAATATAAGCTTCATGAAATCATAATAATGTCATGTCAACAACTCACAAGGATAACAATGTAAAACCTTATTACTAAGTATAAAAAAAGGAAGTACATAGGTCATGAATCTTTAATCTTGAATAATTAATTTAAAGAAAACATAGAATTTGGGTCAAGATTATGGGTGAACTCGAAAGTGGGTTTGATAACCCTAATTATAGAATTTAATTCATGAACATTGATAAATCTTGGATATGAGGATGAAAGCAATTCCTCACAAAAGTCTTACATACATTAATCGCTCCAATTACTGAAGAAAAGAATGATCTTGAAAGAAGAAGGCCTAACAAAACCTTTCTTGAACCTTGGAGATGAGTTCTTGAGGAGCTTTCTTGAAAAATCTCTGAATTTCATGAGTAGGAGTCATTAATTCGTGTTAAGATGAAGAAATTAAGAAGTTTCGTCGTTAGATCTTACCTTGGATGATAGATGAATCCTGGAGGAAGTTAGTTTCTTGAAAACTTTTCTTTCTAGTGTAATTTTATGAACTATGGAGGTGAATCATGTTTTTGGAGGGTCATTAAAGCCTCAAACGCCCGCGCGGAAAACGCCTTAGTGAAACGACCCCAAAAATGCCCGAAAATGTGCTTCGGAAACACCTATAAATTGTAATTTCCATATATCTCAAAATCCGTGCATCATTTCGGAAATTCGACTTCGTATTCTTATTCAGGGGGTCAAATTGAGTGGGAAATGAGTCTAACCCAAATTTTAGAGCAACCGTATCAAAATCCAAAATTTTCAAGTGAAGCCTTTTCGAGGGTCTACTTTGGAGGGTCATATCTCCTAGCACACAAATTATTTGGTGGCCAATAATATATCCATGGAAAGCCCTTTGAGTTAGCTACCTAACGCACTTCGTTTCACCTCATTCGGAGTTCGGACGAAGAAGTTATGCCCATTTTCGTAAAGTCTGTCCGGCAGAAAAAGGCAATTTCCAGTAGCCGATTTCTTGTTCATTTCTTGTTCACCCGCCCCTTTTTTTTTCTAAGTGTTGGACGAATTTTTTTCCAAAGGGTATATATTATTTCCTAGATACCATTAATTCATTCCCATCCCTAAAAACATTTCCCTCTCTCAAAAACTCTCTCAAAACCCCAAGGAAGCTCAAGGTGAAAGATGGAGCTAGGGTGGATGGTGGCTATTGATTTCTTCACCAATTTCGTTTGGTTCTTGAAGATAAAGGTATGGGGATCCTTTATCCTTGATTATTCTTTCTTTCAAGGAGCCCAATCAAAAGGTTTTCAAGGTTTTCAAATACACAAAAATCCTATTTTGAATTCTAAGCATGGGTTCTTGCATTAAATAATTTCAAATGATGTTTCATGTGGTTATTAATGATTATTTATGGTTTTAAGAAAGAAATATTTGTGAACCCATGTCTTCTCAAATTCTTTAAATTTAGCCTAAAGTGAGTTTAATGATTTTGAGTAATTGATGTAGGATTATTGAGTGGTTGATGTGGGTTGTTCTTATATGATCTTAGCTATGTTGAGTTGCTAGAAATTGTTATTGAATGGTATAATGTGAGGTAGTAGCCTTGAATGGTCATAAATTGGGATTTAGACTTTATGTTGGTTATTGGATATTGTTTAGCTTAGCTTGTATAGTTGATTGTTGTTATTATCATTGTTATTGTATTGTTAAATTGTTGGAAGATGAGGATGATGAAGATAGCCATGGAAAGAGGGTAAGTTGATCAAACTTGATAAATATTGTATAATTGGCATGGAATTGAGTATTGTGGCTTATGGCCTTTGAAAAGGATGGTGAGATGGCTTGATCTCTTAGTATTAATAATATTGTTATTAATTGGCTTGATCCACCTTTGGTGGAGGTGGTTATTTGTTGTATTGTTGTGAATTGAGGCCATGAAGGGCATTAGGTGAATGTTATTATATTGTTGTATTATTATACACATATGAGGCTAGATGTAAAGTCCTATATGAAGCTATATGTGAAGGTATGATGTGAATGAGTTTATGTGATCTTGTGATGATCCTATTATGGTCTATTTTGCATATTATCATGAAATGGAATTATTATGTGATGTTTATGGTTTTCATGCTTCCATGATCAAATTATGAAGGTTGATATATATATGTATGTTGTTGGTGGGCTGATTTATATGTATTTCGAAATTGGTTGGACTTAGTACTCTTGAAGTACATGATTTCATTTACATGAACAATAGCCCATCATGTGTTTGATAAAATGCCCATTTATAGAATCCTTAGGAAATGGAAGGTCCAACGTACGTCCTATGAATCGAATAGCTATATAATTATTGAAATGATGATGAAATGGACACATGTATATGATTTTCTCTATATAAGTGTTGTGAGTCGACCAAGCCTAGTACGGGGGTAGTAGGCCCGTATAACCGTATCGAGGGGTTGGTACCTTGGTTGCCTAGTACGGGGGTAGTAGGCCCGTATAACCATATCGAGGGGTTGGTACCTTGGTTGCCTAGTACGGGGTAGTAGGCCCGTATAACCATATCGAGGGTTGGTACCTTGGTTGCCTAGTACGGGGGTAGTAGGCCCGTATAACCATATCGAGGGGTTGGTACCTTGGTTGCCTAGTACGGGGGTAGTAGGCCCGTATAACCATATCGAGGGTTTGTACCTTGGTCCCTAGCTCGGGGTGGTAGGCCCGGGTAACCACATTGAGGGGTTTGTACCTCATTCGCCTCTCCAAGGGGTGGTAGGCCTTGGAAATACTATATTGATGGTCACTCACCACACATGTACTATGCCCCACTAAATATGATTTATTTTATGTAAGCATCATTATACATATCCTCTCATTAATATGCTATCTATCGGGTATGATTATGCACTTTGCCTATAAAGTCCTTATCTAAGGTAATCTTGGGGAACACTTAAGTGTGCTTGAAGAGGATTGTGTGGGCGGTCACTTCTTGTCTCACTCAAGTGTGTCTTAAGGTTATATTAGGTAGAGGTCCTATGGTAATGAAATGACATGTGTCCTTCTAAAGTTAAGCATGAGTTGTATATGGATTTATATTAAGTATATGTATGGTTGGCTATGGTCTAATATGTTAATGTTGACTTGTATTATGTCTCTTATACTTGCAAAGGAAAGGTTTTATCAAAGGACATGAAAGCATACCTTTCTTGTAAATGTCCGTTGTGCATATTTTCTTGCATGGTCTCCATACTTAGTACTTAATTGTGCTAACCCCTTTCTTTTGCTTTTTGACTAAAGTGTAGGGATTTGGAGATGGTGATATGTCATGACTACTTGATAGGTTTTTAAGAGTTGAAGATGAAGACTTGGTGAGTCCTCATAGATTCGAGGGCAATAACCAACATGTTCTTTTTATGTCTCTCTAGTATTTGCTTAAGTTTTGAGTGGGCTTAGTCCCAATGTTATATTCAGGTATTAGATGGTTTTGAGACATATTGTATAAAGTCTAGAAAGTCTTCCGCTTGCTATTTATTGAAAGTATCTTCGTGAGTGAAGAAAGTTTTTAATTCCTTATGGTTTTGGTGTCTATGCAATGAATGAATGCTAAGAGGCTTGTATTAGACCTCTTCGAGGTCGAGTACGCCGGTTACGACTAGGGGGTGCTCCCGGGTCGTGACACTTAGGCACGTAGCCAACTGCGTAAGAACGAAGTAGCTACTGCCTCGGCGCGTGCCTGCACGGAAAATTGCCTCGGCCGTGTGGCCGGTGCGTGGCAAGACATTGTCTAGTAAAAAGGGTATAACTTTTTACTTTGAACTTCAATTGATGCAAACTTGGTGGCGTTGGAAAGAAGACTCATAGATCTTTAATTTGATAGGTTGTGGTTCACCTAGTTCTTTATATACTGAAACTCTGAAAGATATGGTCATTTGAATTTGACTCATGCGTAAACTGACGCGAAAAACATAGCCGATAGAAAGACTTTGAACTTGACTTAGTGTTAGAGGTTCCTTATGACCATAAATCACTTACGATACCCTTGATACACTTGGTAACGGACCTTAAAACACATGAGCAAGTAGTACATCACCCGATTCAAGCTCATACTTAAGACAAACGATTCAAATTCTAAGAGTAAAGTTGCGAGGTGTTACAAATATAAATATAAAAAGAGCACAAAATATTTTCATGTGCCCCATTTTATGAAGGATCCTAAAAAAATAAGTTTACGATTTAAATTTTAAATGGAACCCACAATTTTTCATTGGATGAAGTTAAATGAACAAGAGGAACCGAATTTTAATAAGCAGGCAGCACAAGCACGCGTGTTGATGGTTTGGTAGTGGCGGATCTAGAAATTTTATTTCATGGGTGCTCAATTATTTTTAATTTGAAAATTGCTATATAAAGTGGGTGCTTAGTTAATAAATTTGAATGAATTATTAGATATTACAAACAAATATTAGTGTTTATTGCAAAAAGCAATGGGTGCTTAAGCACCCATAATCCATAACATACATCCACCACTGTGGTCTGGTGCCTGCTATTCCCCTTTACTAGTATACATGCCCACGCCTTGTGCGATTAGTTGATAAATATAATTCTGAATGCATGTTCACTTAAACGATCATGGTAAATTTTAAATTCTAACTTATCTTTTTAAACTATAACTTAAAAAAACATTTTTTTATTATGTTTGAAACTGTAACGTGTCTTTTAAATATGTAACTTTTGAAAATTATTCCTTCAAAATATGTGGTTTTTTATAACTCTTTTGTTCATTTCCTTCAATATTCTCTCATCAACATTACTTGTCTTAATATTAGTATGAATGTTTATAAATTTTAAATCATAGAGTTCCCACTATAAATTTTCAAAAAGTGCTCTTATAATATCACTTCAGATAGTATTTTAGGAAAAAAGATTAGTATATCCACCTTCAATTAAAAATATTATATCATATTGAAGTCGTAGAAAATACAATCATATTCTATTATTTAATCATAGCTAATTACCTTAAAAATGAACTCAGAACATTCATATGATTCCCGTGGAAAAAACAACACAAAACTTAACCCATATCAAAAATTATGAGAATGCCTCGTAAATATTGAATTTGGGAAATCTAGGAGAATTATATTTTTTCAAAATAATTTTTATGGAACCAAAATTTATGGATATAATCATGGTTATTAAGTTTTATCCACAATCATGGGTCTAAACATCATTTTTTAGACTTTTATGTGACCTTGACAGTTAATTTATCTATAGTTCCTCGAATTTATTAATGTTATGTATAAGCAACACATGATGTTGTTTAATTAAGCAATGAAACATAAAAATCGCATTAGATAAATAAAAGTAATGATTCAAAATATATATCCTTAGATTTCAAATACTGATTCGGAATAGAAATGAACAAACACAAAACTACCCCCCCCCCCCCGCCCTCTCCCAAACCTAAAAAAAAAGCTGAAACAAATGTATATATAAAAAAAGGTTTGACAAATGATACCTGACTAGAATTGGGTAAGAATAAAAAAAATAAGTGTGACACAAAGAACTGATAAATTCAATACTTATTGACGTTAACCCATCAAATCTTTGGGACAAATTATGGTTACTAAATTTTCATTGAGAAAACCTATGAATTGAATTGGTACTTTGCAAACTGATTAATAGAATTGAATCCATGACTTCTTATTCAAAATTTTAAAAATATCTGCAAGTATGTAAATTTGAAAATTGTGGATAACTACATGCAACCGTTATTCTAGATAATTAGTATTTTTTCGGTTTATTTTTTATTTTTATTTTTATTTCTTTTGTTTTGCAATTTTTATTTTTAGTTTTAGATTTTAAATCATTTTTGATAATTCATAAATTATATTCATCTCTCCTTTATATATATATATATATATATGATGAATTTTAAAAGAAACTTCCAAACGTGGGTTTATAATTTGAAGATATATAATTAGATGTTAATTTTAAATAATAAAGTTTAATTAATTTTAAATATTTATTCACAAAAAAAGGAATCTCTCACAGACACACACACGTTACATTCTATATTTAAAATTATTTTAAAAATAAAATAATAATTTATTAATTAAGCTAGTAAATGTATTTTTTTCAAATTATTTAAAAAAACTATTTTTGTGGTGCTGACATGTGGTGCACCACAAAAAAACCTTAATCATATTTAAGTTTTAAATATGTTTTAAAATAATTTATATTTAATTATCTAATTTTATTTTAATTATATAAAAAGATGATTTTTGTGGTGCTGACACGTAGACACTTTTTCCTCTCCTATTATATATAGATAGATTAGATAGTAATATTATTATAATTAAAAATAAATTATCAATTATTGTGATTTATATATTTTTTTTATGTAATTTATAAATATATAAATCTAAAATTATATATATAAATTTTCAATTAAACTTAAATTATTTAATTTATCAAAATTAAAAAGTATCACATAAATGAGGCGGAAAGCGAGTGGGTAATAATAGTGCTTATTATTATACACGTCAGTGATTATCCCCCCACACCCAGCCCTTCCCTATCCACTTACTCCTGAAAAGAAGGGTTGATCCTTGACCACATATATCTGTTTCCTCAGATGAAGTTTGCTAGAAATTACGTCTTAAGAAAAATTTATTCTTATTTCTCTTCAAATAATTTGGTGATATTAATTGTGATGGAAGGAGGAAAGGCAGTGGGTCCAATTAGTGAAGTGGAATGGGTGGTTGTGAATAGTATTTCCGATGATTTCTCTGAATCAAATTCTTCTTCTTCTTCTTCTATAGACATGGTAGATGATGATATATCGTCTTCTTTTGGGCCTTTGTATGAATTGTCTCAACTCATGGCTCAACTTCCCATCAAGTAAGTTCTATGTGTTCTTCATCCCCTTACCTCTCTTTATTTTATTAAATTTATTTCTTCCTTCAAAAAATGAGAAAATATAAAATAGTAAGACGACGAGTATGAAGTATAGAGATGTTTGCCGTGGTGATAGGTTGTGGGCAACATCACTATTACTGAATAAATAAATAAATAAATTTAGATCTGTATATTTTTTTTTAAAATATTGATAATTATGAATTAAAATGAAGCGTTTTATTTGTATTTTTTTTTGTAATGAATAATCAAATATGTTATTGATGGCGGCTTGACACAAAAATGTCACTGTGGTGATTTTAGATGGTGCTCCGGTGAAAATAGGGAAGATAAATATAGAATAATCATTTTTCTTTAATGGCTTTTTGATAAATTTAAGCAATATAGTCATGAATTTTATGCATAAATAAATCATAGGATTTTCACTAGAAGTTTTTTTTTCTTTTTCTTTAATGGCTTTTTGATAAATTTAGGCAATATACTCATGATTTTCAATGAACTTGTAATATTTAATATTATACAGTTTTGTCACTTGTAATTTAAATGAATTTTGCAATTTGCAGAAGAGGGTTATCAAAGTATTATGAAGGGAAGAGTCGTTCATTTGGGCGTTTGGGAAGTGTGATGAGCCTTCAAGATGTTGCAAAGGAAGGGAAGAGAATGAAGTCAGGTAAGAGCATTACATCATCATTTGCTCCAAAACCTACTATTAAAAAAAAGTTTTATTCAACAAAACATATCTTATGATCTAACTCTCCTATTTCTTTACAAACAAATTTCTAGTATTTAATTAATTAGGAACTTTACCAATACCATGAGTTGTAAATATTCAAAGGATAATGACGGAAGAGCTTTGCACCCGTGTATCTCACTTTGCTTCATTTCCGTTTCATATTTTTTATCTTGATTTTCACCAAAAATGTAGTGAATAAAATTTGAATTTCCAACTTGTAAATGTGGAACATTTTAAACATTGAGTTACCATCAAATCTTTTTTTATTGAAAGGACTTGAATCAATACCTAAACTCTACCAATTCCAAAATTCATTATTGTGTTTAAAATTATACGGAAAAGAGCCTAAAATATCCTTTAATTATGTGAATTGGTATAAAATTACCCTTTTTTTATCTTTCGGGCCTAAAATGTCATTGACGTCAACCTTTTGGCTCTATTTTGCCATCATTTTTAACAGACCAAATTTATTAATGACGTGTCACTATTTTATTGGTATGTAACTAATTAAAAACCCATAAACCCAGGCAAAAAAGTTTAACCCACATGTATTTATCGGAAATTGGACAATTCCTCTGTGACAATGTCAGTGGCATCGAAAAATTTCTCAGGCAATAAATCAGGCAACTATATATGCCTCAGGATGTTGAAGAGAAGCAAAGATGGAAGTGTTGCAAGAAGCGGATTATTTTTATCAGCTTCTTGTGGCAACGGTGAGGACATTGAGGAGTTGTCTATTGATTTGAATCAAGAACCAAAAGAAGATGCCAACTTTTGTTGTCATCAAGAATTGGATGATCATGATAAAGTTCAAGTTGATGCTTTTCTAGAATTGGAAGAATGTTGATTTCGAGGAAGAGAGGATGTCCATTCTTGAGCAGCGAAAGATGTTGGAAGAAAAGCTTATATCTATGGATGATGAAGATGCAAAAGAATTCGAGGATGTTAGACCAATGGACAATTTGTATAGAGAGAATGGGGATCATACAGAGGAAAATTCCTGTTTAGATGGAAATATAACTGAACATGCCAATGGTTTGTTCAGCGAAATGAATGGGAAACTACTTATCACTGCAAATGGAAAGGGACTTCTTCCACTTTTTGATGCAATGAGTGACGAAAACGGAGATGTTATGATAAATGGACATGAAAATGGCTTCCATTCCAATGGCGTTGATGACGAAAACAGGAAGCTAGATGTTATGAAAGTTGGGTTAAAAATGGGTGGGGATTTTTTGGGTGGGTATATGAGTTTTTAATTAGTTAAATTAATTATTAGGGTACCCAATAAAATAATGACACGTCATTAATGAATTTGGGCTGTTAAAGATGAGAGCAAAATGGTTGACGTCAATGATATTTTAGGCCCGAAAGGTAGAAGAAGGGTAATTTTGTACCAATTCACATAGTTCAAGGGTATTTTAGGCCCTTTTCCATATAATTTTAAACACAAAAATGAATTTTGGAATTGGTAGAGTTTAGGTATTGATTCAAGTCCTTTCAATAAAAATTAAAGAATTTTAAATATATACAAATCTCTGAACGCAAGATTTGATTGAAACTCAATGTTTAAAATGTTCCACATTTACAAGTTGGAAATTCAAATTTTATTCACTACATTTTTGGTGAAAATTAAGATAAAAAACATGAAACGGAAATGAGGAAATGGAGAAAAATTATTTTACCAGATTACGTCCATCCAATGTCAATTAATAAAGTCTTAACTACTGTTAATGTAAAGAAAAGGATAATTTTCAAAAATCTTTCCAACTTTTAAGGTAAAAATCAAAATTTTAAAAAGTCGTCACGTAATATTTTAAAAGAAATTATGAAATTTTGTAAAAATAATTTCAAAAAGACTTAAAACAGGAAACAAAACTTTTTTTTTTCAACAAGGGTATATGAGGTTTTTATTTTATTTCAAGAAGGTTTTAAGCACTTGAAATATCTACTAACACGCGATTATCTGATGATTTGAAAAAAAATTCATTTGACTAACTTTCAAAGAATTTAGAGAGATATAAAAATTTATTTAGAAAATTAATTAATTTTAACACTTGAAATAAATTTTGGAAAGGGAGCATAATTGTCAATTTGAAAACTAGGTAAAGAGAACATTAGATGTTTTTTAGAAAAGTTGACAATTTGAAAACAATTTATTTCAAGTAAGGACTTCAATCAAAATTTAATAAATGAAGTTGAGAAAGACAAGTATTTCTTCTCGAAAATTGTTACAAGTAAACCAACATAAGAATAGTTAATCGTTTGAGAAATTTGACATAAGTTAAAACCAAAATTAAGTATCAAATAAAACAAATAAGAATTATATGAATTAAATACAATAAAAGAAAATAAAAGTTGGGCCCAGGTTTGGTTTTTGTCCACCTTCTTTTTATACATAGTAATTTGAAATGGCGAAGGAAGATTCATCAACTGAAATGGAACTACATGATAAATTTATTGAGATGGTAACCCTCGTTGGTGAGCCTAACTTTCTTTTGTTGTCTCCAACACATATGCCTAATTCAAACTGTTGTAACATTCAAAGTGTTAGTGTTTTGCCATTATCCCATCCACCGTTGTGTTGAACCAAAATTAATATTTCTTCTTCCATAAAAGAAATTTAAATGTGGTTAATATGAGTAATTTTAAATATTAGCAGTTAAAGAAGATCAAAGAAGCAATTTTTTAGAAAGAAATGGGCTGAAACCCATATTATTTAGAAAAAAAAAACATAAGTAGACACTTTTTTTTTTATAGATAATTACATATATATGGCTATATTCAGTGAATAACAATTATGACATATTTAATATTTACTTTTATAACTTTTTTACATTCTGAATAGATTGTGGATAAGATATAGTAGATATTCAAGGTACCACAAACTCTGCAGTTCCTTTATTTAAGCTAACAATAACTATCTTTTATAAGAATTCTGATACATCGATGACCTCTTCCTTCTACAAATCAAGTGAACAATTTGTCACTATCTGAGCCTACACCCTGGATGTGGCCGGCACTTGAGAACCATTGCTAGCCCTCAAGCGAACCCTCATCTTGGATGACTATAAACAGAAAACTAACTCAAACATACATAAGCATCGGATTGAAAGAAACGTTTAAAAACAGCTTACTAAATCTCTAAACTTTGCTGAATATACTAAGTATGAATCATAAGTTTAAATAAAACATTTGAAACTAAAAGACTCCAAAACTGTCTATCTATGAAGCCTTTACTATACAAAGATGAGTGTCGGGACAAGACCCACAACTCCTCAAAAGAACTACACTACTAACAAGTCATAAAATTGGAGTACTTCGAAAGCAAGGAAGTCTCACTCATAAGCGGAACAGACTCTTGTTGAGGATCATAAGAACCTGTATCTGCATATTTAAAAGATGCAAGTCGAAAGACGTCAGTACATTTAATGTACGAGCATGTAATATAGCTTAATAACAAATAACTGAAAGAAATGAGTGCAATAGATAACAACTTACTCAAGCTGAATGTAAAGAAATAAAGGAGTCAAATCATTTAAAACTTTACAAAATACTTTCTCATCTTTGAGCTCAACATACTAAGTGAAATATAAAAATACACTTTAACTCTATTGGGAGATTCTCTAACCGACAACCATCACTATGAGCTACGTGATGATACAATGTCTCGCTCATGCTGCCAGAACTGTCCTATACCTTGGTGGGGTATAGAACACCTCAACTAAGTGGATCCACTAAGCTCTGCCCGAAGACACTTAGGATTCATCTAAAAAGTATGATCTTGTACCCAGGTTGGCATAAATGATTTATGAGGAATGTGAGTTGTCTGAACTCATCCTTATATCGATGCTCAATACTACTCCCAATAATTTATAACTGCTCTTGAAATATCTTTGAACTCATAACTCATTTAGAAATCTCAATTTCTCTTTTATCAATGTAAAAATTGATACCTCTGGAAATATATAGTCCCTTTATACTCTTACTCAATTCATACTTGAAAACTCTTTCTAAAAAACATATCAAAATCATATTTTAATATGATCATTGATGACTTGGAAAGTCATACCACATAAACATTGATGGTATATATGGATATCATACTGCCCATACATTGATGGCATACCCTAACTAATCATGTTTTAATTTTTTTTTTCTCAAAACTCATCTTTACTTTCTCAAAATTCAGTTTAAGAAATCAAGTGTTAGCTTTAAAAAGCTTTTCAAAATTTATAACTAAAATCATAGGGTTCATGTGAAATTATGAACATGAACGACTCAACTCAGGGATCTTAATAGCAATAAGGAAACTCAATACTCAGAACTCAAGACTCAAGAACTCAAGACTCAAGAACTCGAAACTCATAACTCAACAATATTTCTTCTCTAAAAAAATACTCAATTCATAGGGTTCATGCTGAAATATAGAAATGAACAAATCAACTCAAGAATTTCAATGCATAACATATAGCAAATTCAGTAATTAGGAATAGAATTTCAAAAAGAAACAGGAACTCAAGAACTCAAATTAGCTTATCTCAAGAATACTCAAATCTAGGGGTAGAATCCTAGATTTCTCTTTTACTAATTTGAAAGTAGATGTAGGGTATGAGAACAAACTAGTACAACACTATGATAGCCTAACATACTTGGAAGAACAAAGTTCTTGAAGAATTTTAAAGAATCTTGAAAAAGAACTTGGTTAGAAGCCTTGAAACCCTAGCTTGAAGGAGAACAATCAAGAAAACATTTCTTGAGATTTTTGAATTACTTTCTTGAAATCTCTATGACCAAGAATTATGATTTTCATTAGTAATTAATAATTGCATGGACGAATTATAGTTGGAAAGAATGAAATTCTTAGAGAAGGACTTACATTGAAGAAAAATCATGAAAAAGATTGAAAAAATCCTGAATGGAGTCTTTTACTTTGATTTTTCCTTAGGGTTTTGTCTTAGGATTTGAGAGAGAAGAGAATGATGTACTACGAGATGAAAATCTGATTGTTTTGGGTCTTTAATTAGTCAAGAAATTCATTTAGGATTTTCTTAGAGGTAAAAAGACAAAATGAACCCTTTTTAATATTTTCCCGTCGGCTAATTCGTCACTGCACTGTATCAGGTTACTAAAATGGTCATAACATTTTACTGAAACCTCGGATTGTTGCGAAATTTGTGGAGTTGGAAAGAAGATTCAAATATCTTTAGTTTGATAGGTTATGGGCCATGTAATCTTTATATTCTAAGAGATATGGTCATTTGAAGTTGACCCAAGTAGAGTCTTATATCAAAACTTAATCGATAAGAAAAGTTTCAACTCTACTTTATGCTAGGAGTTTTTAGTGACCTTAATTGATATTGAAAATCATTCTCATACTAAATAATTTACTTTTACAAATATGAGCAATTTAAGAATAACCTGATAAGACCTTATATGTAAATAAAGAACAATTCGGGCCTTAGCTTAAATTTTTTTGAGGTGTTACAATATCTCCCCCTGGGATCATTCGTCCTCGAATGACGGTTAAATTGAGCCCCAATTCCCACAATTTTTGCAGTGTTTCTTCTACCCATCTCGATCAAAAGCCAACGAGTTATTATTACTATATTCCAGCTTAACTCAAAATCACAAATTACTTAACATAAGGTGATTATTCTAATTTAAATCACGATATTTGGGTTCTATACCTCTATAAGAAATCTCACCCCAAGAACACTACATTCAATCCTAGTCCTATAACCACTCCATGGACTCCTACTAACCACTTCTTATAAGAATTCCTCATCCTCTCTACCTACTGAAATTTCACGCATTACTATCAGGAATTGACTAATTGCTCTCATTTAACTATTACTCATGGTAAACCATCATCCCCCCTTCCTCCACATTTATAACCTTAAATGGAAGAAGAAGACCATCACTACCACAATAAGAAACCTAAACCCTCTTCTTCTATCTTTACTCAATTACTATCGACAACATTGCTATCAAAGCTGAAAAGGATTACTGAAAGAGCTTTAGGGAGAAAGATCACAAGCACGATTCATTCAAGAATTCTGATTTAGGAATATGCATGACATAACATTATTTTTCTATCCATTAAGATCAAATCATGAATTTTTGATACTTAGCATACTATGAGACATGAGTGCTTATATGAATAAATTCATATCATGAGGATGATATCCATAACTTTATGGAGTAAGATTGAGATCAATGGGCTAAAGTCTTTTCCCCTCATTCTGGAAACTGAGCATAGATGTGAACCTCTTAGAAGTTTATGAGCATAGGTCATAGACACAATTCTGATATTAGGAATATCAACAAGATGTTGTTATAACTAGACTTGTGGAATACGCAAAATTTTGAACAAATTCATATATCTCTAAAACTCTTTCTGAAGACATCACTATCTCATTCTCGACACTTGACTTGATTTCTCATCTTATCATCTCCCCTTTAGATCTAAAACTGACACTTGAAAGTTATAGATCTATTCCATCATCTCTAAACAAGTCTACATTCCCTTTTATCTAATACTCAAGAAAGTCTTATCTCATGGCTACTGAACTCTCCATAAGCAGGTTCTAAGACTCCTTCAAAAACCTCTTTCTAAGATGCTTCTATTAACCTCTTATCATTGGCTTATAAGGTCGCTTCATCTAACTCTTTAAGGGAAAAATAATGCTTACTTCAGCCTATTTCGTATTGACAGCTCAATTATGCTATCTAGGCACACATGAAAAATCATTAACTTAATTGGAATGTCGTCTAGTTACATACAATCTCGGGTACACCTCTTAATGCTCTTGTTATTCTAATGACTTAGCCACACTTCACTAGTCTTATCTAAAAGTTAGAATCCCATACTTGTACCACTCATATTCATTACAACTTACATCTTAATTCCTCACCTACTCCATGTCAAGTCTACCAGATCAGATCTCAAAACTAACATCATCACCCTCATATTGTCATTCTTTTGATCATGACACTCATCTCAAATTCAAGCTTAATATTTATTACTACACCCGAATATCAATATGATTGCTCACTTACCATGCTAACTTACAACTACTAGATAAAATTAAGAAACACCCACCAACTAAAACCTCATGACAAGTAGTCAATCCTTACCTCTTACTCTCTCAGTCTTCATACTTACAATTTACCCCCACACTTCCTTTCACAACTTAAGTACTATTTACGCATTCACTACACATCATTGGCTAACTAGTTCTATAACCCTCTGAATATCATGGGCTTCCTCTTAAAAATCATAAGCCTATTTTAGAGCTATCACCTTATGAATACTCTAATCTTTTATTCAACACCTACACTTGGTCATTACTAATATAATGACACATTATCATAACCTCCTTTCTAGTTAAAGTATAATCTAACTCATCCTAACTCATAACTATTCTTCTATCCTCTATCCTCTATCCTCTATCATGAACTCCATACAAAATTATTATTCCTTAGTCTACTAAAACAGAAAAACTCATCATTAATAACTTACTGGGTGCCTAACTATAGTAACATAATTTGTCTCATCACGATTTTCCTTTCTTTGATTATTGAACCTCTGCATGCATTCTTCTGACTCTGGGCACTTTTACTACTGCTTTTTATAACATCACAACCCATACTATCTCTTCGGGTGAAATAAAATACCATCCAAACATTCTAAAACACACTTCCCTCATAAAGTCCTCACCTAAAACAAGGTTTAGAGAAAAGAGTCTTGGGAGTACATCTCGCTTTTATCTTGCACGATTTATATGAATATGAATGCATTCTTTTGAGTCTCAACACTTAAGCTCACTCACAGGCTTCTCTCATGCCCCTCTGCAGGCTCATGACTTTCTGAAGTTTTTTTTGCTGAGAATAACTCATCGATAAGGATTTTAGCTTTGCTTTTCAACTACCTTGAGTATGAAGGGTAGTCGAATGGATACGAAAAACGCACGAGTTTGAACAAGTTCCTTATTACTTAGTTCCAGTGCATGATTTAGAGTTTAAAAGAAGGAAAACTTTTCCTAAATGTTGGTAGTCCCTTATTTATAGAAGTCGGGCCCTCACAACTATAAATAAGATCCTATTGACACAGCTTTATAGACACCCTAGGACACTTGAACTCTGTGCTTTGATACCAAGTTTGTCACGACCCGAGCCATACCCTGGACGTGGCCGACACTTGAGAACCATTGCTAGACCTCAAGTGAACCCTCATCCTAGATGACTACAAGTGGAAGACTAACTCAAGCATACATAAGCATAAACTTGAAAGAAACGTTTAAAAACAACTTACTAAATATCAAAACTTTGCTGAATATACTAAGTATGAATCATAAGTTTAAATAAAACATCTGAAACTGAAAAACTCCAACTGTCTATCTATGAAGCCTCTACTATACAAAGATGAATGTCGGGACATGATTGGAGTACTCCAAAAGTAAGGAGGTCTCACTCATAAGCAGACGAGTATATGAAATGATCTCAACAGACTCCTATTGAGGATTATAAGAACATGTATCTGTATATTTAAAAGATGCAGGTCGAATGATATCAGTACATTGAATGTACGAGTATGTAATATAGTTGAATAACAAATAGCTGAAAGAAAGGACTGCAATAGATAACAATGTACTCAAGCTGAATGTAAAGAAATAAAGGAGTTAAACCATTTAAATCTTTACAAAATACCTTCTCATCTTTGAGCTCAACATAATAAGTGATATATAAAAATATACTTTAACTCTATTGAGAGATTCTCTAACCGACAACTATCATTATGAGCTACGTGATGATACAACGTTTCGCCCACGTTACCAGAATTATCCTATTCCTTGCCGGGGTATAGAACACCTCAACTAAGTGGATCCACTAAGCTCTGCCCAAAGGCACCTGGATGTTTTTTCCTCTGATTGCACATCCCGATGGTGTCTAGATAGTCTTTAATCTTCTAAACAGTCGGCGTTATTTTGACATCCTCAAATCGAAACAACATTCTCTCATCATCCCAGTATCGAGTGATCACTTCAATGAACTTAGGTCAGACTTGAAAATTCATTATTGACGGGAGATGGACCAAATGGATTGAAATTTCTCTTTTATAACATGCATTAAGACGGTTCCACCAAAACCGAAGGAGGTTTGGCGTCTTAGTGACCATTTTGAAACTCAGGAATTGCTTAGCCATCTACAAAAAACATACAAAGGATTAGTAAACCCCCCAAACTTAAGGCACAATAATTTGTCAAAACAGCGCATATATCCTTCAAGCATGTAAGTATGAGCGTCCGTTTGGGCTGGGGTCCCTTTGTACTCAATGTGGTCTTCTAATGGGCCCAACATGCCTTGGGTGTTGTATCGTCTTAGGCCAATGCGCTACTTTTTGGGATTGAGTTTTGTTCTACACTAGTTTGACTAAGAATGGGCTTTATTTGTAGTGGATCGGTGACCCAAGCAGACTACTTGGGCTAGGAAAGTTAGCGACCGTTGACCATCCAATGGCCAACTACATTCCTAGGGTACCCCAAGAATAATTTGGTTGACGAACGACTATGGCCGGCATAATCGTCCTTTAAGTGGAAAATAAAAGAAGTATCATTGACGAAATATATGTTATGCCATGAATGAAATAATTTATAGCAATTTAAACAAGTAAAACATAGATAAACAATTCAACAATTAACAATAAATAGTCAAATAGTCAAATCATTATGGTTAGAACTTAATTAAGTCCCCAGCAAAGTTGTCATTTCTGTTTTCAAGAAATAAGAAAGACTTTAGTCTTCGAAAATCAACTTAACTTGAGTTTTCAAGAAAAATCGATTTTCACTTAATTTTTTAAAGAAATTAAAAAAACTTAAGATTTTCAAAAGATTTAAACAAATAAAATATCATTTGAAATCCAAAGAGAGTTCAGGGTTCAATTTACATTTCGAGAAGGAATTAGGCCCTTGAAATGTCCACTAACTTGCGGTTTACTAACGAATTGACTAAAACATTTGACTAATTTTAGAAAAAATTAAATAAGAAAACCCATTTTTGTTTGGAAGGCAATAAAACTGAAAGAGATTTTTTGAAGAAACTAACTCATATATTGGCAAACAATTTTTAATAAATAAAAAATAAATAACTATTTTAAATTGTTACTTAAAAAGAAAAAGATTTGGCATAATTAATTTCAAGACAAAATAATGATCATATTTGGAACACATAATGATCCTAGAGTTAATACAAGCTATATGACATACATTTAGAAACATGCACTCACTAGTCCCTGAAAATGTTGTATCCAATATCTACAAATTAGGATGCATGAAACATATATCATGCCCCATTGAAAGCTTATGAGTCATGACAGGAAAATATACTCTACTTGATATCGCTCCAAGTCGTGGTTAATTGCAACAACATCACCTCTACAAAGTTGGCAAATACAAGCATTTAGAAGATGCCCTCTAAGTCCATACTTCAACAAATTGTTTCTGATGGAGTATGTTGCTATCTCCTCAAACATCGTGATTGATCTTTGATATCTTTGTGACAAATATAGAATGCAAAACTTGATCTATTATTTTTTCCATGTTCAACTATACAAAATTGTATTACGTACTACTTCAAGACGAAGAATCTTACTTTCCTACTTTAGCTGAGTATTCTGCAATTTTCTGGTTGCACTGATTTGCAGATGATGTTAAATCCATACTCTGGAAAAGATCAGTTGTTTTCTAATAGTAAACAATAGCCAGCTCTAAATTGTTCTCGTGTTCATATAATTTAGCAATTTCCTGGATCCAAAAGATTTTTTTATGTATCTTTCATATGCATAAGGAAAACATTTAGCGGCCGTCTATTGAAAATAACAAAAAGAGCACATCTGGATTCTCATCGACAATATAGTTGTACCTGGTAAAGTCCTCTGGTTGTGTTTAGCCTTTCAATGTCCAGAAATAAATGTGTTGCTTTCTCTTGACATGATATTGCCTCTGCAAGAAATAGACATATATCCATAAGACGTTCCAGCAACAGACAAGATTTGTAGAATAACACAATAAGGCAACACATAACCTTTCATATTTTTTGTCATCTTGTAATAATCAACAGCAATATCGTAAGCACGAGCAACCTCATGTTTGTGATCCACTGATAAGATATGAGAAAATAGTTTTAAGAATTTAAGTTTTTGTACAAGAGTTATAACGAAGAGGATCCATAAAACATAACTTCATATGACAACTTGCTAATTTCACATATACTGCTCCAACTCGATCCCCTGAAAGACAAACATTGTAAGATTAATGAGCATCTAATACTTTATAAAATAGTAAGTCATATTTTATAGATCCTACAAGAACAAAAATAGCATGATCACTCTCTAGTTGGGATTCCTATATGATCCTCTATATCCAATTTGCCCATTAAAATTAGTTGTCACCCGATGCTAATTCAACTTTTAAAGCTAGCTCAATTAGAGAAAATTACAAAAGTCCATATACTAACCGCCCGTTCGTTCCAAACCAATATGGGACTTTGACTCACTCTAACACACCCAACTAGAGCACGTAGGCTCGGGAGTGAAAACATGATACCGTAACCTAATTTAACCTCAAAAACTAACTCATGAGCATTCAATTCCACTATTCAAAAAATAAATTAGGAATTCTCTAAATCTAATTATGGATCATCTTAGACCTTGCTACATTATATTCCACTAGCAAACAAACAAACAAATGTAGGTATTTCGACTTAAAATTAAAATAGTGAAGTTGATTTATCTATTAGTAATGGCAAAATATTTTCCATCATACCAAACACAGCCTTAAAGTAAGATCATATTCCTCAATCCTACTAGCTAGATAGAGGTGTCAATGTTTTTTTTTTCTTCGAAAAGTCTAATTTTGGTCATACAAATTAAATAAATGAACATGGTACAGTATAAAATAACTATCCTTACTATCCCTTTGAGTCTAGCTCCTTCGCTTTTAATGCTTCCTTCATCTTGAGAAGAACTGGTGTCCTCCATTCATCCTGTTAAATGAGATGAAAGAAGCAACATAAAATATGTTAAGATTGATTGGTCCAAGGAAGTACACATTTAAATTTACCAGTTTTATGGTGCTATCATATTCCTTGAGACAACTAGTAAATTCTGCAACATCTCTCTTGTCAATAGCAGCTGCCAAACACTATCATTGCAAACGTATTCTCCATAATCATATTTGGAACACATAATGATCCTAGAGTTAATACAAGCTATATGTCATACCATTAGAAACTTGCACTCGTGATATTGGTCCAAGGCATAGTTAACTGCAACAACATCACCTCTAATACTTTATAAAAAAATAAGTCATCTTTTATAGATCCTACAAGAACAACAATAGCATGCTCACTCTCTAGTTGGGTTGACTATATGATCCTCTATATCCAATTTGCCCATTAAAATCTATTGACACCTGACCCTAATTCAACTTTGAAAGCATGCGCACTCCCTAGTTTATTTGTATTTCTTTTGAATATTTAAGTTCCACCACTATGTGGAACTCAAGTTGTACAGAACGCTAGTCATAATGTCACCCATGTCTTTTTTTTCTTCTTTTGAACAAGTATCTTAAATCTATTTTTTTTTGTTCTTTTGTTTGAGTTCATAATAACAATAACTTGCACATTTCATTAAAGAAAAGAAAAGTGGAGACCCGAAATGTAACACTTCATTAGAGGTTGATAAGAAAACAATTCTAGAAGAAGAATTAAAGTACGATCATATTCCTTAATCCTACTAGCTAGCTAAAGGTGTCAATTTTTTGTTTCGAAAAGTCTAGTTTTGGTCTTACAAAATAAAATAAGCGAACATGGTACAATATAAAGTAACAATCCTAACTGTCCCTTTGACTCTAGCTCCTTTGCCTTCAACGCTTCCTTCACCTTGAGAAGATATGGTGTCCTCCATTCATCCTATTAAATGAGATTAAAGAAGAATCATAAAATGTGTTAAGGTTGATTGAGCCAACAATAGCATGCTCACTCCCTAGTTTATTCGTATTTCGTTTGAATATTTTGAATTATTAATTCTTGTGACTTATTGTACTTTTTATGTAGTTTCTAATTATGTAAATTATTTTTCAAATACCTTAAAAATTGTATGTCCGAATTTACAGTCAAAATAAAAGTTTTGACTTTTCAAAATTTGAACTATGACATATAAATCGGGATGTCCGGAGTACGTAATGTTATTGTTATAGTTGGTGAATTTCAGTTTGTTTAATGTGGCAAAACAATGTTTTTATAAATTTTCTATTATAACGGGTAAAGTTAAGAGGCCATACATGAAATTGATGTTGTGATGGTATTTTATTTAGCCAGCCTTCTCATTCTTTCTCTGTTTTCTTTTCTGTATTGTATTTACAGGAGAGAAATGAAAGGTTGTTTTACAAGCCTCTTATCAGTAATGTAGAAGAGTTGCTTTCGATTGTCTATACTCCGACTGTTGGCGAGGCTTGCAAAAAATATGAATGTAACATCTCGCCATTTGAAATAAATAGGAAGAAGCCAATAATTGGAAATAGTCATTTTTGGAAAAAATGAAAATCTGGAAATTTTGTCAAGTTAGGAAAAAGTGAGTTTTTGGTCAACTTCAAATGACCATAACTTCTAGCTCAGGATGAGTTAGGAGAACTTATAGATATGGTAGGAAATATCATGGACTTATCTTTCCAATGCCGCTGAGTTTGCGCGAATCCAAGTTCGTATGAGTGAGATACGCCTATTGGAAGTTGGGCTGTTCAAATAAGGAAATGTCCAATCCGGATTTTTGAAGGGTATTTCAGTCTTTCCTTATTCAATTAATTAATTTTTTTTTAGTGAATTAATTAAGAGAAGAGGAAAGAAGAGGAGAAAGAGAAGGAGAAGCAAGGAAATCGTCAAGTTCGTTGAGTTTAGCTTGTGAATTTCGTCGGGGGTGATCTTACAAGGTTTGTGAGATCACATAGCATTGGGTTAATTCACCCATGCGCCAATCATGATTCAATTCAGTGAACTATGTGTGATTTGAAAGTAAATCCTTTGAGTTCTTGATGAAATTCGTTTGAATTCTTGTGGGTTGTTTTGTTGAAGTTTCTTGCGATTTGATTCATGTTTACGGGTGTAATTTTGGTTTGAATCTATCATATATTGAGGGTATAAATGATCATAAATGTTTGGGGAAAGAACCATCAAAGTTTAGAGGGTTTAGAGTTGAAAAACGGAGAAGAAAAGTCGTCAAACACTTGGGGAAGGGGGTGGGGCATCACGCCAGCCCGCCCGCCCCAAATTAGTCCCTGAATGTGGGGCTCTAGGGAGATGTGCCACCAGAGCACCCCAACTTGTTCCCTGAATCTCAAGGGCTGGCACCCCGTACCTGTCAGAGCGCCAAGGACGCTAGTTCTTCCCATTCTTCTCCCATCTTTTCGTACTAGTTCCTTAGTAATGTACCTATGTTTTCTAATCGATTCCAACACTCTAAGGTACATCTAAGAATCATAAAATCATCCATAAACATGAGATCATGAACCTTGAATCCATAATTCAATTCAAGGAAAGTTAGGATCAAAGTCAAGAGAAGCTAAGAGTTAAGTCTAGAAGTTAAAAAGCAAGTCAAAGCAAAGTTTATAAAGTTTTTCAAAAGTCCTTAACGAATGTTTTAACTTTGTTTTAAGACTTAAGTTTCAAGTTAAGCAAAGAGTAAAGAGTTGAGTTCATTTCTCAAAAAGTTATAAGGGAACTAAGTATTTCCAAAGAGTTTATAAATGTTTTCACATTTGAGCAAGAAAAGGGAACATCGATTCCAAGAGAGTTTTTAAGCTAAGTTTTGAGTAATTACCTCAAACCAAAGAAATAAGTTATTTTAAAAACATATGAGCTAAATATATTTTTGGGAGTAGTATTGAGCACCGATATAGGGATGCGAGTTCATATTAACTCAAGTCTCCATAAACCATATAGCCATCATGGGTGTTAATGAGTTATACTTTTTAGATGATCACATAAGTTAAGCTAGTGGATCCACTAAGTTAAGTAGTTCTATATGATGGCTAAGTATAGGACAGTCTGACAGTGTGATGGTAAAGACGCTGTATCACCAATTAGGCTCACAGTGGTGGTTGCCGGTTAGAGAAAATCCCATCTAAACTATGTTACTTTATTATATGAGTGAAGTTGAGTTTGCTATTGCATTTTCTTTAATGAACTAAGTTACTTTTACTGTTTTATAAAGCTTTTCATATATTGCATATGTTCATTGCTTTATTTTGAGTTAAGTTATTTATGAGTTGAGAAGAGCCAAGGTAAGTGTTTCTTTCAGAATCTTTTCAAGCCTTTGTATTGTTTAGCATTACAACTCACATACTCGTACATTCAATGTACTGATACCAGTTGGCTTGTATTGTATTATGATGCAGACACAGGTAACTATGATTAGCATCCAGCACCTCGTTGATCCAGCTTGAGCATTCAGAGTCTGTTGGCTAGCCTCCTTGTATTACAAAGGACTCCTTTATTTGCTTTCTAGTCTTTCAGATGTTAGGATGATCGGGGATCCAGTCTCGACATCCCTCTTTGTTTTAGAGACTTCATAGATAGTTAGTAGTCGGATGTCTTTACATTGTCATTTCATATGTTAAGAAATGAGTTGCCATTTTGTCGAAGTTAGATGTTGACTTTTAATCATTCTAAACTATTTGACTAAATTATTTGAGTAACTTCAGTTTTGAGACAATTGAGTTATTTAGCATGTGAATCTCTTTCTTAATGCTTATAATCTTCCGCTGTGTTAAGTAAGTCAGGCCAAGGGTTCGCTTAAGGCCAGCAATGATCTTCGAGTGCCATCCATGTCCAGGGTGTAGGCTCGGGGCGTGACAATGGAAGCATTTTTAAGCGTCCGTAGGGTTTATATATCAGTTTGAAAGAAAAGTATGGTACTTTTACGAGTTAAAACGTAAAATGTATTTACTTCTTCGTAGTAAAAGTAATTCGACTAAAGATGTATGTGTTTATTTATTTGCAGAGGAAGGATCCTTGAGTATTGAAAAGCTGGCCTGAAAGGAATATACAAGTTATTGTCGTTATCGATGGTGAAAGAATTCTTGGACTTGGAGATCTCGGTTGCCCGGTAATTCGTCGACACATATTGTATTAGTTTGTAGCTGATGGTCTATTAGTAACAACCTCTCTACCCCACAAAGATAGGTGTAAGGTCTGCGTATGTAGCGCTCTCTCTACACCTCAGTTACAAGATTAATTACACTGAGTATGTATGTAGTGCTCTCTCCAGACCTTACTGGCGAGTTTAGTTATACTGAGTATGTTGTTCTTGTGTATTATGTGTGTGGTAGCTATGTGTGCAGAAGGGGGCTCACATGAATGGAGGTAAGCCTTGGAGCAACGGTAAATTTTATAGGTCACGGGTTCGATTGGTGAAAATAATGGCTAAAGCTTGTGTCAGGATAGATTGCCTCATTACACCCCTTGGTGTATAGTCCTTCATGGACTCCCTCGACATAAGAGAAGTTTGTATTATAATGTGAAAATTGCTTAAAATTTGTGTTAAGTTTCAATATTCTTGCTTTTTTTTAATCCTTTAGTTGGATTCTTTGGCCCAAAAAAAACAAATTTTCTTTTCTTGTTTGACTTTGTAATGTGTCGAATGAGTAATCCTGTTATGAATCACATAGGGAATGGGTATACCAGTAGAGAAATGGCTCTGTATACTGCACTCGGAGGAGTCAAACCTTCAACGGTACCAAAACTCGTTAAAACTTATATACTATACTATACTTTTGTAACTATGAACATCCTATCATTTTTCTTGAATGTGCGGTGTTTGCCTATAACAATTGATGTGGGAACAAATAATGAGCAACTATTGAAAGACGAGTTTTACATTGGACTCAGACAAAAAAGAGCTACCGGCAAGGTTAATTTTATAATAGCATAACTTTATATCATACTTGTTCTAAATATAAATTGAGATCTGCAGCATATTCTCAAGACATGTCTGTTTGTTTTTGCTTCTTGTAGGAATACTATGACTTTCTTGGTGAATTCATGAAGGTTGTGAAGCAAAATTATGGTGAAAAAGTACTTGTACAAGTTAGTAACTTGAAACTTGTTAAGGACCAAATCAACTTTCAAGCAGCGTCTGATATTTGTAATGTCATCTACAGTATGAAGATTTTGCGAATCACAACGCTTTTGAGTTGTTGGTGAAATATCGTACCAGACATTAGGTATTCAATGATGATATACATGTATGTTGCATTTTTTGGCCTATATCACCAAACATTTGCTTTTGTTCGATTTCTGATCCTATTAATGCTGCAGAGGATAACTGTTGTGGTACTTGCGGGGCTTGTTACATCACTTATGCTGCTCGGCGGGTCCTTAGCTAATCATACATTTTTGTTCTTTGGTGTTGGAGAAGTAAGGCTAGAACTTTCTTTTGTAGATTCAAGTTTTCAATTGTTTTGGGAGACGAGCTACGTCTAACAACATGTAAAAAGGATACAAATGGTGGAAATAAATAACTTAGGGAAAGAATAATAATTGGATGACATCCCAACTCTCTAATGATTATGTCACTCACTCATGACGCGATTTACATTCAGAGGAGATATTATGCATCTGAAATTATATAATATTTTTGCCTCTACTCGTGTCAATAGCATATATGGATGGATTATTCACATTAAAATATATTGAAATGATCTTAAAGTCATTAAATTGTTCTTTATGTAAATCTCTTTATGATCACTGGCTGGAACTGGTAAAGGAGAACTTATAGCACTTACGATTTCAAAGAAGGTAAAAGATTTTGGTTATCAATGGTTTGTCAAGTTGTATCTCGTTTAGTATGTTTCACTTGATAAATTGTGTTTGTTATATGTAGACAAACGTTCCTGTGAAGGAAGTGCGTAAAAATATCTGGCTCGTGGACTCAAAGGTAGAAAAATATACCATCTCCCAAATTGGACACATTTAGGGCTTTGTTTTAATGGAAATAGTGTCCTTGAATGCTTGGTTTACCCCAATACATGATTAAAATGATGCAGTTTCAGGTATTTGAAGTTTTAGTGGAAGCATGGACACTTAGGCGCAAAACGGAGCAAATAGGGATGAAAAGAACAAGAAATGAAATCCTACGGATCGCCGAGTTTAACATGGCAAGTTGCCAAAATGACATAAGCTGCCCTTCGTTCCAGTACGCAAAGCCTTGAAGGAAGTGGATCAAAAGGTGAGGAAAGGAGCGGTCGGTGGGTCACCGATCGGTTTCGCGAGCGATCTTGTCTTGCCCAATGATCTAGAAGGCAAGTATGCTTAAGGCAAGACTCTGAAGGCGATGAGGAGTCCAAAGGGCGGATCACCGAGTTCATCGGTGATCTCGACTAATGTCGCCGAACAATCCTCAGCAGCACAATCTGTGAAAACTATAACTACTATTTAGAGTTGTAGTCTTAGGAGATTGGAGTGTGGAACAATTATTATTATTATTATTATTATTATTTTCACTTTAGAACATATTCTAGCTAATATTTTCTCTCAAGTTTGGAGAGGGTTTTGTGGAGACTTGAAGAAAGGAGTTCTTCTTCCCTAAGTTGGAAGTGGGTCTTCTCTATTCACTTCCCTTTGCTTAATACAAGGTTTAATATTTTATACCCAGTTGATTTCATTAACATGTTAGGTATAATTTCTTATTTCTTGATGTGTGGCTAAAAACCCCCATTCTTGGGGTGTGATTTAGCAAATATGGGTTGATATTCTTGTTGGGTCTTACTTGCTGATAGGTTATATGTATGCTAATGGTGATTTCACCTTGTGGTTGTGGTTTAATCTAAAGGGTTTGTAGTTGCAAATACAAAGCCACCCATGTGTTTTTGGCTTTCTCGAGAGGGAGGTTGCGAAACCAAAACCACTAGACTGATGGCCTAAGAAGTGGGTCGACATGAGGTTCAGCCGAAAGGATGAGCCCTAGTCCTATATCCTAACACTTAGCTCGAGAGAGTGAGTGGGGTAAGGCGTAGGCTGGTTTTCATGCGGCAAATAGGTGTCCAAAGAAACGCATTTGAAACGGGGTAAGTTGCTCGAGAGGGAACTTATTTCCATTTAAAGCTTAGCCTAGTCACTATTATCTTGCAAATTTCCTATTGAAAATATGTACCCAGTGAATTATCTCAACTTGTATTGCGGTCACATCCCAAGAACCTTTCCCCATACTTGATTTTCTTGTTTATTTTGTTGTGTTAGCACTTGTTACAAAACCCCCATTTGATATTTGACACTATCGTGTCACCCCCTTTAATTTACTATGTATTTTATCGCAAATGTGTTTTGCTATGACTAGTTCAAACAAAATTCTAATTGGCTATCAATCCTCAAAACGTCTCCCTTGGGACATGATCCCAAACCTTGGTTGGATTATTATATTATCGACGATCGTAGACACTCATACCGTAGGTCAGTGTCGTTGGTAACGATAATCATCAAAATAGCGCCGTTGCCGGGGAGTGGTGTTATTTGATAATTTTTAGTCTAATAGAATTGTTGTTATTGTTAGCAGTAGTGTACTCACCTAATTTTTAGTTTGTTTAGTTGGTTGCGTGTTGAGGCAGGACAATGAGTATACATGATGGAGAAGGTGGACCAATGGAGCCTCTTCCAGTAGAGATGATGAGGCTTAAGGATCACATCCTAAATTTCAAGCATCTCGAAGGAGAACCCTTTCATGAGTCATGGCTGCAGTTTAAAACACTATTCATTCACTGCCCAACTCATGAAATGCCCGATTTAATCCTAGTGGAATGCTTCTACAGGGGTCTAAGTTTCGAAAATAGAGAAATAATGAACCAACTCATGCCAAGTGGATGTGAGAAATACCCCTATGAGACCGCAGCCAAATTCCTTGACCTTGCATCTAAAACCAACAAGGATGGAGAGAAGGACTAGCAATTGACCATTTTGTTGGGTCAAATGAATAGCTTGACCCAAAAGGTTGAAGAACTGGAGTTGATGTCCAAAGAAAAGAGCAAGCACCCATCATCTACGGATCAGGGAAGATGCATCGACATTGAAAACAGACGTATCAATGATACGTTGTTAACCATCCTCCAAAAGCTGAATGAGCAAGACAAAGTACTAGAGGAAATTTTTTAAAGAAAATGTCGAAACGTTGAATCAGATGAGTGGCTCTCATTCTAGGTCTATTCAGCTAATCGAAACTCTCATGAAATCTTTCACTACCTCAGTTTCATCCGTATGAGCAAGCGGGATCGCCTAGCTGCACTAGGTGTAACACCAAAAAGCCAGTTTCAGCATCAATTTGCGTCATGCCACGATGTTAACTAAGGCGTCTATTTGGGAGGCAACCCAAAACCTTTACGAGCTTTAGTTTTATTCTAGAACTAATGGTTATTAATTTCACAGGAGAAAACGTAGAGAATGAATGAAAAATGTGGATTGCTAATTGATAATCCCATTTGGTGAAGTAGCCGAACTATTCGGTGACTTCGATCTAGATCGCCGACAGACTCAAGATCCAAGCTACAGTCTGCAACAATCGACGGCGAGGACAAATCGCTTGGCATAATGCTGAATCATTCGGCGGTACAAACTAATATCGCCGAATGAGCAACAATTGGAGAGTTTTCAAACCCAATAGTCTCAAAGAAATGGAAAAATGTTCATTTTCCACTCAATTTCCACTGTCGAAAAAACTGCTCCCTTTGGGACACGACCCCAACCCTTGGTTGGGTTACTATATTATCAACGATCGTAGACACTCATAGCGTAGGATAGTGTCGTTGGTCACGATAAGCACCAAAATGGCGCCGCTGCTGGGTATTTTAGTTATCGATTAGTGCTAAAGTGTGGAATTACATTGCTTCCTAGCATTTCAACACATTTCAAGCAGCATAAAAGATTGGTTTCTCCCAACTCCCGAAACTACTAAAAGTTTGTTCTCTTATTAATTTAAAATTGGTTGGGTTGACATGTGCTAGGCCTCTCTCTGATAATCCTACCTTGTCTAAATGCCAGATTCGATCTGAGAATCATGCCTACTTGATCTCAATTTTTGAAATCCCTCTTTGCCTGTGCATGAAATTATTTGAGCTTTAGGTGAATGAATGTCATAGATCTTAATTTAATTTCACTTTTGCAATTGTTAAATTGTATTTTGGGAATTTGCGAGGTCGAATTCGAATTAAAGGGAGGCACGTTAGGTTGTTTAGCGAACTGGGTCGGGTTCATCAAACAACTAGGTGGCACACCTAAAGTGACTTCGATCGCCCTCTATCTACATTCCCGAATCTTCATTGCACTGTAACTTTCAACGAACGAACCTTTGATTGCCAATAGTAATCGGCGATTCGCACTTTCTCATCGCTGACTAGTGAAAGCTATTAGGGCAAAATCGGAGGCGAGCTCGACTCGACTCGCCAAAGAGATTTGGCAATTCACCGACAAGTTTGCCACTAAAGGTCTGCACCACTGATTTACTTATTTCTAACTTACTCCTTATTGACTGCAGATATGGCCAAACCTAAAGTTACAAGAAGCAACAAGCCAACTCAAAGAAAGAAAAAAGGGATAACAATCAACGATGATGCAACTGCATCCAAAAGCAATGTTGTGAAACCTTCCAGTGAGAGAAAAAGAGGCAAGGGCAAGGACAAAATCGTTGAACTATCATATGCAAGTTCTGATAGCATGGGTTTTTACACCAATGACCCAATAACATACGATAGTGAGAGTATGAGTTCAGATGAAGACGAACTTATAGAGGCACAGAAGAATGAGCTACGATCCAAACAACTTAATTACCCATCGCAGACCAGAAATCCTCAATCCACTACTCAGACTCCTCTAGCTCCAGAATAGGCAATAATACTGGCACCTCCAGTACAAGCCTATGCCTAGATCATCGAATAGATTTAAGTTTGATAGACTAAGAACAATCATTGAATAAAAATGGTTGCCCATAAATGGGGTGATCAATAGGTATCCTGAGATAATGGAGTGCCTAAAATATCACAAATTTCAAGTTTTCACAAAACCACGTGGTTCTTATATGCCAAGCTGGGTCAAAGAGTTTTATAGTGCATACAGTGCATTGGTACCTCAGCGGAAGAGACTAGTCGTGTTTTTCAAAGCAATTGACTATGTAGTGGTCAGAGGAAGGAAAGTAGCTTGTGACAGTGAGGCTATCAACATATCCTTGGGTATGTCCACTAAGATTAATGATCATTGTTAGCACTTGATCAGAATGAAGGAGCTGAATTCGATGAAACAATGGTTGGTTCCGCTAATGTCAGATAATAATGCTTTGAAATGGCTAACAGAAGAAGTCCTAATTGAAAAGAAAGATCTGACTGTAGCTGCAAGATACTGGTTCAGATTTATCAGCAGCTCCATTATGCCATCACAGAATGAATCAATTCTTAGCCTCGCTAAAGCAACATGTCTTGGGTGCATCATAGAGAAAACAAGGATAAATCTGGGAACAATTATTGCGTTCGAAATTCATATGCGTGCCAGACAAAGCCAGACATCTCTACCTTTTTTTATATTAATTATTGCATTGTGCAGAAATGCTTGAGTACCTCTGGATACTAAGAAGAAAGTAGAAGTGATGCCCACAACCTTGACCAATATCCGAAAGATCGAAGCTGAATATCTGAAGGATCAAACTGAAAAGAAGCAGACTGAAGTGGTGATCATTAGATCTACACCTACAGAAACACTTCTACTCACTCCAGCTCTTGGACCTTCAGGTATATCCATTACCACTGCTACTTCCACTGACACTCTAGGTTCCTCTACTGCTATTTCCAGGCCCCCACTCACCCACGCTTCCCTACTTTGGATGGTACAAATGGCTCTTTCTACTGATCATCGGGCCACTTGTTTAGAAGCAGTTGTTCCAGGCATGATCCAGACGACTCTAATTGATGTTGTGACACCCCTGAACACTACCATTAAAGCCTTAGCGGCCAAGATAGCGGTGTGTGAGCACAAGCAAGGGTCCACTAGTGAGATTAGATTTTTAAAAGCTGCCATTGCTGAGCTACGAGAATATGTGAATCACTTGAAGGCCACTGATGTGTCCATGGTCTTTTGGATAATGGAAATTCCAGCCATGCCTGAGAGGCCTCAGATTACTACTGGATATGGGGATAGAGCGGAGCAGACAAAAGATTCGGGAGCGGAAGTAGGGACTGATAAAGAGATGTTCGAGGGAGCTACAACAAACAACATAGCAGAGACTGAGGAAATCATGATAGATGTTGTTGTGCAGGCTTCCTTGGCCAAAGCTCCGGCTGCAGGATTCAGTGGAGCGGGTCCTTCTGGAGGTTACCCTCAGCTTTGAAACCTAGACAAATGCACCGAGCAGGATCCCCTCTTTATCTCCCTCTCTATTTTTCTTTGTCTGCCCTTTCTGGATATTTTATTACTTGTATTTGAGGACAAACACTTTTTATTTGTGGTGGGGTGAGGCCCACACCTTTTGTGTGTTATTGGGATATTTGGGTTGTCTGTTCTTAATTATTATTTTAAATTACTGCTTTTCTGTGGTTGTTTGAGATCATGGCTCCTGTTGTTTCACTTGCAAAATAATTTTGATCCTTTTAGAAAAAAAATCGCCACCTCTTGTGTTGAAAGTGTATGTTCTTTTGCAAAAACAATTTGAGTCTCAGTTTCGATCAATACTGATGACTTGAATAGTGCTCCCAATTGAATAAACATGAATGTATGGCTACGATGAGGCCAAATGAAGTTACATAGACAATATGTGAACTCTTTGCATCTCGTTGTGATTGGCCATTTATCAAATTGATTCTGTTGTGATGACCATTGCACACTAGCGAGCGTGTCTAGTCTTGTTTGATTGACGTATCAATGCCATGTGTGATTAGCTTACTTTGAACCATGCATGAATAAACCCAGAATTTGCCCCGTTAGTCTGATTGATTTAGAAAGGTGTACTCTTAAGATGATCTTAGGCAAGTTTAAAGAGTTTGAGCCAATTTGACATATACCTATTTTTGTGACCTACCTGCAGGTTCACCAGGGTTGGGAGAGTCCGGGGCTAGTTGGTTGAGACCGGCTTCGGAATTAGCAGGGTAACTACTTCCAAATAAATCTGCTAATTCTGAAGCCCAGCGGAAGCGACTTCCTCCAGCACCCTCACCTGATCCTGAGCCAGAGGCCCCCGAAGGAGCCATCATGTTTGACGATTCAGAAATGCAGAATTGAAGAAACCATGCAATCGCCAGGGCCAGCGCTTCGGAGCATCTGAAACTATTTTGAACACCTTTGAGCCTTACCTTTCTTTGGAAGAACCTTGATAAACCCTAGATTTTTTCATCCACTACCTATAATCCTCTTGAGAAGCGTTTAGTGAATAGACAACTTAGGCCAAAAGTCTAAGTTGGGGGTGTGGTGAAAAGGAAAAGGAAAAGTCAAGAAGTGCAAGAAAGCCTCCTGAACCTATTGTATTGCAAAACAAAACGGAAACCCTCTATATAAAAAAAAAGAAAGAGAAAAGAAAAGAAAGAAAAATAAAGTTGTAGAATAAAAGTGCAAAAGAAACTGGGTTTCCAAGCAATACATGGAGAACGAGTAATAGGATGAATTATGAGCACTAGAAGAAGAATTGAGGAAGGAAGGGAAGAGGATGTTTTGAGAACATCACATCTCACGAGGAGAAAGTCACTAAGCCTAAATGACTATACCTTTGCACTCAGCCCCACTACAAGCCTTAGAAAGACCTTTTTGATCTTGAGTAAGCTGGATCGAAAGTCAATTGGAAAATAAGGGCAAACCTATGGATGAAAACATGCATTGTGTTTCTCTTTTTGAGTGTGAGCATTGTATTTGATTCCTGATTTTAAATTGACTCATATATGTGTGTGAATATGGAATCATTCTTTGTGCGAGGATATTTAGATACTTTTGTTGAGCTTGAACTTGAACAAGTAGCAAGTATTGCGAGCATGAGAATCTTTGGTGATGGTGTGTCACAATTTGAGTCTTTGAGTACACAATTGATCCTTGCATAAGTAAATTGAGTCTTGTTGTGTGCATTCATGATTTAGTCTTGTGTAGCACTGTTTGAGGCATCCTTTTTGAACGGCTGAACTTGAGTTTGCTTGAGGACAAGCAAAAGCTTAAGTTGGGGGGTGTTGATGAGTCCACAAATTGGACTCATTTAGGGCTTTGTTTTAATAGAAATAGTGTCCTTGAATGTTTTTTTTACCCCAATACCTAATTAAAATGCTGAAGTTTCAGGTATTTGAAGTTTTAGTGAAAGCATGGACACTTAGGTGCAAAATGGAGCAAATAGGGCTGAAAAGATTAAGAAATGGAATCCTGCGGACCACTGAGTTTAACATGGTGAGTCGCCAAAATGACATAAGCTGCCCTTTGTTCTAGTACGCGAAGCCTTGAAGAAAGTGGATCAAAAGGCGAGGAAAGAAGCAGTCGGGTCGCCGATCAGTTTCGCGAAGCAGTACTGTAATGCCCAATGATCTAGAATGCAAGGATACAAAATATCTGGCTCGTGGACTCAAAGGTAGAAAAATATACCATCTCCCAAATTGGACACATTTAGGGCTTTGTTTTAATGGAAATAGTGTCCTTGAATGCTTGGTTTACCCCAATACATGATTAAAATGATGCAGTTTCAGGTATTTGAAGTTTTAGTGGAAGCATGGACACTTAGGCGCAAAACGGAGCAAATAGGGATGAAAAGAACAAGAAATGAAATCCTACGGATCGCCGAGTTTAACATGGCAAGTTGCCAAAATGACATAAGCTGCCCTTCGTTCCAGTACGCAAAGCCTTGAAGGAAGTGGATCAAAAGGTGAGGAAAGGAGCAGTCGGTGGGTCACCGATCAGTTTCGCGAAGCAGTACTGTACTGCCCAATGATCTAGAAGGCAAGTATGCTTAAGGCAAGACACTGAAGGCGATGAGCTGACCAAAGGGCGGATCACCGAGTTCATCGGTGATCTCGACTAATGTCGCCGAACAATCCTCAGCAGCACAATCTGTGAAAACTATAACTACTATTTAGAGTTGTAGTCTTAGGAGATTGGAGTGTGGAACAATTATTATTATTATTATTATTATTATTTTCACTTTAGAACATATTCTAGCTAATATTTTCTCTCAAGTTTGGAGAGGGTTTTGTGGAGACTTGAAGAAAGGAGTTCTTCTTCCCCAAGTTGGAAGTGGGTCTTCTCTATTAACTTCCCTTTGCTTAATACAAGGTTTAATTTCTTATACCTAGTTGTTTTCATTATCATGTTAGGTATAATTTCATAGTTCTTTATCTGTGGCTAAAATCCTCCATTCTTGGGGTATGATTTAGCAAATATGGGTTGATATTCTTGTTGGGTCTTGCTTGATGATAGGTTAGATGTATGTTAATGGTGATTTTACCTATTGGTTGTGGTTTAATTTAAAGGGTTTGTAGTTGCAAATACAAAGCCACCCATGTGTTTTTGCTTTCCCGAGAGGGAGATCGCAAAACCAAAACCACTAGACTGATGGCCTAAGGAGTGGGTCGACATGAGGTTTATCCCGAGAGGGTGAGCCCTAGTCCCATATCCTAACACTTAGCTTGAGAGAGTGAGTGGGGTAAGGCGTAGGCTGGTCTTCATGCGGCTAATGGGTGTCCAAGAGGAATGCATTTGAAACGGGGCAAGTTGCCCGAGAGGGGACTTATTTCCATTTAAAGATTAGCTTAGTCACTATTATCTTGCAAATTTCCTATTGAAAGCATGTACCCAGCGATTTATCTCAACTTGTATTGCAGTCACATCCCAAGAACCTTTCTCCATACTTGATTTTCTTGTTTATTTTGTTGTTTTAGCACTTGTTACAAAACCCCCATTTGTTATTTGACACTTTCGTGTCAGCCTCTTTAATTTACTATGTATTTTATCGCAAATGTGTTTAGCTACGACTAATTCGAATGAAATTCTAATTGGCTATTAATCCTCAAAACCGCTCCCTTGGGATCGTAGACACTCATACCATAGGTCAGTGTCGTTGGTCACGATAAGCATCAGCTAGTATTTTTCCTAAATTTCACATTTAACAAAGTTTACGATTGGTTCATCTATGCAAATAGTCTATGTAATTGAGTGGTTATGTGCAGGGTTTAATTATAAAGGCTCGAAAGGAATCACTTCAAGCTCACAAGAAACCTTAGGCACATAAACACGAACCTGTCAACAATATCCTCAACACTGTTAAGGTTTGATCGATGAGCTCCCTAATCCAGGATTGCCACTTTTATAATCCTTTTGTATGCATTAACACTTCCAAATTTAATTTAGGCCATTAAGCCAGCTACCATAATCAAAATGTCTGGAGTGGGAAAAACATTTACTAAGGAAGTGATTGAGGTTATGGCCTCCATAAATAAAGTGCTTCATTTCCACGATTTTCCATTTCCTCTCTCCCCATTGAAAATTAATTTCTTTGAGCTAACTAACTAAAATATGATTTGCAGAGATCTTTCATTATGCCTCTCAAACCCGACTACACAATCCGAATGCATTACTGAAGAAGCTTACACTTGGAGTGAGGTAAGTAACTAATATTCATGATAACAGAGGTACATGTGAAAATTCACTAAAATTTTGAAACCATCATTTCAAAAGTACAATGACTTCAATGCTTATAAGGATCTTAAACGTTGAATCTGTCAAGTTTAAATTTGTGTTCGGTTAAATCTTGCACCAAACGCTCATGACATTGATCTTGTTTCTTATTATTTTCTTTATGAAAAGTGTCGAGCCATCTTCGCAAGTGGAAGTCAATTCCCTTTTGTAGAGTACAACAACAAACTCCACATTCCTAGCCAGGTTTATTAATGCATATATATGCTTAAGTTCTTTTGTGAAGTACCACCACCATCAACTTGATTATGGTTAAGTTATGCTCTTTCGTGCAATATCACAGGTGAACAACTGTTACATATTCCCGAGATTTGGTTTTGGATTGGTCATGATTGGCGCTATCCGTGTGCACAACGACATGCTTTTAGCAGCTTGTAAGTACTCTTTCGTTTCAATTTGTTTGTCTAACTTTCCTATTAAGTTTGTTTTAAAAATAATGTCTCTTTTCTCTTTTGATAAATGATAACTCTTTAATTTTCAACTTCCCACATGGCATGTTCATAAACCACATAGTCAAAAGTTGCATTTATTTTCTTAAATTCCATCTCAAGTCAAAATCAGACAAACAAATTGAAATAGAGGGACTATTTGAATTACAAACCTTAAATTGAAATCTCATATCTTGACCATAAGAGGTGGCAAATGGGCAAGTTGGGTCAAATTTGGACAAGTCAATCCCCTCCCCAACCGCCCAACGTGTCACATCCTCCTCTAATTAATTTTTGTTTACGCGAAATAGCAGAAGCGTTGGCCAGTCAAGTAACTGAGGAGCATTATGGCAAGGAGATAATTTACCCTCCTTTTGGTAATATCAGAAAGATCTTAGCTCATATTGCTACTAATGTTGCTGCTAAAGCGTATGAACTCGGTGAGCCTATTTCTTCCTTTTTCGTCATATGCCTTAATTGGATTTAAGTTATATGTACCGATAATACTAAACGATTTACACCATCAGTATAAATCAATGTCCATTATATAGAGTTATTTAGAATTACCTTTTAAGTGATCTGATTGTGTAATATACATGCAGGCGTTGCAGTACGTCTGCCTCAGCCTGCAGATTTGGTAAAGTATGTTGAGAATTGCATGTATACTCTGAATTATCGTAGTTATTGCTGATAAATTAAATTAAATAAATAACCTTTCACATGTTGTAATTTTATTTATAGGTAAAATAATGCTCCCTTTTAAATGGATTCTCCTTATTGTAAATTTTGTAGTCCATGTAAAAGCTGCAATGTGTTTGTACTATAGTTTGAACAAAATGGATCTTTATTACCCTTCAATGCATGATACATAATAATAATATTATATCTGAAAAAGGTTAAACATACTTCTAAAACTTTCAAATATGGTATTTGTATATCTTCTGTTATATTTTTGGGTTATATATACTCCTATCGTTGTAGTTTTGAGTTATAAAAAATAAGGTCTTAGAAGTGTTGATTATTGAATTTTCTCATTTGATTCTTCTTCTAATATTTCGGACTTTAAAATAATACTTATTGGTAATAGGACTCTACTTGGGGCGGAGCTAGAGCTACTAAGAGTCTAGGGGATTCATTCGAAAGTTAGATTGTATATACTATTATGTATATGTAGTGAATGTTGCACACCACCTTTATGAATACTGGCTCCACCACTATGTCGAACTCAAGTTGGAAGTCAAACTCAATCAGTACAGAACGCCAGTCATAATGACGTCGTTTTTTCTTTTGAACAAGTATCTTAAATCTATTTTTTTGTTCTTTTGTTTGAGTTCATAACAACATTAACTTGTGCATTTCATTAATGAAAAGAGAAGTGGAGGCCCGAAATGTAACACTTCAGTAGAGGATGATAAGAAACAATCCTAGAAGAAGAATTAGGTGTGTTTGGTATGGAGGAAAACATTTTCCAGAATATGTTTTTCAATTTTCCCATGTTTGGTTGGGCTTAAATGTTTTCCAAGTCAACTCATTTTCCTCAAATTTAAGGAAAATGACTCTACTTCATCCTTCCAAAAGTAAGGAAAACATTTTCCAAAACTCTACTACATCCTTTAATTTTTTTTTCTTACCCTACCCATACCCCATACCCGACCCTCCACATTCAAAAAAAATAATTTTTTAAAAATTTCAAATATATTTTTATCCCTACAACCAACTCAGCCGCCCCCCTCCCCCCCCTCCCCCCCCAAACAAAAATATTAATCAAAAAATATTTTTGAAAAATGTTTCAAATTTTAAGATCTTTTTTACCTCACCCAACCCCTACCCCCTACTCCCCCCCTCCTCAAAAAAAAAAAATTCCCTTTGAAAAATATTTCAATTTTTTTTAAATTTTTTATGCCACTTCCCCCACCCAACCCAAACAAGGCCACCCCCTTCCCCGCCGCACCCCACCCCACCAAGGCCACCCCTGTCAATGTTATTTTTTAAAGTTGTTTTTTAAGAATATTTCAATTTTTTTAGAATATCATTTTTATGCCACCCCCAACCGCCATCCCTCCCCTCTCCCCATCCGGGCCATCCCCATCAATTTTTTTAAAAAAAGAAATACTATTTTTGGAAAATATTTCAAATTTAATTTTTTTTTCATTTTTACGCTACCCCTTCCCCCTCCCCATCCCCACCCATACCCCCTGCCACCCCTACCTAGGCCATTCCCGTAAAAATATTTCAAATTTAAAACTTTTTCATTTTTACGCCAGAATTTCCTAGGTTGAAAGTTTGGGTCAGAACCTAGGTCAAATCTCAGGGTCAAATTTTTAATGGTTATCTAGGTCTTGTCCTAGTTTGAGTGTCCGGGTCAGGTCCTATATCAATTATCGGGGTTGATTTTTGGATAAAAAATTATTCTCCTCAAGAGTATTTTTTAGTCTCAAGAGAAAAATAAAAGATATTTTCTAAAAAATATTTTTCATTCACCAACCAAACATTAAAAAGTATTTTCCAGAAAATATTTTCTACTCACCAACCAAACATGATAAAGTAAGTTAAAATCCACTTGTTTTCCAAGAAAACATTTTCTAGGAAATTTTTTTTCATGGTAAAACATTTTCCATCATACCAAACACACCCTTAAAGTAAGATCATATTCCTCAATCATATTAGATAGCTAGAGGTCTCAATGGTTTTTTGTTTCGAAAAGTCTAATTTTGGTCATACAAAATAAAATAAGCGAACATGGTACAATATAAAATAACCGTCCTAATTGTCCCTTTGACTTTAGCTCCTTCGCCTTCAATGCCTCCTTCACCCTGAGAAGAACTGGTGCCCTCCATTCATCCTGTTAAATGAGATGAAAGAAGCATCATAAAATGTGATAAGGTTGATTGAGACAAGGAACTACAAATTTAAATTTACCAGTTTTATGGTGTTATCATATTCCTTGAGACAACTAGTAAACTCTGCAACATCTCTCTTTTCAATAGCGGCTGCCAAACCCTATCATTGCAAAAGTATTCTCCATAATCATAGTTGGAACACATAATGATCCTAGAGTTAATACAAGCTATATGACATAACATTAAAAACTTGCACTCGCGTGTCCCTGAAAATGTTGTATCCAGTATCTGCAAATCAGGATGCATGAAACATATATATATATATATATATATATATATATATATATATATATATATATATATATCATGTCCCATTGAAATCTTAAGAGTCTTGACAGAAAAATATACTCTACCTGATGTCGCTCCAAGGTGTTGTTAATTGCAACAACATCACCTTTAGAAAGTTGGCAAATACCAGCATTCAGAAGATGCCCTCTAACTCCATACTTCAACAAGTTGTTTCTGATGGAGTATGTTACTATCTCCTCAAACATTGCGATTGATCTTTGATATCTTTGTGACAAATACAGAATGCAAAATTTGATCAGTTATTTTTTCCATTTTCAACAATACAAAATTGTATTATGTACTACTTCAAGAAGAAGAATCTTACTTACCTCCTTTAGCTGAGTATTCTGCAATTTTCTGCCTGCACTGATTTGAAGATGATGTTAAATCCATACTCTAGAAAAGATCGGTTATTTTCTGATAGTAAATAATAGCCAACTGTAAATTGTTCTCATGTTCATATAATTTAGCAATTTCGTAGATCCAAAAGATTTTTTATGTATCTTTCACACGTATAATGAAAACATTTAGTAGACATCTATTGGAAAAAACAAAAAGAGCACATCTAGATTCTCATCGACAATATAGTTGTACCTGGTAATGTCCTCTAGTCGCGTTTAGCCTTCCAATGTCCAGAAATAAATGTGTTGCTTTCTCTAGACATGATATTGCCTCTGCAAAAAATAGATATATATCCATAAGACGTTCCCGCAACAGACAAGATTTGTACTATAGCATAATAAAGCAACACACAACCTTTCAAATTTTTCGTCATCTTGTAGTAATCAACAACGATATCGTAAGCACGAGCAACCTCATGTTTGTGATCCAACTGATAAGATAAGAGAAAATAGTTTTAAGAATTTAAGATTTTGTACAAGAGTTATAACGAAGAGGAGAAAAAAAACATACCTTCATATGACAACTTGCTAATTTCACATATAATGCTCCAACTCGATCCCCTGAAAGACAAACATTGTAAGATTAATGAGCATCTAATACTTTATAAAACAGTAAGTCATCTTTTGTAGATCCTACAAGAACAACAATAGCATGCTCACTCCCTAGTTGGGTTGCCTATATGATCCTCTATATCCAATTTGTCCATTAAAATCTGTTGGCACCTGACCCTAATTCAACTTTAAAAGCTAGCTCAATTAGAGAAAATTAGAAAAGTCCATATATGCAAACCAACCGTCCCTTCCCAACCAATGTGGGACTTTAACTTACTCTAACACACCCAACTAGAGCATGTAGGCCCGGGAGTAAAAACATTATACCGGAATCTAAGTTAACCCCAAAAACTAACTCATGAGCATTCAATTCCACCATTCAAAAGACAAATTAGGAATTCTCTAAAACTAATTAAGGATCATCTTAGACCTTGCTACATTATATTCCACTATCAAACAAACAAACAAATGGAGTATTTCGACGTAAAATTAAAAAAGTGAAGTTGATTTATCTATTAGTAATGGTAAAACAAACATGATTTAGCGAGTTCGAAGCAATCAACAACTTTAAGGAGTAAATGTGCAGCGTCATAGTATTTGGACCCGAAAAATCCCCAACCGCATTGAGTTTCTTCTCAACCTTCTTCACCAATTCTTCTCCTGGTGATAATTGATCTCCCATCATGAAGAGGTTAATCACTACAATAGTGAAGCAGCAAACATAATTAGTAACCAAAAAAATTAAAGAGTATTAAGAATTGTTTAGTGGTAAAACAAACCTGATTTATTGAACTTCAAACTATTAGCAGTTTCCTGAGTTTCTTCACTAACTCTGATATCCGATTCCCATTGTGAAGACTGAAGAGAATTCTCTAAACAAAATTACAACAACATCCTATTTAATACCCACCCTACTTACAAATACTAATTTGACTCAAAGTAGAAAACATAGAATTGTTTGGAAAAATAATAAAGGCTCAAAATTACCATCCTTATCAAATTAGGTAATGTATTCCTATATTAGTAGAATAATATATTGTTGTTTTAAATTATAAAGTAAATTTACATTTATAATAAGAATATTTGTGTAATTCAATAAGTTTCCCATAAAAGGACTAAAATACGATGGGGTTGATTTTTAAATTGGATTTGAAAGTGTTAGTTTTCGAGACATCATTGCGAGATTATTATTGGGAATAGTTTAGCGAAATTGAAAATTGGATTTTCAGTTTTCAAAATTTACTTTCCTTTGGCCACAATTTTTTTAAATATACTTTGGAAATAATCCTTGGTTATATAACTTTGTTATTATTTAGCAAATTTATTTTGACAAACATCCCAAGTTTGTCGATACTAGAAAATACTAGTATTTGAACCAAATTTTTGTATTTCGGAATTTTTAAAAATTATCCCAATTTTTATAGGGAAAATTATGCGGTTAAGAAAACTTATACTACTTAATTAGTCATCATAGCTATATTTTGCTATAATTGCCACTCGCAACTAGCATTAACCATTAATTACGTGGACTGACTTCGAGTTTGTATAATTCGCCACATTTGTATAATTAGCAACTAACAATTGTTCATGTGATTTATATATTTATACGATGGTTTGTATTTGTATATGACAATGATTTCCATTAATTTTTAAGTTTTATCACCATATACATTCAATCTTTTTGTGTATAACTTTTTAAAGTTTGTATAAACGTGTAGTTTTCAAATTTTGTATAATATAATTTGTATAACTATTTAAAGTTCATACGTTTATATTTGTATCAATTCGTTATTTCAAGTTTTATCATATTTGTATAATTCCAAACTTTATATTACCCAATTATACAAAAACACGCGAATTATACAAACGTACCCGCGAATTATACAAATGAGATGCGAAATATACAATTATTTCCCTCTCTCGCTTGCCTCTCTCCTCCCTCTCCCAAACTCGTTCTCTCTCTCCTCCCTCTCCCAAACTCGCTCGCCTCTCTCCTCCCTCTCCCAATCTCGCTCACCTCTCTCCTCCCTCTCCCAATCTCGCTCACCTCTCTCCTCCCTCTCCCAATCTTGCTCGCCATATATACAAATACATATGTATACTAGTTACATAAATATAATTATCTAACTGATACACATACAATTCACCTCTCTCCCACTCTCTACCCTCTCTCGCTTGCCTCTCTACTCCCTCTCCCAATCTCGCTTGCCACTTTCCTCCTTATAACATGTAGCTACGAATCATAATTAACAAACTATAGCTGTGGAGCATAATTAAACTATTTTTTAGTGGCTATATGCAAAAGTTTCCCTTTTTTTATATAGAAAAGACAAAAAGTCACCATTGAAGCGTCCCGGATTTTCAAAAAATAACTTAACTTTGCAACCGTCCTATTACCCCACTTAACAATTTTAAACAAATATTATTTTATCAGTTTTCGATCAGCCCCAAATTTTAAGAAGCAAGTTTGTTCACACATCAATCATTACATGACACGTGTTAATTTCATTTAAAATGTAATTTTTGTTATAAAATATTATAGTGTGGATGTCCATTACACCAAGAAGTTACTTTCACCTATTATCTCCATTACTTTCCTCAGTTATGAAGATAACCATAACCTCCATAACCTCCAACTTTATAACACCATTATTCTTGTAACCTTTCACTTCCATAAACTCCTCCATTATATTCATGCTAATGTCATGTTTATGACTAACCTTTTGTATGCCTCTATGTTACACTATAAATAGAAGCATAAGGGTTCATATTCTATACACTTGAAGATTTGGTGAACACTTGAATACTATGAAGAATAAGAAAAGCTCTCATCTCTTGTTTTCCTATTTCTATTGCTATCATCTTTTATATTTCTTGTCTTGTTTTACTTTAGTTTTACAACACGTTATCAGCATGAATGTTCTACCATTGCAAGATTGAAGCAAAGTAAATAAAAGAAGGTAAAATAATTGTGTTTATTTTTCTCTCGGAAACAAGGTAAATTATTATGGATTCTATTTTATATTTTATTTGTGAATAAGGTGAATGATCAATATTATTGTTACTGTGCATTTCTTTTTCCACCTATGACTATATATACTTTCTTTTGTATGTTAAACTTATTTTATATTTTATTTATGATTATGCTCACTGTTTTGGTTATTGCATAAACTTTTAATTGATTTTATTTTGTTTGTGAAATATTTTGGGTTCACATGAAAATTGAAAAAGGAGTAGTATTAGTGAGCAATTTTATTTTAGTGTAATTGAAATTATTATTTTCTTAGTGTGCAATTGATTCTTTGATTTATAACGGCAATTCACTAGCTTAATTATTGTGCACCAAACATAATATAATATAATGCTATATGTAACTCTCTGTTTTGACAAGTTTAAGATATTAGTACATAATTGCATGTTAACCACAAAGTCACAATATTTTTTTAAGGATCAAAGGTGAGTCCTATTATACTTGGCTTATTATGTCATTGATTGAGGGTAAGACGAAGGATTCAAGTCCTATCGCACCAAGAGGGTAGTACATTGGGTGATAATCCTAATGCATCATGATAATAAAATGGTGGGTTAGGTCCTAACAAATAATGACCTAAAATGCCTTCTTAGGGGTAAGATGTTGGGTTCAAGTTCCAACGTTATATAATGACGATTAACAATGATTGAGCAAATTGATATGCTCTTGATAAAAGTCATGAAATTTGTCCAATTGATTTGCTCCATTCTTTTATGTGAATGTGGTAGCAGGACATAATGTGTCTGAAAATGACAAGTGGTTAAATGTATGAATATGAGTGTGGTAAAATGTTAATGGTCAATTGTGGTAATTAAAAGGAAGAACATTATGGGTTCTTAAGATGGTCCTTCAAATGTGAAGGTAAGTTTTGGCCATCAAAGTGGTATGAAAAGTTATTGGGCACATTGAGTTGGTGCAACCCAATTTGAAAGTTTTTTAAATCCTCCATCAAAATAAAGAAATACAAAGTGCTAGTACATTTAGTACTTTTAAAGTGATGTTGAGGTGGGTCAAATAAATTTGATAATGTCAAAGTATGACTAATAAAAACTTATGAAGCATGTACAAATGGTTATTGTCATTTCTTGAAGAGAATGTGACTTGTGTTTGTATGGATAATGACATGTTCATGTATGGTTGGATAACTGCCACATCTCACCTCTACAGGAGGTTTGAGATATTGAAAAAAGATTATATTTTGACATAAATGGTCATTTCGATCATATACTTTGAGTACTATACAAATATTGTGATATGTTTTATTATGAAGTATTGGAGAACAAAAGAAAGAAATAATTCTTTTCTACAAAGATTATGGTCATGACCAAAATAAATTTAGTGTGTGGCAACACAAATTTATCATTGGTTGTCAAGAAATAAGTCTTGCAATAATAATTTTAACCATGACAATACTAATAATTTTCTCCTTGAAGAAGATGGTCACCATAAGAATGGTATTGTGAAATTTGTGGCATTACACAAAATTAATTGAAAGTTTCGGAAGGACTAATTTGTTACTATTCAGAAAATGAAATAGTTCATAATATTGAGGTTGTAGTAAGTCTCAAAAGAAACTTTTTAAGTTTCAGAGAAATTGAAAAGAAAAATTGTTATATTGAGACCGTAAATTATTGAAAGATTAAATATCTTCAAATTACTACAATCAAAGCGGGTTATGAATATTTACATAAAAGGTTGCCCATCTTTCTCTTGTTTGTTGAATAAAATTATGGGCATGATGAAGGAATCAAATGCAAAAGTAAACTAGAAATTTACTAGAATAAATATATGTTGGCATAACCGGTTGACTATTTTGGTTCAAATGTGATGCAAAAGAATTGAGAATTCATGTGGTTATATGTTGAAGAAATAAAAGATTCTTCAAGAATTCTCATGTGTTGCTTGTTCTCATGATAAAATGATCATTGTACCAGCTAAGGTTGAGATTGTATCCCCTGAAATTATTTGGAACATATAAAAAGGTGAATATGAGTCCATTCACCTGCCATGTGGACCACTTACTATTAGATTTAATAGATGCATCTATGGTATGGTCACATGTGTATTTGTATCAACTTACAAATTGGTTTTTGTAAGCTTGTTTGCTCAAATTGTTAAATTAAGAGCACAATTCCAAACTATAAAATTGTGTTGATAATACTGGTTGGTCTAGCTATAATTGGTTGTAATGTGTATGCATCAAGCCAACAAGGTTCTCCCATCACAATTGGTTCAGGGTCAGGAACCAAATAATTTCCATCTAAAAATTTGATGTGTGCACATATGATTTTATTATTCCACCACGCACAAAGATGGATCCCCAAATGAGGTTGGGGGTAAATGTTAGATTTCCTATCATTAGGGGGAGATATGTTTAGCAGCTAAAAATTATGTGTAGGGTGAATTATCTAGATCCTTGTTAAAAAATATGTGAATTTGAAGTTCAAGAGATAATTCATTTGCAAAATGTTGAAAATTATTTGCCAGATGTATTTGCTGATCCAATATTTTAATTAAGCTGCAAATGCTCCAATAAATAGTCCTTGAAGGACAGAGTCTATGGTATGCTAGAAGCGTGATAGACCAATCGATTCCAAACATTAAACTCCTTGAGGAAGAAGAGGAGCAAATTATCAAAATGATCATGATAATGAGGTAAATGCTTTGAAATAGCACTATGACATAACACTTCATAAAACCTTGGCAAAGGTTCAGGTACCTGAAAATGATGAAAAATGAAGAGATCTCGATAAGTTATGCCATATTGGAATCGAATCAAAATGACAGTCCACTGTATCTTTGATATGAAGTAGCACTCAATGCTATAAATGGTTACGAGGATCTTAAATTCGAATCTGTCATATAATGTGGACAGTTAAATGATTGGCCAAATAAAATGCACTATTCAAGTATATTTTGTTTCACTTAGAAAAGTGATGTTTTTGAACTTATAGTTCATAGATCAAAATATATGTCAGTGGGGTACAAATGAATCATTGTGCAAAAGTATAACCGTAAGATATAAAGTACGGTTTGTGCCTCAGGGCATAAAGGGTTTTCGCAAAAATCTTGACATTATTAAATGGAGATATATTCTCTAGTGGTGGATGCAATGAGACTTGTTTCAGTCTGGAAATAGATGAAATACTTGAATATGTATAATGAATGATTATTATGTCTAACTAAACGATGCAGGTTATTTGAAAATCCTTCAAGGATTTAAAAGGTCTTAAAGCAATTCCATTGAGTACCTAATGGTTTTGAGACTGCTTAACACAGAGAAAGAATCTTTTTGATATCATGAAAATGATTTTAAAATGTCATGTATTAGTGCAATTGGTGCACTTACAGATTGCTAGTTATGCAAATGCTAAAAGATTATTTGATATACATAATGAGAGTTATGTGAAATGATTGTCATATTATCATTCAAGTTATGACAAGAAACTAACAAAGCAAGTGACTCAACACATAGAAGATGTGTGATTTTCTTTTAGAAGAAAAGACGAGCTTCAATAAAATTGAAATGATCAATCCTCGAGTCAGAAATGAATTGATTATGTAGATGAAGAATATTTATTTGATCTGCTGAGTCAGAAATTAATTGATTATGTAGATGAAGAATATTTATTTGATCTGCATAAAGCTCGATCTCAAATGGACTGTTTATTTACATTTGGAGACACAACAATATTGTGGCATTCAAAGAATCACATTAGTAACCACTTCTTCAAATCATGCAAAAATAATGTTAATCTATGAATTAAGTCAGGAGTGTGTTTGGTTGGAATCATGATCTATCATATTCAGAAAATATGTGATTTTCTTTTGAAAAGGATATTTCAGCCACCATATACAAAAATAATATATAGCTTAATTGAAGGGATGATATAATCAAAGAAATCAAACAGAGCATCTTTCACCAAAAATGTTTTACACACATGATCTTCAACAAAATGGTGAGATAGACATTCAAAGACCCATTCAAGTGATAATATTGTAAGCTTATTCACTAAGGATTGCCAACATCAATAATTGAGAAGTTGTGATATAAGATTGGAATGAATCATCTCCGAGATATCAAGTAAAGTTTTTATTGGGGGGGGGGGGGAATACGCGTTGTACTCTTTTTCTTAACCATGGTTTTATCCCAATTGGGTTTTCCTACTAAGGTTTTTAACGAGGCAACATTCAAAGCGTATTAAAAGATATGTGTACTCTTTTTCCTTCACTAGGATTTTTTCCCACAGGGTTTTTTCCTAATAAGGTTTTAAAGAGGCATATTATCTATGGACATACAAGGGGGAGTGTTATAAAATATTATAGTGTGGATGTCCACTACACCAAGAAGTTACTCTCACCCATTATCTCGATTACTTTCCTCCATTATGAAGATAACCCTAACCTCCAACTTTATAACACCATTATTCTTGTAACCTTTCACTTCCATAACCTCCTCCATTATATTCATGTTAATGTCATGTTTATGAGTAACCTTTTGTATGCCTCTATGTTACACTATAAATAGAGGCATAAGGGTTCATATTGTATACACTTGAAGATTTGGTGAACATTTGAATACTATGAAGAATAAGAAAAGCTCTCATCTATTGTTTTCCTATTTCTATTGCTATCATATTTTATATTTCTTGTCTTGTTTTACAACAATTTTTTTTCATTTTAAGTTTTTTCTTTATTTTTTTTCTTTATTTATCTCTCTCTATTACTTTTTGACTTATTTTAATTTTGATTTCATCTTAAATTCAACTTCATCTTCCACCCCCCCACCCCCACTTTCAAGTGATCCATCCCTCCATTTTCTTTTTATTTCTTCACCCCCACCCTATCACACCCCGAGCCTACACTCTGGAATTGGCCGACACTCGAGAACCATTATTGGCCCCAAACGAACCCTTGGCCTGGCTTACTTAATCAGCGGAAGACTTAAACTTCAGAAACTACCTCAAATAAAGAACTTATGAAAAATCTTAGAATGTCTTTAAAGATAGCATTCAAACTAGCCAAAATGGCTACTCAAGTCTCATAGAAAATCATCTGAAATACAAAGCTAACAGACTTATAACTAACTGTCAGACTATCTATGAAGCCTCTAAAACAACTGAGATGGATGTTGGGACAAACTCCACAACATCTTAAAGAACTGATAATAAACTGAAGGCAATAAAAGGGATACTCTGAAATGCAAAGAGGCTCACCAACAGACTCTGAACTGCTCACTGGATCAACGATGCACTGGATGCTGATCCTATTTACCTGTGTCTGCATCATAATAAGATGCAGACCAACTGGCATCAGTACATTGAATGTACGAGTATGCGTGTTGAAATGCTAAACACAATATAGGCTTGAAAGAAATCTGAAGAACATACCTGGCTAAACTCAACTCAACATAACTGAACACATTTCAATATAAAGCAGTTTAAAACATATGCATATAAAGACAAGTTGTTTAAAACATGATGATAACTCTGTGTGTATACACTAAAAATCTGAAATGTATGTAAAAATACAAATATCTGTGTATGTAAGAATACAATTAACTTTTGTGGGAGTTCCTCTAACCGACAACCATCACGTGAGAGCTATTATGATGATACAATAATTTCCTTTACGCTGTCAGAGCATCCTATACCTTGACAAGGGTATAGGACATGAACTACTAAGTGGATCCACTAGTCTATGCTAAAAAGCTATAAGGGTTTATCTAAAAAGTATGACCCTTTTCTACCCATGATGTCTACATGGTTTATGGGTGTTGTGGGTTCACTGAACGCTCTCCCATATCGGTGCTCAATACTACTTCCAAAATATGATACTAGCTTTTTATGTTTAAAAACATACGTCTTTTGTGTTTTGAGATTAGTGCTCAAAAACTTGGCTCAAAGTTTATCTTGGAAATCAAAGTTTACCCTCTTGCTTTATTTAGAAAGCGATTACTCTTTTCTGAAAACTAGCCCGAAGGCCCTTTGGAAATCGAGGTTTCCTTTCTTGTCTAAATGTGAAAACATTTTAAACCCTTTGGGAATATGTAGTCCTCATAAAGTTTTGAATAAATGGACTTGAAACTTTACTCTTTACTCAACTTGAACTTTAAGTCTTCAAACAATGTTAAAACATTTGGAAAAGACTTTTGAAAAACACTAAGAAATTCTCTTGACTTTGATCATAACTGCTCTTGACTTGACTCTTAACTGGTCCTTGAATTGAAATATGGATTCAAGGATTTTGATTTGTTATTGGAAAGATCTCATAATGTTTAAGAATGATTTTAGATGGCTAAACATGAGAAAATACCAAAAATCAATATTTAGGGGTGGGTTCGCGACGCGGAAACTTATTTAATTCTTTGTTTTGAAAACAAATTTTGAGGCAGAACGGTCCGTGATTGCTCTGCAACAGGAAATGATTTTTCTCAGTTCTGGGGAGTGGGTTCGCGATGCGGAGGTATGTCCAGATTTTGATTGACAAAATTTCTTCATCGTTATCCATCTCTAAACCCTCTAAACTCCATGGGTTCTTTCCCCAAACACTTGGAATCGATTAAATGTGCAAAGTACATCAGATTCTACTCGAGAACACTACTAAAAACATGAATCAATCTCAAGAAATTCCAAGCAACACAACCCATAAGAATTCAAACAATTTTTTTTCAAGAACTCAAAGTTTTACTTTCAAATCTAATAACTTTGCTGAAATTGAATCATGATTGGTGTGTGGGTAAACTAATCCAATGCTATGTGATCTCACATACCTTGTAGGGATCACCCTCAATGAAATCCATAAGCTGAACTCGACGAACTTGACGATTTCCATTCTTCTCCTTCTCTTTTCTCCTCTTCTTTCCTCTACTCTAAAACCCTAACTCTTTTCCAAAAGCGTAAAACTGACCAAGTTCAGTTTAGACCCTTAATTAGTTCACTAAAATGAATTTAATTAATTGGATAAGGAAAAGACTGAAATACCCTTCAAAAATCTGGATTGGACATTTCCTTTTTTGAACAGCCCAACTTCGAATGGGTGTATCTCACTCATACAAACTAGGATTCGTGCTAACGGGGCAGCATTGAAAATATTATTCCAAGAGATTTCAAACCATATCTGGAAGTACACCTAACTCATTCTGAGCTAGGAGTTATGGACGTTTGAAGTTGACCAAAAACTCACTTTTCCTAACTTAAACAAATTTCTAGATTTTTCATTATTTCCAAAAATGACTATTTCCAGTTCTTAGCTTCTTCCTAGCTATTTCAAATTGCGAGATGTTACAATATCTCCCCCTTGGGAACATTTGTCCTCAAATGAAATTACTCTTACTAGGATAAAGGTGGTAACATCAGGTTGGAACACCCAAGGAGAAAATGCAACAACAACATGCTCACTTGTAAATAAATACTAAGAAAGGATTAGTACCTTGATCTGGAATTTCCCTGGGTTCGAAGAGATGTGGATATCTCTTCTTCATACTATTCCATCAATATACTTCTCTAAAGACACGGTACATCTTGGTGGAACCCGAATTAATGGAATATCTGGAGCTATGAGCTTTATCCATGACCCTCTCTTGGGTTCCATCCACCATTGGTACACACAACCTTCCTTGATGTCTCAACACGCCATCTCCCCGTTGTTAAAAAGCTAATACTTTTTGCTTATGAACATTTGCCTTCAATTCAAGCAAGATAGGGTTTTGGTCTTACTCGCCTTTTACTTCTGACACTAATGATGATTCAGCCCCATTCATCACCACTACTCCTCCTATTGTGGAATCCATTAGTCGAACTCCTAGTCGTGCAAGTCTATGCACTTGTTTTGCTAACTCTTTCTTATCTTCCTCAAAATGGGTGGTACTACCCATAGACAACCTGCTTAAAGCATCAACAACAACATTAGCCTTGCCTGGGTGGTAAAGAATACTCATGTCATAATCCTTAAGCAATTCTAACCATATCCTCTGTCTGAGATTAAGCTCTTTCTGAGTTAACACCTATTAAAGACTCTTGTGATTAGTGAATACATCAACATGAACACCATACAAATAATGATGTCATATCTTCAAAGCAAATACTACGGCGGCCAGCTCTAAGTCATGGGTTGGGTAATTCTTCTCATGAACTTTCAACTGTCTTGAGGCATAAGCTATAACCTTGCCATTCTACATTAATACACAACCCAAACCAACTCTAGATGCATCAAAATACACCACAAAACCTTGAGTACCTTCCAGTATGGTCAAAACTAGGGCAGTAGTCAACCTCTTTTTCAAATCCCAAAAGCTTTTCTCACAAGCTTCAGACCATTGAAATTTCACTGTCTTTTGAGTTAACTTGGTCAAAGGATATGAAATAGATAAAAATCCCTCGACAAACATTCTATAATATTCAGCCAAACCCAAGAAACTTTTTATATCGGTTGGAGATGTGGGTATGGGCCAATTCTGCAATGCCTCAATCTTCTAAGTATCAACTTTAATTCCCTCTGCAGACACATTGTGGCCTAAGAATGCCACATGCTTAAGCCAAAACTCACACTTAGAGAACTTGGTGTACAACTCTCTATCTTTTAAAGTCTGAAGAACTATTCTGAGATGGCTAATATGATCTTCTTCATTCCTTGAATAGATTAGTATGTCATTAATGAAGACGATAATAAACATATCTAAATAGGGTTTGAAGACTCTATTCATAAGGTCCATGAACGTTACTGGTCATTAGTTAAACCGAACGGCATGACCATAAACACAAAATGACCATAACGGGTTCTGAAAGCTGACTTTGGAATATCACATTCCCTTACTCTTAACTAATGGTAGCTAGATCTGATATCTATCTTTGAGAAATAGGTGGCACCCTAAAGTTGGTCGAATAAATCATCAATCCTTGGAAGAAGATACTTGTTCTTGATGGTAACCTTATTCAACTGGAGGTAATCTATACACATCCTAAGGGAACCATCATTATTTCACACAATTAAGACCGGAGCGCCCCAAGGTGAGACACTTGGTCAAACAAAGCCTTTTTCTAAAAGATCTTTCAACTGCTCTTTTAACTCTTTCAACTCTGTTGGTGCCATTCTGTACGGAATATATATAGGACGAGTATCTGGAAGAACATCTATACCGAAGTCTATTTCTCTCTTAGGAGGGACTCTAGGTAGATCATCTCGAAAGACTTCTGGAAATTCTTCTACTACTGGAACTGGTTGAATGTTAGGTATCTCGAGTCATTAAATCGAACTAAGTGATAGATACAACCCTTAGAAACTAACTTTCTTGCCTTAAGGTATGAAATGAAACGACCCCTTAGGCACTTCTAAACGACTTTTCCACTCTAAGACTGGATCACTTGGAAACTGGAACTTGACAACTCGAGTTGTACAATCGACTGAGGTATAACAGGTATGAAGCCAGTCCATACCAAAAATGACATCAAAATCTACCATATTTAACTCAACTAAATCAGCCATGGTACTCTTGTGATTGACGAAAATGGGACAATCACGATAGACTCTTTCTGCTAGAATGGACTCACCAACAGGTGTACAAACATTGAATGGTTCACTAAGTTGCTCAAGAATAACATCAAAATTTCATAGTTACATATGGAGTTAGAAAGGATAATCTCACTCCTGGATCTAGCAAAGCATAAACAGTAAACTCAAAGACTTGGATCATACTAGTGACAACATCTGGCGAATCCTCTTGCTCTTGGAAACTGTTGATAGCATATAAGCGGTTTGTTCCTCCACTATCAGAAGTAACCCCTCTAAGTGCAGCTCTATCTGGTGGAGCAACTAAAGAAGACTGGGCTTTATTGCCCCCATTACCATTTCCCTGCCTGTTCTTTGGACACTCTCGCATGAAATGCCCACTCTGACCACACTTGAAACAACATGTCTGGCCATCACGACACTTACCTGGGTGGGTTCTACCACACCTAGCACATGCAGGAGCCTAGTTACCTCCTTGTGCCACATTACCCTGAGACTGTGCAAGTCTAGCTCTGAAGTTCTGCGAATTCTAGCCATTATACTCGCCTTTGTTTTTGGGTGCAGGTGCACTAGTAGATGATGGGGCAGGTCCCTTCTATTTCTGTTGGAAAGAAGATTAGTTCACACTACTCTTTTGCTGCCTGAACTCGTTCCCTGATGCCTTAGCCCTCTTATTCTTAAAATATTCTCTATCCTTCAGCTTATCCTTCTCAACTTGTTGCACATGGATCATTAGCCTTGCTATCTCCATATACCCTATCAACATCGTTGCATTGCCTTCCTTGCTTGACTGACGAGATAATCCAATAACAAATAAACTAATCATGCTCCTCATGTCAGCAACCATCTCTAGGGCATAGCGGGAAAGTTATGAGAACTTCAGATTGTACTCATGAACACCCATAGACTCCGGATTAAGGGTGATAAAATCTCTTATCTTTGCCTCTCACAACTCATGGGGAATGAAACGTCCCATGAGAGCACTCTCAAACACAGCCCAATTCATTATTGGTGCATCCTCAACCCTATTCTTTTTCCATTGGTTGAATCAGATTCTAGAGACACCCTTCATTTGGTATGCAACTAGTTCCACCCTCTCAGCATCTACAACATGCATAATCTCGAAAATTTTCTGAAGCTCTTCAACAAAGTTCTCTAGATCCTCTGTGACACTTAAACCTGTGAAGCTTGGTGGATTCATCCTTAAAAACTCACGAATCCTTGAAGTATCAGCCACTTCCTATCGATTATATCTCTGTCCATATTGATGGGTCACAACTTGACTTAACATCCGGATAGCTTTAAAAAATTCAGCATTGGTGACCTCTCTTTGGGGTTGCAATTTTGGTGCATTAGGTACCCCTTGTTCCTTGACATTTCTCCTAGCAGGACGACCTCGAATAGCTCTTCATGGAGGCATGATTATATGAAAACACGCGCAAACACAAATTATAGGGAAACTTTTTAGAGATTAAACTCAAACGCACGGAATGAGTGTGAAATAACTGAGAATTTTCCTAAGTGTTGCAGCCTCCTAATTATAGATGTGGTGCACTTAACACTGATAACTAGGACTCTACAGACACGGCTTCATAGACTCTTTAGGACTCTTGAACTCTATGCTCTGATACTAAGTTTGTGAAGCCCCGAGCCTACACCCTGGACATGATTAGGACTCGAGAACCATTGCTGGCCCCAAGCGAGCCCTTGGCTTGGCATACTTACTCAGCAGAAGACTTAATCTTCAGAAACAACCTCAAATAAAGAAATTATGAAAAATATTAGAATGTCTTTAAAGATAGCATTTCAAACTAGACAAAATGGCAACTCAAGTCTCATAGCAAAACATCTTAAATTCAAAGCTAACAGACTCATAACTAATTGTCTGACTGTCTATGAAGCCTCTAAAACAACTGAGATGGATGTTTGGACAAACTCCACAACATCATAAAGAACTGATAATAAACTTAAGGCAATAAAATGGATCCTCTGGAATGTAAAGAGGCTCACCGACAGACTCTGAACTGCTCACTGGATGCTGATCCTAGTTACCTGTGTCTGCATCATAATAAGATGCAGGCCAACTGCCATCAGTACATTGAATGTACGAGTATGCGAGTTTGAATTCTAAACACAGCATAGGCTTGAAAGGAATTTGAAGAACTTACCTAGCTCAACTCAACTCAACATAACTGAACTTATTTCAATAAAAAGTAGTTTAAAACAGATGCAATATAAAGATAAGTTGTTTAAAACATGATGATAACTCTGTGTGTATTTAAAGATACACTAAAAATCTGAAATGTATGTAGAAATACAAATATTTGTGTATGTAAGAATACAATTAACTTCTGTGGGAGTTTCTCTAACCGACAACCATAACGTAAGAGCTATTGTGATGATATAGCGATTTTCCTCATGCTGCTAGAGCATCCTATACCTTGCCAAGGGTATAGGACCTGAACTACTAAGTGGATCCACTAGTATATGCTAAAAATCACTAAGGGTTCATCTTACCCATGATGGCTACATGGTTTTAGGGGGTTGTGGGTTCTCTGAACGCTCCCCCATATCGGTGCTCAATACTACTCCCAAAATATGATACTAGCTCTTTATGTTTAAAAACATACTTCTTCTATGATTTGAGATTAGTGCTCAAAAACTTAGTTCAAAGGCTATCTTGGAAATCAAAGTTTCCCCTCTTGCTTCATTTAGAAAGCGATTACTTTTTTCTGAAAACTATCCCGAATGCCCTTTGGAAATCGAGGTTTCCTTTCTTGTTTAAATGTGAAAACATATATAACCCTTTGGAAATACATAGTTCCCATATACTTTTGAAGAAATGGACTTCAAACTTTACTCTTTACTCTTTACTCAACTTGAACTTTAAGTCTTAAAACAAAGTTAAAACATTTGGAAAACTCTAAGAACTTCTCTTGACTTTGATCTTAACTGCTCTTGACTTGACTCTTAACTGGTCCTTGAATTGAATTATGGATTAAAGGATTTTGATATGTGATTGGAAAGATCTCATAATGTTTAAGAATGATTTTAGATGGCTAAACATGAGAAAAGACCAAAAATCAATATTTGAGGGTGGGTCCACGACGTGGAGACCTATTTAATTTTTGGTTTCGAAAATAACTTTTGAGGCAGAACGGTCCGTGACCACTCCGTGACGTGAAATGATTTTTCTCAGTTCTGGGGAGTGGTTCTGCGACGCAGAGGCATGTCCAGATTTCAACTGACGAAATTTCTTTTTCCTTTTCCAGCTCTAAACCCTCTCAACTCCATGGGTTCTTTCCCCAAACACTTAGAATTGATTAAATGTTCAAAGTACATCAGATTCTAATCGGAAACAGTACTAAAAACATGAATCAATCTCAAGAAACTCCAATAAACAGAACCCACAAGAATTCGAATGAAATTTTTTCAAGAACTCAAAGATTTACTTTCAAATCTAATAACTTCGCTGAAATTGAAGCATGATTGGCACGTGGGTGAACCAACCCAATGCTATGTGATCTTACATACCTTGAAGGGATAACCCCCGACGAAATCCACAAGCTGAACTCGACGAACTTGACGATTTCCTTGATTCTCCTTCTCTTTTCTCCTCTTCTTTCCTCTTCTCTAAAACCCTAACTCTTTTCCAAAAGCGTAAAACTGACCAATTTCAGTTTCGAACCTTAATTAATTCACTAAAACAAATTTAATTAATTGGATAAGGAAAGGACTGAAATACCCTTCAAAAATCCGGATTGGATATTTCCTTATTTGAATAGCCCAACTTCCAATGGGTGTATCTCACTCATACAAACTCGGATTAGCGAAAACTTGGCAGCGTTGGAAAGATTATTCCAAGAGAATTCCCACCATATCTGGAAGTACACCTAACTCATTCTGAGATAGGAGTTATGGCCGTTTGAAGTTGACCAAAAACTCACTTTTCCGAACTTAAACAAATTTCCAGATTTTTCAATATTTCCAAAAATGACTACTTCCAGTTCTTAGCTTCTTCCTAGCTATTTCAAATTGTGAGATGTTACACACCCTCACCCCACCCCCCACGTCAAGTTGAACCCCTCTCCCATTTTATTTCTTTTCTTTTTCTTCTCTTCTCCAGTCAAATTCTTTATTTCAGTGATTTTTTTTATAAAATAGAATGCATACTATTTTCTAGACTTTATTGAATTCTTGATAACAAAACTAATTATTTTTCTAAGAAAATTTAAAATTTTGAATGTATCATCAATTACTCCTTTTCATATAACTTCAAAATTAGAAATCATAATTTTAAAAGAATCAATGAATTCCCCGAAAATTGAAAGAACTTAATTGAAATCGAATAAAAAAATTATATGATACTTCCTAATCATCTTGAAATCTAATGGGTCTATCAAATTGTTCGAAATGTAAGAAAATATTTAGATAAAGTTTTAAACTATAAAAGAGAGTAAAACTAATAGTAGTAAAAAAAAAGGAAGGTGAAGTTGTGATAAAAATGGTGACATTGGAAGTGAGAAGCTTCAATGGAGATGATAATGATTTTTTGAAGAAGAAAGAAGAAAGAAAGAGAAAAAAATAAAAAGGAAAAAAAGTTTACATAATGAGAAAAATAAGAAAATATATTTTATAATAAAATACTTGTAAGAATAAAATTATATTAGTTATTTTAGGTTGCTCACTCGCTTTGAGAGAGTGCACACACTCTCTATGTCAGGTGGACAAAATATGATGTAATAATATTAGTTCAAGATTGTTTAGTGGGGTAATAGGACACCTGCATAATTAAGGTATCTTTTTGAAAATTCAAAATAAGTTCTAGTGTCACTTTATGTGTTTTCTAACTTTTTATATTCTATGAAACATCCATTATTTATAGACATCCATCATTTATAGTTTTGTGCTAAATTTCCGTCCTTGTTTATTATACAAAATTTATACAATCATATGCATATTTTATACATTTTTTACCCTAGCTTGCTCCCAAAGTCACTTCCAATTACAAGTAATAATAATAGTTTTTCGTATACAAATCAATGATATTTTTATTTTCTTTCCTTCCTCTTTTTTTAGATTCATATTAATTGTGTTCGTTGTCATGACTTTTCATGGAATAGGTTCATTATAAAATAATACAAATTTATGGGCATTTTAAAAATAATTTTTAGAACTTATGGATATAAATAATATTTTTTTAAAATCAAATGTTTCTCCCAAAATTTATGACCAAATGCATGATGAAACTCCACCAAAAAATGACTTGCCAAAAATATTTAGAAATTCATGGCCAAACACTAGCTTTTAGACCTTGAAAATTCAATTTTTTTGTATCTTGTATTTTTTCTTCTTCTTCTAATGATTAGACATTAGCTATGTATCTAATTAAAAATAATCAAATGTTTCTCCCAAAATACCAAATGCATGATGAAACTTCACCAAAAAATGACTTGTCAAAAATATTTAGAAATTCGTGGCCAAACACTAGCTTTTAGACCTTGAAAATTCAATTTTGTTGTATCTTGTATTTTGTTTTCTTCTTCTAATGATTAGACATTACCCATGTATCTAATAGACTAATATTAAGTTCAATATATATAAACTTCTACACCAATGATATCAATATATTTTGTTAGGCTAATGAATAATGTAAATTGAGATGTATGTGACCGTATTGTGACACTCGATCCTTAAGTAAGCAAATTAATTGTGCTATATTGCATAGAGTTTATATGGATCAACTAGTGACTGACGTAAATAGAAGAGGATAAAAAAACATGCCTTCAGATGACAACTTGCTAATTTCACATATAGTGCTCGGAGCAGTATCTAGTTCTTATTACATAAGTTCGTGTTTCTTATTAAGTTTTAACATAATATATAAAAATACACTCAAATTGACCTTAGATGAAAGTAAGAACTTTAACTTTGAAAGTGTACATATATATCATCTCAACTTGATATCAACTAACAATTAAACACTTCAAATTGTCTTCATTGTATCTCATAGACACCCAATGCTAATGTGACACTTAAATTTTGAGTTGTCTAGACGATCACTTTTTGAGTTGGAGTGTTCAACGGCGCAATGAAAACAAATTGAGGATCTGATACACCCAAACATACGCCTCAATTATGAGGTATAAAACGCAACTAGATTGAGATTGAATCTCACAGGGAATAATGCGAGAACTAAGTTGTATGGTCAAATATAAAACACAAATAGATTGGGATCGAATCTCATAGGGAATAAGGTGAGAACTAAGTTGTATGTGGTTATCTATTTTTAGTTACTTATTTCAGAAACAAATGGGAAATATGAAAAATTATGGGATTCACTTGAAACACATTTTGTAACAAGTACCAATCAACAATATCACTTGATTTAGAATTTATAGAGAGAATTAATCAGGATTGTGTTCATCAAAACCGTTTGACCATTTTTAGTAAACTACAAAACTTCCATCTTGCATAGTTAGTATATCAATTTATCACACTCGTGTTACATCTAATTGTTTCTCAACCAAATTAAATATTTACATCACTTTTATTCGTTCGAACTAAAAGTGTTCAAATCATTTTAACAGACAAATACTCAAGTTGATTAATCTTGCTATAACATTAACCATTAGACGAGTCCAAAATCCTAGAATCCATGTTTTAACTCTATTTCAAGTTTTAGCCTTTTTTTACTCAAACAAGCTAAACTTAAGGCAAGTTCTAATGTTTGCAATCATCAGAAATCAATTAAGATGAAAGAGCTAACAAGATATACACATACAACATTTGATTCATTCTGTAAAAAATCTAATTTTAGGTCAAGTCGTCATGGATTTCATAACCCCTGGTTGTGGGGTTTAGCCACTTATGATTATTGAAATAAGGCAAAGTCTCAATATGCCATTGATCTTTGAGAAAAGGTTCATCTATGCCATCCGTATTAACTTTGACTCATCTATGCCATTTTTATTTGAGAAAAAGGCTTATCCATGTCCTTATTTGTTAACTGTTTTTTTTTTATTTTGCAAAACCATTCTTTAGATGTGGTCAATTATGATTTGGCCATGTCATTAATTAGATCATTTTTTAAAATTGAAAGGAAAAGACTCAAATACGCCATCGAACTTAGACTAAAAACTCATATTTGCCATCCGTTTAAAGTTTAGCTCATCTATGCCCCTTCAGTTAACAAATAATGGCATGAATGAGTATTTTCTCAAGCAAAATTGACATATATGAGTCAAACTTTAGACGGATGGCATAAATGAGCATTTTTTCCAAAGTTTGACGGTATATTTAAGCCTTTTTCCCTGAAATAAAAAATAGAATTACATTTATTCAATAATTAATTACTTACAAAAAAGGTAAAAGACAATCAACACTTTTCGATATCAATTAACCAATATAGATTCTCGTTCAAAACTTTCTAAAGCGGTACTGTATTCTTCACTAAGACAAGATGATAAAATAAAACCCTAAAAATATTATTTATAGTTTCAAGAAATTTGAAATTTAAAAAACAAATAGCAGAAATTTGAGGCTTGTCTGATGCTGCGTCTGATGACCCATTATAGTTGTGAAATATGTCGCCTTGTTCGTCATCTGATCTTCAGAGAGAGGTTGTGATTCTACAAGTCTGACGGTGCATGTAATGGTCCGTCAGGCTTCCGACGGTCCGTCACCTCCATCGTCGCAGAGTTGAAGTATTTCTGCAGGTGTGACGGTTCACTCGACGACTCGTCACAAATCTGACAGTCCGTCAAGTCTGTTGTCAGAGTTCTCATTTGGCAACACTTAGCTCCATTTTGCTTTATTTCTCGCCTTGACTTATTTCCTATCTAACACAGTAGAAAACTATCAAAAGACACTATCATTGCTTAAAAGGGCACAATTATTCCTAGCAAAAACCATCAAATGTGCCGTCAAATATCGACACATCAACAATCTCAACTTGAAAAGTTTGCTTGTCCTCAAGCAACACATACCACTATATTTACAGACCCATGAACTATTAACATTCACGGCAGTTTGAATCATTCTTTACTCAGGCATGCATATGTCTATCGATTAACATATCCACTAAAGGGATCTAGGAATGACGTTTGGATATGAACAAGCAACTTGCAATACACCCTTAACAATCAACCATCAATAGTGTCATCCTAGTGCCCTTACCGCAAACAAGTCCTCATCACTCTCATGACAAGATTTATTTGTGAGGGACAGTACAAAACAATCACACTTATAATGAAATTCAAACAATGAACACTTAATTCATAGACTTGTCCTTATTATTTTCACACCGACTTCTTAGAAAAATGGACTAGGATCGCTATAGGATTTGTTCTACTTGTAATATAGGCTCAGGATAAAGGTATTATATATTTGGAAATAGTGATTAGACCCTCCTTGCGATTATCTTCACATTTCTTTTCCTTTTTATCCAGCCTTGTTTCTTTCTTTTATTTCTCAATTTCTAATCCTTTGGATGTGAGTCATCATTGAAGATGTGTCACGCTTAGTGCCGGCAAAATTAGCCTATATTTTGGTAATCAGTTCAATCTGTCCATATTTTAATGGGTTGGATGAGTAACTTTTTAGGTGGGTAAAATATGGGTATATACCCATATTTTACTCATAGAAATATAGGTGTTCATGGGAAAATATGGGTTAGCCTAATGGGTTAAACTGTCAACTTTTATTCACCCAAAATTCATGATATCAGTAAAAATGTTGTAACTTTTTTGTTATGTTCTCATTATTGTTTTCTATAATTGAAGAGGTAAAGTATTTGACCCTCCAAAAAAGTATATACTATATTACATGTACATTTCTTTTGTTAATTATAATTATATTTTTTATTTGTTTAATTTTATATGAGATGACAAATAATAGTGTAAAGTAAGCGAATCATGTATTAGTATTGATATTGCGTAAAATTCCTCATGCACTTTTTACTCCTAAAATGCAAATATTCATTTACTTTGAAATTAAAAATATTTTTCCTTGTTATTACATAAATTTATTTTATATTGAAAAGTTATAGGATTTTTTTTTACTTTGATGATACTATAAAACTAAATAAAGTATTTGCAACATTTTTCATCTAAAAAAAACTAAAACATTTTATTTGTGTTTAATTCTAAAATAAAGTACTATTTGCTCATGAAAATATGGGTAAACTAGTATTTTACCCAATCCATTTGTTAGCCAACCCATTTTTACCCATATGAATTATGAGCGGGTTGAATTATTACCATTTTGTGTTGACCCATTTTTAACCCGCCCATTTGCTACCACTTGTCACGCTATAAATAATTTAGAAATGTTGAATATTATTTAAACTGTAGGGTGAACACTTGCCACACTAATCTTGTTTTATTTAGTTAAGTATCTTTGCTATTGACATGTTATTTTGACAAATATAATAATATATTGTCTATGGTCCACAAAAATTATGTTTCAAATTTAATTGTTTGAATAAATAAATTATTTTAAATATCTTCTTCAAATTTCCTAGAGTAACATTCCCACATTCTAAATATGGAAAATGACGTAAAATATTCCTCAACTTTATTATTTAGAGTCGATATATCCTTCATTCTGAAATGATTCATATATATCCCTTATTATTGTTATACAAAGGGCTCACATATGCCTTTTATCTAACAAAAGTGAAAAAGTTAATTATAATTTATTTTGTAATTAACAACAAAATTATAAAATAAAAACAAATAAAATAATATATAAGTCCGGGCTTTTGTATCGCCTCCTTCCCGCTCTTCTCTGATCTTCAAGACATTTGTTTCAAGAAGATCATCATTGAAACCAAGTAAGTTTTCGTTTAACTGCTTCTGAGTTATGTTCCTATTTCCTCTATTCGATCGATTGCTAATTCAATGAATTTTTTGCTTTTGAGTTCAGTTGGTATTTTCTCTGTTTATCCAATTGCTAATTCTATGAATTTTTCTAGAACTGACCTCGGATTATTAATTCGTTTTTTTTTTCCAGTTCCAAGAAGAGTCAGCTCTTTCAAGAAATTTATCTTTCATTGGAACCAAGTAAGTTTCTGTTATACTGCTTCTGAGTTTCTTTCGTATTTCCTCTATTCGTTCGATTGCTAATTCGATGAATTTTTCACTTCTGAGTTCCATTGGTATTTCCACTGTTCATCCGATTGCTAATTCAATGAATTTTTCGCTTCTGAGTTCAGTTGGTATTTCCTCTGTTTATCTGATTGCTAATTCAATGATTTTTTCCAGAATCAACCTCGAAATAATAATTCATTTTTTCTTTTTTTCAGTTTCAAGAAGAGTCACCTCTTTCTAGAAATTTATCTTCCATTGGAACCAAGTAAGTTTTTGTTTTACTGCTTCTGAGTTTCGTTCGTATTTCCTCTATTCGTTCGATTGCTAATTCGATGAATTTTTCGCTTCTGTGTTCCATTGGTATTTCCATTGTTCATTGTATTTCTAATTCTATGAATTTTTCCAGAATCCACCTCAGAATATTAATTCATTTTTTCTTTTTTCAGTTTCAAGAAGAATTAGCTCTTTCAAGAAATTTATCTTCCATTGGAACCAATTATGTTTTTGTTTAACTGCTTCCTAGTTTCGTTCGTATTTCCTCTATTCATTCGATTGCTAATTCGATGAATTTTTTGCTTCTGAGTTGAGTTGGTATTTCCTCTATTTATCTGATTGTTAGTTGAATGAATTTTTCACTTCTGAGTTCAGTTGGTATTTCCTCTGTTTATCTGATTGCTAATTCTATGATTTTTTCCTGAATCGACCTCAAAATATTAATTCAATTTTTCTTTTTTCAGTTTCAAGAATAGTCACCTCTTTCAAGAGATTTATCTTCCATTGGAACCAAGCAAGTTTTTATTTAACTGCTTCTGAGTTCCGTTCATATTTCTCTATTCGTTTGATTGCTAATTTGATGAATTTTTCGCTTCTGAGTTCCGTTGGTATTTCCTCTGTTCATTCTATTGCTTAATTCTATGAATTTTTCCAGAATCGATCTCGGAACATTAATCCATTTTTTATTTTTTTCAATTTCAAGAAGAGTTAGTTGTTTGAAGAAACCATTGCAACCAAGTAAGTTTTTGTTTAACTGCTTCTGAGTTTCCGTTGGTAGTTCCTCTGTTTGTTCGATTGCTAATTTTATGAATTTTTCAAAAAAAGTATCTGAGAAAAGTATGCTTAATGTCGGTTAAAAAACCTAATTGCCTCCAAAACAAGTAAAAAAAAGCAGAGGTAAAACCTCAATTATAAGAAGAGTAGGAAGTAAATTAGTTGAAATAGTAACACATCAGATAATAGATACCATTAATGGAGGCAAGTATCAACCTTCAAAGACTAGAAAAGCATACAATTTCTTGGTTTTAGTACTAGGAGCAACGACAATAGTTGGATTGGAGGCATAATCCATGGGAAAATAATAAAACTGGATATGAACCTTCTGTAGCCGGCGAAAATACTTATAATGGACATGACAAGGAAAAGCTCTTAGGGTGTGTTTGGTATGAAGGTAAATGTTTTCCTGGAAAACAAGTTGATTTTTGACTTATTTTCTCATGTTTGGTTAGTGAGTAGAAAAAATTTTCCAAAAAAGATTTTTAGTATTTGATTTAAGAATGAAAAATATTTTTAAGAAATATCCTTTATTTTAACTAGAGTAGAAAATAATTTTTGAAATTGAAAATATTATCTAAAACAAACTTAAATTTTTTTGGGGGGTGGAGATTGGTAGGGGTGGGGGTATGGTAGGGGATGGGTGGAGGAGGGGGGGGGAGCTCGAGGGTTGGGGTGAAAAAATAAATTTTTGAAGTTGAAAGTATTTTTTTAAAATGAACTTAAAATTTTTTTTGGTGGTGGGTTGGGGGTGCTGGTAGGTGGTGCGTGGGGTGCCGGGGGGTGGGTAGTGGTGAAAAAAATTAAATTTTGAAATTGAAAATATTTTTGAAAACAAACTTAGAAATTATTTTTTGGGGGTTGTGGGGGGGGGGGGCTGGTAGGGGGCTAGGAGGGTGTCACGACCCAAGCCTAGGGCCTAGACGTGACATGGCGAATGAGGAACCCGAAGGAACCCCAAACAAACCTCTCAAACTTGTCATCACACTTCATCAGTCGCGGAAGTACATTCAACATTAAATAACGGGAATTAGGTGCTAAGGGCAAACCATTTCTAAATAACATCATAGAATAAGAGTCAAGCTCATTTACAAAATACTTGTCCAACGCACACCTCTACATACATAGATAGGACGGGGGGCATGACAAACTACCGGTTCCCCTCATAGTCAAAATACAATTGCAAGCTAAAGTCTCAAAACATAGGAGTAGGAAACATAACATATCCCTCGAATCATTGAGGACTCACCAACAAACTCGGATAAGCACCGTACTAGCCACGTGGATGGAGGAGAAGGATCAAGAGTAGCTCCGGTCCCTACATGATGACATCATGTAGGTAAAATATGCGTTAGTACTTTGGAATGTACTAAGTATGCGGGGTGCAATACAACAATAGACAAGGACACAATCGAAATGCAAGAAATAGTTCCATAGGCATAATGAATAACAATATGAGGATGCATGATCAAAGTGACGTCAAAACATGTTTAAGTAGATCTATACTACTAGTAGATATCATATGTGTGTGCATAATCCAACCAATCTATAACCCCAACTTAGGATGGGGGATGTCGTTCACACCCGGACACCCTGGTGGCAAGGTATAAACCCCTCACATGGTTGATGCTGGTCACACCCCAAGCATCCTAGGTGGTGAGGTATAAAACCCTCACATGGTTGATCTTGGTCACACCCCAAGCATCCTAGGTGGTGAGGTATAAACCCCTCACATGGTTATCTAGTTCTTTTCCCCCGGACCGAGCATGGTCATGCAACACTTTATATAGGAAATTCACATTAGGCTCTAATGCAATCTCATGTATGGAATGAACATATACACAAGCTTAGTTTGTCATCAACACATCTCTGGAATGCCATACATCTCATAACTCAAGCCTTAAAGCATCAATTCATCAATTCTCCATAATTGGACATTTTGTCAAACACCTTGAAGGCATGTAATGGGATCAAAGAGCATGGAAAAGAGGGTAGTAATTATGCAGCAAAACTAGTGAACAACCTGCAACAACGCCTTTTAACACCCACAAGACCACATGAAAAATTTCCACATCAATTCCAAGTTTAGATTCAAGTTCTAGAGTCGTAACATGCTCAAAACAACCACTTTTCATGCTAGAATTCATCTGCAGGAAATTTATACAAGGAACAAGACTAATTTATGAATCTCAACTTAAACCATGAATTAGTGAGTAGAATAGAGTCTAGGCACTATAGGTGGAAGGACCCATGAGTTCAACACCACATACCTTGAGTTTTTATGAAGGTCTTGAGAGTGTCTTCAATGGAAGCTTGGAACTTGGAGCAAGAATCTCTTCAATCTTGAGGAAGGTTTTGGATTAGGGTTCTTGAGAGAAAATGTGTCTAAGTATGGGAGAGGTATTTTGGGAGATTTTTTTAGAGATGGGATTTGAATTAATGCTATATAGAAATAAAATATGTCCTTGGAGAAAAAAAATGGGTCCAACACTTAGAAAAAATAATGAGGCTTATGAACAGTAAATTCGCTCTCTGGAAATTGCATTTCCTGCACGGACGGAATTTACGAAAATGGGCATAACTTCTTCGTCCGAACTCCGAATGAGGTGAAACAATGTGCGTTGGGTAGCTAACTCAATGGGCTTTCCATGGATATGTTATAGGCCACCCAATTATTTGTGTGCTAGTAGATATGACCCTCCAAAGTAGACCCTCGAAAAAGGCTTCACTTGAAAATTTTGGATTTTGATACGGTTACTCTAAAATTTGGGTTAGACCCATTTTCCACTCAATTTGACCCTCTAAACAAGAATATGAGGTCGGATTTTCGTAAAAATGAAACGGATTTTTAGATATAGCTAAAACAAGTTTCCGATAACTTCCGAAGCACATTTTTAGGAACTTTTTGGGTCGTTTCAATATTTCCCCCTTGGGAACATTCGTCCCCGAATGTGGAAGAGACGTACAAGGCAAGACTTAGTAAGAACATATCAGTCCCAACATGAATGCAAAAATTTTATTTAAACATCACTCCAAGATTTCAAAACTTAGTGTAAAGCATCCATAACTCATCAATTTAAACATATATGCATATGCATGATCTGGGGGCTGAAATGTAAGACTCAATGGAGTACCAAGGACTTGATTTAATACCTTAGGCTTGAGTGGAGTTGAATAGATAAGGATAACGTCCTTGCATGTCCGCTTCGGCCTCCCAAGTAGCACTCTCCCCTTGTTGATTTATCCAAAGCACCTTAACGGACGCCACTACTTTGTTCCTCAACCTCTTAACTTGTCTATCTAAGATTTGAACCGGGACTTCTTCATACGTCAAATTATCTTTTACAACACCCACAACCTCAAGAGGTACAATAGCGTTAGGATCACCAACACATTTCCTCAACATCGATGGAATACCAAATGAACTAATTCCATCTCCTTGGGCAACCCCAACTCATAGGATACTTTACCAACCTTTCTTATTACCTCATAAGGAACGACATACCTAGGACTTAACTTCCCCTTCTTACCAAAACGAACCACACCTTTCATTGGAGAAACTTTCAAATAAACCCAATCACCCACTTTGAATTCAAGATCCCTTCTCCTCACATCGGCATAAGAATTTTGACGACTTTGGGCTGTTTTCAACCTCTCCCTAATCATCCTTACCTTCTCAAGAGTATCCATGACCAGATTCGGACCCAACAAGGCCACCTCTCCAACTTCAAACCACCCAACCGGTGATCTACACCGTCTACCATAAAGTGCCTCAAAAGGAGCCATACCGATACTAGAATGATAACTATTGTTGTATGCAAACTCAATCAAAGGAAGATGATCATCCCAACTACCTTTTAACTCCAAGACACAAGCTCTAAGCATATCCTCCAAGGTTTGAATTGTTCTTTCGGCTTGGCCATCCGTTTGAGGGTGGAAGGCCGTGCTAAGCTTTACCTTTGTACCAAGACCCTTTTGGAAAGATTTCCAAAAGTGAGAAGTGAATTGGGCACCACGATCCGAGATGATAGACAAGGGAATCCCATGCAACCTTACCAATTCATGAATGTACAACTTGGCATACTCTTCAGCCCCGTAAGTAGTTTTAACCGGTAGGAAATGAGTCGACTTTGTCATCCGATCAACCACCACCCAAATCTAATCAAAACTTCTTCTAGTCTTGGGCAAGCCCACTACAAAATCCATGTTGATTTCTTCCCACTTCCAAGTAGGTATCTCAATGTATTGAGTTAGGCCACCCGGCCTTTGATATTCGGCCTTGACTTGTTGACAACTATGGCAACCCAAAACAAATTTTGCAATGTCCTTCTTCATACCGCCCCACCAATACACATCCCTCAAGTCTCTATACATCTTTGTTGACCCCGGATGAATAGAATAAAAAGAATTATGAGCCTCATCAAGGATTCTTTCCCTCACACCATCCACACAAGGAACACATAATCTACCTTGGTACCTAAGGGCACCATCTCCCCCTTGGGAGAAAATCTCTACCTTACCACTACTCCCCGAAACCTTTAATTCCACCAAAGAAGGATCGAGATCTTGCTTGGCTATCACCTCATCAACCAAGGAAGACCTTGAACCATCAACAACAACTACTCCTCCACTATCCACCCCTTCTAACCTAACTGTCAATTTGGCCAACCGATGGACCTCCTTAGCCAACTCTTTACTACCTTCCTCCACATGAGCCAAGCTATCCATGGACACTCTACTCAATGCATCCGCCACCACATTAGCTTTCCCCGAATGATAGTGAACACTCATATCATAATCCTTAAGGAACTCTAACCACCTCCTTTGTCTCAAGTTAAAATCTTTTTGCGTGAACACATATTGGAGACTCTTATGGTCGGTGAAGATATCAACATGCACCCCATACAAATAGTGACGCCAAATCTTTAAAGCAAAAACCATCGCGGCCAATTCAAGATCATGGGTTGGGTAATTCTTTTCATGAACCTTAAGTTGCCTAGAAGCATAGGCTATAACCTTACCACTTTGCATCAACACACAACCCAAACCAATACGGGAAGCATCACAATAAACAACAAAACCTTCTAACCCATCCGGAAGTGACAAAATAGGAGTGGACACAAGCCTTTCTTTCAAAGTTTGGAAGCTTTCCTCACACTCATCCGACCACACAAATTTAGCCTTCTTTTGAGTCAACTTAGTCATAGGAGAAGCAAGAGAAGAAAACCCTTCCATAAATCTCCTATAATAACCCGCTAAACCCAAGAAACTCCTTATATCCGACGAGGTCAAAGGTCTAGGCCAATTCCTAATAACATCGGTCTTCTAAGGATCCACCTTAATATCATCCCCCGACACCACATGGCCTAAGAAAGCAACTTCCTTCAACCAAAACTCACACTTTTTATATTTAGCGTACAACTTCTCTTCCCTCAATCTTTGGAGTACAACCCTCAAGTGATCCATGTGCTCTTCCTCACCTCGAGAATAGATCAAGATGTCATCTATAAACACCACCACAAAAGAATCAAGGTAGGGTTTGAAGACCCTATTCATCAAATCCATAAAGATAGTCAGAGCATTAGTCAACCCGAAAGACATCACCATAAACTCATAGTGCCCATACCTAGTACGAAAGGCCGTCTTGGAAATATCACACTCCCTCACCTTCACTTGATGATACCCGGACCGAAGATCAATCTTAGAGAAGTGACTAGCACCATGCAATTGGTCAAATAAATCGTCAATCCTTGGAAGAGGATACCTATTCTTGACGGTGACCCTATTAAGTTGTCGATAATCAATACACATTCTAAGAGACCCATTTTTCTTCTTCACAAACAAAATCGGAGCACCCCATGGAGAATAACTAGGTCTAATAAACCCCTTCTCTAACAAATCTTTTAATTGCTCTTTCAACTCCGCCGGGGCCATACGGTAAGGGAGAATAGAAATAGGTTGAGGATCGGGAAGGAGGTCTATACCAAAACCTATCTCCCTTTCGGGAGAGACACCGAGAAGGTCTTTTGGAAAGACATTTAGAAACTCATTAACAACCGGAATAGACTCAATAGGAGGGACTTTAGACTCCACATCATTGACTCTCACAATATGGTACAAGCACCCTTTGGAAATCAACCTATGGTCTTTAATGCAAGAAATGAATTTCCCCTTCACCACAACATCCCGACTCTCCCACTGAAGGACGAGTTCGATACGAAATCGGAACTTGACTTTACGAGTCCTACAATCAATAGAAGCATAATATGCATGCAACCAATCCATCCCAAGAATAACAGCAAAATCCACCATGTTCAACTCAACAAGATCACAAGGCAACAACTTATTTAATATGCAAACCGGACAATTTCTATACACTTTTCTAGCAACAATAGAGACACCAATGGGAGTAGATACTTTATATGACTCATGCAACAATTCCGACTCGACATGAAATTTTCTAGCAACTAAGGGGGTAACAAAGGAAAGGGTGGCACCCGAATCAATCAAAGTATAAACATCAAGATCAAAGATTTGCAATACACCGGTCATCACATCGGGAGTCTCATTAACACCTTGTCTACCATGCAAAGCATAAAATCGATTGTGCCTTGGGGGACCACTTTGAGAAGTACCTCTACCCAAAGGAGTAGTGTTAGCATTTCGGACCTTGTTGCGGATCTTGGGACACTCAAACCTCTTGTGACCCACTTCTCCACATTCAAAGTAACCACCCGAACCCTTCATGCAAGGACCACCATGCTTCCTCCCACACTTATGGCATACATCCATAGAACCCACTTCAACTCCCCTTTGAGGTCTAGGAACATTGATAGCAAATCCCCGGTTGACATGAGGGTTTCCTCGGCCTTGATGAAATCTAGCACCCTTAGGGAACCTATTCTCCAATTGGGCCCTCTTGGCCTCGTGCCCCCTTCTCTTCCTCAATTTATCCTCATCCATTTGCTCGGCATAAGTCATCAACCAAGACAAATCCATATCTCCAATGAGCATAGCGGACCGACACTCCTCACTAACCAAGTCGGATACACCCATCACAAATTTGTTCATCCTCTACCTAGAGTCGGCCACCAAGTGAGGTGCATACTTGGAGAGTTGGACAAATTTGAGGGCATACTCCCTAACACTCATAGCTCCTTGCCTTCAGGTTCATGAACTCCACCAACTTTGCTTCCCTAAGCTCAAGAGGGAAGAACCTATTAAGGAAAGCAAGGTTAAACTCCTCCCACAACACCACATAGCCATTACCTTTGTCACCCTTCCATTGATCAAACCAAATTTTAGCAAACCCCTTGAGTTGGTAGGCCGCCAACTCCTCCTTTTTACCAGCACCAACATCCATAATGGTCAAGATTTTGCATACCTCATCGATGAACTCTTGCGGGTCCTCATCCACCTTTGAACCATGGAAGACCGGAGGGTCATCCTCATGAAATCTCTCTCCCTTTCCCCCGGGGTGGTAGCTCGAGGAGCTTGGGCTCCTTGTTGCACTTGGTTAGCTACCACTTGAGCAAGCATGGTGAGTGCATCACGGAGCTCACCAATGGTGGATGGCTCTTCCAGTGATAGGGCCCGTCTTCCCCTCATGTTTGGCATGATGATCTAGCAATGCAAAGAACAAACGTTAGGGAGGAATCACTTTATTACACTCTAAGCACGACATAGAATATGAAGAAGGGAAATCTTTCTTAAAACATTTTGTAGCCTCCCATTCATAGTCGTGGCGCACTTCACAACCATGATTAGGACTCTACTCAACGCGGTGTGTTGGACTTCGAGGATTTAACAACCTAGTGCTCTGATACCAAGCTTGTCACGACCCAAGCCTAGGGCCTAGACGTGACATGGTGAATGAGGAACCCGAAGGAACCCCAAACAAGCCTCTCAAACTTGTCATCACACTTCATCGGTCACGAAAGTACATTCAATATTAAATAACAGGAATTAGGGAATAAGGGCAAACCATTTCAAAATAACATCATAGAATAAGAGTCAAGCTCATTTACAAAATACTTGTCCAACGCACACCTCTACATACATAGATAGGACGGGGGCCATGAAATACTACCGGCTCCCCTCATAGTCAAAATACAATAACAAGCTAAAGTCTTAAAACATAGGAGTAGGAATCATAACATAGCCCTCGAATCATTGAGGACTCACCAACAAACTCGGATAAGCACCATACTAGCCACGTGGATGGAGAGAAGGATCAAGAGTAGCTCCGGTCCCTACATGGTGACATCATGTAGGCAAAATATGCGTTAGTACTTTGGAATGTACTAAGTATGCGGGGTGCAATACAACAATAGACAAAGACACAATCGAAATGCAAGAAATAGTTCTATAGGCATAATGAATAACAATATGAGGATGCATGATCAAACTGACGTCAAAACATGTTTAGGTAGATCTATACTAATAGTAGATATCATATGTGTGTGCATAATCCAACCAATCTATAACCCCAACTTAGGATGGGGGATGCCGTTCACACCCGGACACCGTGGTGGCAAGGTATAAACCCCTCACATGGTTATCCGGTTCTTTTCCCCCGGATCGGGCATGGTCATGCAACACTTTATATAGGAAATTGACATTAGGCTCTAATGCAATCTCATGTATGGAATGAACATATATACAAGCTTAGTTTGTCATCAACACATCTCTGGAATGCCATACATCTCGTAACTCAAGCCTTAAAGCATCAATTCATCAATTCTCCATAATTGGACATTTTGTCAAACACCTTGAAGACATATAATGGGGTCAAAGAGCATGGAAAATAAGGTAGTAATTATGCAGCAAAACTAGTGAACAACCTGCAACAACGCCTTTTAACACCCACAAGACCACATGAAAAATCTCTACATCAATTCCAAGTTTAGATTCAAGTTCTAGAGTCACAACATACTCAAAACAGCCTCTTTTCATGCTAGAATTCACTGTGCAGGAAATTTATACAAGGAACAATACTAATTTATGAATCTCAACTTAAACCATGAATTAGTGAGTAGAATAGAGTCTAGGCACTATGGGTGGAAGGACCCATTAGTTCAACACCACATACCTTGAGTTTTTATGAAGGTCTTGAGAGTGTCTTCAATGGAAGCTTGAAACTTGGAGCAAGAATCTCTTCAATCTTGAGGAAGGTTTTGGATTAGGGTTCTTGAGAGAAAATGTGTCTAAGTATGGGAGAGGTATTTTGGGAGATTTTTTTAGAGATGGGATTTGAATTAATGCTATATAGGAAATAAAATATGTCCTTGGAGAAAAAAAACGGGTCCAACACTTAGAAAAAAAAGGATGCTTATGAACAGTAAATTCGCTCTCTGGAAATTGCATTTTCTGCAAGGACGGATTTTACGAAAATGGGCATAACTTCTTCGTCCGAACTCCGAATGAGGTGAAACGAAGTGCGTTGGGTAGCTAACTCAATGGGATTTCCATGGATATGTTATAGGCCACCCAATTATTTGTGTGCTAGGAGATATGACCCTTCAAAGTAGACCCTCGAAAAAGGCTTGACATGAAAATTTCGGATTTTGATACGGTTACTCTAAAATTTGGGTTAGACCCATTTTCCACTCAATTTGACCCTCTAAACAAGAATATGATGTCGGATTTTCGTAAAAATGAAACGGATTTTTAGTTATAGCTAAAACAAGTTTTCGGTAACTTCCGAAACACATTTTTAGGAACTTTTTGGGTCATTTCAATATCTCCCCCTTGGGAACATTCGTCCCCGAATATGGAAGAGAGGTACAAGGCAAGACTTAGTAAGAACATATCAGTCCCAACATGAATACAAAAATTTTATTTAAACATCACTCCAAGATTTCAAAACTTAGTATAAAGCATCCATAACTCATCAATTTAAACATATATGCACATGCATGATATAGGGGCTGAAATGTAAGACTCAATGGAGTACCAAGGACCTGATTTAATACCTTAGGCTTGAGTGGAGTTGAATAGATAAGGATAACGTCCTTGCATGTCCGCTTCGGCCTCCCAAGTAGCACTCTCCCCTTGTTGATTTATCCAAAGCACCTTAACGGACGCCACTTCTTTGTTCCTCAACCTCTTAACTTGTCTATCTAAGATTTGAACCGGGACTTCTTCATACGTCAAATTATCTTCTACAACACCCACAACCTCAAAAGGTACAATAGCGTTAGGATCACCAACACATTTCCTCAACATCGATGGAATACCAGATGAACTAATTCCATCTCCTTGGGCAACCCCAACTCATAGGATACTTTACCAACCTTTCTTATTACCTCATAAGGACCGACATACCTAGGACTTAACTTTCCCTTCTTACCAAAATAAACCAGACCTTTCATTGGAGAAACTTTCAAATAAACCCAATCACCCACTTTGAATTCAAGATCCCTTCTCCTCACATCGGCATAAGACTTTTGACGACTTTGGGCTGTTTTCAACCTCTCCCTAATCATCCTTACCTTCTCAAGAGTATCCATGACCAGATCCGGATCCAACAAGGCCACCTCTCCAACTTCAAACCATCCAACCAGTGATCTACACCGTCTACCATAAAGTGCCTCAAAAGGAGCCATACCGATACTAGAATGATAACTATTGTTGTATGCAAACTTAATCAAAGGAAGATGATCATCCCAACTACCTTTCAACTCCAAGGCACAAGATCTAAGCATATCCTCCAAGCTTTGAATTGTTCTTTCGGCTTGGCCATCCGTTTGAGGGTGGAAGGCCGTGCTAACCTTTACCTTTGTACCAAGACCCTTTTGGAAAGATTTCCAAAAGTGAGAAGTGAATTGGGCACCACGATCCGAGATGATAGACAAGGGAATCCCATGCAACCTTACCAATTCATGAATGTACAACTTGACATACTCTTCAGCCCCGTAAGTAGTTTTAACCGGTACGAAATGAGCCGACTTTGTCATCCGATCAACCACCACCCAAACCGAATCAAAACTTCTTCTAGTCTTGGGCAAACCCACTACAAAATCCATGTTGATTTCTTCCCACTTTCAAGTAGGTATCTCAATGTCTTGAGTTAGGCCACCCGGCCTTTGATATTCGGCCTTGACTTGTTGACAACTATGGCAACCCAAAACAAATTTTGCAATGTCCTTCTTCATACCGCCCCACCAATAGACATCCCTCAAGTCTCTATACATCTTTGTTGACCCCGGATGAATAGAATAAAAAGAATTATGAGCCTCATCAAGGATTCTTTCCCTCACACCATCCACACAAGAAACACATAATCTACCTTGGTACCTAAGGGCACTATCTCCCTCTTGGGAGAAAACCTCCACCTTACCACTACTCACTGAAGCCTTTAATTCCACCAAAGAAGGATCGAGATCTTGCTTGGCTATCACCTCATCAACCAAGGAAGACCTTGAACCATCAACAACAACTACTCCTCCACTATCCACCCCTTCTAACCTAACTCCCAATTCGGCCAACCGATGGACCTCCTTAGCCAACTCTTTACTACCTTCCTCCACATGAGCCAAGCTATCCATGGACACTCTACTCAATGCATCCGCCACCACATTAGCTTTCCTCGAATGATAGTGAACACTCATATCATAATCCTTAAGGAACTCTAACCACCTCCTTTGTCTCAAGTTAAAATCTTTTTGCGTGAACACATATTGGAGACTCTTATGGTCGGTGAAGATATCAACATGCACCCCATACAAATAGTGACGCCAAATCTTTAAAGCAAAAACCATCGCGGCCAATTCAAGATCATGGGTTGGATAATTCTTTTCATGAACCTTAAGTTGCCTAGAAGCATAGGCTATAACCTTACCACTTTGCATCAACACACAACCCAAACCAATACGGGAAGCATCACAATAAACAACAAAACCTTCTAACCCATCCGGAAGTGACAAAATAGGAGTGGACACAAGCCTTTCTTTCAAAGTTTGGAAGCTTTCCTCACACTCATCCGACCACACAAATTTAGCCTTCTTTTGAGTCAACTTAGTCATAGGAGAAGCAAGAGAAGAAAACCCTTCCACAAATCTCCTATAATAACTCGCTAAACCCAAGAAACTCCTTATATCCGATGGGGTTAAAGTTCTAGGCCAATTCCTAATAACATCGGTCTTCTTTGGATCCACCTTAATACCATCCCCCGACACCACATGGCCTAAGAAAGCAACTTCCTTCAACCAAAACTCACACTTTTTATATTTAGCGTACAACTTCTCTTCCCTCAATCTTTGGAGTACAACCTTCAAGTGATCCATGTGCTCTTCCTCACCCCGAGAATAGATCAAGATGTCATCTATAAACACCACCACAAAAGAATCAAGGTAGGGTTTGAAGACCCTATTCATCAAATCCATAAAGATAGTCGGAGCATTAGTCAACCCGAAAGACATCACCACAAACTCATAGTGCCATACCTAGTACGAAAGGCCGTCTTGGAAATATCACACTCCCTCACCTTCACTTGATGATATCCGGACCGAAGATCAATCTTAGAGAAGTGACTAGCCCCATGCAATTGGTCAAATAAATCGTCAATCCTTGGAAGAGGATACCTATTCTTGACGGTGACCCTATTAAGTTGTGGATAATCAATACACATTCTAAGAGACCCATTTTTCTTCTTCACAAACAAAATCGGAGCACCCCATGGAGAATAACTAGGTCTAATAAACCCCTTCTCTAACAAATCTTTTAATTGCTCTTTCAACTCCGCCGGGGCCATACGGTAAGGGGAATAGAAATAGGTTGAGTATCGGGAAGGAGGTCTATACCAAAACCTATCTCCCTTTCGGGAGACACCGAGAAGGTCTTTTGGGAAGACATCTAGAAACTCATTAACAACCGGAATAGACTCAATAGGAGGGACTTTAGACTCCACATCATTGACTCTCACAATATGGTACAAGCACCCTTTGGAAATCAACCTATGGGCTTTAATGCAAGAAATGAATTTCCCCTTTACCACAACATCCCGACTCTCCCACTCAAGGACGGGTTTGATAGGAAATCGGAACTTGACTTTACGAGTCCTACAATCAATAGAAGCATAATATGCATGCAACCAATCCATCCAAGAATAACATCAAAATCCACCATGTTCAACTCAACAAGATCACAAGGCAACAACTTATTCAATATGCAAACCGGACAATTTCTATACACTTTTCTAGCAACAATAGAGACACCAATGGGAGTAGATACTTCATATGACTCATGCAACAATTCCGACTCGACATGAAATTTTCTAGCAACTAAGGGGGTAACAAAGGAAAGGGTGGCACCCGAATCAATCAAAGTATAAACATTATGATAAAAGATTTGCAGCACACCGATCACCACATCGGGAGTCTCATTAACACCTTGTCTACCATACAAAACATAAAATCGATTGTGCCTTGAGGCACCACTTTGAGAAGTACCTCTACCCAAAGGAGTAGTGTTAGCATTTCGGACCTTGTTGCGGATCTTGGGACACTCAAACCTCTTGTGACCCACTTCTCCACATTCAAAGTAACCACCCGAACCCTTCATGCAAGGAACACCATGCTTCCTCCCACACTTAGGGCATATATCCATAGAACCCACTTCACCTCCCCCTTGAGGTCTAGAAACATTGATAGCAAATCCCCGATTGACATGAGGGTTTCCTCGGCCTTGATGAAATCTAGCACCCTTAGGGAACCTGTTCTCCAATCGGGCCCTATTGGCCTCGTGCCCCCTTCTCTTCCTCAATTTCTCCTCCTCCATTTGCTCGGCATAAGTCATCAACTGAGACAAATCCATATCTCCAATGAGCATAGCGGACCGACACTCCTCACTAACCAAGTCGGATATACCCATCACAAATTTGTTCATCCTCGACCTAGAGTCGGCCACTAAGTGAGGTGCATACTTGGAGAGTTGGACAAATTTGAGGGCATACTCCCTCACACTCATAGCTCCTTGCTTCAAGTTCATGAACTCCACCAACTTTTCTTCCCTAAGCTCAAGAGGGAAGAACCTATTAAGGAAAGCAAGTTTAAACTCCTCCCACAACACCACATAGCCATTACCTTTGTCACCCTTCCATTGATCAAACCAAATTTGAGCAACCCCCTTGAGTTGGTAGGCCGCCAACTCCGCCTTTTCACAAGCACCAACCTCCATAATGGTCAAAATTTTGCATACCTCATCGATGAACTCTTGCGGGTCTTCATCCACCTTTGAACCATGGAAGACCGGAGGGTTCATCCTCATGAAATCTCTCACCCTTTCCCCCGGGGTGGTAGCTCGAGGAGCTTGGGCTCCTTGTTGCACTTGGTTAGCTACCACTTGTGCAAGCATGGTGAGTGCATCACGGAGCTCACCATTGGTGGGTGGCGCTTCCAGTGATAGGGCCCGTCTTCCTCTCATGTTTGGCATGATGATCTAGCAATCCAAAGAACAAGCGTTAGGGAGGAATCACTTTATTACACTCTAAGCACGACATAGAACATGAAGAAGGGAAACATTTTCTAAAACATTTTGTAGCCTCCTATTCATAGTCGTGGCGCACTTCACAACCATGATTAGGACTCTACTCAACGCGGTGTGTTGGACTCCGAGGATTTAACAACCTAGTGCTCTGATACCAAGCTTGTCACGACCCAAGCCTAGGGCCTAGACGTGACATGGTGAATGAGGAACCCGAAGGAACCCCAAACAAGCCTCTCAAACTTGTCATCACACTTCATCGGTCGCGAAAGTACATTCAACATTAAATAACGGGAATTAGGGAATAAGGGCAAACCATTTCTAAATAACATCATAGAATAAGAGTCAAGCTCATTTACAAAATACTTGTCCAACGCACACCTCTACATACATAGATAGGACGGGGGCCATGACATACTACCGGCTCCCCTCATAGTCAAAATACAATAGCAAGCTAAAAGTCTTAAAACATAGGAGTAGGAAACATAACATAGCCCTCGAATCATTGAGGACTCACCAACAAACTCGGATAAGCACCGTACTAGCCACGTGAATGGAGAGAAGGATCAAGAGTAGCTCCGGTCCCTACATAGTGACATCATGTAGGCAAAATATGCATTAGTACTTTGGAATGTACTAAGTATGCGGGGTGCAATATAATAATAGACAAGGACACAATCGAAATGCAAGAAATAGTTCCATAGGCATAATGAATAACAATATGAGGATGCATGATCAAAGTGACGTCAAAACATGTTTAGGTAGATCTATACTAATAGTAGATATCATATGTGTGTGCATAATCCAACCAATCTATAACCCCAACTTAGGATGGGGGATGCCGTTCACACCCGGACACACTGGTGGCAAGGTATAAACCCCTCACATGGTTGATGCTTGTCACACCCCAAGCATCCTAGGTGGTGAGGTATAAAACCCTTACATGGTTGATGTTGGTCACACCCCAAGCATCCTAGGTGGTGAATTATAAACCCCTCACATGGTTATTCGGTTCTTTTCCCCCGAACCGGGCATGGTCATACAACACTTTATATAGGAAATTCACATTAGGCTCTAATGCAATATCATGTATGGAATGAACATATACACAAGCTTAATTTGTCATCAACACATCTCTGGAATGCCATACATCTCATAACTCAAGCCTTAAAGCATCAATTCATCAATTCTCCATAATTGGACATTTTGTCAAACACCTTGAAGGCATGTAATGGGATCAAAGAGCATTGAAAAGAGGGTAGTAATTATGCAGCAAAACCAGTGAACAATCTGCAACAACGCCTTTTAACACCCACAAGACCACATGAAAAATTTCCACATCAATTCCAAGTTTAGATTCAAGTTCTAGAGTCACAACATGCTCAAAACAACCACTTTTCATGCTAGAATTCACTGTGCAGGAAATTTATACAAGGAACAAAACTAATTTATGAATCTCAACTTAAACCATGAATTAGTGAGTAGAATAGAGTCTAGGCACTATGGGTGGAAGGACCCATTAGTTCAACACCACATACCTTGAGTTTTTATGAAGGTCTTGAGAGTGTCTTCAATGGAAGCTTGGAACTTGGAGCAAGAATCTCTTCAATCTTGAGGAAGGTTTTGGATTAGGGTTCTTGAGAGAAAATGTGTCTAAGTATGGGAGAGGTATTTTGGGAATTTTTTTTAGAGATGGGACTTGAAGTAATGCTATATAGAAATAAAATATGTCCTTGGAGAAAAAAATTGGGTCCAACACTTAGAAAAAAAAATGAGGCTTATGAACAGTAAATTCGCTCTCTGGAAATTGCATTTTCTGCACGGACGGATTTTACGAAAATGGGCATAACTTCTTCGTCCAAACTCCAAATGAGGTGAAACGAAGTGCGTTGGGTAGCTAACTCAATGGGATTTCCATGGATATTTTATGGGCCACCCAATTATTTGTGTGCTAGGAGATACGACCTTCCAAAGTAGACCCTCGAAAAAGGCTTCACTTGAAAATTTCGGATTTTGATACGGTTGCTCTAAAATTTGGGTTAGACCCATTCCCCACTCAATTTGACCCGCTAAACAAGAATATGAGGTCATATTTTTGAAAAAATAAAACGGATTTTTAGATATAGCTAAAACAAGTTTCTGGTAACTTCCGAAGCACATTTTTAGGAACTTTTTGGGTCGTTTCAGTGGGTGGGGGGTTGAGGGTAGGGGTGAAAAAATGAAATTTTGAAATTGAAAATATTTTTTAAAAACAAACTTAATTTGTTTTGGGGGCTGGTTGGGGTGGATGGGGGGGCGGCGAGGGTATGGTGAAAAAAATGAAATTTTAAAGTTGAAAATATTTTTTAAAAACAAAATCAATTTTTTTTTGAGGGGGGTGGGTGGGTGGGTGATCGATTATCGGGATGAGAAAATAAAAATTTGAAGTTGAAAATATTTTTTAAAAATAAACTGTTTTTTGTTTGAGGGGAGTGGGGGGCAGAGAGGGGGGCAGATGGGGGTCGAGGGTAGTGTGTAAAAAAATAAAAAATTGAAATTAGAAATTTCTTTTAAAAATAATTTTAAATATTTTTTTGGGAGGGGGTGGGGGTAGGGGTGAAAGTGGGGTAAAAATTTTTAACCTTAAAACAAGCTTTAAAACTATTTTTTTTTTGGGGGGGGGGGGGCAGATTTGAGGGTAGAGACAAAATAAATTGATTTTTTCAACGAAAAAGTAATTGTAATTTGAAGTTGGAAGAGAGGTTTGGAAAATGTTTTCCTTAAGTTTTGAAGGGAAGTCATTTTCCTTAAATTTGAGGAAAATGAGTTGATTTGAAAAACATTTTCCAAAACATTTAACCCAACCAAACATGAGGAGATTGAAAAACATTTACTAGAAAAGGTTTTCCTTCATACCAAATACATCCTTAGAGTTGATTAGCTCAACAAATTCTCTCCTAACTTATTTATTAAGGTTCATTTGGTGATTACTTTATAGGTTGTTCTTGTCTATAGGGATTTCTTTGTACTGACTAAAATTACTATGACTTAACATTATTTTTTGTTTTCCACAACATAAAAATGAATGACATTATGGACTGGGAAGTACAAGAGGGCCCAGACATCGAACTGAACAATGCTCTTTCGGTGTTCTCTTGGAGGTAGATTTCATTAAGTTTCTAATGGATGAGTTCGATGGTCTTCTTATCGACTTTTGATTACATTCAGCAGCCAATCGAATGGTAGACGACAGCAGGTATATTCTAAACAAGTTCAAGCAAGTTAAAAGGACGATTGATTTACTTGATCAATTGAATTTAGAAAATGTTGAAAGGGAAACAGCATATGATAGAATGCGTGTTACAGTTGCGAATTCGCTGAGACTTAAATTTCAGAAGTCAATGACTCACTTCCAGGGAATCAGAAACATTATTTCATCAGAGCATAAAGAGTTATTGGAGAAGGTAGCAGACGAAATTACTTCCTAACACAGAGAAATTGAAGAACTACATCACACTAAGATGGAGCTACGGGACTTGTTTGTGGAGCTTAGCATGTTTGTATGTTGTAATGCAAAAATGAACAGAGTCGAGAATCTGCTACCAATTACCGCTACAGATGTGTCTAGAGACATTAAGATGCTACAAAGTGCTAATAAGTTAAGGCCCTGGTGGGATAGGTCGGCCATTTTACCAACTGGATTAACAATATTGTTTGGATTGTTTATATTTCTTAAGTCTGCCAATGTAAAACCCCGATAATTTCTAAGCTAAGGCCCGAACCGCTTTATTAACATGTAAGGTTATATGAGATGATTCTTTAATTGCCTATATGTGTAAAGTCAAATCTTTAGTGTAGGACTGAATTTCGATATGAATTAAGGTCACTAGAATCCCCTAGCACAAAGTTGAGTTGAAAAGCTTCTCCACCGATTAAGTTTTGACATAAGATTCTACTTTGTCACGATCCAAAAAGAGACGTGATGTCACTTGTCTTCCACCAAGACAAGTCAGTCTCAACTCAACAAAAATAAGAAATGTGGAAAATAATAAAGCAAGAACAAGATAAGGCAGAAAACTTATTATGTCATGACCCAAAGTATACCCTAGGCGTAACATGGCGTATAGAACCCTGAGAGGCCTATACAAGTCACTTAGAATACATCATACAAGATAATAGAATAAAAGACTTTAAAAGATAGCATTTTAGACATCAAAAGAGATTGACAAAGCGGAAGTCTAACATAGTCTCAAAGCCATCTAATACATCATAAGAAAGGTGATTGGGACGTACCACATGCCTCACATACAAAGTTGGAAACAAAAATGACATAAAGCAATAAAAGAGTCTCGGTCCTCAGAGCATGATAACTCACCAATCTTCAAAGTCTATGAAACCAACTAGCCACGAGGGTGTGCAGTAGGAACATCAAATCCTACATTCATTATATAATGTAGGCAAAAAAATGTGTTAGTACATGGAATGTACTAAGTATGAAGCAACCCATATTTTTAAGATCAATTTAACATAGGGAAAGATAATGAACAATACCAATCCATATTTTTTAGATCAAAACATAGAATAACTCCTTAAACACAATTCAACATGGATGAGAAAACCTTTCAGCAATGTGAATTCATTTGTGAGAAATACTATTCACAATCATGAGCATCATAGTAAGTGAGAAATCCTTTCACAATAACATTGATACTTTCCTTTCAAAGCACCCTTAAGGCATTTATAATCAATTCATGAAAACATGCATATATTCATAAGTTCATAGTTCATAAATTTATGAGTTCATCATAGGTTCATAGTTAAACATCATTTAGGAATGGGTCAATGCAATTTCAACTGAATTTCATGGATTAACATCAATTCACGCATTAGAAGACTAAGTCAATCATAATTGGAAGGAACCCACACTCATTGGATTGAAACCCTAATTTGATCAATTAGAAATTGAGTTGAGAAATTAAAATCTTTGTGGACCCCATGGAGGAATCCAGGGGTGAATACACACATAACTTGATCCTTTAAGCCCTAAAAATGGAGAATTTGGAGACTTGAATGGAACCTAGCTCTTCATCCTCTTCCTTAGCCTTGAGAGAATTTGAGAGGGTGGCTTTGGTTAGTTTTAGGGAATTTGGGGCTTAAAACCTTTATGTAGGGCTTAGGGTTGAAGGAAAATTGACATAGTACAGGATTAGAATAATTAGGAAAAGACCCAAAGGACCCTTAAATTAATTGTCGGACCTCGACCTACGGTTTGGACCTATGGTCCGTAGGTCCTTCTATGGACCGTACTGGTCGATCGTAGAAAGATTCAGAAACGTATTTATTTGGCCAACTATTGATGGACGCCATCTACGATTTGTAGGCCCTTTTACAGACCGTATATACTACCCATATAACCCAACCTTAGGCTTTGAAATTTCACTAAGTCTGAGAGTGACCTACGAGACATTTCTACGACTTGTTCATGGAATGATGGACCGTCTTGGTGAGCCGTACAAAGGGTACTGGGATTTGATTTTTTGAAAAAATATTTCCCCCTTCCTACGGTTTTTATCTTTGGCCTGTAGAAGCTTCTACAATCCGTAGATAGAAACCATAGACATAGCCTGCTACCCAAAAATTTCATTTTCCTTCTTTTCCAAGTCTGAGGTGTTACAATATCTCCCCCTTTGAGAGCATTCATCCTCGAATGAAACTCAAGACATCATGTGGAGGGTAGGAAAGAAGATCTAACAGCCCACATAAATGCAACTAACTCGAAATGAACAATATCAAGGAGGAACAACAACTCCAAGCTCAGACTTACTTAGAACATCATTTCATAAGGTGTACATGGAAATCATACTCAAATGCACATAGTCATAGAGAAATCAATCTAAGCCAAATCAAAATCTCAAAAGTAAGCTTTCGTGAGCATGCATGCATGAGAAAACATGAGAATGACTAAGGAATGGGGATGGACCATGAGGAACTAAATACCTCAAGCTAGAGTAGGGTCAGAGGGAAAAGAGATGGGGGATAAAGGGACATCATAGCGGTCTCGGTCTCCCAAGTAGCACCGTCAACCCTTTGATTCCTTCATAAGACTTTTACAGATGCAACTTCTTGATTCCTCAATTTCTTAATTTGTGGATCCAAAATCTCAATTGGAACCTCTTCATAAAGACTCCCTTTTATACCTAGACTCTCCAATGGTACTATAGATGTTGGACCACTAACACATTTCTTCAACAAAGAGACACGGAAGACCGAATGCACCGATACTAAATCATTAGGCAAATCAAGTTCATAAGAAACTCTACCAATATGCCTCAAAATTTGATAAGGACCCACATAACGGGGACTAAGCTTCCCTTTCTTCCCAAACCTCTTCACACCCTTCGTGGGAAAACATTTCAAATAGACCCAATCACCTACATCAAATTCAAGATCTCTTCTTCTCACATCGGCATAGGACTTTCGTCATATTTGATCCATTTTCATCCTTTCTCTAATAAGCTGAACTTTCTCCATAGCCTCATGTACCAATTCGGGACATATCAAAGCAACCTCACCAACTTCAAACCAACCTATAGGAGATCTATACCTTCTTTTATAAAGAGCCTCAAATGGATCCATAAAAATACTTGAATGATAACTATTATTATAAGCAGACTCAACCAAAATTGGATCAAGACTTGGCTTTGCTTTCATCTTTGATACAAAAGATGATTTTAAACCATTATGAACCACAACACCACCTTTGATGGAGTAAACCAACCGAACACCCAATCAGGCCAATCTATGAACATCACCAACCAGGTCCTTTTTATCTTCTTCCTCATGGGCAACACTACCATTAATAGCCGACTAAGAGCATCTGTCACCAAAATCGCTTTGCTAGGGTGATAAAGGAGACTTATATCATAATCCTTTAACAACTCAAGCCACCTTCTTTGGCGGAGATTTAGATCCTTTTGCTTGAACACATATTGCAAACTTTTGTGGTCGGTAAAGACATCGACATGAACACCATATAAGTAATGCCTCTAGATCTTTAAGGCAAACACAACCACCACTAGTTCCAAATCATGGGTAGGATAGTTCTTTTCATGGATTTTAACTTGTCGTGAAGCATAAATAATAACATTCTAATTTTTCATAAGCGAACCCTTGGTTTGGCTTACTTACTCAGCGGAAGACTTAAACATAAGAGACAGTCTCAAAATATAACTCAGGCAATAACTTAAAGAGATATAAAGCTATCCAAAATGGCAACTCAAATCTTAACAAAAACAACTGAAAACGGAAATACTAAAGAACTATAACTACTCGTATATGAAGCCTCTAAACAATAAGGGATGTCGGGACAAGACCCCCGATCATCCTAACAACTAAAATACTAGAACAAAGTAAACGGAGTCCTCCGAAAAGAAAGGAGGCTCACCAACTGAATTTGAGTGCTCAATTAGATCAACAAGGCGCTGGATGCTGATCATGGTTACCTGTGTCTACATAATAAAATGATGTAGGTCAAATGACATCTGTACACTAAATGTACGAGTATGCGAGGGGAAAACTAAACATAACATAAGCTTGAAAGGAATTTGATAGGGAACACATACCTTGACTTTACTCAACTCATGAATACCTCAACTTAAATGCAAAGTAAAACAATAATACAAGTGCAAATTATACAAGCATTTAAAACAGTGGATGACTACTCAATGTATTAAAGAAATACAATAGAAACTCAGTTTACTCATATAATAAAGTAATATAATATTGTGGGAGTTTCTCTAACCGGCAACCACCACTATGAGCCTAAGTGATGATATAATGTTTGCCCACGTTGCCAGAACTGCCATATACTTTGCCGTCATATAGAACGCCTTAACTAAGGGGATCCATTAGTCTATGCTTAAAAGAACTAAGGAGTCATCTAAAAAGTATGATCATTTCTACCCATGATGGCTACATGGTTTATGGAGACTTGAGTTATTATGTACTCAAGTCCCCATATCAATGCTCAATACTACTCCCAAAATGTACTTAGCTCATGTGTTTTAAAAACAAAACTCTTTCTTTGGTTTGAGATAATTACTCAAAACTTAGCTTAAAAGCTCTCTTGGAAATCGGTGTTTCCTTTCTTGCTCAACTGTGAAAACATTTTAACTCTTGGGAATACTAAGTTCTTGTATAATCTTTGAAAAAATGAACTTTTTCTCTTACTCTTTACTCAACCAAAAGCGTAAGTCTTAAAACAAAATTAAAACATTTGCAAAAGACTTTTGAAATGACTCTAAGAACTCTCTAGACTTGGCTCTTAACTTTCCTTGAATTTGAATTTATGGATTCAACGATTGTGATTTGTGCTAGGAAGAATCTCATGATGTTTAGGAGTGTTTTTAGATAGTTAAACGTGACAAACGATCAAGAAATCACCGTACGTAAGAAAGTCCGTGACGTGGAGATGCAATTTAATTATTTGATCGCGAAATAAATTTTGAGGCAGAACGGTCCAAGACCGCTCCGTGACGCGGGATAGGATTTTCCAATCCTGAGGAATATGTCCGGGACATGGACCTGGTATCTAAATTTGCTCGACTTTTTTCCTTCTTCGGTTTCCAGCCCCAATTCGCCTAAATTCAGTTCTTTTTCCAAAATTCTCTTTAGATTCAGCTACCTAGTAAATGTACACAAGAACCTAACTCAAAACAACTCTATAATTCAACCCAATAATCTCGAGAACTCCTCAATTCAGCCCAATTCAAGAACGAAAACAAATTCAAGAACACATATTAAGCACATCAAACTTTCAACCCTTTTTAGAATGAATTCTTATTGAAATAAACATGTTTGGCGCGTGGGTGAATGAACCCAACGCTATAAAAGTCTCACATAACTCTTAGGGATCGCCCCTTAATGAAATCCACGACCTTAGCTTCAAGAATCGACGATTCTTTGTCTTATCTTTTCCTTTCTCCTCTTCTTTTTTCTTCTCTCAAAACCCTAACACAAATCTCAAAAGCGTAAACTGACCAACTTCAGTTTAGACCCCAACTAATTACCAAAAAACGTAATTAAGTCATTGGGTATGGAAAAGACCAAACTACCGTTCCCAAATCCGGATTAGACTTTCCTTATCCAAACAACCTAACTTCAAATAGGCATATCTTACTCATATAAACTCGGAATTAAGAAAACTTGGCGGCGTTGGAAAGATAATTCGAAGATCTTTCCTACGTTATCTGGAAGAACACCTAACTCATCTTGAGTGAGGTTTTATGGTCATTTTAAGTTGACCAAAACTCATACTTAATTCAGCAAATTTTCCAGATTTTTCCTTCTTTCCGAAAATGACTCTTTCTAATTCTAGCTCATTCTAGTTGCGGGGTGTCACAATATATCCCCCTTGAGAACATACTTCCTCAAATGAGATTACTCTTATTAGGTTAAGGGTGTAACATCTAACATGCAGATCAACTCTTGAGGTAGCTCTAACTCATAAGCTATATTACTGGGAAGGATCTCCCATGCACTTCTTCAACATGGTAATATGAAATACCGAATGAAGTGCTACTAACACTTGGGGTAGCTCTAACTCATAAACTACATTACCAACCCTTTTAGATATTCAGCAAGTGCTAATATACCAGGGACTAAGCTTCCCCTTCTTACCAAACCTCATAACACCCTTCATGGGTGAACCTTTCAAGTATAGTCAATCATCTACTTCAAACTCTAAATTCCTCCTCCTAACATCAGTGTTGGATTTCTGACGACTCTGCACTAGTTTCAACCTTTCTTGAATTACTTTCACTTTCTCCATAGCTTGATGAACTAAGTCTGTTCCTATCAACCCAACTTCACCAACTTAAAACCATCCAATAGGAGATATGTATCTTCTCCCATAAAGAGCTTCATAAGGAGCCATTTAGATGCTAGAGTGGTAACTATTGTTGTAAGCAAACTCAATGAGAGGTAGGAGATCATTCCAATTGCCCTTGAAATCAATCACACACGCCTTCAACATATCTTCTAAGGTTTGAATAGTGCACTCTGCTTGACCATCTGTCTGTGGATGAAAGACAGTACTTAAGTTCACCTTTGAACCCAAACCTTTCTGAAAATATTTCCAAAAATATGCAGTAAATTGTGTACCGCTGTTTGAAATAATCGAAATTCACATCCCATGGAGTCTAACTACCTCTTGAATATACAACTTAGCATAATCTTCTGTCGAATGGGTAATCTCTACTGGAAAAAAAGTGGGCTGATTTTGTCATTCTATCAACAATCACCCAAAAAGAATCATGTTGCCTGCGAGACCTTGGTCAACCTGTGATGAAGTCCATATTGATCATCTCCCACTTTTATTTAGGAAGTTCTATATTCTGAGCCATACCACCTGGCCTTTGATGCTCTACCTTACCTTGTTGGCAATTTGGACACTTAGCAATAAACTCTGCAATGCCCTTCTTCATACTATTGCACCAATAAACTTCTCTCAAATTGAGATACATCTTTGTGGAACCCAAATGGATAGAATATCTAGAGCTTTGAGCTTCTTCCATGATCCTCTCTTGGAGTTCATCCACCCTTGGTACACACAACCTACCTTGATACCTCAATACGTCATCTCCCCCTTGTTCAAAAGCCAATACTTTTTACTTATGAAAATTTACCTTTAATTCAAGAAAAATAGGATCTTGGTCTTGATTCTCTTTTACTACTGATACAAATGATGATTCAGCCCCATTCATCACTACAACTCCTACTTTCGTGGAATCCATTAGTCAAACTCCCAATTGTGCAAGTCTATGCACATCTCTTGCTAGCTTTTTCTTATCTTCCTCAAAATGGGTGGAAATCTATACACATCCTAAGAGAACCATCTTTCTTTCTCATAAATAAGACTGGAGTGCCCCAAGGTGAGACACTTGGTCGAATAAAACCCTTATCGAGGATATCTTTCAATTGTTCTTTTAAATCTTTTAACTCTGCTGGTGCCATTCTATATAGCAGAATAGAGATAGGATGAGTATCAAGAAAAATTTATGTTTCGAAGTCTATTTCTCTCTCAGGAGGAACTCCGGGTAGATCATCTGGAAATACTTCTGGAAACTCACTCACAACTGGAACTGACTCAATATGAGGTATCTCAATACTAGAGTCATTAACTCGGACTAAGTGATAGATACAACCCTTGGAAACTAACTTTGTCGCCTTGAGGTATGAAATAAAATGACCCTTAGGCACTACTGAACTACTACTCAACTCTATAACTGGCTCATTAGGAATTTGGAACCTAACGACTCGAGTTCTACAATCAATGGAGGCTTAACAGGCATGAAGCTAAACCATACCTAAAATGACATCAAAATCTACCATGTCTAACTCAACTAAATCAGCCATGATGTTCTTGTGATTGATAGAAATGACACAATCATGATATACTCGATCAACTAGGATAGACTTCCCAAAAGGTGTAGAAACACAAAAGGGTTCACAAAGTTTCTTAGAAATAATATCAAAATTATTTGCAACATAAGGAGTCACGAAAGATAAACTTGTTACTGGGTCTAGCAAATCATAAACATCAAGAGTAAAGACTTTGATCATACCAGTGACAACATCTGAAGAATTCTTTGGCTCTTGACGACTAGTGAACGTATAAAGGCAGTTTTCCCCTCCGCCAGTACCAGAAGTAGCTCCTCTAGGTGCAGCCCTATTTGGTGGAGCAACTGATGAAGATTGGGCTCTATTGCCCTGATTTCCATTACCTTACCAGTTCTTAGGGAACTCTTTCATGAAGTGACCCTCTAGTCCACACTTGAAACAACTTGTGGAGCCATTGCGACATTTACCTAGGTGGGTCCTACCACACTTAGCACATATAGGAGCCCAGTTACCTCCTTGTGCCATACTACCCTGAGACTGTGCAGGTCTAGTTCTGAAGTGCTGTGAATTCTTACTAATGTACTCATTTTTATTTCTGGGTACAGGTGCACTAACAGATGATGGAGCAGGTCCCTTTTGCTTTTGTTAGAAAAAAGACCGGTTCACATTATTTCTTTGTTGCCCAGAGTCATTCCCTGGCTTTGCTTTCTTATTTCTAAACTCCTCTCTATCCCTCAGCTTCTCTTCCTCAACCTGTTGCACATAGACCATCAACCTTGCTATATCCATGTCCCCAATTAGCATGGCTACCTTTCCATCTTTGCTTTACAGACGTAACAACCCATCAACAAAAAGACTTATCCTACTTTTTTATCCGTAACCATCTCTGGAGCATATCAGGAAAGTTGGGTGAACTTCAAGCTGTACTCATGAACACTTAGTGAATGCTTCTTAAGGGTGAGAAACTCTCGTACCTTGGCTTCTCTGAGTTCTCGAGGAAAGAAATTCCCTAAAAAGGCCTCCTCAAAACAACCCCAATTCGCAGGTGGTGCTCCCTCAGTTCTACCCTTCTTCCACTAGTTAAACCAAGTCCTAGCAACATTTTTTAGTGGATATGCATCTAGTTCTACTCGCTCAGCATTGACAACGTGCATAACCTCAAGTGCCTTTTCCAGTCCTCAACAACACTCTATGGATCCTCAGTAGTGCTTGAACCAGTGAAACTTGGAAGATTCATTCTCAAGAACTCTTGGATCCTTGAAGTATCAACCACTTCCTGTCTTGCTCCTTTTTGTTGCCCAACCTGGTTAGTCACAGCTTGGCTTAACATTCGAATCACTTCCCTGAACTCAACATTCGTGACTTCTCCTTGGGGTTGCACTTCAGGTGCATTAGGTATCCCTTGCTCCTCAACATTCCTCCTAGCAGAACAACCTCAAAAAACTCTTCATGGAGGCATGATCAACTGAATCACATGCACAAGCACGAATTAGAAGAAACTTTTTAGAGATCAAACTCTAACGCATGAAATGAGTGTGAAAAAAGTGAGGTAATTTCCTAAGTATTGCAGCCTCATAATTATAGATGTGGCGCACTTCACACTGATAACTAGGACTCTATAGACATGACTTGATAAACTTCTTAGGACTCTTGAACTCTATGCTCTGATACCAAGTTTGTCACTCCCCGAGCCTACACCCCGGATGTGGCTGGCACTTGAGAACCATTTCTTATTCAGCGAAAGACTTAAACATAATAGACAGTATCAAAATACAACTCATGTAATAACTTAAAAAGATATAAAGCTTAGACAAAATGGCAACTCAAGTCTTAATGAATACAATTGAAAATGGAAAGATTAAAGAACTATAACTACTCGTCTATGAATCCTCTAAACAATGAGGGATGTCGGAACAAGACCCCCGATCATCCTAACAACTAAAATACTAGAAACAAAGTAAAGGGAGTCCTATGGAAAGCAAGTAGGCTCACCAACTAACTCTGAGTGCTCAATTGGATCAATAAGGTGCTGGATGTTGATCTTGGTTACCTGTGTCTACATCATAAAATGATGCAGGCCAAATGGCATCAGTACATTGAATGTACAAGTATATGAGGGGAAAACTAAACATAACATAAGCTTGAAAAGAATCTAATAGGGAACACTTACATTGGCTTTACTCAACTCATGAATAACTCAACTCAAATGTAAAGTAAGAACAATAATAAAGGTGCAGTTTATACAAAGCATTTAAAATAGTGTATGACCACTCAATGTATTAAAGAAATAAAATAGCAACTCAGTTTACTCATATAATAAAGTAATATAATACTGTGGGAGTTTCTCTATCTGACATCCACCACTATTAGCCTAAGTGATGATACAACATTTTGTCCACGCTGCCAGAATTGTCCTATACTTTGCCATCATATAGAACACCCTAACTAAGTGGACCGACTAGTCTTTGCTTAAAAACACTAAGGGGTCATCTAAAAAGTATGATCCTTTCTACCCATGATGGCTACATGGTTTATGAAGACTTGAGTTATTATGAACTCGAGTCCCCATATCGGTACTCAATGCTACTCCCAAAATGTACTTAACTCATGTGTTTTAAAATCAAAACTCTTTCTTTGGTTTGAGATAATTACTCGAAACTTAGCTTAAAAGCTCTCTTGGAAATTGATGTTTCCTTTCTTGCTCAACTGTGAAAACATTTTAACACTTGGGAATACTAAGTTCCCGTATAATCTTTGAAGAAATGAACTTTTACTCTTACTCTTTACTCAACTCAAAGCTTAAGTCTTAAACAAAGTTAAAACGTTTGCAAAAGACTTTTGAAATAACTCTAAAAACTCTCTAGACTTGGTTCTTAACTTTCCTTGAATTTGAATTTATGGATTCAAGGATTGTGATTTGTGATAGGAAGAATCTCATGATGTTTAGGAGTGTTTTTAGATAGTTAAACGTGAGAAACGATCAAGAAATCATTGTCTGGAAGAAAGTCCAAAATGCGGAGATAAATTTAATTATATGGTCACGAAATAAATTTTGAGGCAAAATGGTTTGTGACCGTTCTGTGACGTGGGAGAGAATTTTCCAATCCTGAGGAACAGGTCCGCGACGCAGACCTGGTACCCAGATTTGCCTGACTTTTTTCCTTCTTCGTTTTCCAGCCCCAATTCACCTAAATTTGGTTATTTTTTCCAAATTCTCTTTAGATTCAGATACCAAGTAAATGTAACTAAGAACCTAACTCAAAACAACTGTATAATTCGATGCAATAATCTCAAAAACTCCTCAATTCAGCCTAATTCGAGAACGAAAACAAATTCAAGAATACATATCAAGAACATCAAACTTTCAACCCTTTTAGGATGAATTCTTATTGAAAGAAATAGGTTTGGCGTGTGGGTGAACGAACCCAATGCTATAAAAGTCTCACATTCCTCGTAGGGATCGCTCCTTGACGAAATCCACAACCTTAGCTTCAAGAATTGACGATTTATTGTCTTCTCTTCTCCTTTTTCCTCTTCTTTTCTCCTCTCACAAAACCTTAACCCAAATCTCAAAAGCGTAAACTAACCAACTTCAGTTTAGACCCCAACTAATTACCAAAAAACTAAATTAAGTCATTGTGTATGTAAAAGACCAAACTACCCCTTCCAAAATCCGAATTAAACTTTCCTTACCCAAACAACCCAACTTCAAATAGGCATATCTCACTCATACGAACTTGAAATTAAGAAAACTTAAAGGAGTTGGAAAGATAAATAAAAGATCTTTCCTACGGTATCTGGAAGCATACCTAACTCATCCTAAGCTAGGGGTTATGGTCGTTTGAAATTGACCAAAACTCATACTTAACTTAATTTAGCCAATTTTCCAGATTTTTCATTCTTTCCAGAAATGTCTCTTTCTAATTCTAGCTCTTTCTAGTTGCGGGGTGTTACAACTTCTATGCATTCACGAGGTCAATGTCGCATTCGCGAATGATAAAGTTTGTTAGTCAGTTCTGGATTAGGAATCACATTTGTGATAGTTTTGTCACGATTGTCATGGGTTAGATCTAGTCACTTGATCACATTCGCAGTTGTGATTTACATTCGCAAAAAGAAATTAAGACCTGGACGAAATAAATCCCCATTTTGAACATAAATTTCATCTTAAGATTTTTCAAGTTTGGTAGCTCAATTTTGGTAATTTTCAAGGAGGAATTGCTCATTTTATCTCAGGGTAATAATAACTCTAAATTTTGTGTTTTTCTCTTTATTATATTGTTTATTTCGTTATTTAATTCACATTTGGGTGTTAGAAATTAGGTTTCTTAACCTAAAATTGAGGAATCATATTTTGATGATTCGGAGTCTGGTTCGAGGTTGGATTTTGGTTAAATTTCATAATTGTGACTCCAATGTCATCAATAACTAATTTCGAAATAAAATTATTGCTCTAATCTTGCGGGATTGGGGTTGACTTTTTGAGTTCAGAATGAAAGAGTAATTATATATTTATCAATAGACTCATATACTTATTTAAGATATATTCTTGATAGATTGAGAGTATCTAGTCTATTCAAAAAGGCATATTTGCGAGGGTTTATGTCATGTTTGCTCGGCTTATGGGGTAGTTATGGATTACTCTCTTATATCTTTCTTGGGGTTGATTTATTGTATCAATTAAATATGTTATGAATTGGGTTTATTGGTTGATTTGATTTTAGAAAGAATGACTTTTATGTGTGCAATGTAGGCTGGGATTTAGCTGATAAACACTAGCTCTATGACTTGATTTTTTTTTTTGTAATGTTGCATCACTCGAATTCATGTGTTATATTGTACCTTAATGAGTTAGCTACTTATGGGCATTATTTTTAAATAGATGTGCTTATTAAGTTGAATGTTAAAATTCTTTATTATTGTGATAATGCATTAATATTTTTTTTGGTCGAACTAATAGATTTTATTGAATTCCATCAAGTGTCACTATTGCAGTCTGTTGCAGTAATTCCATCTCTATAATTTATCACTTCCTATGTAACAATGATTCTATCTACATCAATTAAACAAATTATATATCCAAGTCACATCTTTGCTATTGTGTTTCTTCTGGGTAACTCCACTTATTCTTTTTCTACTCTCCTCCTTGATCATTTTTAGGATTTTTGCAGGTCTTGTTACTGCTTTGGTCCACAAGACCCTATTTCGCGCCTTCCATATATGATATATTAGTGTAGCCAAAACTTCCTTGATCAGTGATTTGTTGATCTTTCCTTTGGCTTTTCGTGTTATTCTTCTCCATAATCCTTCAATATTTGTTATTTTCATCCCAATCTTTAGCCATTCAAGGACCCCTTTCAAGCATTCGATTGAGAACTCACACTCAAAGAACAGATGGTTAATGAATATCTAATTTGCTTCCACATAGTAGACATCATGTATTCTGACAAATGCCTATTTTTACTCTGTCCCTGGTTAATAGCCTTCGATGCCTGACAATCTAGCATATAAAGCTATGTTTTGGTATATTCATTTTGTTCCAGGCATCCCTCTGATATACTAAAAGATGTTCACGTGCGGAAGTATAGAGACAGCTGAGAGAAATGCATAAAAGGGCATTCACGAAGGTGATCTATAGACCGTAGGTCCATTGACGGTCCGTAGGTTATGACCGTAGATCAGCAGGCAAGGTACGGAAGATAAATCAAGTAAATCTGACAAAGTGTGGAACCACGGTGGCCATTGACGATTCGTAGATTGATCTACGGACCGTACTGTTGATCCATAGATTGATACTTCGAGGGTTCCAGTACCTGATTTTTGAAGATTCTAAGTGTGGAGCTGCAGAGGGGATTGACAGACGGTCCGTACTGCAAGTCCGTTGTTTGCTTCAGAGAAGCTGATTTTTGGAAGCTGAAATATTTTCTAAGTCTTGGCTGACGGAAGGGACTTACAGATCATAGATCCATTGATGGTTCGTAAGTCAGTCTAGTGGAATAAAGGCGCATCCTGAACAAACTTTCCTTAATTTATTTCCCTTTTTATTTAGGCTTTGTTTTCTATAAATAGGGCATGAAAACCTCATTTTGAGGGGTTAGACATTATTATTCTAGTTTTACTTTGTGACTGGGGAGATTAATTTGAAAACCTAGCAATTATTGATTTCCTAAGTTCATTTTGAAGGTTTTGGCTTTGCAATTTCAAGTTGAATTTCTGGGTTATTATTCTCTTTACAGAAGTTCATGATTTCTTCATCTAAAACTATGAATTGTGTTCTTACTAATATGGGTAACTAAATCCATAACTAGGGTTGTGGGAACCATGAGCGATTAATAAAGTATGAATAGTAAATAAGAAATTCTTGAATAGTGTTTTGCATGCATTGATAATTCTTTCGTTTAGAAGTCTTTAACGGTGGACAACGTTAGAACTTGCCTTGTTACTACTTGCCGGACCAAGGAGGTAATTAACGAGAAAAGAATTATCAACATAGATTTAGTGTGATACTATCTAATAGGCTAGTGTCGATTGGTGCAAAGTAATAACTAAGCCAAACATTGATTATGATGTCTAATATGAGGTAGAGGTAAGGGTTAGTAAATTATACACACGTAGCCGAACCAAGGTGTGGGGTGAAATTCTCTAGATGCCGGGCCAAGGATTTAGAGATACCTAACTTATCACTTTGGATGTAGTACACTAGGAAATGATTGCTATTACTAGGATTACTGCGTTATGAGCTTGTGGGGAACACATATACCCTAGTTAAATCTCTCATCTTGATAACAACCAAAATTGAGTTTTGATTACTAATTACTTATTAAATTTTTAATATTTGTTTCACACAAACAAAACCCGCCTTTTTAATTACCTGTTTCTGGAAGTAATTTGACTAATTGAATATAATTGTTGGTTAAAGTAAAGTCTAAACCATTTTCCTCGTGGGATCGACTCCAACCTACAAGTTGGGTTCTTTACTTGATGACGATCTCTTATATTTCTGTAGGGAGGTGTAATTTGAGCGTATCAAATTTTGGTGCCGCTGCCGGGGAACTTTGGTTTTTAGATTTATTTTAACTACATTATTGAACGTTAGTCAAATATTTCCTAATTTTACCTTTTCTCTTTGTTTTTCTCTCTCTCAGGTTCTAACTGTAGTGTATGCCAAGTACATGGAGCCAGGGTGAACCACTTACTCCTTACGATCCAGAGTTGAACCACACTTTGCGAAGAATGAACAATCCAATATATCCAATTGATCCTATCGGAGGAAATCTAGGTGATGTAGTTGAGTTACAACAGGAGAGGGTAGTTGGTGAGGACAACCAGGTTCCAACTGAAAATCGATTAGGAGATGCGTTGAGGGTGCAAGATCCACTAGGCCCACGAAAACACGACAACTATTACGGCAACATCAATATAGCAGACTGTGATGGACCTATTGTCCTACCCCCTCTACCTCCAGGGCACACATTTGTGGTGACTAGTAGTTTGATGCAGATGCTTATAGCAATAGACTTATTCTCAGGATCGCCATCGGAGGATACACATGCTCACTTAGCCAAGCTAAAGGTGGTTTGCAAAAGTTGTGAAGGTAGACCAGACTTGGATATGGATGTCATTGGATTACGAGTGTTTCCTCTGTCACTAACAGGCGATGCTGCAGTATGGTTCACTGAGCTTCCTTATAACTCAATATTTACATGGGACCAATTGGCAGAGGTGTTCTGAGGGAAGTACTATCCAGTGTCCAAGAAGCTCAATCACAAAGATCAGGTCAACAATTTTGTAGCATTACTGGAGAGTCTGTGAGTAACTCTTGGGACAGATTCACTGCATTCGTAGGAGGTGTTCCAAATCACCGTATTGATGATGAGTCGTTGAAGGAATATTTCTATCGAGCATAGGATGATAACAATAAAGCAGTACTTGACACTATTGCTGGAGGTTCGTATGGTGATTGTACATATGCACAAATTTCTGAGAAACTGGAGAGGATCTCTCGCAACAATAAAGCATGGAGCACTAGGAGGTCAGATACTGAGAGAAACACATTTGCTATTCATAATACAAATATCAATTCTGCAGATGATATTCGTGAGGAGATGGCCCAGATAAGGACCGAGATGGGGTTGGTATTGAATCATGTGAACGGAGGAGCAGAAAAGGTAAATGCTGTGAACTACTTAACAAGAACTCCACCACCAGTTGAATAGTGTTACTATGAAGAGGATGCTTATGCTGTGAATGATCAAACGGGGGGTTCCCGACCAAATGCCCAAGGATCCAACACGGAAAATTAGCGCCAAGGTCAAGGGAACCAAGGTCAAAACTATGGAAATTACAACCGAGAGGGTCACTATGTTTGGGATGGGAACTTCAATCGCGACAACAACTACAACAACAGAAACGATCGGGTTGGACCTTATGTTCCCCCTCAAAATTGAGAATCTGGTGCTAGGAAGCTGGAGACAGTATGGCGTGTATTGAAGATATGATGCAGAAGATGATGAGAAGGTTTGATGCAATTGATGAGAATGTGAAGGAGATGAGAAATGACTTGTCTGGTATTGGTCAAAAGGTTGATGTACATGCAGTGTAAATAAAGCATCTAGAGCAGCAGATGACTCAGTTGTCTACTATAGTGAACCCACGTCAACCTGGCACTCTTCCTAGCAACACCATCCAAAATCCAAAGAATAATGGTCATTGTATGGCAATTACTACTCGAGGGGGTAAGCAAACCATAGATCCACCTATGCCGTCTGTGGTGGATGCTGAGATTAGAAAAGAAGATGATGTGGTGGAGGTTAGAGAAGAGTCTAAGACTGTGACAGAGCAAGAAGTGGAGATATCTCAGAAAGTGGTCCCCATACCTAGACCTCCATCACCCTTTCCATAGAGGTTACTGAAGAAGACTGAAGATGGTAAACATCACAGGTTTTTTACTATATTGAAGCAACTTTCTATCAATGTTCCTTTGATAGAAGCCTTGGAGCAAATGCCTGGGTATGCAAAGTTTATTAAAGATATAGTGACAAAGAAAAGGGTTGTGAGTTTTGAAGATAATGATAGATTGCAACATTGTAGCGCTATTGCTACAAGATCTCTGGTGCAGAAGAAGGAAGACCCTGGTGCTTTCATGATCCCATGTACTATAGGGTTCTCACACTTTGCTGAAGCATTGTGTGACCTTGGTGCTAGCATCAACCTCATGCCCTTGTCTATTTATAAGAAGTTGGGTCTAGGGGACCCAAAGCCCACTGCAATGCGGTTACTAATGGCCGATCAAATTGTGAAGAGGCCCATTGGTGTACTCCATGATGTGCTAGTAAAAGTGGAGTCTTTCATTTTTTCGGCAGATTTTGTGATTCTTGACTGTGAGGTTGATTTAAGGTTTCCATCATCCTTGGGAGACCATTTCTTGCCACAGGGCGTGCGTTGGTTGATATGGCATAGATGAAGTTCATACTGAACAATGAAGAAGCAACTTTCAATATCTCTAGGCCTATGAAATAGAATGGTGAGCTCCAATCAGTATCTGCTATAACTTACAGAGTGGAGAGTGGGACAGAAGTGCAAATTGAAAAGCGACTAGGTGTTGATGTACTAGCAGCAGTTATGATGAACTTCGATAGTGATGGTATTGAAGAGTATGATGAGTTGGTAGCCGCACTCGATAAGCATGAATATCGGTACAAACCAAAAAAGTATGAGTTAGACATGAAGAATCGCGAGTCCCCACCCACAAGACCGTCTATTATGGAGGCACCGAAATTGGAGCTTAATGCTCTACCACCGCACTTGAGGTATGTATACTTGGAAGAAGAGAATACTTTGCCGATCATCATTGTGGTAGATTTTAATGCGAGACAAGTATAGTGCTTGGTGACTATGTTAAAGAGGTTGAAGCGAGCTATTGGGTGGACTATTACGGATATTATTAGAATTTCTCCTGATATTTGCTCTCACAAAATCCAACTCATGCCAGATCATAAGCCCAGTATTGAGCACCAGAGAAGATTAAATCCACCTATGCAAGAGGTAGTTAAAAAGGAGATCATCAAGTGGTTGGATGCATGAGTTATTTATCTCATTGCAGATAGTAGTTGGGTATGTCCTGTGCAGTGTGTGCCTAAAAAGGGTGGTATGACTGTGGTTCCAAATGAAAGAAATGAGCTTGTTCCAATAAGGCCCGTTACTGGATGGTGAGTTTGTATGGATTACCAGAATTTGAATGCATGGACAAAAAAGGACCATTTTCCGATGCCATTCATGGACCAGATATTGGATAGACTTGCAGGAAAGGGTTGGTATTGTTTTCTTGATGGGTATTCGAGCTATAATCAAATTTCTATAGCTCCAGAAGACCAAGAAAAGACCACATTCACTTACCCATATGGGACTTTTGCTTTCAAACGGATGCCATTCGGGTTGTGCAATGCTCCAACAACCTTCCAGCGCTGTATAATGTCGATATTTTCCGATATGGTGGAGGACACTATTGAAGTGTTCATGGATGATTTTTCAGTTGTAGGTGATTCTTTTGATCACTGTCTAGATCATCTGGCCGAGGTGCTTAAAAGGTGTGAAGACTGCAACTTGGTGCTGAATTGGGAGAAGTGTCATTTCATGATTAAAGAAGGTATAGTGTTGGGTCATCGAATTTCATAGAAAGGTATTGAGGTTGATAGAGCTAAAGTTGAGGTAATAGAACAGCTTCCACCACCCATTTCTGTAAAAGGTGTTAGAAGTTTTCTTAGGCATGCATGTTTTTATAGGAGATTCATCAAAGATTTCCCCAAAATTGCACATCCGTTGTGCAAACTGCCTGAGAAGGAGTGTAAGTTCTATTTTGATGATGCCTGTCTTAGAGCATTTGGAGAGTTAAAAGAGAAGTTGGTTACTGCACCAATCATTATTTCACCAGATTGGGGACAACCGTTTGAGGTAATGCGCGATACGAGTGGAGTGGCGCTTGGCGTAGTATTGGGACAAAGGCGAGAGAAAATTCTTCACCCTATTTACTATGCTATCAAAGCTCTAAATGTGACCCAGAAGAATTATACTGTGATCGAACAAGAACTTCTTGCGGTGGTTTTTGCATTCGAGAAATTTTGATCCTACTTGCTTGGTACTAAGGTCATAGTGCATACTGACCATTCTGCATTGAGGTATTTGATGGCGAAAAAGGATGTAAAACCAAGATTGATTAGATGAGTATTATTGCTGTAAGAGTTTGATTTTGTAGTAAAAGATAGAAAGGGGATCGAAAATCAAGTTGCCGATCACTTGTCTAGATTAGAGGAAGAGGCTATGCTAAAGCTTGGAGATAGGGCTGAAATTAATGATGCTTTTCCAGATGAACAGGTATTGGCTGCTTCTCATGATTTGATTCCTTGGTTCGCAGACTCTGCTAATTATTTGGCAAGCGATATTGTGCCCCCCGATTTGTCTTTTCACCAAAGGAAAAAGTTTATACATGATGTGAAGAGATTATTTTGGGATGAACCTTACTTGTATCGTAGTTGTGCTGATGGGATTATTCGTCGCTGTGTGCCCGAGGTTGATATGTTGAGTGTACTTGAAGCATGCAATTCATCACTCGTTGGTGGGCATCATAGTGGTATTTGGACTGCACATAAGATTTTGCAATGTGGGTACTACTAGCCTACTATCCACCAAGATGCTCATGATTTCGCTAAGTCTTGTGATCGTTGCCAAAGAGAAGGAGGGATTTCAAAGAGGCAAGAGCTCTCTATGAATCCTATATTGGTGATAGAGTTGTTTGATGTATGGGGCATTGATTTTATGGGTCCATTTGTGAGTTCATATGGGATGAAGTATATTCATGTTGCGGTTGATTATGTATCGAAGTGGGTGGAAGCAGTTGCGATCTCCAACAATGAAGGTAAAAGTGTCACCGCATTCTTGAAAAAGAATATCTTCTCCAGATTTGGTACGCCGAGGGCTATTATTAGCGATGGAGGTTCTCACTTTTGTAACAAGTTGTTCAAGGTACTACTTCAGAAATATGGTGTCCGTCACAATGTAGCCACTCCTTACCATGCACAGGCTAGAGAACAAGTTGAAGTATCCAATAGAGAGATCAAATAGATATTGGCGAAGACTTTGAATGCTAATAGAACGGATTGGTCAAGGAAGCTTGATGATGCTCTATGGGCATATCACACTGCATACAAGACCCCCATAGGTATGTCTCCTTACCAACTTGTATATGGGAAGTCTTGTCATTTACCAGTAGAGCTAGAGCATAAGGCGATGTGGGCAATGAAGAAGTTGAATTTAGATTGGGGCGCCGCATCTAATCAAAGAATGAATGACTTGAATATGCTTGATGAGTTTCGCCTAAAAGCTTATGAAAATTTAGCCTTGTACAAAGAGAAGATAAAGAGGTATCATGATCAAAGAATTGAAAAGCGAGAATTTGTGGTTGGTGATCTTATGCTTCTATTCAACTCTAGGTTGCGCTTGTTTCCAGGCAAACTCAAGTCCAAATGGACTAGGCCATTTTTGCTCACAAAAGTGCTCCCCCATGGAGTGGTTGAACTTGAAAATAGGGATGGAACAAGGTTCATGGTAAACGAGCAAAGGATCAAGATCTATCTAGGAAATGCTGAAACTGTGCAAGAAGTGATTGAGGCCTACAATCTTGATGAAATCTGAGTAATCAAGGCACTTGCATCGTGCGGCGATGTTAAATCAAGTGCTTCTTGGGAGGCAATGCAAGATGTACAATCTAGCCAACGATAGGGTTCTGTTTTCCATTTAGTTATTGTCTTTGTTTAATTGCTTCGTTGTATTAATTTAGGTAGGTGTTTTAGTGTTTTAGTTCTTAGTATTTGCTAGAATTAGTATAGGGTCTGTGTCTAAAAAAGTGTCTAGAAAATGTAAAAACAATAGCCTATTGGTTGCTACATGTGCAGGTACACCATGAAAAATCTGCAGAAAATGGTCTGGTGTAGAAGTCTACGGACCCCATCAACGGTCTGTCGTTTAATCCACGGACCGTGGATGGTGTCCATAGATCCAAGGTAAACCTCTAAATTTTTCTAAGTGTAAGAGTGATCTACGGTCCTCATCTATGGACCGTAGATCGACTCACGGACCATAGATGGGGTCTCGTGAGTCCAAACCCTATTTCTGTTTGATCCGACCTGGACCCCCTTACTTAAAAACTCCCCTAACTTCAAATCATTTCCACTTCCCTTCATTCACTCCTCAACCGTTTCAACCATCCCATAACCTCCCTAAATCACTCCATAACTCCCCCATAATATCATCCCTTCTATAATTTCCCCAAATTCCCTTTTATTTTAAATTCAACTCATTCCATATTCCACAGAAAGGGTCCGGTGTTTGGTTAGTAACGAAGAAGTGATTCCTTGGTCTTGCTTAGTGTCGTCACGCAATCACCCCACTCCTTGTTGCTTGTAAGGTAATAGACTTTCCCCTCACTTTGAATTTTGATTCATAGATTGAATATAGAAAGTCAGGAGTTGGGTCTTGACCTGGGGTAATTGTTAGAAGAAATTGCATGATAAACTTGGTAAATACAATGCCCTTGGAACGATAGATAGTGATTGTGTAGCCTTATTGTATGTGATTATAAGTCTAAATGTAAGTTTTGACTTAGGGTTCCAAAAGTTAGTTCTTTAATACTTGGTTAAAATGATTAATCGGAATCCTGAGAATGACAAACTAGCATGATTAAAGATTGAAATACATGGTTAGACTAGAATATTGTTGAAAATGGTCTAAGATGTGGGCTTACGAATAAAGAATGGTTGAAACCTAGTATAAATCGCATCCACGATACCTTGTCTATGGACCGTAGATCAATCTATGGACCGTCGATTGGGGTCGTGGGTGGACGCACTTGAAAATCTCATCAAGTGTGAAACCATGGATGTGGACTATGGTCTGTAGATTGATCTACGGACGGTTCTGCACATCCGTGGTTTCCATCTGCGACCAGTACTGTTGGCTCTCTAACTCACGAAAGGGATCCACGGACCGTAGATCATTCTATAGACAGTAGATCCCTATCGTGGATGACCACTGTAGCCTCTATCTGATTTATTTTTGGAATTTTGTTACTGTTCGTTTATAGTTCTCAACTTTTTCTTAGTATACTTATGGTTAGTCTTGGGCACTAATATCGCTTCCACAGGTATGATGGCACCCAAGAAGCTACTCACCTACTCAAAACAGGGCAAGTCAAAATCTGTTGCCCTTAGCTTCAGGTTAATCGATGAGGACACGGACACAGACACAGATCCAGCATATGTTCCTCTCAACACTAGGACTTCTCCCACTACACCTCGAGTCACCAGAGGCACCCCTCGGAAGGTTCTTCCCGACGTAGTCACTGTCTGCCAGTCTGATGAGGAGCACACACTGATCGAATCACCAACTAGGGCTGCTTCCAGTTCAGAGGGATCTATGTTTGGATCCGAGTCTTCCCATGCTTCAGGCTCTGAGTCTTCCCTTTCTTCAGGATCTGAGTCTGCCCATGCTGCAGGGTCCAGTGCTAAATTAGCCACAGGGTCCAGTGAGAATGACCAAGCAGCCTCGTCTGATGAGGTCACTAGCTCAGAGTCCATACCTGCACCACGGAATGATGACCCCACTCCAGTAGCCGGCGAGCTAAATAGATGGTGTGTAGAAGGCCACTGGAAAATTTATCGGGATGCCAAAAATGACTAATAGAAGATGGCCCGACTAATTACAGAGGAGTGCAAAGTCCTTACGGGGATCTTGCACGCTGTTCCGGACATGCACCAGCTGTTCAACCTTCACAATAGTGACTGGATGGCTCGAGACCCAGGGACATATAGTGTGGAGATTGTGCAGGAATTCTACGCCTCCTATGCTGCCACTCTCAGAGGTTCAATTTCCAAGCGGTCAAAGCCCCTAGCTTAAGATCCTCTCACTTCCAGTTTGGTTCGAGGTTGTCCGGTGGACATATCACCTGCCATGATCAGCCATTTTCTCTATGGTCCTACCACGGGTCACTCTTGGTCTCTCAACACAGCAGAGTTTGATTACAGATGGGATATCGTGTGGAGTGGTGCTTTCCAGAGAAACGTTGAGTAGTGAGAGGCTGTTCTACTATGGTTGGCCAGGTACATTGCTGCAGATGGTGAGCGTGCGGAATGGGTCGCCGCTCCATGGTTGGGCATCCAAAAGGCCACATTAAATTTTGTGGCCAAGTTCTTCTGGCTGCTAGTACGGAATAGAGTGTCACCTACAAAAGCTGACAACCAAGTCACATGGGACAGAGAGGTCATGGTTGCGACATTGGTAGCAGGAGTGGAGATTGACTTTGCTCGCATGCTGCTGGCAGAGATTCACGAGAGGGCATTCAGGACCTCCACTACTTACCCCTTCCCATTTCTAATTTTTCAATTGTGCAGGGACTCTGGAGTGCCGATCTGGCATTGTGACAAGTTAGTCTACCCTATAGAGGCATTGGATATAGGCCTCATTTGAGATGAGGCAAATGTGGCGGCATCTCGCAAAGAGCCTCAGGTTGAGGTACCTCCCTTGGGTGTCGATCTTGCAGACACAGTGGGGCAGGCATAGGGCGGTGACCCCAGCATACCAGATCACACCGATATTGTCCCGGCCTCCTCATCTCAGGCAGCTAGTATGGCTCCTAGCTCTTCCCGATCCACACCACAGTTAGGAGCTACTGTTGTCCAATTGGCCAGAGTACAGAAATTAGAGGCTCAGATAGCCACACTGCTGCATCACATCCAGCCGTGGATGCAAAAGTTGATAGCTGAGTCCGAAGCTAGAATGGAGCACAGGATGGAGGCGATGATGGACCAGAAGGTTCAGGCTATTAATAAGCATCTTGATGCCTTCAAATTGCGCATCCTCGAGCGGTCAACCCAAGCCATAGGATATCTGCTTTACAGGTTGACTTAGCCAGCCTTCGGACCAACGTTGATGCCATTCTTGCCCCCCTTCAATTGAGCCTCAGGTTGCACCTACTGCACTGGCTGATGATACAGTGCTGGATGCTCTATTTAGTGGGACCATCGAGGAGGGGCTTGCGCCTACACATGCCAAAGGCAAGCAACACCGTTCTCATCGCACTGAGGAGGAGAAAGCTCAAAAGAGACAGCATAGGCAGGAGAAGGAAGCAAAGAGGTCTTGGATTTTAGACAAAGAGTTGCGCCAGCAAAGGGTGTGTGAGAGAGTTGCAGGGGCATCGAGCTCTGCCCCAGTTGTAGAGGTCCAGCCTGTTTTAGGGGACGTTGAGAGCACCATTAATGGTGCGGTGAGATTGATAGAGAGCACTACTGAGGGTGCTATGACTGCTGATGTGGGCACTACTGAGGGTGCACCCACTATTGTTCCAGTGGACTCCGGGAAATCGGACCCCCTGCTTGTTGATGATTCACCGGCGCCATAGGTTTGCTTCACCCAATCCATTTTCTTTTACTATTTTTGCATACATTGGGGACAATTGCATCTATTTTTGTTGGGGGTGGGGTAAATGGATTGTGAGTGATAGGGTGAAGTCTGAATAACCCAACTCATAAATCCTCTCTTGGGGTTTTCTTGCCTGTGTTCTTTTTTCCCAAGAGACTGTTTAATTTTTTTGTTGAACTGATATGTCTTAGGATCGTATGTGTAGAAGCATGATAAAGAAAGAAGCATGATGGCTTATGAAAAATGACACCCGTCAGATTTTGGAATTTATGCTAGAATTTGTAGGCTACAATTAGTTGAAAGTGTTGGCTCTGAGTATGACATAATAATGAATCAACTCGATGGCATGACTTAAGCTGAAACTTGAACTAGGTAATATGACAGTGAAACTATGTGCCAAGAGTGGGTGAGAATCGTTGAGTGTTCAAACAATTTTTGTGCAAAACTAGAACTTGCCCGGTTAATCCTGCTAAGACAATTCAATCTAGAGGTTAGGAAGTGATCATAGGCCATTGCTCTGAAAAGTCCGCAAATTGCCTAAAAGAAGGATCCAACCAAATGAAATAAATGCTCCCTTTGATCTAAAAACTTTGAGCCTAAAATTAAACCATTTCTTTCTAAACCCCGAACTCACTTTCCCATAATCTACTATGTTGGCCCTGGTCCCTCCTTGGACATGTGCACTTCGACTTAGGTCGAAAGCCTAAGTTGAGGGTGGCTAATGTAAAAAGTAACTTCAATCTTGGCCCTGACCCGACATCGGGTATTTTGCACCCCAACTAATGGAAAATCCATAAGTTGAGGGTGGCTATGAAAGAGGAAATTAAAAGAAAAATGGGTATGAAAAGCGTGATGTTGAAAAGAAAAAAAAAGAGGAAAGGATGTTACTTGTTGAAAACTAAAAGAAAAATAAAATAAAATAAAAGTAAAAAGAGCTACAAGGCCTGAAGTCACATTCGTGGTGAAGAAAGTTAAGGGAAAGAAGGTAAAACGATAGGATGACAAAAATAGGGCAAAAAGAGGTCGAAAGCCTAGTGTAATGTCAAGGAGGGCAGAAGGTCACTAAGCAGTACCCAAATGTACCACTCCTGACCCTGAGCCTACGTTACAAGCCAAGAAAGTCTTATAGTGATCCTAGAGTCTAGTTTGGAGAGTCTAAGTAGTGAAAATAAGGGCAAGCTTATGGCATTGAGTGCTAATTGTATTTGAAATTACTTCTGAGTGTGAGTGTTGAATAAATCCTTGTATCGAATAGCATTCATTTTTGTGAAAAGGGGATTTCATTTGAAGTAAGGGCACTAGTTACATTGTCGGAAAGTTGGTACCTTGGTGATAGTGAGAAGGTGTATGTTGTGTGTCAGTTGGTCAATCTGTGTTATGATGTGATCTGCATGAATTAGCTTGTCGAGTCTAAAAGAACGAATTTGCACCCGAAAAGTGAGGGGGGTAGAGATCTATGTGATTGCTTGGGCCTGAAATGCTTGCTTCTATATAAGTGTTGTTTAAAGTCGTAGTGCGTCGCTTGAGGACAAACAATGAGTTTAAGTTGAGGGTGTTGATATACTGAAAGATGTTCAGGCGTGAAAGTATAGAGACAGCTGAAAGAAATGCAGAAAAGGGCATTCACGAAGGTGCTCTACGGACCGTAGGTCCATTAACAGTCCGTAGGTTATGACCGTAGATCAGCGGGCAAGGTATGGAAGACAAATCAGGAAAATCTGACCAAGTGTGGAACCACGATGGCCATTGACGGTCCATAGATTGATCTACGGACCGTACTATTGATCCGTAGATTGATACTGCGAGGGTTCCAGTACCTGATTTTTGAAGATTCTAAGTGTGGAGCTACGGAGGGGATTGACGGACCATAGATCGATCTACGGTCCATACTGCAAGTTCGTTATTTGCTTTAGAGAAGCTGATTTTTGGAAGCTAAAATATTTTCTAAGTCTTGGCTGACGAAAGGGACTTACGGACCGTAGATCCATTGACGGTCCGTAAGTCAGTCTCATGGAATGAAGACGCGTGCCTAAACAAACTATCCTTAATTTGTTTCCCTTTTTATTTAGGTTTTGTTTTGTATAAATAGGGCATGAAAACCTCGTTTTGAGGGGTTAGACATTATTATTCTAGTTTTACTTTGTGACTGGGGAGATTAATTCGAAAACCTAGCAATTATTGATTTCCTAAGTTCGTTTTGAAAATTTTGGCTTTGCAATTCAAGTTGAATTTCTGGGTTTATTATTCTCTTTACATAAGTTCATGATTTCATCATCTAAAACTATGAATTGTGTTCTTGCTAATATGGGTAACTAAATCCACAACTAGGGTTGTGGGAACCATGAGCGATTAACAAAGTATGAATAGTAAATAAGCAATTCTTGAATAGTGTTTTGCATGCATTGATAATTCTTTCATTTAGAAGTTTTTTTAACGGTGGCCAACGTTAGAACTTGCCTTGTTACTACTTGCCGGACCAAGGAGGTAATTAACGAGAAAAGAATTATCAACATAGATTTAGTGTGATACTATCTAATAGGCTAGTGTCGATTGGTGCAAAGTAATAACTAAGCCAAACATCGATTATGATGTCTAATATGAGGTAGAGGTAAGGGTTAGTAAATCATACACACGTAGCTGGACCAAGGTGCGGGGTGAAATTCTCTAGATGCCGGACCAAGGATTTAGAGATACCTAACTTATCAGTTTTCATATAGTACACTAGGAAAGGATTGTTATTACTAGGATTACTGCATTATGAGCTTGTGGGGAACACATATACCCTAGTTATTTCTCTCATCTTGATAACAACCAAAATTGAGTTTTGATTATTGATTACTTATTAAATTTTTACTATTTGTTTCACACAAATAAAACCCCCCATTTTAATTACTTGTTTCTGGAAGTAATTTGACTAATTGAATATAATTGTTGGTTAAAGCAAAGTTTAAACCATTTTCCTCGTGGGATCGACCCCAACCTACAAGTTGGGTTCTTTACTTGATAACGATCGCTTATACTTCTGTAGGGAGGTGTAATTTGAGCATATCACCCTCCACCATGGCCATTGGTTGTCATTGCCTCGTCTCTATTGGTAGCCACTAATGCATTCATATTTATTTATCATGAATCATGGATATGGTATGATGTAATCATAGAGTAATGAAACTCAAAGAAAAATGATTTTCGGTACTTGATTTTTAATTGAAAAGCCAAAAGAAAATGATTTCGGGTATCTTTTTGATTGGTAAGTAGAAGATAGATTTTTCCAAGTACCTATTATCATGTGATATTTGAGGAAAAATGATTTTAACAGTTACATGAACATTGTGAGTCTCCATGTCTTGGCGTACAACATGCCATCTGTAGAAATAAGTGTATATTGGTAGAATCATATGATCATTTGCACTACATTGTATTATACTTACATCAAAAAAATTTCTTACACAAGCTTTATATAGATTGTTTATAACGTGAGTTTTACTTAGATGCCTGTTGTCCCTCAATTAATATTTTATAAGTTGATGACTTAGTTGAGTTACATTTCATATTTTATATGATATAATTTTTGAACTACATCTTCATCGGTCTATGATACTTTTTAGCACTCATGTTTTTTATGCTCATATTTCAAATATGTTACGTCTTTTGATGCAAATTGTGCTCCAATAACAACATATGTGCGCTTGCAGTTATTTTCGGAGTTTGTAGTGAGCTCCATAACGATTTTGTGGCACCATACTCCCTATATCCATTACATCAGTTTGTTATCATTTCATACAATGTATTGGTATTAAAACAACCGTATTTATTTTTTAGTTGCTCTTGTACACATGACATCGGGTATTGGGGTTTATTTGGTATTTTCCATATTTATATACTTAATGAAATCTAAGTTATAACTTATTTTCACTTCTTCTTTCATTTTCGCATGATTATTTGATTTTATTTTGGAAAATATTTGATGTACCTATCAGAAGATTAGTGTAGATGTTATCATGACCCTTTAGATTTTGGGTAGTGACACACACAAGCGTCACAAAGGTTTTTGTCAATCTTATTGACACAAATGATTGTGAGTTTTTCGAGTGGGGTGAAGTCATTGTTAGGCCTAAAAATTTAATGATGATAAAAATGAAACAATACAAGAACTTGATTAATTAAGATTAACTTTTCCATGTAACATGATTACAAAAAAAAAGAGTTATTTAAATTTATTTATTTTTTTGAAAAAGAATGTGTTAAAAAAGGAAGAAAATAATATATTAATGATGAAAAGGGTAATTTTGACACAAACTACTAATAATAGGAATATTATTTAGGCAAACTACTACCAACATGATAAATTTGGACTAAACAATACCAATAAAGACATTTTTGGATCAAACTATAAATAATGAACATTTTTGTTCAATTCTATAGCTTAAGGATAATTTTGAACCTTTTCCGTAAATAAAATTCAAAGTTCATGTTGACAACTATTTTATAATAAAATTACTTTCTTCAAGATTTGCACCAAATTAAAATTCAAAATTTTTGTAAAGAAAAGAGGAAAATTAATGTTATACAGATTGTGGCAATCGTTTTTGGTACAAATATGTAAAAGCCCAGCTAAAAGTTACACAATTTTGACATATAGTTAAATTGTTGGAGTAGATTTTGGACCTATAATCAAATTTCAAAAAATTTAACAAGATTTTTTTTTCTTAAATCAGATGGTCAAGAGTATCAATATTGTTCACTTATTTTGTAACGTGTTCTCACTTATTCGATGAAGGTTGTCCTCTTGCTCTAAGAAAAAAAAAATAAAAGGTTACTTTAGTTTTTTTTTTTTTAAAAAAAAGTTGCAAACAAATCAGAACAGTTACATGTTACATGTAAAATTTTAGATATTGTGGTACGTAAATCATTAACAAGTGATCTTGATAGTAGTTGGCTAAACCTTTTTTTTCCCTTTTGGGAATTCAATAGTGTTGGATTTTAAAAGGTGTGAATGAAAAATGAAGAGTTGCGACTTTTATGAACATTTGTGACTTTTATGAAAAGTTGCACCTTTTATGAAAAGTTGCAACTTTTATGAAAAGTTGTGACCTTTCCGAAAGATTGTGACTTTTCTAAAGGTTTGTGACATTTCCGATAAGGCACAATAAGAACCTTTTTACACTAACCTTTGTTTTCTATAAATTGAGGAATTTTCTCTAATTTTAGTTGAATGAATGAATTTTTTTGGACTTCTTCTACTACTACTAAATCTAGTATTCTAAGTGTAATTTACTGTCGTTGAGTGGTTCGCTGACACCATGGTTTTAGGTACCGCCATACACTGGTGACTAAGATCCTTCTATCCTGGGAGGATATATTCCATTAACCTCGGGTACTTGAGGGGAATAATTTCGTTAAGGGTACACTGTGCATTCAGTGGGTTCGATTTTATTTCTTTGAGAAAAATATTTTTATATTGTTTCTAATTTGTTTCTGATTCTATTTTCTCTACTAGTTTTAATTTTCTAGTTTTGAAAATACACTTTAAACTTTGTTGTTTCTTACCAAGTTCTTCAATGTTTTGTTCTACGTATCTTAGGAATACCGGATGAACAACAATCTTAAGGAATTTACTATACTATTGGCATTTCTTGTATTCTACTAATTGAGGGAAACAGATCATGGAAGTAGAAGATTAATGCACTTCTTCAGAATTTGGTGCCTTGTTTAGCTAGATCAAATTGAGAATGTACGAGAAAAATTGGTGGTATTCCGGTTAAAGATTACACCAGGGTAACCTTCTTATTATTTATCTAAGGAGGAAAATAGCTTCTAAAATTTAATTCTTTTGATATTTATCATTTGTATCTTTGAAAAAAGATTTGCAAACCATATGTTTTGGAATGATTTTTTCTTGGCAAATAGTGTTGTCTTTAAAATTCTTTAGTTAGCAGAATGAGAGATGCACATTTTTGTTTGATAAAATAGTATATCAAATGTTGTAGTTGGAAGGATCTTTGAAAACAAAAGCATATCTATGTGATAATCTAAGAATATGTTTTATTCTGTTTGGAGCTTTAAAAAAAAATTAGTGGTTTGTACTCCATGTGAATTTGATTGTGCCTGATTTTTGTAGATTAAAAACTTTTGTAGTTTTCTACTTCGGATAAATTAGACTATGCAGTTGGTTTGAAGAATATAAAAACTTCACATGATAAGTCAGTGTTGTACTTTTGATTTTCTATGAACTTCACTGATATATAGAAACAAATTGTACAATTTTTTTTTGTCCTTATTGTTAATATTCTAAATACTAAGTGGTATGTCTATTTGTGGTAGAGGAAAAATACCAATGACTTAGAGTTTATGATTTTGTGCCTCTATAAAATGAACTTTGACATTGTGTAAAGATTGTCAAAGGGAATTAAGGCACTATAATTCTTTTATAGAATAATATTTTCAAAAGAGGTTTGATTTTGCCAACGACATTTTGATAGCATGAGAAAAAATATGTGGAAAAACTATTTTCAAATACTTGAAAAATATTTTTGAGATTATATTTAAAATGTGGGGGTTCTTTGCTTATGATAAAGATAAAATTAGACTTAGTGTCTAAATTTAAATTTGGAGCACAAGATATGAAATTTAATGATACTTTTGTATTATGTTAGACCCACAAAATTCTTGGAGTACATTTGATATTGTAGTCATTGAGTTTCTCTTTTACTAGTATATGGTATGACTAGTATGAAACTACCAAATTATATGAATACTTGTGCAAAATGATTTTGTTCTTTTATGAGAAAGTGTCACTTAAAATGTTGTGATTTTTCATGAAAAGATGTTTATTAAATATAACTATTTGTATAGACATGAAAATTGGTGAATAATCATTTGTCATGTTTTATAAAAGAATCATTTGGACTATATTGTCTTTATTGGACCCAATGAAACTATGTTCATGGGTAGTTCTATAACAATCAAATTAAAAGTTATGAAAAGATCCTTCTGAAAAGGACATTTGACAAGGTGCTGACTCTTAACAACGTTTGTATCAGACAAAATTGTAATAAGTAGAAAAAAAATATTTGTAAGAAAAAGCTACCTCACAAAGGGCTTTTCAAACTCAATATTTTATTTGTTCTTACTTGCTTAGTCAAATTGTTTGTGACATGCATGCTTGGGACATGTCAATTACAAAACCTTGTAAGGAAAATTGATCAACTTAGAAGTTTTGTCTAACTTTGACTGCAATAAATTGAAATGTCAAGTTTGAGTGAAATCTAAGTATGCTGAGTATTCTTATAAATCTGTTGAAAGAAATTATAATCCCTTAAGAGTTGATTTACACTGACATTTGTGGTATGAAGTCAATACCATCCCGTGGTGGGAAAAGTATCTCATAACTTTTATTGACAATTGCATTTGATACGGTTATGTCTATTTGCTAAATGGTAAGGATGAAGCAATGGAAATGTCTAGGCAATATAAAATTGAAGTTGAAATCAGTTGGGAAAGAAGACAAGAAGTGATAGGGATGGATAATATAAATCTCCTTTTACAGAAATATGTTTGGAATGTGGATTTATCCATCAAACTACTGTCCTATTCACCTAAATCTAATGGAATTGTAGAATGAAAAAAAATGAACTTTGAAGGAAATAATGACTACATTACTTATGAGTTCAGGTTTACCACAAAACTTGTGTGGAGGAACTATCCTTACTGCGAAATGGAACAATGAAACATTTTGTCTTTTCAGAAAGAAAGCAATTTTGTATGTTCAGGACACATTCTATTCCATATGAGAAATGGAAAGGAAGGAAATTCAACTTGAAATATTTCAAAGTGTAGGGGTGTCTAGCCGAAGTCCAAGTTCCTATTCCTGAAAGGATTAAAATAGGTCCTAAGAACTGTGGACTGTAAAATTAGACTTGAGTAGTCTAGCGAAAGGTCTAAAAGACCTTGGAAAAAACAAAAGGAGAATTTACTTAATAAAGAGATTTAGACGTGTAGTAAATGTCAAAGGACATCTACTACCTTCAAATCTGATTTTGTAACATTTCCTATGTCTTATGTGGACTCATCCTTTGAAAAAATGGTGTCAATAGTGAGATTGGTTCAATCTTGAACAATCCTATTGAAAGTTGGTTGATCTTCCTCCAGGAAATAAACCTTTGGGTTCAAAGTGAATCCTCAGAAGGAAAATGAAAGTCGATGGAACTGTTGACAAATATAAAAGAAGACTTTTTGTCAAAGGCTTTAGAGAAAAACAAGGTCTTGATCTTGTCGACACATACTTGTTAGTAACTAGAATTACATTCATTCAGATGTTAATATTAATAGTTGTGGTATATGACCTCCAAATTCATCAAATGAATGTGAAAACAACTCTCTTAAATGGAGAATTGGAAGAAGAAATTTACATGAAACAACCCTAGGGTTTTGTGGTTCTTGGTTAAAGAAAGAAAGTGTGCGAACTTGTTAAGTCACTTTATGGACTAAAACAAGCACCCAAACAATAAAATAAGAAATTTGACCAAACCATGTTGGCAAATGGATTTAAAAATGATGGAAGTGATAAATGTGTTTACATTAAAATCACAAGGTCATTGTTTGTTTGCATATTGATGACATGTTGATCATCAGTAGAGACACTAATGACCTAAATGCTACTAAACATATGCTAGAAAACAAGTTTGATATGAAAGATTATGGAGTTGCTGATGCAATCTTAGGTATAAGAATCGTAAGAACTCTATAATGTTTAGCATTGTCACAATCTCATTGGATTGAAAAGTTACTAGACTAATTCAAATATTTGAATTTCAATATTGTCAAGACTCCAATAAATGTGAGCTTTGCATTTCAAAAGAGTGAAGGCAAAAGTGACTCACAATTGGATTATGCTAGAGTATTGGGAAGTATGATGCATATCATGAAATGTACACGATCAGATATATCATGTGCTATTAATAAACTGAGTCGGTTCACGAATGATCCTTATCAAACTCATTGGATGACAATGACAAGAGTTTTGGGGTATTTAAAATATACTCAAAACTATGTCTTGCATTATAACAAATATCCAACAGTATTGAAAGGATATAGTAATGCAAATTGGATCACCAGGATCAAATGAAGTAAAATTCACGAATGGATATGTATTTACTCTTAGTAGAGGAGCAGTCTCTAAGAAATCTTCCAAAAAGATGTATTGCTAGCTCTATAATGATCTTTAAGCTAGATTGTTTAGATAAGGCCGATGAATAGGTTGGAAGACTCTAGAATTTCTTGATAGATATTCTTTTTTGGTCCAAACATTTGGCATCAATATGCATACACTTTGATAGTTAAGATGCAATAGGTAGGGCATGGACCATGATGTAGAACGGAAAGTCTCATCATATAAGAGATAGAAACAATACCATTAGAAAACAACTACTCTTTAGTGGAATTATCACAATTGACTATGTAAAGTCAAATGATAATGTGTCGGATCCACTTACAAAAAGGAATAACTAGAGAGAAAGTTGAAAGATCATCTAAGGGAATGGGTTTACGGCTTAGGACAAGTCATCATAGAGGTAACTCTATCTAGCAGACTGGAGATCTCAAGAGCTAGATTCAAGGAGAAAAACAAAGTTGTGACTGATGGTTCAATATTGTCAATCAACTCAATCCATTCTCATGATGAAGATAATGTTCAGGAACGAGGTTAAAATATTAAGGATTGTTAATGAGTTAATGAAGCTTAAAGTTTTAATGATTTGCTAAGTTTGGCAGACTTGACCAAATAGTGTATCTACACGATGACACAGTTAGAAATCACCAATGAGTGTGAAGTGTAAGCCGATTCATAGAGAATTATTGTCAAAAGTCTATTCTCTATACACTTATGAAACCAGAAGGTTTTCATGGTTGAAACAAACACAACCGTAAGAACCATAAATGGTAAAGGGTTAATTGTGTGACATATGGTTGTGTAGATATACACCAAAGCTCGACAGTTCAAATATATTGCATCTACCGATTGACCGAGTATATTCGACATATGTTCACTACGGAAAGTCCAAGGGGAAACCTACTTATCCAGATAAAATTAATTCTTTCTTGTAAAGTACACATACTTGTCCATTTCTTTGTCTTGGAGTCATTCCCCATTCATGTGGGGGATTGTTGGGTTTTAAAAGGTGTGAATGGAAAATGAAGAGTTGTGACTTTTATGAATAGTTGTGACTTTTATGAAAAGTTACGACTTTTATGAAGATTTTTGACTTTTATGAAAAGTTGTGAATTTTATGAAAAGTTGTGACTTTTATGAAAGGTTGTGACGTTTTCAAAAAATTGTGACTTTTCCAAAGGTTTGTGACCTTTCCGGTAAGGCATAATAAGAACCTTTTCACATTACCCTTTGCTTTCTATAAATTGAGGGATTTCCTCTCATTTTAGTTGAAGGATTTTTTTTGGATTTCTTCTACTACTACTAAATCTAGTATTATAAGTGTACTTTACTGCCGTTAAGTGGTTCGCTGACACCGTGGCTTTAGGCACTGATACACCGGTGAGTAATATCATTTTATCCTGGGATGATATATTCCAGTAACCTCGGGTACTTGAGGGGAATAATTTCCTTAAGAGGACACTGTACATTTAGTGGGCTCAATTTTCTTTCTTTGAGAAAAATATTTTTATATTGTTTCTAATCTGTTTCTGATTCTATTTTCTGTACTAGTTTTAGTTTTCTAGTTTTGAAAATACTCTTTAAACTTTGTTGTTACTTACTAAATTCTTCAAAGTTTTGTTCTAAGTATCTTAGGAATACAAGATGAACAAAAAATAGGCTATTCTAAATGTGAGCTCATCTTCTTACAATTCAATTTAATTTGACACGTTCGATCGAGCTATGAGAATTATCTACAAGTATTCATTGAAGTTTTCTCAACCATCATTCCAACAATATTGGGATTTTCCTAAATTTACTTGAACCTTAAGGTTTGGCCCACCATCAACCGCATAATTAATAAGCTTGCATGCGTGGTGGGTCTAATACCCACTAGTAATGTTATCTACTTTGCACTTAAGTTTGCATAGCTTTAGAATGATCTTTTTAATGACTAAGGCTCGTTTCCTCGTATAGAGAGCATCTTTCTCGTATGTATATTATCAATGTAGAATTTTCTTTTGTCATATCCTACCATAATCTCCCACATGATAGCAAAACAACAACAAGTCTTCAAACGGAAAAATACAAAGAAATAATAGTTCATCCATAATCTCAACATTACATTAAGGAAGAAGAGCCCTATAAAACATCACAAGTTCAAATATGATTCTGCCGTAGAAAAACAAAATGAAAGAAGTTATGACTTATGAGGTAGAAATATTTATGTTGTGTTATTGAAATCCACTACCTCTGCTACATGTTTTAAATAACATTTACTATGATTTTCTCTGTGTTTTGATTCATAACAACAGAGAAAATACAAAAAAAATGCTAATTTAATTTCTTTTTTCGTACTTAAGGACACACAGATTTGAATATTTTGCTCATGAATTTATGCGTTTTCTCGTAAGTTTAACATTTGTTTTTGTTGATAAATTGAAGTTTTTATTTTTTTATTTTGCTCAGTGATGATTGATTTTGCTTTAACCACACTGAAATAAAAAAAGTTTGATGAGGATTTGGTAGAGACCTTTTTGGATTTTTAGTTGAAGATTTTTTACTCAAGTTCAAATATGATTCTGCCGTAGAAAAACAAAATGAAAGAAGTTATGACTACAGCTTGACCATGAGGTTCCACGATGACTTTTACCCTTGGTGATGCTTTTAAGGAAATCATAAGTTCTTCATACAAATTCACTACCTCTGCTACATCAATATCATCAGAAGGTTCAACATTCATCCTTCAGAGTGAAAGGGAATATGCCAATAATTTCTTTAAGAAAATGAGTTCAAATTGTGTCCCTTCAAACTTTCTTAGTTCCACAAATTCAAGCTTCTCAAATTGTTGGTCAACACAGTTTGGATCTCCCAGATAATGTGTAACTTCACCTATGTTTATTTCTCCTAAGGTATTGAAAATCTATAGACGTTCAAAAAAAAAAGAAGGTTAGTAACTTTTACAAGTTGTAACAAGTAAAACTGCATTACACTAAAGATTACAAATTCCATTACTATAAAATATTACCTGTAGATATTTTTTAATTTGTATAACCTGATATTGATAGAGCATAAAATTCATTACACTATCGGTACATGTATAGGTTAAAGTCTAAAACTGTAAAGTTTTTAACTTATATACAATAACAATGTAAAAATATTTTTTCTCTATCAAGTCACTAAAAAGTATCTACTCGAAACAAAGATTACCTACTACAGCACGCAAAGGTAACCTCCTATCAATGTATATATAACTTAAACTCAATTTTGAATTATAAAAAGTGAGATACATTACATCTATTTCCAGTGAACCCAAGTTGGGAGAACGTCGAATCAAGCAAAGAACATCACAGACTTGGTTTACATCCAAAAATGTCACACACAACGTTGCATGCTCCAAATGGTAGGGTTTTGATTGATCAAACCTTTTTGGAAAAAATTATGCACACAAATGCTTGATAAAAGAAAACTAAAAGGTAAAAATGCATTAATGGTTAAGTATATATGTGCATAGTAACATTTATTGAAAACTTTGGAATAAAAAATATTGTAATATGTCTTAATCAAATTATACTCACCTGAATGGAATAATTTATCAAAGCAAGCCTTTTTATGTTAGGGCACAAATAAAGAAGAAGTGACCATGTAATGAACCTCCCTTCTTCATCATAAGATTCTTCATGGAATAACAACTCCCTAACATTTGAAAAATTTACAAAAAAAACTGTGTGAATGTCATGACTATAATTAATAGTCAAGAACTGGATCCTAGGATTAGATATGGTGAGCAAATGAACACCATTCAATCATTTAATGTTAAGGATGAAAGTGATGGGTATTCAAGACATAATGATGGACTTCAAGGTTAATTCAAGGAGATTTGGGAATAATATTTTGGAAGAAGGTGGTTTAACTATGAAATTGGTTACGTCTAAATATGTGAGAGTTGGGCAATCAAATATGCAAAAAGGTAATGTATACCGATTGTGCTTATGATTTTTCAGGATAAGTTCTTTGACACATTTACTTGAACGCATAACAACCAATGGCCAAGGTCCCTATCATCATTATAATAGATAGTTGACAAATCAAGAAAAAACTTCACTATTGATCCAACATGTTTTAAGAGAATATTGCCAATCAGGCCCCTAAAACCATCTTCAGTCAATTCTATATTACCACTTATCTCTTTAAAGAACTCTCCATCTAGAACAAGAATTGGATGCATAGCCCAAAAATGTTCCCACTTCTTCGACAAGACGCACGTTTTTACCAATTCTCGAAATGACATGTCCTTGAATATTTCATCGAGGATATCAATGGGCAAATCAAAGATTTTGCCTCTCTCATTTTCATCAATGATCACTTCTGTACCACGATGATTCATGTCCACTATTTTGTACATAAAATAAGTCAAAGTTTAGTCTATATTTTAAGAAAACAGAGATAAAGGCATATTTCAAAGTTATAGATTAAAGGACTTCGAAAATTCTTTGTAGTCCTAGTAGGATTTTATTTTATTTAGAATAAAAAAATGATAGATACTAAAATGTCTGAAATATTTCTCTCGTAAAAAAATTATTTATATTGAATACCTACCTATAATTGATTTTAAAAACAAAATAAAATTGCATACACGTAGAGGAAATCCATACAAAATTGGTACCTCTTCAATGTAGACCGAAAAATTAGATCATAAATTAAATTTTTCAAAAAAATAAAATAGCATAGATTTTATGTTTGTGCATATTAAGAAAATTGTTTTGACCTCTTCTTAGATCTCATGAATTTAACATGCATGACTATGTTAGATCCGGAATAGATGGAATGTATATACAACAATTAAACATAGAAAATTATTTCTAAAATATTTATTAATAATAAGGATTCCTTTTATTTTGATCTTTCAGATACATACAAAAGACTTCATAGACCATCCAGAAGAATTTATATACAACTATTGAACAGACACAATCATTTTAAAAAACTCAACATCAGAGAAAAAAATCAGTGAAAAATAGTACCTCATTGAGACTGTATAGAAAATTCTAATTTCTACATCTGAAAAATTCAATAAAGTTATACCTCAAGATTTTCTTGCATCAATTGAAGGTAAGAGACTTAGTGTTTTTGTAAGAATACAATATGTTGTCAAAAATATATACCACACTAATGTTTTGTCAAAAACAAATATAATATATGGGTCCCATGGAGAAATATATATTCACTTTGACTTCAAAATTGTTTTTATATATTTATTTGAAGAAATTGATTAATTTTAGAATCCCTCATTTTAAATGTAGACAACTTTTCTCTCTTGAAAATAGTTTCTACTTAATAAAACTCAAATTTCTTGAATACTCTTAATTTTGATAGTCATTCAATTTAACTTTGGATATATTTATTACATTGACCGTCTTACTTAAATTTGTTATTTGACATCTAATTATCACAGATTTTTTAATTACATATATTAACCAAATAGTTTATGATCAACATAATCGATATATAGATCTCTATATTTTTCCATCCTTAGTATATGAACATATTTAGACGGAATTTTTATTATTCAAAATCTGACGGATCATGATGACACTTCACTAACCCTTCGTTAGATAAGTCAATTTTTTTCTGAAATACTAAAATCAATTAATCATACGGAAATAAATGAAATAGTGATAACAAGTCATAACTTAGCTTTCATATAAGTATATAAATGTGGGAAATATCAATTACAAGAAGAGTGATTAGAAGTTAAATATAACTTTTTAAATATGAATACACTATCTGAAATGATATAAGACTAAAAAGTAAAATATAAAACTTATATCTAATCATGGTCAACATTTGGTAGACAACTTCATATTGGTGATTTGATGTTTCAATAAATCTGTAATATATTTTATGATTTATTTGCATATTTGGTTTTCTAGATGAGTTTGATGGGTGAAATAGAGAATTTTTCATAGCTAATGCACCAAATGTTGGTGTAATTGGTTTTCTTCTCCATGTATGCAAGGGATAGATCACATTCGTGAAGAATAATTGTGGGAATTCTATGCATTCATGGGGTCAGTGTCGCATTTGCAGAGGATAAAGTTTGCTAGTTCAGTTATGGATGAGGAATCTCATTTGTGATTGTTCTGTCACGATTATGATGTGTTCTACCAGATCACTTGATCATGCTCGCAATTGTGATCTACATCCGCAAAAAAGAAATTAAGACCTGGATGAAATAATCCCCAATTTGAACATAGACTTCAATTTAAGATTTTTTTTTTTAGTTTGTTAGGTCAATTTTTTGTAATTTTCAAGGAGGAATTACTCGTTTTATCTGGGTGGGTAATAATCTAACTCTAAATTTGATATTTTCCCTATATTATATTGTTTTTTTGTGATTTAATTCACATTTGGGTGTTATAAATTAGGATATTTTAGCCTAAAAGTGAGGAGTCACATTTTGATGATTTGGAGTCCAGTTTGAGCTTGAATTTTGATTAAATTTCATATTTGTGATGCAACTAATTTTGAAATAAAATTATTTCTCTGACCTTGCGGGGTTAGGGTTGACTTTTTGAGTTCGGAATGAACGTATAATAATATGTCTATCAATAGACTCATATACTTATTTAAAATATGTTCTTGATAGATTAGGAGTATCTAGCATATTCAAAAATGCATATTTGTGATGGTGTATGTCATGATCCAATTGGTCATTTTAAAGAAAAATCATAAAATTATCATTTTACCCCTCAGATATTAACCCTAAGCTAATTCTGATTGGATTTTGAAATTTGTTTTGAGATTTGAGTAAAAAGCTGTGAATTATGTATGTTTTTGAGATTTGAGTATCTAGAACATTCAAAAATGCATATTTATGATGGTTTATGTAATGAGCCAATTGGTCATTTTTAAGAAAAAACATAAAATTATCATTTTACCTCTCGGATACTAACTCCAAGCTAATTCTGATTGGATTTGAAATATGTTTTGAGATTTGAGTAAAAAGTTGTGAATTATGTATATTTTTGGTTTTTGAAAGGCGTTGTTAAGAAGTGGTTTTTGATCTCTTTGAGAGTTTCGAGTGTTAGAATGGAATTTTGGTGATTCCATCAGTCCTCAAATGTGAAAATTGGTCTTGGAGAGTTGTCAGTTTCAAATATAGAGTCTTTTTGAGGATTTGAGGTCCTAAGTTGGAAATTATTGAGATTTTAGCATTTGGATTGACTTTGGTCAATATTCGGGGTTTGGATGCTCGAATCAAAATTCCCAGAGTTTCGCTGGATTCGGGGGATGATGTTAGGCCTAGGTGAGGTCTTGGTTGAATTTTCAAAGGTCTCGATCTTATTTTAGCCATTTAGACATTTTGTTCATTTCTTGTGACTTTCATGGATATCGGTTCAAGGAGATCTCAAATTCTTATTTTGATAGTTTCATTGAGTCCAGAACATCGAGTTTAGTGAAATTGCATATTTGGAATGTATGAACGGGATTCTGAACGAATCTCGAGGTTCCATTCGTTGATTTTGTTGTTGGCTGAATTTTCTGTTGTCTAGTGTGCTCGCATTAGCGAAAGGCTGTTTACTAAAGAGGGCCTTGATTTCTCGAACACTTGGCTGCTTTCATAACCTTCACTTCATGGAAGGCTGGGTTGCAAAAGCAGTAGGCCACACTTTAGCGAGGTTTGATTAAGCAAATCAGAGTTGCTTTAGCGATGATTGCGAAAGAGAAGCCTGGTGATTTCAGAGATGATTTTGGCCCTACCATTTTGGGATTTTACCCGATTTTTCCCATATATATATATATATATATATATATGGGGAATGTTTTGCATATAGTCACTCAAAAATAACGTAATTATGCTTCATTGCTATAGTTTGCTAATTACGATATGTAGCTACATGTTAGAAATGTTATAACTCAATAACACTCCTACTGCAGACTCAATGACAACAATGTAATTAAACACTAGTTCTAAGCTTGTTTGGCTTCGTTCTTCACCTTTAATCATCATCATTTATTGACTTGAGAAAGTTTAAATTCTTGTGTGCAATAGCTGCTCTGCTTTGTGTATCTTCTCTTCCTTCTATATGCTGCACTCTGGAAGCCTAGGGTTTGAGAGAAGAATCACCTCACATAATTCACTCGGAATACATTATCTATAAGCAGAGGTGGATCTAGGATTTGGAGGTCCTGGGTGCCACACTGTTCAAGTAGAATAAGCGGGTCGGTTGCTTTAATTTTGGATTACAATCGAGTTATTTATATATTTGTTTTTATAAACAAATCGATCAAAGATGCATGTTAGTAATATTTTCTTTTAGATATTATGAGATTAGAGCTAACTAAACAATTCAATTTTTATTTCTTTTTAGGAATTAGTGGCCTTATTCGCTGAAACTTCAAGGAAAAAGAGAGATTTTTCACACTAAAATTTGAGCTTGTATAAACTATATAATAGTGTTAACTTAATATATTCATATTCCATTGACTTTATGTGTTGTTACAAATATATAACAAAGAGAATACAAATTTTAGTTCAATCTAGTCATCTTATTACTTAGTGAGAACGTTGGTGAAGATCGAAAGAACCTTCAAATTAAAAGAACTCTAATAATAATATTCATCATTTTAAAAACTTATATTTATTTAAAACTACTATTTAAATATATTATTAATAATATTTATGTCACGTTCATAATTCATTACTCATTAATTGATAAAGAATAAACACACGACACTCATATCAAGATATTAATAATTAGTGAAAGATAAAGTAAAAGAACTTAAGAATTAATTATGATGAATAGGAGTCAATTTGAATTAATAAAGAATATTAATAAATAAATAAAAATGAATGGATGGAAAAAAAAACCCGTCACACATTAATAAAAATGACAAAAAAAAAGAAAGAAAAAGATTCCAAAAATAAATAATGCTGCCGAGAAGGTTCGAACCTGTGCTGCCTGTGTGGCAAACTATCTGCTTTGCCAATTGAACTGCTCACCATAATATTTAGTGGTTGGGAAAAAATATATATTAATTTTCTTATACATGTATACATATACATACAAAGTTTTTTCCGAGATCAGTGGGTGCCGTGGGAGCCCCATGGGTACCCATAGATCCGCCCCTGTCTATAAGTGTTCGTGATGAAGTATTTTCTATAAGATTTTCATCATAATTAGCTTAGGCATTGCCTAGACTTGATTAGTCTGTATAGTACTCAGTAAGCCCTTTTGATGGCTGAGGGAAAGGCACAAAGACATTATTCCTATTGAAGAAAGTTAAACCCAAGGGGAAGATTTGTTAATTATGTCTTGAATTTTTCCTTGGTATATTTTAGGAAACTCATAATTCATATTGGTTTAGGAGACCCTTTGCCCTAATAGATTTGGGATATGAATACATTGTCCTTCTAGTATTGGGAGAACCTTTTCCTTATATGTTTGAGCATACTTGAGATCTATATATAGGGAATGTAGTCGGAGATTTCAAAGGATTCTACACTTCTTCTTTTCTTTCATACTGAAAAACTATATTTGCTCTTACTTGGAGGATTAGGCCAAGCCAAACTTCATTAAATCCATATGTTATTTTTTCTCTATTTTTCTTTATTTGTAATTAAAACTCTACTGTGGTTGAATTCCTTTTGTTGATTAGCCACATGTTTGTTGACCGCATCTAAAGATCTGTTAAATACAACCAGAGTAACTTATGAAATAATAATCTCTCGATGAAATTCTACAAAAAAAATAATCTCTAAACCTCACTACCCTATAATAGTGCAAAAATTTTGATGTTGCCAAATTACATCCTCAATTAGGAACAAATTGAACGCTATCAAAATATATTCACCCAACAAGATTAGGATCGAATCCCACAAAAAGCATGGTGAGAGAGCTTAGAATTTGTAAATGAAATCCAATCTAATGATAACTATTTAAAACATAAATTTTAATGCGGATTTGTTATAATGTACTATACTATGATTTTTGTATGATGAATGAAAGACAAAATAAAATTATGATTCTTGGATATCAAAATTCAAACAAATAATTCCTATCAACTCATTCATGAGGATTTATTGTACAAAACGGTGAATCTATCAGTCTTGTAAAACCTCTCAGCTCAATTAAACGAATTACGCTCTAAGTTCTTTGTGATGCACTTGAATGTAGATTAGATTGTTTCATAAGCATATGTGCCAGGTTAGCTATCGTATCTCTGGCTCAACCTATTGATGGGGGTTGACAACGCTAAATCCTTATTAACAATCATTTTTTATTATCTTAATTTCTTTTGTCAAGCAAATAAGAATATGACCATGTTCATAATGTGTGCAATCATTAAAAAAACAATCCATACGAAAAAATCTTAATGCACTACAATAACACCATCCTACAAAAATTTTAACGTGATGAATACGTTATCCTTACCCCTACTATAGATTTCAATGATAAAAATAATTATAGTAACTAAAGAATATGAAGTGTAAGACACATAGACTTCAAATGGTAGAATGGAGGGTAGGTTCTCAGGTTCAGAAACACATATTACAAGTAAAATACCACTTTCATCAGCAAATCTAGTGAGAGCCTAGATGTGATCACTCAAGCATAAGATTTGATAATTGAACAGTCAATTAATTTTTTTTGGAGTTCACAAGTTAAATACATGTATATTTATTTGATTTTCTAATACAAATACAGAGTCTAAGAAAAAGCTACTAGGTTAGTCCAAATCCACGAACTCCCACTTAGCTCCGCTTCTCTATTGAACATTGTATTAACTATAATTTAAGCTCAGTGGTCATGTAGACTGACTTAGTAATTCTAAAAAAAAATTAGAATGAATTTGGGAGGTGCCATGAATAATTATTGTGGATTTTGACCGGCTCCGATGGATTTTAGCATATATTTTTAAGTTCAGTGATCTAGTTTTATTTCAAATTTTGACCGGCTCCGATGGATTTTAGCATATATTTTTTTAGTAGTGCTATTAGTAATTAAACAAAGTTATTTTATATGTATTGAAGATGATTTATACTTTGTATTTGTGTTAGAAAATCAAATAAATATAAACGAAGTGAATATTTGGGTTAAACCCAAATGACATGAAAAAAAGTAGGTAATATAATTTAATTGAATGTATGTTTCAGACATTAAAAAAAAGGCTCCCACTCTCACATGTTTTGTCGATCCTAAAATCCCCAAATTACATAGATATGGTTTCAATTCCAAGACTTTTGTACACTATATAGTAAAGATCTTTGCAACTTGCTAGAATGAATTTGGGTTTTTTACTATACTCTGATTGTAATTTGCAAGGTGATGAACTAGAAGATGAGAACAATAATGACTTATAAATTTCATAAGAAACAAAATATACTAATAAGTAGTAGAAGATTATGAATCATATTCAAGTAGGAAATTCCAATTCAAATTATTCTTTGAAGGCTCCATATTGAATATTCCAGCAGCATAATTCACGGACATTTTAACCATTTTGCATCAATGATCCCAAATCAGGAACCAAAAGGAGATTGAGAAGCTAGATATGACTCAACTAGTATGTTGTTGTCAAAAAGAATCACTGCAAACAGATGAATGAGTACTACTATGTCCTCAAACTTTTATGCCCAAATCTTCTGTCCCAAGTGTCGTTAGTTTTTTTTCCCATTGTTTAGTGGAAGGATGAAAGGTGCCAAGATTTTGATACTTCAAGGATGGTTTTTGTATATAGAAAAAATCCAAGGATGTAGTTTAAGTTGTGAGTATAGTTAAAGGATGTTTTTGGCCACAAACTCGCAATATGATCTACTATCAAAAGAAAATTGCTTCAACCTTACTACCGGGGATATTCCAAAATCCCGAAGAATTAACAAAGCAAAGTTTCGTTTCATAGATCATTCACTTCAACGCATGGTTTTATCAAAAAGTACTGTAATATGATATAGCTTCAAATTACATACAATTTCTGCTTTTGATGATGCCCGCCAAAATTTTGTTAGATCTACGAGTACTTTGGCTATTTACCCAAGAGATTCACTTTCTAGCACATGCATAATTAGCATTTTAACCAGCTCAGGTGATTTAAGCAACAACAGCTTGATAAGTTGCATCTGAGGCTTCGTACGTAGACTGCCTTTTAGCTCAACTTCCTTAAGGTGCTTAAATGTCACATCTGCAAAACATTCCACTTCAAGAGCTTCTAGAGCTGGTACTTCATCGTCATTATCATTCACCTAAAATGATCACCAAAACCAATCACTGAAATTACTAAAGATAAGAAAGCCAAAAAATGATGATGGAGGAAGAAAAAGAGTTGAGGGATTAAGAACCTCATTTTACACAAACTGTAATGATGGGAAGCTTCTTATCAAGCAAACAAAATATGAGATTGCATCAAATTCACCCAGATTAATACCAGATATGTAAAGACGTCTAACACAATCAAGGTTAAAAGGAAGTCTTGTTGGAACTACACCTTGCTCTAGCAGCAAAGAACTAAGAAGAGAAAGGCAAAAAATAGTATTAGTCAAATTCCGAATGATGTTTCATCTATAAAAATACAAGTTAAAGAGAAGTTATAAGGAAATTAACCTTAGGAGTGTTGTTGTTCAAGTGGAGACGCTGGAGAGAGTAAAAACTGTCTAAATATTTGGCAACTTCACACCTTTATACCCCCACAAAAGAATCTGTACTCGTAAGTGAGAGTTTTTCCAAAAGAGGGATATTTTTCAAACAAATAGAACTCAAATTTCCTGTGAAGTCAAAAGATTTCAGCATGGGAGAACTAATTTCAATGACACGTTCATCCGTTAAAAGTTTATGCAGCAAGAATTGCTCGAGCAAGGGGCAATGAGAGACCAAACATTCAAGAAAAAAGGAGATAGTTCCAATGCCACTTAATTCCAAGCTAATTAACTTATCAAATCCTTTGAAGGTCAGGGAAGGAAATATAGGACAATTTTCAACAGACAAGTGCTTCAACTCCAAACAACAGTAAACTGAATAGGGCAACTCGTATAGACAACCCAACGGAAGTTTAAGCACAAGATGTTGAATGCCATTCCTAGAGAGGAAATATGTCATCTTATGAATAACAGGCCAACTTTCAAGGCCAGTAATATCAATGGAAAACTTCATAATTGGTCCTGCAAGATGGGCCAAAAGGTGCTTGAAAATGTTGTCAAATTGAATAGCAGGTGATTTCTTTCCCTTTGTTGTATTACAAAGTGTTTCAACTCTAATAGTTTGCACCACTTGTAATCCCAATTCTTCGACAAGATTCTTGTCTGAACAACAACACATCAAATGCATAAGAATAATATTAATCACATTCACAGGAAGCATACTGAGCATATCCAACAATCCACATTGACAGCCATGTATTTCATCCTTAGGAAACATCATGAAACAAGCTAATAACAATCTGCTGAAAACTTAGAAGAAATACGAAGGTAAGGAATCTCCAAACTATCTTACATAGTATGTTGCTTGGACTTTTCAAAAATGACTAATAGGTGATCCTTCAAAAGTAGGAGTACATTTATTAAGAATTCGAGATGAGTGTGTCATCATTTTTGGAGAGTCCGAACAACATAGCTTACATAGAACTACTATTCCATCAACATGCTAGAACAGAACAAATCCATGTCATATTGAAAAATACTAAGTTGATTTCAACAAAGAAAAGAACTTAATAGCCAATTGAAATTAGTACGCAAAGCATCAATAACAAGTATTAATAAATTATGAAGAAAAAAAAGGCTTTTTCATAGACTAAAATTCATTCAAAAGGAAGAAGAAAAAAAAAGTACCGGACCCAATGTTACTATTGATTGGATATCAGTCAGGCTTCTACTTGGTTTTGTCAAATGCTTTTGTTAAATGTATCTCTTTTTTTCAATAACCAATAAAAGCATAGAATGACTATTGAGATATACAATATCAATGGTATAATTGCGTGTGCGATGTGTAGATAATATTTTAATATTATCGCTAATATTTTAAATTGCAATGTCTTATTCGAATATGTTAAATCATATCATTAAGGCTCTGTTTGAAAAAGTCATATTTACACCATAGTACTCTCTCTATTCCATATTAACTGAATTGTGAGGTAACATACACTTATTAAGAAAAATGTTCAACGACATATTTAAAACTATATTTTCTACTATATTGTCCTTTGTGAAATATTAAATATAACTTTGTAAGTAGTGCGATTTATCTCCTAGAAAATATAAAATTTCATCAAAGAAAATGGAAAATATAGAAAAATAATAATTCAAACACTCATCTTGAACTTTGAAAAATTCAATCATTTTAAACAATGAATAAAGTCCCAAAAATTCAATTAATATGGAATAAAGGGAGTAATTACAAGGATCTATTTATTTGTAATAATGTAATTATAAATTACCATATGATTGTTCAAGAATAAATTCCACATTTCAATTAAATATGTGAAGGGGGACTTCTTCACACTTCTTGATTTTCCTTCTTTTTTCACCACACCCCCAACTTAGGCTTTTGTCCTAAGTTGGCTATTCAAACACACCACACTTCATGAGGATTATGGGTGAATAGATAAAGAGAGGTCTCATTTGCTCAAGTTTCTTCCAAGAAAAGGGCAAGGCTTAAAGGGGTTCAACAAAGTTCACACACTCACAAGGCTGGCCACAAAAGAGGTATATTGTCAAATTGTTTCACTCTTATAAATTGTTGCCTAAGATCATTTCAAGAGTTTGCGTCACTTAGTCAACCGGACCAACGGGGAAAATTCTAGGTGTCATCACGCAAGGTTCACAACGAGATTGAAAAAAGTTCACATATTGTGTATTCAACTTCATTTAGTCTCATCGTTGCATACATTCATTTTTATTCGATTAAGAGGACTATTCAAGTCATTGGTATTGATCATAACCGCTACTCAAATTTGCACAAGAACATCCACAATCAAACAAAACAGGAGGTGACAAATTGTTTGGATGGGTCAAAACCATTTACATTCAAAACAAGGAGCCATAAGCTCAAATATCCACAAAACAATGTCAAAACACAATTTTCAGCATAAAAACCCGATATATACAAAAATGATAATCAACAGTAGTAGGTATAGAAATACCTCACCCCACCACAAATAAAAGCAGTTGTCCTCAAATGCAACAAAAAAATCAAAGTCAATAAAAATGACAGAGAGGGAGGTTAAGAAAAGTCTTGTCTACACAGTCTCTCCATCTGTCGGGGCATCACTGCCCGGTGCAACATCAGCACTGTTGGCTCCACTAGGGCCTGCCATGGACGTCTCTGTCAGCGATGTCTGAATCACTGACTGTACAATAGTCTCCTCCAGATTTGGCAGGTCTCCATAGATAGTCTCCTCAATCTGCTCCTCGTCGATCTTAGTCTCTAACTCATCGACTGCCACATCATCCATCTGGACATCTCCACTGGTGGCTAGAGAAATCTCAAACGCAGCCTGGGGATCCACATCCTCTGCTGCCTCCAATAGTGAAGTGAAGTCAGTGGAATTCAAGTAGTCCACATCCTTCCTCAAATTTGCAACCTCGGCTTTTAAAGTCGTCACCTCTGAAGTGCCCCCTGTAGTCTCTGATAAGTCTCTACTCTCGCAGTGAGAGTGTTAATAGATGCTCCGAGGGGTGTAGTGTAGCTAGGATATCAGTCTCAATTATCCACGATACAACAGACTTCAATCGGGTAGCCTTCAGATCCGCATAATGGGATAAGTGCCCCATCTTTAGGATCATGGCCTGCATAATATTAGTTGTCTGAAAGCAGTAAAAGCACCAGGAGTCTGGGAGGAAGTGGAAATAGTTGAAGGCCCGGAGGCTAGAGTAGGCAAAGATGCCTCTGCAGGTATAAAATTAAACTCCACCTCTAGGGATGCATCCACTGAGGCTGTTGTCCTCCTGTCTACCTCCTCTAAAGAGTAGTCGGCGTCTATACACCAGATGTCGGTGGAAGATGTAGAAGTGACCTCGATATCCCTCTTCTTATCATGAGGAGCTCCAGCACGCCGACACAACTCTGTAATCAAGAGTACGAATGGAATGGACGTCTAGCGCTGCTTGGACCTCATGACCATCTCTTGAGTAATGATAAGTCCAGATTCAATGCTCTTCTAAGCTATGATCGACCCAAGGAAGGCCCTCTTAGGATGGTGGAGGATGGACTCATTCTGGAATGGCATAATGGAGCTGCTGATGAATCCAAACTAGTATCGTGTAGCTACGTTCAACTCTTTCTTCTCAATCGGAGCTTCTGCCTCAATCTACCTTGGGGTGGTGTTAGAGATGAGGCGGGCAAGCAAGCCTTTGAGATCATCAAAGGGTGTCGTAATGGTAGCCAAATTTGGGTAGTCAAAGGTTGGCCCTCTATCCAATACAACATTGATCCGATCGTGGCTGCATCTCACTACTGTCCCCCTGTCACGACCCGTCTCTACACCTTGGAAGCAACACGCAAACTCGACCCCAAAGGGGTCTTATACAAGCTTCATAGCATTCATTCATCGCATAGGTAATAGAAATAGTGTTGAATTAAAACTTTTTATTCAAAAACCATACAATCTATCATTCAAAAACATTTAAACGCAAGCGGAAGTTTATATCCCATATGGCCATCTTAGACACAATCTTTAACAAAATAGGGACACAACACTTTATAATAGGAATCTTAACAATAGTCTTAAAACATGAAAGAACTAGAAACATCAAAAGTCCCTGTCCTAGATCTATGAGGACATACCCAAAATGTCTTGGAGAACTCTATTCCAAGATTGACTAGGAAGAATCAAATTGAGTGCCAATCCCTACACTTCATAAAGGTAAAGAAAATATGGGTTAGCAAATAAAGTAATAAGTATGATAGCCATGCAAAAACATGCTTAAAAAGGACATCTTTGTTTGAAAGTCATGACATATGACATTTTAGTAAAACTTCATGAACATTGATAAAAGAGGCATAATATAAGTCACAACCAACATGCAAGTCATGATTTCACATTAGAACATAATCCACATGTGAACCTTTACCTTCACTTTAATCCTTCACCTCAAGTAACCCTCAAGCTATACCTTGTCCAATGAATGGATAGCGTCCCATACCACCATCCACACTAAGGTACCACCTTAAGGTCACCAAAAGTGAACTCACCATTCATTTTTTCCATCTTTACACAATAAAGCATATAAGAGACATAAACATTACATAAGTCACATCATCACATTAAGACCAACATCTAAGACAATTCTAAGTCATACTTGTGCAATGTTCAAGTAGCATCCCGTACTACTACTCACACTAAGTACTTCTTTGAAGTCACCATAGACAAGGCACATCCATATACAATATGCCATGACAAGGAAGTAACTCATAATACAATTCAAGTTTAGCATGCATCGTCACATTTAAGCACATTAGCATATAGGTCAACTTTCTTCATTAACCTCATTTAGGACACATTCATTCATTAGTCATTTAGACTTAGAGAACTCACTATGACCCTCTCAAAGCCTACTCGTGCAATGCATGAATGACAACCCATACTACCACCCACACTTCACAGAACTCCTCAAGAAACCATAACGCACATCTCACATTATGGGAATAAGCATTTAATCGATATAGACCATGAGAGCTGAATTATGGAATCCGGTGTCATGAAGCCCCACATCGTAAAAAGGTGGTCTTTTTGCCTAAGGAAAACCAATAACCTAGCTTACGTGGATCCACTAGCTAGACCTATGTGGGCACATAGTTTATGGGATAGGAAGATGTTCATTGGAACTATAGCCTAACATTGGGAGAGTTTCCACCTAACCATATCCACTCGATGCTTAGCCTACATTCCCATAGATCATTTCATTCACATTACATTAGTGAACTAGGGAGGAATGCCTTGGCCTATCGACCCATGATACATCATTACACAAGGAAGGAATGCTATAACCCTATTGATCCATGGTACATTCTAGGATAGTTCTAGAGTTCTCATGCAAGGAATGCCATAAGCCTATCGATTCATGGTTCCTAATTACAGTCTTATACTCATGAAAGGAATGCCATAAGCCTATTGATTCATGGTACATTGACCCATTTAGAAAGGAATGCCATTAACCTATCGATTCTAGAGACTTCATCACATTAGATCATTTATGAAAGGAATGCCTTAAGCCTATCGATTCATATCCATTAAGTCAAGACACATTCATTACTCATATATGAAAGGAATGCCATAGCCTATCAATTCATATTCATTAATTGAGGACACATTCACTACTCATTTATGAAAGGAATACCATAGCCTATCGATTTGTATTCATTAAGTCAAGACACATTTATTATACCAGAAAAAGGTGCATATGCCTACCAATTTTAGATTCAACATTCACATTACTTTCATTATCATTCATGAGTGTCAATTGAGAATATACTATCAACAATAACACACTTACAGTCTATACATGACCATAATTCTATCATTGAAATCACATGCATATCCTTCACATCATACATAGTAAATAAACACCTCCACCTTACAAGTGGATCAACATCTCTAGCACAGTTCTACTTCAACAAGTAATTAGGTCAAACTTGCACTTTCAAGGCTGTGATCACAAATCCTCAATTCACCAACATTTTACCATAATTAGGCATAGAGGATGATAGAATTCAATAACCCAAAGCAATTTAGACAAGTTCCACTCAGAAGCTTTCATAATCATCAAACCCACTTCATAAAGCACAATTTAGGAATTTAGAGAAATCATGGGTTCATAGAGTATTGTAACATCCCAGAAATCTAATGAACTAAGCTAGAGCCTAACATGACGCCTAGTGTCCTAAATAGGGTAAACGTTAAAATAAGAGTCATAAAATGACTTCCCTAATCTAGAACCAAGGTGTTAGTCCCTAAACGTCAAGGAATGGCCCCCCAAGGACCCTCTAAGGGTCCTTGATGAGGGCTAATAGGTTGCTTAAAAATTGTCCAAAAATAGTCCCATCCACGAAGCATGGATTGACTCATGCCCAGTAGATGGGTATCGTGAGTCCAGCAATAGCCTTCTCAAAAGCTCCCCTAAATTACCATGTCCTAGCCCAATTCCACGGATGTGTATTACTGTCCGTTGACCAACTCACGTTCCATGGAAGGTTCTCGTGAGTTGAGACTTAGTCTCCTTACCAAGACCATCATCCTCTCCTCTCTGACCCAAACCATGAGTGAATAGTATGATCTGTGGTTCAAACCACTCCCCGTGGATGAGGACTCATGAATGGTGCGTAAGCATACTACCAAGGTTCAGCCTAGGTAGGGGTGTTTTGGTAATTTATTAACTAATTAAGTTAGGGTGGGGACAATTATATTTAGTTGTTTTAAGTATATTAAAGCACTTATAGGTATTAAAAAAGTCTTTTAAATCTCATAACTCACAAACCCAAAATCTAGCCCACTTTCCTCCCAAAATATACTCTCTGTAAACTCTATTGAAGAACAAAGAAGAAGCTCAAGATTAGTGTTCAAGCTCTAAGATTTTCACTCAAATTTCATGGGAAAACATCAATTAAGGTATGAGGACTTTGATTCATGGAACACTTTTCTCCATGATGCCCTTCATTTATTGATTTCAAAATTGGTAACATGTTCAAAAACTAGGGTTTTTATTCCAACCATGGGTTCTTCCTAAAAATGATTTTATTATGTTAATTGCATTATATTATGGATGATTTGATGTTTAATGGTGATTTTCATTTTAAATTTCCCCATGAACCCATGAACACCCCCATGACCCCAATTTCAAGTATTGTGATGGGTGTACTGATGCAAGATGATTACCATGAATTTTATCCATGTTAATTTAGTTATTAAATATTTTTATATTCATACCTATTGTAGTATATTTAGGTGTAATTGTAAGATATGATCCATGACCCTTGAATGGGGGTAAATTGCTAGGGTTTGTGTAGGTTGATGAAGATTGTATATGAACTTCTGGTTCAACTATGTAATGATGATCTAATGGTCATAGTGTGTTGATGGAATTGATGCAAGACTCTCTTCCCCTACAACTGTACACTTTCCCATGCATGAAAGTACTTTGATGTGATATCAATGTGGTGTTGATTGTAAAGGACACTCTCATGAACATGATGTGAAAGACTTACTCACTTACTAAGGATTCTAAGGAATCCATGAGTTACCATGAAACCATGATGTTTGAATGCTATGCATTCTTCCATGAACATGATTATAAAGTAACGAATTAACATGATTATAAAAAGGGAATTAGGCTTAGCACCGAGTGGATAGGAACAAGAGATGGAAACCTTTTACGTCAGCCAGCCGGGCTTCTAGAAGAAATCTCCCTATCCCATAACTATGTACCCACATAGGTCTATTAGCTAGTTGATGCACCTATAAGCTAACTATGTTTGTTCTACCTTAGGCAAGTAGGAGACCTCTTTTCGGTGTGGGGCAGTACACCGGATTGTATGTAACTCACATGGTCTATGTCGGTTAAAGCTAAACTTCCCTACATGACAAGAATAAAATCCATGACATGACATGAACAAGAACATGAACCAAGAAAACAAACATAAGACATGTGCTATGATTACTTGAGGGGTCTTACTTAGTGTGAGTGGGGGTATGGGACTTCACTCATACATTTCACAAGTGAGTTTGGAGAGTGATTGTGGTATGCGATTGACAACATGATGCTTTATTAAGTTAATGTATAACATGTATGAACATGAACCATGAATATAAATGTGAACATGAACATGAGCTATATCTATGACTTCTTAATTGGTCTTACTTGGTATGAGTGGGGTATGGGACTTCACTTGTACATTGCACAAGTAAACCTATGAAGGGGTTATGGTGTGGTTTACTTATGACATGAATGTATATAAATCCATGTGTGCATATAAAGGGTTGGTATTTCGAATGACTTGCTTATTGTGAACTATAAACATGTGGTTTTCCTTGTCTATGATTGTTGGCTTGGGTGAAGTCAAGGTGGTTTATGCATGACTATGGTACTTTAAAGTGGTTTATGGTATGGTTCGACTTGGTGATTACTTTGAATGTGCATAATGGCTTTTAAACTTGACAAATACATGATTTCAACTAACTGTCCCTTTTTGCATGATTTAAGGTTTTAAGCATGTTTCCATACTTAGTACAATTACTTGTGCTAACCTCTTTCTCTACCTTTTTACTATGAGTGTAGGTTCCGGTCATTGATACTACTAGTCTTCAAGTAAAGCTTGGGTCGACTATTCCCTAGGCTTGGTGAGTCCTCAAGTTCGAGGACAAGATGTAATTGATTCTAGTTTCTAGTTTACCTTCTATGTTCTAGACAATATTGTATTTTCCTATACTTGGAGACTTCATTGATGTAAGGTCTTTGACCCTAATTGTACTCTTATGATTTTTGATGGGTTGGGTAGCTAACTCAAAGGGCTTTCCATGGATATATTATGGACCACCCAATTATTTGTGTGCTAAGAGATATGACCCTCCAAAGTAGACCCTCGAAAAAGGCTTCACTTGGAAATTTTGGATTTTGATACGGTTGCTCTAAAATTTGGGTTAGACCCATTTCCCACTCAATTTGACCCCCTAAACAAGAATATGAAGTCGGATTTTTGAAAAATGACACGGATTTTTAGATATAGCTAAAACAAGTTTCCGGTAACTTTCGAACCACATTTTTAGGAACTTTTTGGGTCGTTTCAAAGATATAGCGGGTTTTGTGGCCAAATGTCCAAATTGTCAACAAGTTAAGGCTGAACACTTGAGATCGAGAGGTTTGTTCCATGATATAAGTATGCCCACTTGGAAGTGGGAGAAGATAAATATGGACTTCATTGTCGGTTTTCCTCGTACTCGAAGGCAATATGATTTTATTTGGGTCATCATTGATAGGATGACGAAATCAGCCCATTTCATTCCTGTCAAGGTTACCTTTTTGGTGGAAGACTATGCCAAGTTGTATATCAAGGAGGTGGTGAAATTGCATGGGGTTCCTTTGTCTATTATATCGGATCGAGGTACTCAATTTACTTCCCATTTTTTTAATGCTTTCCAACAAGCGCTAAGTACCAATGTTAAACTTAGTACTGCTTTCCACCCTCCAATGGATGGCCAAGCCGAACGCACAATTCAAACCTTAGAAGAAATGTTGAGGGCGTGTGTGATTGATTTCAAGGGTAATTGGGACGATCATCTTCCTTTGATAGGATTTGCCTATAGCAATAGTTACCACTCTAGCATTGCCATGGCTCCGTTTGAAGCACTATATGGGAGAAGGTGTAGATCTCCGAATGGCTGGTTTGAGGTAGGTGAGTTTTCTCTAATTTGTCCCAAACTAGTCTATGATGCTTTTGAGAAAATTAGACTCATTAGAGAAAGGTTGAAGACGGCCCAAAGTTGGCAAAACTCCTATGCATACAATAGAAGAAGGGATCTTGAATTTGAGGTTGGTGATTGGGTCTACTAGAAAATATCACCTATGAAGGTGTGATGAGGTTTGGTAAGAAGGGGAAGCTTAGTCCCCGATATGTGGGCCCGTAAAAAAATCTTGAAACGTGTTGGAAAGGTGGCATATGAGTTAGAATTGCCAAGTGAGTTGGTCCCGGTTCACCTGGCATTTCATGTCTCCATGCTTAAGAAGTGCATTGGTGATCCGGTGTCCATTGTTCCTTTAGAAGGTTTAGGGGTTGATGAGAATCTTTCTTATGAAGAGGTCCCGGTTGAGATTTTGGACCGGCAAGTGAAGAAGTTAAGGAACAAAGAAGTAGCCTCCGTTAAGGTTCTATAGAGGAATCACATAGTTAAGGGTGCTACATGGGAGGCCGAGGCCGAGGCCGATGTGATGTCCCGTTACCCTTACCTTTTTCCTTCTACTCCTATTCAAGCATGAGGTAACTAGTCCCTCTTAAGTTTAGTGTTTTGGGGGTCATGTGTAATGCATGGTTTTCCATTATTTCCCTATATTGTGCATGTTCTTGTGAGAATTCGTGTTTTAGTATATATTGAGTTTTCATGATGTCTATGTTTCCTCATGTTGATTTGCATTTTATAATGATGATTTCATTTTTGACTCCATGAGATGGAATGATGAACATGCTTAGTTATGTTTTGATGAAATGACATGTTGGCTTAATATTGTTGTGTTGAGCTTGTTTGATGAGGAAAGGGTAATTCCTCCCATGCTCATGTGAATTGATGAGTTTCATGTATATTGAGTTAGTAGATGTAGTTCCTACTTTCTTGTATTGCTTTGTCCATGTTGTGAAACGGAGTTGAAGTTTCCTCCTCTTGAATATTGCATATGGTGAATAGTGCATTTGTGAGCTTTGCTCGTTTTTGATGTTTCATGCATAATGGGCTATTGGTCTAGAGTTTCTAACTTAGTTTGATGTTTTGGTCATCATTCGGGGACGAATGTTCCCAAGGGAGATAATGTAACATCCGGAAAATCGAATGACCTAAGATAGAGCCTAACATGATGCCTAGTGTCCTAAATAGGGCAAACGTCAAGATAAGAGTCGTAAAATGACTTCCCTAACCTAGTACCAAGGTGTTAGTCCCTAAATGTCAAGGCATACCCCCCAAAGGGTCCTTGATGAGGGACAAGGGGCTGCTAAAAATCTGTCCAAAAATAGTCCAATCCACGAAGGGAGGACCATGAGACATGGAATGACTCACACCTCGTAGATGGGTGTCATGAGTCTAGCCTTAGCCTCCTCAAAAGGTCCCCTAAAATACCATGTCCCAGCTCCATTCCACGGACGTGCAGTATGGTCCGTGGACAAACTCACGTTCTGTGGAAGGGTCTCGTGAGTTGAGACTTAGTCTCCTCACAAAGACCCTCATCCTCCCCTCTCTGACCCAAACCACGAGTGACCAGTACGGTCCATGGTTCAAACCACACCCCGTGGACGGGGACTCGTGAATGGTGCCTGAGCATACTGCCTAGGTTCAGCCTAGGTAGGGGTGTTTTGGTAATCCATTAACTAATTAAGTTAGGGTGGGGGACGGTTATATTTAGTTGTTTTAAGCATATTAAAGCACTTGTAGGTATTAAACAAGTCTTTTAACTCTCATAACTCACAAACCCAAAAACAAGCCCACTTCCCTCCCAAAATATTCACTCTTTAAACTCCATTGAAGAACAAAGAAGAAGCTCGAGATTTGGGTTCAAGCTCCAAGCTTTTCACTCAAATTTCGTGGGAAAACATCAACTAAGGAATGGGGACTTTGATTCATGGAACACTTTTCTCCATGAAGCCCTTCAACTCTTGATTTCAAAATTGGTAACTTGTCAAACACTAAGGTTTCTAGTCCAACCATGGGTTCTTCCTAAAAACGATTTTATTATGTTATTTGCATTATATTATAGATGATTTGATGTTTAATGGTGATTTTCATTGTAAAATTCCCCATGAACCCATGAACACCCCCATGACCCCAATTTCAAGTATTGTGATGGGTGTATTGATGCAAGATGATTACCATGAAATGTATCCATATTAATTTTGTTATTGAATCTTGTTTTATTCATGCCTATTGTAGTATCTTTAGGTGTAATTGTGAGACATGATCCATGACCCTTGAGTGGGGGTAAAATGCTAGGGTTTGTGTAGGTTGATTAAGATTGTATATGAACTTGTGGTTCAACTATATAATAAGGATATTATGGATATAGTGTGTTGATGGAATTGATGCAAGACCCTCTTCCTCTACACCCTTATACTTACCCATGCATAAAAGGACTTTGATGTGATATCAATGTGGTGTTGATTGTAAAGGACACTCTTATTAACATGGTGTGAAAGACTTACTCAGTTACTAAGGATTCTAAGGAATCCATGAGCTACCATGAAACCATGATGTTTGAATGTTATGCATTCTTCCATGAACATGATTATAAAGTAAAGAATTAACATGATTATAAAAAGGGAATTAGGCTTAGCACCGAGTGGATAGGAATAAGAGATGGAAACCTTTTACGTCAGTTAGTCTGGGTTTCTAGAAGCAATCTCCATATCCCATAAGTATGTGCCCACATAGTTCTATTAACTAGTGGATCCACCTATAAGCTAACCATGTTAGTTCTACCTTAGGCAAGTAGGAAACCTCTTTTCAGTGTGGGGCAGGTACACCGGATTCCATGTAGCTCACATGGTCTATGTCGGTTAAAGATAAAATTCGCTACATGACAAGAATAAAATCCATCACATGACATGAACAAGAACATGAACCAAGAACACAAACATAAGGCATGTGCTATCATTACTTGAGGGGTCTTACTTAGTGTGAGTGGGGGTATGGGACGTCACTCATACATTGCACAAGTGAGCTTGGAGAGTAATTGTGGAATGTGCTTGACAACATGATGCTTTATTAAGTTAATGTATACCATGAATGAACAATGAATATAAATGTGAACATGAACATGAGCTATATCTATGACTTCTTAATTGGTCTTACTTGGTATGAGTGTCGGTTCCGGTTGTTGAGACTACTACTTCTTCAAGTAAAGCTTGGGTCGACTATTCCCTAGGCTTGGTGAGTCCTCAAGTTTGAGGACAAGATGCCATTTATTCTAGTTTCTAGTTTACCTTCTATGTTCTAGACTATACTGTATTTTCCTATATTTAGAGATTTCATTGATGTAAGGGCTTTGACCCTAATTGTTCTCTTATGTTTTAGATGGGGATTGAGACAATTCTAGTTTCCTATTTTCCTTAATGAAAGAATTTGACTTCTGTTGTAAAAGTTTTAACTATTTCCGCATTATTCTATGTCTTTATGTTATGATGGTGCTAAGTGGAAGGGGTAGCTTCCCCCTCGTTGATGACTATGCCCTGTGCTCTTTTGCGGGGTGAAATGTCTATATTAGTTCTAGCCATCTCTGCAAAAACATTGTATAAAGTTAGAATTATTTCAAGAAAAATCACAAAAGATATATTGTAGGAAGACTCACAAAACCAATCGGTGAGTTACCGAATCACTTTGGCAAGCTAGATCGGGCTCGCCGAAAGGATTGGCTTAAAAAATTTCCTGAAAAATGTCATGTCGGCAATGGGAGGGGACATTCGGTGAATCACCAACATCATTCGACGAGCACAAACTAGCCCGCCGAAAGTTATAGTGCATTTTAGGGGTTTGGGACGCAGAAAGGGTGGTGAAAGAAGATTTTCCGTGAGTTGCCGAGTGCATTTGGTGAACTCAGACTACTTGTTGAAAGTTATAGAACCAAAATCAATCAAACCCATGAAATTAAAGGCGATCAAGGGAGATTCAGTGAACGGCCGAGTGATTCAGTGAGCTCGACCTAGCTCGCCAAACTGCCCAACGTGCCTACTTTCTACACCAACTTCCAAAATCAATCCCGCAGCTTCCGAAAACAAAATCAAGCCCTACACTTGGTCAATTAATCCTAGAACCATAAGAACCATGCCATCAGGGTATTCAGACTTCCCCGGTTTGGCCAAAATTGTCCATTTGACAACTTTAGCCTTTATGAATGACATCAAATGCTCCATCATCGGACAAAGCACGTCATTTAGCGCAAATATGGGGTTACTCAGACTTCACCCGACTAGACCCAACAACAATTAAGCACAACCCAATAATTTAGATCAATTTTAAAGCATGAAATTAGGGAAATTAACAATTAGGCATTTTAGGCATGATTTTGAAATTAAAATCAGCAAACAAGCACACAAAAACGGATTCAGAGAGGCCCAACACAATTCAAAACAATTTATAACAATGCAATTGAGTTTAACCACTAATTTATGAGTTTGGGTTTGGAAAACCAACCTTCGATGCCGAATATATAAATTGAAATGCTAGGCGGAAAAGTGTCCAACTCCAAACACAGTATTTACGACCAAAAAGCAAGAAAATGCGCGAAAATAGGCAATATAGACTGCCGATGCTATCTTGTGAAATTAAAAGTGAGGGAATGTGAAAGAGTTTGAACTTTTAAACCTTTCACCTTCTAAAATCCCTCCAGTTCTCGCCCTTTTGGCAATATTGATTTTTGTCACCGAACCACTCGGCGACACGCCAAATGGGTACTTACTTCACCGAGTTTTTAGGACCTCCAGTTAATGTGGGAGTTCAAACAGTAGACTAAGTTGGGATCGCTGACCTCTTCGGTGATCCACCGACTAGTCCATGGGCCCGCCGAGTTTTACAGACTCTATCTTCATAATTTCTTAAGTCCAATGGTAGACCAAGTCGGGCTCGCCGACCTCTTCGGCAAGTCGCCGACTGGACATTTTACTCGCCAACCTGCACTTTTCAAACACATCCCACTTTTTCACCTGCACAATCAACACACATTATTTCAAAAACAAAAAGAAAGAAAATAAAGACTTGGGTTGCCTTCCTAGCAACGCCTTAGTTATCTTCGTCGCACGACGCAAGTCCTCGTTCAAACTTTGTTCTTGGGGTTTTCCATAGTATAACTAGGCATCTCCCCTTGTTGTCTCAGGTTTAAATGAGAAGAATTTTGACCCATTTGGGTCTCCAACTGCTTGATAGAGATAGAATGAGAAGTAACCGTTTGGTTAAGGGTCGATACATCCTTTATTTCCTTCAAAATTTTATCGGACCCTTCAACCTTGTTGAGAATACGAGAGAACATATCCTCAGATTGGCCACCCTCAGAATATTTGGGCTTTTGATGCTCGTGGGGAGGAACATACCTATCCTTCTCCCCATCCCTTTCCTTCCAAGTGGGATTACGATCCCTCCACTCTCTATCACGGTCTCTCCATCCCTCGTCTCTTTTCCAACCTTGGTTACCACCCTGCCTTGGGTAGTTAGCATGATAACCTCCTTCTTGGTTGGATAGGAAGTTCACTTTCTCGTTGTACAATGCTTCAAACTTGGCCTCATCAGGGCTTGTACACCGAACTCCCAAAGCATTTACATTTCTAGCACCAACTCCTATGACATTCTTGGCTAAAATGTCAAGTTGGGTCATCATCTTTGCCATGTTTTGTTCCCTCTCTTGGTCTTTTTCAAGCTGCTCATTTGTCAATTTAAATGTGAGAGGGGATACCTGATCTTCACGGGTGTACCATGTCCGATTAGTTTTTCTCATACCATCCAAGAGCTGGGCTGCTATAATGTAAGGTTGTGGTATCAAACCTCCCGAAGAAAGTTTGTCAGCTACGCGACCAATCAAGGATTCGGTTAAAATATGGCAACAAAATGTTGTCGGGCAAACCATGAGTTGGGCATTGCAACACCAACTTCTTAAATCTTAGCCAAGCCTCATGAACTAGCTCACCCTCCAAACGCTTGAAGCTTTGGATGTTGTCCCTAAGTGTCATCATCTTCGAAGGAGGGAAAAAATGCACTTGGAATACGGTAACAAGCTCTTCCCACGAAATGATAGAATCTTTTGGCAACTCTACCAACCACTTACATTCTTCTCCTATTAGAGAAAATGGGAACAACCTCAACCTGACCGACTCTTAGGTTATGTTCTTGAAAGAGAACGGCTTAGAAACATCAACGAAGTTCCTTATATGCTCATGGGGGTTCTCATGAACCAACCCACCAAACAACCCTTTCAATTGCAAGAGTTGCAACATGGTGCTTGTACTGTGGAACACATCGTTCCCTTTAGCCGGAGGCAAGCGAATGGAACCAACTCCACTAATAAGATTTGGGTTATTGACATTCGGTTCATTAACATCATTGAGGTTTCCGATGTTATCTTGGTAGCCCACTTGGCTACCATTGCTTCCGTTGACACTCATTTCCTCTATTTTAAATAACAACACAAAAACCAAAACTAAAAGTATGGGTGACCTGCATTCCCTCCCATATAGTGCCTCAAATGGTGCCATATCAATGTTGGAGTGATAACTATTGTTATAAGAGAACTCACACAAAGGTATGAATTTTCCCAATGCCCTCCAAAATCAATCAGACATGCTCTCAACATATCCTCTAACACTTTAATGGTCCTCTCAGATTGTCCATCTGTGTGTGGATGAAAGGCTATACTAAAAGTGAGTTGTGTGCCCAACTCATCATGCAATTTCCTCCTAAACTTGGAAGTGAATTGGGTACAACGATCTGAGATGATAGAAAGGGGAACCCCATGCAACCTCACATCTATTTCACATACAACTTAGCCAATTGTTCAGCGTTATAATTTGTTCTTACCAGAATCAAAATGGGATAACTTGGTCAATCTATCAACCACTACCCAAATTGAATCAATCTTCCTCAAAGTCTTGGGAAGACCAACTACAAAATCCATAGCTATTCTTTAACACTTCCACTATGGAATTGACATTCTTTGACGTAAACCTATAGGCCTTTGATGTTCATATTTCACTTGTTGACAATTTTGACACTTAGCCACAAATTCCGCTATGTCTTTCTTCATGCCCGACCATCAATAAATTAGTTTCAGATCTCTATACATCTTAGTCACACCTGGATGAATAGAATATCGAGAACAATGAGATTCTGCCAACAATTTTTTAATCATGTCATCAACTCGAGGAACACAAATTCTCCCCTTAACACTAGGTACACCATCTGCATCAAGAGTGGTCTCTTGTGCCTTACCATTCTCCATCTTCTTCTTGAGCTCGTTCAAATTTTCATCCTCAAATTGTTTGGCCTTGATCTCCTCAATGAATGTGGCCTTAACTTCAATGCTAGCTAACACCCTGCCTCTTTTAGAGATGCCCAATTTCATGAACGTAGACTCTAAAGTCTGAATTTCTTTGTCCAAAGGTTTCTTGGTTACACTCAAGTAACCTAAGCTACCCATACTTACTGCCTTTCGACACAAAGCATCTGCCACAACATTAGCCTTACCTGGATTGTATTGAATGGTCATATCATAATCCTTGAGTAACTCCATCCATTTTCATTGTATCAAATTCAGATCCTTTTGAGTGAACACATGCTGCAAACTACGATGATCAGTAAATACTTTACACTTAACAGTATAAAGATAATGCCGCCAGATCTTAAGAGCAAATACTACCGTTGCCAACTCCAAATATGGGTTGGATAATTTCTCTCATGCACCTTCAATTGGCACGACACAAAGGCAATAACATTCTTATCCTGCATTAACACAACACCCTATCCAAAATGAGCAGCATCAGAATAAACTATAAAGTACTTACATTCTATTTGTAATGCTAGAATGGGTGCGATGGTCAAGAGAGTCTTGAGCTTTTGAAAGCTCTCCTCACATTTTTCAGTCTATTAAAATGATATCTCCTTTTTGGTCAAATTGGTTAAGTGAGTATAAATTGATGGAAAATTCTTAACTAATCGACGATATTAGCTAGCGATTCCCACAAAATTCCCAACTTCCGTCACAGAGCTAGGCCTAACCCAATTCGTAACCGCTTTAAAGTTCTGAGGATCTACCATTACACCTTATTTTGACACTACATGCCCCAAAAATGCAACTGATTTCAACCAAAATTCATACTTCAAAAATTTAGCATATAAATTTTGCTTCCCAAGAACACCCAAAATAGTACGAAGATGGTTGGCATGCTCTTCTTTACTTTTCGAATAAACCAAAATATCATCAATAAATACTATCGCACAGGAATCAAGAAATGGCTTGAAGACCCCATTCATCAAACTCATGAAAGCATTAGTCAAACCAAAAGACATAACCAAAAACTCATAGTGCCCATATCGAGTTCTAAACGCTGTCTTGGGCACATTCTCAGGCCTAATTTTCAATTGATGGTAACCGAATCTATGATCAATCTTTGAGAAAACTATTGCACCTTACAATTGGTCAAAGGGATCATATATTTTAGGCAAGGGGTACCTATTCCGAATAGTGACCCTATTTAGTTGCTGGTAGTCTATACATATTCTCATACTACCATCCTTCTTCTTAACAAAAAAAAAATTGAGTACCCCATGGGGAAGCACTAGGGAGAATAAATCCCTTATCAAGAATCTCTTGGATTTGAGCCTTAAGCTCTGTTAATTCTGCCGGAGCCATGTGATATGGAGGGATAGAAATAGAACGAGTACCAGGCACCAAATAAATGCAAAATTTTATATCTCTATCCGAAGGCATACCAGGTAAGTCATTAGGAAACACTTCACTAAATTCAGACACCACAGGAATAGACCCAATGGGTGGAGCCTCAATCTCAACATCCCTAACATGAGCCAAATAAGCCAAACAACCCTGCTCTACTAATTTACTAGCTCGAATGGAGGATATAATCTTAGCCTGCTTAGGTTTGTACACCCCTTCCCACTCTAATTTTTCCCTTACCGAAATTTCTAGAGTTACAGACTTAGTATTACAATTAAGCACAACATAATAGGGGGACAACCAAGTCATGCCTAAGATTATGTCAAAGTCAATCATATCCAAAATCACCAAATGAACCCAAGTCTGAAAACCCATAAACACAATAGGACAAGCACGATAGACATGGGTGATTATGACTGACTCTCTTACAGGGGTAGAAACATGAATGGGGGCATCAAGTATATCACAAATCATCTCAAAATCAGAGGCAAATCTTACAGATACATACGAATAAGTAGAACGCGGATCGAATAACACATTAGCCATCTGGTCACAGACAAGAATAGTACCTGTGATCACCGCGTCGAATGCCTCTGCCTCATTTTTTCCCGGGAAAGCATAACATTGAGCTCTGTCATCTTGACGAGCCACTTCGCTGCCTGGTTGTGCATTACCCCTATCTCTATTACGATTACCATTTCCTCTACCTCCATGACCTCACTGATTACCTCCTCACTCAACTTGTGGATTGCCTCTATCATTATTACCATTCCCCGCGAGTAACACAACTCTAGATTATTGTTACTATGCCGAATCTAACACATGTGGGTGGGGACAATCTCTCCTCCTATGCCCAGGTTTACCACAGTTGTAGCAAGTATGATCAAAAGATGGTCTGGTGCCCGTCGAAGGCACGACACTCTAACTATCCTGAAAATTATGAGATAGGGTTCCCGAATAGTTACATGTAGAGGCGGGTATAGCAGATTGAATTGGCTTGGCAGGAAGTGTTGGTCTTCCAGACCCCTTAGAGTAAGATCCTTGAAAGTTACCAGAATTCTTTGTTCTTTTTGCCCAAGCATTAGCTTGACTTTCTCGACTCACCCCCTCCACTTTCTTAACATAGTCTGTCACCTCATTAAAACTCCTCCTTGCAGAAGTCATATGAATAGATAATACCTGCAACTCAGAATTCAAACCTCCAATAAATAACCGGGTACTCTCCTCCTCAATAGTAACCAACTACGTAGCATATCTGGTTAAGGCATGAAACTTGTCCTCATAAGCAGCCACAAACATACCACATTCCTCTAAAGCCATAAATTCATCCTTCTTGCGATGCCTCAATGTTTCGGGCACATATTTTTCTAGAAATAGAGCATGAAAATGGGTCAAAGTAAGTGGAGGTAAAGTAGAGGATCTACACTCCATATAAGCCCTCCACCACTGCTTGGCCTCACCTTGAAGTTGGAAAGATATGAACTCAACCCTATGTTGATGAACAATGCCCAATTTATGTAGCCTCTCATAACAGTCTAAGATAAACTTATATGCATCTTCAGTCTCAGAACTAAGAAATACTAGAGGCTTAAGCTTCAGAAACATAGTCAGCATATCATGCTTGTTTCCAGTCATAACAGAACCCAACAGAAGATGGAAGAAAGCATCATTACCTGCCATTCCACCCATCTTGGGGGCAGTGCTAGCAACAGGGGGATTAGCAGGAGCCTGAGTTGCTTGGGTAGATGGAAGCACTCCAGAACCAGCCAACCCCTTCAAAAAGGACATGATCTGTTGAGCCTACATAGGATCAAAATGAGGAACACCTACATTTCCAGCCTGCACCTCTTTCTCTTGTCCAATCTCTACAACATCCTTGACATCCACAATCTGCTCTATCCCCTCATTATGCGTAGGAGGGTTCTCATTCACATGCACATTCTAAACAAGGACCTCATTTTCAACAAGCGCTACCCTTCTCGGGACTCTACCCTTAGCTCTTCCTCTACCTCTACCTCGACTGCGACCTCTCGCTACAGATTCATCAGCTGGAGCATTGACAGGAGCTACGGGCCTAACACCATTATACCTAGTATTAACTATCTGTGAAGAAAAGAGTGAAGGAGGTTAGATACCAATTTGAATCACCATATACCAATTGAATCAAGTCATAGCAAGAAAGGAGACAAGATAAAAAAAATTAGAGATTTCCTAAAGTCCTATAGCCTCTCGAAGAAAAGTAAAGGCATCCTCGTACCATTCCGTGAGACTTTATTAGACTCATTTATGTACATTGAGATCAATGAACCTAGGCTCTCATACTAACTTTGTCACAACCTAGACCGTCGTGATTGGCACCCACACTAACCATCCAGTGGGAGAACAACTACTACACCCAAACTAAACAACTAAAACTATACTAAAGCAATTAAGTTACATAAGCAAGTTAATTAACTAACGAATGTAGAAATTAACTACCTAGAACCTGAAGGTCAATGTACCAAAACATCTAAAGAAATGATCCAAGTCTAGACAAGAAGGGATAAATCCATAACTAATGAACTAATCAACTAACTAGAACAATTAGCTAAGTCCGAAAACGATGGACAAAGATGAAAGAGAATCCCTTGGCAGCCTGGAAAAATTTGCTCACCCTTGAATTTGAGGCAACGATCACTGATCTTCTAAGCGAGGTCTGTCAATAGTCGTGTGAAGATGTCCTGTACTCAACAAAAAAAAGAACAAGTGCAGAATCAGTGCACAATTACAGTGTACTAGTAGGATCACGCGGCTATCCCACTAGTGCAACATAAACAAGTCAAACAACATTATAATCACATGCATACATATCAACATATACAATATCATCAATATGCTCATCAATATATATTTATGACAAATCATTGGTCCTCTCACGGAATCCAAACAGTTAGCATATCGAAACGTGGCAACCGATCCCATCTTTATGCCGGAACATGGAAATTGATCCCATAATTATGTTGGAACGTGGAAATCTGATCCAAGTTAGTTATGCCGTAATGTGGCTATCCGATTGAAGTTAGGTATGCTGGAACTTGACAATCAATCCCATTCACACACCACAATCACAATCACAAGTACCTCATCAAGATCATACATTTACATCATAATTTCATGGCAATGATATTCATCTATCTCATTTACAACACATGTGATCAACATTGCAACATTCATACATACAAAAGTATCATAATGAAGCAAGAACAAGCATACATCACACAACATAGAATCATAACCATCACCTACCTCGAAACAAGCTTTAAACCCTAAGAAACGTGATCCTTCCCTTTTCGTATTCGTTCCACTTGTTCAACAAACAATAACAATAACACGGGAATCAACAAACAATTGCTAATTATCCGAATTACTAACAATTCTATGAACCCTAGATCAAACCCATGATCCCAATTACCCAAACTACTGTTGTTTCCACCATTGAATCTATAACAAAACCTTCCCCCATCAATATTGACCCATTCTATTACGTTCTACTAATCGGGAAACGGATTCGGGGGGTGAAAAACTTACCTTTAGCCTTAAGAAAGTTGAAAAATGAGTAGAAATTGCCTGAGGGGTCGTTCCTTAGCTCTAAAAGTCTAAAAGTGCCAAATAAGGTCGTTTAGGGGTATATTAATGACATTAAGTCACATCTGGCTTGCCAAAGTGGCCCTCATACCATTGTAGTGGCGGCGCTAGAGCGACATTTTTGAACCAGTGAGCTATCCATCCTTTCTATGATTATAAGTCCCGTCGTACCTGCCAAGCGCCCCATATCCGGCTGTAATGGCACCGCCAGAGCGGCTAGACAATCGCCAAAGCGGAACAAACGAAACTAGAGTCTCAACTAAAGAAATTCCATAATCCCATTTCACTACACATCTCTAAACCACGACGATCAAAAAATACCCGTCACGCTAAGATTGATTTTGGGAGTTCTACTCACCCAAATTCAGTTTCATAAAGTCGTACGAATTCCTTAACAACTTATCTAACTATTCATGCAATTAAAATCAAGAACAACGCACCCGATTAGTACCAAATTTCCTGACACCTCAAGGACTCTAATTTTTTCCAAATCTAGACAAGGTTGGGAAAATACAAATACTACGAAAAAGTTTTTCCGACCCTGAATTTTCCCCTATTGGCATTTCTATAATGACGAAACCCAATCGTTACAGATATTTATTTCTCAAAAGAAATATATGGGGAAATTCTAGACAAGTTTTAGATGGATTGCAATCAAGTTAACACTCCTACTAAACCTGGTTTGGAGTTACATAAAAATCCTACTAGGAAAAAGGTTGATAGCACACCTTATAAACAAATTGTGGGTAGTTTGATGTATCTCACTAGTACAAGTCCTTACATAATGTATTTAGTGAGTTTAATCAGCAGGTACATAGAGAATCCCACATAAATGCATTTGTCTGCAGTCAAGAGAATTATTCGTTACTTGCAAGGAACGAGAGAGACTTTGGGCTATTCTATAAGACAAGTGAAAAGTCCAATCTTCTCAGCTATATAGATAGTGACTACACTAGTGATTATGATGATAGAAAAGGTACTTCAGGTTATGCTTTTATGTTTGAGTCATGTGTTACTTCATGGTCACCTAAGAAGCAATTAATTGTTACTTTGTCTACTACAGAACCCGAGCTTGTTGTTGTGACAGCTTGTACATGCCAAGCTATTTGGTTGAGGAGAGTTCGGGAGGAGATGAAATTCAAGTAACCAGAAGCTACCGAGATTTTTTGTGACAACAGTTCAACAATTCACCTATCAAAGAAGTGGGGATGGAAGGGGGGGTAGTGGTGGTGGGGTGATCAAAGTAGTAAAAACTAAATTTAATTTCTTTTTTTAAAAATAAATAAAAACATAAATTTATTTTTTAGGTGCGGGGGTTGGGGTGGGATTGTGGGGGCGATCAAAGTAGTAAAAAATAAATTTAATTTCTTTTTAGAAAAACAAATAAAAAATTAAATAAAAACTTTTAGGCGTTGGGTTTGGGGGTGGGTGGAGGGGGGACTTGAAGGGGGGGGGGTAGTGGTGGTAGGGTGATCAAACTAGTAAAAAATAAATGCAATTTATTTTTTAAACAATAAATTTAATTTTTTAGGTGTTGGGGTTGGGAAGTGGGTGGGTGGAGGGCGGTGGGTCGGAGTGGTAAAAAGATTAATTTTTGAGGCGTTGGAGTTGGGGGTGGGGGTGGGTAGGTTAAATTTAAAACGTTCTAAATATTTTTTTTGTGGGGGTGGGGTGGGGTGGGGGTGAAGTGTATTGTTTTAAAGCTTTTAACATGATCCCTATAGTAATATGGATAAATATGGATACCCATATTATCCATTGGGTAACTTGTTTTTACCTATTTAAAATATGAGTCGAGCCGAGTATTTTGCCCAATTTTATTTAACTCATTTTCGATCAACCTATATTCGACTGACCCACTCGTTTGTCACTCCTAAGTCTAGGAGAAGCGATGATAGTTGGATTGGAGAAAGAATCCATGGGAAAATAATAAAACTAGATAGGAACCTTCTGTAGTCGGCGAAAATACTTATAATGGACATGACAAGGAAAAGCTCTTAAAGTTGATTATCTCAACAATTTCTCTCCTAACTTATTTATTTAGCTGCATTTGGTGATTACTTTTTAGGTTGTTCTTGTCTGTAGAGATTTCTTTGTACTGACTAAAATTACTATTACTTAACATTATTTTCTATTTTCCGTAGCATAAAAATAAATGACATTATGGACTGGAAAGTAAAGAGGGCCCGGACATCGAACTGAGCATTGCTCTTTTGGTGTTCTCCCGGGAGGTAGATTTCATTACGTTTCTAATAGAGGAGTTCGATTGTCTTCTTATCGACTTTCAATTTCATTCAGTGGCCAATTGAATGGTAGACGACAACAGGTATATTCTAAACAAGTTCAAGCAAGTTAAGAGGACGATTGATTTACTTGATTGATCAAATGTAGAAAATGTTCAAAGGGAAACAACAGATAATAGAATGCGTGTTATAGTTGCCAATTCGCTGAGACTTAAACTTCAGAAGTCAATGACTCACTTTTAGGGAATCAGAAACATTATTGTTTCAGAACATAAAGAGTTATTGGAGAAGAACTACATCACACTAATGTGGAGCTATGGGACTTGTTTGTGGAGCTTAGCATGTTTGTATGTTATAATGAGCAAATGAACAGAGTTGAGAATCTACCACCAATTACCGCTACAGATGTGTCTAGAGGCGTTAAGATGCTACAAAGTGCTGATAATTTAAGGCCCTGGTGGGATAGGTCGGGCATTTTACCAACTGGATCAACAATATTATTTTGATTGTTTGTATTTCTTAAGCCTGCCAATGTAAACCCCCGATAATTTCTACGCTAAGGCCCGAACAATTTTATTATAATGTAAGGTTATATGAGATGATTCTTTAATTTCTCATATGTGTAAAAGTCAAATCTTTAGTGTAGGAATGAATTTGGATATGAGTTAAGGTCACTAAAATCCCCTAGCACAAAGTTGAGTTGAAAAGCTTCCCCACTGATTTAGTTTTTACATAAGATTCTACTTTGTCACGATCCAAAAAGAGAGGTGATGTTAGTTGTCAATTTCCACCAAGACAAGTCAGTCTCAACCCAACGAAAATAAGAAATGCGGAAAACAATAAAGCAAGAACAAGATAAGGCGGAAAAGTTATTATGTCACGACCCAATGTATACCCTAGGTGTAACATGGCGTATAGAACCCCAAGAGGCCTATACAAGTCACTTAGAATACATCATATAAGATAATACAATAAAAGACCTTAAAAGATAGCATTTTAGACATCCAAAGAGATTGACAAAGTGGAAGTCTAAAATAGTCTCAAAGCCATCTAATACATCATAAGAAAGGTGATTGAGACGTAACCCATGCCTCACATACAAAGTCGGAAACAAAAATGACATAAATCAATAAAAGAGTCTCGGACCTCAGAGCAAGATAACTCACTAACCTTTAAAGTCTATGAAACCAACTAGCCAAGAGGGTGAGTAGCAGGAACATCAGATCCTACATTCATTAGATAATGTAGGCAAACAAATGTGTTAGTATATGGAATGTACTAAGTATGAAGCAATCCATATTTTAAAGATTAATTTAACATAGGGAAAGATAATAAACAATACCAATCAATATTTTAAAGATTAATTTAACATAGGGAAAGATAATGAACAATACCAATCCATATTTTTAAGATCAAAACATAGAATAACTCCTTAAACATAATTCAACATGGACGAGAAAACCTTTCAGCATTGTGAATTAATTTGTGAGGAATACTATTAACAATCATGAGCATCATAGTAAGTGAGAAATCCTTTCACAATAACATTGATACTTTCCTTTCAAAGCATACTTAAGGAGTTTATAATCAATTCATGAAAACATGCATATCTTCATAAGTTCATATTTCATAAATTCATGACTTCATCGTAGGTTCATAGTTAAACATTATTTTGGAATGGGTCAATGCAATTTCAACTGAATATCATGGATTAACATCAATTCATGCATTAGAAGACTAAATCAATCATAATTGGAAGGAACCCATATTCATTGGATTGAAACCCTAATTTGATGAATTAGAAATTGAGTTGAGAAATTGAAATCTTTGTGGACCCCATGGACGAAAGGACTTCATGGGTGAATACACACATAACTTGATCCTTTAAGCCCTAAAAATGGATAATTTGGAGACTTCAATGGAACCAATCTCTTCTTCTTCTTCCTTCGCCTTGAGAGAATTTGAGAGGGTGGCTTTGTTGAGTTTTAGGGAATTTAGAAGGATGAACTGAAAATGAGTGATTTGGGGCTTAAAACATTTATATAGGGCTTAGATTTGAAGGAAAATTGGCGTAGTATAGGATTAGAATAATTAGGAAAAGATCCAAAGGCCCTTAAAATAACTGTCGGACCTCGACCTACGGTTTTTACCTACCGTCCGTAGGTCCTTCTACGGACCGTACTAGTCGACCATAGAAAGATTCAGAAACCTCTTTATTTGGCCAACTATTCATGGACACCATTTACTATTTTTAGGCCCTTTTACGGACCGTATATACTACCCATATAACCCAACCTTAGGATTTGAAATTTCACGAAGTCTGGGAGTGACCTACGAGACCTTCTTATGACTTGTTCATGGAATGACAGATCATCCTGGTGAGCCGTACAAAGGGTACTGGGAATTGATTTTTTGAAATATTATTTCCCCCTTCCTACAGTTGTCATCTACGGCCCATAGAAGCTTCTACAATCTATAGATGGAAACCATACACACAGCCTGCTACCCAAAAGATATATTTTCCTCCTTTTCCAAGTACAACGTGTTACAATATCTCCCCTTTTGAGAGCATTCATCCTCGAATGAAACTCAAGACATCACGTGGAGGGTAGGAAAGAAGATCTAACAGCCCCACATGAATGCAACTAACTCAAAATGAACAATATCAAGGAGGAACATCAACTCCAAGCTCAAACATACTTAGAACATCATTTCATAAGGCATACATGCAAATCATACTCAAATGCACATAGTCATGGAGAATTCAATCTAAGCCAAATCAAAATCTCAAAAGTAAGTTTTCGTGAGCATGCATGCATGAAAAAATATAAGAATGAATAAGGAATGGGGATTGACCATGAGGAACTAAATACCTCAAGCTAGAGTAGGGTCAGAGCGAAAGACATGGGGGATAAAGTGACATCATATCAGCCTCGATCTCCCAAGTAGCACCCTCAACCCCTTGATTCCTCCGTAAGACCTTCACATATGCAACTTTTTGATTCCTTAATTTCTTAACTTGCGGATCCAAAATCTCAATCGAAACCTCTTCATAAAGGCTCCCCTTTATACCTAGACTCTCCAATGGTACTATACATGTTAGACCACTAACACATTTCTTCAACAAAGAGACATGGAAAACCGAATGCACCGATACTAAATCATTAGGAAAATCAAGTTCATAAGCAACTCTACTAATACACGTCAAAATTTGATAAGGGCCCACATTACGGGGACTAAGCTTCCCTTTCTTTCCAAACCTCTTCACACCCTTCGTGGGCAAAAATTTCAAATAGACCCAATCACCTACATCAAATTCAAGATCTCTTCTTCTCACATTGGTATAGGACTTTCGTCATTTTGGAGCCATTTTTAGCCTTTCTCTAATAATCCAAACTTTCTCCATAGCTTCATGTACCAATTTAGGACCTATCAAAGCAACCTCACCAATTTCAAACCAACCTATAGGAGATCTACATCTCCTTCCATACAGAGCCTCAAATGGATCCATAAAAATCCTTGAATGATAGCTATTATTATATGCAAACTTAACCAAAATTGGACAAGACTTGGCTTTGCTTTCATCTTTGACACAAAAGACGATTCTGAACCACTATGAACCACAACACCACTTTTGATGGAGTAAACCAACCGAACACCAAATCAGGCCAATCTATGAACATCACGAACAAACTCCTTTTTATCTTCTTCCTCATGAGAAACACTACCCATTGATAGCTGACTAAGAACATCTGTCACCATAATCACTTTGCTGGGGTGATAAAGGAGACGTATGTCATAATCCTTTAGCAACTCAAGCCACCTCCTTTGGCGGAGATTTAGATCATTATGCTTGAGCACATATTGCAAACTTTTGTGGTTGGTAAAGACATCAACATGAAGACCATATAAGTAATGCCTCCAGATCTTTAAGGCAAACACAACCGCCACTAGTTCCAAATCATGGGTGGGATAGTTCTTTTCATGGATTTTAAGTTATTGTAAAGCATAATTCATAACATTTTAATTTTTCATAAGGAAACACCCTAGTACAATCCATGAAGAGTCACAATGAACAACAAATCAACCAGATCCTTTCGGTAGAGTCAATACATAAGCGGAGGTTACTCAATCTTTCAGTTCTTGGAAACTCTTCCCACAAGCTTCCAGCCATAAGAACTTAGGTTTCTTTTGGGTCAATGCCGTCAATGGAGAGTCAATCTAAGAAAAGACGTCCATAAACCTTCTATAGTAACCAGCCAAACCAAGACACTTTTAATTTTTGAAGGAGATAGAGGTCTAGGCCCACTCTTAACCACATCCATCTTCTTAAGGCTACCTTAATACTCTTGCAGGAGACAATGTGACCAAGAAACACCACATATCTTAACAAAGACTCACATTTACTAAACTTGACAAAGAGTTGTCGGTCCTTGAGGACCTGCAGTAAAACCCTTAGATGATCGGCATGCTCATCCTTACTCCTTGAGTAAATCAAGATATCATCAATAAACATAATCACGAACATATCAAGATATTGTGCGAACACCCTGTTCATCAAGTCTATAAATTCAGCCAGAGCATTGGTAAACCCAAACGACATCACCAAGAACTTGTAATGACCATAACGAGTCTGAAACATAGTCTTTAGGATGTCACCTTCATTCACCCTCAACTAGTGATAACCCGATCGAAAGTTGATCTTAGAGAAGCAAGTTGCTTTTTGTAGTTGATAAAACATACCATCTATCCTTGGAAGAGGAGAATTATTCTTAATGGAAACCTTATTCAATTTTTGATAGTCAATACACATGCAAAGTGAACCATCCTTCTTATGACCAAAAACAAAAATGGAGCACCCCATGGAGAGAATAAGACCGGATGGAACCCTTATCCAACAGATCCTTCAATTTTCTTTCAATTCCTTAAGCTCTACCAGATCCATATGGTAAGGAGGAATAGAGATAGCTTGCATATCAAGGAGAATGTCAATACCAAAGTCTATTTCTTTTTTCGGAGGGACACTAGGTAAATCATTAGAAAACACTTTAAAAAACTCATTAACAACAGGGACTGACTTAAAGATAGGGTCTACGGAATCCATATCCCTAACTTGAATAAGATGGTATATGCAACCCTTAGAAATTAACTTTCTAGCTTTAACACAAGAAAAAAGCTGACTCTTTGGCATATAATTTCCCCCTTTCCACTTTAGGACGGGCTCATAAGGAAACTGAAACTTGGCTACTCGAGTTTCACAGTCATTAAAAGCATAAGAAGAATATAGAAAATACATCCCAAGAATAACCACAAAATCCTACATATCAAGCTTTACAACAACAATATGAGTGACTTAATTGGATAAGGAGACGGGACAATTTCTATAGTCCCTCTTAGACACAATAGATTTACCAATAGGAGTAGAGACAAAAAAGATCTAACAACATATTTAGAAGAACATCAAACCTCATAACCACATAGGGCATCGCAAAAGACAAGGTAGCACTGAGATCAAGCAAAGCATAAACATCAAGATGAAAAACTTTCAACATACCGATAACCACATCGGGAGAACTTTCTTGCTTATGAAGAATTTGAAATACATAAGATTTGTTTTTCTTTAGAGCGCTTGAACCCAAACAACTAGGCGGAGCTTACCTACCATCCTTTCCCTTGCCATTTCTAGATGGACAATCCCGTAAGCGGTGACCACTCATGCCACAACCAATACAATTATCCGTGCCCATAAAGCATTTTCTCGAAAGACTCTTGCCATAGTTTTTGCATGTGGGAACCGAAGATCAATTTCCATCACCATTTCTATCTTGAGACTTAGGGTTAGAAACCGTATTCTTGTTGAACTTAGGAGTCGGAATCATTAGAAGAACCTTGACTTGAAAACCTTTATTACAACCTAGAACGACTATGTCCATTAGACCTTGAATGTGAAAAGTCACCATCACTGGTCTTTGCCCTCTTTGCCTCCCAAGAACATTCCTTAAGTTTCTCCTCTTCGATTAGTTTAGCATGGCAGTACGACATTCATTAACCACCATTTCGGACAATCCCAAAAAAAAAACTGGCTCATCTTTGCCCTAGAGTCGGCAACCATAGTTGGGGCATACTTAGACAATTGTGTGAACTTCAAAGCATACTCTTTCACACTCATGTTCCCTTGAAGTAATTTAATGAATTCAAGTACCTTTTCCTTCCTCATCTCAAGGAGAAAAACCTATCAATGAAAGTACCCTTAAACTTTTCCCAATTAAGAGGACCCACATCAACCGCCTTATCTTCTATCCATTGGTTGAACCAAACTTGGGCAATACCCTCAAGATGATAAGCAACCAATTCTGCCTTCTCTACAGGTGTCATTCCCATGATCATCAAAATACTATATACCTCATCAATGAATATTAAGGATCTTACTCAAACTTGGATCCATGGAACTCCGAAGGATTCATCCTAGTGAAGTCCCTCATTCTACTTGCTACCGTACCCACATGGGGACCACAACCTCCCTATTGGCTTGAGCCAACATGGATTGGGCCAACACTTGGAAAACAACTCAAAAGTCCGTATTAGTCATCGCTCGACCAAATGATTGACTGGAACTTATGGAGCCTCTTGATGACCTTCTCTTTCCACATTCTCACCCGCATTCCTCCTAACGTATGCTCTTTGAGGGGACATATCCTAAAAATCATCAGATAAGGACTAGGAGAGAGACATATAGAGTTACACTCTATCGCACGACTTTAGAATGATGAAAAAAGTAGAATTTCCTAAACATTTTATAGCCTTGATGTTCCATGAAATCATAGCATATTTGACATTCAAAACTAAGGATTAGTGCAAGAAATCGAGTATGTGTATTTGGATATGATGCTATTCTCTGATGTTGAATAGGTAACACACTTTGGATGTAAAAGATAGGTAAAAGGAAGATACAATGAACTGAAGACACCACCATGGAGCCCTAGCCGGGCCATGGTCAAGTTGACGAGCCATCTGAGGGCTCATGGAGGGGAGAAAGTAAAGTCCTTCAATGACCCATATGAAGACCACAGAGTCCCAAATGGACCGTGGACCACTTGACGATCCGTCTAAGGGCTCGTGGACTAGAAACATGCATTCCAATAGCCATCCAATTAAAGGCACAACTCCAGAGAGAACTAGACGGGTCGTGCTGCCTAAGATGGACCGTCTAGTTGCTCATGAGGACGACAGTGAAGGAAGTCCCACACTGTCTAAGTGTGGGGACCATGAAGGGCATGACGAGCCGTTAGCATGCCCATGAAGGCTCGTGACATGTCTAGTCCTTCTTCGAATAGGACTTGTTGTTATAGACTATTTTAATTCCTTAGGGTTTATTTTTGAACATTACATGATATCGTTCTTTACATTGAGACATTGGGAGCTTGAAGAAATGAGAGTTTGCAATTTCAAACACTTTGATTTGTCGATTACTTTGGATCAAAACTTTGTGATCGTTATTAAAAGTTGATAAAAAAGATTCTTTTGGTTTGATATTATTATAGGTTCTTTCTATCATGCTTTTAATAATATCTTCTGCTTATTTTCCTTAAATAATAAGTGGCTAAATACCACGACTAGGGTTGTGGGAACCATGACTAAAACATAGTTACAAATTAAAAATACGAGTAGTTGTTCATTGTTAGATGTGCATGTTGATTCTACTTTCATTATGAGTTTTGTCTAATGAGTGCACAAATTAGAACCTGCCTGTATTTACCACTTGTTCGAGAGAAAAGTGATAATTAGGAAAAAGTTAGAATCATATTCCAATAACTAGTTATAAAGATTTGAATTTGAGAGAAGAGAATCTCCTTAACAAGTATGCAAGGGTCAACATTCACACACTCTAAGACCGACATGAAAAGAGTGAAAGTAATCTAATAGCGCTGAGAAGCATTTATATGTATCTAACTTGCTGGAATAGGTAATGTTAACAATGGATAGTTGCTTGCATAAAATTTTAGAGTGAACTAAAGTTCATAGGGAAGACAACCTTAGTCTCGTTAAATCAACTACTGAAATCTTGAAATTATTGTTGCTTTTTTAAACAGGGAAACTAAATTCAAAATTGGTTACTTAAATAATAAACAACCCAATATTTACTTTCCATAATTTACTTTCTTTTGGAGATATTAACCACAATTGAATAAGAACGTCAGTAAGGTTATTTCTATAGTATATTCCCTATGAGATGGACCTCAACTATAGTTGAGCTCTATAATTGACTTCGACCGTTTGTACTTCTAAATTGAACTGTAAATTTGGATTCGTGAAATTTTGATGCCGCTGGTGGGGAATTTCAGTTTAGAAATACATACTAGGTATTACTTCAATTGTAGTTGTATTTCCTAATTTTACCCCTTGTCTCTGTCTGTGTCATTTATAGGTGAGTTCACTAGGCATGCCAAACATCAGAAGTAAGGGAGCACGGTTGATTCCTTACGATCCTGAATTAAGTAAAAGCGTAAGGAAGTTGGTGAACGCACAGGAAATCGAAGGCCAGAGGTAGAGATTGAGAATGCTGATGCCAATGCTAGAGGTGCTCAGTAGAATGCTAATGACCCACATAGGGTGGTTGAAGAGAATGAACGACTGGATGATATTGCCCTTTATCAACACTAACTAGTAGCTCCCAGCAGTCGAGTCCAACAACCAACATGTATGGTGTTTGAAGAAGATGACCTTAATTTAGATGTAGCAGGAGCGATTGGAGCAATAATACTGCCAGTGCTACCTCAAGGAGTGAAGTTTACTATAACTAGCACCATGATACAACTTTTTATCCTTAAGGGGATATTCAGAGCAATTACTGGTGAGGATGCGAATAACCATCTAATGAATTTTGTGGTGATTTGCAAGTTAGTGAAAATTCTATGAGTCGCCCAAACTACATGAGGCTGAGGTTGTTTCATTTGTCTCTAACTAGGGAAGCAACAAACTAGCTGAATGAGTTGCCACATGACTCAATAAGAACTTGCGCAGAGCTAAGGGAAGCTTTTATGGAGTGGTTCTTCCCCGAAGCAAAAGAGCTTCAAATGAAAGATGACATAGGTTCTAATAAGCAGCTACCAAGTGAAGCAATGCATGCCACATGGTGGAGGTTTAGCCAAAAGCTAAAGAAGTTCCCAAATCATGGCCTTATCGATAGACACTTGAAGAAGGTATTTTATAGATCAATAAATTTTTTTACTAAACCCGTTGTAGATGCAATATGTGGTGGATCGTTTATTAGAAGACCATTCCATGAGATTATGTTTATAATGAATGAAGTAACAAAGAACAACATGTCCTAGAACACAAGGGATGGATATGTAGGATCTCTTGGGTTGACCTTTGAACTCCCAACTGAGCAAAGAAAGAGAGAAGAGGAATGGGACGAAGATATGGCCCACTTGAAAACCCAGATGGATCTCATCACGAAGCATCTCACTACCGGTCAAGAAAAAGTTAATGCAGTGTGTGCTTCTAACTGGTAAGACGAGGCGGATGCTAATTTTAATGAAGAAGCCAAGTACTTCAACAACCAGAGGTTTTTTGTAATTATAACTCAGGCAACCAAGGCTACAAATCTAGAAATCAAGGTCGGATTTTTCAGTGACATGTTCAGTAAGATAGACCAGGTAACTAGATCAAGGAAATTGGCAGAAGAAAGAGGGTTTCAAAAATGAGCACAATGGTGTGTATATACCTCCAAGTAAGATAGATAGGACAAGTAGTAGTTCTAATGGATCCAGAATGGAAGATATGTTTGTGAATGTTCTACAGAGATTTCAATCTACATATGTGGGAGTTAGAGAATTGATGAATGACTTTTCCAGTATGAGTCAACTTGTAGATTCACACTCAACATCTATCAATAAGTTGGAGCAGCAGATGGGGCAACTGTACCCCTTACAAAGCTAGAGAAAGAATGGAACACTACCTAGTGATACCATTCAGAACACAAAGAAAGATGGGCATTGCATGGTGATCACTACAAGAAGTGGTAAATCACTTCCAAACCATAAACCTACAGGCATTAAGTAGTAAGAGAGTATAGAAAAATATGAGGAATCAAAGGTGAATTGATTAATAACGTTTCAAAGACACTTCATCCAATTCTAAGCATTAATGATTGTTAATCAGTATATAACCCAACTAAATGAGTTGGGATCGAATCCCACAGGGAGCGATACATGTTTAAGATTCAATAGGGACGTACGAATATGTTCAAATATGTCATAGGAATAAAAATGTACGAGTAAAAACATCATTCAAATCGGGGGGGGGGGGAAACGAATGTCAAATGGGGGGTTTAGGTTTTGATATTATCAACTACAAACAACTACAAATAATATGAAATAGCAATAATGAGATGGATTCTTGGGATGTGTTTCAATTATAGGCTATAATAGACAAATGGGTAGTTGCAACTATTAGAAAATGACTAAATATCAGTAAGTAAGCTAGACTATATAGGGGGTAAACTTTCTCTCAAACAATTTATCGTGAATCAAGTTGATTTCTCACGAACATCAACAAGCATGCAAAATAAGAACAATCCACATCTTAGTCCATTCACTCTCTCGAGCTGAATGTGTGGAAAAGGGTTTATGATTCACTTTCTTGAGCTCAACCCAGGCCAACCCAATACCCACATGCAATCAATCAAATATCTTAGTTCTAAAACCTGTCGAGCAAGCCAAGAACACTAAGGTGGAATCACATTTAGAACTGCAATTCCTAAAGTAACCCACAATAAATGATTCAACTCTCTTTTCAACAATAATTAAACTAACAATTAGAAACACTCGTAAGCTAAATCATTCGATAATCACATAATCACACCCCAAGAATTGGGGTTTTATCTAGATATTATAAAAAGATAAAAATTGTTACCAAATTGAGTTTCCATCAACTAGGTAAGATTGATTTTGTCTTTACAATGTTCAAATTTGAAGAATATCAAAAACCAGCTTCCAATTTCTCAAAAGTCAAAAACTTCAATTCTTCAAAGCTAAGGAAAAACTAGAGGAAACTGTCTCTTCAGTTCAAAACTCTATGATATGAAAAAACTAATAGTTTGATTGAAATATTGTAAACTAAATGTTCAAAAATGTATTTATAGTCGCCAAAAATATGCTGTGAAGAGTCACTCGGCGAAGTAAGTCAGGCACGCCGAACCACTCAGCGATCTGCCCTTTGGTGATTTCATCGCCCTTCTGCCTTGGCCTTCAGCAACCTCAAGGGATGTAACTTTGGGCGATCCAACACTGCATCACGGAAACCACTCGGTGATTCACCGACTACTCTTTTTCTCGCCAACTTGATTTCTCCCCTCAGAGCTTGGCACACTGGAACTTTAGGCGGTCAGATAGCCACTCTGTGACTCACCAACTGGACTTGGCAATTACAAGGCTCTCTTTTCTTTATTCTTTCAGCTTGCTTTGTTCCTTTTTGCAAATTAGTGTGCTTACTTTGCTCCTCAATCCATAATCCTGAAAATCAAGGATTTAACATCAGTTATAGGCACAAAATAAGCATTTGAGGACACTAAAGTTATACAAATAAAGCCCTAAATGAGTCCAAATCTCGGACTAATCATCACCCCCAACTTAAAATTTTGTTGTCCTCAAGTAACTCAAGTTCAACACTTCAAAAAGGATATCTCAAATAGTGCTACAAAAGACTCAATCATGAATGCACACTATAAAACTCAACTTACTCATGCATAGATTACTTGTGAACTCAAAAATTCAAGTTGTGACTCACCATTATCAAAGATTCTCAACTTCACAATACTTGCTTCAAATTTAAGTTCAGGCTCAACAAAGGTACTCAAATGCCCTCAAAGAAAGGTGATTCCATATTCACACACAATTGTTCAACACTTTATAGGTACGGAATACAAACAACTCTCACACTCAAAAAGATAAACACATGCATGACTTCACCCATAAGTTTGCCCTTATTTTCCAGCCAACATTTTGTTTCAGCTCACTCAAGATCCAAAAGTTCTTTCCATGGCTTGTAACAAGGCTGAGTGTAAAGGTATGGTCATTTAGTCTCAGTGGATGCTATCCTCACCAAATGTGGTATGAACAACTTTCCTTTCTTTTCTTCGGCATTTTCATTCATGCTCAAAATGTACCTCATTATTCACTTCTTATGGACTACCAAACACCCCATTTCTTTTGCAATTTTCACAACTTTATTCCACAACTTTTTTCAATCTCTTACTTTTCTTTCTTCTTTTTTTTTGTATGGAGGGGTTCCATCTTTTTCAAGTCCATGGGTCAAAGGGAAACTACTTTTTTCTTGATTTTCCTTCTCTTTTCACCACAACCCCAACTTACGCTTTTGGCATTATTTGGCTATTCAAACACATCATATTTCATGAGGATTATGGGCGAATGGATAAAGTTCAAAAAGGGTTTCAAGAAATGTTCGCACACTCACAAGGTTGGCCACAAAAGAGGTATATTGTCAAATTGTTTCACCCTTCAAAATTGTTACCCAAGATCATTTCAAGAGTTTGCATCACTTAGTCAACTGGACCAACGGGGCAAATTTTAGGTTTCATTACACAAGGTTCACGCTAAACTCATCACACAAGGCATTGGCACCAATATCAAACAAGACTCCACACTTTTACTAGTGTGCAATGTTCATCACAAGAGACTCAATTTGATAATTGGTTAGTCACAACGAGATGCAAAAAGTTCACATATTGTCTATGCGTCTTCATTTTGCCTCATCAAAGTCGCACATTCATTTTTGTTTGATTAAGAGCACTATTCAAGTCATTGGTATTGATCATAACTAATACTCAAATTTGCACAAGAACAACCACATTAACACAAAACAAGAGGTGGCAAAATATCTGGAAGGGTCAAAATCATTTACATTCAAAACAATGAGCCGTAAGCTCAAACATCCACACAAATAGTGTCAAAACACACTTTTTAGCATAAAAACCCAATATATAAACAAAATAATAATTATAAGAGGTAGGTATCGAAGTACCTCACCCCACCAAAAATAAAAGCAATTTGTCCTCAAATGCAGCAAAATACTAAAAAGTCAATAAAAACAACAAAGAGGGAGATGAAGTGGGGTCTTGTCTACACAGTCACTCCATCTGTCAAGGCATCAATGCCCGGTGCAACATCAACACTACTAACACCACTAGGGTCAACCATAGGTGTGTTTGCCAAAGAGATCTGCACAGCTGAATTTTCTATGGCCTCCTCAATCTCTATAAGTCCCTCATATGAAGCCTCCTCATCAACATTGATCTTCTCCTCATCGGTCTTACCCTCAGACTCTGCAACATCTACCACATCAACTCAAACTTAATCTTCGGTGGTAGCCGAAGGCACATCTGTATCAGCAAGCATATCAAGGATCTCCACAATCCCAAAAACCATTGACTTGTTGGTGGACTTCAGCTATGCCACATCTTTCTGCAACTTAGCAATAGCGGCCTTTAGAGCAGTCACATTTTTAGTGTTTTTTGGCCGCACTCACACACTGCTACTTTTGCCGCTAGGGCATTAATAGTCAAACTCAAGGGTGTCACAACATCAGCAAGGGCTGTTTGATCATGCCAGGAATGATGTATCAAGCCTGGAGGCATGCCTATCAGCAAAATGGGCTAGCTGCCCCATCTGTAGTAATGCAGCCTGGGTGAGGGGTGGTCGGAAAGTAGCAGTAGCAGAAGAACCAGACCTAGGCGGCAAGGGAGTTATAGGGGAACTAGACATCATAGAAGGAGGAATGATAGTTATACTCAATGCTAAGGGGCCAGAGTAGGGAAAGGTGCCTCTACAGATATTGCATCAGTATCCACAATTGGGGATGTGTCTACTGGGGCTGCCTTCTTCTTCTCTGCCTCATCCTTCAAGTACCCTACCTCAATCCTCCGAATATCGATAGAAGATGTGGAAATCACTTCCACATCCTTCTTTTCATCTCGAAGCACCTTAGCTCGTCTGTACAACTCAATGATCATCACCGGACAAGGGAGAGAGGTTTGGCGCTGCTTGGCCCTTATGGCCATATTTTGTGCAACGATCATACCCAAGTTGGTGCGCTTCCTTGAAAGGATAGACCCAAGAAACACCTCCTTTGTGTAGTGGAGAATAGATTCATTCTGGGATAGCATAATAGTGTTGCTGATAAAGCCAAACTAGTACCTTACTGCTACGTTGAGGTCCTTCTTCTCTATGGGCATTCTAGCCACACAACCACCAAAGAGCACTATCAGATATCATAGGGGCCAACCACGCTTCCAGATTCTACAATGACTTTGTCTTTATCATGTACTGATAGTCGTCTGCAATGTTGTCGGTACATTCCAACACAACATTTATATCAGTGTTGTCACATTTCAGCTTCTTGCCCCAGACGATGACATAATCCACCGGCTTGAATGCAACAACCTTTAAATTTCCCTGTGTCCCAAGGCTCGATATGCAGTGTAGAAATCCCAGACCCAGCTAGGAATATATGAATCTTAGGATTTAGTGGAGATCTCAAACTTACGTGCCTTTATGGTGCGCCATATATCAGGGTATATGTCAATCTCCCCATCAGTAGACAATCTGTTCTCCTCGATGATGGTCTTCAATCCCTCAGTCTTCAGTCTGTTCATAGACTGGGGAGGAGTTCCCTGTGCAGATGGTGCTGGGACCACAACCCGATTTGGGACAGGAGGAGGAGTAACGGCTTGGAGAGTCATAATCCTAACATGAGTCTCAGCCTCTTGAATCTCAGCTCTACTCTCTCGACTAACATGAGCTCATCTTCTAGCTCCAAAATGGCAGCTTGGTGGTCTTGGTGCTTACCCTAACTTTCAAAAGTGGTGAGGTGAGTGGCATTGAATCAGTCATTATTGGAGCTCACCTCTGGTGACGCAGGAAATGGTACCTTGACCTGCCTTTTTCCCTTCCCACCTGTGGTTGGAAGTTTGTTAGCCTTTACCCTGGAGAAACTGCATCCTTATTAGTTGTGATTCCCTTAGCCCTCTTCCGAGGCACCATGTCTCTACCTGCCACTTTTGTTCTAGCACTATCTGCAAAAAATCATGGGATGTTAGAAATATTTCAAGAAAAATCACAGAAATCATATTGCAGACACACTCGCCGAATCACTTTGGCGAGCCAAATTGGGCTCGCCGAAAGGATTGGCTGCAAAATTCCTAGAAAAATTAACATGCCGGCAATAAGAGGGCCCTTTCAGTGAGTCCCCAACATCATTCGTCAAGCTAAGACAAAACCACCAAAAGTTACACTATATTTTAAAGGTTAGGGGCGCAGAAAGGGCGTTCAAAGATGACTTTCGGTAAGTCACCGAGTGCACTCAGCGAACTCAGGCTTCTCTCCAAAATTTACAGTGCCAAAACTTTACAATTGCATGAAATTAAATATGATAAAGGGGGATTTGGTGAATGGCGAGCTCGACCCAGATCGCCAAACTTCCCAACGTGCCTAATATCTACCTCATCTTCCAAAATCAACCCCGCAGCCCTCGTAACCAAAATCAAACCATACATATACTCAATTAGGCTCAGACCCAGAAGACCCATGCCACCGGGGTACATAGACATTCCCTGATTTGGCCAAAATTGGCCATTTGACGACTTTAGCACTTAGGAATGAGGTCAATCGCACATCATTTAGCACAAATATGGGTTACTCAGACTTCACCTGACTAGACCCAACATCAGTTAAGCACAAACCAACAATTTAGACCCATTTTTTTAAAGCACGAAATTTGGGATATCAATAATAAAGCAATTTAGGCATGATATCAAAATTAAAATAGGTAGACAAGCACACAAATATGGATTCAGAGAGGCCCAACACACATCACTATGAGAAAAATAAATGCGAATGATTTTAAACGATAATTATGAGTTTTGGGGTTCGAAAAACCAAGTTTTAATGTCGAATATATAATTTGAAAAGCTTGGCTGCAAAGAATTCCAACTCCAAACACAAGATTGACGACTAAGAAGTGGTAACAACAAAAAAATGTAGAAAATATAGTGTGGGTATGATTTTGGGAAGTTAAATAGTGAGGGAATGTGAAAGAGTTCAAAATTTTAAACCTTTGGTTTTTTAAAAGCCGTCCAGTTATTGCCCCTTCGGCGACATTAATTCTTGTCACCAAACCACTCGGCGACATGCCGAGTGGGTACTTACCTCACTGAGTTTTAAAGGACCTCCAGTTAATGTGGGGTCCAAATGACAGAAAAGATTGAGTTCTCCGACCTGTTCAGCGATCTGCAGATAAGTCCATTGACTTGCCAATTTTTATAAACTCCATCTTCTGAATTCTTGAATCCAATGATGGTTCCAAATAGGTTCGCCGATTTCTTCAATGAGTCTCGACTGGACCTTTTTCTCGTCAACCTACACTTTTTTAGCTGCATAATCAAAACACAATATTTACAAAAACAAAACTAAAGCAATAAAACTTGGGTTGCCTCGCAAGAAGTGCCTTAGTTAATGTCGTGGCACGACACAAGTCCTCACTTAATGTTCATTCTTTGGGTTTGCCATAGACTCATTAGGCAACCCTCCTTGTTGTCTTGAGTAGAGATAAGAGAACAAATGAACCATTTGGGTCTACAGCAGCTGAACTGAGATGGAATGAGAAGCAATCATTTGATTTAGCATTGAGATGTTCTCTTTTATCTCTTTCAGCACTCTGTCGTGTTCTTCGACTTTGTGGAGAATGAGTGAGACTCTTCGACTTGTCTACCCTTATAGTCCTTCAACTTTCTACGCTCATAAGAGGGAATGTACCTATCTTTGTTTTTGTACATTCCATCAAATTCCATGACCATTTTGGCCAAAAGATCAAGCTGGGTCAATAGTGTGACCAAATTTTGGTCCTTCTCTGTCTCCTTATTGGTCTTAGTCATATGATCAAAGAGTTGGGCTACTATCGCATAGAGTTGTCGTATTAGACCACCCGGAGTAAGTTGGTCAACCACTCCTCTATTCTTAGGACCAAGATCTCTATAGAAGTAGACCAATAGCATTTTATCTGATATTCCATGAGTTGGGTACTGTAGCAATAGTGCCTTAAATCTCAGCCACAACTTATGGATTGTCTCACCCTCCAATTGTTTGAACTTTAGGATGTTATCCCTAAGAACCATCATTTTTGAAGAAGGGTGACCCACTTGGTTACTGTTGCTACAAGACATTCTCATCTTCCCTATTCTGAACAATAACACACAAACCAAAACTAAAAGTAAGTAGATTAAACTATGACTAAAAAGGAAAAAATTCAACTTCACCAAAAGAATCTCAAACAACACCACTCCCCGGCAATGGTGCCATTTTGATTAATGATGTTTCAAAGATACTTCATCCAATTATAAGAATCAACGATCTTTAATCAGTATATAACCCAACTAAATAAGTTGGGGTCAAATCCCACAAGGAGCGGTATGTGTTTAAGATTCAATAGGGTAGTACGAATATGTTCAAATCGGTCATAGAAATAAAAATGTACGAGTAAAAACATCATTCAAATTAGGGGGTGACACGGATGTCAAATGGGGTGGATTAGGTTTTCAAATTATCAACTACAAACAATAACAAAAAGTATGAAATAACAATAATGAGATGGGTTCTTGGGATGTGACTCGATTATAGGCTATGATAGACAAATGGGTGGTTGCAACAGTTAGAAAATGGCTAAATATCAGTAAGTAAGCTAGACTATAGAGGGGGGTAAAATTTCTCTCAAACAATTTACCATGAATCAAGTTGATATCTCTCAAACATTAACAAGCATGCAAAATAAGAACAACCCACACCTTAGTCCATTTACTCTCTCGAGCTGAATGTATGGAAAAGGGTTTAGGATTCACTCTCTCAAGTTGAAACCAGGCCAACCCAATACCCACAGACCATCAATCAAACACCTTAGTTCTAAAACCTCTCTCTCTCGCAAGCCAAGAACACTGAGGTGGAATTACATTTGCAACTGCAATTCCTAAATTAACTCACAATAAATGATTGAACTCACTTTTAAACAACAATTAAACTAACAATTAGCAATACCCATAAGCTAAATCAGTCCATAATCACACCCCAAGAATTGGGGTTTTAGCCAAGCATTATAAAAAATATAAAAATCGTTACCAAATTGAGTTTCCATTAACTGGGTAAGATTGATTTTGACTGTACAATGTTCCAATTCACAGAATATCAAAGACCCACTTCCATTTCCTAAAAAGTCAAAAACTGCAATTCTTCAAAGCTTAGGAAAAACTAGATAAAACTATCTCTTCAGTTCAAAACTCTATGATATGAAAAGACTAATAGTTTGATTCAAAGATTGTAAACGAAATGTTAAAAAATATATTTATAGTCTCCAAAAATGTGTTGCGAAGAGTCACTCGGCGAAGTAAGTCAAGTCGGCCAAACCGCTTGGTGATCCACTCTTTGTTCATTTCATTGCCCTTCTACCTTGGCCTTCAACAACCTCAAGGAATGTAACTTTGTGCGATCCAACACTGCATCGCGGAATTACTCGGTGATTCACCGAATGATCCTTTCTCTCGCCAACTTAATTTCTTCCCTCAGAGCTTGGCACACTACAACTTTAGGCGGTTAGATGGCCACTCAATGACTCACCAAATGGACTTGGCGATCACCAATCCCTGCTTTGTTTCTCAATCCATAATCTTGAAAATAAAGGATTTAACATCAATTATAGGCAGAAAATAAACATTCTAGGACACTAAACCTATATAAATAATGCCCTAAATGAATCCAAATCTCAGGCTCATCATGAATGCAGAAAGTACGCATGACTCAGAGGTATCTAGAGGGGTAGAGAACCATCCAGAGTGAATGAGGCTACAGTGGATGTAAACTTACCATTACAACAAATACCTAGACCGCCTTATCCATTTCCTTAAAGGCTAAAGAAGAAAGTTGAAGATGGAAAATTCTTGAAGTTTATCTCCATGCTTCGGCAACTATCAGTGAATATTCTGCTAGTAGAAGCTCTGGAGCAGATGCGAGGTTATGCTAAGTTCATGAAGGACTTAGTAACAAAGAAAAAGGCTGTGAGTTTTTGAACCAGCAGATAATATTCACCATTGTAGTGATATTGCTACAAGGTCCTTTGTGTAGAAGAAAGAGGACCTATGTGCGCTCACTATATTATGCACCATTGGTGCGTTCAAGTTTTATAAAGCTCTATGTGATCTAGGATCTAGTATAAATATTATGACTTTGTGCAAATACAAACAACTGGGGTTTGGAGATCCAAAACCCACTGCTATGAGGTTGATGATGGCACACAGTTATGTGAAGAGAGAAGTGGGCCTTTAGTGTGATGGGTTGGTTAAGGTGGAAAGCTTCATCTTCCCAGTTGATTTTTTGATTCTAGATTATGAAGTATATTTTGAGGTTTCCATAATTTTAGGAAGTCCATTTTTTGCTACTAGCACAAATCTAGTTGATGTAGAAAGTGGGGAACTGAAATTTTACTAGAATAACAAAGAAGGTATATTCAAAGTGTGCAAAGCAGTGAAACAACCACAAGATATGAGTGTGGTATCTATTCACATTGTTGAAGAGGGAGACGCTGAAGCGTTCATAGATTAAATACTTGATGTAGAGACATTGGATATCGTAATAATAAATTTTGATGAAGTCTTTCGGGTCAACTATGTGGAGACATTAAATGCATTGTAAGGCATGGGTTCACTTTCATACTCTCCCAAGAAGTTAAACTTGGACTTGAAGAACAGTCTGAATCCTCCAACAAAACTATCTATTAAGGAACCGTCTGTGCTTGAATTGAAATGAACTGATTTTGCAAAGGCTAGTTGCAAACTGGCAAGTGTGCAAGGACGACAAAAAATTAAAATAATGGACATTGAAAGAACATTTCTAATGCCTTTCATGGACCAAATGTTAGATAGGTTGGTAGGAAAAGGGTGGTACTGCTTCTTGGATAGTTACTCTGGGTATAGTCAGATACTAATTGCAAAATAAGACCAATAAGAAACCGCATTTACATGTCCCTATGAAACCTTTGCATTCAAGCGCATACCATTTGTATTATGTAACACACCAACTACTTTTCAACAGTGGATGATGTCCATCTTTTAATTTATGGTAGAGGACACTTTGGAGGTATTCATAGATGACTTTTCTGTGGTTGGTGACACTTTTGATGACTGATTGTTTAATCTTAGTAGGGCATTACAGAGGCGTGAAGAGGAAAACCTAGTGCTATACTGGGAAAAATGCCACTTCATGGTCAAGGAAGGTAGAGTGCTAGGACATAAAGTTTCTTAGAAAGGTTTGAGGTGGATAAAGCAAAGATTGAAGTAATTGAAAAGTTGTCGCCACCTATCTCTGTAAGGGTGGTTCGGAGTTTCTTGGGTCATGCTCGATTCTATCAGTATTTCATCAAGGATTTTTCTAAAATTTCACATCCTTTGTGTAAGTTGTTAGAAAAGGAGATGAAGCTCACTTTTGATAAAGCATGCACCAAAGAATTTGAGTGCCTGAAGGCTAAATTGATTTCAGCCCATCATTAGTCCAGATTTGTCGAAACCATTTGAGGTGATGTGCGATGCAAGTTGTGTTGGCTTAGGAGTTGTGCTAGCGCATGAGCGCAACAAGGTCTTTCACCCGATCTACTATGCAAGCAAGGTGTCGAATGGAGCACCAAGAAACTACCATGTCAGTGAGTAAGAGTTTCTTGTAGTAGTGTATGCCTCTGAGAAATTCAAAGCATATCTGTTGGGAACCAAATTGGTAGTTCAAACTGATCATGCAACACTGTGGTACCTGATAGCGAATAAATATGCTAAGTCGAGGTTGATAAGATGGGTGTTATTGTTACAAGTGTTTAACTTTGAAGTCAAAGACAAAAAGGGTTATGAAAATCAAGTGGCTGATCACTTATCCATACCGGAGTCAGAGAAGAAAGTGGAAGCTGAGTTAGACATTGATGACTCATTTTTGGATGAGGAGGTATTAGCTGCCATTCTTGATCTCATTCATTGGTTTTCTGTCTTTGAAAATTTTCTTGTAAGTTACCTAATTCTCAAGGACTTGAATATTTAACAAAGGAAGAAGTTCTTGCATGATGTGGGTAAATACTTCTAGGATGAATCCTACTTGTACAAGATTTGTGCTGATAATATAATTAGGCGATGTGTGCTTGAGGCTAAGATACTGAGTATTCTAGAATCATGTCATTCATCTCTAGTCGGTGAACACCATGTGGGTGCTTGCACTACCCATAAGGTGTTCCAACGCGGATACTATTGGCCTACAATTCATTACGATGCATTTGACCTGGTTAAAGGGTATGATGTGTGTCAAAGGCAAGGGGCCATTTCTCGTCTTCATGAGCTACTTATGACTTCTATCTTGGAGGTCAAACTATTTTATGTCTAGGGGATTGACTTCATGGAAACATTTGTAAGCTCTGTTAGGAAAAAATATATATTAGTGGTAGTTGATTATGTCTCCAACTGGGTTGAAACAGTTGCATTGGCAGAGAATGATGGCAAAAGTGTTATAGGGTTTCTAAAGAACAACATTTTCTCAAGGTTTGACACACCTAGAGAAATCATCAATGATGGAGGCTCACACTGTTACAATAAAATGTTTCACACTTTGTTGGCTAAATATTGGGTGAAACAACATAAAGTACTGACGCCTTATCATCCACAAATAGGTAAATAAAGTCAATATTGGCAAAGACAGTGAATGCCAATATAACTGATTGGGCAAAGAAGTTAGATGATGCATTATGGGCATATCAGACAACTTTCTAAGTAACCATCAGTATGTCACCATATAAGTTAGTGTTTGGAAAGGAATGTCATTTGCATGTGGAGTTAGAACATAAGGCACTATGGGAGCTAAAGAAGCCAAACTTGAGTTGGAGTGAAGTAGCGAATATGCGACTTGAGCAGATAAATAAAATGAATGAGTTTAGACTAAGGGCTTTTGAGAGATATGCATTGTACAAATACAGGATGAAGTTGTATCATGACAAGAATACTGAGAAGAGGACTTTCAGTCCTGTTGACTTGGTTCTATTATTTAGCTCAAGGCTATACCTATTTCCTGAAAAGTTGAGGTCCAAGTGGTCTGGACCATTCAAAGTAACCCAAGTTTTTCAATCGGGAGTCATTAAACTTGAAAACGATAAAGGTGAGAGGTTCAATACAAATGGTCAATGAATCAAGGCTTATATGAGAGTTCCAGAGGAAGTGAAGATAATTGAGGAATGCAAGCATGATGAAGTTTGAGTAATCAAGTAACCTGCGTCGCACCGCGACGTTAAATTGTGCTCTACTTGGGAGGCAACCCGAGATGTTTTTGTACTAAGTAGTTTAATTTCTGCTAATTGATTTTTGTTATAGCTTCATAGTGTGTGCAGGAAAAAGTTGAGGCCATAAGAACTCTTCACGAGCCACTAAACGGGCCGTTCAACACTACACGACCCGTGAAGAAGCACGCTAGCTGCAGTTGAGCTCATTGGAAAAAGGGAAATAATTTTCACAGAATGGTTTACGGCCCGTCAAACCATAGATAGATTGTTTAGCCCCTTGTGAACATTAAAGTACGTTTTCTTGTCCAGGAATTTCTTATGTGCAATTGTATGGGCCGTGGTTCTTTTCACGAGCCACTTCATTGCCCGTCAGGGTTAAGTCGGCACTAACATATCTGACCCAAACCACGTGATCATCAAACCCAATTTTTTTGTATTTGAAAGCCTTCCAAATGCCAAAATATGGTTTTTTTTCCACACTACTCAAATTCATAACATCTTTTCGGAAAAGTGAGAGGTTTATCATATCTATTTCAAGAAATCAAAGAATAGTTAAGTAACACCTCAAATTTGATAAAGGGTAGAAAATTCAACTGTTGCATGACTTGGTGCCAGTCCCGACGGAGCCACCCACAACTCGTATACTAACACAGGGACCATAGGTCACATCGTGTATGAAAATCCAAAGTTTTCCAAAAAACCTAAAGTTCCATTACATTTCAACAGTTCACCAATATGTCCATCATTCAATGCACGAGTCTTAGATAAGTCTCATATGTGATTCCCTGAATTAGAGAGATTTTAGTGCCAAGAGTTGGACCTACGACCATGGTCCATAGTACATTGATGGAGCCACGGGCTGTAGGTGTGGTCCATCATTGGGGGTCCACAAATAGTGGTCTTTGATCTCAACCACGACCAACCAGGATGGTCTATGGTCTGACCAACAAACCATTGGTCAAGCCGTGGGTGAGATCGGTAGTTATTTTCCTTAAGGGCTTTGGGGTATTTTCCTACTTATTCTAGCCTAATACTGTGTCTTTTTACCCTTCATCTAAAGCCCTATATAAGTGTTTTTACCCCCAATTCTCCAAATTGAAATCAGTCTCTCAAATTCCTAAAAGAAGAACAAGTCTTCATGATCTCCAAAATATTTGTCTCTCTAGAAAGCTTGAATATGAAAGAGTCAACATAGGGTTTCAAGTCAAGTCTCCACTTCCAACATTGAAGGCAAACTCTTGGCATTACGGTGTGATAGTTTTCATCCTTGGATCCCTTTCCTCCATGGAGTTCCTAATTTCTCCAATTTATAAAGTTAGAAATCCTAATTGAGTTAGGGTTCTCTTTTATGTCATGGTATCTTTCAATATCAATATAATTGACTGTTTTATGAAGTATTATACATGAATTGATAAAATTCCATGATTTTATGTTGAATCCACATGAACCTATGCTTACCCCATGTTTTCTAAATTAAGATATTTGAAGGTGGATTTTGAACTATGAAAGAGGATTTTATGATTATATGCATGTTCTTATGAAATTGATAAAGATGTTTTAAGGATTCTTTGAGAGTTAAGTATCAAAATGATTATTGTTGTGTTGTGAAAGGTTTTCTCACATGAAGGATTCTAAGGTTGAAAGGTCTTCTCACCTAAAATGAATCAAAGACAAGGATATATATGCCTACCATAGCGAGAGGACGAAAGAAGATGGGATTCAGTGGGCATACAAACACGGGGAATGGAAACACAATGAAGACATGGGATATTCATAGTGGGGAGTGGGGTAAAATCAACTGAGCAGTGGCCGTAATTGAGAGGTAGCAAAACCCAGTTCTGACCACTAAAACACCTGACCTAAATTTGACTAAAATGGAAGAGAGGAGGGCACATGAAGATCGAGAAATACAATCTAGTGGTATTATGCCAAAAATTAAGAGTACTCAGAGCATCAGTAATGTTTTGATGGAATTATTCCAAGAAGAGGAAGGGAAGAAAGAGGAACCTGAACAGAAAAAGTGGGCGAACCTATTTCAAGGGAACCGTATAGCTGCACAAGGCATGAAACTGAACTATGTAACCTCTACTATTCGTAATGGAGAGAGAATTATGGAGTTATGCAAAGAAGATGTGGAGCTGGAGAGGTTGAGATGGAAGCATGCTTTAATGCTCTATGTGGTAGGAGCTGACCCTACGATTACTGCAATAGGACGCTACATCGCGGCACAATGGAATTACATAGCAAAACCCAAGGTATTCTATCATAACGATGGCTATTTTCTTGTCAGATTTGGTAGGTTTGAAGATAGGGATGAAATGCTATGCTCAGGTCCTCATATGTTGGGAAATAAGCCAATCATAGTGAAGACCTGGTCGCCGAATTTTGATATCGGGAAGGAAATTGTGCAAACTATGCTAATATAGGTGAAGTTTCCTAATATTCCTTTAAACTATTGGGGCACACAATCACTAAGTAGAATTAGTAGTGGGTTTGGAATTCCTTTATTTATTGATGAGTGCATTACACAGATAGAAAGAGTCTCATATGCTAGAGTCTTAATTGAGATAGATATCAACCAAAAGTTACCAGCAGACGTTAAAGTGGAAGATCTAAGTGGTAGAGAGTTTAATCAGAAAGTGGTGTATGAATGGGTACCGACCTATTGTCATAAGTGTTTGATCATTAGGCACAAGTGCCCGAAAAAGGAGGAAGAATAAAAACAAAAAGGTGGTAAGAGGAAGTTAGAATGGCAACAAAAGAGAGGGGAGCAACAAGCAGAATCTAGCAAGACACATGAGAATAGTGGGACAACAGAGCCAGGGGATGTAGTGACAAGCCCAAGGCAGGAAAGGGAGAACCAGAAAGAAAGCCAAGGTATAATAAATGTGCAGGTGAACAGGCAACATGAAGGAGAACCAATACTGGTTCAAAACAATGTGGAGAAATGGGAGGAAGCAAGAGGTAAATCAACAACAAAGGGGCAAAGATAGCACATGGGAAAGGTCAAAATTCTCATAGCAAATGAGTTTGGACCACTACATGATCATGATACTAGACATGTAGCTGGAATGGGCAAAGGGTTATGAGGAGCAGCAAAGGTGACTGGGAAAGTTAACACACCAACAACCCCACTTCCTAAATAAATTTAATTACTTGGAATATAAGAGGGCTAAATAAAGTTTATAAATAGAAAAAAGTTGCACTATTTATAAAGACTAATAAAGTTAGTATTATAGCACTTTTAGAGCACAAAATAAAGTCTCAACATGAAGGCCAAACCTTGAAGAAAGTTGCTCCTGGATGGAAAAGTATTACAAACTCTCCATCTAGTAGTAATGGAAGAATTTGGATATTATGGGATCCTCAGGTGATTAGTTGCAATTTAGTAGAACAATCTGAACAACATATTCACATAGATGTGGAATTTAAAGGGATAAATGTTAGAATTAGTTTCATAGCAGTATATGGTTTACACACCATGGCAGGTAGAAGCAATTTATGGGATCAGCTAAGGAAGATACATCACAATCAGCAAACACCTTGGGTTGCAATGAGAGATTACAATACAAATCATAGAGGGGAAGATAGAATGGTGGGGTCTCCTGTGATAGATGCAGAGATAAGAGATTTCGATGAGTACCTAAGGGACACGAGCATGGCAATCCTAAAGCATACTGGAAGAGATTATACCTGGATTAATGTACACACATTTAGCATAATAGATTAAGCCTTAGCTAACACAAGTTGGATGTTGACTATGCCTGATATGGAGGTACAAATAATGGATCTTGGATGCTCTGATCATTCACCACTAAGTATCAATTTTGCTCAACAGGGTGACCGAAGATCCAAACCTTTTAAGTTTCTTAACCACTTTGTAAAGCATGATAAATTTCAGGTGTGAAACAAGCATGGCAAGAGAGTGTAGGAGGAACTAACATGATGAGGGTGTGGAGGAAGTTAAAGAAAGTGAAACAAGCTTTAAAGAATCTAAACACAATTGAGTTCCAAGGAGTGGCAGATAGAATAAGGAAGTACAGGCATCAAATACAAGATATACAAGGTATCATGACACAGCCAGGACAACCCACAAGCTTGATTGAAGCAGAAAGGGAGGCCAAATTGAATTTGGAAAAATGGTTGAATGTAGAAGAAAACATCACTAAACAAAAGTCTAGAGTACAATGGTTGAAATTGCAAGATGGAAACACAACTTATTTCCACACTAGCTTGAGGAATAGGCTTGCTCAGAACAAAATAGCTATTCTAACCATTGCTATTGGTAACATAGTAACATGCATTCAAGATGTAGAAGTTGAGATACTTGGATTTTACAAAAACCTTCTTGGGACTTGTGCAACTCAATTACTAGTTGTGGATGGGTAAGCAATGAAAGATGGACCTAGACTAGATAGAGGTCAGCAAGCATAATTGATAGCACATGTGTAAAGGGAGGAAATAATACAATCTTTAAAAGGGATAAATAATAATAAAGCACTCGGTTGTGATGGTTTCAACGCATATTTTTTCAAGCAAACTTGGGCAACAGTTGGAGAAGAGCTTATTGAGGTTGTACAAGAATTCTTTGTAACATGGAAGATACATAAATATATAAATTGCACTATAGTGACTCTAATTCCCAAATTTGAACACCCTTCAAAAATATCATAGTATAGACCTATTTCATGTTGTACTATGGTGTACAAAATTATTTCAAAAGTGCTCACTATTAGAATGTAGAAGGTAATGGATAGTTTAATAGATAAAGGGTAGTCTACTTTTGTGCCAGCTAGATTGATCAATGATAACATCATTCTACGTACTGAACTGGTCAAGGGATATGGGAGGAAAGGGATCTCACCTAGATGCATGATGAAAATTAATATGAGGAAAGCATATGATTCAGTGTAATGGGAGTTTGTGAAATAGGTGCTGATTCAACTACTTTTCCCTAGTGTTTTTGTGGATTGGATAGTAAAATGCATAAGCACAGTGACTTACACTGTATTGATTAATGGAATTCCTAGTAAACCTTTTGAGGCAAAGAAGGGGCTAAGGCAAAGAGACCCATTATCCCCTTATCTCTTTGTATTAGCCATGGAGTATTTCACAAGATTATTGAAACAACTGAAAAAGTCTCCAAATTTTAAGTATCACCCAAGATGTACTAAACTACGGCTGGTCAAACTAATTTTTGCTGATGATCTGCTCCTATTTACTAAAGGGGAAATCACATCTGTCAAACAAATATATGATCCCTTTAAAGTATTTTCAACAGCCTCAGGACTGGAAGCAAATGTAGAGAAAAGTTCCATTTATTTTGGAGGACTGTCAACTGAAATGCAGCTGGTCATAATACATGATCTAGGATTTTCACAAGGTGCAATGCCTTTTAGATACTTCGGAGTCCCCCTAAGTACTAAAAGAATAACTATGGTGCAATAACAACCATTGATTGATGAGATTCTAGGAAGGATACAAAGCTGGACATCTAGATTTCTATCATATGCAGGAAGGGTTCATCGAATTAAAAGTGTACTATTTTCTATTCAAGTATTTTTGTCTCAAGTGATTATATTGCCAAAGAAAGTGATCAAATGCATTGAAGGCTTAGGAAAAACTTTTTTATGGACTGGAGGGAAAGATACTTCAAAGAAAGCATTGGTTGCATGGGATCAACTGTGCAAGACACAAAAATGCAGGAGGATTGAACATAATAAGCATCTAGGAGTGGAACAAGGCAGCCATATGCAATCTTTTGTGGAGTTTGAGCAAGAAAATGGACAAGCTATGGGTCCAATGGGTGAACATGTACTATGGGAAACAAGGGACAATGTAGAATATCCAAGCAAACCAGGCCTCATGGATGGTGAGGAAGATCTTACAAACTCATAGAGTCTTGGAGGCTGTGGGATGGAATGAACCACAAGTGATACAAATGGAAAAGTTCTTGATTAAAAAGGTGAACCAGTTACTGAGAGGGGAATACCTAAAAGTAGAATGGAGAATGCTTGTATGCAATACTTATGCATGCCCAAAATGGAGATTTATTTTATTCTTAACATTGCGTGGGAGGTTACTGACAAAAGCCAGACTGATTACTTGGGGTAGTGTGGAGGACAGCAGATGTAGATTGTGTAATGATGGAAATAAGGACATTGAATACCTCTTATTCAGTTGTTACTACTCAGGCAAGGTTTGACGAAAAGTCTTTAGGTGGCAAGCTATCCAGAAGCAGACAACAGGGTGGAATGAGGAACAAAGATAGGCGCAAGATCATTATAGAGTGAAGCTACCAGAAGTTGAAATATTTTGCCTAACACTTGTAGCAAACGTATATTACATTTGGCAGGAGAGAAACCAGAGGATAATTCAAAAGAATAATAAAAGTTGTGATGAGTTAGTCAGGAGGATTATATGAAGCTGAAACTGAACATTAAATTACAGATGTTAGATTGGTTCCCTGTATAATTAATTTCTAATGTGGAATGAATAGGGTAAGTACTGGATAGTAGTAGTTAGATAGATGCTAGAAGTACACAGTCCTTGGAGATGTCTAGGCTGTGTTCGTTTCTTTTAATGGTTTGTAATTCTCACTTTGGTTAATAAAATGTTTATTTACAAAAATAAAATAAAAATGAGGCAATCAGTGATTACCCGTGACCTCCAATGTTAAGACAAGTGGTAATTATCCATTTCTTATGCATGTTAAGGAAAATTAAGAATAATCAATATTTCGTGGGAGTTGTGCTTAGCACTGAGTGGACAAGTTGTGATTACCCATGTCCCATAAACTATGTGCCAATATAGGATTGTCTAGATATACATTAGCTAGTGGATCCATGTAAGCTAGAAGCTCATGTTTCTTACCTTGGCAAGTGAGAACACCTCTTTTCGGGGTGGGGTAGTTACCGAATTCCATGCTAATAGTTCTCATGTTCTTAAATATCAGTTAAAGGTAATTCTCTCACACAAATGAATCAAGGTTTCTTAAGGAAGTTTCTCGTGAATGTTTTAAAGATGTTTGCTTTCATTGTCATTGTTTGTATGAGTTATGTTTTCTAACTCCTCTGTCTCATTTTTAGCTTGGTTATGGCATATCATGAAAATGTCCTATTTAGCATGATTTCACATGTTTTTATGAATTACTATCATACTTGGTAAATGTTTTACTAGCAGATACTCTTGCCTACATATCCCCGAATGTAGGGTCTGATGCTCTAAACTTGCACTTCTGTGGCTAGAGATGTATTAGTAGTATTTAGTAGATCGGTGAGTCCTTATTCTTTGAGGTCCGAGCCTTTATTTAATTATGTCTTTACCTATCAGTTTTGAACTTGATATACGGGTTACGTCCCAATTATTTCTTACATACTAGATGGCTTTGAGACATTGTTAGATCTCCACTTCGTTTTATAAAACTCTATGTTTTTTAAATGATCCTTTAAATCTCTTGATTTCTATTATATTATCTATATATACTAAGGGGTTTGTATGGGGCCCTCTCGGGGTCTTATACACTATGTTACACCTAGGGTCTACCTTGGGTCGTAACAAACTTAGATATCAAAGGATAAAGTTTAGAAAGGTCCTAGGAAGTCTCATAAGCCACGCCGAGTAGAGTGTTGTTTATGAGTGTAAAGCGCACCACATTTATGGATGAGAGGCTATAAGATGTTTAGGAAACTCTATGTTTTTCATTACTCTAAAGTGATGGGATAGAGTTTAACTCTATAACATCTCTCTTCTAATCCTTATCCGATGCACTACAGGATATGGCTACTCGAAGGGAAAATTATAGAAGGAATAGGGGAGAGAATGTTAATCAATAATATGTCTTTACCCTAAACTCTGTTTTCGTAACCTACGAGTCCTCACGATTGGTAAAAGTTCAAAGTTTCTTTCCTTCATAGGTTCTTTCCCCTTTAAATGAAGGAGGAAAACGTGCTTGAGTTCATCAACCTTTGTCAAGGAAGAATGATTGTGAAGGAATATGCTTTGAAGTTCACACAATTGTCTCGATATGCTCCTACTATGGTTGCCAATCCTAGGGCCAGAATGAGAAGTTTGTATCGGGTGTGTTCGAGATGGCAATTAAGGAATGTAGTACCGCTATTATTTTCAATTATTTGGACATCTCTCGTTTCATGGTTCATGCTCAACAAATTGAATAGAAAAACCTTAAGGAGATGTCTTGGGAGGTAAAGAAGGCAAGGACCGATGATGGTGATTTTTCACATGCAAGGTCCGATGGATATAATTGTTCCAAGTTCCGATCAAGGTTCCTCCAATTCTCCTCATAAATTCAACATGATAGAGTATTTAACCCTAAGCCTCAAGGAGGGGATGGTGGTGGATCTTCATTTCATACTTATGATAAGTGTGGAAAGAAGCATTACGGTAAGTGTCTAGCGGGTTCCAATGCTTGTTTTGGTTGTGGTAAGAGGGACAAAAGGATAAAAGATTGTCCCTTAGTTTCTAAAAATGATGGAGTTAATCATAAAAGGGATCAACCCAATCCTTCATCCGGTCCTAGTGGGAGTATCAAGACCCGAGTCTACACCCCGGATCCGACACGGCTACTCAACCCTAAAGGGGTCTTATACAAGCCTCATAGCTCATTCATTGCATAGGTAATAGAAAAAGTATGAAATTTAAAACTTTTTATTCAAAAACCATACAATCTAACATTCAAAAATAAACATTTAAACGCAAGCGAAAATCTATATCTCACATGGCCATCTTAGATAAAATCTTTAACAAAATAGAGTCACGACCCTTTACAATTGAAGTCTTAACAATAGTCTTAAAACATGAAAGAACTAGAAACATTAAAACTCCTTGTCCTTGATCTATGAGGTCATACCCAAAATGTCCTAGAGAACTCTATTCCAAGCTTGACTAGGAAGAATCAAATTGAGTGTCAATCCCTACACTTCATAAAGGTAAAGAAAATATGACTTAGCACATAAAGTACTAAGTATGATAGCCATGCAAAAACAAGCTTAAAAGGATATTTAGTTTGAAAGTCATGATAAATGGCATTTTAGTAAAACTTCATGAACATTGATTAAAGTATCATAATATAAGTCACAACCAACATGCAAGTCCTATTTTCACAATAGAACATAATCCACATATGAACCTTTACCATCACTTTAAACCTCCACCTCAACTAACCCTCAAGCTATACTTTGTGAAATGTATGGATAGCGTCCCATACCACCATCCACACCAAAGTACCACCTTAAGGTCACCAAAAGTGAACTTACCATTCAACCTTTCCATCTTCACATAATAAAGCATATAAGAAACATAAACATTACATAAGTCATAACATCACATTAAGACCAACATCTAAGACAACTCTGCATCATACTTGTGCAATGTGAAAGTAGCATCACATACTACTACTCACACTAAGTACTCCTTTGAAGTCACCATAGACAAGGCACATCCATATACAATAAGCCATGTCAAGGAAGTAACTCATAATACAATTCAAGTATAGCATGCATGTTTACATTTAAGCATATTAGCATATAAGTAAACCTTCTTCATTAACCTCATTTAGGATACATTCATTCATTAGTCATTAAGACTTAGAGAACTCACTATACCCCTTTTGGAGCCTACTCGTGTCATATATGGATAGCATCCCATACTACTACCTACACTTCATATAACTCCTCAAGAAACTATAATGCACATCTCACATGATGGGAATAAGCATTTAACCGACATAGACCATGAGAGCTAAATCATGAAATCTGGTGTCACAAAACCCCACACCATAAAGAGGTGATCTTCTTGCCTAAGGAAAACCAATAACCTAGCTTACATGGATCCACTAGCAAGACCTACGTGGGCACATAGTTTATGGGATAGAAAGATGTTTATTGGAACCCTAGCCTATCATTGGGAGAATTTCCATCTTACCATATCCACTCGGTTCTTTGCCTACATTCCGTTAGATCATTTTATTCACATTACATTAGTGTACTAGGGAGGAATGTGATTGTCCTATCGACCCAAGATACATCATTACACAAGGAAGGAATGCTATAAGCCTATCGATCCATGGTGCATTCAAGAATAGTTCAAGAGTACACATGAAAGGAATGCCATAATCCTATCGATTCATGGTTCCTCATTACATTCTTATACTCATGAAAGAAATTCCGTAAGCCTATCGATTCATGGTACATTGACTTATTAAGAAAGGAATGCCATTAATCTATCGATTCTAGAGTTTGCATCACATTACGTCGTTTATGAAAGGAATGCCTTAAGCCTAACAATTTATATCCATTAAGTCAAGACACATTAATTACTCATTTATGAAAGGAATGTGATAGCCTATCGATTCATATTCTTTGTACAAGAAAAGGGTGGATAAGCCTACCAAATCTAGATTCAACATTTACTTTACTCTCATTATAATTCCTGAGTGTCAATCGAGAATATACTATCAACCACACTCACTTATATTATATACATGATCATCATTCTATTATTGAAAGAACATGCATATCCTTCACACCATAATCATTCATAGTAATTAAACACCTCCACCTTTCAAGTGGATTGACATCTGTAGCACAATTCAACATCAACAAGTAATTAGGTAAAACTTTCCTTTTCAAGGCTATGATCACAAATAAAAAATTCACCAACAATTCACCATAATTAGGCATAGATGATGATACAATTCAATAACCCAAAGCAATTTAGGCAAGTTCCACTCACAAGCTTTCATAATCATCAAACCCACTTCATAAAGCACAATTTAGGAATTGAGAGAAATCATAGGTTCATAGAGTATTTTCATCATAAATCATCAATTAAACATCAACGCAATCATAGTTTGTCATTAGAAACTATTTGGAAATGCTTGATGAAAGAATCCATGAGATTGAGTAAAACCCTAGATTTTTCATGCTTTGGAATCACCTTTGAATTGGCTCCTTCAATGAAAAGTTGGACAAGGATCAAGACTACTATGCCTTGCTATAGATTCCCCATGAAAATGGAAGAAGAAACACCTTGGAATCCCCAACCCTAGCTTGAACTTGACCGTTATCTCCAATGGAGTTTCTTGAGAGAAGACTTTTTTGGGAGGGAAGGGTTTTGATTTGGGATTTTGAAATAATGAGGTCTAATTAAGTTTTAATACTCATAAAATATACTGATATACATAAAATAACTGTCCATACACTTATTAGGATTTGGGGTGAATTTATCAATTCACCCCCACAATGGCTGAATAATTTGGCAGCAAACAGGTGTGACTCATGCCCTGGACTCATGGGCCGTGAGTTTATTCACGGAACATACTACTGGTCCGTGGTCTGGGGTTGTGGCTTGGTTTGGGGGACCTTGACCTACAGAGGCCAGCCACGGGCCATGGATGGACCTACGAGGCGTGGACCCCTTCTGTAGCTCAAATTGGCAACTTTCTGTTTTGTGGCAGCCTTGGGGGTTAGACTTAGGGTCCTCCTCAAGGACCCGTAGGGTGGTCCTTGGGGAGTCGTACCTTGACGTTTAACCCCTAAACCCCTCAACCATGACTCAGGACAACATTTAACAACTCATAACCCAAAACTAACTAAAAACGACACTCGTCAAGCTCTAGTTCAACCTACTTGATTTTAGGGTCGTTACATTATCCCCCACTTAGGAACACTCTTCCTCAAATGACACTTTAAACACATTAAGGGGTTAAAGACTCATCACTAGTAGCCCATCAAGCACACATCATTATAAACAATACAGAAAACTAGGAGAGAACACCAACTCCACATAAAAAGAGCTCCATGCAACACAAGAAAGTAGGAACTACATCTACAAGTTCATTATGCATCAAACCTTCACATTTCTCATTACATTGGAGGCATTACCTTCTCCAACTCACATCATGCCCATCACAACATCATTAAGAACATTATGCAACTTTTCATAAAAGCACATTTAGGCATGTTCCACAATCAACCTAATGAAGCATTTAGACAACTCATACTAAATACAAATCAACATGAGGAACATAAATCATGAAAACTCATTTTCTCATATAAACAAAAATTTGAATAGAACATTCATTTCATAAGGAGACCATGGAAACTCAAAGTCACACACGACTCCTAAACATGAAACAAGCTACGATGAACTCTTGGTCTCAAGCTTGACTAGGAATAGAAGGAAAGAGATAAAGATATCAACACTTTCAACAACCTTACTACGGCTATCATGAAAAAAACATAGGAACCTCTACAAGACACCACAACTATAAAGAACTAACACTTACTGGTACCTTCATCCGGATTAGCTCATTTTCCCTCTTTGGCTTGTAGTGCATAGAAATAATTCTTCTTTGGTGCATTAGGATCTGGGCCAACATAAGAACCTTGTTTGGCCTCCTTTCCTCTAGCCGTAAGAGTAGGACAATTTCTCACTTGGTGATCATGCTTTACACAACCATAGCACCCACTAGTACCGGCTAGGCACTTCCCATGATGTCTCTTCCCACAAGTGGTACAAAGAGGTTTAGAAAATGGAGGTCCACCACCTTTCTCCTCATTAACCTTAGGAGCACTAGAAGAATCTTGGTTTGCAGCTCTATTATTGAACCTAGGTTGACCTTGCTCATCGGATCTACCCCTTTTCAACTGCCTATTCTTCCTCTTAAGCTTGGAATCCTTAATAGATTGAGCATACACCATAAGCCTAGAAATATTCATATCATCATGGAGCATTGCCGTACGACATTCTTCCTACACTAGGTTGGATATACCTATCACATACCTACTCAGCTCATCCCTAGGGTTAGACACCAAGGATAGAGCATACTTAGACAATAGGGTAAACTTCAAGGAATACTCCTCCACACTCATGCTCCCTTGCCTAAGGTTTATAAACTCTTCCACTTTAACCTCCCTCTTCTTACGGGGAAAGTACCTACCAAGGAATGCTATCTTAAACTCTTCCCATTCTATAGGACCCGCTTCTAAAGGCCTATTGCTCTTCAATTGAGTGAACCACACTTGGGCCACATCTTTCAATTGATAGAAAGCCAACTCTGATTTCTCCTTAGAAGACACCCCCATATCATTGACTATCTTATACACCTCATCCAAAAACTCATGGGGATCCTCTCCTACATTAGAACCTAGGAAAATTGGAGGATTCATCCTCACAAAGTCTTTCAACCTAGAAGCCATAGTACTCTTAATAGCATTCACTCTAGGCTCCACATCTCTATTCACTTGAGCCATCATGGCTTGGGCTAAGGTTAGAAAAGCTAACCTAATCTCCTCATTAGTCATGGCCGGAGCTTAAAACAGAACTTCATTCCCTTGATTGCCTAGAGGAAGTTGGTCACATTGAGGACCTTGGGGAGGAACTACCTCATTCACAATCTCCTATTCCACTCTCCTTGTGGTTGTCCTTCTCATATTCATATCCTATAAACATGATAGAAGGATTAGGAAAAGAGCACTTATAGAGTTAAACTCTAAGGCATGACTTCAAGAATAATGAAAGAAGTGTAACTTTGTAACGTCCTATAACTCTCACTCATAGAGGTGTTGTGACTCACACCGATGAACAAGACTCTACTAGACGTGGCTTGTGAGACATCAACCTAAAAACCATTCCCAAAACCTTGCGCTCTGATACCATGATTGTTATGACTTGAGTCAAGACCCTGAATGCAACATGGTGTACTCAACCCCGAAGGGCTCTTATACAAGCCTCATAGCTCATTCATTGCATAGATAATAGAAATAGTATGGAATTTAAAACTTTTTATTCAAAACCATACAATCTAACATTCAAAAACAAACATTTAAACACAAGCGAAAATCTATATCTCACATGGCCATCTTAGACACAATCTTTAACAAAATAGGGTCACGGCCCTTTACAATTGAAGTCTTAACAATAGTCTTAAAACATGAAAGAACTAGAAATATTAAAAATCCTTGTCCTCGATCTATGAGGACATACCCAAAATGTCTTGGAGAACTCTATTCCAAGCTTGACTAGGAAGAATCAAATTGAGTGCCAATCCCTACACTTCATAAACGTAAAGAAAATATAGGTTAGCACATAAAGTACTATGTATGATAGCCATGCAAAAACGTGATTAAAAGGATATTTAGGTTGACAGTCATGATATATGCCATTTTAGTAAAACTTCAGGAACATTGATAAAAGAGGCAAAATATATGTCACAAACAACATGAAAGTCATATTTTCACATTAGAACATAATCCACATATGAACCTTTACCTTCACTTTAAACATTCACCTCAAGTAACCCTCAAGCTATACTTTGTGCAATGTATGGATAGTGTCCCGTACCATCATCCACACCAAAGTACCACCTTAAGGTTACCAAAAGTGAACTTACCATTCAACGTTTCCATCTTCACACAATAAAACATATAAGAGACACAAACATTACATAAGTCACATCATCACATTAAGACCAACATCTAAGACAACTCTAAGTCATACTTGTGCAACGCGCAAGTACAGTCACATACAACTACTCACACTAAGTACTCATTTGAAGTCACCATAGAAAAGGCACATCCATATACAATAAACCATGACAAGGAAATAACTCATAATACAATTCAAGTATAGCATGCATATTTACATTTAAATATATTAGCATACAAGTCAACGTTCCTCATTAACCTCATTTGGGCACATTCATTGATTAGTCATTAAGACTTAGAGAACTCACTATAGCCCTCTTGAAGCCTACTCGTGTCATGTATGGATAGCATACCATATTACTACCCACACTTCATAGAACTCCTCAAGAAACTATAATGCACGTCTCACATGATGGGAATAAGTGTTTGACCGACATAGACCATGAGAGCTAAATCATGGAATTTGGTGTCATGAAACACCACACCGTAAAGAGGTGGTCTTCTTGCCTAAGAAAAACTAATAACCTAGATTAGATGGATCCACTAGCTAGACCTAAGTGGGCACATAGTTTATGGGATAGTAAGATGTTCATTGGAACCCTAGCCCTAACATTGGGAGAGTTTCCATCTTACCATATCCACTCGATGCTTAGCCTACATTGCCATAGATCATTTCATTCACATTAAATTAGTGTTCTAGGGAGGAATACCATTGGCCTATTGACACAAGATACATCATTACATAAGAAAGGAATGCTATAAGCCTATCGATCTGTGGTACATTCAAGGATAGCTCTAGAGTCCCCATGAAAGGAATTCCATAAGCCTATCGATTCATGGTTCCTCATTACATTCTTATACTCATGAAAGGAATGTCATAAGCCTATCGATTCATGGTACATTGACTCATTAAGAAAGTAATGCCATTAATCTATTGATTCTAGAGTCTTCATCACATTAGATCATTTATGAAAGGAATGACTTAAGCTTATCGATTCATATCCATTAAGTCAAGACACATTTATTACTCATATATGAAAGGAATGCCATAGCCTATCGATTCATATTCATTATACAAGAAAAGGGTGCATAAGCCTACTAATTCTAGATTCAACATTTACATTACTTTCATTATCATTCATGAGTGTCAATTGAGAATATACTATCAACAACAACACACTTAAATTCTATACATGATCATCATTCTATCGTTGCAATCAAATGCATAACCTTAACACCATAATCATACATAGTAATTAAATACCTCCACCTTTCAAGTGGATCAACATCTCTAGCACAATTCCACTTCAACAAGTAATTAGGTCAAACTTGCCCTTTCAAGGCTATGATGACAAATCTTAAATTCACCAAAAACTTGTCATAATTAGGCATAGATGATGATACAATTCAATAACCCAAAGCAATTTATACAAGTTCCACTCATAAGCTTTCATAATCATCAAACCCACTTCATAAAGCATAATTTAAGAATTGAGAGAAATAATGGCTTCATAGAGTATTTTCATCATAAATCATCAATTAAACATCAACACAATCATAATTTGACATTAGAAACCATCTGAAAATGTTTGATGAAAGAACCTTTGAGATTGAGTAAAACCCTAGATTTTTCATGCTTTGAAATCACCTTTGAATTGGCTCCTTGAATGAAAAGTTAGACAAGGATCAAGACTACCATACCTTACTATAAATTCCCCATGAAAAGTGAAGAAGAAATACCTTGGAATCCACAACCCTAGCTTGAACTTGATCTTGATCTCCAATGGAGTTTCTTGAGAGAAGACTTGTTTGGGTGGGAAGGGTTTTGATTTGGGGTTTTGAAATAATGAGGTCTAATTATTTTTTAATACTCTTATAATAACCTCATAAACTTAAAATTACCATCCATACACTTATTAGGACTTGGGGTGAATTTACCAATTCACCCTCATAATGGCAGAACCATTTGACAGCAAACAAGTGTGACTCACGCCATAGACTTATATTCATGGACAGTACTGCTGGTACGTGGTCTGGGGCTGTCACTTGGTTTGTGGGCCCTTGACCTACAGAGGCCATCCACGATATGTGGATTGATCTACGGGACGTGGACCCCTTTCGTAGGTCACCCTCAAATTGGAAACTTTCTGTTTTGGGGAAGCCTTGGGTGTTAGACTTAGGGTCCTCCTCAAGGACCCTTAGGGTGGTCCTTGTGGATTCGTACCTTGATGTTTAATCCCTAAACCTCTCAACCATGACTCGGGACAACATTTAACAACTCATAACCCAAAACTAACTCAAAACAACACTCGTCAAGCTCTAGTTCAACCTACTAGATTTTAAGGTTGTTACCGGGAGTCAGAAGCAAAATATATTCTATGCACTTCAGACTTGTCATGAGCAAGAGGGTTCCCCCTATGTGGTTACTAGTATGTTGAAAGTCTTTCATCTTGATATTTATGCTTTACATGATCCCGGTGCTACCTTGTCTTTTGTGGCACCATATGTGGCTATGAGCTTTTATATTCTTCCAAATGTGTTATTAGATCCCTTTTTTGTCTCTACTCATGTTGGTGATTCTATTGTGGCTAATAAAGTTTATATAAAGTGTATCGTCTCCTTGTCTCATAAAGTCACTCTTGTTGATCTTGTAGAGCTTGATATGCTAGATTTTGATGTTATCCTAGGTATGGATTGGCTGCATTCATGTTATGCTTCTATTTATTGTAGAACCCATGTAGTCAAGTTTTAGATTCCAAATTAACCCATCCTAAAGTGGGAAGGGGAAAAATTCAATGCCTAAGAGTTAGTTTGTCTCTTATCTTAAAGCTAGAAAGATGATTTCTAAGGGTTGCATTTACCATCTAGTAAGGGTGAGAGATATGGATTTTGAAACCCCAACTCTTGAGTCAGTCCCCGTGGTTAACGAGTTTCAGAAAGTTTGACCTGATAATGTATCTAGTACTCCTCCCGAGGGAAATAGACTTTGGTATTGAACTTCTCCCAGTTACACAACCTATCTTTATTTATCCTTACTGAATGGCTCCGAAAGAACTTAAGAAATTGAAGTAGTAATTGAAAGATTTGTTGGATAAGGGTTTCATCCGACCGAGTATCTCTCCATGAGGTGCTCCAGTTTTGTTCGTTATAAAGAAAGATGGTTCACTTCATATGTGTATTGATTATTGTTCGTTGAACAAAGTGACCATTAAGAATAAGTATCCTCTCCCAAGGATAGATGATTTGTTTGACCAACTAGAAGGAGCAAGTTACTTCTCTGAGATTGACCTTCGTTTGGGTTATCACCATTATAGGGTGAAGTAAGATGACATTCTAAAGAAGGTTTTTCAAACTTGGTATGGTCATTATGAGTTTTTGGTGATGTTGTTTTGTTTGACTAATGCTCAGACCGTATTTGTGGATTTAATGAATCGGGTGTTTAAACAATACCTAGATATGCTTTTGATCATGTTCATTTATGATATATGGATTTATTCTAAGAGTGAAGACGAGCATACTGATCATCTAAGGATTGTAGTGCAAGTCCTTTAATTACAACAACTCTTTGCAATGTTTAACATATGTGAGCATTGGCTAAGGTCTTTGGCTTTTCTTGGTAATATTGTTTCTGGTAAAGGTATTGAGGTAGATCCTAGGAATGAAGTGTAAGATGTTCCTTCATATAAGTAAATGAAATTAAAGACTAATTATGTATAATTTGGGAGATAATACCTATAACCGAGTGGATATGGACAATAAGGTAGAGGCCTTCCCGTCAATACTACAGGTCGGGTTCTAAAGTTAACCTCATGAGATGGAAGCTCCTCCACCAATACAATAGGTCGGGTTTCTAGAAGCAATCTCCCTATCCCATAACTATGTGCCCACATAGGTCTTTACCTAGTGGATTCACCTAAAAGCTATACATTTAGTTCTATCTTAGGCAAGTAGGACACCTTCTTTCGATATGGGGTTACGCGACATCGGATTCCATGTAGCTTACATGGTCTATGTCGGTTAAGGCTATTTTCCCGACATGACAAGACTAAGAATATGACACGAACTATGCCTATGACTTCTTAATGAGCTTTTCTTTGTAAGACTGGGGGTATGGGACTTCACTTTTACCTTGCACAAGTAGACTTGGCAAGGGGTAATGGGGTGGGTTCTAATTCTATGAAAATGTATGAATGTATGCATATATGTTGAATGCATTGTTGCTATTGAATGACTTTCCTTATGTTCAAGTTAATGTACATGACTATTTCTTTTCTATGACTATTGACTATAATGAGGTCTAAGGATGATATGTATGACTAAGGTGGCCTCAAAGGGGTACTTAGTATGGTTGGTATTATGGGATGCCAAGCATACATTGCACAAGTATACCTTAGGGTTACTAAGGTAATGACTCTACTGTGTTATGAGGATTTATAAGATGAATATGTAATTATATGCCTTTTTTAACATTGAATGTGCATGGTAATTCTCAAATGCATCCTTCTCAACTAAATTGTCCTTTTTAGAATGTCTTAAGGATTTTATTCCATGGCTTCCATACTTAGTACATTTGTGCTAACCCCTATTTCTTATACATTTTCTCCAAAGTGTAGGTTCCGTGCATTGAAGTGTTTTCTTTTTTACAAAGGCTTGGATTGCTTATCTCCAAGACTTGTGATGAGTCCTCATGGTTCAAGGACAAGATGTCATCTACTTCTAGTTGTTTTCCTATTGTTTCATTTTGAGACTTTTCGATTGTGAAGGGTTGTGACCCTATTGATATTCATTGTAGTAGATGGTTATGAGACAATATCTAGATTTCTTTTGACTTTATGAAAAAGACTTTGATTGTAAAAAATTTAAATTTCACATCATTTTCATTTCCTATGTGTATGATATAGTAAAGTCTTGTATGAGACCCTTCACGATCGAGTACGTCGTGTCGCGTTCGGGGTGTAGGCTCGGGTCGTGACACTTTGCCGAAAGGAACCGTTGGGTTTGTTGCTTATTGCGATGCTTCTAAAATTGGGTTAGTATGTATCCTTATGAAAAATGGGAAAGTCATTGCCTATGCTTTAAGGCAACTTAATATTCATGAAAATAAGTATCCAACCCATGACCTTGAACTAGCGACAGTTGTGTTTGCTCTTAAGATTTGGAGGCACTATTTCTATGGTGTTCATGTAGATGGTTTTACCAACCACAAGAGTTTGAAATATGTGTTTAAGTAGAAACATCTAAATCTTTTTCAAAAAAGGTTGCTTGAGTTACAAAAGGATTATGACATGAGTGTTCTTTATCACCTCGTCAAAGCAAATGTGGTGGCGGATGCTCTTAGTCTTACTAGTGTTGCTCATATAAAGGGTGAAAAAAAAGAGATGGTTAGAGATATTCATAGATTGGCCCGTTTGGGTGTTCGGTTAGTAGACTCCACCAAAGTTGGTGTTACAATTCACAATGGTTCAAAATCATCTTTTGTGGCAGATGTGAAGGCCAAGCAAGGTCTTGACCCGACTTTAATGGAGTTGAAGGAAGCATTTCTTAAAAAGTCCGTAGAGGCTTTCTCCCAAGGGGGAGATTGTGTGCTTCATTATAAAAGTCATTTGTGTGTTCCCGATGTAGATGACTTGCGAGAGAAGATCTTGTCAGAAGCCTACAGTTCCTGATATTCCATTCACCCGAGAGCCACTAAGATGTACTGTGACTTGCTGGAGGTTTATTGGTGAAATGGGATGAAGAAGGATATTGTGAATATTTTGGTGAAGTGTCCTAATAGTCAACAATTTAAAGTTGAGCACCAAAAGTTGGGAGGTTTATCTCAAGATATTAGAATTCCTACTTGGAAGTGGGAAGATTTGAATATGGACTTCATTGTTGGTTTACCATGCACTCGTTGGCAACATGATTCGATTTGGGCTAATATAGACCGAGTGATGAAATCAACTCATTTCATTCCTATCAAGGTTTCTTATTCGGCGGAGGACCATGCTAATTAGTATTTGAGAGAAATGGTTTGGTTGCATGGAGTGCCCTTGTCCATTATTTCTAATCTTGATACCCAATTCAGTTCCCAGTTTTGGAAATCTTTCCAAAAGGGTCTTGGTACTCGTGTTAAGCTTAGTATATACCTTCAGCCACAAACTGATGGGCAAGTGGAGTGTACTATCCAAAATTTGGAAGATATGTTGAGAGCATGCGTAATTCAATTCAAGGGTAATTGGGATGATCACTTGTCTTTGATTGAGTTTGCATATAACAATAGCTATCACTGAAGTATTGGCATGGCTCCATTTGAGGCTTTATGTCTGCCGATATCATATATTGAGACAAATTGGTAAAGTTGCTTATGAAATAGATTTTCCTAATGAATTGGCATCGGTGCATCCGATTTTTGATGTCTCCTCGTTGAATAAATGTGATGGAGATTCGACATCTATAGTTGTCTTAGAAGGTTTAGGAGTTGATACGCTCAAATTACACCTCCCTAAAGAAGTATAAGTGATCATTATCAAATAAAGAACCCAACTTGTAGGTGGGGGTTGATCCCACAAGGAATATGGTTCAAACTTAAACTTAACTCACTATTATATCCATTTAGTCAAACTATTTCTGAGACATGTAAACAAAGGGGGATGGGGGGTTGTAAGTAACTAACAAATTTTTGATTTAGTAACAAGTAAGCAAGATTCAACTTAGTTATCAATATGACAAAGAAACTAAGGTATATGTGTTCCCCACAGGCTCTTAATACATTAATCCTCATAATAGTAATCATTTCCTAGTATTTTACATGCAAAGTTGGTAATTTAGGTATCCCTAAGTGATTGGTCCTCCAAGTAGGGAATTTCACCTCGCACCTTGGTCCGACTATGGGTATACCTTTATTCCTAGATTAGACATCACATCAATGTGTGGCTTAGTTTTCACCTTCGCTCCAATTGACATTAAACTATTAGATAGTATCCACTAAATCTTTGTTGCTAATTCTTTTCTCATTAACTACCTCCTTGGTCTGGCAAGGAACAACGGGGCAAGTTCTAATGCGTGCACTCGTTAAAAAGACTTCTAAGAGAAATAATTAACAATACATGCATAAATACTATTCAAGAATTACTTAATTATTATTCATACTTTGTTAATTGCTCATGGTTCCCACAACCCTAGTTGTGGATTTAGCTACTCATGCTTGAGAATTCACAATTCATAATTAGATGAGAAGAATTCATGAACTTACAAGTAGAATATATGAAAACCCAAATCTTGAATTGAAATTTAGAGTGAAAATTGTATCAAACGAATTTCGTAAATCAAATTGCTAAAGTTTGCAAGTTAATTCCTAAAACACCAAAAACTAAGAGTTGACAATAATGTCTACCCCCCAAAAATGAGGTTTATAACTACAATTTATAGAAAACAAATCCTAAATAAAATAGGAAACAAAATAAGGAAATAACTGGCAGGACGCGATTTCGAACGACGCTTTGACCTACGGACCGTGGGTTCACCTATGGTCCGTAGGTCCCCTTTGTGGATCAACACTTGGATAATTTCATCTCGAACCTCCAACTCTCAGATCATCAATGATGGATGTGCAGGACGGACCGTGGGTCACCCTACGGTCCGTCGTCTTGCTCCATGGTTCCACACTTGTTAGACTTCCCTAATGTTCTACCTAAGATGCCTCACCCACGGTGCATGGACTGGACTACGATCTACCGGCAAATGGCAAGACTCCCCATATACAAGTTGGTAGAGGGACATACCTATGGGAGTCTTGAATGCAGTACGATAAGCCCATAGAGCATCATCAAGCCTCCATGACCAATCCGTTCTATTAACATTTATAGTCTTTGCAAAAGTCTACTCTATCTCTTTGTTTGACATTTCAACTTGCCCACAAGACTGCAGATGGTAAGGAGTTGCTACATTGTGATAGACTCCATATTTCTCCAGCAACACCTTAAATAACTTATTACAAAAATGGGTACCTCGATAACTGTTAATCGCCCTAGGTGTACCAAATCTAGAGAAGATATTCTTTTGCTAGAATGCGGTGACACTTTTACCCTCATTGTTTGAAAGTGTAATTGTTTCCACCAATTTTGACACATAATCAACCGCAACAAGAATATACTTTATCCCATGTGAACTCACAAATGGAACCATAAATTCAAGGCCCCATACATCAAACAACTCAATCACCAATATCAGATTCATAGGTAGCTCTTGCCTCTTTTAAATTCCGCCTTCTCTTTGTAGACGATCACAAGATTTGGTGAAATCATGAGCATCTTGGTGGATGGTAAGCCAGTAATACTCATACTGCAATATTTTATGAGTAATCTGAATACCACTGTGATGTCCACCAACAGGCGATGAATAACATGGCTTTAGTATACTCATCATCTGAACCTCAGGTACATAGCGATGAATAATCCCATCAATACAAATAGGGCTCATCCCAAAAGAATTTCTTCACATCATGCATAAACTTTTTCCTTTGGTGAAAAGACAAATCTGATGGAACCAGATCACTTGCAAAGTAGTTAGCAAAATCTGCGAACCAAGGAATAATATCATGAGAAGCAGCCAATACTTGTTCATCTGGAAAAACATCATTAATTTCAGCCCCATCTTCTAGCTTGAGCATAGCTTCTTTCTCTAATCTGGACAAATGATTAGCAACCTGATTTTTTGTCCCATTCTATCTTTCACTTCAAAATCAAACTCTTGCAGTACCAATACCCATCTAATCAACCTCGATTTTGCATCCTTCTTAGCCATCAGATACCTCAATGCAGAATAGTTAGTATGCACTATGACCTTACTACCAAGCAAGTAAGATCAAAATTTCTCGAATACGAAAACACAGCAAAGAGTTCTTGTTCAGTCACCGTGTAGTTCTTTGGAGCCACATTGAGAGCTTTGTTAGCATATTAAATAGGGTAAAGAATCTTCTCTCGCCTCTATCCCAATATCACACCAAGCGCCAGTCCACTCGTATCACACATCACTTTAAACGGTTGCCCCCAATCGAGTGAAATAATGATATGTGCGGAAACTAGCTTTTCTTTCAACTCTCCAAATGCTCTCAGACAAGCATTATCAAAAAAAAACTTACGCTCCTTCTCGAGGAATTTGCACAATGGGTGTGCAATTTTGGAGAAATCCTTGATAAACCTCCTATAAAAGCCTGCATGCCCAAGAAAACTTCTAACACCTTTTACAAAGATAGGTGGTGGAAGCTTTTCTATTACCTCAACTTTAGCTATATCAACCTCAATACCCTTCTCAAAAATCCGATGACCCAGAACGATCCCCTCTTTCATCATGAAGTGGCACTTTTCCCAATTGAGCACAAGATTGCACTCTTGACAACGTTTTAGTACCTCGACCAGATTATTCAAACAACGATCAAACGACTCACTTACCACAGAGTAATCATCCATAAATACCTCGATAGTGTCCTCTACCATATCTAAAAATGTTGACATAATATAACACTGGAAATTTTCTGGAGCATTACACAACCCGAATGGCATTTGTTTGAAGGCGAAAGTCCCATAAGGGCAAGTGAAGGTGCTCTTCTATTGGTCTTCATGAACTATGGAGATTTGATTGTAGCCCAAATACCCATCTAGAAAACAATACTAACCCTTACTAGCGAGATGATTCAACATATGATCCATAAACGACTTAGGGAAGTGATCTTTCTATGTCCAGGCGTTTAGCTTGTGGTAGTCCATGCACACTCTCCAACTAGTCACCGACCTCATTGGAATAAGCTCAGTCTTAGTATTTGGAACCACGATTATTCCCCCTTTCTTGGGTACACGTTGAATAGGACACACCCAACTATTATCAGCAATGGGATAAATAACTCCAGCATCCAACCACTTGATGATTTCCTTTTTCACGAACTCTTGCATAGGTGGATTTAGTATCCTTTGGTGCACGATACTAGGCTTGTTGTCCGGCATGAGTTGGATTTTATAAGAACAAATGCCATGAGGAATCCCAATAATGTCCACAATAGTTCACCCAATGGCCCACTTGAACCTCTTTAACACAGAAACTAACACCTCAACTTACACTTCACTCAAATTGATCGCAATAATGACTAGTAAAGTACCATCTCTCCCCAAGAATACATACCTCAAATGCAATAGTAAAGCCTTGAGCTCTAATTTTGGAGCCTATTTAACAGACGATTTTACGGGTGGAGAGTCGCGATTCTTCATATCTAGGCCCAATCTCTTTGGATTGGAACAAAATTTGAACCTATCAAGTGCGGCGACTAATACATCATAGTCTTCAATACCATCACCCTCAAAATTTATCTTTACCACTGCCACTGCATTAACACCCAACCTCTCTTCAATAGACACTTCAGAACCTCACTCCACAATATGATCCACCACTGACACTGACTTGAGATCGCTTTCTTGTTTCATGGACCTACAAATATTAAAAGTTACCTGTTCACTATTCAATTAGAACTTCATCTTCCCTCTCTTCATATCAACCAAGGCGTGCCCAGTAGCAAGGAATGGTCTCCCTAGGATGATGGGAATCTCACAATCAAGTATTAAAAAATCTGCTAGAAAATAAACCACTCCACTTTCAAAAGTACAACATAGAGAACACCAATGGGCTTCTTCACAGTTCTATCGGCCATCAGTAGTCGCATCAAAGTCAGTTTTGAAGCCCCTAAACCCAACTTCTTGTAAATACACAATGGCATCAGATTAATGCTAGCACCTAAATCACACAACGCCATTGCAAAATGCAACAACCCAATGGTACAAGGAATCCTGAAAGCACCCAAATCCTCTTTTTTCTGCACAAGTGACCTAGTAGAAATAGCACTGCAATGTTGCAACCTATCATCATCTTCAAAACTTACGACCCTCTTCTTAGTCACCAAATCATTCATAAATTTCGCATACCCAGGTATTTACTCCAAAACTTCTATCAATGGAACATTGAAAGAAAGGTGTTTCAACATAGTAATAAACCGGCGGTGATTTCCTTCTTCATTCTTCTTTACCTACCTCTGTGGGAATGGAGGTGGAGGTCTACGCATGGGAACAACTTTTTGGTTATCTCCGCTTCATTCTCTGTAGCATTCTTTGACTCTTAAGTAACCTCAATCTCATCATTATATTTTTCAACCACAATTTTAACCTTAGACAGCATAAAGGGATCAATGTATGTTTACCTCCTAGAGTAGTGACTGTCATACAATGCCCATCATTCTTCGGATTCTGGATGGTGTTGCTAGGAAGTGTGTCAGGCTAATGTGGGTTTTGTGTAGTAGATAACTGATTCATATGTTACTCAATTTTCTTGATCGACACTGCATGCGCATAAACTTTTTGACCGATTCAAGACAAGTTGTTCTGCATCTCCTTCACATTTTCATCAGTCGTATCAAACCTCTTCATCATCTTCTATATCATATCCTCAATACGTGACATGCTACCCCCAGCTTTTGTATTGCCAGATTCCTAATTTACAGGAGGAACATAAGGCCCACTTCTCTCATTTCTGTTGCCATATTTGCTCCAGTTGTAGTTGTTGTCATGATTGTAGTTCCCATATAGGATAGACTTACCCTCTCAATTATAGTTACCATAATTCCGACCTTGGTTTCTTTGACCTCGGCTCCAATTATCTGAGTTGGAACCTTGGGCATTGGCTCGAAAACCTATCTGATCATTTACCAAATTAGCATCCTTCTCATAGTAGCATTCCTCAACTGGTGGTGGTGGAGTTCTAGTGAAGTAGTTTACTGCATTCACCTTTTTCACACCTTCGCTCACATGCTTCAATACCAAACCAAATTTTTGACTCATTTGAGCCATTTCCTCACGAATGTCATTGGGAGATTTACTAGGTGCAGCTTGAACTATAAAAGTGTTTCTTCAATTTTCTAAATTTCTTGTGCTCTATGCTTTATTATTTTGGGAAATCTTCTCCAATTTCTCAGCGATCTCCTCAAAAGTGCACTCACCATAAGATCCTCTAGCGATAGTATCAAGCACAACCTTAACATTGTCATCCTGACCTCTGTAGAAGTACTCCTTCAGTGACTCATAATCAATGCGGTGATTTGGAACACTTCATATAAATGCATTGAACCTATCCCACGAACTACTCGCAGACTCTCAAGGTATTGCTACAAAGTTATTTAGTTTGTCCTTGTCATTCAACTTCTTGAACAACGGAAAATAATTTTCCATGAACACCTTGTACAATTGATCCTATGTGTGAATCGAGTTGTACGGAAGCTCATAAAACCCTACCACAGCATCTCTGGTCAGTGATAGAGGGAAGACTCTCAACCCTATGACATTCATGTCAAACTCTAATCGACCCACACAACTCTTGTAAACACTCCTCAACTGAGCCATGTGCCCATGCGGATCTTCTGAAGCCATACCAGAGAATAAACCCCTTGTTGTAAGCATCTGCATAAAACTGCTAGTCCCCACAAATATATGCCCTGGAGGTAGAGGAGGAAGAACAATATGTCCTTCATATTCAACGGTATTGAAGTCGACCGTGTTATCACACAATCTTGGTGTAGGTGGGTTGTGCACCCTCATTGCATCTCCAAGAAGATTTTCACCCTGAACCTGATAATTCTCATTATTCACTTGTTCTTCAGGCTCCTTTATGACTGCAATATTATGGACCCCTTGATTATTCATCTTTCTCAAAGTTGTGCTCAACTCTAGATCGTATGGGATCAATGGTTCGTCTCTACTCCGTGTACTTGGCATACACTAAAGTGGAAACCTGAAGAAAACAAAAACAAAAGAAAATGTAAAATTAGAAAATAATTGACTAAAGTTCAATAATGTAGTTAGACTTAATCCAAAAGCCTTATTCCCTGGCAGCGGTGCCAAAATTTGATACACTCAAATTACACCTTCCTAAAGAAGTATAAGCGATCGTTATCAAGTAAAGAACCCAACTTGTAGGTTGGGGTCTATCCCACGAGGAATATGATTCATACTTAACCTTAACTCACGATTATATCTGTTTAGTTAACTTATTTCTGAGACAAGAAATTAAAGGGGGGAATTGTGAAACAAATGACCGATTGTTATTTAAGTAACAAGTAAGCAAGATTCAAACTTTGTTGTTATCAATAAGAGAGAGAAACTCGGGCGTATGTATTCCCCACGAGCTCTTAACACGGTAATTCTAATAATAGTAATCATTTCCTAGTGTTTTACATGCAAAGTTGGTAAGATAAGTATCCCTAAGTGATTGGTCCTCCAAATAGGGAATTTCACCCCTCACCTTGGTCCGGCTACGTGTGTATAATTTACTAATGCCTACCTTGACCTCAAACTAGACATCACATCAATGTGTGGCTTAGTTTTCACCCATGCACCAATTGAGATTAGACTATTAGATAGTATCACACTAAATCTCTATTCATAATTATTTTTTTATTAACTAGCTTCTTGGTCCGGCAAGTAGCTACAAGTCGAGTTCTAACATTGAGCACACTTAAAAAGGCTTCTAAGTGAAAGAATTACCAATACATGCATCAACACTATACAAGAATTACTTAGTTATTATTCCTACTTTGTTAATTACTCATGGTTCCCGCAACCCTAGTTGTGGATTTAGCTACTCATGCTTGCAAGATCACAATTCATGTTTAAGAAGAAAGAAATCATGAACTTACGATTAGAGTAGAAGAAATTCAAAATGTCCAATTGAAATTCAATGTGAAAATTGTATCAAATGAATTTCTGAAATCCAATTGCTAAAGTTTGCAAGTTAATTCCTAAAACACCAAAAAAATAATAGTTTACAGTAATGTCTAACCCCCAAAAACAAGGTTTATAACTCCTACTTATAGAAAACAAATCCTAAAGAAAACATGTAAAGAAATAAGGAAATAACTGGCAGGACGCGGTTTCAAGCGACACTTCGACCTACAGACCATGGGCTGACCTATGGTCCATAGGTCCCCTCCATGGCTCAACACTTTGATAATTTCATCAGGTACTGGAACCTCCAACTCTCAAATCATCAATGACGGATGTGCAGGACAGACCATGGGCCGACCTACGGTCTGTTGTCTTGCTCTGTAGTCCATACTTGTCAGACTTCCCTGATGTTCTACCTACGATGCCTCACCCACAGTCCGTGGACTGGACTACGGTCCATCCTATAACTTCGTGGTTAGAGTTACTGGTACTCAACTTCTAGGCCAAGACCTACGATTGCCTATTCACAGCCCGTGGTTGGACCTATGGTCCATCGGTGACTCCGTGGTGGTCACTTCTGCACATTTTCAGCTCGCATATTCATCAACCATATCCAAGCCTATTTTCTTCAAACATTATACACAAAACATCAGCTCTAATCTAAAATAGCCCAAGACACACACAAACCCTAAGTGAAATGCATCAAAAATAATGTAAACTCATTATATATCAGGAGTTAAGGAAAATATTTCTTATTAGGAAGTTTCGGTTGAGATTTTAGATCAGCAAGTCAAGAAATTGAGAAATAAAGAAGTTTCTTCTGTGAAGGTTCTTTGGAGGAATCAATTAGTTGAGGGTCCTACCTGGGAGGCCAAGATTGGTATGATTTCCTGTTATCCTCATCTCTTTCCTCCTATCACTACTCTAGCTTGACGTATTTAGCTCCTCATGGTTTACTCCAGGTACCTTGGCGGCAAACTCGTAGTCCAAAATAACAAAGTCAGCCAGGTATATGAACCTATCCATTTTCACCAAAATGTCATAAAGTATGCCAATGGGATGTTTAATAAATCAATCGGCCATTAGAAGACGCATTGTTGTAGACTTAGGTTCACCCTACCCAAGTTGTTTGAAAATGGCATACAGCATCAAGTTAATACTTGACCCCAAATCACACAACACTTTGGCAAATTGAAGCATCCCAATAGTTCATGGAATAGTAAATTCTCCCGGATTAGCTTTCTTGATAACCACATTGCTTTTCATGATAGAACTACAACTATGAGACACTTAAATTGTTTCAAAATTCATACTCCTCTTCTTGGTGACCAATTCATTCATGAATTTTGCATAGCCCGACATTTCCAACAATGCTTCTACTAAAGGACGATTAATCAACGGAGACTTGAAAATAGATAGAAACTTTTGAAACATTTCATATTCATCCATTTTTTAGTCTTTGAGGGAATGTTGGGTTGACTTTAGGCAACAATTTTGTAGGTTTCGAAGAAGAAGCAACCCCCTCCTATGATGTTTGCAATTCCTCGGTGATGAGTTCTCTTTGAGTTTTATCAACCTCTTTGTGTGTGTCATTTTACAGTTCATGGTCAAGCCCTTCTACATAATTTGCATCATTTATGTATTTACTGGTGTTTGCCTCACCATTTACTTTCATGTCACCACCTACTACATTTGCACTCTGAGTCAACACCGCCAAGAATTTATCATGATTAATCTTTGAATTCACCATCATATTATTCACAAAACTCTGTTGCGGTTTGGACACTAATTGGGCTAAAAGTTGACTCATTTGACTTTTAATTTGCTTGATGGAATCCAAGTGAGAGTTTTCCTTTTTATTGAAGGATGAGAAGTCTGTCTTCATTTCTTTAAGCATTTATTCATATCCTTCCACCTTATTTAGAATACGAGATGACAAATCATCTACCTGAAAGCTCCCAGAACTATCCCTAGATCTTGGACTATCACTCATGTGCATGTAACAAACATCATCGTCATCTTCTCCCCTTCATGATTAATTCTGGTCAGCCACATCTCGATTGTAACCTTTCCATCCATCCTCACTAAACATGTTCCAACCTTGATTTTCACCCGACCTTAAAGTGCTCAAACTAAAACTCTTCTCTAGTCTTGACACTTGTTGCACCTCTTTGTTTTCAAATATCGCTTAAGTTTGATTCATAGCTTCGTGACCATTTCCCGTGACATGCTTGTTCAATAGGTCCATTTCGGTCATCATTTTGATCATGTTTTCATCTCGCTCTTGGTTCTTTCCTATTTTTTCCTTTGTCATCCCAAAGTTAAATGGAGACACCTAATCTTCTCTAGTATACCAAGCTAGATTGATTTTTGTCATTTCATCAAGAAGGTTAGATGCTATGTCAAATGGTTGTTGCATGAATCCTCCTAGAATTCACTGGTATGGCATACCCTTGTTGACTGAGTCGAGGCTCCAATAGAAATATTGTAAGAACACATTGTTCGGTAGTCCATTAATTGGACATTGGAGCAACGACTTCTGGAACCTCAACCATGTTTCGTTAATAGGTTCACCATCCACTCGCTTAAAGTTGTGAATATTATCCCTCAACTTCACCATCTTCGAGGGAGGGAAAAATCTTACATAAAATGCATTAGTGAGTTCCTCCCAAGAAGTAATTGATTCCTTTGGTAAATCGGCCAATCACTCTGTTGCCTCCCCCATTAGAGAAAAGGGAAACAAACAAAGTCAGACCAACTCCTGAGTGATGTTCTTGAAAGAAAATAGCCCACAGACATCCAGAAAGTTTTGGATGTGGTCATGAGGGTCCTCATCAACAAGTCCTCCAAAGAGACCATTCATTTGCAATGGCTACAACATAGTGCATCTCACATGAAACACCACATTGCCCACAGTCGGAGGCAATCACATAGCACTTGCACTTCCTAACTAATCTTTATTGAAATTGTGCAAGTTTCCGATGTCATCATTGTTCCCAAGTTGGCTAGCATTAATCCCATGGACACTCATCTCGTCAACTATTTTAGAGCAGCCAACAAACAACACAACTAAGTTGTTTCAACTACAACAAAATCAGTTCACAACTAAACTTCAATAAAAGAATTCTAAACACCACTCCTCGGTAGTGAAGCCATTTCTGATAATGCTCAACTACACTTCATCATATTCTAACTGTATGCAGTCGCTAACAAGTATAAACCCAAATAGGAGTTGGGGTAGATCCCACAGGGAGTGATACATTAAAGAATTCAATTAAGAAGTAAAATGGTGTTCTAATCATTTGTATATGTAGACATTTTCGCATCAATAAAATAAATGACATGGTTTTGAAAATTAATGTCAAATGGGGGGATTTGGGTAACCAAATTACAACTACTAAAATTAGGGGTAAACAAATAGAGAGAGTTTCTTGGGAGTGTGATAAATTGAATGCCATTTTTGCAAAATAGGGTGATTATTATTTACTAAAAGTCGATGAATCTCAGTGGGTAGGATAGGCTTTAGGTGCAATAGCCATTTCTCAATCAATTGTTATGAATCCAACGAGTTCTTTCAAACCACGATAAGCACAACACATATTAACTACCCATTCCCTTAATAAATCTACTTTTTCAAGCTAGATTTGTAAGATTCATTTAGACCCACTTTGTCAAGCTAAATTTGTAACTACACAACTACTACAATCATCAACTAATAATTTTAACTCTAATACTTCTTTCTCAAGCAAGCTTAGAGTACTAAACTGGAATTGCATTTGCAACTACAATTCCTCAATTAAAGCACAGACTATTAATTGAACCTACTTTTAATCAACAATAAAATCAATAAATATCAACACGCATAAAATAATTTAAGCATTCAACTACATACACACCCCTAAGAATGGGAGTTTTAACTTAACATAATAAATAACAAGAAATCGTTGCCAACAAAGTTTTCCATCAGGTTGGGCAACAATTCACAAGTCCCCAAATGCTCAAAATTAATGTAAAAATCAAACAAACCCTAAATATCTACTCAAAAAGTATAAAAACAATGCTTTAGAATGTTCAAGATCAAAAACCAAGAACTGAACTACTCTTTTTATTTAATAATTTGCATTTATACGTTCCCAGAATTTCAGCATCGGAGTCACTCAACAAAGTAAGTCGGGCTCGCTGACACGATCGGCGATGTGCCGAGTGCTTGCTCAACTTTTTGGCTTGCCTTATCACTAATTTCTCTGTAACTTTTGGCGAAGTAGATCATGCTCGCCAATGAGTCGAGTGCTCCTCTTCTCGCCTTCTTGACATGACCTTGCACAACCTCTGTCTGTAACATTTGGCGAGCTACATTGGCTTCACCGAACAGTTTTGGTGACTCATCGAAATACTTATCTTATGGAACAGTTTGTTTTATCCATGAGCTGGCCTACTGGAACTTTAGGCAAGCAGAAAATCCACTCGGCGAGTCACCGAGTAGGTTTGGCGAGTACCAACTTTGCTTTCCTTCAACTTTTTCAGCTTTTTTGCTTCTTTTTAACATCAGTTATTAGCATAAAATAGGCATAGAGGACACTGAATAGTTGAATATTAAACCCTAAATGAGTCAAATCCCCGAATCATCAGGATCCACTAGCTAATGTCTATCTAGACCATCATAATTTGGCACATAGTGTATGGGACACAGTTAATCACAACTTGTCCACTCAATACTAAGCTTAACTTCCACATAATAATTCTTAATTATATTCATCTTAGCTTTTGAATGAACATGGGTAATCACCTATTGTCCTTACATCATGTGACATGGGTAATTGCCTCTTATCTTTCATTACAGAGCATAGGTGTAACACTTTGGATTTAAGAAAATAGAAGAGTGCAGCTGCACATGACTTGGTGCCAAAACCACGAAAGCCACTGATGGTCCGTGGTCTGACACATGGTCCGTAGGTTAGTTCCGTCATTGGTGTCCAAAGTTTGATGGTCTCTGATCCCACCCACGATCGACCAGTATAGTCTGTGGTTTGACTTACAGACCGTAGGTGAGGGTCAACAACTATTTAGAGGAAAATGGTTGTTGGGTAAACTTCAAATGTTCACATCTTTTATCATAAAGTGAATTACTTAGCCCATCAAATATAAAATTAAAGATAATTGAATCTTCTTTTCAATGCCAGCGAGTTTGCTAAAATCCAAACCCGGAGTAAAAAGTTATTCTCGTTTTAGTGAGGCCCTGTCGGGTAGATCATGATCCACGACCCCAGTCGACATTCAGTAGTTCGAACGATGGTTCGTCAATCCCACTGTGGATGGCCTTTATCAGCTTTTGATTCAAGGTCATCTTGGTCTTTTCTCTATGTATTGAGGCCCTTAAACTACATTGTTTGATGCGTAAACTACATCATTTTACTCAGTCTAAGCGTAATAACCTAGTCAGACATACCCAGAACCCTAATTATCCAAAAATCACCAACTTAGAGTGAAAGGAAGAGAAAGAGGTGACCAACTCTTCCAAGAAAAGGCAGAGGCATTCTTCGACGTTTAGCCTAAAATCTAAAGGAGTTCTCCAAAGATTTCGTCACGAGGTATGTAGGATTTCACTAGTGGATTCCTTTCATCCACTAGGTCCCTAGAATTCAGTCAGTTCCTTAATTCTCCATATCTTTTTTAGACATAGGGTTTCTAAAACCATATAGATTTGTTGTTATTTAGTCGTTGTAGTATCCTTAATCGAAATAACATAGTTCTTGGAATGTTGTCTTAATTCCTTGTATGAAACTCAGAACCCTAGTTTGTGTAAAATCTATTATTTATTGAATTATACTTGCTAGGTCAGTTAAACTATTAAAATCTTGCTCCAAATTTCAAATATCACATTCGCAGTATATAAATGTCTCATTCTCACTTAGCAAGTTAGTATTTTGAGTTATTTAGTATTTTGCATTTTAGCTTCATATGTATTCAATTGGGAGTAGACTTAAGATCGAGTTAAACTAGGGTTCAGCGTACCCTCATAGTCCTAGAACTATATTTACGCATAGGATTACAAATCCCCTCTGTTGGGCTTCAGTATTGGTGATCACGCCACAACCATGCCTTTATAGCCCTGGCAAGGTATATTGGGTCCTCTCAATGGGGTGTATACATCATACTCCACGTTTAGCTCATGTGGTTTATGTCGATTAATAGTAGCTCCCACACATACTCTTAGTGCATTAACTAGGTTTTCAATAGTTACTCTGGTATGCAGTTCAACATGTTATCTTCATGCTTAGTACTGTGTCTTTGTATCCAGTTTAATTTTCAGTTATACTTTTGTACATATCTATATCCTTGTTCACATTATATCATTGCTCAGTTATGCAATGTTCAGCTTATATACTTTTTTCAGCTTAGCATATTTATATCATGCATGCTTAGTATATTCAAAGTACTGACATATACTTTTGTGCTATATCATTTCATGATGTAGGTTTAGGCACTCACCATCTAGAACACACTTAGTTTGATTCTCGGTCCGACTTCAACAACTTCAGTGGTGAGTTCTCATTCTTCGAGTACAATAGACATGCTTACCATTTTATTCTTTATATTAAGTTTTCAATTTTTGTTAAAGTTATTGGGGGCATGTCCCAACAACTCAACTCATTTAGAGGCTTTTCAAACATAATAGTATATTCAACTTGAGTTGGTAAGTTGTTCTCGGGGCATGACAAACTTGGTATCAGATTATTAGGTTCAAGAGTCCTAGGATGTCTGGAAGCCGCACTAAGTAGAGTCTCTTTCATGGGTCTGAAGTGTGTGACATCTATGAGGGGTAGGCTACAAAGTGTTTTAGGAAAAAGCTTCACTTTCTTTGATATTCTTATCATGCATAAGGTATGGTTCAACTTTTCCTTTCTAATCCATCGTTATACGTTTCATATCATGCCTCCCTGTAGAGCTAACACACGGAATGCTAATGCAGTTCCTCCAATCCCAAACCGTGAGGTTGTGAATGCAAAATTTTGCAATGGGATCCAGCTCTTTGCTCAGAGTGTAGCCAATCAAAATAATCAACAGGCCACAGTTCCTACGAACACCCCTAGGGGATCAACTACAGCTTGGGTTTGAGACTTTGTTCAAATGAATCAACCAGAATTTCTAGGGTCGAAGGTCGGTGAGGACCCACAAAACTTCATTGATGAAGTCAAGAAGATCCTAGAGGTGATGCAGGTGACTAGAAATGACATGGTGGAACTGGCATCCTTCCAACTTGAGGATGTGTCTCACATCTGGTTCACAAAGTGGAAAGACAATAAGGGTGCGGATGTAGCTCCTGTGAATTGGGACTATTTTACCATAGCTTTTCTCAAAAGTTTCTTCCCAAGGGAGTTGAGAGAAGCTAAGGCACATGATTTTATAAACTTGAAGTAGAGTTCAATATCAATCCAAGAGAAGACAAGTTCTACCAAGGCCAGGATCTGAAAAAGAGGATTCACTTTCCTAAATTCCAAGTGACATGAGTTCACCTAGCTCTCTAGGTAAGCTCCACATATGGTTATTGATTTGAGGGCATAAATAAGCAAGTTCTTGTTTGGAGTATTTGATTTAGCAAAGACCGAGTGTAGGAATTCTATTATGTAAGGGGATATGGATATCTCCAGACTAATGGCTCATGCTCAACATGTTAAGGGAGATAAGATTAGGGAAATGGTTAAGGACAAAAAAAAGGATAGAATAGGGAATTATGAGTACTCTTAGAAGAGATAGAGTGGTGGAAATTGCTCACAGTTTCAATAGAGGTCTACAGCCCCAAAACCTTCATCAGCTAGTGCTCCATCCCCTAGGTTTTGACAGGATCAAAAAGGTAGGGCATCAAGCTCTGAGTCCACGGGTGTACTTTAGGTAACAAGACTTTCCCAACTTGTCCAAAGTTTGGTAAGAACCATCCATGAAAGTGTTTTGAAGGAAGAGAATGGTTCTTTGGGTATGGTCAGTCTGGCCATAGGTTAAAGGATTACCTTTCTGCCAGGCAGAGGCAATGAGGTAACAATAATAGGGCTCAGTCAACAGCTCCAGAAGCACTAGCAGGTCACCCAACTCAGCAGGGTGCCTCATTTGGTACATGTGGTGGTCAGCACTAGAATAGGTTGTATACTCTCAAGGTTCGTCATAATCTGGAAGATTCTTCTAACGTGGTCACTAGTACGTTACAAGTCTTCCATTTAGATGTTTATGCATTGTTAGATCCAGTGGGATAGACTTTCCTTTGTAACTCTGTATACAGCAGTAAACTTTGGTGTCAGTCCAGAAACTTTTTAAGAACCCTTCTCAGTCTCTACTCCAGTTGGTGACCTAGTTATAACTAGATGGGTATGCAGAAATTTCCCTATCACAGTTTCCAGAAAACTACCTCAACAAACATTGTAGAGTTAGAAATGGTATATTTCCACATCATTCTAGGCATTAATTGGTTACATTCATATTATGCGTCAGTTGATTATAGAACTAGGATCATTTGATTTCAGTTTCCAAACTATCCAGTCTTAGAGTGGAAGGGTAGTAGCTCAGTGCATATAAGTTGATTTATCTCCTACCTTAAGGCTAGGAATATGATTTACACAGGGTATATCTATCATCTTGTTTGGGTCAAGGATTCAAAATCTAAAACCCCAACTCTTGAGTCCATCCCTGTAGTAAATAAGTTCTTGGAAGTGTTCCCAAAAGTTCTTTCCCTCTCGAATAGGAAATTGACTTTGAAATAGATCTCCTCTTAAATACCCAGCCTATTTCAATTCATCCTTACAGAATGGCTCCAGCTGAGCTTAAGGAATTGAAAGAGAAGTTGAAAGAACTTCTATATAAGGGCTTCATCAGACTGAGTATCTCTCCATGGGGTGCTCCAGTGTTGTTCGTGAAAAAGAAAGACGATTCTCTTAGAATGTGCATTGACTATTGGTAGTTGAACAAAGTCATAATCAAGAATAAATATCCTATACCTAGGATTGATAACTTGTTGGAGCAACTACAGGGTGCTAGTTGCTTTTCAAAGATAGACCTCAGATCCGGCTATCATCAGCTCAGAGTCAGAGATAGTGATATTTTGAAGACAGCCTTCAAAAATCGGTATGGTCATTATGAATTTTTAATTATGTCTTTTGGAGTAACAAATGCTCCTGCAGCTTTCATAGACTTAATGAATAGGGTGTTCAAACAGTATTTGGACTTGTTCGTTGTCATCTTTATTGATGATATCCTCATTTATTCTTGAAGTGAGGAGGAGCATGCGACTATGATAATGTTCAACTAAACCTCCTCCGATTCTAAGTGTAGGTGGTCGCTAACAAGTATAAACTTAATGAAGAGTTAGGGTCGATCCCACAGGGAGTGACACGATAAAGAATTTGATTACGAAGTAAAATGGTGCTCTAATCGTTTGTAGATGTAGACATTTTTGAAACAATAAAGTACATGACAAAAGGTTGACAATAATGTAAAATAGGGGGATTTGAGTGGATATTTAACAACTACGAATAATCTGGAGTAAACAAGTAGAGGGGATTTCTTCGGAGTGTGATCAACTGAATGCCAATTTTGCAAAATGGGTGATTATTATTTACTAGAAGTCATTGAATCTTAGTGGGTAGGCTAGCGTTTATGCACAATAGCCATTTCTCAATCAACTATCATGAAGTAAGTGTGTTCTTTCCAAACTCGACAACCACAACACATATAAAAGGCATATATCGAGGGGTTTGTACCTTGGTCCCTAGCTCGGGGGATGGTAGTGTCACGACCTGGGAGCACCCCCTAGTCGTAACCGGCGTACTCGACCTTGACGAGGTCAAATACAAGCCTCTTAGCATTCATTCATCGCATATACACTAAAACCATAAGGAATTAAAGACTTTCTTTACCAAGAAAACATTTCATAAAACAAAAACATAGCAAGCGAAAGGCTTTCTAGACTTTATACATGATGTCTCAAAACCATCTAATACTTTAGAGTACAAAATTCGGGACTAATCCCATACACCACTTAAACAATATTAAAAAGACATAAAAGAACATATTGGGTATTGTCTTCGAATATATGAGGACTCACCAAGTCTTCTTCTTCAACGCTTAGAAACCTATCAAATACCCATGACATGTCATCATCTCCAAATTGTAACGACCCGGAAACTTGTTTAGCTGTATATAAAAAGATCTATTTCATTTTTCGAAAATCCGACTTCATATTCTTGTTTAGGCGGTCAAATTGAGTGGGAAATGGATCTAACCCAAATTTTAGAGCAACCGTATCAAAATTTGAAATTTCCAAGTGAAGCCTTTTTCGAGGGTCTACTTTGGAGGGTCATATATCCTAGCACACAAATTATTTGGGTGGCCAATAATATATCCATGGAAAGCCCTTTGAGTTAGCTACCTAACGCACTTCGTTTCATCTCATTCGGAGTTCGGACGAAGAAGTTATGCCCATTTTCGTAAAATCTGTTCGGCAGAAAAAGGCAATTTCCAGTAGGCGTGGTTACTGTTCACCCGCCTCATTTTTTTTCTAAGTGTTGGACCATTCTTCCAAAGGACTTATATTATTTCCTAGATACCATTAGTTCAATTTCCATTCCCTAAAACATTTCCCTCTCTACAATCCTCCATTAAGAATAAGAAGAAGTGGGAGCTAGGGCTTTGGATTCAAGGCTTTCTTCATCAAAATTCGTGGGAGATCATAGCAAAGGTATGGTGGTCTTGATCCTTGTCTAAATTTCCATTCAAGGAGCCAAATCCAAAGTTATTTCAAAGTATGAAAAATCTAGGTTTTCACTCAATCTCATGGGTTCTTCCACCAAATGGTTTTAAAAGGTTTCTAATGGTACTTTATGGTTATATTGTTGTTGTATTGATGATTTAAGATGAAAATACTCCATGAACCCATGATTTCTCTTTATTCCTAGTTTATGCCTTTATGAAGTGGGTTGCTAGATAATGAATGTATATGAATCAAACTTGTTTAAAGGTCTTTAGATTGTTGAAGTATGTCATTACCCATACTTATTTTATGGTGTATTGTTGGTGAATGGGTATGTGAGGCTTAGGGCCTTAAAGGCATAGTATGAGAAATTAGAGTGTTATCATGACATTATATGAATGAGAATTCAATGAAGATAATGTGATCATGTTATGAACGTAAAGGTGTTGCTATTGAAAGATTATTTCTCAATTTGACACTCATGAATGTTGATGATAGAATATGAAGGATTCTTCAATATAAAGTATACCTTGAATTGGTAGGGCTTATGCATCATTTTCTTGTATAAATGATTATATTGTTGATTGTTGAATCCTTGGATCGGTAGGCTAGTGGCACCCTTCCACATGAGCTTATAATGAACCTTGGAATCGGTAGGCCTATGGCACCTTTCCATGAAGGTTAATGATGAGACTTGAACCGGTAGGCCCATGGCACCCTTTCAAGAGGAGTTAATGAGCTTTCCTAAATGAACCTTGAAACGGTAGGCTTAAAGCACCCTTTCACGTGTTAATAAATGTAATTTGGAGTTGGTAGGCCAATGGCACCTCTCATATGTGATAATGTCAATGTAACGAACTATTCTATGGGAATGTTGGCTAAGCACCGAGTGGATTTGGTTAGATGGAAACTCCCCCAATAGTTAGGCATGAGTTTCAATGATCGTCTACCTTATCCCATAAACTATGTGCCCGCATAGGTAGCTAGTGGATCCATTAAGCTATATATCGGTCTTCCTTAGGCAAGTAGACCACCTCTTTACGGTGTGGGGACTTATGACACCGGATTCCATGACAAGCTCTCATGGTCTATGTCGGTTAAACGCTTACTTCCCATCATGCCAGATTTCATTATGGTTTCTTGATAGGTTCTACAAAGTGTAGGTAGTAGTATGGGATGCTACCTATACATTGCACGAGTAGGCTTGGAGAGGGTCATAGTGAGTTTCTCTAAATCCTAATGTATGTGATACAATTGTGGCCTAAATGAGGTTATTAAAGAATGTTGGCTCTCAAATGTTTAATATGAGATGCATGCTATACTTGGGTTATATTACGAGTTATTTTTCCCTTGTCATGTCTTAATTAATGATATACCTCTTATGTATGAATATGGTCCAAAGGTGAAAGAAAGGAATGATAAGTTACTTTAAGTGACCTAAATGTGGTGCCTTAGTATGGATGGTGGTATGGGACGCCATCCATACATTGCACGAGGTATAGCATAAGGGTTTCTTGAGGTGAAGGTCCAAGGTAAAGGTTTTCATGTTGAAATTGTTTAAAGGTAATATTATGACTTACTTGATGTTTATGCTTGTATTGTATGTCTTTTATGCAACTATTCATGGTACTCCAAAAAGTGGCATAATGCATGATTTCTAACCAAAATGTCCCTTTTAAAGCATGTTTTACATGGTCATCATACTTAGTACATTTTGTGTACTAACCCATATTCTTCATATTTTTACTATAAGTGTAGGTTCCGGCAAGTGATCCCTCCTAGCTAGTTTGAAGTGTTGGATTGCTTTCCTCCAAGACTTGGTATGTCCTCATGGATTCGAGGATAAGACTTTTAAGTTCTTTTGTTCATGTAATAGACTTCTTTTGATTGTAAAGGGTCGTGTCCCTACTTATGTTTTGTGACTGTGTCTAAGATGGCCATGTGAGACTTAGACTTCCGTTGTGTGTTTTTAAAGTTGTTTTAATGAAGTTTAAATGTGTGGATGTAAATAAGTTTTTTTTTATTCCGCACTATTTTCATTATTGAATGCAATGAATGACTATGTGGCTCGTATAAGACCCCTTCGGGGTCGAATACGCCATGTTACGACTAGGGGGTACTCTCGGGTCGTGACACAAATCCCTACACTTTAGTCCAAAAAGGGAAAGAAAGGGGTTAGCACAATTAAGTACTAAGTATGGAAGCTCAATCACCAAGATAAGGTTAACAATTTTGTGGCATTACCTAGAGAGTTTGTGAGTAGCTCTTAGGACAGATTCACTACGTTTGTAAGAGGTGTTTCGAATCACCATATTGATAATGAGTCATTGAAGGAATATTTCTATCGAGGGCAGAATGACAACAATGAAGCATTGCTTGATACTATAGCTGGAGGATCATATGTTGAGTGCACATACGCTCAGATTGCAGAAAAACTAGAAAAGATCTCTCGCAAAAATAAAGCATGGAGCACTAGGAGATGGCTCAAATGAGAACCGAGTTAGGGTTGGTATTGAAGCATGTGAGCAGAAGTGCAGTAAAGGTAAATGTTGTGAATTACGTAACTAGAACTTCACGACCAGTTGAAGAGTGTTATTACGAAAAGGATGCTTATGCGGTGAATGATCAGACGGGGGGTTTTCGACCAATGCCCAAGGATCCAACATGGATAATTGGTGCCGAGGTCAAGGAAACCAAGGTTGGAACTATGGCAATTACAACCGAGAGGGTCAATATGTTCAGGATGGGAACTTTAATCCGACAACAAATACAATCGAAACAACTATGGCAACAAAAATGATCAGGTTGGACCTTATGTCCCTTCTCAAAATTGAGAATCTGGTACTAGGGATACTGGAGGCAATATGGCGCATATTGAAGATATGATGCAGAAGACGATGAGAAGGTTTGATACAACTGATGAGAATATGAAGGAGATAAGAAACAACTTGTCTGGTATTGGTCAAAAAATTGATGCCCATGTAGTGTCAATAAAGCATCTAGAGCAACAGATGACATAATTGTCTACTACAGTGAACCCACGTCAACCTAGCACTCTTCCTAGCAACACTATAAAAAATCCAAAGAATGATGGTCATTGTATGGAAGTAACTACTCGAGGGGGTAAGTAAACCATTGATCCACCTATGCCGTCTGTGGTGGATGTTGAGATTAGAAAATAAGATGATGTGGTAGAGGTTAGAGTAGAGTCTGAGAATGCAACAGAGAATGAGGCAGATATATCTTAGAAAGTGGTCCCCATTAGTAGACTTCCCCCACTATTTCCACAGAAGTTAGTGAAAAAGACTGAAGATGGTAAATATTACAGGTTTATTACTATGTTGAAGAAGCTTTCCATTAACGTTCATTCGATAGAAGCTTTGGAGAAAATACCTAGGTATGCAAAGTTTATGAAAGATATGGTGACAAAGAAAAGGTCTGTGAGTTTTGAAGAAGATGATAGATTGCAGCATTGTAGCGCTATTGCTACAAGGTCTCTTGTGCAGAAAAAGGAAGACCCTGGTGCTTTCATAATCCCATGTACTATAGGGTTGTTACACTTTGCTAATGCATTGTGTGATCTCGGTGCTAACATCAACCTCATGCCATTGTCTATTTATAAGAAGTTGGGTCTAGGGGATCCAAAACCTACTACGATGCGGTTAATTATGGCCGATCGAACCATCAAAAGGCCTAATAGGGTACTTCATGATGTGCTAGTAAAAGTGGAGTTGTTCATCTTTTCGGTGGATTTTATGATTCTTGACTGTGAGGTTGAGGTTGATTGAGGTTCCCATCATCCTTGGGAGACCATTCCTTGCCACAGGGTGTGCATTGGTTGATATGGAGAAGTGGCAGATGAAGTTCAGACTAAACAATGAAGAAACAACTTTCAATAGTTGTAGGTCCATAAAGCAGAGTAATGAGTTCCAAACGGTATCTGCTATAACTTACAGAGTTCAAAGTGGAACAGAAGTGCAAATGGAAGAGTGACTCGGTGTTGAGGCACTAGCAGCACTTATGATGAATTTCAATGGTAATGGAATTGAAGAGTACAATGAGTTAGTAGCTGCACTCGACAGTGCAAATATAAGTCAAAACCAAAGAAGTATGAGTTAGACATGAAAAATCATCAGTCTCCACCCACGAGACCATTTGTTATGGAGGCATCAAAATTGGAGCTTAAGGCTCTACCACCAGATTTGAGGTACGTATTCTTGGGTAGAGATAATACTTTGCCGGTCATCATTGCGGCAGATTTAAATGCGAGACAAGTAGAGTGCTTGGTGACTGTGTTAAAGAGGTTCAAGCGAGCTGTTAGGTGTACTATTGCAGATATTATTAGGATTCCTCTTGGTATTTGTTCCCACAAAATCCAACTCATGGCAGAACACAAACCTAGTATTGAGCACCAAAGAAGATTAAATCCGCCTATGCAAGAGGTAGTTAAAAAGGAGATCATCAAGTGGTTGGATGTTGGAGTTATCTATCCCATTGCAGATAGTAGTTGGGTATGTCATGTTCAATGTGTGCCCAAGAAAGGTGGGATTAATGTGGTTCCTAATGAGAGAAACGATCTTGTTCTGATGCGGCCTGTGACTGGATGGAGAGTCTGCATGGACTATCATAATCTAAATGCTTGGACAGAAAAGGACAATTTCCCTATGCCATTCATGGATTAGATGTTGGATAGACTTGCTGGTAAATGTTGGTATTGTTTTCTTGATGGTTATTCAGGCTACAATTAGATTTTTGTAGCTCCGAATGACTAAGAGAAGACCACCTTCACTTGCCCTTATGGAATTTCGCCTTCAAACGAATGCCCTTTGGATTGTGCAATGCTCCAGCGATCTTCCAGCATTGTATGATGTTGATATTCTCTGATATGGTGGAGGACACTATTGAGGTATTTATGGATGATTTCTTTGTGGTAGGTCACTCTTTTGATCGATGTCAAAATCATTTGGCTAAGGTGCTTAAAAGGTGTGTTGCAATCTGGTGCTAAATTAGGAAAAGTGCCACTTTATGGTGAAAGAAGGGATAGTTTTAGGTCATCGAATTTCTAAGAAGGGCATTGAGGTAGATAGAGCAAAGGTAGAGGTAATTGAAAAGCTACCACCACCTATCTATGTAAAAGTTGTTCGAAGTTTTCTTAGCATGCAGGTTTCTATACAAGGTTCATCAAAGATTTCTCTAAAATTGCACATCCATTGTGCAAACTTTTCGAAAATGAGTATAAGTTTGATTTTGATGATGCTTGTCTGAGAGCATTTGGAGAGCTGAAGGAGAAGTTGGTTACTGCATCTATCATCATTTCACCAAATTGGGGACAACCATTTGAGGTAACGTGCGATGCGAGTGGAGTGGCGCTTGGTGTCGTATTGGGACAGAGGTGAGAGAAAATTCTCCATCCTATTTACTATGCTAGCAAAGCTCTAAATGTGGCCCAGAAGAATTATATTGTGAGTGAACAAAAGCTTCTTGCAGTGGTTTTTGCATTCAAAAAATTTTGATTCTTCCTGCTTGGTACTACGGTCATAGTGCATACTAACCATTCTGCATTAAGGTATTTGATAGCGAAGAAGGATGCAAAACTGAGGCTAATTAGATGGGTATTGTTGCTGCAAGAGTTTGATTTTATGGTAAAATATAGAAAAGGGACTGAAAATCAAGTTTTCGATCACTTGTCTAGATTAGAGGAAGTGGCTATGCTTAAGTTTGGTGATAGGGCTGAAATTAATGATACTTTTCCAGATGAACAAGTATTGGCTGCTTCTCATGATCTGATTCCATGTTTCACAGATTTTGCTAATTATTTGGCAAGTGATTTGGTGGCTCTAGACTTGTCTTTTCACCAAAAGAAAGAAATTATGCATGATGTGAAGAAATTCTTTTGGGATGAGCCTTACTTGTATCAAGGTTATGCTGATGGGATTATTCGTCGTTGTGTGCCCGAGGTTGAGATGTTGAGTATACTTGAAGCATGCCATTCATCGCCTGTTGGTGGGCATCATAGTGGTATTCAGACTGCGCATAAGATTTTGCAGTGTGGGTACTACTGGCCTACCATCCACCAATATGCTCATGATTTCGCAAAGTCTTATGATCGTTGCCAAAGAGAAAGAGGTATTTTAAAGAGGCATGAGCTTCCTATGAATCCTATACTGGTGATAGTGTTTGTTTGATGTATTGGGCATTGATTTTATGGGTCCATTTGTGAGTTCACATAGGATGAAGTATATTCTTGTTGGGGTTGATTATGTATTGAAGTGGTGGCAGTAGTTGTGCTACCCAACAATGACGGTAAAAGTGTCACCGCATTCTTGGAAAAGAATATCTTCTCCAGATTTGGTACACCGAGGGTGATTATCAGTGATGGAGGCTCCCACTTCTTTAATAAGTATTTCAAGGCACTACTTGAGAAGTATGGTGTCCACCACAATGTAGCCACTCCTTACCATCCACAGACTAGAGGGCAAGTTGAAGTGTCCAACAGAGAGATCAAACAGATTTTGGCGAAGACTGTGAATGCTAATAAAACGGATTGGTCAAGAAAGCTTGATGATGCTCTATAGGCCTATCGTATTACATATAATACCCCCATAGGTATGTCTCCTTACGAACTTGTATATGGGAAGTCTTGCCATTTACCGGTAAAGCTAGAGCATAAGGCTTTGTGGGCGATGAAGAAGCTAAATTTGGATTGGGGCGCCACATCTAATCAAAGAATGAAAGATTTGAATATGCTTGATGAGTTTCGCCTCAAAGTTTATGAAAATTCAGCCTTGTACAAGGAGAAGATGAAGAGGTATGATGATCAAAGAATTGAAAAGCAAGAATTTGTTGTGGTTGATCTTGTGCTTCTATTCAACTCTAGGTTGCGCTTGTTTCCGGGAAAACTTAAATCCAAATGGACCGGGCCATTTTTGCTCCCAAAAGTGCTTCCCCATGGAGCGGTTGAGCTTGAGAACAGTGAAGAAACAAGGTTGATGGTTAACGGGCAAAGGATCAAGATATATCTGGGAAACGCAGAAAGTGTGCAAGAAGTTGTTGAAGCCTACCATCTTGATGAAGTCTCAGTAATCAAGAGGCATGTGTCGTGCCGTGACGTTAAATCAAGCATTGCTTAGGAGGCAACCCAAGATGTAAAATCTAGCCAACAATAGGCTTCTTTTTTTCGTTTAGTAATTTTCTTTGTTTAGTTGCTTCTCTGTACTCAATTGGGTTTACTTGAAAATTTCACCCATAAAACGTGTAATGAGGCTTGGTAAGATGGAGAAACTTAGTTCCCGATATGTAGGCCCATATTAGATTTTGAGGTGCGTTGGTAAGGTTGCTTACGAATTAGATTTGACAAATGAGTTGAGAATGGTGCATATGATTTTCTGTGTCTCAAAGTTGAAGAAGTGTGTTGGTGATCCAACATCTATAGTTCCCTTAGAAGTTTTGTGAGTTGATGAGAGTCTCTCATATGAAGAAGTTTTGATTGAGATTTTAGATCAGCAAGTCAAGAAATTAAGAAATAAGGAAGTAGCTTCCATAAAAGTGTTATGAAGGAATCATTAAGTTGAGGGTGCTACTTAGGAGGCCGAGGCCGATATGATGTCCCGATATCCTCATATTTTTCGTTCGACGCCTACTCTAGCTTGAGGTAATGAGTTCCTCTTGGTTTGTTCTATGTTTTGGGAGTCATGTGTCTTATATGTATTTCCATGATTTGCTTATGATTATGCATGTTCATGAAAAAACTTTAATTTTGAAAGAAATGACTTATATGATTTATTTTCCTCATGTTGTTGTGCATTGAGTATGAGTTGCCTATAGACATCATGAGATGAATTGATGAACATGCTTTAGATATATTTTTTGGGATTAAATTGCATATGAGCTCCATGTGATTGTGTTGAACATGATTTTAGCTTGGAGAAGGTAATTCCTCCTTGAATATGAGAAATTGGGTTAATAGGTGTAGTTCCTACTTCCTTATGATGCATTTGAGTATGCTGATCTTGGAGTTGATATTTCCTCCTTATTTATGTGCATTGCTTGCCTAATGGGCTGATAGAATTACTTTCACCCCTTTTTGATTTTTTGAGAACGTCCTAGCTTAAAGTTGATAGTTCCTCCTTAGTTGTATGGATTGCATCATAGATTGGGTTGTTAGTTACTCTCCTACTATTTTAGTACATGTTTAAGTCTCATTGGAAGACGCATGGTCCCAATAGGGAGATATTGTAACACCCTGTATGCGGAAAAGGGAAAATTGCAGCTTTCCAGGTGGTGCAGCAGCCAAACCACGCCGTCCACCCACGACCCATAGAGTTGACCACGAACCGTGATGTGGTCTGTGGTTGGGCTGCTTGGGTAAATTCTGAGGGGTCAAGGACCACGACACAACCTACGGACCGCAGGTCAAACCACGGTCTGTGGTCAAGGTTCGTGGTTCAAGACCCCAAATCCCAACTTTCTAACACCAATCAATGGTCCACCAAGACGGGCCCTGGGTTAGACCACGGTCCTTCGACTGGGTCCGTGGATGGGCTGTCGTCAGTTATTTTAAGGGGAAGTTGGGTCTTTTCCTAATTAATTAGTTCATATACTATGTCGTCTTGCCTATGTTTAGGACCCCTATAGAAGCCTTTTAACCCCCAAATTCACCCCATTTAATTCATTCTTCCAAATTCCCAAAATAAAACCAACTCCTCTCCAAATATTCTCTCTCTAGAACTTGAAGAAGGAGAAGAAGAAGAAGAAGGATATTCAAGCTAGAGTTCAAGATCAAGCTTCCATACTTCAATTTCTTTGGGCTTTGATAGTAAGGTATGATTTTTTCATCCATGGATTCCTTCCATCCATGGAGTTCATAAATTCCTATATTTCAAAAAGGTAGAATTCCCCAAATTGAGTTAGGGTTTTCTTCAATTAGCATGGGTTCTCTTCATTATTGATTTAATTGATTGGATTATGATCTTCTAAGTAAGAATTGATGAATTCCTATGGTTTTATGATGTTTTCCCCTATGAACCCATGTAATTCCCATGTTTTCAACTTACGAACTATATGTTGTGTGATTTTTCTCTTAAAGGAAAATTATTATGAAATTAAGCATGTAATGAGAGAATTGGATGAATTTATAATGAAATCCATATCTACCCTTGTTTTCTAAATGTTGATGATTGAAAGAGAGTTTTTGACCTTCAAAGGGGATTATGGAATTATGCATGTTTTCATGAGAATTATGCATATGCTTTAAGGGTGCTTCGAGAGTAAAGTACTAATGATGATGTTGTGTTGTGAAAGAACATTCTCATAAACGCATAGTTGCATTATGTGAAAAGTCTCTCACATAGAAAGGATTCTTAGGTTGAAAGGCTTTCTCACCTAATTGAATCAAAGAATAAGAGCTATCCTAATTAACTAGCTTGGATTGGAAAAATGACATGCCTTTCCATGGATAATGAGAATAAGTAAGAACATACTATTCCCAGGGATTTATGCTTAGCACCGAGTGGATATTGACATTGAGATGGAAGCTCTACAGTTAGTAGAGGTTGGGTTTCTAGAAGGAGCCTCATGAGATGGAAGCTCTCCCGTTAGTAGAGGTCGGGTTTCTAGTAGCAATATCCTTATTCCATAACTATGTGCCCCCATAGGTTTATTAGCTAGTGGATCCACTTAAGCTACAAGCTCATGGTTCTACCTTAGGAAAGTAGAACAACCTTTTTTGGTGGGGGAGACACCGGGTGATCATGTTATAGCTCACATGGTCTCTATGTCAGTTAAGGTTAATTCCTCACAATAATAATGAACTAAGGTTACTCAAGGAGTATCTCATATGTGTTCAAAGGCTTCAAAGATGATGTTAGCTTGCATTGACCATGATTTATGACTTATGTTTTATAACTCTTTCATATGATGTTTTATCTTTGCAAATTGCATGTCATGAAATGAAATGTCCCCTTTTAGCATGATTTAAATGTTTTATGCATGGATATTATATTTGGTACATTGTTTTCTACTAACGCATACTCTTGACTACATTTTTCCTAAATGTAGGGTTCGACAGACAGGTTTCCGAGTCTCGTTTCTAGTAGTTGAGTTCGTGAGTTCCCGAGCTTTTGTGACTCCTCATGCTTCGAGGATGGAGTTATTGTTTTAGCTTATTTCATGTATTTCCTTTATGAACATGATGTATGGGCTAGGCCCAATTTCATTCAATTGTATTAGATGGATATGATGAGACAAGGTGTCTAGACTTACGCTTTTCGTTTTATAAAATATTTTGGACTTGAACTGTTTTATTCTTATTGTTCTATTTCTTATGATATGGAAGCTAAGTGACTTGTATGGTGTCACGACCCAAAAATGGATGTGATGGAACTCGTCTTATCCCTCCAAGACAAGTCAGCTTACAACCCAACCATTTTGATAAATTGCGGAGATAAAATAAAAATACCAGTTTAATAACATTTACTAATACGGATAACAAGTCAACTTAACAAAATCCCAAAAACCTAGTTGTCACGTGCACAAGCCTGTAATGCAAATAATAGAATTGAAAGAAAATACGCAAATCTCAAATGATGTTGTCTCTCAAAATAGAAAAAATTCCTGAAAAGGAGTAAGAAAGCACTCTAAGATAACAAACAGCTATCTCCCAATTCTCCACAGGAAGCCTCACACAAGAAGAGAGTAGAAAGTATCACGAAGATCCCAGCTTGTTGATTAACGTTTCAAGGTCACTTCTTCTAATTCTAAGTGTCAACTATCTCTAGTCAATATATAACCCAACTAAGTGAATTGGGATCATTCCGATAGAGAGCGGTATGTGCTTAAGATTCAATAGTCAAGGGCGAATAGGTTCGAATCAGTCATAGGAATAGAAGTTATCTAATAAAAACATAATTCAAATTAGTGCTGATATGAATGTCATATGGGGGGTTTTGATTGTTTCAATTATCAAGTACAACAGCAATGAATAAAACGAATTGACAATAGGGAGACAGGTTCTTGGGATGTGATTCTATTACGGACTATTATAGACAAACGGGTAGTTGCAACTATTAGAAAATAGTTATAAATTAGTGAATAAGCTAGATTATAGAGGAGGTAAACTTTCTCTCGAACAATTTACCACGAATCAAGTCAATATCTCTCGAACATCAACAAACATGCAAATTAAGAACATTCTACGCTTTAGTCCATTCACTCTCTCAAGTTGAATGTGTGGAAAAAGGTTTAGGATTTACTCTCTCAAGCTGAACCGATGACAATCCAATACCCACAGACCATCAATCAATAATCTTGGTTTTAAAACATCTCTCTCGAGCAAGCCAAAAGCACGAAAGTAGAACTGCATTTGCAACTACAATTCTTTAATCTAAACCACAATTACTGATTGAAATCACTTCTAAATAGTAATTACACTAACAATTAGAAACACCCATTAGCTAAATTAGCCCATAATCACACCCAAGAATTGGGGTTTTAGCTAGACATCACAAAAACATAGAAATTATTACCAAATTGTGTTTCCATCAACTGGGTACAATTAATTTCGTCTTTACAAAGGTCCAAATTGAAGAATCTCAAAGACCCACTTTCAATTTCTCAAAGATGGAAAATTTCAATTCGTCAAAGCTAAGAAAAACTTGTCTCCAAACTTAAAGTTCAAACTCCAAATTAATTCTAAGGATTGTGCACAATAAAAATTGATACTAAAATTAATGTTTGAAAAATTATTTATAGTCGCCAAATATATGCTGCGAAGGTCCATTCGGCGCAGTAAGTTGAGCTCGCCGATCCACTCGACGATGCACCCTTTGGCTAATTTCATCGCCTTTTCATCTTGGCCTTCAGTATTCTCCTGGTCTGTAACTGTGGGCGATCTAACACTTCATCGCGAAACTACTCGGCGATCCGCCGACCGTTCTATTCTCTCGCCGACTTGACTTTCTTCTTCAAGGCTTGGAAAACTGGAACATTAGATGGTCATTGAGGCCACTCAGCGAGTTGCTAAATGGACTTGGCGACGACAAGGCTCTCTTTTCTTCCTTCTTTTAGCTCACTTTGTTCCTTTGGCAACTTAGTATCCATGCTTTGATCCTTCATCCAAAATCCTAAGAAATCAAGTACTTTACATCAGTTATTGGCACAAAATAAGCATTTAAGGACACTAAATCTATACAAATAAAGCCCTAAATAAGTCCAAATCTAGGACTAATCAACTCCACCAACTTAAACTTTTTCTTATCCTCAAGTTCAGCCGTTCAAAAAGGATATCTCAAACAGTGCTACACAAGACTCAATCATAAATGCACACAACTAAACTCAACTTACTCATGCAAGGATCAATTGTGCACTTAAAGGTTCAAATTGTGACTTACCACTATCAAAGATTCTCAAGTTCACAATACTTGCTTCAAATGCAAGTTCAAGCTCAACATAGGTACTCAAATGCCCTCACACAAAGATGGATTCATATTCACACACAATGGTTCAAAAATTTATTGTTCTGGAAACAAAAACAACTCTCACACTCAAAAAGATGAACACGTGTATGATTTCACCCATAGGTTTTCCCTTATTTTTCAGCCAACATTTGTTTCAACTCACTCAAGATCAAAAAGGTCTTTTCAATTCTTGTAATAGGGTTGAGTGTAAAGGTATGGTCATTTAGGCTCAGTGGCTATTATCCTGATGAAATGTGGTATGAACAACACTTCCTTTCCTTTTCTTCATCATTCACATTCAAGTTCACAATTCACCCCATTATTAACTTTCCATGGAACACCGGACACACCAGTTTCTTTTGCACTTTCACAACTTTAATAATAAACTTTTTCGTTCCTTTTCTTTATCCTTCATATTTTATTTTTCTCTTTTTTGTATGGAAGGGTTCCATCTTTCTCAAAAACCATGAGTCAAGGGGGATTTCATTGTACTTCTTGATTTACCTTCTCTTTTCACCACACCCCCAATTTAGGCTTTTGGCCTAAGTTGGCTATTCAAACAAAACACAATTTATGAGGGTTATGGGTGAAGGGATAAAGAGAGGTCTCATTTGCATCAAGTTTCTTCCAAGAAAAAGGATGAGGCTCAAAGGGGTTCAACATAGTTCACACACTCATAAGGTTGGCCACAAAAGAGGTATAATGTCAAATTGTTTCACTCTTTAAATTTTGTTGCCTAAGATCATATCAAGAGCTTGCATCACTTAGTCAACCGGACCAACAGGGAAAATTCTAGGTGTCATCACACATGGTTCACGATAATCTCATCACACAAGGCATTGACACCAATGTCAAACAAGACTCCACACTTTTGCTAGTGTGCAATGCTCATCACAAGAAACTCAATTTGATAATCGGCTAGTCACAACGAGATGCAAAGAGTTCACATATTGCCTATACAATTTCATTTGGCCTCATCGTATTTGCACATTCATGTTTGTTGGATTGAGAGCACTATTCAAGTCATTAGTATTGATCACAACCTACACACAAATTTGTACAAGAACAGCCACAATTAAATACACAAGAGGTGGAATATTTTTTTTAAGCGTCTGAAAACCATTAGCAATTAAAACAAGGTGCCACAAGCTCAAACATCTACAAAAATAGTATTAAAAACACACTTTGTAGCACAAAATCCAATGTATAAACAAAATACTAATCACAAGAGGTGGGTATGACAATACCTCACCCCACCACAAACAAAAAGCTATTTGTCCTCAAATGCAATGAAAATAAAATATCCAAAAAATTGAATAAAAATGACAGAAAGGAAGGTAAAAAGAGATCATGTCTACATAGTCGCTCCATCTGTCGGAGCATTAGTGCCCGGTGTAACATCAACACTACTAACTCCACTCGGGTCAACAAGAGTGTGTCTACCAAAGAGGTCTACATAGTTGTATCTACCATGACCTCATCAGTCTCCATAAGGCCCTCGTAAGAAACCTCCTCAACTACCCCAAGCATCTCTTTATCTATCTCAGCCTCAAACTCGGGATCAGCTACCTCCTCAGGTCGAACATCATCTTCGGTGGTAGCCGGAGGCATATCTTACTCAACTGGCATATCTAGGATCTCCACGGTACCAAAGATCATAGACATGTCGGTGGACTTCAGCTGATCCACATCTCTTCTCAACTCAGCAATAGCGGCCTTTAGAGTCGTTATCTCCGCAGTGGCCCCTTGGCCACACTCGCACACCACTATCCTAGCTGTAAGGGCATTAATGGTAGCATTCAAGGGTGCAACAACATTAACGAGGGATGTCTAAATCATGCCCGAAATGGTCGCCTCAAGTATTACGACATATCTATCTATAGAGTGGGCTAGTTTCCCCATCTGTATCAATGCAGCCTAGGTGAGCGGGGTCGGGAGGCAGCAGCAACAACAACACTAGATCTGGGAGGCATGGGAGTAGTAGAGGTACTAGGTGTTGTAAGGGGAAGTGCTAGATATACCTGAAGGCCCATGGGTCGGAGTAGGGAAAGTTTCCTCTTCAAGTAATGCATCTGTGTCCACAACCAGAGAAGAGTCCACCGGGGCTGCCTTCTTCTTCTCTGCCTCTTCGTTCAAGTAGTCAACTTTCAATCCTCTGGATGTCAGTAGAAGATGTGGGAATCACTTCCACATCATTCTTGTCATCTTTAGGTACCCGGGCCGGTCTACATAGCTCGGTGATCAAAATTGAAAAGGGGAGGGAAATATGTCTCAGCTTGGCCCTCATAAGCATCTCCTGGGCAATGATCATCCCCAAGTTCAACCTCGTCTCATCAATGATGCAACCAAGACAGGCTTCTTTGGCGTGGCGGAAAATTAACTCATTCTGGGATAGCATGAGCATACTACTAAAAAATCCAAACTAGAACCTAGCTACGATGTTGAGGTCTTTCTTCTCAATGGGTGCTCCAACCTCAAGCCACTTGGGAGTATTGTCTGAGATAAGAGAAGCCAACTATTTTTTCAGATTTTCTAGCTGTTTCGTTCTGATCATGTATAGGCAGTCATCCTCAATATGTACTCAACACTCCAGGACTGCATTTATAACATCGCTATCACACTTCACATATAGTCAACCGGCTTAAATTTGGCTCCCGGCTTCTTCCTTTGTGGAACCAAGGAATTGTAGAATTCTCTGACCCAATTTGGAATGTACGTACCATGGGGTTTAGTGAATAGTTAAAATTTATAGGAACTCAGACAGATCATAATCTCTGGATACTTGTTGATGACACCATCAGTCAACAGTCACTTTACGGGGACTCAGACCCTATAGTAGTGACGCTAGGACCACAACTTCTGTTGGAGCAGGAGGAGGGGTAGTAGCTCAGGGAGTTTTGATCCTAGACAGATCATATAGCCTCTTAGATCGCAGCTCTGCTTTTTGGGCTAACTGAATCTCATCTTCAGGCTCAGAAATGGCAGCCTGATGGTCCTGGTGCTCACCCTCACTCTCAGAAGTAGTGAGGTGGGTGGTGTAGATGACGTCACTGTCAGAGGTGACCTCTAGTGACGCAGGTGCACATGCTTTTCCTTTGCCTTTCCCCTTCCCACCTGTTGTGGGAAGTTTGGTAGTCTTACCTTTCGATGCAGTTGCATTTTCATTGATTTTTATTCCCTTCACCCTCTTGTGGGGTGGCATATCTCTACCAGCGACTTTCATTCTAGCCATATCTATAAAAACATCGAGGAAAGTGAGAAACAACTTAAGAAGAATTGCAGAAAAACTATAGTAGACAGACTTGCCGACTGGATCGGTGAATTGTCGAATCACTTTAGCGAGCCAAATCAGGCTCACCGAAAGGATTAGCTTAAAATTTCTATAGAAAAATGGCCTATCAGCAATGGAAAGGACCTCTCGGAGAATTACCGACAGCATTCGGTGAGCAATGACTACCCTGCCCAAAGTTACAGTGCATTTTAAGGGTTAGAGGCATAAAAAAGGCGATCAAGAAAGATTTTCAACGAGTCGCCGAATGCACTCGATGAACTCAACTTCTCACCGAAAGTTATAGAACCCAACTTCTAATTTAGCATGAAAATAAAGGTGATCTAGGAGGATTCGACGAACCGTCGAGTGGTTCGGCGAGCTCGACCCAGCTCGCCAAACTGCCCAACGTGCCTACTTTCAATCCCATTCTCCAAATTGAACCCCGTAGCCTCAAAAACAAAATCAAGGCATGCACTCATACAATTAAACCAAGACCCATTACACCCATTCCCCCGAGATACTCAGACTTCTCCCGATTTGGCCATTTGATGACTTTTGCCCATAAGAATGACGTCAACCACTTTATCATTAGGCAAAGAACATCATTTGGCACAAATGTAGGTTACTTAGACTTTACCCGACTTTATCCAACAACAACAAAAGACAACCCAACAAGATTGATCAATTTTAAGGCATGAAATCTCGGGAAATCAACAATTAGGCAATATAAGCACAACATTCAAATTAAAATAGGCATTCCAACATACAATTACGATCAGAGAGGCCCAGCACACATCACTAAGATAAGAACAGTTGCAATTGAGTCCAAATTGCTAAATGTAAGCTCGGGGTTTGGAAAACAAACCTTAGAAACTGGATAAATCAGTTGAAATGCTAGGCGACAAAGAAATCAAACTTCGAACACACAATCGACAACTAAAAACTAGTGAAAATATGAAAATATAGGGAAATAAAGTGTGGGTGTGAGTTTGGGAAGTTAAAAAGTGAAGGAATGTGAAAGATTTTGAACTTTTGAACTTTTGGCTTTTAAAACTGTCCAGTTCTCACCCATTCGGCGACATTAGTGTTGCTCGTCAACCCACTCGGCGAAACGCCGAGTGGGCACTTACCTCGCCAAGTTTTACAGGACCTCCTATTAATGTGGGGGTCCAAACAGCGAACAAAGTCGTGATCGTTGACCTTTTCAACGACACACGGATTTTCTCCTAGGCTCGCTGACATTTACCAACTCTAACTTCATAATTCCTAGAGTCCAACTGCAGTCCAAGTCGGGCTCGCCGACCTCTTTGGCGAGTCGTCGACTGGATATTTAGCTCGCAAATCTGCACTTTTCAAGCACATTCCACACTTTAACCTGCACAATCAACATACCATTATTTACCAAAAACAAAAAGGAAGCAATAAGGGTTCTTGGGTTTCCTCCCAAGCAGCGCCTTAGTTAATGTTGTGGCACGATGGAAGTCCTCACTCAAACCTCATTCTTGGGGTTGGCCATAGTATCACTAGGAAACCCTCCTTGTTGTCGTGGGTTCAAATGCGATGAAATTTGACCCATCTGGGTCTCCAAATGTTTGATAGATACTGAATGAGAGGTAACCATCTGGCTAAGGGTCGACACATCTTCCTTCATCTCTTTCAGAACCTTGTTGAGAATATTAGCTAGCATATCCTCAGACCAACCACCCTCGGAATCCTTTGGCTTTTGGCGCTCATAGGGAGGAACATATCTATCATTCTCCCCATCTCTCTCTTTCCAAGTGGGGTTACGATCCCTCCACTCTCTATCACGATCCTTCTAACCTTCATCCCTATTCCAACCTTGGTTACCACCCTACCTTGGGTAGTTTGAACAATAACCACCTCTTGGCTGTCTAGGAAGTTCACCTCTTCGTTGTACAAATCCTCAAACTTGGCCTCATCACGATTAACACACCCGACACCCACAGCATTCACACTTTGAGCACCAGTTCCCATGACCTTTTTGGACAAAATGTCAAGTTGTGTCATGATCTTGGCCATGTTCTGGTCCCTCTCTTGGTCTTTCTCCAGCTGCTCCTTAGTCAATTTAAACGTGAGAGAGGAGACCTAATCTTCATGGGTATACCACGCCCGGTTAATTTTTGTCATGCCATCCAAGAGATGGGCTGCTATAATGTAAGTATGTTGCATCAAACCTCTCAGAGAAAGTTGGTCAGGTATACCCTTGTTCACTGAATCAAGGCTTTGGTAAAAATATTACAGCAAAACATTGTCGGGCAATCCATAAGTTAGGCATTGCAGCACCAACTTCTTGAATCGCAGTCATGTCTCATGAATTGGATCGCCCTCCAAACGATTGAAGCTTTGGATGCTATCCCGAATAGTCATTATCTTCGAAGGAGGAAAAATAACACTTGAAATACGGTGACAAGATCTTTCCACGAAGTGATTGAGTCTCATGGCAATTCAGCAAGCCACTTACATGCTTCTTCCATCAAAGAAAATGGGAACAACCTCAACCAAATCGACTCTTGGGAAATGTTCTTGAAAGAGAACAGACCGCAAACATCAACGAAGTTTCTTATGTGCTCATGGGGATCCTCATGAGCTAATCCACCAAACAACCCTTTCAATTGCAAGAGCTGCAACATGGTGCTTGTAATGTGGAACACAACATTCTCTTTGATCGGAGGCAAGCGAATGGAACCATTCCATCCATTAGATGAGGGTCATTAGTGTTCAGCTCATTAACATCATTTAGGTTGCCAAACTCATCTTGGTGGCCCACTTGGCTGCCATTGCTCCCGTTCACACTCATTTCCTTTGCTTAAACCAACAACACACAAAACAAAACTAATAATAAGTAGATTCAACTATAACTAAAAAGAACAAAATTCAACTTAACCAAGAGAATCTTAACCAACATCACTCCCTGGCAGCGGCGCCATTTTGATTAACGTTTCAGGGAAACTTCTTCCAATTCTAAGTTTCAAAGATAGCTAGTAAGTATATAACCCAACTAAGTGAGTTGGGATCGTTTCCATAAAGAGTGGTACGTGCTTAAGATTCAATAGTCAAGTGTGAATAAGTTTGAATCAGTCATAGGAATAGACATTATCGAATAAAAACATAATTCAAATTAGGGGTGACATGACTGTCAGATAGGGGATTTTGATTGTTTTAATTAGCAACTACAGCAGCAATGAACAACACGAATTGACAATAGGGAGACGGGTTCTTGGGATGTGATTCCATTATGGGCTATTATAGACAAACGAGTAGTTGCAACTATTAGAAAACAACTGTTTTAGCGAATAAGCTAGACTATAGAGAAGGTAAACTTTGTCTTGAACAGTTTACCCCGAATCAAGTCGATTTCTCTCGAACATCAACAAGCATGCAAATTAAGAATATTCTACGCTTTAGTCCATTCACTCTCTCGAGCTGAATGTGTGGGTTAGGATTCACTCTCTCGGGCTAAACCCATGACAACCCAATACCCACAGACCATCAATCAATAATCTTGGTTTTAAAACCTCTCTCTCGAGCAAGCCAAAAACACGAAAGTAGAACTGCATTTGCAACAACAATTCTTTAATTTAAACCACAATTACTGATTGAAATCACTTCTAAATAGCAATTACACTAACAATTAGCAACACCCATTAGCTAAACCAGCCCATAATCACATAATCACACCCCAAGAATTGGTGTTTTAGCTAGACATCATAAAAAATATAAATAGTTACTAAATTGTGTTTCGATCAACTGAGTACAATTAATTTCATCTTTACAAAAGTCCAAATTAAAGAATCTCGAAGATCTACTTTCAATTTCTCAAAGATGGAAAGTTTCAATTCTTCAAAGCTAAGGAAAATTTATCTCCAAACTTAGAGTTCAAACTCCAAATTAATTCTAAGGATTGTTCACAATAAAAATTGATACTACACTTAATGTTTTAAAATGTATTTATAGTCGCCAAAAATATGTTGCGAAGGTCCATTCGGCGCAGTAAGTTAGGCTCGCCGATCCACTTAGCGATGCGCCCTTTAGCTAATTTTATCTCCTTTTTATCTTGGCCTTCAACATCCTTCTGGTTTGTACCTTTGGGTGATCAAATATTGCATCACGGAACTACTTAGTGATCCGTCGACTGGTTCTTTCTCTCACCCACTTGACTTTCTCCTTAGGGCATGGCAAATTGGAACTTTAGGCGGTCATTGAGGCCACTCGGCGAGTCGCCAAATGGACTTGGAGATCACCAGGCTCTCTTTTCTTCCTTCTTTCAGCTCACTTTGTTCTTTTAGCAACTCAATATACATGCTTTGTTCCTTCATCCAAAATTCTGAGAAATCAAGGACTTTACATCAGTTATTGGCACAAAATAAGCATTTGAGGACACTATATATATACAAATAAAGCCCTAAATCAGTCCAAATCTAGGACTCATCACTTGGAACCTACAAAAATGTAGAAGCAAGGGGTGAGTGCCAAACCACATGGTATTCAGCATGCAAACTTCTAAACACGAGCTAAAGGAATAGAATACGGGTACTCCTTACACCCCAACCGAACCTCCACAACTATTTAAATTTTGCAAATCAAACTTCGTAACATTAATGATAAAAGAAATAAATTAAAAAATATACCAAAAAAATTAAAATCAAACTACATAATATTTACCTTTAATGTTCATGTTTATTTAATAGGTAGTGAATGGAAAAAGAAAAAAAAAGGGCAGATAAAATTCATTTTAGAATGAAATCACTTTTATGCTTCAAGATTGCACAAACCTCTGATAACTAACGATGCATGAAAAATAAAGAGTAAAACCAAACGACTTATATTAAAAGAAATTTTGTATGGAGCCTTTTCACTTTTAATAGCTTTATAGAAAAAATAAATAAATTGGATTTTTATTGACTTTAAATTAAATAATTACTTTTATATTTTATTTAAATTTTCAATGAAAAGACAGTGATTAAAAATTCAATTGGCTTCTGGGCTTTTTATTCCCCTAAATCTTTAAGTTAATTTTTTTGAATTATTTTAGAAAATAATATATTTATTAACTACAATTAAGAAATTAATTAGGAGCTCTTTTGAAAATGTTAAGAAAAAAAAGGCAGCCAAAGGGAATTGAACCATAACACAACATGTAGCGCATTGACTTCAAGTTAATGTTTGAAACCACTAGGTAAAAAAAGTTTATTTTTTCAAGGGTGTCCAAAACGTCTAATTTAAGCATTTAAAGTATTATTTACTTATGTATGGTGTAATTTTCCGACAAAGGGTGTCCAACAACCTAGCGTGGCTACGCCCCTGGCTAGTGATCAGTGAATTTCATACTTAGAAGCTGAATTTTCAGGTCAGACCAAAAAATAAAACCTTGGGAAGTTGTTTCAACAATTTGATTGGCTCATAAGTCATTATATCTCAACCAGAATAGAGGCAAATGTCAAGTGGGGTTAGACCATCTTGTAGCATAATCATGTTGTTTTTCTCAAATGAAAGCAAAGGCTATGATCAAAAGAAAAGAAAGAAACAAGATCAAAAACCATACATACAAGAAAATATATCTTCTCGATCTCCCAACATTCCAAACCATCGAATAAGATGTATACATTCAAAATAGGAACCAAAGCTATGAGATTTGAAGAAGCAAAAGCAATAAACAAGAGTTCAAAATGATTGAGAAGAAATAAAATTTACCCTGTTCTTTAGAATCTTGCCAGCTCCCTTAATTAACAAAATCCTCACTATATCAGTTTACGGGATTGAACAGCCAGATGCAAGGGTGTCCATCCATGATCCATCCTTAAAGAGAAAGTCATTCCATGGTCATAAACCTACTGGAGCACATATTATTACACCAAAAAAAGTATTTCAAGATGGCATTTAAGAATCAATTAGCCGTACATGATCTTGGAGGTTTATATCAACATTAATATCCAAGAGAAGGATTTTTATCATCTGAGTTGATGCCATTCGAATAGCATAGTGCATCAAGGTGGCTCTATCATATATTAAGTCAAAAAAATTATTTAACTAATAACAAACCACAAAACTGGTAAGCCAAAGTTTAGAAAGAATGGAAATCATATAGCTAAGACTGAAATGTGGTTCAGTATGGACAGATCGAACAATGCCGGGAGAAGGGAACAAAAGGACACTCAATATGTGGTTTAGTATGAGACAGTCTCGGTCAAGGGGGGAAGAAAAAACTCAGTAGGAGTTAGAAAAAGAAGACACTGCTTTCATAGTTATAGAATTATTCAGTATGATTAAAAATAGAAAGGACCATTCTACTGGTACATGTCACTCATTTTGTACCTTGTCTGGAACATTAATATCAACATGCTTCAACAAAGAGGTGAGACGGTAAAACTCTCCTGAGGCAACTAAAGTATGTAGAGGCTACCATTTTTCCTGCAAGGTTTTTTGTAGAATTCAGGAATCAATCTATACCTTCAATAATAAGAGTATTACTTGCACAAAGTGCATTGAAGATTGAAACAAGCTTGCACACAGGAACAAAAATGTAGAAATAGAACAGCGTCAAATGATCAGCTTCAACATAATGCATGAGTGAGAATAGTCAATATAGGAGAAACCATATAAATACATTTCAATAACATCAATTTATAAGAGAAAACATGATCAGGATGCCGTTGGACCCTTTCCTCTGTAGTGAACAGCTTACGCAGACCAAAGAAATTGAAGAGTTCAGAATGATGCTTGAAAGAGGAAACAAATAACATCTCAATTATATGACAAAAAGGTCATATCAACCTGTGTAAAAGAGTTTGAAATAAAAGGTGTACACCACTAGTGAATTTGTCCAATTTAATGACATGGGAAAAACATATAATATGCACGGAAAACCAATAGTGGATCCACAACAGTAAATAAATACTAGATTAAGCAATATAACAGCTTCAAGCGAGCCATAGACATCTACTTTAGTACTTCTAGATCAATTCATCCATATGTTTTTACCTTTTAAGATCATCAATATAATTTGACATGCATATTGGCAGGCAAATAGCTTCCAATATGATAAATGTGGTAATTGATGCTTATATCACCACTGTCAAACAATATATATACGTGTAGTAATAACTAACAAGAAGAAAGGAAATAAGGTTTAACCTTATTCTATATGCTATGATAAAACACACGAATCAAGAGATAGGGCCTTCACGAATATTCAACATCTACATTTATCTTTGCACTTCTCACATACTTTAATAGACCAAGACTTCAGCCTATATTTGAAGAGCATCAATTGCAAAAAAGGGGGTAAGTTTAAGTTAATCAATTAGCATATGCTTAATATGCTTGACATTTTGAAGACCTCTGAGGAACTATTGCTTGTTCACTTTTTTTCCATCTTAAGGAAATTATCTTTCAGAGAAAACTAGGTTCTATATCTTACCGATTTAAGTAATATATTCGCTCAATATAAATAATTTTATAACATTCCTCATGTCATGAAAAGTTATTTTTATGTGGAAGTGCTAGAATTTGAAGAATGAAAAGCTGCAATATATGTTTTCTTATTTTCAAAGAATGTCTCCAACATTGGATATATTAGCATAAAATGAAAAAGGAAAATAAAACTACTAACTATATATGATTTTATGGAAGCCTCGGTAATGAATCTAATGCTTCATATTTCATAATGTCTATAAAGTTTTATCAGCCTTATATTTGGTTTGCCAACTTCTCATATACTTTTTTTAGTAACATTGGCTTCAAGACAACTTTTACACACCTTTATTAATTTACCTTATTTTTTATAATCCCACTTATTTATATATACTCATTAAGTTACTATCCACCAATGCTTTCACCAATAATGGAAAAAAAATTCTTAGCATTTTTAGCCTCTTTGAACATTTGGTCTCACTATGTCCAACTTCATTGACCACTAATTTACATCTTGACCTCACTATTGTATCAGTATAAAATTACATTTAATAATAATAATCTAATACCATTAAAAAATTTAGACATTTAGTACATAAATGTTAGTCACCCATTTTGAAAAAGATAATAACATTTAATTTTTTTTCCAAATAGGAATTATATTTTTAGTATGGTAATATAATTACTTTATTCTTTATCAACTCCAAAATTTTATTTATATTTGCTTTCTTTCTTTATGAGTTCCAACATTTTCACAAAGAATCACCATAACAAAATGTTACCTGGTAAAGAACTAAATGGAGAGAATAGTGTTGGAAATCAATAAATTTCAGAAGCTGATCAACAAAAAACCTTGTTTTGCTTTGATCTAGTTATTGAATTCCTCTTAAGGCTTCTAGTGAAACCTCTCTTGCGGTTCAGGTCGTTTTTGAAAACTTGTCTTGCTTTGCTCTGTAGCCCTAAGTCTATCAAGTCTCATATGATTTTCTCAGCTAATAAAAAAAGGCTACATCAACAATAAGCTTATGTTCAAGATTGCCCATCCTGAAAATAATCTTAAGGATTGTTCTCTTAAGTCTTTACTTTATGAGTCTGTTATGGAGGAATCCAATATGTATTATCCGATAAAACACTCTAGTAGATATTATTTGGTCCGGGTATCTATAAATGGATTGATTTGTCTTTTAAATGAGGCAAAAGAGTTATTTCTATGGAACCAACAATAAGAAAGTACTGGATATTACCTGATTTTAAAAGTAAAGCGGGCGATGTTGTCTATTTCTTATATGGTTTTGGATATGATGAAATCCATGATGATTATAAAGTGTACGTATTTCTACTAATATTGGCCATCGGCGTTATTTTCAAGAGATCAATATCTATAGTCTAGAATGTTTCTTTAATTAGTTCAGGTAAGTTTGTGAATGGGTAGCTTCACTTATCGAGCTACTAGTGTGGCCTTGGTTACGATAGGGGTTGGAGCATAACATCTTTTTGATTTGGCCGATGAGAAATGGAGAAATGTGGAGTGATCCTGTTATGGAGAAAGGAATGGTATTCTAATGTTCGGGGCATTGGGAAATAATCTTTCAATGTTTTGTATAAATACAACCGCTCAAGTAGATGTGTGGTCTATGAAGGAGTATGAAGATAAAGAATCTTGGATAATTATACTCCAGATCCTATCGATTATTTTCTTTCTTAATATTTTTGTTTGTCAAAAGATGGTGAATTTCTGGCTATGTTTGAATCAACTTTTATGATATACAATCCAGAAGATAACTCGATCAGTATTCTCAAGTCTCCTAAATTTGGTGAAGCTCTTACTATGGAAATCTACATTGAAATTTTAGTTTATCCCCTTTCACAAAATGAACCAAGAATACTACAAGAATGAAGGCGGAAAAAGTTTTGTAATTATAATTGCAAAGGGCTGTTATATTTATCTTTTCTTTTTATATCAAATAATCAATGCATATTAAAGGGAGAGATTTACACCTCTTCATGAAGATCTTATTTTTTTTATCTTTTCTTTTTGCATATTTCAATGAGAAAAAATACATTATCCCATTATTTCTAATAGGTTCTTAAATTTCTTTGGTGTTGTATTTTCATTAATTGAACTATTTGGTCAAGCTGCTAATGTTAGTAGATTTGTTTCTCTTATGTAATTGAGAACGCGAGTCCCATATTATTCTGAAATGAAAAAGACTTATATTACTTAGTGTACTAAAACCATTATTCAGAACTTGATGTTAAAAAAATTGATACAAAGGATAACAAGAGAAGACAGAAAGGATCTGTATATCGTATACAAATCATTATTAAGGAATAACATTGTAATCATATTACAACAAAAGAGAAATTTCATGGCAATAACTCTTTGCCACAAAAATATTTAGCCTTCAGTGGTATTTATAGAGTGTTTGTTATAAGTACTCAAATTTTAACAACCGGTCCCCGTCGTTACAGAAAAGCCAATAGGGAAAAATTTTGGGCCGAAAAACTTTTTCGTAGTAACTTGGGATTTCCCAACCTAGTCTAGATTTGGACGAAATCGAAGTCAGTAAGGTCTAGGGAAATCTGGTAGCAATTAGGCGATTTAATTATGATTTTTATTACATGAGTATATAGGCAAGATGTTAAGGAACTCGTACGACTTTACAGAATTGAATTTGGGTGAGTAGAACTCCCAAAACTTATTTTAGCGTGAATGAGTAGTTTCTGAGTGTCGTTGGTGGAAGGTGTGTTGTGAAATGGGCTTTTGAAATTATTAAAATAGCTCACTATTTCATGCAAGCCGCTTTGGCAGGGATTTCTGCCACCAGGGTGGGGCCGCTGTAGCGGGTAAGTGCCACCATGGCGGGGCAGACGCGACTTAAAGTCGAAAATAAACCCCAAAAATGTTTTATTCTGCAATTTTTGAACTTGAGAGCTAAGGAATGAACCCATGTCTTTTCTTGATAGTTTTCCACCATTCTTGAGGCTAAAGGTCAGATTTTCACTCTCTGAATCCATTTTTTGATCCGTAGAATGTAATCTAATAGGTAATTATCTATAGGGGAGGGTTTTGATCTAGAAATGATGGTAGAAACAACCCTAATTTTGTTATTGGGATCAAGGATTTGATCTAGGGTTGATGGGATTGTTAGTAATTTGGGTAATTAGTTATCATTTATTAATTTCCATGTTATAATTATTGTTTGTAGACCAAGAACAAGCGGAACGAATTCGGAAAGGGAAGAATCAAGTTTCTTAGGGGATTCAAACTTATTTCGAGGAAGGTGATGGTTGTGATTATATGATTGTGTGATATATGTTTGTTCTTTCTTCATTATGATACATGTATGTATGCAAATGTTGCATTATTGATCACATAAATTGTAAATGAGGATATATGAATGATGAATGCCATGAATCATGATTTGGTTGTATGATTAAGAGAATGCACTTTGTGATTGTGATTGTGGCCTGTTCAATGGATCAGGTGTTGCGTTATGACACACTAACTTGGATCGGTTGTCACGTTTCGACATAATTGTGGGATTGGTTGTCACGCTCCGACATAAACATTGGATCGAGTACCACATATTGATACACTAACTATTTAAGTTTGGGTTCCATGAGAGGACCAATGACTTGTTGTAAATGTATATTGTTGAGAATGTGATAATTGATATTGTACATGATTCAGTATTTGCATGTTTATAATGTTGTATTTACTTATGTATGTTACGTTGCATTTAGTGGGATAGCCGCGTGATCCTACCAGTACACTGTGGTTGTGTACTGATACTGCACTTGCTCTTTCTTTGTTGAGTATAGGGAATCTTCAGGCGGCTAATGACAGCCTTTCTTAGAAGATTAGTGATCATTCGAATTCAAGGGTGAGTCAGTTCTTCTGGGCTACCATGAGTTCCCTTTTGTTTAAGTCCACATTACAGACATAAACTTTCTAGTTTGTTATTAGTATGCTAGTTTGGGTTATACCCACCTTCTTGTTTAGACTTATGGATCTTGTTAGAGTTTTTGTATATTGACTTTCAAGTTCTAGGTGTTTTCCGCATTTGTTTAGTTGTTAGACTTTTGTTGGAGTTTATAGGAACTCCCTATTTTCTTTCCTTAGCAGTTAAACTTGCTTACGTAACTTAAATGTCTTAGTATTTTGATTAAAGTTTGTTAGCTAATTAGTATTAATGGTTCTCCCACCGGAGGGTTAGTGTGAATGACAATCACGACGGTCTGGATCGTGACAAAGTTGATATCAGTGCCTAGGTTTGTTGATCTCGATGTACCAAAATGAGTCTAGTAGAGTGTTGTGGAACGGTACGTAGATGTCTGTACTTTTCTTCAAGAGGCTATAGGATATTAGGAAATCTCTTTGTTTTCTCTTGTCTCCTTTTGTGGTTTAACTTGATTTGAATTGGTATTTGGCGATTCAAATTGGTATCTAACCTCCTTCACTCTTCTGTTCGCAGATAGTTAACACTAGATTCAAAGGCGTCAGGCCCATAACTCCTGTCAATGCTCCAGTTGAGGAATCTGCAGTGAGCGGTTGCAGTCGAGAAAGGGGTAGAGGAAGCACTAGGGGTAGAGGTCGTGGAAGTAATTAAAGATGTAATCAATAAAGTTGAATAAGCCATTATTTGTAGATTTATTTGGAAGTAATTGCCCTGCTAATTCCCAAGTTGGTCTCAACCAACTGGACCAACCGGCCCCGAACTCTCCCAATCCTGGTGAACCCGGATTAGGGAGCAGAGTATGAACCTGAAACCAATATGGAAGAAAGTCATCAAGCAAGATAGCAAGTGTCAAGTATGAACAAATGTTCAAATCGTAACAAAAACTATAAATGTTAAGTGACTATTTTTTCAACATGAAAAAAAAATTCATAATGGCCAACAATGGAGTAAATTCATTCCTATTAGTTATCACTCTTACTAAATAAATTCATAATAAACATTGAGATCTTCTCTACATATTATATTACAATGAAAAAATAACAATGAGAAAGAGACAGATATATCCCTCAATTTCGCGAATTAAAGTGGATATACTTCTCATTAAAAAAGTGATATGAAAATAATTTTATTGCTTAACAAATGGTGCATATATACCTCATTGTCTAACAAGTGGTGCATAATTTCCCCTTTATTTAATTGCACGAATTTTAAAAAAAATCTTAATAAAAATATATTATGTGGCTTTAAAACACTATCTCACCCATTTTATTTAAGAAAATAAAAATAATATAAATTTTTTGGTTGAATACCTTTTTTGATCTCTCTACATCATTTCCCATATATTGCATCTTTTTGGATGATCACTTGAAAATTTTAACACTTGTTAATATTATTATGTTTTTTGCTTGTGGAGTTGCAGCGCAGGGTGTACCATCCCGCCTTAGAAAGAACTAAAATTAGAAAGAATTAATTTGGAAAGAGTCAAATCTGAAATTTTACAAGTTAAGCTTAAGTTGTGAGTTTTGGGTCAACTTCAAATGACCATAACTTTTAGTACAGGACGCGTTAGGTGACCCATAATATATCAAATGAAAGGTCTTGGAATCCTCTTTCCAACGCCACCGAGTTTGCTAATTATTGAGCTCACATGAGGGAGATACGCATGTTTGAAGTCGCGCTGCCTAGTTAAGAAAAGTTATCCAAAAATATGAGAGGTATTTTTGCCTTTTCCTTACCCAATAAGATTAAAACATTTTTAGTAAATATTTTGGGGTCAAATCTAATTTGGGTCAGTTTTACAATCCTAAACTATGCTTCGAGTTTTAGAGGAGAAAGGGAAGAACGAACTAGGTTTTCGCGAATCGAGGATTTATTTCGCCAAATCGAGGTATGTAAGATTTTATAGTATTGGGTTCGTTCACCCACACACCAATCATGTTTTACATTATCGAATTCATCCCTAGAGATTGAGAAATTAGGTTTTTGATGAGTTTTTTGAAGACTTGTTATTCGTTCTTAAATCCTAATGTTTGATTGGGTTCTTGAGGCGAAGATTTTATTAAGAGGTTGAGTAAATTGATAGTTCTTGAGTGAGTTTCGCAAGAATTGTTCAGGGTTATAGTAATTCGAGAGTTTTTACCGTAGCAATCCAGTGGGTATGAGTTGAATCAAGTTTGGGAGAAGAAGAAAAGATCGCGCATAAATAGAGCCCCAAGTTTGTGTCGTGGACTTGAACCCCATAGAGAAATTTTTCTCTCTGCATCATGGAGAGAACGCAAACTCCACTGTTTCAAAAATTATTTCGCGACCAAATATTATAATTCATTCCTACCTCACGGACTTGCTCCCCAGATAGTGTTTTTAAACCGTTTCTCATTATTAACTATCTAAAACTCATTTATTCATCACGATACCCTTCCTATCATAAATCATAACCTTGAATTCATAATTCAAATACAAGGTAGAGTTAAGAATCAAGTTTTGAGAGTTATTCGAGTCAATTTAAGAAGTCTTCTACAAATCTTTTAAACTTGTTTTAAGACAAGAGAATTTGAGTTTGAGGAAGAGTGAGCTTGAGTTCATTTTCTTTAAAATGGTATATGAGAACTAAGTATTTCCAAGAGCAAATGTTTTTACATTTATGATGAGAGGAAACAATGATTTCGAAAAGAGTTTTCATGAGAAGTTCTGAGTACGATCTCTTTTAAGAGAAAGATTTTTGAGTAATAATCTCAAACCACAGAAAGAGTTATGTTTTTAAAAACATATGAGCTAGTATATTTTGGGAGTAGTATTGAGCACCGATATGGGGGACACTTCATACAATTCACAATCCCCATAAACCATGTAGCCAACATGGGTAGAAAGGGCCATACTTTTTAGATGATTTCTTAATGCTTGTTAGCATAGATTATGGATCCACTTAGTAGTAGATTCTACACCCCGACAAAGTATATGATAGTTCTGGCAGTGTGGGCTCAACACTATATCATCACATAGCTCATAGTGATGGTTTTCAGTTAGAGAATCTCCCATAGAGTTATTTTGAATCTTTATATATACACACTAAGTTATATTGTATTTTGCAATGCATTGAGTTTCTGTCTACTGTTTTAAAAGGTTTTCTTTATATTGCATCTTTATCACTGCTTTATATTTAAATAAGTTGAGTTGAGTTGAGACGAGGTAAGTTGTTTTTTTAATTATGGTTCAAGCTTATGTCTATTTTAGATTTCCCCTTACATGCTCGTACATTCCATGTACTGACACCATTTGGCCTACATCTTTTATGATGCAGGTAATCAGGATCAACATCCAGTGCTTCGTTGATCCAGTCGAGCTTTAGAATTATTTGGTGAGCCTCCTTGCTTTCGGAGGATCCCTTTATTATGTTTTGTCATTTCAGTTTATTAGGATGATTATGGATCTTGTCCTGACATCCCTCATAGTATTAGAGGCTTCATAGATAGATAGACATAGTTCATGAGTCTTGTTCATTTCATTTATTGATGTCTGAGACTTGAGTTACCACTTTGGCTAAGGAATGTTCTTTAAATATTCTGAGTAGTTATTTTGATTTAAAGGTTTACTTTTGAGGTTCTCTTATTATTAAGTAAGTCTTCCGCTGAGAGTCTATCCGGGCCAAGGGTGTAGACTCTGGGCATGACAATCTTGGTATCAGAGCCTAGAGTTCAAGAGTCCTAGGGAGTCTATGAAGCCGTGTCTTTAGAGTCCTAGTTAATTGTGTGAAGCGCACAACATCTATAATTTGGAGGTTGCAACAATTAGGAACTATCTCACTTCTTTCACATTCATTTTGTGTGATAGAGTTAATATATATAAAGTTCCTTTCTAACTTATGCTTGCGCGTGTCTTTCATATCATGCCTCCGTGAAGAGTTGTCTGAGGTCGTCCTGCTAGGAGAAACGTTGAGGAGTAAGGGGTACCTAATGCACCTGAAGTGCAACCCCAAGGAGAGGTTACTAATGTTGAATTTCGAGAAGCAATCCAAATGCTAAGTCAAGCTATGACTAGCTAGGTTTGGCAACAAAGAGGGGCTTGATAGTAAGAAGCTGATACTTCGAAGGTCTGTGAGTTCTTGAGAATAAATCCCCCAAGTTTCACTTGTTCAGACACTATTGAGAATCTAGAAAATTTTGTTGAGGAACTGCAAAAGGTGTTTGAGGTTATGCACATTGCCGATGCTGAGTGAGTGGAACTAGCTGCATATCAACTGAAGAATGTTGCTAGGACTTCGTTTGACCAGTGGAAGAAGGGTAAAGCTAAGGGTGCACTAATTTTGACTTGGGCTATATTTGAGGAGGCTTTCTTGGGACGTTTTTTTCCCCATGAACTGAGAGAAGCCAAGGTATGAGAATTCCTTAACCTTAAGCAGGATTCACTAAGTGTTCATGAGTATATTTTGAAGTTCACCAACTTTCCCAATATTCTCCAGAGATGGTTGCAAATATGAGAAGAAGGACGAGTCTTTTTGTTACGGGGCTATCTCGTCTATCAAGCAAGGAAGGCAAGGCAGCTATGCTAATAGGGGACATGGACATATCAAGGTTGATGGTTTATGTGCAACAAGTTGAGGAAGAGAAACTGAGGGATAGTGAAGAGTTTAGAAATAAGAAGGCTAAGATAGTGAATGAGTCCGGGAAGCAAATGAGCAATGTGACCTATTCTTTCTTTCCACAAAAGCAATAGGGGCATGCTCCATCATCTGCTAGTGCACTTGCACCCAGAAACAAAGGTGAGTACAATAGCCAGAATTCGCAGAACTTCAGAGCTAGACCTGCGCAGTCTCAGGGTGTGTGGCATAAAGATGTAACTGGGCTCCTGCATGTGCTAAGTATAGTAGCAACCACTCAGGTAAGTGTCATGATGGCTCTACTGGTTGTTTCAAGTTTCGTCAAGAGGGTCACTTCATGAAAGAGTCCCCAAAGAATCGGCAAGGTAATGGGAATCAGGGCAATAAAGCCCAATCTTTATCAGTTGCTCCACCAGACAGAGCTGCATCTAGAGGAGCTACTTCATAGGCTAGAGAAGGATCAAACCGCCTATATGTTATCACGAGTTGTCAAGAGCAAGAGAATTCTACAGATGTTGCAGTCACAGGTATGATCAAAGTCTTTACTCTTAATGTTTATTCCTTGCTAGACCCATGAGCGAGTTTCTCTTTCGTGACTCTGTATGTTGCAATGAAATTTGATGCTCTTCCTGAGAAACTTTGTGAGCCCTTTTGTGTTTCTACACCTGTTGGGGAGTCTATTCAACCTGAGAGAGTCTATCGTGATTGTACCATTTTCGTCAATCACAATAGCACTATGGATGATTTCATTGAGTTAGACATGGTTGATTTTGATGTCATTCTGGGTATGGACTGGCTTCATACTTGTTATGCCTCCATTGATTGTAGAACTTGAGTTGTCCCGTTCCAGTTTCCTAATGAGCCAGTTATAGAGTGGAGTAGCAGTTCAACGGTGCCTAAGGGTCATTTTATTTCGTACCTTAAGTAGAGATAGTTAGTTTCCAAGGGTTGTGTCTATCACTTAGTCCGAGTTAATGACTCTAGTGTTGAGACACCTCTTATTGAGACAGTTCCTGTTGTGAGTGAGTTTCCAGATTTCTTTCCTGATGATCTTCCCGGAGTCCCTCCTAAGAGAGCACTAGACTTCGGTATAGATATTCTTACTAATACACATCCAATATCTATTCCACCATATAGAATGGCTCCAACTGAGTTGAAAGAGCTAAAAGAACAGTTGAAATATGACATTCTAATCTATTCAAGTAATGAGAAAGATCATGCTAGTCATCTCAGAATAGTTCTCCAAACCCTAAAGGATAAAGAGTTGCATGTCAAGTTTTTTAAGTGTAAGTTTAGGCTTGAGTCTGGCATTTTTAGGCCACATTGTTTCCGGTGATGGGATTAAAATTGATACAGTGCAGAATTGGCCTAGACCCACATCTCCAACTAATATTAGGAGTTTCTTAGGGTTGGCCAGATATTATAGAAAGTTCCTAGAGGGGTTATCATCTATATCATCCCCTTTGACCAAGTTGACTAAGAAAACAATGAAGTTTCAATGGTCTGAAGCTTATGGGAAAAGCTTTCAAGAATTGAAAAAAAGGTTGTCTACTGCCTCAGTATTGACCTTACCAGAAGGCACTCAAGGTTTTGTTGTATATTGTGATGCGTCCAGAGTTGGTTTGGGTTGTGTGTTAATGCAGAATGACAAAGTTATAGCTTATGCCTCCAGACAACTTAAGGTTCACTAGAAGAATTATCCAACCTATGATCTAGAGGTTGTTGCCGTAGTATTTGCTTAAAAATATGGCACCATTATTTGCATGGTGTTTATGTTGATGTATTCACCGATCACAAGGGTCTTCGGTATGTGTTTAGTCAGAAATAGCTTAATCTCACACAACGAAGGTGGTTAGAGTTACTCAAATATTACGACATGAGTATCCTCTATCACCCAGGTAAGACCAATGTTGCTGTTGATGCCTTGAGTGATTGTCTATGGGTAGTACCACCCATTTTGAGGAAGATAAGAAGGAGGTAGCAAAAGAGGTGCGTAGACTTGCACGATTAGGAGTTTGACTAATGGATTCCACAAAGGGAGGAATATTGGTGATAAATGGGGTTAAATCATCCTTAATGTTTGAAGTTAAGGAGAAATAAGACCAAGATCCTATTTACTTGGATTGAAGGCAAATGCTCATAAGCAAAAAGTAATGGCTTTTGAACAAGGGGGAGATGGTGTGTTGAGGTATCAAGGTAGATTTTGTGTACCAAGGTTGGATGAACTTCAAGAGAGGATCATGGAAGAAGCTCATAGATCCAGATATTCCATCCTTCCGGGTTCCACAAAAATGTATCGTGACTTGAAAGAAGTTTATTGGTGGAGTAGTAGGAAGAAGGGTATTGCAGAATTTGTTGCTAAGTGTCTGAATTGCCAACAAGTTAAATAGAGCACCAAAGGCCTGATGGTATAGCTCAGAATATAGAACTTTTGGAATGGAAATGGGAGATGATCAATATGGATTTCATCACAGGTTTACCAAGCTCTCACAGGCAACATGATTCTATTTGGGTGATTGTTGATAGAATGACAAAATTAGACCACTTTTTGCCGGTAAAGACTACCCATTCAGTAGAGGACTATGCCATGCTGTGTCTTCAAGAGGTAGTTAGACTTCATGGGGTGCCAGTTTCGATTATATCAAATAGAGGTGCACAATTTACTTCACAGTTTTGGAAATCTTTCCAGAAAGGCTTAGGTTCAAAGGTGAACTTGAGTATTGCTTTTCATCCTCAGACAGATGGTCAAGAAGAGCGCACTATTCAGACCTTAGAAGATATGTTGAGGGCCTGTGTGATTGATTTCAAGGGTAATTGGGATGATCACCTACCTCTTATTGAGTTTCCTTACAACAATAGTTATCACTCTAGCATCCAGATGGTTCCATATGAAGCTCTTTATGGGAGAAGGTGCAGATCTCCTATTAGATGGTTTGAAGTATGTGAGGCGGGATTGATAAGACAAGACTTAGTTCATCAAGCTATGGTGAAAGTGAAAGTCATTCAAGAGAGGTTGAAAATAGTGCAGAGTCATCAGAAATCCTACACTGATGTTTGGAGAGAGGAGGTAGAGTTCGAAGTAGATGATTGGGTATACTTGAAAGTTTCACCCATGAAGGGTGTACTGAGATTTGGTAAGAAGGGGAAGCTCAGCCCCCGGTATATTGGCCCTTACAAGATATCCCAAAGGGTTGGTAATGTAGCTTATGACTTAGAGCTACCCCAAGAGTTAGCAACAGTTCATTCGGTATTTCACATCTCCATGTTGAAAAAGTGAATGGGTGATCCCTTACTTATCATACCTACTGAAGATATTGGTATCAAGAATAACTTATCATATGAGGAGATTCCTGGTCAAATCCTAGATCACCAAAGAACTAAAGAAGTAGCATCAGTGAAAGTTTTATGGAGAAATCAATTTGTTGAGGAAGCTACTTGGGAAGTTGAGGAGGATATGAAGAAGAGATAGCCACATCTCTTTGAATCCGGAGAAGTTCTAATTTAATGTATTAATCCTTTTCTCGGTTTTTATTTTAAGTTGGCATATAGTAGTTACATTTTCCTTGTTGAGTGTTTAAGTTAGGTGTTAGATGTTACACCTTAGCGTATTAAGATTAATCTCATTCGAGGATGAATGTTCCCAAGAGGGTGATATTGTAACACTTCACTATTTGAAAGAACTAGAAAGATCTAGAATTAGAAAGAGTCATTTTTGGAAATAAATTAAATATGGAAAATTGGCTAAGTTATGTTAAGAGTGGATTTTTGGTCAAATTCAAATGGACATAAATCCTAGTTCAAGATGATTTAGGTATCCTACGAGATACTGTAGAAAATTTCCTTGAATTATCTTTCCAATGCCGTCGAGTTTGCGCGATTTCGAGTTCGTATGAATGAGATATCTCCATTTGAAGTTGGGTTGTCTATATAAGGAAAGTCAAAATCAGATTTTGGAAGGGTATTTTGGTCTTTTACATACCCAATTAATTAACTTCATTTTTTGAAGTTTAACTGGGGTCTAATGAGAATTAGATCAGTATAGGAATTTACCAAAACACACTAGGTCTTGGAGAAAAGAGAAAAGAGGAGAAAGGAGAAGAAAATTTCAAGATTCGTCAAGTTATTGCGATTTTAGTTGTGGATTTCACCAAGGATTCAATCCTACGAGGTATGTGAGTTCACATAGTGTTGGGTTCATTCACCCGTAAGCCAAACGTGTTTATTTTAGTATGATTTTCTTCCTAAAAAATTGAGAATTTGAAGTTCTTGAATTGGTTTTGTTATTGAATTTGGGAAGAGATTTAGGAGTTCTTGAGAGTTTAATGTCAATTGTTAAAGTTGTTTTGAGTTAGATTCTAGTGTACATATACTGGGTATTTGAATCTAAAGACAAATTGAGAAAAAGAATCGAAATTAGGTGAATTGGGGTTGGAAAACGAAGAAGGAAAAAGTCGAGCAGATTTTGGCACGCAAGTCCACGTCGCGAACTCCTCTGTTTCAAAATTAATTTTGCGATCAAATATTAAAATGCATCTCTGCGTCGCGGACTTGCTCCCAAACAGTGATTTCTTGATCGTTTCTCATGTTTAACTATCTAAAAGCACTCCTAAACATCACGAGATCTTTCCTATCACAAATCATGAGCCTTGAATCCATAATTCAATTCAAGGAAATTTACGAGTCAAGTCAAGAGCAGTACAAAGAGTCTTCCAAAAGTCTTTTACAAATGTTTTAACTTTGTTTTAAGGCTTGAGTTTTGAGTTGAGTAAAGACTAAGAGTAAAGTTCATTTCTTCAAAAGATTATACGAGAACTAAGTATTCCCAAGAGTTAAAATGCTTTCACATTTAAACAAGAAAGGGAACACCGATTTCCAAGAGAGCTTTTAAGCTAGTTTTTGAGTAATTACCTCAAATCAGAGAGATAGTTTTGTTTTTAAAATATATGAGCTGAGTATATCTTGGGAGTAGTATTGAGCACTGATGTGAGGATGAGTTCATAAAAACTCAACTCTCCATAAAGTATGTAGCCATCGTGGGTAAAAAGGGTCATACTTTTGAGATGACATCTTAATTCTTTTTAGCATAGACTAGTGGATCCACTTAGTTGAGGCGTTCTATATCATGGCAAGGTATAGGACAGTTCTGGCAGCGTGGGTGAGACGTTGTATCATCACTTTAGCTCATAGTGATGGTTGTCAGTTAGAGAAACTCCCACAGTATTATATTACTTTATATGTAATTGTGTTGTTATTGTATTTCTTCAATACATTGAGTTGTCATCTATTGTTTGAAATGCTTTGTATAAACTGCACCTTTATTGTTATTTTACTTTGCATTTGAGTTGAGTATCCATGATTTGAGTAAACCTAAGGTTAGTGTTCTTTTCAAATTCATTTCAAGATTATGTCATGTTTAGCTTTCCCCCCGCATGTTCGTACATTCAATGTACTGATGCCATTTAGCCTGCATCGTTTCATGATGCAGACACAGGTAACCAGGATCAGCACCCAGCACCTCGTTGATCCAATTGAGCACTCAGAGTCAGTTGGTGAGCCTCCTTGCTTTCCAGAGGATCAATTTGGTTATGTTTTGTTTTATTGCTTTTAGCTATTTTAGTTGTTAGGATGCTCGGGGTCTTGTCCCAACATCCCTCTTAGTATCTAGAAGCTTCATAGACAGTTTAGATATGAGTCCTTTAGTCTTGATATTTCAGTTGTTTATATTAAGACTTGGTTTGCCGTTTTGGCTAAGTTGAATGTTTATCCATAAACGTTCCAAGTTTAATTTGAGACAGTTGTTTTATAAATGTATTTGATTTCTGTAATAATGTTTAAAGTCTTACGCTGAAAGTCTACAGGCCAAGGTTTCGCTTGGGGCCAGTAATGTTTCTCGAGTGCCAGCCATGCCCGGGGTGTAGGCTCGGGGGGTAACAAAGTAAGCACTATAAAATTATGCCCCTCCTATGATATGTGAATATAGTGCAATAATTTTCAAGGCAAAGTTAGAACTCTTAATCCAAATCATATCCTTTATATGTGGTGTATTGCTCTGCAGAATACACTTGATGATTGGACCTATACGAGTGTGAAGTGGTGCCGCTTCTATGAAATTGTGATAGATTTATAGAGCACTCATGAATACCAGCACACGTGCATGGCCTCTTAGCGCAAAACCGCGATAACGACAAAGATTGTGCGAGTATAATGTGATAGAATAAGACGCTGGACTTACAAAAGAATTATTGGTTCATAGAAGTCCTAAACTTCACCAATCGTTCTATAAGTTCAATCTTGTTTTATCTAGGTCTGGTTCATAGTCTATGGACACCAGATTCGATAAATTAGACTCATAAGTGAAAACCCAACAAAACCTCTGATTTCATTTTATTCCTTGACATTCTTTTTTAGATATGTAGGGGATTGTTGGAAAAATGATTTTAGTATCTCAAAAAGACTTGTTTATATTGTTTTCTAAGGTTTATTCCTTCATTCCTTATTATTGAGTGTGTTATTTAACATATTTCTACCATAAGTATGTGAGAGAATTATCTTACCATTGAATGGTTTTGACTTGGTCTCATTGCAATAAATTAGTCGTTACCATTATCAAATTGCCAACTATTTCATACCCTTTCATTATCCTAATTAAATCTCCCATTAATCATTAACCAATTACTTACTATGACCGTTGGAGGCCTTGGGGAATTGACATATAAATGTGGTCTTTCTCTATCACAATTAGGAGTGAGCAATATACATTTTGAGAGTAAATCTTTCCTCTTATATTCTATTGGTGTGCAAGGTTTTGTTCTTTGAATCTTGTTAGTTTCTGGCTCCTAGTTTTATACTAGAAGAGCTTGTTGAATCATGGGGGATACACCCATACTGGGTGAAATATCCTTAAGGATACCGTCTTTCGACATGCCTCAAGCTATGAAAATTTCCTACAAGAGTTCATGGTGAAGTACAGCCGTTAGTGAATTCGGTACAAGTGTTCGTGATGAAGGTATTTTCCGTAAGATTTTCAACAAAATCTATATGCAACGCTATGTTCACATATCCAATAAGTATGCAATCAGCTGTTTCAGATCCTGTTTTTCTCTTCTTAATTTCAGGCAGGAGAGGTTTAGCAAGACACCCCCATACTTTTAAATTTTTCAAACTTGGTTAGTTTGTAACCTTTCAACAATTCATATGGTGTTTTGCCAGTTCTTTTATGAGGAATTCAATTTTGTAAGTAACATGCAATAATATATCATCACCCCACAAATTATTAGGTTCATTAGAACTTATTAACATAGAGGTCATCATTTCCTTTAATGTTCTATTTTTCCTTTCAGGTACTCCATTAGATTCGGGAGAGTAAGGTGGAGTTACTTTATGAATAACTCCTTCCTTTTCACAAAAGGCATTTAAGGATAAATATACTCCACCTCTATCGGATCTAATTCTCCTGATATTTCTACTAAGTTGATTTTCAACTTTAGTTTTATAAGAAATAAAGGGATTAAAAGCATCATTTTTATTTCTAAGTAAATATAACTTAGTAAATCTAGAAAAATCATCAATAAAAGTCACATAATATCTTTTACCACCTCTAGTCATTGTTTGTTTTAAATCACCTAAATCAGTGTGAATTAAAGACATATTTCATATTTATTAATATATTATTTGAATCTAAGTTAGCTATCAAACCATGTGATTGCATATGTTTTATATAAGAGAATTAACATGTCCTAATCTAGCATGCCATAAAGAAATATATTCAATCATGTAAGCAGAAGAAGATGCTTTTTCATTCACAACATTACAAACATTAAGTAGCATAAGTCTATGGTTATAATAGCCTTTACCCACAAATAGATTATTCTTTGTCAGTATGATCTTTTCAGATTCAAATGACACTTTCACTCCAGCTTTATTAAGCAAGGCTACGTAAATCTAGTTTGCACAAATTGTAGGAACATATAGCACATCCATAAGGGCTAAAGTTTTTCCCGAAGTAAGTTTCAAGAGCATTTTACCCTTACCCAAGACTTTAGTAGTTCTTGAGTCTCCAAGGTAGACTACTTCACTATCGTCCCCTATTGATGTATATGAGGCAAATGCTTCTCAATTCGCACAAATGTGCCGAGTAGCCCCAGAGTCTACCACCCATTCTTTTATATGCACTACAATATTTAGTTGAGAAATGACAGCTGCAATAATTTCATCTCCTTTAACTAAATTAGCCTTGGGAGGATAATCCTTTTCTGTGTCATTTTTTATTCTCCTTCTACACTGTGCGGCATGATGACCTGGTTTTCGACAAGTAAAACAAGATCTTTTATTTTTCTTAAAATTGTAACTATAAGTCTTGTAAACATTAGACTTATTATCATGCCTTTTGTTATTGCTACTTTGACCTTGTACTAAGTTTGCCTTGAACGCCAACTTCTTTGCTTTGAATGACTCCTTTCTATTGGTGTCTTCAACTAGAATGTCAGTCACTATTTGCTCAATAGTGAATTTTTTATGCTTGTGCTTTAAGTTATTTTTGTAATCATTCCATGAGTCTGGTAATTTTTTAATTAGCACTCCAACAACAAATTTTTCTGGTAGAGTAATTCCCTCGGCCTTCAAGTCTTCAAGAAATTTTTTATATTCATTATTTTGAATTTTCATCTCCTTTTCATTACTCATCTGCCATTAATAAAATCTTTTGACCACAAACTTTTGTTTCGTAGCGTCTTCGGCAGTGAACCTTTTAATCAAGGCTTCCCAAATGACTTTTGCTTCTTTGCAGCTACAGTATACATCAAATAGTTTGTTAGAAATAGCTTATAATATAGTATGACGACATACCTTATTGGCATATTGCCATGATTCCAAAATTTTGCTATCAACATCTGCACCCGGTTGTTGATGTCATAGTGCATGTGCAACGCCATGAACATCGAGAAATGAAAAAACACGTTCTTGCCACCTTTTGAAATTTTCATTAGTGAAAATTTAAATATTTGACACATTCAGAAATAGTTTGGCATATGGTACGACAATTGGAACTGGAGAAACGGGGGTAGCACTAACATTGGTAGTGTCAAATATAGTTTCGGAAGTATTATTATTATTATTCATAGTTTCTTAGATTGCTGAAAAATATATATAGATGGGGAAAATATAATATAAAAATAATAATACAATAATTATGATAAATACTACTACAATAATATTCTTAAGTAATATATATTTATATAATACTTGAGTCATGCTAGGCACTGTCCTAAAATACTATTTCAGCAGTGCAAAATATTTTCCCAAGATTAAACAAGCCTTCTCTAATTAATTAGAGGATACAGAAATCAACAATATATAAATAATACAAAAGAAAGCAAGTCGAGAGAAGATATTGATAGTTGGCTAAATGTTACTCTTTTTCTAAGTTGTCTTCCTATAAGACTATGCCAACCAATATATAGAGAGAGGAGCAAGGCGATGGATAGCAACAACTTGGAGGCAAAGGAAAATATTAACTTGGGAAAAAAGGGAATATTGACTTGGTTATGCAAGTGCTGATGCACTTAATAATCCTTGGCATCCAAGTCATTTAATATGACATAAGAGTTGATGTCAATAATAGGTTTAAAGTTATTTTAAAATATCCAATAATAATCACATATATGTAAAATTTAGTAATCAAAAACTCTAGAAACTTGATATATATATAAAAAAAAAATAGTGAAATTCACCTTAGCTGGGAAGGTACTCAAGCATAGTAACAAGGAATACCGGAGCTCCAATGCTGACACATTTAGCATACTTGCCAACTTTAAGGAACCGAGCTATACAACCAACTGGGAATTGGAGGCCGGCTTTGTTGCATGGGAAGAAGACTTTTTTCTATCAGTAAAACAAAGGGTTTTTTCTTTGCCGGCCGTTGATCTTTTTCACTACTAAAAAAATATTTTTTTCTTTTTGATAGATAGAAACAAGAGAGAAATGAAGCAGAAGAACTAAACTACTCTATGTGCTTGTGAGTTCCTAAAGCAAATTAATTTGGTATTTATAGCCCACATAAGTTATAATCCAGCAACTGAGAAGACAATCACAAGGATTGAACTTGTACGCGGTTGGATGGAAGAACAAATCAATGGTGGATAAAGATAATGGCAACACATTTAATCAATTTTAAGGATTATAATGAGTTTGTTGCCAAAAGAAAAAAGAATGTGATGTGTTTATTTCCAAAATAAAAAAGGATTATGATGTGTTTGTAGCCAAAAAAAGAAGAAGGCGACTATGTCTAATTTGTTAGAATAGAAAGGGACTATGATGTGTTTGTAGCCAAAAAGAAAAAGGGGGACTATGTCTTTGTTGCAAAAAAAGAAGGATTATGATGAGTTTTGAATTTGAACAAAAGATTTTTGTAGGAAATTTTATCCTTGATTTACGATATAATGAAAGGAGATGACACATTTAAATGACTAACTTATTATCAACTCAACAAGCCTAAAAAAAGGCAGTAGCATTAGGGCCTCATTTTAAGCAATAATAGGTATTTTAAAAGATTTCCAGCAATCTGAAGCACCTACAAACAATCACATATGTAAAACTCAGTATCACAAAGAAAAAAGATAAGGAAATTAAGTAGTGAAGTTCACCTCGGTTGGAAGGTACTCAAGAATACAAGCAAGAAAGATCAAATCTCCCGTACCAACACGCGGGGCATACTTTCCAACATCTAGATTTGGGCTATACGACAAACAAGAAATTCTATACAGGCTACGGGAACAATGCTTTTTTGTAGTGGAGCTAAGGTTTTTTATTTTTTATCCATTTGTTAGTTTTTTCTCTAATGCGAAAAAAAAAAGTTTTGCTTTTTTGATCGATGAAAACGAGAGAGAAGTGAATTGCTTTATTTGTGTATGTGAGCTCCTTAAGCAATTCAGTTATGGTATTTTATAGCCCACATGGGTTATAACATAGCTAATGCTATACAAAAAAAATGGGTATAATACATAAATGTGCCCTTTAACTTGGCATCATTTTACATTATGTCCTTGATTAACATTTCAAAGACACTTCATCCAATTTTAAGTGTCAACGATCGCTAGTCAATGTAAAACTCAACTAAATGAGTTGGGGTCGAATCCCGTAGGGAGTGGTACGTGTTTCAGATTCAATTGGGAAGTATGAACATGTTCAAATCAGTCATAGGAATAAAAGTTATCGAATAAAAACATCATTCAAATCAGGGATGACACGAATGTCAAATGAGGGGTTTTGATTTTAATTATCAACTACAAACAGCAACAAACAATACGAAATAACAATAATGAGACGGTTCTTCGGATGTGATTCGATTATAGGCTATTATAGACAAATGGATAATTGGAACTATTAGAAAATAACTAGTTATTAGTAAGTAAGCTAGGCTACAGAGGAGATAAAATTTCTCTCGAACAATTTACCTTGAATCAAGTTGATTTCACTCGAACATCAACAAGCATGCAAAATAAGAACAGCTCGCACCTTAGTCTATTCACTCTCTCGAGTTGAATGTGTGGAAAAGGGTTTAGGATTCACTCTCTCGAGATGAACTCAGGTCAACCCAATACCCACAAACCATCAATCAAACACCTTAATTCTAAAACCTCTCTCTCGAGCAAGCCAAGAACACAAAGGTAGAACTGTATTTGTAACTACAATTCTTAAATTAATCCACAATAAATGATTGAACTCACTTTTAAATAGCAGTTACACTAACAATTAGTAATACCCATAAGCTAAATAAGCCCATAATCATATAATCACACCACAAGAATAGGGGTTTTAGCTAGACATCATAAAAAGGTAAACACATCTACAAAATTGATTATCCAACAACTGGGTAAGTGTAGATTCGTCCTTATAATGCTCCAATTCAAAGAATCTTAAAGACCCACTTCCAATTTCTCAAAAGTGAAAAACTTAAATTTTTCAAAGCTTAGGAAAAACTAGAGAAAATTGTCTCCAGAGCTAAAAGCTTAATAAAAACTAAAAATATATGATCTAAGATACAAATTGGTGCTAAACTAAATGTTCAAAAGCGTATTTATAGTCGCCAAAAATGTGCTGCAAAGAGTCACTCGGCGAAGTAAGTCGGGCTCACCGAACCACTTGGCGAGCCACCCTCTGGTCATTTCAATCGCTCTTTTGCCTTAGAATTCAACATTCACAAGGTCTGTAACTTTGGGAGATCTAACACTTCATTGCGAAACCAATCGGCGATACGCCGACTACTTCTTTATCTTACCAACTTTGTTCTTTCCTTCGGGGCTTGGCAAACTGGAACTTTAGGTTGTCAAGTAGTCATTCGGCGACTTGCCAAGTGGACTTGGCGATCACCAGGCTTGCCTTTCTCCCTTCTTTCAGCTCCCTTTGTTCCATTTTGCAAACTACTGTCCTTGCTTTGTTCCTCAATCCATATACCTGGAAATCAAGGGTTTTACATCAGTTATTGGCACAAAATAAGCATTACAGGACACTAAACCTATATAAATAAAGCCATAAATGAGTCCATATATCAGACTCATCAACACCTCCAACTTAAAGTTTTGCTTGTCCTCAAGTAAAACTCAAGTTCAGCAATTCAGAAATGATGTCTCAGACAGTGCTACAAAAGGCTCAATCATGAATGTACAATATAAGACTCAACTTACTCATGCAAGGATCAATTGTGCACTCAAAGATTCAAGTTTAGACTCACTATTATCAAAGATTCTCAAGTTCACAATACTTTCTTCAAATTCAAGTTCAGGCTCAACAATGGTACTCAAATGCCCTCACAACAAAGATGATTCCATATTCACACCCAATTGTTCAACAATTTATAGTTCTAGAATGACAAACAATTCTCACACTCAAAAAGATGAACACATGCATGACTTCACCCATAGATTTGCCCTTAGTTTTCAGCCAACATTCACTTTAACTCACTCAAGACCAAAAAGGTCTTTTCAAGGCATGTAACGGGGCAAAGTGTAAAGGTATGGTCATTTAGGCTCAGTGGTTGATATCCTCATGAATTGTGGTATGAACATCATTTTATTTCCTTTTTTTTCAACATTTTCACTCATGCTCAAAATTCACCCCATTATTCACTTCTCATGGAATACTATACACCCCATTTATTTTGCGACTTTCACCACTTTATTTCACAACTTTTTCATTCTTTTTCTTTCTTCTTTTCTTTCTCTTTATTTTTGTATGGAGGGGTTCCATCTTTTTCAAGTCCATGGATCAAGGAGGACTTCTTCACACTTCTTGATTTTCCGTCTCTTTTTAACATACCCCCAACTTAGGCGGTTGGCTTAAATTGGCTATTCAAACGCACCACACTTCATGAGGATTATAGGTGAATGATAAAGAGAGGTTACAATTGCATCAAGTTTCTTCCAAGAAAAGGACAAGGCTCAAAGGGGGTTCAAGCAAGGTTCACATATCTCACAAGGTTGGCCACAAAATAGGTATATTATCAAATTGTTTCACTTTTCAATTTCTTATTTTTTTAAGATCATTTGAAGAGCTTGCATCACTTAGTCAACCGAACCAACGGGGCAAATTCTAGGTGTCATCACACAATGTTCACGGTAAGCTCATCACACAAGGCATTGACACCAATTTCAAACAAGACTCCACACTTTCGCTAGTGTGCAGTGTTCATCACAAGAGACTCATTCGATAATCGGCTAGTCACAATGAGATGAAAAAAGTTTACATATTGTCTATGCAACTTCATTTGGCCTCATTGTAGCCGCACATTAATTTTGGTTCGATTAAGAGCACTATTCAAGTCATCGGTATTGATCATGATCGATACTCAAATTTGCACAAGAACAGCCACAATCACACACAAGAGGTGGCAAAAAAAATTTCAAAAGGGTCAAAAACCATTTGCATTCATAATGAGGAGCCACAAGCTCAAGCATCCACAAGACAATATCAAAACACAATTTAAACACAAAAACCCAATAATATATACATAGAATAGTCAGAAGAGGTAGGTATGGAAATACCTCACCCCACGACAACAAAAATACAGTTGTCCTCAAATGCAACAAAATAATAAAAAGTCAATAAAAATGACAGAGAGGGAGGTAAAGAAAGGTCATGTCTACACAGTCTGTCCATCTGTCGGGGCATTAGTGCCCAGGGTCATATCAGCAATACCAACTCCACTAGACTCAACCATGGTGGTGTCTCTCAAGGAGGTCTGGCAGGCAGTCTCAAACATTTCATCCTCTAGGTCGGCCATATCATCATATACGACAGCATCTCGCTCTCCAAGTTGTTCCTCATTGGTCTCCGCCTCTAATGCATCAGCTACCACATCCTCTATAGGTACATCTCTGGTGGTAGCCGAAGGAATCAAAAGTAGTCCGGGTACCCTCAGTATCAGCTTTCTCAAATAAAAAAGTGAAGTATGTAGACTTTAGATAGTCCACATCTTTCCTCAAGTCTACAGCCTTGGCTTTCAAAGTCGTCATCTCTGAAGTAGCCCCTATCTTCTCTCACAAGTCTCTACTCTCATCGTGAGAGTGTTAATAGATGACCGGAGGGGTGTCAATGCAGCTAGGATGTCCCTCTCAATCATCCACGGTAACTCAGCCTCCAACCAGGTATCTCGTGCATCAATAGAATGGGCTAAATAACCCATCTTTAGGATCATAGCCTGAGTAATCTTGGTGGGGTGGGAATCAGTAGAAACACCAGGAGCTTGGGAGGAAGTGGAAGCAGGTGTACCTGAAGACCCGGAGGCTGGAGTAGGCAAAGATGCCTCTGCAAGTATCGTCTTAACATCAACCTTCGGGGATGTGTCCACAAGAGCTGCTCTCCTCCAGTCCACCTTCTCTCGAGTGTACTCAGCCTTTATATGCCAGATGTCTGTGGAGGATGTGGGAGTGACCTCTATGTCCCTCTTCTCATCACAAGGAATTCCCGTACGCCGGCATAACTCTGTGATCAGGATCGAAAAGGGAAGGGACATCTAGTGTTGCTTGGTCCTCATGGCCATCTCTTGCTCAATAATAAGTCCAAAGTTGAGCCGTTTCTTTGCTATGATCAATCCCAGGCAAGCTGCCTTTGCATGGCGGAGGATGGACTCATTCTGTGAAGGCACGATGGAGCTGCTGATGAATCTGAACCATTACCATGCAGCTTCATTCAAGTTCTTCTTCTCTATCTGGGCTCATGCCTCAATCTACCTCGGGGTGGTATCAAAAATAAGGGGGGCAAGCCATCCCTTTAGGTCATCCAGGGATTGAACTGTCGCCAGACCCTCATACTCATACTTGAATCTAGTGGCTCTGTCAAGCACATCATTCATGTGGTCATTGTTGCACCCTACTTTTTTACCTCGAACCACTACAGACTTCACCGACCTGAAGCCATTGACCTTCTTCTTCCCTTGAGGCACTAGATTGTCGTAAGCTGAATAGAGCTCACGGACCAGGATTTGCAATCTGATACATTTCCATTATATTACCTAGCCAAACCCGCCACCTCATGTGTGAAAGGACCCAGGTTAGGATATATGGGCCTCGAGGCCTCGCTAAATTATCAAATATATGATACCGGAGTGTGTCCCACACTAGAGGTTATCTGCCCTCTACACCCTCTGTGGACAGCAGCTTCTCCTTGAGAATCATCATCAATCCCTCGACTTTAAGCCTATTGAGTAGCTGGGAGGAGGACCCTGAACCGGTGGCTCTGGAACCACTATTTATGTTGGAGTTAGCACTATATCTTTAGCAGTAGGTGTGGCCTTTGGGACTCTAGACGCATCTTGGTGAGACCTTGCATGAATTTCAGCTCGTCGGGACTGGAGAGGCTGGTCATCATCAAGCTCAGAGAATGCAGCCTGGGAGTTAAAGGATTCTCCTTTGATGCCGAAGTTGTTCTCTGGTACCTCAGATACGGGCGCCTTGCCCTTGCCTTTGCCACCCTTGGGAGGTGCCTTCTTTCCTTTTTTAGAAAGTGTGGCTACCCCTTCATTGATAACTATGCCCCATTCTCTTTTGCAAGGCGGCATGTCCAAGTTGTTTCTAGCCATATTTGTAAAAACATCGTAGAATGCTAGAAATAGTCCAAGAAAAGTTGCAGATAGGCTCACCAAACTGATCAACGAGTCATCGAATCACTCAGATGAGCTAGATCGGGCTCGCCGAAAGGATTGGCTCAAAAATTTCCCAGAAAAATAGCATGTTGGCAATGAGGAGGGCCTTTCGGTGAATCGATAACATCATTCGGCGAGCACAGACTAGCCCGCTGGAAGTTACAAAGTGTTTTAGGGGTTAGGGGCATAGAAAGGGCGATCAAGGAAGACTTGGTGAATCACCGAGTGCACTCGGCGAACTAAGGCTTCTCGCCGAAAGTTACAGAACCAAACTCAACAAAAGCATGAAATTAAAGGCGATCTAGGGGGACTTTGGTGAACTGCTAAGTGGTTCGGCGATCTCGATCTAGCTCCCCAAACTGCCCAACTTGCCATTTTCAACCCCAACTTCCAAATTCAACCCCACAACCCCCGAAAACAAAATCAAACCACATACACACTTAATTAGGCTCAGACCCATTATACCCATGCCACCGAGGTACTCAAACTTCCCCGATTTGGCCAAACATGGCTATTTGATGACTTTAGCCCTTAAGAATGATGTCAAACACTCCATCATTAGGAAAAGCATGTCATTTAGCACAATTTGGGTTACTCAAACTTCACCCGACTAGACTCAACAATAATTAAGCACAACCCACAAGATTTTGATCAATTTTAAAGCACGAAATTTAGGAAATCAACAACTTACGCAATTAAGGCATGATATCAAAATTAAAGTAGGCACACAAGCACACATATATGATTTTAGAGAGGCCTATCACATATTAACACAATTTATAACAATGCATTTGAGTTCAACCACTAACTACGAGTTTGGGGTTCTGAAAACCAACCTTTAATGCTGAATTACGATTTGAAATGCTAGGTGGCAAAGATTTCCTACTCCGAACACAAGAATGAAGACCAAAAGCAAGAAAATGCAAAAACATAGGAAATTTGAAGTGCGGGTGTGGTTGTATGAAGTTAAAAAGTGAGGGAATGTGAAAAAGTTTGAAAATTTAAACCTTTGACCTTTTAAAACCGTTCAGTTCGCGCCCTTTAGGCGATATTAGTCAACCTCGCTGACCCACTGGTGACATGCCGAGTGGTCACTTATGTCGTTGATTTTTACAGAACCTCCAGTTAATTTAGGGGTTCAAACGACAGACAAGATCGGGCTCACTGACCTGCTCGGAGAGTCGCTGATTTGTCCATGGGCCCGCCGAGTTTTATAGAGTCCAACCTTCAATTTTCTTGAGTCCAAAAGCGGTCCAGGTTAGGCTCGCCGACCTCTTCGGTAAGTCACCGACCTCTTCGGTGAGTCACCGACCTCTTCGGTGAGTCACCGACTGGAATTTTTTTGCCAACCTACATTTTTCAAACACATTCTACACTATAACCTGCACAGTCAACACGCGTTATTCTAAAAATTCAAATAAAGCGATAAAATATTAGGTTGCCTCCCAAGCAGCGCCTTAGTAAACGTCGGGCCACTACGCAAGTACTCATTCAGACTCCTGTCGTTGGGTTTTCCATAGGCTCACTAGGCAACCATCCGTGTTGTCTTGAGTAGAGATAAAACAACATATGACCCATTTGGGTCTCCAGTAGCTGAATAGAGATAGCATGAGAAGCAGTCATCTGATTTAGCATTGAGACATTCTCTCTTATCTCTTTCAAACTCTGTCATGTTCTTTGACTTTGTGGAGAAAGAGTGAGAGCATCTTTTCGACTTGTCTACCTTTATAGTCCTTGGGCTTTCTACACTCATGAGGAGAAATGTACCTATCTTTCTTTTGGTACAGTACTTCAAAATCCATAACCCTATTGACCAATAGATCTAGTTGAGTCAATAATGTGGCCAAATTATGGTTTTTCTCTGACTCCTTGTTTGTTTTAGTCATGTAATCAAGGAGTTGGGCTACTATTTCATAGGGTTGTCGTATTAGACCACCCAGACTAAGTTGATCATCCATTCCTCTATTCTCAGGACCAAGACTTCTATAGAAGCAGTCCAGTTGCATATTATATGGGATTCCATGAGTTGGGCATTGCAGCAACAGTGTCTTAAATCTCAGCTACAGCTCATGGATTCTCTCACCCTTCAATTGCTTGAAATTTAAGATTCTATCTCTAAGAATCTTCATTTTTGTAGAAGGGTAGTCCACTTGGTTACCATTGCTACAAGACATGCTCATTTCCTATGTTCAGCAAGTAACACACAAAAACCAAAACTAAAAGTAAGTAGATTCAACTAAATGAGTTGGGGTTGAATCCCATAGGGAGCGGTATCTGTTTCAGATTCAATTGGGAAGTACGAACATGTTCAATTCAATCATAGGAATAAAAGTTATCAAATAAAAATATCATTCAAATAAGGGGTGACACGAATGTCAAATAGGGGGTTTTGATTTTAACTACAAATAGCAGCAAATAATTCAAAATAACAATAATGAGATGGGTTCTTGGGATATGATTCAATTATAGGATATTATAGACAAATGGGTAATTGAAACTATTAGAAAATAGCTAGATATTAGTGAGTAAGCTAGACTTTTTCTTGAACAATTTACCACGAATCAAATTGATTTCTCTCAAACATTAACAAGCATGCAAAATAAGAAAAACCCGCACCTTAGTATATTCACTCTCTCGAGTTGAATGTGTGGAAAAATATTAGGATTCACCCTCTAAAGCTGAACCCAGGTCAACCCAATACGCACAGACCATCAATCAAACACCTTAGTTCTAAAACCTCTCTCTCAAGCAAGCCAAGAACACAAAGGTAGAACTGTATTTGCAACTATAATTCTTAAATTAACCCACAATAAATGATTGAACTCACTTTTGAATATCAGTTAAACTAACAATTAGCAATACCCATAAGCTAAATCAGCCCATAATAATATAATCACACCGTAAGAATTGGGGTTTTAGCTAGACATCATAAAAAGGTAAAACTAGTTACCAAATCGATTATACATCAAGTGGGTAAGTGTAGATTCATCCTTACAATGCACCAATTCGAAGAATCTTAAAGACCCACTTCCAATTTCTCAAAAGTGAAAAAATTAAATTCTTCAAAGCTTAGGAAAAATTTGAGAAAACTATCTCTAGAGCTAAACGCTTAACAAAAACTAAAATATATGATCTAAGATACTAATTGGTGCTAAACTAAATGTTCAGAAACGTATTTATAGTCACCAAAAATGTAATGCGAAGACTCACTCTGTGAATTTATTCGGGCTCACTGAACCACTATGCAAGCCACCCTTTGGTCACTTCAATCGCTCTTTTGCCTTGCCATTCAGAATCCTCAAGGTCTATAACTTTGGGTGATCTAACACTGCATCGCGGAACCACTCGGCGATACGCCGAATGCTCCATTCTCTCCCCAACTTGGTTCTTTCCTTCAAGGCTTGGCACACTGGAACTTTGGCGGTCAAGTAGCCACTCAGTGACTCGCCAAGTGGAATTGTCGTTCACCAAGCTTGCCTTTCTCCATTCTTTTAGCTCGCTTTGTTCCATTTTGCAAATTAGTGTCCTTGCTTTGTTCCTCAATCCATATACCTGGAAATCAAGGGTTTTAAATCAGTTATTGGCACTAAATAGGCATTTGAGGACACTAAACCTATATAAATAAAGTCCTAAATGAGTCTGAATCTCGGACTTATCAGTCCTCCAACTTTGGATATGCACAAGTAGACACTTAAACTTGTATAAAGTTGAACAAGTAAACACATGAGTCCTACATGGCACAATACACAGAGGACAAAACATTACATGTAGGACATGTGTGTCTATTTGTTCAACTTTATACAAGTTTAAGTGTCTACTTGTGCATACCCAAACTTGAAGGGAAAAAATGTGATTTGAAGCCAACTTAAAGGGCAAATTCATGTATTATGCCAAAAAAATGTGTTGGAACTCAATGCATATTTTGAATTACAATTTTCTAAAAAATAATGATTTGATGTCTTACCACGACACTTTCGAAATATACACGGTTAATTCGAGTTAACATTGGAGCCTCGACTATAATTGGATCGCACACTGCAGCTCCCATTCAAGGGGTGTCGCTGCCAATAGAATTTTTTCCATATTCAAGGCTCGAACCCGAGACCTCTGGTTAAGAGTTAAACATTCTCACCACTGCACTACAAACCATCTTGTTCAACACCATCTTATTACTATTAGGATCTGGGGTTATGCAAATCTCAACTCGTATAAATTTGTGTAACCTTGATAAAATGATATTTCGAAGACGTTGAAACTAAAATGAATCTAAAGTACTGCGAATGTATATTTTTCTAAAAATATAAGAGATGAAATATTTGAATCTCCTTTTATATATATATATATATATATATATATATATTATGTAATAGGAACCTAACTAATTTATTTATTTCTAAAATAGATATTTCGATCATCTTTGCTCTATATTGTTGGATGAATGATAAAAAACTAAAGCACAATAAATTTCATATTGGTAGAGACAGCTCAATATCTTTAAAAATGAGGTATTCGTCTAATGCCCCCAAATTTGAAGTGCCCAATTTTTAGTAATAATAAATTTATTTTAATTTTCTTAACAAAAACAATTATACCTTATCTTTTAATTAAAAAAAAAACTATTAGTTTAAGGATTCAGTCGGTAAATGATTAAGTAGAAGGGTCTATAGTATAAACTCTCAAGGGATCCAATAAACAATTTCACCTTTTATTTATATCTTGTTCTTGCAAAGAGGGAACTAAATGAAAAGTTTGCATAGAAAATGGGGTTCAAGCTCTTCTTTTAATTTTCAAGCTTTTTCTATACAAACTCACACATGTAAAGTTGTCCATACCACGGTTAGATTGTGAAAACTTCTCTCGTACTGATAATACGTTTGATTATGAATGTGTATCGCAGTTTTCAATACCACGATTTCCTATGTCAAATTTTTTAAAAAAAAACAATACCATAATCGGAAATCAAATTATATCAAAAAAAATAATCTTACATCACTCATTTCACTAGCATTTTCTTGATTCATGGATCAATCAACTCCTTGAATTTCTTTGTAGTGATGTCTTCCATCTTACTAAGTAATAAAGGCCGCTAGAAATTTTATCTAGCGGTAAATTAATTTTTTTTTAAAACTAATTATTGTTTTATCACTTTCCGCAAATTAGTGGCTGAGGGGAGATGTAATAATCAAAAATAAAATAAGATCATTTATTGCACTAAAGAGAAAAGGTACAACATTCTATAACATAGTGACATTAATCTTACAAGATTTTTTCTTGGGAATTTAATTAGTTTTACTTTAGCTATCGACATAACACAAACCTTACTTTTTTACAAATCTGAAATTAATAATACAAGCAAACTCACACATGTAAAGTTACTCATACCATGGGTTGATTGTGAAAACTTGTAGTGATAATACATTTGATTATAAATGCATATCAGAGTTGCAGTTCCTTTGATGATCCAAAGATATATAGAAGGTTAGTAGGAAAATTAAACTATCTCACTATAACTCGTCCAGAATTGCATTTGCAGTAAGTGGCGTTAGCCAATTCACTTTTCAACACAGAGAACCTCTCTGAAACAATTTCTCCGACAAAAATCTTCACTACTGTCAAAAAAAGGTTGCTTCTAAAACTACACCAGCCTAGATGAACACCTGCTTTTAACCTGACTCAACCATTGAATTTGGCTTTATCATTGAACTTGGCTCTAATACCACTTGTTAGGACCAAAATAATTAGGTTTCATGCAGAAGCTAGCAAAGAAAACCTTGAAAGACAATGAGAAGACAAATGAGAAATATACCATAAGACACAAAGATTTAACGTGGTTCGGTCATCCGACCTATATCCACAAAGGAGATGAGCAATCTATTATATAAATATGAGAGTACAAATGTAACATCTCAAAAATTTCTAAGTTGAGACTCCAACCATTCTTCGTTTGTGAATATGATTGTACCAAGTTATTATAAAAAAAATTAGGTTTTAAGGTCACTAGATGTAACACCTCGAAATGAAAATGGCTCATGAACTACTACTATCTAATTAATACTATGAGAGATGTCAAGACAAGACCCCCGATCATCATAACAAAACTGAAATAGATGAAAATAAATAAGGGATCCTCCAAAAGCAAGAAGGCTCACCAAACAACTCTGGAATTGCAAATAGTATCAACAAATCGCTTGTTGATGACCCTGATCTCCTGTATCTGCATTGTGAAACGACGCAGGCCAAATAGCATCAGTACATTGAATGTCTGATTATGTAAGGAGAAAATTTGTATATAATAGAAAAGCTTGAACTTGGAAAGAAGGAACCATACTCACCTCAACTCTACTCAACTCAATATCAACTCATGGATACTCAACTCAATACAATATAAAAGCAATAATAAAGCTACAGTTTTATATAAATCATTTAAAATAGTAGATAACAACTCAATGTATTTAAAAATACAATAATAACTCAGTTTTTGTGTAAAATACAAAATAACTCAATTTGAGAGATTATCTGATCGATAACCATCACTATGAACTATGTGATGATACAACGTCTCCCCCACACTGCTAGAATTTTCTTATACCTTGTCGGAGTATATGACATCTTCAACTAAGTGGATCCACTAAGATATGCTTAAAAATCATTAAGGAATCATCTAAAAAGTATGACCCTTTCAATCCACGTTGGCTACATGGTTTATGAGGACTTTGAGTTGTATTAACTCCTCCTCATATCGGTGCTCAATACTACTCCCAAAAATATACTTAGCTCATATGTTTAAAAATATTTGTTCATCCTAAAGCTTTGAGATTATTACTCAAAAGGTTCTCTTAAGAGAGATTATACTCAAAAATACTCCTCATGAACTCATTTGGAAATCGATGTTTCCTCTCATTTTAAATGTAAAAAAAATTTACTCTTTGGAATACTTAGTTCCCATATATTCATTTTGAAAATGAAACTCGACTCTCCTCATCCCCAAACTCAAGTACTCAAGTCTTAAAACAAGTTTAAAAAGATTGTAAAGGCTTCTCAAAATGACTCGAAAGAACTCTCAAGACTGTACTCTTAACTCTACCTTGAATTTTAATTATGAAATCAAGGGTTATGATTCATGTTATGAATGATCTCTCGATGTTTAGATGTAGTTTAGATTAGTTAGAATCAGAATGGAGTAAAGGTACACCTTAAAAGAACTCAGATGGGTCAAATGATAGAAAAAGGACGGGGGAGGCGACCTTGGCGCACTGAGTGGCGTGGGGCGTTAGGCCTCAAACTTCAAACGGTCACTTCTGGCACACTGCTGGCGCAGCACGCCAGCCTCTGCCCAGAAACCCAAAGAATTTTTTTCTCTCATTTTCTGACCCTAATTCACCTAGAATCGAATGGTTTCTTCCAAACCTTCTTAGATTCAACTTACTCAACATATATACATGAAGATCTACTTAAAAGTCCTCAAGAAAATGTTCATTAACAAGATCCTCGCCTCAAGAACTCAACCAAACATCAAAATTCAAGAATGGAGAACAACACTTCAGGAAACTCATCAAGAACTTAAATTTCTCAATATTTATGGATGAATTAGATAATGTTAATCATGATTGGTGTGTGGATGAATTAGATAATGTTAATCTCAAAAATTGCAAGAATCTTGATTGTTCTTCCTTTTCTCCTCTTTTCCTCTTTTTGAACTCCTCTCAAAACCCTTAGCATATTTAGGATTTTCAAAACTAGCCCAAATAAGTTTTGACCCCAAAAATAATATTAAAAATGTTTTAAGCTAATGGGGTAAGAAAAAGACCAAAATACCCCTCATTAATTCGGGTAACTTTCTTTAACTAGACAGACTGACTTTAAATGGGCATATCTCCCTCATCCGAACTCAAAATTTAACATACTCGATGGTGTTAGAAAGACAATTAAAAGACCTTTAGTTTGATATCTTATGGTCCACCTAAATCATATGTACTGAAAGTAATGATCGTTTGAAGTTGACCCAAAACTCACAACCTAAGCATAACTTGCAAAATTCTATATTTGGCTCTTTCCAAATTAGTTCTTTCTAAATTTAGCTTTTTCTAAGGCGGGATGTTACAATATCTCCCCTTTGGGAACATTTATCCTCAAATGAGATTACTCTAAGTAAATTGCTAATGGCAACATCTAACACCCAGCTCAAACACCTAACATGCAAATTAACACACATTTCAACTTAAAAGTACCAAGAAAAGAATTAGCACCTTGGTTTGAAGCTTCTCCGGAAGCAAAGAGATGTGGGTATTTATTCTTCATGTCCTCCTCAGCCTCCGAAGTAGCTTCCTCAACAAAGTGGTTGCTCCATAAAACATTGACAAATGTAACCTCCTTGGTTCTCAACTTGCAAACCTGAAGATCAAGTATCTCAACGGGAATCTCCTCATAAGATAGGATGTCCTTAATACCAATATTTTCAATAGGTATAATAAGTGAAGGATCTCCCATACACTTTTTCAACATTGAAATGTGGAATACTTGATGGACTACTACTAACTCTGGCGGTAACTCCAATTCGTAGGCTACATTATCGATCCTCTTGGATATCCTATAAGGACCAATATATCGGGGACTAAGTTTCCCCTTCTTGCCAAACCTCATAATACCTTTCATGGGTGAAACCTTCAAATAAAACCAATTGTCTACCTCAATCTCCAAGTCTCTTCTGCTAACATCGGTATAGGATTTTTGATGACTTTGCGTTGTTTTCACCCTTTCTAGAATGATCTTCACTTTCGCCATAGCTTGATGAACTAAGTCTAGTCCTATCAACCTAGCTTCACAAACTTCAAACCATCCAATAGGAGATCTATATCTTCTCCCATAAAGAGCCTCATAAAGAGCCATTTGGATGCTAGAGTGATAACTATTATTGTAAGCAAACTCGATGAGAAGTAAGTGATCATCCCAGTTACCCTTGAAATCGATCACACACGCCCCCAACATATCCTCTAAAGTCTGAATTGTGTGCTCTGCTTGACCATCAGTCAGAGGGTAGAAGGCAGTACTTAAATTTACCTTCGAACCAAAACCTTTTTTGAAAGACTTCCAAACTTGTGCGATGAATTGCGCACCTCTACCTGAAATGATGGACACTGAAACTCCATGAAACCTGACTACCTCTTGAATATATAACTTGGCATAATCTTCTACTGAAAAGGTAGTCTTTACCGGTAAGAAATGAGCCGATTTAGTCATTGGGTCTACAATCGCCCTAATTGAATCATGCTACCTGCGAGACCATGACAAACTAGTGATGAAATCCATATTAATCATTTCCCACTTCCATTCCAGAATATCTATCTTCTGAGCCATATACCGGGTCTATGGTGCTCTACCTTGAATTGTTGTCAATTCGGGCACTTAACAACAAACTCTGCAATAGCCCCCTTCATACTACTCTACCAATAGACTTCTATCAAGTCACAATACATCTTTGTGGTGCCCGGATGGATAAAGTATTTGGAGCTATGAGCTTCCTCCATGATCCTCTCTTAAAGTTCATCCACCTTGGTTACACACAATCTACCTAGATGCCTAAACACACCATCTCCCCCTTGTTTAAAAGCCATCATTTTTTGCTTATGAATATTTGCCTTCAATTCAAGAAAAACAAGGTCCTGGTCTTGTTTCTCTTTCACTTCAGATACTAGTAATGATTCAGCCCCATTCCTTACTACCACTCCACCTTCATTGGAATCCATTAACCGAACTCCCAATCGTGCAAATCTGTGCACATCTTTGTCTAACTCTTTATTGCCTTCCTCAACATGGAAAGTACTACCCATAGATAACTTGCTCAAAGCATCAACAACAACATTAGCCTTACCTGGGTGATAAAGAATACTAATGTCATAATCCTTGAGTAACTCTAACCACCTCCTCTATCTGAGATTAAGCTCTTAGTGACTGAACATATACTGAAGACTCTTATGATCAGTGACACATCTACATGAACATCATAAAGATATGACGCCATATTTTCAAGGTAAATACTACAATAGCCAGCTTTAGATCATGGATTGGGTAATTCCTCATGTGAACCTTAAGGTGTCTGGAGGCATAAGCTATAACTTTGCCATTATGCATCAATGCACAACCCAGTCCAACTCTAGACGCATCACAATACACAACAAAGCCTTGTGTACCCTCCGGTAAGGTCAACATTAGGGCAGTACTCAATCGTGTTTTCAATTATTAAAAATGTTTTCTCACAAGCTTTGGACAATTGAAACTTGATGTCTTCTGAGTCTATTGTCAACAGGGATGAAATAGATGAGAATCCCTTGACAAACCTTCTATAATAACCAGCCAACCCTAAGAAACTCCTAATATTTGTTAGAGACATGGGTCTAGGCCAGTTCTTCACTGTCTCAATCTTCTGACTGTCAACTCGAATTCCATCATTAGAAACAATGTGGCCTCAGAATGCCACAGACTCAACCCAAAACTCACACTTGGAAAATTTGTCATACAACTCTCTATGTATAAGAGTTTGAAGAACTACTCTAAGATTACTAGCATGATCCTTCTCATTCCTCGAATAAATTAGAATGTTATCAATGAATACGATAACAAACATATCAAGATAAGGCTTAAACACTCTGTTCATAAGATCCATGAACAGTGCAGGAGCATTAGTCAAATCAAAATACATAACTATAAACTCATAATGACCATAACAGGTCCTGAATGTTGTCTTTGGAATATCAGTTTGTCTTACTCTCAACTAATGATAGCCACACATGAGGTCTATCTTAGAAAAACAAGTGGCACCCTGAAGTTGATCGAAAAGATCATCAATCCTTAGAAGGGGATACTTATTCTTTATAATAACCTTATTCAGTTGGCGGTAATCAAAACACATCCTAAGTGAATCATCTTTCTTCCTCACAAATAATACCGGAGCACCCCAAGGTGAGATACTTGGTCGGATGAAACCATTATCAAGAAGGTCTTTTAACTGCTCTTTTAACTCTTTCAACTCAGTTGGAACCATTCTATATGTCAGAACAGAGATAGGATGAGTATCAAGAAGAATATCTATACCAAAGTCTATTTCTCTCTTCGAAGGGACTTTGGAAAGATCATCTAGAAAGACCTCTGGAAACTCACTTACAACTAGAACTGACTGAATTAGTAGTGTCTCAACACTAGAGTCATTAAGTCGGACTAAGTGAGAAATGCACCCCTTGGAAACTAACTTCCTCGCCTTGTGGTATGAAATAAAACGACCCTTAGGCACTGCTGAACTACTCCTCCACTCTATAACAGGCTCATTAGGAAACTGAAACTTAACTACTCGAGTTCTACAATCAACTAAGGCATAACATGCATGAAGTCAGTCCATACCTAGAATAATATCAAAATCTACCATTTCTAACTCGACTAAGTCAGCCATGTTGTCCTTGTTATTGACAAAAATGGTACAATCACTATAAACTCTCTCAACTAGAATAGACTGACCAACAAGTTTGGAAACACTAAAGGGCTCAAGAAGTTTCTCAGGAAGAATATCAATTTTCATAACAATGTATGGAGTCACAAAGACAAACTCGCACCTGGATGTAGTAATGCATATACATCAAAAGTAAAGACTTTTATCATACTAGTGACAACATCAGGTAAATTCCCTTGCTCTTGGCCACTGGTGATAGCATACATGCAGTTTGCTCCTCCGCTTGTCCCTGAAGTAGCTCCTCTAGGTACAACTCTATCTGGCAGAGCCATTGAAGAAGATTTGGCTCTATTTCCCCCATTACCACCATCTTTTATGTTCTTAGGGCACTTTCTCATGAAGTGGACATTCTAACCACACTTGAAGTAACCAGTGGATCCATCATGACATGATCCTGGGTGGTTCCTACCACACTTAGCACTTGCAGGAGTCCAGTTACATCTTTGTGCCACACTACCTTGAGATTGTGCAGGTCTAGCTCTGAAGTTCTGAGAATTATGGTTCTTGAACTCACCTTTATTCTTTTGTGCAGGTGCACTAGCATATGATGAAGGAGGTCCATTTTTCTTTTGTTGAAAAGATGATCGGTTTATATTACTTTTCTGCTGCCTGGAGTAATTTCCTATTCTCTTAGCCTTCTTGTTTCGGAACTCTTCTCTATCTCTCAGCTTATCTTCCTTAACCTGTTGCATATGGATCATCAGCCTTGATATGTCCATGTCCCTTATCAACATCTCATCGTTACCCTCTTTGCTTGACAGACGAGACAACCCAGACACAAACAATCTCATCCTGCTCCTCATACGAGCAATGATCTCTGAAGCATAGCTGGATAGTTGAGTGAACTTAAGGTTGTACTCATGCACACTCATGGATTCCTACTTAAGAGTGAGGAATTCCCTTATCTTTGCCTCTCTCAGTTCATGGGGAAAGAATCGCCCCATGAAGGACTCTTCGAACACAGCTCAACTCACAATTGGTGCACCATTAGGCCTACTCTTCTTCCATTCATCGTACCATACTCTAGCAACACCCTTCACTTGGTATGTAGCTAAATCTACTCAGTCAGCATCAGCAACATGCATCACCTCAAACACTTTTTACAACTCTTCCACAAAGTTTTTCGAATCCTCTGTGACACTTGAACCAGTGAACTCACGGATCTTGGATGTATCAGCCACATCCTCTCGATTCCCTCTTTGTTGATCTTCTTGGTTGGTCACAACTTGACTCAACATTCGAATAGCATCCCGAAACTTAGCGTTGGTGACCTCTCTTTACGGTTGCACTTCTGGTGCATTGGGGACCCCTTGATCCTGAGGATCGGCATTCCTCCTAGCAGGACTACCTCGAACAACTCTTCGTGGAGGCATGATCTCAAAGATTCATGCAATCATGAATTAGAAAGAAACTTTTATAGAGATGAACTCTATCTCATGAAAAGAGTATGAAAGAAGTGGGATATTTCCTAAATTTCGCATCCTCCTAATTATAGATGTGGCGCGCTTCACACTGATAACTAAGACTCTACGAACATGGCTTCATACACACCCTAGGATTCTTGAAACATGGCTCAGATACAAAGTTTGTCATACCCCGAGCCTACACCTTGGATGTGGTTGACACTCGAGAATCATTGTTGGGCCCAAGCAAACTTTTCGCGTGGCTTAATACTCAGCGGAAGACTTACTCAACATTAAAAGAACATTAAAAGTAAAACTTTAAACTCATTGTCTTAAAATAATAAACTCTGAACTGTATATGAATATTCAACAGACCAAAAGAAGGTAGTTCGAGTCCCAAACATCAACAATAGAAATGAAAATGACTTATGAACTACTACTATCTATCTATGAAGCCTCTAATACTATGAGGGATGTCGGGACAAAACCTCAAATCATCCTAACAAAACTGAAATAGATGAAAATAAATAAGGAATATGAGGCTCACCAAACAACTCAGGAACTGAAAATGGTATCAAGGAATTGCCTATTGATGACCTTGATCTCTTGTATCTACATCATAAATGATGCAGGCCAAATTGCATCAGTACATTGAATGTACGAGCATATAAGAGGGTATACTGAACATAACATAAAAGCTTGAACTTGGAAATAAGGAACCATACTCACCTCACCCAAATCTCAACTCATGGATACTCAACTCAATACAGTATAAAAGCAACAATAAAGATGTTATTTATATAAATCATTTAAAATAGTAGATAACAACTCAATGTATTGAAAGATACAATAATAACTCAATTTGTATGTAAAATACAAAATAAGTCAATTTGGGTGATTCTTTAACCGACAACCATGACTATGAACTATGTGATGATACATTGTCTCGCCCATGCTGCTAGAACTGTCATATATCTTGTCGAAGTACAAGACATCCTCAACTAAGTGTATCCACTAAGCTGTGTTTTAAAAGCAATAAGGAATCATCTAAAAGTATGACCTTTTCTACCTACGTTGGCTATAGGGTTTATGAGGACTTTGAGTTGTATGAACTCGTTCCCATATCGGTGCTCAATATTACTCCCAAACATATACTCAACTCATATGTTTAAAAACATTTCCTCAACCTCAATCTGTGAGATTATTACTCAAAAGGTTCTCTTAAAAGAGATTATACTAAAAAAAATCCTCATGAACTCATTTGGAAATCGATGTTTTGTCTCAATGTAAATGTAAAAAAATTTACTCTTGGGAATACTTAGCTCCCACATATTCATTTTGAAAAATGAAACTCAACTCTCTTCATCCCCAAACTCCAGTACTCAAGTCTTAAAAAAAGTTCTAAAAGATTGTAAACTACTTCTCAAAATGACTCGAAAAAACTCTTAATACTTCACTCTTAACTTTACCTTGAATTTGAGTTATGAATTCAAGGGTTATGATTCATTTTATGAATGATCCCTTGATGTTTAGAAGTAGTTTAGAGTATTTAGAATCAGAAAGGAGTAAAGGTACACCTTAAAATAACTCAGATGGGTCAAACAACAATAAAAGGACGGGGGTAGGCGACCCTGGCGCACTAAGTGGTGAGGGGCGCCATTCCTCAAACTTTTGAGGGTCACTCCTCGTGCATTGTTGGCGTGGCGTGGCAGCCCCTACCAAGAAAACCCGACAAATTTTGTTCTCTCTTTTACTGACCCTAATTTGCCTAGAATCAAATGGTGTCTACCAAACCCTTTTAGATTCATTTACTTAAATTATATACATGAAAATCTACTCGAAATCCCTCAAAAAATGTTCATTAACAAGATCCTCACCTTAAGAACTCAATCAAACATCAAAATTCAAGAATGGAGAGCAATACCTCAAGAAACTCATCAAGAACTTAAATTTTTCTCAATCTTTATGGATGAATTCGATAATGTAAATCATGATTGGTGTGTGGGTGAACGAATCCATCACTATGGAAACTTACATACCTCTTATGATCGAATCCTTGGCGAAAACCCCTCGAAAATTTTAAGAATCTTGATCGTTCTTCCTTTTCTCTTTTTTTCCTATTCTTGAACTCCTCTAAAATCCCTAAGCGTATTTAGGATTGTCAAAACTGACCCAAATCACTTTTAACCCCTAAAATAATACTAAGAACGTTTTAAGCTGATGGGGGTAAGGAAAAGACCAAAATACCCCTCATTAATTCGGATAACTTTCCTTAACTGGACTGGCTGACTTCAAATAAGCATATCTCCCTCATCTGAACTACAAATTTAACAAACTTGGTGGCATTGGAAAGATGATTTAGAGACCTTTAATTTGATATCTTATGGGCCACCTTTATCTTGTACTGAAAGTTATGGCAGTTTCAAATTGACCCAAAACTCACGACCTAAGCACAACTTGTAAAATTCTAAATTTGGCTCTTTCCAAATTAGTTCTTTCTAAATTTATCTCTTTCATAGGCGGGATGTTACAAGTTACCTCCTTTAAGAGGATAGTTTGAGCAATTATCTCAAACCAGAGAAAGAGTATGATTTATACATTTGAGCATGAGTATATATACTATAAGGAGAAATATTGAGCACCGATATGGGGATGAGTTCAGACAACTCAAAATCATCATAAACCATGTATGCCAACATGGGTAAAGGATCATACTTTTAAGACGAATGCTTAGTGCCTTCGGGCAGAGCTTAGTGGATCCACTTAGTTGGGATGTTATATACCCTGGAAAGGCATAGGACAGTTCTTGCAGCATGGGTGAGATGTTGTATTATTACATAGTTCATAGTGATGATTGTTAGTTAGAGAATCTCCCAAATAAAAGTAAAGAGTATTTTATTGTATTTTCATGTACATTCCTGAGTTGACATCTATCATTTATGAAGCTTTAAACATGTAAATCTTTTGTTGCTGCTTTTGCAATGAGCTAAGTTGAGGTGACTACTTTTCCTTTCTTATCAGATCAGTTATCTACATTTTCAGTTCTACTTGTATACTCGTACATTTAATGTACTGATGTCATTCGACCTGCATCTATTTATGATGTAGATACATGTGTTCATGATTATCAACAGGTGCTTCGTTGAGATCACTCTAAACTCCAGTTAGGTTTTGGTAATCCTCCTTATATTTTGGAGGACTTCACATTTATTTTCAGTTTAGTATTTTTACGATGTTGTGGGTCTTGTCTCGATATCCCTCTTTAATAGTAGAAGCTTCATAGATAGTTATAGTTGGGGCGTCTTTTAGTATTTACTTTCTTTTGACTTGTTTTACATACTATAAGTATGTCTATTGATTATTTTCCAGACCTTATGAGTTGAGTAATTGAGTTTAACGAATTTAATTCAATTTTAAACTTATGTATGATTGAGTTAGTCTTCCGCTTGTAGTTAGCCAGCGTAATGATTCACTTGGGGACCAGCAATGGTTCTCGAGTACCGGCCACGTCTAGGGTGTACGCTTAGGTCATGACAACAAACAAGAGAGAAATAACCTCAATCAATTCACTCAGAATACAAGGAGGTTCACACAAGTGATAACATATCATTTGTATCTCACAAATTCCCCCCTTAACCAAAACTCTCAAAGTCTTACTACATTGTGAATGCTAATTAAGTTAGAAGGAACAAACTTATATTTGTAGAGTCCTAAACTTTTTTCCTATAAGAAAAGGACTAGTCAATCCTAAACCTTTTCCTAAATAAAAAACTTAATTATGGTAACTCGGGGCAATTAATACCCAACAAAATGGAGAACGGTGGAACAACCCTGTTATGGAGAAAGGGATGGTATTCTCATGTTGGGAGCATTGGGAAGAATTTTTCTATGCTTTGTAATAATCTGACTGCACAAGTAGATGTGTGGTATGTGAAGGAGTATGGAAATAAAGAATATTGGATAAATGTTTACTATCAATTATACTCCAGATCCTACAGATTATTTTCTTTCTCAATCTTTTTGTCTGTCAAAAGGTGGTGAATTATTGGTTATGTTTGAATCAACTTTCATTATACACGATCCAGAGGATAACTCGATCAGAATTCTCAAGCCTCCTAAATTTGGTAAAGCTCTTGCAATGGAAATCTACATTGAAAGTTTAGTTTGTCCCCTTTCATAAAATGAATCAAGAATACAACAAGAATGAAGGCGACAAAAGCTTTGGTATTTACAATTATATAAGTAATGATTTGAAATAGTTCCACCTTATGCATTTTGCAAAGGGCTATTATATTTTTCTTTTTTATCGAATAATCATTGCATACTTTTTCTCATTATTTCTAATAGCTTATTTAATTTCTTTGGTGCTGTCTTTTCAGTAATTTAGTTATTTAGTCAATCAAAGAATGAATTATTTTTTCAAACTTTAGTAGTAAGATTGATATTAGCAAGTTGTTAATATTAGTATATTTCTTTTACATGAGAACACGAGTCCCATATTTTTCTCAAGTGAAAAAAGACTTATATTACTTAGTGGACGAAAATCACTATTCAAAACATGATGTTAAAAGAATCTAATACAAACTATTATTAAGGACTAATACAATAATCACATTATAACAAAAGAGACATTTAGTGAAAATATTTTGTTTTTGCCACAAAAATATTTAACATTTAGTGGTATTTATAGAGTGTTTGTTATAAGTGCTTAAATTTTTATATTGTCATTAAATATAATATAGCCATAATTATATGATTGCAGCTAAATAATTGGAGCAAAATTTTGTTATTGTTGTAGAAATTTTTTTAAAAAAAGCTATTCAACCACAAATTTTAATTTATTTTAAAATTATTTGTATTTTATTAAATAAAATGGGTGTGAGATAATTTTTAAAGCCACATAATATTTTTTGAAATAAAAAAAATATTTTTTATTTTTATTTTTTTCTTATCTGGATCATTAAATAAAGGAGTAAATATGCACCACTTGCTAGATAGTGAGGTATGTATGCACATTTTGTAAAGCAATAAAAGCATTTTCATAACTTTTTTAACGAGGAGTATATCTACTTTAATTCATGAAATTGAGGGATATATTTGTCTTTTTTCATTGTCATATAACATGTAGAAAATGTAGATGAAGTCACATTTTATATTTATTATGAATTATTTTACCTAGAGTGATAATTGATAAGCATGAATTTACTCTATTGTATACCATTTCTCCTTAAAAGACTAATTTTTTTCATTTTAAAAAAAGATTCACTTAGCATTTATAGCTTTTGTTATGATTTGAACATTTGTTCATATAATGGCTTTTTCAACTTCATTTATTACATCTTTAATTACTTCAACATTATCCAATCATAAATAGATATTACGAGATATTACAAATTTAGTAGACTATTTTATTTATTTTAGTGATATGAATTAGCTATACATTTAGCAAAAGAAAGAACTATCTCTTCATTCTCAATTCATTTCAAAGCATATCAGAGGAACAATTACGTTCCAACATTAAGGTTTTAAACTTATCGAGAAAACACCGAGTATGTGAAACTTCCCATCAACGCATATATTAGAGCAACTCCACAAACCCTTTTGATCTACCAAATGACATTGTAACTAAAATTTTCTTAAAGCTTTCACTAAAATCTCTCTTGAAAATGAAGTATGTTTCAAAATCTTGGCATGCGTTGATTAGTAGTCCTGGATTTATCAAATACCATCTAAATTTGTCAGCTAATTATAACAAATACTTCACCAACCATAATGTTATTTTGAGGATAGCTCAACCAGAATTCAATAACTGATGTTAATTTGTTGCTATGCAGCAATGAAGGCTTAAGAGTGAGGCAAGGACATTATGATGTAAAAAGGAGCAAAAAAGTTGGAAAATATTAAGAAAAGAGAAGTTGGAGCTGGCAAAAGCCACTCGGTGACTCACTGAGTGACCCTGCAGCTTGCCTAAAGTTCCAGTGAAGTAGTCCATGGACCAAACCAACTTGGTGAGCAAAAAGGTGATTCGTTGACGCGCCGAATGGATCAGCGACAACGACCAAGCTCGCCAAAATTTCCAGAACAATTTGATTAAGGAGCCAAACCAAAAGGCGAGAAGAAGAGAAACTCGACGGATCACCGAATGGGTCAGGGATCCAGACTAACTTCACTAAGTTGAATCCGTGCTGAGTTTTTGGGAACGTATAAATTCAATATTGAAAGTAGAAAGGGAGTTCCCATAGAGTGTATTCCTGCGTTTTTGAGAGTTTTTACATTTTGTTACATTGTTGAACACTCTTAGAGAAATTTGGGATTTGGATTTTGAGATTGTACGATTTTAGCTTGGATTTCAACATTTGGGTATTGCCGATCGTTAGTAATTCAGATGGAAAACTTTGTTGGTAACGGTTTCTTGCTTTTCGTTATGCTTAGCTAAAACCCCTTACCTTAGGGGTGTGATCATTTAGTTTAATGCATTAATTAGTTGGTGGGTGCTATTAATTGCTGATTTTAATGTTGTTTTGAAGTGGTTTCAATTATTTGTTCATGTTTTAATTGAGGAATTGAAGTTGCAAATTCAGTTCTAGCTTAGCTCTCTATGATTGCTTGAGAAAGAGGTAATAGAGTCGAATAATTGATTGGTAGTTGTATTGATTGCGTCTTCAAAATCTAGCTTTAGAAAGTGGGTTTGATTGCGTCTTTACAAACCTATCTTGAAAGAGTGGGTTAATTAAGGATTTGGGTTGTTTAGTACTGATAAGCTTGTCGAGGTTCGAGAGAACTCGCTTGAAACATAATAGTTGATCGAGAGATGGATATTGTATTCAAAACCTAGCCTACCTATTGAGTTTCAACAAATTTAAGAAACTAGTAATTACCCATTAAGCAAAATTAGCATTCGATTGATTACATTCTTAAAGTCCGATCTCTAATTGTTTACTTTCTGTGTTATGTATTCCTTGTCATAAATTAGTTACTAAATCTCCCCCCCCCCCCAATTTGATATTAATCGTTGACACTTCGTGATTTATTTTCATGTTGCGAAACCATCACTTCTACAAATGATTAGGACACGATTTTACTTCCTAATTGAATTCATTGCCGTACCACTCCCTGTGGTATCGACCCTAACTCTTAGTTGCGTTTATACTTGTTAGCGACCAGATACACTTAGAATTGGATGAAATGCAGTTGAGCGCTATCACAATCTTAAGGATTGTTTTGTTATGGAGGAAACTGACTTGCATTATCACATGAAAAACTCAAGTATATCTTTCATGATTGAAGATTTTATCAATGGATTGATTTGTCTTGTAAATAAGGCAAATGAAATATTTTTATGGAATCCAACAATAAGAAAGTATTAAAAAATTGGCTAATGTTAGAACTAAATTGAAGAATGATGGTTATTGCATATATGGCTTTGGATATGATAAACTTCGTAATGATTACAAAGTAATGTGTATTTTTTCTATTGTTGGATGTCCATCTCATTTTCAAGAGGTCAATATATATAGTATAAAGAATGATTCTTGGCAAATAGCACATTGTTCAAGAAATGTGATACGATTAATTGACTCGGGTAAATTTGTGAATGGAAAATTTTATTCCACTACTAGTATTGATAACAAAGGTGATTGGAGCGGAGCATAAGCTCTTTCAATTTGATTAATGAGAAATGGAGAATAGTAGGGCGACCTTACAATGGATAAGAAGGTGAAGTTCTAGTGTTGGGGTGTTGGGGTGTTGGGGTGTTGGGGTGTTGGGGGTGTTGGGAATTAATCTTTTTGCGATTTGTAATAACTCGACTGCTCACGTAGATGTGTGGGCTATGGAGGAGTACGAGGACAAAGAATCTATGATAAAGATGTTTACCATCAATTGTGCTCTAAATCCCGTGGACTACTTGTTTTCTCACTCTTTTTATTTGTCAAAAAGAGGTGAATTTTTACTTATGTTGGATGATACTATCATGATCTATGATCCAAAGTATAACTTGACCAGATATTCACAGACTTGTGAATTTAATTATGGTCTTTTGACAGAATTCTTTCAATGTTTAATATGTCCGCTTTCACAAAACGAATCAAGGTTACTACAAGAATTAAGGCAGCAAATGTTGTGATAATTGCAACTATTTAAGTGATGATTTGTAAGAGTTTCATTTTATGCATTTTATAATGGGCATGTTTTAGGGAGAACTATAACCCACATCTTCATTGAGACCTAATTTGACTTTTTCCTTTTAAGTATTTTCAAGAAATAATATTTTTTTTTTCCATTGTTGTTAATAGCTTAGTAATTTCTTTAGAAATATCCCTTCATTTATTTAGCTATTTTGCCAATGAAAGATTTTATCTTATTTCACTTTACCTGTAACTTTTATATTAGCAAGAGTGGATGGAATTAGAAGAAAGCATTGGAGAAATATTTATTTTCTACGATTATGAAAGTAGATTGAAAAACTTGTGAACATGGGATTCTAGGAAAAGTGAATTTCGATATGAAATTTTGTTAAATGGACTTGAGTAAATAAAAGCAAAAACTTTTATGATAGTTGAGTATTAATAGTTGAAAAAACTAGGTGCATTTGAACAAATCTTTCGTAGGGAGGGTGGAGGTTGGGCAAGGAGGAGGAACACTTGTGTGTCGTTTAGTTCTTTGCTAGAAGTGAATTATTCATGTATAGTACCATGTTTGGAGTAGCATTTTAGTTGCAATGTATAAAATTCAACAAACCAATTACATGTATTTCCGGAAGTTTGAAGAAAAAGGAAAGTGTCCCATGTCTGAGTCATATGAAATGCAACACATTAATAAGCCTACATTTTCCAATCTTGAACAAGGAGGAACATCTGAAAATGAATTGAAGAAAGAAGATGAGCATGTTTATCATCATCATTTAGCAATCTTGAAGTCTATCTATCATTACTTATTTAATCACGGGGTAATTCCATATCCTTATTCAGAGAATTTTATCGATTACATCAAGGCTTCAGTTCCCAATTTGAAATTCCATGGCAAGGAATTGGTGACTAAGATCGTTGCGTTAGAGCACCAATTCTTTTCTATTGTGGAAATGACTACAGGTGTGAGACATTACCCTGATAAAATCCACCCTGTTTTTTGCAAAATTTTCTAGTTGTCTATGGGTTTATGGGCTTAATTTTGGAAATTGTTATTAAGTTGACAACTAGGAGAACGATGCAGTTGGTGAGAACGTGAGAACTGGAGCTACTAAACCATTAATTTTGATATGCAAGGTCCAAATCTTCATAGAATTTAATTACATTTGCTAAACAATCTTACATGTATAGTATGTTAGGAAACCTTTAATGCAAACGTTAGGCTTCTACTTCTACCTTTACGTAAATAAAACATGACCATTTAATTAGATTTTATTTTAGTGTAGGGCTAAAATTTGTAATTCAATTTTGAAGTTAGGACCATATAGTATATAAAATATATGATATCATGATGAAGACGTATGGCTATTCTTGAGGATATCCCTATGTGTTGTAATATATCATATAAGTCAAATTTTGACTAGCCATAAATCATGACAGATTAGTAAATGTTTTACTTGAAAAGGTCATTTAATGTCTAACTAACCAAATAATCTAGTGTAAATATATAGATAGAGTTATGGAAAGAAGTATTACATTTATGGCATGAAAATCTAAAGTCATTAAATACAATTAATAATTTAATGAATTTGGTCAAGTGAATATGCTATAAATCTAGCAAGAGAAAGAACCATCTCCTCATTCTCAGTAACATTTTCACATACAATCATCATGTCTTAAATGCTACCTTCGGAACAAAATCAAGAATCTCAAATTTGGTCACCTGTCTCCTCTCCTCCAAATGATCACTTCAACAATGATCTACAAAATGGAAAATCACTCATCTGTGAATCTACAAAACATAAAGTTGTAAACGAAATGGAAGTACAAAAAGCAACAGAAAAAGGAAAACTCCCAGCAGCAACTAAACTATATGAATTGAAGTGTGTATCTCCAAAAAATGGAGACAAAGGAAAGAAACATATGCCTGAATTTTATGGATTGAAGACTGATAGTAAGCCTAAATTTTCCAATCTTATTAAAGGAGGAACGTCCAAAATTAAGTTGAAAAAAAAAAGATAACTATGATTATTATCAAGATGTAGCTATCATGAAGTCTATATATCATTACTTCTTCAATCATAGGGTGATTCCATGTCCTAATTATTCAGAAAATTTTATAAATTACATCGAGGCTTCAATTCCCAACTTAAAATTCCATGGCCTGGCATTGAAGACTAAGATTATTATGTTGGAAAGGCGTTTCTTAACTATTTTGGAAATTGCAGGATATGACCCTAATATAATCAACCCTATTCATCGTGAAATTTTCAACTTGTCTATGAGTTTATGAGGTTAATTTGAGAGACTATTATCAATTTGGCAAAGAGATAGACGAAATTGATGACAATTTTAGAAATTGGAGGTGTTGATCCATTCTTAAATTATGAGGTCTAAGTCTTCATAGCAGCATTTTGAATTGTTTATGCTTTTGCTTGTATTTTTCATTTCAAATGAAAGTTGATTGTGGGATTAGAGGTGGTGAAAGATTATTTTGATTTGATACGAAAATATTTCCTTTTTCCAAGTTTGATATCTTGTCTTCAGTTATAGAATTAGATTCATCAATTATTCGTCTCTTCTTTCAAGGAAGGAAAAGAATAACAATGGTATGAAGAGTAACACCAATCCCATAAATAAATAAATAAATAAGAAAGTAAATCAAGGGAACGCCGTCATTTTGCCCAAATGAGGAAATTAGTGGCTAGGGGTAAATCAAGAAAAGATACCGATAGGAACAGGGGTTTTCTACTAGATAAAAGCAACAAAAAATACAAAGAGAGACACAAGTATCTCGTATCTCATAGAACAATAGAAAATACAAAGAGAGACAAGTATCTCGTATCTCTTAGAACAACCTTTTCTGCATTAAAAATATATATTACCATATGTCTACTTATTTACTGGATCTCCTATTATATAATAGATAACTTATAACTAATTTATAACTATTTAGTATGAGGATAGATAACTACTAGTAACCATAAGTAACTACCAAATAACTCCTAATAACAGTAAGAAACTGCTCATTACTCCATGGGTGACGGGCAGGAATTTGGAAGATGCAAACATTATCTTCTCCTATCTTTCTTCGCTTATTCGTCCTTGAATAAGTATGGAAGATACGTGCCTTATCAGTACACCCCTCCTGGAAAGACGACTTGTCCTCAAGGCAAAAATCTGGAAACCATGCAGCTAACATAGATTTTTGTCCATATGGCTAAAAACGTAAAATATAAGCATCACTAACATTAGAACAGAGGTCTATATGCTTATAATCTGCCTCATAAGGTTCAACATAGCATCTCTAGCCAACATTTGTTCTTCAAAGTCTGAATGGAAAGATGTTGTTGTGATTGTTTTTCGAGGAACGCCTAGAAGTTTATAAGTTTTCTCATTCAATTGGAAGATTAGGAACATCTCGTTCCAATTGGCTTGTATTCTGTTCAGGGATGCTATCCATTGTATACCTAACACTATGTCTGTGCCACCAAAGGAAAAAGGAAAGAAATTGTGCTTTATGACCAAGTTAGAAACCTCTACTGACAGATTAGGACAAACTTTGTTGCATTTGATAATTTCACCATTGTCTATTTGGACACCAAAAGTAGGGATATATTGGATTGGCAACCCAAGTTTCGTGACAATTTATTATGCTAAAAAATTATGCATCGAACCACTAACTACCAACATCAACACTTTATTCCCGCAAATAGTGTCTTGAAGTTTCAAAGTTGAAGCAGATTCTTTTCCCAAAATTGCATGAAAAGAGATGTCCCCCAAATCAGTAGGGGGTATGTCTTCATTCTGATTACCTTCAACACTTTGCACATGGTTTTCCTCTTCTATTAACTCTAATTGTGCAAAAGTCCCAGGTTTGCAGCGATGACCAGGGGTAAACTTGTCTCCACAAAGGTAGCATATGCCTTTTTCTCGCCGAATTTGTTGTTCAGAATTTAGTGGGCGAGTGTTTGGAAGAGATGATTGTTGAAAAAGGCGTGTGACTGGTTAGCGGGATGATTGAAAATTAAAGGATTCTTGAGCCGTTGGAGAGGAATTCCCAATTGATGAAGGTCTTGATACATAAGGCCCAATAGGTACCTTACTCGACTGATTTAGTCCTTGTTTTCCTTCATATTCTAAGGCCAAACTCATCGCCTTATACACAGATCAAGGCTTGTGAATCCTAACATCCACACGAAGGTCTTCTTTGAGTCCGCTAAGGAAAAATCCAAGCAAACAATGTTCTGGCCAAGTTTGCACTTGGGCTGCCCATTTTGCAAATTCCTGCCTATACTCGAGCACTAATGTGTTCATCTGGATTTTGAAACTCAGCGGGTCCGTAATTTTCCTGCATAAGTTTCACCAACTCATCCCAATAATAAATTGTTCTTTCACTGTTGATCCAAGCAAAAAGATCCAATGCATCTCCTTCCAAATACATTGAAGACACATCAACCTTGCAATCATTAGGTGTTTGATAATTTTGAAAATACTTCTCTGCTTTCAAAATCCATCCTCGAGGATCTCCTCCCTCATACTTAGGTGAAATTCCATCTTTATATCATTAGAATAGGACATAATTAGACATTGAGGATACTAATTATTGAACTAAAAATGCCTCAAATGAGTGTAAATCTACCACTCATTAATAGCCCGACTTAAACTTTTGCTTGTCTTCAAGTAAATCAAGAACACAGTTAGTTCAACAAGGCTGTCTCCAACAGTTCTTAATGAGAGTTGACATGCAAGTGCAACTACAAGACTACTCTCAATCAAATGCAACACTCAATCATGATCTACGAGCTTCAACTGAAGACTAGCCGGTCTCAATTTAAGCTCAAACTCACTATTGCTTCTTCTCTAGTACAAATTAATGTTTCAATAAATTTATTCAAGTGCCCTCGCATCAAGAATTATTTCATGCTCTCTCAAAGAAAATCAACAACGAAGTTAGGAATCAATAAAACTCTTAATCTCTAAAAGAGAAATACATGCAGGCTTCATCCCATAGGTTTGCTCATATTTTCCAATCATCACATAACCTAGTTTATACAAGATATCAAAGGTCTTTTAGGCTTGTAATGGGGCTAACAATAAAAGTATGGTCAATTTGGCTCAATGACTTCACCCCTTTCAAAGCATTGTTGTAATCATTTTCACCTCTTCTCAAGTTTTTTCTATTCTTTTCACTTGGACACTCAAACTTTGTCATTCAATTTATCGAACACTCCTTTTATTTTATCACACTATCTTTATCATTTCAATTTTCACATTTTTGTTCATCACTTTTTTATAAGGTGGGGTTCCTTCTTTTTGTAACACACTTCAAAATTGAGTCTCACTTTTCTTTCTTTACCTTCCACTTGGCTTTCTTTCCTCCTTACTTTCCACACCCCCAAACTTAGGCTTTTGCCTAAGTTTCCTACTCAAAAAAATCAATGCTTCAAAAAGAATTTGTGGGTGAGAAGTTAGGGACAATATGGCAAAAAAGGTTTCAACAAGGTTGTCAACAAATTGTTTAGGCTCAATGGTGCCAAAAATTTTGCCTACCTTGACAAGGTAGTCACAAAAGGGTAAGAATATTTGGTTTTCCTCTCAAAAAAAATTCCCAAGGTCATTTCTTGCATTTACTTAAGTTAGACAATTGGACTAACAAGGCAAGTTCTAGGATTCAACAAGAATGCTTTCAAGTAAGACCTCACCATGCAAGGCACCTCAAAAACAATCATTTAACATAGACCGACAAGATAAAAGCTTACGTGCGATGTTCATTGCAAGGCTTACATCAAAAAGTAACTAGTCAACACAAGATTCAAAACAATCATTCAAAAGTTCAGCCATCCCGATTTTTTCTTGCAATGATTAAGACAATGCACATTTCTCATCATTGCTCTGAGGACAAGGTCATTGATGTTCTTATTACTTTTGATGTCTTTTATCTCATACTTGTGTGTGGAGTACTAGTTAAGTTCCTGCTGTACCACAAGTTTACGGTACTTATAATACTTTAAACTTGGAGTTTTTCATGTGTCTTAAGAATTTGTTTGTAGATTTGATGGTACTTTGCAAGAAAATAGGGTTTAGACCATTCGGGATGAAAAAGGTTGAAGTACTTTTAGGGTTTGATGACTCAACCTACAAACCATAGAGTTTTTCTACGAGTTGTATTAAGGTCCAAGAGGCATTGGACTACTAGATGATAAGTTTTAGACTAAAATAGAATATAAGTTACTTAATTAGTCCCCTAAATAATCAAACAAAATAAATTGGACGAGCATTTAGCACATAAATCTCAAATTGGCCTCTAGATTTAGTTATTAACATCATTGCAAACACAATCAAAAGTGAAAGGTCTCATGCTAGTGTGTGCAAACATACAAGCATTATAAAAAATAATACTAAACGGGAAGAAACAATATATTTATCAATTTCGGAGGTGCATAAACATAATTACAGAGCACAAAATAGTTTATCGATTGATTTTAAGTGACCAAAAGAAGTCATTCACAATGCAGAGTTGAACTATTTCGAGCAGATTAATCAGGGGGCATATTAGAATTTAGAAGAGTTACAATTTTGATTTGGATTACTTACCCTGATTTAATTATTTGAGAAAAGACATGAAGTCACCATTGAAGTTGTCTCGTATTTGCATAAAGACACCTTAACTTTGGAAGTGTCCTATCACCCCACAAATGTTTTTAATATCTTTTTGTAAATGGGCCATTTTGACCCATTTCTTCGTCTAGATTGTTACCACGCACATGAGGCGCGTGATGCAGTGTTTTCACTGCCATTAACTAATTTTAAAATGTCACGTGTCGCTTTATTTCTTTATTATTAATTATTTAATTAATTTACATCATCTTCCACAAATTTAAACTCAAAAGAGTCCTAACCTATTAGACCTTCAATTCCTTGTCCAACCAAGAATTTTCACTAAGAAATATCAACAACGAGATTATCAGCACCAATAGAAAACGAGAAGACTTTCAATATTTTGTGATTTTAAGGAAAGTTGAGGAATAACTTTTTTTTTTCTTAAAATCTATTTTATATTGAATTTACATGTTCTTTACATCACCAAAATGCCAGCGGTTTGAATCTTCCAGGAAGTGATGGTAGATTCCTGAGCAAGCTTCTCGAAGATATCGTTGATGAAGTTGTTCATGATTCCCATAGCCTTGCTTGAAATCCCTATATCTGGATGAACCTGCTTCAACACCTTGAAGATGTAGATCTTGTAGGTCTCGATCGATTTCTTCGACCTCTTCTTCTTCTTGTCTCCAGCAGCAGCGGCTCCGCCGTCTTGGGTAACTTATTAAAATCTAATTAATTAAGCTAATTAATGAACATGTTAGGTTTATTTAATCTAATTAATAAACATATCGATTTTATTCATTAAGTCCTATAGGCATGATTTCTAAGTATGAATAGAATAAAATCATTATTTAGAATCTATAAGAATGATTTCTACACTCGAATGATATATTAAGAATTATTTCAATCCTGTAGGCATGATATCTATATTTGAAACTGATATAAGGCAGATTACTGAAGATACATTTATTTTATTTTCTTTCTTATTAAGAAGAGCTAAAAACCAAACAAAACAGGAAACTAGACATATGGAAAAAAAAAAATTAGCACTATATGTTAACTAGGTGTGCTAGGCGAAATAACCAACATATTATTTTTTTTTAAAATGCACAAAGATTAATTACTAGAAGAAAACTTAAATAGTTAATTAAATATCCAAGGATTGCTTTTAGTTTTATTTTAATCACGTTGAGTATGAAATTGATAAATATATATAAATAGATAATAACACTCATATAGATATGATTTCTAACAATAAGTAGGTTGTGATAAAATAACAAGTAGCATGTATATCCTCTCCCCCTTAGACAGTTTCCCAAGTTATTTCATTTATATCTATGGAGAGTTAGAGTTTACAGGAAATATTACAATATCGAAATAAAAATGAAACAATACAAATATATTAAATACAAATATAAATAATTAAAAAAAAAAACTAAATCTCTTCCGAAAATCCATCCCAAACGACTCTTCAATATCTTGAACTTTATGTTCATACCTTGTTAAATCAAAAGCAGGATACTACCAACATATGCAAATATAACAAAGGCAAGATTATATATGAAGATCAATTATATGGGCAGAATTATAAAAGTTATTCAAGGCAGACACACGAAATTCAAACAAGTAACAGAAAGACAAACGAATAAAACATCACATAGAAGAGAGGGAAGAAAAGAACTGACCCGTATGCTTCTTTTTATTCATCCATACATACTAAGTTATGTAAAACTTATACTATAAAGTAAATAATATTAATGCAAAACAGAGATTAAGATAATGAAGAAATCTAGCTTATGAAGCATATTATTTATAAGCGAAGAAGAAAAACTTAATCCAATGTTCAACCCGAAAACAACAAAACCGAGTGGAGAAGCACTTCTTAGATAGTTCACAGACTCTTTTTCTATTTTTTTCTTTGAGAGTAGAGAAAGTTTTTGCTAATTAAAACGTAAGAAAATAATGAGGCAAAGGGTCTCTTTATATAGTCACAGAAAGGTTAGGCAGTAAAGGAAAAAAATTAAATTGATTCTATTAAATTATATTCTCCTTATTCTAAAGGAGAGTCAAATCGATCAATTTTTTTTTTACCAAATATACAATCAGTACGAATCTATACCACTTAATTAATTAAGGCAAAGAAATATAAATTTATATACTTTCATGTAATAAATTCTAGCATCTTTACCATATAGCAGATGTAAAAAACATGCTACAATTGAATAAGGCAAGAAAGATTAATTAGTAACAGCCCGGAAAGAAATATTATAATATAATCAAGCAAAAGAAATAATCATTCAAGAAAGGAGATAAATTAATGATCTACCATTACCATAAATAAACGACTTAGAAGGACATTAAGCTCACAAGGCATATGATTCGGCCGGATTTATTACAATAATTCTAGTAAGCATAATTCTATTTGCAATAAAGTAGCATGAATTCGTCAAATTTCTACACGTAGATTTTGTCAATTAGTGAACATAATCAATTAGTGAGGTACACATCAAGTCTATATTAAATAAACACCACATTTTACCATATATAAACATGTTAGATGGCTATTAACAATAAAATCATATACCCAATAAATCACTAATTAGAATAGGCCAATGAATTACCATAATTAAAACAAGCAACACAAAAGTTCAGCTTTTTATTTGTTTTAACAAAAGAAGACAATAGTAAATATAAAAAGAATAAATCAAAACCTTTGATTATATGAAGTACCATAATAAACCAAGTAACAAACCATCTAAGATAGCAAGAATCAGTTAGTGCCAGAAATTACAAGTACCGACTATTGAGAATCCGAATTCAAATTAGCAAAATACATTATAACCATCTCCAAAATCAAACATCTCCATTATTGAACCAAATTAGTCGAAATCCGTTCAGAAGTAAACAAGGATTATATATTAAAATTTAGTGGAAATAGCCAAGAATTAACATGCAATACTAAAGCTAATTTACATGCCACAGAGTCTTACTAATATCATAGCAAAATCAGGATTTATATAGGCATATAACTAAGCAAGACAATCAAAATGTAACCAACAAAAATATGCGCACGAAAGTCATAACCCAAGGCATAACACGCATCAGTACAGGAGAAAAAAAAAAGATTGGAGCAACCATGGACAGTGCAGGTGAGTCGGCATCAAACCGATCATTCGATTAAATGAAAACTTACCTAGACGAGCCTGAAAAGACTTGTCCTCTAACGCTACTGCTTGATCGGAAATTGACCGGAGTGGCACGCTCTTTGTTGTCAATCCCATTGAGGCTCGTTGGTTGTTGTTGTTGTTGTTTTTGTGGGCTTGGCCGGAGATTGAGATGACACCGGAGCTATTGATGTTGCTCACTTCATCGAGCTTCTAATGTTGCTGTTGTTGGTGTTAGTTCTCGCTGGTTGGCGAGGAGAGGAGAAGAGGATGAAAATATGAAATTTGAAGTTGAAAATATTTTTTAAAAATAAACTCAATTTTTTTTGGGGGTGGGGGTGGTAGGGGGGCTGTTGGGGGGGAGGGTCGAGGGTAGGGGTGAAAAAATAAAAATTTGGAGTAGAAAATATTTTTTTAAAACAAACTTAATTTTGGGAGTGGGGGGTTGGTAGGGGGGAGCGTAGGGGGTGGGGGTAAAAAAGTTGAAACTAGAAATATTTTTTAAAAACAACTTTAATATTTGCGGGGGGTGGTGGTAGGGTTGAGGGTGGGGTAAAAAAATTGAAGTTAAAAACATTTTTTATAAACAGGCTTTAAATTGTTATTACTTTTTTTGGGGGTGAGGGGGTGGTTGGGGGGGCTGATTTGAGGGGAGGGACAATAAATCGATTTTTTCAACAAAAAAAATTGTAATTTGAAATTGGAAGAGAATTTTAGAAAATGTTTTCCTTAAGTTTTGAAGGTAAATCATTTTCCTTAAATTTGAGGAAAATGAGTTGATTTAAAAAATATTTTATCCAACCAAACATTAAAAAAAAAATTGAAAAACATTTTTCCGAAAAATATTTTCTTTCATACCAAACACACCCTAGGGTGTTGGTCTTTGATGTGTTTAAAATAGGAAGGCAAAGGAGTTATATCTCAATTGTTGGATTCAACACAGGTGAATGATTATGATTTAATCTTAGATAAAGATCAAAAGGATGGACGACTCAGATTGAATCATATTTGGTTTTGAGATTTGAACAAGCTTGGCTACAATTGAAATAAGATTTGGATTGAAAAAGCTAGAATTGAAATGAAATTGAATTAAAGACTACGAATTAAATAAATTGAATAGAAAGGGGCCCGATTTAAATGATTTTTAGGAGAAAAAGTGAATTGTTATTCAATAAATACCATACTACACATTTGCCTAAAATTTATATAAAATTAACATGCTTAAATATCTAAGACATTTTAAATAGATAAGTAAAATAATTGTTTCATGTTTAAACACCAGTAAATATAAAGATAATTTTGATAATATAATAATTGCAATAATTTTATAAATTATGAATATTTAAATATATATAATTAGATACATAATAATTACTTATGATTTTGAAACAAAAATAACAGAAAAAGGTTTTTGTAATACATATTTAATCGAATAGCAATTTGGAAAAGGGTTATAGGTCAGTCAAAATAGGGTGTCAACAAGGTTTTAGCACACATCACAAAAAGTTAAGAAATTATACCTATCATGAAAACAGTCATGGATGTGATGAAATTAAGCAATTATAATCAACACCACTTTGATTTCCGCTCCAAATTGTCAGACCAAAGAGTGAAAGTTAAAACCCCAAAACTAAGAATGTTTCTCTATGAGTGCAAAAACTCATACAAAGTCAGGAACTAAAATTCTCTTCTAAAAATCTCCTTCTGAAATCTGATACATTTTCTCTCTCCTTTGGGATATTTTATAACACACTTCAAAGTTGAGTCTCACTTTTCTTTCTTTATCTTCCACTTGAATTTCTTTCCTCCTTCCCTTCCACACCCCCCAACTTAGGCTTTTTTCCTAAGATTGCTATTCAAATAAACCAATGCTTCAAAAAGGATTTATGGGTGAGAAGTTAGGGACAATATGGCTCAAGAGATTTCAACAAGGTTGTCAACAAATGATTTAGGGTCAAATAGTGCCAAAATGGTTGCACACCCCCACAAGGTAGTCACAAAAGGGTAAGAATATTGGTTTTCCTCTCAAAATTTGTATCCAAGGTCATTTATTTCATTTAGCAAATTTAGAAAATCGGTCTAATAAGGAAAATTCTAGGATTCAACAAGTATGCTTTCAAGTAAGACCTCCCCACACAGGGTACCTCAAACACAAGCATTTAACACAGTTCGACAAGATCAAAAGCTTACGTGTAATGTTCATTGCATGGCTCGCATAAAAAAGTAGCTAGTCTACACAAGATTCAAAACAATCATTCAAAAGTGCATCCATCCCAATTTCTTCTTGCAATGATTAGCATAATGCACATTTCTCATTATATGTACTATCCAAAACATTGATATTGAACATAATCAATCCTCTAATATTAACAATGAAAACACAAGTATTTCAAAAACTTCCAAAACTTTTGGGGTATGCTAAATAAATTGAGAAAAAATTATCTAAATCATAAAAACTATCCTAAAAAACCATTAAGATAATAAGCAATCACCATAAATAAAAATATCCAACTAAGAGTCGCTATCAAATCTCATACAGAGTGATATAGTGCAAGAAATTCTATCAAGAAATTGAGATTGTAAATCAATTCATCTTCAGCAGTTAAGAACAGTGAGTGGATGATTCCACCAAATTTTACAAAAAAGGCTTTGGTATCAAGAGTCACAATCAAACTAGAACTCAAAAATTCAAACAATTAGGTAATAATCTAGGGGTGTGGAGATTGGAAATGATGTCACATAGGAGTAATTGTGTTGCTCAATCGTGTTAAACAATCATAGATAGGTTGGGACATCTTCAATGAAATTAATCTTCTTTTGATCTCATAGTACTAATTCATAGTATCTCCTTTCGGTCTCATCTATGTGAATTACACATCAAACCATTACCTTACGAAATCCTACTTTCGAGCAGATTTGGGCAAACAGATCTAACTCATAATTTCTCTTTGAAGCAAATCATATACATCAAACCTAAATTGAATGCATTACACTAATTACCTGCTCTAATTGATCTCTTTCAAGCATCAATCAAAGATCGAAAATAGGATTAAATTTGCAACCTTAACCCATGAATTAATCTCATGCTAATTAGTCCAAATTCGTGTATGAAAAGCAATAAAACATAGTAAAAGACAATGATCACTATATTAAATCAACACTTAACTCCATAATTGCACACCTAAAATTGGGGTTTTAGCCACACATCACAAAAAGTAAAGAAATTATACCTATCCCGAAAGAAGCCATAGATGTGATAAAATTAAGCAATTATAATCAACACACTTTGATTTCCACTTCAAACTATCAGATCAAAGATTGAAAGTTAGAACCCCAAAATTAAGAATATTTCTCTACGAGTTTAAAAACTCATACAAAGTTAGGAATTGAAATTCTCTTCTAAAAATCTCCTTCTAAAATCTGATACATTTTCTCTATTTTGGGCTATTTATAGATTCCTAATTTTTGGCAAAAAATTCACTGTGTGACCACTTCGACGACGTTAGTTGGGCTCACCAAGATGATTTGGTGAATCAGCGTCTGCTCTTTAGCTCGATTTTCTCTTGCTTGAGCCTTCAGGTGTTTGAACCATAATTGGCGAACTCATTTGAATCTGCCTTTCACATTTGGAAAATCGTCAGGTACCACCTTTGTTCGCCTTTTATGCCTTCATATTTCATCCAAGTCTTATCAACTTCGGTGATGGTTGTTTGGTTCGCCCATCTCATTCGGTGAGTCTCCATTTAGCTCATTAGTTCACCTACCTACCTTGAACATTTTCAATTATGAACACTGTCACTTTAGGTGAGGTCAGGCCATTTGGGTGAACTCTCCTTCTGGTTAGGGAACTGCCAGTTGTGGATTTTATACTTTTTTCTCTATTTTTGGCCATTTTTTTAAAGTATTCATCCTTGTCTTGTCACTTAGTTTTCATAGCTACAAATCATCAAAATATCATTAGAATATGACATATTTAGACATTGAGGACACTAATTGTTGAACTAAAAAGGCCTCAAATGAGTGTAAATCTACCACTGATCATTCTCCTATTGTTGTGGGTGCTACACCGCCAGTCTAGGGGACTAGTGTAGGATTTGAGACTCTTGGTTCCTCTTCAATACCTTTTATTGCACCTCCAAGATATGCAGCTCCACTAGATTTTGTTAGTGCAACCATGTCAGTTGTCCAGCATGTCAGTTGTCCAGCAGAAGAGCTTTGAGAGATTTGTTAGATTGGCACCTCTCAGGTTTGATGGTACGCATGGAGAGAAGGCTTATGACTTCTTGACTGAGTGCCTATCAGCTTTAAGGAGTGGCCAAGGAGTGTGGAGACCCGTTTGTTCTCCTCTAATGGGTTGGGAGTTGTTTACTAAGGTATTCCTTGAGAGTTTTGCACCATATAGCCTTTGAGATCACCGTAGGGATGATTTTGATATATTGGAGCAGGGGTTCGTTATTAATTTTTGAGTATGCAGCCTATTTTTATAAGTTAAGCTGTTATTCCATGTCAAATATGCTTACAGATTTTGGCAGATCCGTAAGTTGGTAAAGGGGTTCTCTGGTTATCTCTAAAAGGACACAAGCTCTATTATGTTATCAAGTGGTACGTTTCAGAGTATTATTAATCATTCTAGGATGATCGAGAGTATACGACATGCTAGACAAGGTAGTGGCACCAAGAAGTTTCATCACTAAGGTCAATTCGCGGTCATTCATCCAGAGATAGAGATTATGCGGGCCAGGGTTTACAGGGTTATCGGGGTTATCGGGGTAGACCAATATAGGTTGTAATTTAGAGTATAAATAGGGTTGGTTGACCCAGACGTAATCATATTGGTCAGGGTAGCATGGTAGATCTTTAAGAAGGGTGTGTAGACTCTCTTGGTTACTCTTAGTAGGGTTCAGGTCCTCGTAGTTGTTTTGTTTGTGAGGATTTTGGGCATAAGAAAAAGGATTGCCCTAGACATGTTCCTTCTTCTGCCTTGTCAGGATCATAGGCTACTCATTCTATGCCAATTCTAGTAGCATGAGGTACTTCAGAAGGTGCTAGAGGTGGTACCCTTCGTACCAAGGGTGGAGCTCAAGGAGCTCGAGACAGTGCTCGTGGTGGCCCTCAAACTAGAAGTGATTGCAAACAGTTCTATGTTATGCCAAGTATATTCAAGGTATAGGCCTCATATGTAGTAATCACATGTATCATCCAGACTGTAATCTCTTTGATGTAGTATTATTTGATCCTGAATTGACCTACTCTTATGTGTCTACTTATTTTGTTATGGGTATTGATTATATGTTTGAGTCCCTTCTCATGCTTATTAGTGTCTCTAACTATTAGGTGATTCTTTAGTGGTGGATCAAGTGTGTGTGTGGTGACATTTTATGATAGTGATACTCGGGTAAACCTGATTTTACTGGATATGCTTGATTTTGATATAATATTGGGTATGAACCTGTTATCTCCCCATCATGCGATCTTAGATTGTTTTGCTAAGACTGTGATATTCATTTATCCTGGTTTACCTCAATTGGTGTAGAAGGGTACTACAAATTCGTATCAAAAGAGAGTGTTAACTTTTCTTTATGTTCATTGTATGATAAAGCAGGGGTGGTTATCTTATTTGGCTCATATTCATGATATTACCAGATATTCATTGTCACTCCCCAAATTTAAGGGGCACAACTGACTCCTAATGCCAAAACTTAGGCTCGAGCCGACCCTACTGAGCCATTTGCTAGTAGCTCATCGCAGTCACACATAATCAAGAAAACAAACAAGTATATCTCGACTTAAAATTAAGCCCTCGGTCGACAAGGCCCCTGTCGACAGATCTATAAAAGAAACAGCTACTCCCAAGAGTTCATATAAAGAAATATCCAACTAGCACAGAAGTCCTGATTGGGCCGTCAAGGCCACCATGGTCTCTATACCAAAACTAAAAGCAGGTATATATCAAGACAATACATCAAACAACTAGCAAGCTTTAGCAAATGAACAAACTAGGCCAGCATGGCCATAACGTAGCTATAAACCCCATACACTAGCCTGCAAGCCTTTAAGAGTAGTGAAGATTGGTGGGATAGGGCCCTAACCTACCCATAAAAATATATACAACAAAAGCTAACAAACCTCCCAACTCTGGCAACTCTGGAGGAAAGGGGCTAGCCAATCGGATAGAAGTCAATACTGCTGCTGAGAAGGTCTACTGGATCATCTGTCAAAACCTACATGTATGAATGTAGTACCCCCAGGCAATGGGGCATCAGTATGAAACAATATACCGAGTATGTAAGGCAATAGAATGTGAGCAGGTATCCTAATATACTTAGGGTAATCCGATAAATAAATCAAGGATAAGATACGTGTACTCACCTACTCCTAAATCTAAACCTATCAAAAATAATAAAACAACAACCTAACCAAGCCCCCATAAGCTCGACAGGTACAAACAACACACAAGACCACCTAGCCAGGCCCCCATAAGCCTAGAAGATACCAATCAGTCTATATACCCCTATCGGTAGTCCCCTAGCCCCGTAGGAAGTAACATAGCCCTCTTAACCAATAATATACCCCCCTTAGGCAACACATAACTCTCTTAGGCATCAATATAGCTTATAGACAACTCATAGCCCTCTTGGGAAACAACGTGGCCCTGTAGGCAACACATAGCCATCATAGGCATCACTATAGCCCCGTAGGCAACTCATAGCCCTTCTAAGCATCACTATAGCCCCGTAGGCAACTCATAGCCCTTCTAGGCATCAATATAGCCCCATAGGCAAAACATAACCCTTCTAGGCATATATCACATTCCTGCAGCTAACCACCATATCCCCTGTTGACACCCAATTTTGACCCTCCACAATATAAATTAATCATTAAGTTTCTTCAATTTCTAATGAGTTAAAATAATTAGTTTTATAAAAAATTCAAAAATAAAATAAAATAAACATAGTTTGCAAGTTATTTTAAATAGTTTTGTCACTTTTTTAATAAATATGTTTTATATATTTATGCATATAATTAACACATTTTATGAGTATTCAGAAATCATCTCAAAAATATTTTATATTAGTGATGGTTATAATTTTGAATTAAATGAGTTTTATGAAATTCAAAATACTTTGAAGTTATTTCAATTTTGTCTTGTAATAATTTTAAATATGAATATTTTTACAATCACGTTATTTTATAAATATAAAAAATTATCTCAAAAGATTTTACATTTTTTACTTGAGTATTTTATTAATTTACTTTAGCTTAAGTTATAGTCATAATTTCGAGTTAATTAGTTTGTAATTAAATTAATCATTTTATAATCAATTTAATTATTTTATTTCGTTAAGATTAAAAAGCTCATTAATTAATTATATTAATTCGTCCTATTTAATTATTATTAGAATCTACTAATTTAATCAATTCAACTAAATTCTTAATTTCAATTGGCCACATTTGGCCAAATTCTCATTTCAAAACCTAGCCCTTTATTACAAATCTAGCCCCCCTTTCAACCCTCAAATTTAACCCATCTAAAAGACCCATTTTTGGGCCCTTTTCTTAGTATTTTCCAAGGCCAAATTCAATTCTAAAAGACCCAATTTTTAACAATACAACAAAATAACAAACAACAATACCATACATACATACCCAGTACCAAATGACTCCACCCCGTACTTCCCTTCGTCTTCTTCACACTAAATCAACCTAGAATTCTCGCCCAACTACCTTGCAGAACCTAACCCTAGCAGCCTAATCGATCACATCACCGTCCCCTTTTGCCCATTTTCAAGGATTTTCTAAATCCCTTCACTGTTGCTTCGAAAAGAGCATTTCGAATTCAAATTTGAACACTCATTTTTCCCCATTCGACTTTTGTTTTTTCTGTCTATAAAAACCTTTCATCCTCACTGTTTTAGGGGGGATTTTTTTATCCTATAATACATGCTTCAAACGGCTTCAAAAGTTTAAGGTCAAGAGTTCAGAAAAATATTATTTTGTTTTTATTTCGAGTTCATCAAAATCTTGTGAGGTCAAGGTGTTGGTGAAAGTTTCTTCGAGGTCTTGCTCATTGGTCTCCAGATCGCTGCCCGGAAGAAGGTGATGTCTTCTCCTTCGTAATACCCTCCTCATCTTTTATGTTCTGACGTGATGCCTATAACTATGCTTTGTTTTGTCTGCAATTATTTGTTATTGAGTTTTGGATGATTTGATATGGTGCGTATTTCTTTAAGCGATTTTGGTGTAGTTGGATGCCTCTGTTTCGAGTTTATTTCATCGTCCTTTTCTCGTATACTTGTTTTCGATGTTCGGATCTATATTTCCTTGTTTTAAATGTCTTAAGATGTCAAAGTGGGTATTAATTTTGTTACTGTTGATGTTATGAGATTTTTCTCTTCAAATGAAGATATATTCTCAAAATTTTTAATATGGAAATTGAATGTTGTTTTATGTGTTGTTTATTAGCTGCAACAGTTTCGTTTTCTCTTTTTTTTTACAACTCCGTGATCGTGCTACTGCCTAGTATGTCCGGCTTCGATGAAGTCCACGTCTCCTTTGTCTACCTTCTAGTTGAAACTATTTATTACCGGTAGTTGAACTAACTCCAAGAAGAGTGGAGTCTCACTTGCCTCTTATTTGTTTTCAAGATTGTTGTTATTTTCTCGAGTAAGTTTAGTATGTATATCAAACGCTTGCATAAAGGTTGTTGAAGTTGGAATAACGTTTGGATATTGTGATTTGTTGGTTCTAGTAGCTATGAGTTTAAAATTTAGTTTAGCCTCTTTGTAAGTTTGTTGACTATTTAAGAATAATAGTACGACACATTTATTTATTCATTGTATTGACGCATGAGTGAATGTTTATTCGTTTTCTGTAAACTTTGTCCATAGTTGTTAACCCTTGAATGAGCCACCTCTTATCGAATTTTCCTAATTGGATATGCTCGAATCTAGTTTCTCTTGTTCATACTATTTTCGAGCATTAGATGTTTTCATTTGGCTTGTCGTTGTTCGTGTCATTTTCTAGTGGCTATGGAATCTTGAGAGTTAATTGATATGCTAAAGTTATGTTGTGATTTAGTGTTCAATGTGTTCTTTTAAATGGTGTGTATTGCAGCTTTTGTTTGTTTGATCACAAGATACTACAAGTGCTTCTTTGCTCTAATTAAGTTCTTGTCCTCTCTTTATATTTGTTCTCTTTGTTTTTTTTCATAGATTTCTTATTGGTATGTTCTGTACTCTCTTCCTTATTTAATTTAAAATAGAATCACTATTAATCCTTATTTTTACTTTGTTTTGTCTCTTTGGGAAATCTGCCAACCGAGTTTTTTTGACTCTATTGTACATATCCAAGTTGCATTTCGTGTCGGCCTTCATCATTGTTCAAGTTTCGGAAGCTGAAATTCACAGGTCAAGCAACGAAGCTATTTTACAGGTTCAAGGGAGTTGATTTACATCACAATACATGCTGATATACGCAAGTATACACGCATTGTATACAGCTGAAGCAGTGACCAAAATGGGCCAAAATTAACATACATGTTCGGATGATGCACCAGGCTACACACCGATATACAGAAAAAAGGCAAAAACACAAACCGTATACAACAGTATACACAGGATTTCAAGGGTTAAAATAGGGCCAGAGCCCAAATCAGCAGCCTGAAAAAGCCCAAGTCCATTACCTCTTTATTTATTTGATTGCATTTATTTATTTGATTTGATTTGTTTAACTCTAACCCTTTATTTGATTCGTTATAACTTAATTAAATTCCCCAAAAGATGAACTATATTGTTTATGTTAGTATATTTTTATATAATTCATTTTTCATCAAGTCTTGTACTTATTTTGAATATATGCAGTTAAAACTTTTTATTTATTCTTCAATTAAATTAAAATAGTTTTCATAATCTAATTAACAAAATTGGGTTTTTGACAAGATCTTAAACATAAGCATTTTAATTCAAATGTTTCATTTTAGGTCCCTTTCTCTAATAAATAAATAAATATGTCATTTTTTGAATTATTTTCTCAAAATTAATCAGATATTATAAATTATTATTGTTATGTTAAATCATTTTTCTAAAAAATAGTCAAAAATATTTAAAAACCTTCTTGAAGTGTAAATGGGAACCTCTTACCTTCTTTTTCTAAATTTTTATTGACTTAATCTGTTAGAGTCCTTTTAAATTAAGTTTTCTTAATTTCTTTAAAAAATTAAGTGGCGACTATTTTCTAAGTATTTTTCTCAATTTGTTTCATACTTAGAACATTTCAAAAAGTGAGTTTGCTAAAGGTTAGTAAAATTATGACATAACAGGAATGACGACTCTATTGGGGAGTTAATTAGGTTCTAACCATACTAACTTGACTATCTTTGACTATTTGCTAATATTTATTGAATTGTTTTGCCTCATATGTGTCTTATTTGCTTAAATTGTGATATCAACTGTCATTGCATGCATATCATCTATTCCGTCAAACGACATTTTTTTATTTTCACTTAAAGGATGATTATGCGGGCCGCAGTCGTTCATTAACCAATTGCTTCTCGGGGTACCTTAGCGAATGTAGTTGGCCACTGGATGGTCAACGGTCGCTAACTGCCCCAGCTCAAGTTGTTCGCTTAGGTTACCGATCCACTATAAATAAAGCCCATTCTTAGTCAAACTATTGTAAAGTGAAGTTCAATCCCAAAAATTAATGCATTGGCCTAAGATGACCCAACACTCAAGGCTTGTTGGACCCATTAGAGAGACCACCTTGAGTTCAACACGGCCCATGGCCTAAATGGATGATCATATTTATATGTTTAGATTTGAAGGATGTGTACATTGTTTGAAAAATCATTGTTTGTTAGGGGGTTCGGAGTTTAATAATTTGTTCTACTCGAAGGAGTTGTACAAGCTACTATTCCATCAAAAAGTGTGGGTATCCAGAGATGGCAATAAATCAAGGACGAATAACCTTCTATGGAAGCATAGTTTAGGATTGTATCCCTGCGTGGGAGTGATTATTTGTATTCCATATTCCCCATTATGTATCCCCATTCAGTTTATTCACAAAATTTGTATAAATTTGGATTTTTATGGCAATGAAATGTTTCAAATGACGCTATACATCCTTCAAATCGTTAGGCTTACCCTTAGCATAAAAGGGTCACATATCTATTTAGAACGCACTATATTTATTTATGTGTTATAACTACTTGTGTGAATATGTTGCTATATTTGGAGATATTCTAGCTCACTCCTCTTCGAATTATTTTTAGAATCCCTACACATAAATATTAAGTCACTATAAAAAGTGCTTCCAAATACTCTTCGAGTCTTTAGTTTCCCAACAAAAATCAAACTTCTTTTTCAAATTCTAAATTTTACTTTCTCATCTTGGAAAAAGGGTCAAGATGCCATCTCAACTCAAAAAGAGATTCAAGCCAGTCGAACTACGTAGGACTTGAATTCTCCTTCGGAGATACGTAGGCAGCCTTTCAAGGCTCAGTCCCCATTTTGAGAAATTTTTTCTTTTCCAACTCTTGCAAGGAGAATAGAGTTTCATATAAATCAAAAATCATAAATATGACAATAAAAGATACAATCAACTTTCTCTCGACTCAAGTTGACATTTCTGATTCACTAAACTCAAAATCGAATAGACAAATTCCCGTCTATTTAGTCATTTCTCTAAATACGTGGGCTTGTTTATCTTCAAGTGGAGCAACTCTTATGTGTTTGTGGTCATATGTGTGATATTTTGTATTATTTATCATCTACATAGACTAACACGTTTATCTTTTGAGTTGTTTTTCTTTTGTAAGGTAATTAGAACTGATCTGTGTTGATAAGCTGGTTGAACACCCTTATTTCACAAGAACTAAGGCTCCTAAAGATTCCTTCCTCGATCAAAGTTTGCAAAAATGAAAGGTAGTAATGGGTGATAACAATGACGAGGTTGGCCTGACTGATATTATAGTGGCTCAGCCTATTGTCACTGATCCAAATGAATTAATTATGCAGTTGATGCAGTAGATCGCCGAAATGAGGGTTGAAATGCAAATAAGAAAATATTTGCCTAATTTGATTTTCACTTTCAATGCTCCAGCAGATGGAAGTCCTCCACTTCATTTTCCTCCTTCAAGTACAGAATAGGCTCAAAACCCACCCTTCAGTCTTGCTCAAAATCCCCCAATCATCGACCTAATTGCCCCAAACCCCCATCAGGCCTCTGTCTCTTACCAAGCACCACCTCCTCCTCAAGGTACCAACCCTTAAACCTTCCCTCCTCATAAAAATGTCAACCCGCAAGCTTGTCTTACCCCTCGAAACCAAAATGTTAACAATTCGCAAACCTTCCCCATCACCAAAATCAACATACCAACCCCCAGACTTTTCTCCAAAATTATCAAGCCACTCAAAATACCTAGAGTCCCTTCATTGCTCCACCATTGCCTCAAAAGACTACTTTCCAAATTCCAATTCAAAATAAACCTTATGCCAATTTTTCTGAGCTTGATCACTATGAGGAATAAGAGAGAGAGTGGAGGTCAAAAGAAGAGGAAGCCAAGTTGAATATGAAAGAAAAGATCAGGAAAGCCATGAAGGAGCTGCACTGTATTCCTGAAGTCGATGGGTTGAGTTATGAGGATTTGTGTATCCATCCAAATATGGACTTCCCAGAAGGGTTTAAAGTGCTGAGGTTCAACACTTTTGGAGGAATCGGAAATCTGTTCACTCATCTGAGAGCTTATTGTGACCAACTCGTAGGAGTTGGCAGGAATGAAGCCTTGTTAATGCGGCTCTTTAACTAGAGTTTAAGTGGAGAAGCGTTGGAATGGTTTACCTCTCATGAGATAAAGCAATGGTCTAGCTAGAATGCACTGGCTAAAGATTTCATCGAACGGTTCGCCTACAATGTGGAGATCGTTCTGCTCACTATTTTCTAGAGAGAATTAAGCGGAAATCCCCTAAAAGCTATCATGAATATGCGTATAGGTGGAGGAAAGAGACCGCCCGGGTTCGACCTCCTATGCTTGAGAAAGAGATCGTTGAAGTGTTCATACGTATTCAAGAGCCAAAGTATTATGACAGGATAATGTTGCTCACTGGAGCAAAATTTGCGGAGATAGTCAAGGTAGGTGAGGCTATCGAAGATAGGATTAAAACTGGAAAGATTTCTCGTGTTACCACCCCAACCGAATCTTCAGGATTGTTGAAAAAGAAGAGAGAGGACGTGTCTTCTATTTCTTGCGCATCTGATGGAAAAGGACACTTCAGAAAATCCTCACCTTACAAAGGTCATCCTCGAGCTCCACAAAATTCATATCTAGCTTGTTATACCCAATCAGGTTATCAAACTCCACCACCGAGTTACAAAATTCTACCTCTTAATTACCAAACCCCACAAATGAGTTACCAAATTCCACCTCTTGTTTACCAAACTCCACCTCCACATTACCAAAATACCAATCCATATTATCAAGCTCTATTAGTTAATTGTTCAAATATCCAATCAAGTTACAAAACTCCACCCCCACACTATCAAAACACCCCTCCTATCTATGGAGCTCCACAATACCCAAATTTTCAAATGCCAGCACCAACTCACCAAAATCCTCCAAATTACCGTCAAGTACCTCCACAAAATAATTACAATCCTCCTCACCCAAATCTTGAGAAGAAACCTTCTAGAGTCTTCACCCCTTTGATCAAGAGCCGAACACAATTTTTTGAGGGATTAAAATCAGCTGGCCTGATACAAATAATTTATCCAAAAAACATCAATGTTAACTCCAAGTTTTATAGACCTGATCTTCATTGTGCTTACCATTCAAGAAATGTTGGTCATAACACTGAGGATTGTATCGACTTGAAGCATAAAATTTATGACTTGATAGATCAAAAGGTCGTCACTCTTCAGACGTCCACTCCTAATGTCTATTGTAACCTCATGCCGAATCATAGAAGGGTGACTATTAATATGATTGAAGTCAAAGAAGATTTGAATGTGGAGAAAGTTATGTTTTAATCTCCCTCCTAATATTTTGAAAAAGGGCAACATGATTTATTGTCACTACCAGAGTTCTTATTTTCTTATTTCAAATGAAAAACTCCCTTATTGCGAAAATTTGCTTTACTTGCTTTATATTTATCTAACAAGATCTGTTTATGATTTCAGTGAAAATATTTTCAAATTTGTCAATATCATGTCATGTCACAAGCTGAATGAACAAAATTGCGTAGATGCGAAGGAATTTAGGGACTACAATAAGAAGATCATCGCACCTAAACACTTGGTTGAGGAGTTCAGAAAGTACAAAACTCACAATAAGTCAAATTCAGAAGAGATCAGAATAGTGAATCAAGAAAATGATGAACGCATCAAAGAAATCAAAATTGGTGCCTATCTGACAAAAACACAAGAAAGAGAACTCTTTTGTTTGCTTAGAGAACATATCGATATATTTGTTTGATGACGTCACATGGTTGAGCATGAACATTGGATCTCACAAGTTATCAATCTAGTTAAATGTTGTCAAAAGATACCATGTTTAAAGACTCGATTTCTATCTTTTCCTTGTAATCGCCTTTATTTGCTTGTAATTATTTATGCTTAGAATTTATTCCTTTTGTAATGAACTACGTCTGACCTGAATTCTCAAGAATGAGATACATAGGAGGTCTATGTCGGCTTCGGTCACTCCTTTATCCCCTTTTAATATTTTTTTGTATTTGAATTACGTTCATCTTGAATTCTCTAGGATGAGATATGTAGTCGGCCTCGGTCGGTTCCTTATTTAAATTTCTTATTTTTTGTTAATCTTTGAGGGGAACTATGTTTGACCTGATTCTTGCCTCAACGGGATACGTTGGTGCCACAACAGCTTGGTCATATCTCCCGTAAGATTTTGATTTTTCCTTACAATAGAAGCTGGGACAAATTTTTTGAGAGGGACTCAAAAATTCTCAAGAAGATGATCCCTCCAACAAAGTCAAGACTGAAGTTACTTTGAGATTTGCAACTGGGACAGAATTTTTGAGAGGATCTCAAAAATTCCGTGATTTGCACACCAACAGTTAAAGATACACCAAGATAATTAACTAGGACAAAATTTTTTGAGGATGACCTCAAAAATTTTAATAGGGTTCATCGGCAGGTTAGAGCAACTTTGAATATTGCCCAGCAAGTAATCAGTTAGACCTCGAGGCATCAACTTCAAAGACGTTCACTAAGCTTGATGTGACATGACACTTGGCAGTGACCTTTTCCAAATATTACTTTTTGAAAATCTATTTTCCTTAAAAAAAATTCTTTTTTTTCCTGTTTCAATTATTTTACATAAAAAGATTTTGTCTTATCTATCAAGAAGCGAGAGATCGGAGAAATCAACCGAAGATAGTAAGACAAAGAGCAGACAATTGAGGAGATCGGCACAGATCAGTTCACTTTAAACTAACAATTTTTCTGTGGATGCAGATCAATAAGTTTTCCTCAAGATCATCATATTCCTCCATATGGAGAAATCAAAAGGCGATGAGCTCCCCGAAATTGAATATGTTTTTGTGGATGCCGAAAAAGTTTTATGCTTCTTATACCAAAGAATCGGGGATATGAGTAGCATTATTTTATTCAAATTTTCAACAAGGCAAGGTCCATAATGAACACACGATTATGTTCGGAAATGGAGTAAATTGAAGCCCCGAAGAGAGTAATTATATTGTTTTCCAACAACTAAAAATACTCGGAGGAAGTAATCTGCATCATATTTTTAGATATGATAATATTCCTACCCGGAGAGTCATCTATATCGTATTGTCAAATGAGATGATGCCACTACTCCGAGGGTCATTTTTATTGTATTGTCAAATGAGACAATAACGCCACCATGAGATACCTAGAAGATCACCTACATTGTTCGATGAAATATTATTTTTGTTCGGTATCAGGAGGCATCGTCACTATCTTCATGGATAGCAAGAGAAAAAGGCATGCATCGCAAGAGAAAGGTCATGCATCGCGGGCAAGAGATTCGTGTATTGCAAGAGAAGATTAATGCATCACTAGAAGAGATTCATGCATTGCAAGAGAAGGTTTATGTATTGCAGAAAGAGATTCATGCATCGCAAGAGAAGATTCATACATTGCGGAAAGAGATTCATGCATTGCAAGAGCAGATTCATGCATCGCGGGAAGGGATTCATGCATTGCAAGAGAAGATTCATGCATTGTGGAAAGAGATTCATGCATTGCCAGAAAAAGATCATGCATCACAAAGAAATGAGTCATGCATCGCAGGAAAAGAGTCATGCATTGCGAGAAAAGATCCATGCATCAAAGGAAGAAGATTCATGCATCGCAAGAAAAAGATCCATGCATTGCAGGAGAAAGAGTCATGCATCACGGGAAAAAGAGTCGTGCATCGTTTGAAAAGATTCATGCATCGCAAGAAAAGTCATGCATCACGGGGAAAAGATCCATGCATCGCAGGAGAAGTCATGCATTACTAGAAAAGATTTATGCATCGCAGAAAGAGTCATGTATCACGAAAAATAAGATTAAAAAGATCACACATCGCGGGAAAAGTCACCATCAACTATGGTTTTTGAGAAAACATCACCTGTATTTTTCAAGGAAGCATTATCTTTATGCATCGCCGAAAAGGAAATCATGCATCGTGAGAAAATCAATATCGGCTGCATAATTTTCATTTGCAAGATCAAGAGAACCATCAACAACGACGTCAAGAGAACTATCAATATCTTACATCAGCCTATTTTATTACTTTGACATCAAAATAAGAGTACATTGAAGATTATATTGCAAATATAATATACAAACTTTATTTGTTTTACGTCAAACTGGAGGAAGTTGACGTCAAACATCCAAGGAAAACAATTAAGTGTCAACATGGTAAAAAACATTATCTCCCCATTTGAATTGCATTTTATTCTAATGAGTTTTATCTTAGTCTTTTTCGAGAGCATCCCAAGAGGATGAATTTTCAAAGCAAACCATAGGTGCGGACAACATCAGAAAGGATGTAGCACAACATGAAACTTTTTCTTAGCAGCGAAATGGGACATAGTCCAAAGAGGAGTGCCAAACTCTTAGGACGTGAGCTGAGGAGCAACTTCCACCACAATCAAACCACACCCCTATCAGAAAGACATGTGGGTCTTTCTTAGGTTTATCGATTCCAGTTTCGCGTTCGAAAAATTTTGGGTTCACCGAAAGCAACTTTCCAATCTAAGTAAACAATGCGTTAAGAGCTTTTAAAATTATGTCCGTGTAAGTTCTTACTTATAAGTGTGAAGTGCACAACATTCATGGCTACGAGGTTGCAAGCCTCTTTTTCATACTCGACTTACTTGTCACTCTTCCAGAACCAAAGGTTATCTTGCATACTAGATTTCCTTTTTAACCGATCAAGTCGAACTACAAACAGCCTGATTCCTAAGGTCTAAAGATATGTATGCGGGCTCAATGTTGAAAACTCGGTTGTATTCCACCATTCTCTCTTAAATCTTATTCTTGAGCATTCCGGTCTCTCCATAATTTGATATCGGGATAGATTTTGAACTCTTTCTGAGTCGTGCATTAAATCAAGCGTATAGAACTACAAGTAACCTGAATTCTCATATAGCCTAAGATATGTAGGAAACTCAATTCCGGGGTTCGGCCATGACTCCTAAAGACCGTACCAAAAACCCTTTCCAAAAGGATAAAGATGTGGTCGGTCAAAATTGGATTCGTCAATTTAATTTGCTTCGAATTTCTTTCATCAATCCAAGTCAAACGAGGGACAACTGTAGACACCCAATTTTGACCCTCCACAATATAAATTAATCATTAAGTTTCTTCAATTTCTAACGAGTTAAAATAATTAGTTTTATAAAAAAATTCAAAAATAAAATAAATAAACATAGTTTGCAAGTTATTTTAAATAGTTTTGTCACTTTTTTAATATATATGGTTTATATAGTTATGTATATAATAAATGCATTTTATGAGTATTCAGAAATCATCTCAAAAATATTTTATATTAGTGATGGTTATAATTTTCAATTAAATGAGTTTATAAAATTCAAAATACTTTCAAGTTATTTCAATTTTGTCTTTTAATCATTGTAATAATTTTAAATATGTATATTTTTACAATCATGTTATTTTATTAATATAAAAAATTATCTCACAAGATTTTACATTTTTTAATTGAGTATTTTATTAATTTACTTTAGTTTAAGTTATAGTCATAATTTTGAGTTAATTAGTCTGTAATTAAATTAATCATTTTATAATCAATTTATTTATTTTATTTCGTTAAGATTAAGAAGTTCATTAATTAATTATATTAATTCGTCCTATTTAATTATTATTGGAATCTACTAATTTAATCAATTCAACTAAATTCTTAATTTTAATTGGCTACATTTGGCCAAATTCTCATTTCAAAACCTAGCCCTTTATTACAAATCTAGCCCCCCTTTTAACCCTCAAATTTAACCCATCTAAAAGACCCATTTTTGGGCCCTTTTCTTAGTATTTTCCAAGCCCAAATTCAATTCTAAAAGACCCAATTTTTAACAATACAACAAAATAACAAACAGCAATACCATACGTACATACCCAGTACCAAACGACCCCACCCCATACTTCCCTTCTTCTTCTTCACGCTAAATCTACCTAGAAATCTCGCCCAACTACCCTGCAGAACCTAACCCTAGTAGCCTAATCGATCACATCACCATCCCCATTTGCCTATCTTTAAGGATTTTCCGAATCCCTTCACTGTTGCTTCGAATTCAAATTTGAACACTCATTTTCCCCCATTCGACCTTAGTTTTTTCTGTCTATAAAAAGATTTCATCCTCACTATTTTAAGGGGGATTTTTGGATCCTATAATACATGCCTTAACAGCATCAAAAGTTTAAGGTCAAGAGTTCAAAAATATATATTTTTTTATTTTGAGTTCATCGGAATCTTGTGAGGTCAATGAGTTGGTGGAAGTTTCTTCGAGGTCAAGCTCATTGGTCTCCAGATAGCTGCCCGGAAGAAGGTGATATCTTCTCCTTCGCAATACCCTCCTCATCTTTTATGTTCTGACGTGATGCCTATAGCTATGCTTTGTTTTGTCTGCTATTATTTGTTATTGTGTTTTGGATGATTTGATATGGTCCATATTTCTTTAAGTGATTTCGGTGTAGTTGGATGCCTTTGTTTCAAGTTTATTTCGTCGTCCTTTTGTCTTAAACTTGTTTTCGATGTTCGAATCTATGTTTCCTTGTTTTCGATGTCTTAAGATGTCAAAGTGGGCATTCATTTTGTTACTGTTGATGTTATGAGATTTTTCTTTTCAAATGAAGATAGATTCTCAAACTTTTTAATATGGAAATTGAATGTTGTCTTATGTGTTGTTTATTAGCTGCAACAATTTCATTTTCTCTTTTTTTTACAACTTCATGATCGTGCTACTTCCTAGTATGTCCGGCTTCGATGAAGTCCATGTTTCCTTTGTCTACCTTCTAGTCGAAACTTTTTATTACCGGTGGTTGAGCTAACTCCATGAAGAGTGGAGTCTCACTTGCCTCTTATTTGTTTTCAAGATTGTTGTTATTTTCTCGAGTAAATTTAGTATGTATATCAAACGCTTGCATAAAGGTTGTTGAAGTTGGGATAACGTTTGGATATTGTGATTTGTTGGTTCTAGTAGCTATGAGTTTAAAATTTAGTTTAGCCTCTCTGTAAGTGTGTTGACTATTTAAGAATCATAGTACAACACATTTATTTGTTCATTGTATTGACGCCTGAGTGAATGTGTATTTGTTTTCCGTAAACTTTGTCTATAGTTGTTAACCCTTGAATGAGCCACCTCCTATCGAATTTGCCTATTTGGATATGGTCGAGTCTAGTTTCTCTTGTTCAGACTGTTTTCGAGCATTATATGTTTTCATTTGGGTTGTCGTTGTTCGTGTCATTTTCTAGTGGCTGTGGAGTCTTGAGAGTTAATTGATATGCTAAAGTTGTGCTGTGATTTAGTGTTCAATGTGTTCTTTTAAATGGTGTGTATTGCAGCTTTTGTTTGTTTGATCACAAGTTACTACAAGTGCTTTTTTGCTCTATTTAAGTTCTTGTCCTCTCTTTATATTTGTTCTCTTTGTTTGTTTTTCATAGATTTCTTGTTGGTATGTTCTGTACTCTCTTCCTTAGTTATTTCAAAATAGAATCACAATTAATCCTTCTTTTTACTTTGTTTTGTCTCTTTGGGAAATCTGCCAACCGAGTCTTTTTGACTCTATTGTCCATATCCTTGTTGCATTCCGAGTTGCCTTCATCATTGATCAAATTTCGGAAGCTGAAATTCACAAGTCAAGCAACAAAGCTATTTTACAGGTTCAAGAGAGTTGATATACATCACAATAAATGCTGATATACACGAGTATACACTCACTGTATACAGCTGAAGCAGTAACAAAAATGGGCCAAAAATTAACATACATGTTCAGATGATGCACCAGGCTACACACCGATTACAGAAAAAAAAGGCAAAAACATGACCGGTATACAGCAGTATACACTTGGTGTATACACAAGATTTCAAGGGTTAAAATAGGGCCAGAGCCCAAATCAGCAGCTTGAAAAAGCCTAAGTCCATTACCTCTTTATTTATTTGATTGCATTTATTTATTTATTTGATTTGTTTAACTCTAAGCCTTTATTTGATTCGTTATAACTTAATTAAATTCCCCAAAAGATGAACTTTATTGTTTATGTTAGTATATTTTTATATAATTCATTTTTCATCAAGTCTTGTACTTATTTTGAATATATGCAGTTAAAACTTTTTATTTATTCTTCAATTAAATTAAAATAGTTTTCATAATCTAATTAACCAAATTGGGTTTTTGACAAGATCTTAAACACAAGCATTTTAATTCAAACGTTTCATTTTAGGTCCCTTTCTCTAATAAATAAATAAAAGAAAATGTGTCATTTTTAAAATTATTTTCTCAAAATTAATTAGATATTGTAAATTATTATTATTATGTTAAATCATTTTTCTAAAAAATGGTCAAAAATATTTAACCAAGTCGCAAGATAACCGCATGTAAGCGGACACTTCAAATGCTTTAAAAACCTTCTTGAAGAGTAAATGAGAGCCTCTTACCCATTTTTTCTAATTTTTTAAAGACTCAATCTGTTAGAGTCCTTTTAAATTAAGTTTTCTTAATTTCTTTAAAAAATTAAGTGACAACTCTTTTCTAAGTATTTTTTTTCAATTTGTTTCATACTTAGAACATTTCAAAAAAGTGATTTTGCTAAAGGTTAGTATAAATACGACATAACATCCCCAAGGGCAACAATAACAATCCAATAGGCTAAAAGCGAGTAATTTATCTATAAGCAACCTATACGAATAACCTCTAAGTCATGTCCAACATAGGGACGCTACTAACTAAATAAGAATCCCGACAAGGGAGGATTATATCCACTCGAGCAGCGAACAATAAACAATAATAGCTACAAGGATAACAACGATAACAACCCAATTACAGTGCTCCAAAGCTTTAAGGAAACAGATTGTAAGAAGGGAATAACCTTAACATACCTTTTTCACTGAATTCACGTGGCCTAATGACTTTTACTCATAACCCCTCAATACTACAACAGGCAGGACCATAATCAACACACAATAATAGACAATACCACGATCATCTAATAAAAGATATGTATTTCCGTCGCAAATTGCTATTTGAGGCTTATCAAAGCTAGAGTCGATGAAAGAAGGGTCTTACCTTGATCTTATGCTCGTAATACACATCAAAACCTTAAAATATGTCCAAACCCTTGCAGTCTCAACACCAAAGTATGATATGATACGAAATCGAGAAAACAAATTATACCATGATGACTAGCTCAACGCGTAGAACAACTTTCGTCAAGGACTTAAGTTGAGAAAATCTATAATTTGGTTGAACCATGAAGTGGGTTTTCTCAGTTTCTAGTTTTTCAATAGAAAAAATGAAGAAAAGTCGAAGAAGATGATATATATATATATATATATATATATATATATATATATATATATATATGTTGACACCCAATTTTGACCGACCTATAACCATTTTGGAAAGTGCTATTGGATAAAATACATATTTTTAAAACATATTTGAAGTTTAAAATTTTAATCAATTTTGTCAAAAAATTATATTTTTAGTATGCATGATTTTAAAAATTATTGTAACTATTATCAAACTATTTTATTAAATTATATTTATCGATAGTTACACTCGAAATAATTACTTTACTTAAATATTTTAAAATCTTAGATGCTTTTAATTATATGAAAATATTTTAATATGTGTAAAATTTTATTAATTGAATAGTATTTTCTAAATTTTCTTCAAAATCATTTAAATCATAGCCTAATCTATTCAAAGTTATTTCATATCTTAACCCTTTCTTATTCAATTCATTTCAATCCTCGCCTTTTCAATTCTAATCCTATCTCAATCATAGCCTTCTCATCCATTTAAATTGTAGCCTCTTTAAATTTAAATTCAGACCCCAAATTCTTATTTTAATCTCATTCATCCATTCTAATTCTAACAACATCAAAATTAATCTAAACCTTTCATTCCATCTAATCCAACGGTCCTGATTTAAGAGCCTAACTTTCCCATTTTAATCAAACAAAAATCCCTAAACCTACAATTCATTCACTCTTCCTCTCCTCTCTCTTTAGTGCCCCTCAGACCCTCTCTCCTCTTCTCCGAGCAGCTGGCAAGAGCTCCATCGGCGAGATATCCCTCCGCCTCTTTTTTCTCTTAAGCGCTAGCCACCTCTGCTCCCTTTTCTCTCTATGCCCTCAACCAACTATCACTTGAGCTCGAGATTACATTGTGCCCGAAATTGCATTATGCCTGATGATTGCATGTGCCCGAATTGCATTGTGCTCGAAGATTGCATTATGCCTAAAATTACATTGTACCCGAGATTGCATTTGTGCCCGAGGATTGCATTATTGCATGTGCCGCAGATTGCATTATGCCCAAAGATTACATGTGCCCGAGAGTGCATTGTGCCTGAAAATTGCATGTCCCCGATATTGCATGATCCCGAAGAATGCATTGTGCCCGATATTGCAAGTGTATGATATTGCATTATGCCCAAGATTGCATGTGCCCAAGATTGCATTATGCCCGAAGATTGCATGTGCCCGAGACTGCATGGTGCCCGATATTGCATGTGCCCGATATTGCATTGTGCCTAAGATTGCATGTGAGCCCGAGATTGCATTTGTGCCCGAGGATTGCATTATTGTATGTGCCCGAGATTTCATTTGTGCCCAAGGATTACATTATTGTATGTGCCCGAGATTGCATTATGCCCGAAGATTGCATGTGCCCGAGACTGCATGGTGCCTGATATTGCATGTGCCCGATATTGCATTGTGCCTAAGATTGCATGTGAGCCCGAGATTGCATTTGTGTCCGAGGCTTACATTATTGCATGTGCTCGAGATTGCATTATGCCCGAAGATTGTATGTGCTCGATACAGTATTGTGCCCTATAATTGCATGAGTCCGAAGATTGCATTGTCCCTAATATTGTATGTGCCTGAAGATTGCATTATTCCCGATATTGCATGTGCCCGAGAATCGCATTGTGCCCGATATTGCATGAGCTTGAAGATTGCACTATGACCGAAGATTGTATTTGTGCCCGATATTGCATGTGCCCGAAGATTGCATGGTTCCTGATATTGCATGTGCCCGAGAATTGCATTGTGCATAAGCCCAAAGATTGCATTATGTCCGATATTGCATGTGCCGGAAGATTGCATTGTGCCCGATATTGCATGTGCCCGAAGATTGCATTGTGCCCGATATTGCATGTGCCCAAGAATTATATTGTGCCCGAAGATTGCATGTGCCCGAATAAATTCAAATCAAGTCGCAAGTATCAATAGATGCCTGAATTACAGATACGCTTTCTTTACTCATTACTTATGTTCCTAAGGTGTGATGGTCTAAAGGCATCATTTTCAAGGCTTGCGAACATCATATCATGGCCTAGGGATTTAATTTCTATTTATCATGATCCAAAGGTGTCATAGTCTAAAGGTATCATTTTTCATGGCCCGCAGACAACATTTTCATGACATGAGGATATAATATTTGTGTATCATGGCCCTAGACATCATAGTCTAAGACATCATCTTTATAGTCTTAAAGGCAAACATCATGGTCGATATGGGAAATTGCATCATGTTTACCTCTATCGTTTGTTTGATATATTTGCTTTGATAATATTACAAGCTACAGATTTGCAGAGACTGATATTTTTGAGGCGAGATCAATCTCTCTCTCGGCTACGATTATCGTGCTTACATCTATTGCAACAAATGCCCTACTCTCTGCTACTCGTATCACCGTTTTTCATTTAATCCTTGGCTACTCATAATACCTCCTCTTTATCAGATCCTTCACTCTTAAACTGGAAATCACTTCGTCATGCTCTTCTCGCTACTCTAATCTTATCCATTCAAGCCAAAATCACTCTCGTTCGTATACCGTACCACTCTTTCAATTCTTAGGAGTTTCGTCTGCTCCTGAGTCTAGAACTACACACGACCTAATAAACAGAGATATGTAGGCGACTTAACACCAAAGTCTCGGCCGTACCCCTTTCTAACTCTCTATCATTTCAATTGATACCACCGAAATCTCTCGTTGGTCGATCAAAACCGGTTATTAAGTCAACGTTGGTTGCCTGACAATTCATCCTTCATTCCCAAGTAACCAAGGGGCAGCTATTGACACCCAATTTTGACCGAACTATAACTATTTCGGAAAGTGCTATTCGATAAAATACATATTTTTAAAACATATTTGAAGTTTAAAATTTTAGTCAATTTTGTCTAAAAATTATATTTTTAGTATGCATGATTTTAAAAATTATTCTAACTATTATCAAACTATTTTATTTAATTATATTTATCAATAGTTAAACTCGAAATAATTACTTTACTTAAATATTTTAAAATCTTAGATGTGTTTAATTATATGAAAATATTTAATATGTGTAATATTATATTAATTGAATAGCATTTTCTAAATTTTCTTCAGAATCATTTAAATCATAGCCTAATCTATTCAAAGTGATATTTCATATCTAGCCCCTTTCTTATTAAATTCATTTCAATCCTCACCTTTTCAATTCCAATCCTATCTCAATCATATCCTTCCCATCCATTTAAATTGTAGCCTCTTTAAATCTAAATTCAGACCCCAAATTCTTATTTTAATCTCATCCATCCATTCTAATTCTAACAACATCAAAATTAATCTCAACCTTTCATTCCATCTAATCCAACAGTCCTGATTTAAGAGCCTAACTTCCCTATTTTAATCAAACAAAAATCCCTAAAACTAAAATTCATTCACTCTTCCTCTCCTCTCTCTCTGGCGCCGCTCAGACCCTCTCTCCTTTTCTCCGAGCAGCTGGTGAGAGCTCCACTGGCAAGATGTACCTCCGCTTCTTTTCTCTCTTAGGCTCTTGCCGCCTTTGCTCCTTTTTCCGGTGGACATCAGCTCGACGAGGCAAACAGTAGTCTCATCTTCATCCAGCGAGCCACCAGCAACACCGGTAGCAACTCTAGCAAGGACACGAGAACAACAACTCCAACAGGCAGGTGAGGACACTGTCGAGCAATAGCCCCAGCAGTTACCGGCGCCACTCCCTTCCTTCTCCAGGCAGCTGGCGAGAACAGCAATACCAGCAGCCGGTGAGAAGCATAGCTGCAACAAGGGATAACCCACGACAACAACCTCTCTGGCCAACGACAACAAACAGTGAGCCAGTGAGCTTCGCCTCTGCCCCTCTTTTCTCAGACGAAACTCGAGGACTTCAACAATAACGAGCATCATTTTTCGACAAGAGTTCTAGGGTAACAAATCATTGTTATTTTCTGCTAATTTTAAGGTGATTTTCAGATCTGAAAAGATTTGTCCGGGTATGATTTTCTAAGCATCCAGTTATGCCTCATCTATTTCTTGTTCTTGTTTTCTCTATGAAATCAGTTTTAAGATATGAAATTTTCCATCATTTTATGTAAATGCGTGTATGAGTTTTGGCTTAGCCATAACCTCAAGATAAGTTTATTTGCATTATATTTTAACCCTGTCAAGATATCATTATGCCTAAACATGTCTGAATTGTTCAATGTTTAATATTTCTGTAATATTGCTCCTCTTTCGGTTAAAACATACATGATATTATATGAAATAGTATTAAGACGTAGTTGTTGGTTGTGGCCAGCGAGTGGTACGTAGATTTCCTCTAACTATGATAATTTATTAATAATGCTTGGTATATATTGATCTTTTTGTTATATCAACAGCTCTATTTGGCTACGTATGGTAAGTACACCTATTCAATCTAGTTTGTTTATATTTATGGTAATCTTGAGCATGTTAATACTCTAATTGGACTATGTCCTCTATTTTAAGTGATAGCTTAATTGTGGCTTAATTTGAATCTAATTAATTGGTTTACTTTTAACTTTAGAATTTGGCTTATGGTAAATATATATTATCATACACTGTGATTGATTCGCTAATGATCTTCATATTTTAGTTAAGTCAGCATCTTGACAGATTTGAATGCATATTGCCAGCCAACCTTGTATTTTGTCTAACGGTGATAAATTATTTTAATATGTGAAGTTGTTTTGGTCTGTAGTTTTATTTGTCTTGAATAATTATGTCTGCTTGCTTGAGTGTATCAATTTACGGTTGGATTAAATTATATTCTTTCCTTGTTGATTTTACATAGTGTATTATGAGTAACCGATTTCCTTTACCTTAATTAAAAGTGGGCAGATTTCTTGTTCATATTTGGTAAAAATAAATCAAAATAAGTCTGATTTTTGGCTTCCTTAATAAAGAAAATATATGTTAGTGAATATTTTCTCACCTTAATTACGCTTAACCAGATTTCTTACATGTTTATATTTGGTAAAATTAATAAATAAATATAGGACTGCTTTTATACTCCTTTCGTTTAAGGAAAGCATGTTATAATTGGCTCCTTGATTATTTCTTCTCTTATTACCGTGCCCATCTCACTTAGTATATAAACAAGGATCCCTTTCAGTGTTTAGACACTCTTACACACGGTTGAACCTCTGCACATTCACACATTGCTCTCACATTGCTCATACTAAAAAATATATATTGTCCCCTACTCTTTAAAAGAATTAAGATTCCGGTAGACATTCTAAGTGTTGCTTTACTCAGTTTTGTTGTGTTCGGGTCTAATATCGAATCAAATTGGGTCTTCATTGCTGATAAACTTTCTGCATAATTGGTTAGCTCTTCTTCATTAATTTAAATTTTGTCTTGCATTATTTATTATAAATGTTGTTGGGTGTTCGAAAATAAATAAAAGGAAGCATCCGGATTAGTTTCCTTATCCCTTCCTTGTCAATGTGTGATCTTATGTGTTCTATGATTCGTTTGAAATTCGTGTGTTTGTTGTGAATGTTCGTTATGTTTCTATATAGTTATTATTATGCTATGATCTTGTGTTTTGGTATTATACTGTTTAACATGTTTTGAACTTAGAGTTCAAAGATGTTGAAGATTCTCCTAGAAGAATTCCAGATGAAGCTATTATATTTAAGTTTATTTTAATGTTGTATGTTTTAGTCATTTGTTCTTTTTCTTTGGTTTGTAATATTGTGTATAATTCTAACTCTCTCCATATAATATGACTTGGGGATCGTCTAAGGGGGGATGGGATTTACGTGCTATTTTTTTTGTCATAACCTACTCGTCTTAGAAAGCATGCCTATAGGAGCGTGATCTAATGGCTTGTTTACTCTAAATCTAACTAAAATAAGATAAAAAGTGATTTTATTACTTTTAAATGTTACCTAAAATGTAAGTATGTTCTATGTTGGTCATCTACTCTAATTGTTAATTAATTAAGTATTAAAATAAATTAATAATTCTCTGTAATATAATTTTTTTAGCGTAACGTGAATGATTTCAAAGTGTTTGTCTTTTACGTGCTTATCTAGTTGCCCTGTTTGGTAAATTATAATTCTTCTATGAAATATAAAATGTGGTAAAATAAATAATTTTTTTGCTCCATAATCTATCTCATACTAGAAATAGATTAGAAAGTCTGTCTATAGGATTGTGAATATTGTTGGTATTTATCAATTCTATGTCATATTTATGATATTTCTAGAAATCCTAAAAATAGATTTATTGTTTTTATCTATGAAAATCTTTGTTTAAAAAAGGCAGATCACTTGTCTTAACACTAATTAATAGCTCCTTCATAATAAATGTCTTGATATTGTTTGGCACTTTTTAAATAATGTTTAGCATGCTCACTTAAGTAGACAATTTGCCTATAGGATGTAATTAATTTTTTTGCCACTTGGGGAGTAGAGAATCATGCATATAAATGCTTTTCACGGTTTCGTTAAATCTAAATAGCAGATTGTTTGATCAGAATAGCTCCAACTGCATAACTATATGGCTAAGTAATTAATTTAATAAATTGCAGTATGTTAATCATTTAGTTTATATTTTTCAGTAGATTAATAATCTAGAAATCATGGTCGTAGGAGTTATTAAATAATTTTCAGCATTTCTAGAAAAATCATATGAATCTGCAAATAATGTTTTACCCACTGTTAATCATTTCTGCACTACATTCATTTGTGACATTAAAAAATAAAATTAACTAACTATTCCCAGCGTGTCATAACTAAATAAAATCAACTTATATTATTGTTTTCTGCATATTTAAGAGAACCGGCATAATAAACTGCACTTAAATCTGAAATGCATGATTGTTTTCTGCATACTTAAGAGAACCGGCATAATAAACCGCCCGAACTTAAATCTAAAATAAAATATGTCTGATGTAATTACTTTCTGAATTTTGAACAATGTCTTGCTACTTAAGACAAATATTTTTTCGACATACTTTAATCTGTCCATGTTGAGAATAATTATCAATTAAATCTACCCGTCTTAAAATATGCTCTTATTCTTGACCGATCTGCGCTAATAATTAAATAAAATCTGCTACTTTGAATTAGTTGACCTAATTAAACCCTGTTCGAAATTTTAGTTTCTGTATTAAATAAATGTTTGGCCACCTAAAATCAACAGATATAATATATAGATTATGCACTATGGCGTATCTTTCTGCCCTTTTATTAATATTATTATTTTTTTTACCTGCCTATTTGTATGCACACACTTAGCATGAAATCCTGTCACCACTACTTGTGTTTACCGACATGCTTAATAAAATTTAGAAGCCAATATGAGACTTATGTGCTAAATGCTCTTCCAAATTGTTTGACTTGGTGTCTAGGTGGGCCTATTAGGAGTTTATTTCAGTCTAAACTCTTCCTAGTAGTAGTTCAATACCTCTTGGACTTTAAGCGGGGACTATAGGCACCGTTTAGAGACGAAAAACATATGGTGGTGGGGTAGGGGTAGTTTAGGCCCTACAGAGATGATGACATCGACTCTGTCTTAATGACAAACCTTGGTTTTGTCTGTCCCTACGAGAAGCCAACCGAAATAAAGAAAGTCGAGTGTTGATCCGTAAAGTCTATCAGAGTCTGCCTTCCCTTTCTCCCTTTACTTGTTTTATAATTATATTTATTTGGGGTAGTTTAATTAAATAAAAAAATGATATTTTCTTATATGTTTGTCTGCTTTCTATCTTTTCACTATTTCTTTTAAATTTTATTTGTGTGAATTATTTAATCTTATGTTATCACATTGTTTTGCATGTTTAATTAATAAATTAAATAGATAAATTGATCTTAATTGTTTAATGGTGATTATCACCCAATAAGCATGTTTAAATTAAATAACAAATAATGAAGTGAGCTTAATTGCTACTTGTAACCCCCACATAAATTGAATGAGATACGGTCAGGACCTATATTTGTGGACCTCGAGGGATGCCTAACACCTTCCTCTCGAGGTAACTTGAACCCTTACCCTGATCTCTGGTTCATTGACCTTAGTTAGATTTAGCTAGGTTAGATAGGTTCCCTAACGCGCCTTAATTCATTAGGTGGCTACTTTTCAATCCAACCTAAAGCCCAAAAGAGTTGTTAGGTCGAAGGTCCATTTTGCGAAAAATGGGGTGCGACAGAATGATGACTCTGCTGGGGATATTAGGTTCTACCCATTACGTGTCTTAGTGATTTATGTGGGGTTTACGTATTTTACCATTTTATTATTTGTTGGTTATCTCCTTGTTTAAATAATATTTTGATTTATTTGTTTAGTTGTTTCCTTGTTTATTGCATATTTTTCCATGTTCCACCTCTTTCCCTTTTCCTTATTTGTTTGTTTTCATGTTTAATCCCTTCCCTTTCTCCTAATTTGTTTGCTCACATGCTTAACCTATACCCTCATTCCTTATTTGTTTGATTCTCCAAATATGTTTGTATGTTTATTTCCTTTTATTTATGCATGTATGTATTTACTTGTTTATTTATTTACCATTTTTCATAAACTGCTTATATGTTACTGTTGTCACGACCCAAGCCTAGGGCCTAGACGTGACATGGCGAATGAGGAACCCGAAGAAACCCCAAACAAGCCTCTCAAACTTGTCATCACACTTCATCGGTCGCGAAAGTACATTCAACATTAAATAACGGGAATTAGGGACTAAGGGCAAACCATTTCAAAATAATATCATAGAATAAGAGTCAAGCTCATTTACAAAATACTTGTCCAACGCACACCTCTACATACATAGATAGGACGGGGGCCATGACATTCTACCGGCTCCCCTCATAGTCAAAATACAATTGCAAGCTAAAGTCTCAAAACATAGGAGTAGGAAACATAACATAGCCCTCGAATCATTGAGGACTCACCAACAAACTCGGATAAGCACCGTACTAGCCACGTGGATGGAGAGAAGGATCAAGAGTAGCTCCGGTTCCTACATGGTGACATCATGTAGGCAAAATATGCGTTAGTACTTTGGAATGTACTAAGTATGCGGGGTGCAATACAACAATAGACAAGGACACAATCAAAATGCAAGAAATAGTTCCATAGGCATAATGAATAACAATATGAGGATGCATTATCAAAGTGAAGTCAAAACATGTTTAAGTAAATCTATACTAATAGTAGATATCATATGTGTGTGCATGATACAACCAATCTATAACTCCAACTTAGGATGGGGGATGCCGTTCACACCCGGACACCCTGTTGGCAAGGTATAAACCCCTCACATGGTTGATGTTAGTCACACCCCAAGCATCCTAGGTGGTGAGATATAAACCTCTCACATGGTTGATGTTGGTCACACCCCAAGCATCCTAGGTGGTGAGATATAAACCTCTCACATGGTTATCTGGTTCTTTTCCCCCGGACCGGGCATGGTCATGCAACATTTTATATAGAAAATTCTCATTAGGCTCTAATGCAATCTCATGTATGGAATGAACATATACACAAGCTTAATTTGTCATCAACACATCTCTGGAATGCCACACATCTCATAACTCAAGCCCTAAAACATCAATTCATCAATTCTCCATAATTGGACATTTTGTCAAACACCTTGAAGAAATGTAATGGGATCAAAGAGCATAGAAAATAGGGTAGTAATTATGCAGCCAAACCAATGAACAACCTACAACAACGCCTTTTAACACCACAAGACCACATGAAAAATCTCCACATCCATTTCAAATTTAGATTCAAGTTCTAGAGTCACAACATGCTCAAAACAATCACTTTTCATGTTTAAAATTCACTGTGCAGGAAATTTATACAAGGAACAAGACTAATTTATGAATTCTCAACTTAAACCATGAATTAGTGAGTAGAATAGAAACTAGGCACTATGGGTGGAAGGACCCATGAGTTCAACACCACATACCTTGAGTTTTTATGAAGGTCTTGAGAGTGTTTTCAATGAAAGCTTGGAACTTGCAGCAAGTGTCTCTTCAATCTTGAGGAAGGTTTTGGATTAGGGTTCTTGAGAGAACTTGAGAGAAAATGTGTCTAAGTATGGGAGATGTGTTTTGGGAAATGTTTTATAGATGGGAATTGAATTAATGTTATATAGGAAATAAAATATGCCCTTTGGAAAAACGGAACCAACACTTAGAAAAAAAAATGAGGCGGGTAAACAGTAAATTCGGTCACTGGAATTTGCATTTCCTGCACGGACAGATTTTACGAAAAAGGGCATAACTTCTTCGTCCGAACTCCGAATGAGGTGAAACGAAGTGTGTTGGGTAGCTAACTCAAAGGGCTTTCCATGGATATATTATGGACTACCCAATTATTTGTGTGCTAGGAGATATGACCCTCCAAAGTAGACCCTCGAAAAAGGCTTTACTTGGAAATTTCGGATTTTGATACGGTTGCTCTAAAATTTGGGTTAGACCCATTTCCCACTCAATTTGACCCCCTAAACAAGAATATGAAGTTGGATTTTTGAAAAACAAAACGGATTTTTAGATATAGCTAAAACAAGCTTCCGGTAACTTCTGAAGCATATTTTTAGGAACTTTTGGGGTCGTTTCAATATCTCCCCCTTGGGAACATTCGTCCCCGAATGTGGAAGAGACGTACAAGGCAAAACTTAGTAAGAACATATCAGCCCCAACATGAATGCAAAATTTTTATTTAAACATCACTTCAAGATTTCAAAACTTAATGTAAAGCATCCATAACTCATTAATTTAAACATATATGCACATGAATGATCTAGGGGCTGAAATGTAAGACTCAATGGAGTACAAAGGATTTGATTTAATACCTTAGGCTTGAGTGGAGTTGAATAGATAAGGATAACGTCTTTGCATGTCCGCTTCGGCCTCCCAAGTAGCACTCTCCACTTGTTGATTTCTCCAAAGCACCTTAACGGAGGTCACTTCTTTGTTCCTCAACCTCTTAACTTGTCTATCCAAGATCTGAACCGGGACTTCTTCATACGTCAAATTATCTTCTACAACACCCACAACCTCAAGAGGTATAATAACGTTAGGATCACCAACACATTTCCTCAACATCGATACATGGAACACCGGATGAACTAATTCTATCTCCTTGGGCAACCCCAACTCATAGGCTACTTTACCAATCCTTCTTATTACCTCATAAGGACCGACGTACCTAGGACTTAATTTCCCCTTCTTACCAAAACGAACCACACCTTTCATTGGAGAAACTTTCAAATAAGCCCAATTACCCACTTTGAATTCAAGATCCCTTCTCCTCACATCGGCATAAGACTTTTGACGACTTTGGGCTATTTTCAACCTCTCCCTAATCATTCTTACCTTTTCAAGAGTATCCATGACCAGATCCGGACCCAACAAGACCACCTCTCCAACTTCAAACCACCCAACCAGTGACCTACACCGTCTACCATAAAGTGCCTCAAAAGGAGCCATACCGATACTAGAATGATAACTATTGTTGTATGCAAATTCAATCAAAGGAAGATGATCAACCCAACTACCTTTTAACTCCAAGACACAAGCTCTAAGCATATCTTCCAAGGTTTGAATTGTTCTTTCGGCTTGGCCATCCGTTTGAGGGTGGAAGGCCGTGCTAAGCTTTACCTTTGTACCAAGACCCCTTTGGAAAGATTTCCAAAAGTGAGAAGTGAATTGGGCACCACGATCCGAGATGATAGACAAGGGAATCCCATGCAACCTTACCAATTCATGAATGTACAACTTGGCATACTCTTCAGCCCCGTAAATAGTTTTAACCGGTAGGAATTGAGCCGACTTTGTCATCCGATCAACCACCACCCAAACCGAATCAAAACCTCTTCTAGTCTTGGGCAAGCCCACTACAAAATCCATGTTGATTTCTTCCCACTTCCAAGTAGGTATCTCAATGTCTTGAGTTAGGACACCCGACCTTTGATGTTTGGCCTTGACTTGTTGACAACTATGGCAACCCGAAACAAATTTTGCAATGTCCTTCTTCATACTACCCCACTAATACACATCCCTCAAGTCTCTATACATCTTTGTTGACCCCGGATGAATAGAATAAAAAGAATTATGAGCCTCATCAAGAATTCTTTCCCTCACACCATCCACACAAGGAACACATAATCTACCTTGGTACCTAAGGGCACCATCTCCCCCTTGGGAGAAAACCTCCATCTTACCACTACTCACCGAAGCCTTTAATTCCACCAAAGAAGGATCAAGGTCTTGCTTGGCTATCACCTCATCAACAAAGGAAGACCTTGAACCATCAACAACAACTACTCCTCCACTATCCACCCCTTCTAACCTAACTCCCAATTTGGCCAACCGATGGATCTCCTTAGCCAACTCTTTACTACCTTCCTCCACATGAGCCAAGCTACCCATGGACACTCTACTCAATGCATCCGCCACCACATTAGCTTTCCCCGGATGATAGTGAACACTCATATCATAATCCTTAAGGAACTCTAACCACCTCCTTTGTCTCAAGTTAAGATTTTTTTTTGTGTGAACACATATTGGAGACTCTTATGGTCGATGAAGATATCAACATGCACCCCATACAAATAGTGACGCCAAATCTTTAAAGCAAAAACCACAGCGTCCAATTCAAGATCATGGGTTAGGTAATTCTTTTCATGAACCTTAAGATGCCTAGAAGCATAGACTATAACCTTACCACTTTGCATCAACACACAACCCAAACCAATACGGGAAGCATCACAATAAACAACAAAACCTTCTAACCCATCCGGAAGTGACAAAATAGGAGCGAACACAAGCTTTTCTTTCAAAGTTTGGAAGCTTTCCTCACACTCATCCGACCACACAAATTTAGCCTTCTTTTGAGTCAACTTAGTCATAGGAGAAGCAAGAAAAGAAAACCCTTCCACAAATCTCCTATAATAACCCGCTAAACCCAAGAAACTCCTTATATCCGACGGGGTCAAAGGTCTAGGACAATTCCTAATAGCATCGGTCTTCTTAGAATCCACCTTAATACCATCCCCCGACACCACATGGCCTAAGAATGCAACTTCCTTCAACCAAAACTCACACTTTTCATATTTAGCGTACAACTTCTCTTCCCTCAATCTTTGGAGTACAACCCTCAAGTGACCCATGTGCTCTTCCTCACCCCGGGAATAGATCAAGATATCATCTATAAACACCACCACAAAAGAATCAAGGTAGGGTTTGAAGACCCTATTCATCAAATCCATAAAGATAGCCGAAGCGTTAGTCAACCCGAAAGACATCACCACAAACTCATAGTGCCCATACCTAGTACGAAAGGCCGTCTTGGAAATATCACACTCCCTCACCTTCACTTGATGATACCCGGACCGAAGATCAATCTTAGAGAAGTGACTAGCCCTATGCAATTGGTCAAATAAATCGTCAATCCTTGGAAGAGGATACCTATTCTTGACGGTGACCCTATTAAGTTGTCGATAATCAACACATTCTAAGAGACCCATCTTTCTTCTTCACAAACAAAATCGGAGCACCCCATGGAGAATGACTAGGTCTAATAAACCCCTTTTCTAACAAATCTTTTAATTGCTCTTTCAACTCCGCCGGGGCCATACGGTAAGGGGGAATAGAAATAGGTTGAGTATCGGGAATGAGGTCTATACCAAAACCTATCTCCCTTTCGGGAGGGACACCGGGAAGGTCTTTTGGGAAGACATCTAGAAACTCATTAACAACCGGAATAGACTCAATAGGAGGGACTTTAGACTCCACATCATTGACTCTCACAATATGGTACAAGCACCCTTTGGAAATCAACCTATGGGCTTTAATGCAAGAAATGAATTTCTCCTTCACCACAACATCCCGACTCTCCTACTCAAGGACGGGTTCATTAGGAAATCAAAACTTGACTTTACGAGTCCTACAATTAATAGAAGCATAATATGCATGCAACCAATCCATCCCAAGAATCACATCAAAATCCACCATGTTCAACTCAACAAAATCATAAGGCAACAACTTATTCAATATGCAAATCGGACAATTTCTATACACTTTTCTAGAAACAATAGAGACACCAATGGGAGTAGATACTTCATATGACTCATGCAACAATTCCGACTCGACATTAAATTTTCTAGCAACTAAGGGGGTAACAAAAGAAAGGGTGGCACCCGGATCAATCAAAGTATAAACATCAAGATCAAAGATTTGCAACATACCGGTCACCACATCGGGAGTTTCATTAACACCTTGTCTACCATGCAAAGCATAAAATCGATTGTGCCTTGGGGCACCACTTTGAGAAGCACCTCTACCCAAAGGAGTAGTGTTAGTATTTCGAACCTTGTTGCGGATCTTGGGACACTCAAACCTCTTGTGACCCACTTCTCTACATTCAAAGCAAGCACCCGAACCCTTCATGCAAGGACCACCATGCTTCCTCCCACACTTAGGGCATACATCCATAGAACCCACTTTACCTCCCCCTTGAGGTCTAGAAACATTGATAGCAAATCCCCGGTTGACATGAGGGTTTCCTCGGCCTTGATGAAATCTAGCACCCTTAGGGAACCTATTCTTCAATCGGGCCCTCTTGGCCTCATGACCCCTTCTCTTCCTCAATTTCTCCTCCTCCATTTGCTCGGCATAAGTCATCAACCGAGACAAATCCATATCTCCAATGAGTATAGCGGACCGACACTCTTCACTAACCAAGTCGGATACACCCATCACAAATTTGTTCATCCTTGACCTAGAGTCGGACACCAAGTGAGGTGCATACTTGGAGAGTTGGACAAATTTGAGGGCATACTCCCTCACACTCATAGCTCCTTGCTTCAAGTTCATCAACTCCACCAACTTTGCCTCCCTAAGCTCAAGAGGGAAGAACCTATTAAGGAAAGCAATTTTTAACTCCTTCCACAACACCACATAGCCATTACCTTTTGCACCCTTCCATTGATCAAACCAAATTTGAGCAACCCCCTTGAGTTGGTAAGCCGCCAACTCCGCCTTCTCACAAGCACCAACATCCATAATGGTCAAGATTTTGCATACCTCATCGATGAACTCTTGCGGGTCCTCATCCACCTTTGAACCATGGAAGACCGGAGGGTTCATTCTCATGAAATCTCTCACCCTTTCCCCCGGGGTGGTAGCTTGAGGAGCTTGGGCTCCTTGTTGCACTTGGTTAGATACCACTTGTGCAAGCATGGTGAGTGCATCACGGAGCTCACCATTGGTGGGTGGCTCTTCCGGTGATCGGGCCTGTCTTCCCCTCAGGTTTGGCATGAAAATCTAGCAATCCAAAGAACAAGCGTTAGGGAGGAATCACCTTATTACACTCCAAGCACGACATAGAACATGAAGAAGGGAAACCTTTCCTAAAACGTTTTGTAGCCTCCCATTCATAGTCGTGGCGCGCTTCACAACCATAATTAGGACTCTACTCAATGCGGTGTGTTGGACTCCGAGGATTTAACAACCTAGTGCTTTGATACCAAGCCTGTCACGACCCAAGCCTAGGGCCTAGAAGTGACATGGCGAATGAGGAACCCGAAGGAACCCCAAACAAGCCTCTCAAACTTGTCATCACACTTCATCGGTCGCGAAAGTACATTCAACATTAAATAATGGGAATTAGGGACTAAGGGCAAACCATTTCAAAATAATATCATAGAATAAGAGTCAAGCTCATTTACAAAATACTTGTCCAACGCACACCTCTACATACATAGATAGGACGGGGGCCATGACATACTACCGGCTCCCCTCATAGTCAAAATACAATTGCAAGCTAAAGTCTCAAAACATAGGAGTAGGAAACATAACATAGCCCTCGAATCATTGAGGACTCACCAACAAACTCGGATAAGCACCGTACTAGCCACGTGAATGGAGAGAAGGATCAAGAGTAGATCCGGTCCCTACATGGTGACATCATGTAGGCAAAATATGCATTAGTACTTTGGAATGTACTAAGTATGCGGGGTGCAATACAACAATAGACAAGGACACAATCGAAATGCAAGAAATAGTTCCATAGGCATAATGAATAACAATATGAGGATGCATTATCAAAGTGAAGTCAAAACATGTTTAAGTAAATCTATACTAATAGTAGATATCATATGTGTGTGCATGAACCAACCAATCTATAACCCCAACTTAGGATGGGGATGCCGTTCACACCCGGACACCCTGGTGGCAAGGTATAAACCCCTCACATGGTTGATGTTGGTCACACCCCAAGCATCCTAGGTGGTGAGATATAAACCTCTCACATGGTTGATGTTGGTCACACCCCAAGCATCCTAGGTGGTGAGATATAAACCTCTCACATGGTTGATGTTGGTCACACCCCAAGCATCCTAGGTGGTGAGATATAAACCTCTCACATCGTTATCCGGTTCTTTTCCCCCGGAACGGGCATGGTCATGCAACACTTTATATAAAAAATTCCCATTAGGCTCTAATGCAATCTCATGTATGGAATGAACAGATACACAAGCTTAGTTTGTCATCAATACATCTCTGGAATGGCACACATCTCATAACTCAAGCCCTAAAACATCAATTCATCAATTCTCCATAATTGGACATTTTGTCAAACACCTTGAAGGCATGTAATGGGATCAAAGAGCATGGAAAATAGGGTAGTAATTATGCAGCCAAACCAATGAACAACCTACAACAACGCCTTTTAACATCCACAAGACCACATGAAAAATCTCCACATCCATTTCAAATTTAGATTCAAGTTCTAGAGTCACAACATGCTCAAAACAATCACTTTTCATGTTTAAAATTCACTGTGCAGGAAATTTATATAAGGAACAAGACTAATTTATGAATTATCAACTTAAACCATGAATTAGTGAGTAGAATAGAAAATAGGCACTATGGGTGGAAGGACCCATGAGTTCAACACCACATACCTTGAGTTTCTATGAAGGTCTTGAGAGTGTCTTCAATGGAAGCTTGGAACTTGGAGCAAGAGTCTCTTCAATCTTGAGGAAGGTTTTGGATTAGGGTTCTTGAGAGAACTTGAGAGAAAATGTGTCTAAGTATGGAGAGGTGTTTTGGGAAATGTTTTAGAGATGGGAATTGAATTAATGTTATATAGGAAATAAAATATGCCCTTTGGAAAAACGGAACCAACACTTAGAAAAAAAAAAAGAGGCGGGTGAACAGTAAATTCGGTCACTGGAATTTGCATTTCCTGCACGGACAGATTTTACGAAAAAGGGCATAACTTCTTCGTCCGAACTCCGAATGAGGTGAAACAAATTGCGTTGGATAGATAACTCAAAGGGCTTTCCATGGATATATTATGGACCACCCAATTATTTGTGTGCTAGGAGATATGACCCTCCAAAGTAGACCCTCAAAAGAGGGTTCACTTGGAAATTTCGAATTTTGATACGGTTGCTCTAAAATTTGGGTTAGACCCATTTCCCACTCAATTTGACCCCCTAAACAAGAATATGAAGTCAGATTCTTGAAAAACAAAATGGATTTTTAGATATAGCTAAAACAAACTTTCGGTAACTTTCGAAGCACATTTTTAGGAACTTTTTGGGTCGTTTCAACTGCTTTCCACTTAAGTGATAAAGTTACCACTTTGATAAACTGGCATTCCGCTCATACTTCCCCCAATTGGGACCCTCTTCCTCTTTTTATTTTTTTCTTGTGATGGTGTGTGACTATGCACATCTCACAAATACTCAAATTTTCTTCAAACACCCTATATTAGAGAGATGACTGAGGCATAGTAGATGCAGATAGTTTTACTACCGTGGAACTAGGTGCCTTCTCGCATAGAATCCTCGAACCAACTTTTAGAAATTTTATTTTGGTCATACATGCTGCATAAGCCCTAGGTGGTTTGACCCTTGGTGTCAATCTGCACAATTAGTAGCCACCCTATCATCTAAAGGGCCCCAACACCCTTTAGACAAATTACATAGTTATGTGTCAATGTTATCACAATAGCTAAATTAAGTCAAGGTTTGCCAAAATGGAGTTTAGAATTTGTCTGTTGTTTTGTTTGTAGAGTCATGGATGCTTTCCTCATCCCAAACCCGCAAATGGTTGTAGATGTAAACTACAAGCTAAGGAACTGGTGGATTGATATTAAGAGAGACTGCGAAAGAGAGATTCGTCAGTTGTTGGGCGGGCATACCTATATCATTTTTGTCATACCAAAACCTCACCTGATTAGGGCCTTACTAGAATTTTGGGACCCTGTGAGAATGGTCTTCAAATTCATTGATTTTGACTTGACGCCAACGATTGAGGAGATAAACGGTTTCATCGACCTGTCATATCACGAGTGTGAAATGTTGGTACCATATAAGCCATCATCGAGGAGTTTCTAAAAAATCTGGGAATGAAGTCAACTCCAACCTTACCTTTTTTAGACCTTGGGTGGATTCATTTCGACTTTCTATCTTCACGCTTTGGTCGAGAGGATAGTTATTACTCTTTTAGTGATGAGTTTGAATTCTCCGTCGAGGAATGGAAAACATATCGTCTAAATGCCTTTGCCATTGCCCTATTAGGATAACTGGATTTTCCTAAATTAAGGGGGAGGATCGACACACGCTTGGGTTATGTGGTCCGAGATTTAGCTCAAAGAGAGGGCGAACCTAGAAAGACTATAGTGGCCATGATCCTGGCAGAAATAATGAGGAGTCTGTCATCATGCGTCAACGGTAGAATGTTTTTTGAGGGATGCAACCTTGTGCTGCAATTATGGGATATTGAACACTTCTACCTACAGTCTGACGCGATACACATCTTTCTTGGTTATGGCAAAAAGATTGATAATCATCCAAGAAGAACGGTAGCTTTCACCGCCCCTGTTGGATTCGTTGACTGGCAGATATTTTTGACAGAGCTCGAGAGCGGCCACATACAATGGAAGCTCTATTGGTTGTCCACCCCTCATGTAATAGTAAGAGGTGATGACCAATACTTCATTGAGGTTATTTGCTTAAAAGGTGTTCAACCATATGCTCCTCTTCGAGTACGTCGACAATTTGGGCAAACTCAAGTAATACCACTCCGGTTTGACATGGAGCAGTTTAAGTATGAATTTAGATTAGATAAACCACAAGTCCACAACATACTTCGTAGATAGGAGCGGGTGTTGACCATTCCTATGGGTGCACGACAGGCCTTATGCACACGTGAGTATTACATATAGATACTAAAAAAGGTTAAAAACAGAGAATTGAGTGGGGAAGGATACTATGGGCTCACTGATGAAAGGGAAAACATATGGGCACGCAACGTGGTGAAGATTGGGCATGAAGTCATTCCCTATACAAGAGGTCAATTGGTACCAAGCTCTTCAAGATTTTAGAATTTAGGATGACTTTCCCGTTATTACCCCATTTCCCTTATTTTATTTCAGTTTTGTTTTTCAATTCTGATGTATTTTTCGAATTTTATAATAAATAGAGTTTGTTTATTTCCTCTAATCTAAATTCTAAATTGGCAAAGAAGGCTTAAGTTAATTATTGTGCATCACTTATATGTCGTCTTAGGTCTACCTTTAGCACAATGAGGCTCCTTGCATTTAGGGCGTTTATCTTAAAACAATGTGTTTGTTAGCTCAATTTATGCAATGCTCTAACTTGGGCATTCTTTTGCTTTAATTTTGTTTTACCCTTCCCCAATGGTTGATCTGTAGACCATGGTTTACCACGCGCGATCAAAGGACACTCTGCCTTCTCTCCCAAATGAGAACCACAAAGGGAAGAGGGAAGCGACTTATGAGAATGTTATGAGTAAGACTATTGAAATGAAGCATCCTTCAGACGAGTTGGTCTCAAGCCTGAAAAAGAAGATAAGGGAATTAGAAGAAGAAGTGTCTGATATGCGCGGGTGGGCCAAGTTGTTACTCTCTGTCGATCCCACTCTAGAGACAAACATAGATAAGCCACCTGTCATAAGTCAAACCACTTTCCACGATAATCCTCCACCAACTCACCTTACTTTTCATCCTCCACCAACTTACCCCACTTCTCAAAATCAACCAAGCTCCATTTAAATGCCTCCAAAGAACACCCACTTTCCAAATTACCCATATCCTCCTCAACATCATGCTTATGCTGCTAGACCGCCATATCTCACTCTGTGCCTACAGAGCCCTGCATACAAGCTCCTCCATACCAAAAACCTCTACACCAAGTCCCTTGGTATTATGCGCCGCTCATACAATTTCAAATTCCTCCATATCAAATGCTTCCATCCCAAAAGTCTCCTCTACCATATCAAAAGCCTACTTATCCCGTTCACAATGTCAAAACCCTCACTCAAAAACATATTCGCAAAAACCTATTCAATGTTCAGAAGAGGCCCATCAAAATTTACACTCCTTTGACTGAGCCTATAGACCAATTCTATAAAAAGTTAAGGATTGCTAGTCACATCGCTCTTATTAGTGAAATAAGGATGAATACACGTGCAAGATGGTTTAAACCCTCTAAGGTTTGCGCTTATCACTCAGGAATGAAAGGACATACCATAGAAGAATGTCGTGATCTGAAAGACAATATTCAGCAATTGATTGATACTAAAATCATATGCTTGGAGGAATTTGCGCCAATAGTGAACGTGCCGAAGTTTACTTGAACCAGTTTCCAAATAAGACTTGCGCCATTTAAGTTCAAGTTTTCTACATTCAGACAAGTGCCCATGTTAGTATATGGGCAATAAAGTTGGTCAAAATCTTTCATTTCAGTATTACTTAAGAATGCTCTGTTTAATGAATTAAGCTCTTTGTATTTGAACTACATTAGACCTGATTCATGTTTAAGAGGGGATACGTAGGTGCTCCTATGGAGTTCGGTCTTATCATAATAAAACTTCCATTTTCCCCTTTTGACTTTGTAACTGGGGCATAATTTTTGAAAGGGTCTCAAAAATTTAATCAAAGCATTCTCTTTTCAAATTTCGATACTGGGGCAGAATTTTTGAGAGGAACTCAAAATTTCCATCAAAAGCATTTCTTCTCACGAACCAGTAACTAGGGCAGAATTTTTGAGAAGGTCTCAAAAATCCATCAGAGGGATATTTTCTTGCAAATCTCGATACTGGAGCAAATTTTTTTAGAGAAGCTCAAAATTCCTTCAAAAGCATTTCTTCTCGCAAATCAGTAACTGGGCAAAATTTTTGAGAGGGTCTAAAAAATTCCCTCACACAAATCAGGACGAGGGAAATTTTTTAGAGGATCTCAAAAACTCACAGCAATTGAGCGCAATCTACAAATAAAGTCAGAATAGCAGAAGTTCTACACTAGGGCAGAATGCCCTCAAAATTTTGGACAACACTTCAAAGGACACTCGAGCAGACATCAGAGAAGCATACTGTGCCAAATCAGGGATACAGATCAACCTCCCCTTTAACTAACTATTTTTCTTTGAATGCAGAAAAGACAGGTACATATACAAGAAGCAACTTCAACACCACTTGAAGGATCAATGTGTCGATATATCCGACAAATCACTAATCAATGGCATTCCATCCTTTCAATAGGAGGAATGATCAAGCTACATTATTCAGAGCTCAAAAATCTCCAACAAATGGCACATTGTCCTTCCAACAAGGGGAAAGACCAAATTACTCTATACTAAGCCCAGTCGCCAGTCGAATGACCCTATCCTTCTGACATGATAAAAGGACCAAGCTATTTTGAGCCCGGCAATCGCCAACCAATGGTACCTTATCTTTCCAATAATACAAAAGGATCAAAATACTCCATATCAATCTCGACAAATCAATATTCAACTGCACCCACTCCTTAAAATAGGACGAAGGGTCAAAGCTATAATATTCCAAACTCAAAATTCGCCAACAAATGACACTCAATCCTTCCAAAAGGCGAAGGTCTATACCCTCAAACAACTATCACTTGAGCCCGAGATTACATTGTTCTCGAAATTGCAGTATGCCTGAAGATTGCAAATGCCCAAATTGCATTATGCCCGAAATTACATTGTACCCAAGATTGCATTTGAGCCCGATATTGCATGTTCCCGAGATTGCATTTGTGCTCGAGGATTGCATTATTGCATGTGCCCGAGATTGTATTATGCTCAAAGATTGCATGTGCCTGAGACTACATTGTGCCCGAGAATTACATGTGCCCTATATTGCATGATCTAGAAGATTGCATTGTGTCCGATATTGCATGTGCTCGATATTGCATTGTGATCGAGATTGCATTTGAGCCTGAGATTGCATGTGCCTGAGATTTCATTTGTGCCCGAGGATTGCAAAGAACTCTAAGGTAACACATCATAGTTATTTTCTGCTGATTTTAAGCTGTTGTTCGGATAAAAGACAGATCTGTCCGGGTATGATTTTCTAAACATCCGATTATGCCTTATCTATTTCTTGTTCTTGTTTTCTCTATGAAATTAGTTTTAAGATATGAAATTTTCCATCATTTTCTGTAAATGCGTGTATGAGTTTTGGCTTAGCCATAACCTCAAGATAAGTTTATTTGCATTATAGTTTAACCCTGTCAAGATATCATTATGCCTAAACCTGTCTGAATTGTTCAATGCTTAATATTTCTGTAATAATGCTCCTCTTTCGGTTAAAAATTACATTGTCTTATATAAAATAGTATTAAGACGTAGTTGTTAGTTATGGCCAGCGAGTGGTACCTAGATTTCCTCTAACTATGATAATTTATTAATAATTCTTGGTATATATTGATCTTTTTGTTATATCGACAGCTCTATTTGGCTACGTATGGTAAGTACACCTATTCGCTCTTGTTTGTTTATATTTATGGTAATTTTGAGCATGTTAATACTCTAATTGGACTATGTCCTCTATTTTGAGTGATAGCTTAATTGTGGCTTAATTTGAATCTAATTAATTGGTTTACTTTTAACTTTAGAATTTGGCTTATGGTAAATATATATTATCATACACTGTGATTGATTCGTTGATGATCTTCATATTTTAGTTAAGTCATCATTTTGACATATTTGAATGCATATTGCCTTCCAACCTTGTATTTTGTCTAACTTTGACAAATTATTTTAATATGTGAAGTTGTTTTGGGCTGTAGTTTTATTTTGTCTTGAATAATTATGTCTTCTTGCTTGAGTGTATCAATTTACGGTTGTCTTAAATTATATTCTTTCCTTTCTTATTTTACATAGTGTATTATTAGTAACCGATTTCCTTTACCTTAATTAAAAGTGGGAGGATTTCTTATTCATATTTGGTAAATATAAATCAAAATAAGTCTGATTTTTGGCTTCCTTCTTAATAAAGAAAATATATGTTAGTGAATATTTTCTCACCTTAATTAAGCTTAACCATATTTCTTACTTGTTTATATTTGGTAAAAAGAATAAATAAATATGGGACTGATTTTATACTCCTTTTGTTTAAGGAAAGCAAGTTATAATTGGCTCCTTGATTATCTCTTCCCTTATTACCGTGCCCCTCTCACTTAGTATATAAACAAGGCTCCCTTTCATTGTTTAGACACTCTTACACTCGGTTGAACCTCTACACATTCACACATTGCCCATACTAAAAAATATATATTGACCCCTACTCTTTAAAAGAATTAAGATTCTAGAAACATTCTAAGTGTTGCTTTACTCGGTTTTGCTGTGTTCGGGTCTAATATCGAATCAAATTGGGTCTTCATTGCTGATAAACTTTCTGCATAATTGGTTAGCTCCTCTTCATTAGTTTAAATTTTGTCTTGCATTATTTATTATAAATGTTGTTGGGTGTTCGAAAATAAATAAAAGGAAGCATCCGGATTAGTTTCCTTATCCCTTCCTTGTCAATGTGTGATCTTATGTGTTCTATGAATCATTTGAAATTCGTGTGTTTGTTGTGAATGTTCGTTATGTTTCTATATAGTTATTATTATGCTATGATCTTGTGTTTGGGTATTGTTCTGTTTAACAGGTTTTGAACTTAGAGTTCAAAGATGTTGAAGAGTCTCCTAGAAGAATTCCAGATAAAGCTATTATATTTAAATTTATTTTAATCTTGTATATTTTAGTCATTTGTTCTGTTGCTTTGGTCTGTAATATTGTGTATAATTCTAACTCTCTCCATAAACTATAACTTGGGGATCGTCTAAGGGGGGATGGGATTTACGTGTTATTTTTTTTATCGTAACCTACTCGTCTTAGAAAGCATGCCAATAGGAGTGTGATCTGATGGCTTGTTCACTCTAAATCTAACTAAAATAAGATAAAAAGTGATTTTATTACTTTTAAATGTTACCAAAAATGTAAGTATGTTCTATGTTGGTCATCTACTCTAATTGTTAATTAATTAAGTATTAAAATAAATTAATAATTCTCTGTAATATAATTTTTTTAGCGTAACGTGAATGATTTCAACGTGTTTGTCTTTTACGTGCTTATCTAGTTGCCCTGTTTGGTAAATTATAATTCTCATATAAAATATAAAAGGGGGTAAAATAAACAAATTGTTTGCTCCATAATCTGTGTCATACTAGAAATAGATTAGAAAGCATACCTATAGGATTGTGAATATTGTTGGCATTTATCAATTCTCTATCATAATTATGATATTTCTAGAAATCCTGAAAATAGGTTTCTTGTTTTTATCTATGCAAATCTTTGTTTAAAAAAAATGGATCACTTGTCTTAACACTAATTAACAGCTCCTTCATAATAAATGTCTTGATATTGTTTGGCACTTTTTAAATAATGTTTATCATGTTCACTTAAGTAGACATTATGCCTATAGGATGTAATTAAATTTTTTTCCACTTGGGAAGTAGAGAATCATGCATATAAATGCTTTTCATGGTTTCGTTAAATCTAAATAGCAAACTGTTTGATCACAATAGCTCCAACTGCATAACTATATGGCTAAGTAATTATTTTAATAAATTGAAGTATGTTAATCATTTAGTTTATATTTGTCAATATATTAATCATCTAAAAATCATGGTCGTAGGAGTTATTAAATAATTTTCAGCATGTCTAGACAAATAAGATAAATCTGCAAATAATGTTTTGCCCACTGTTAATCATTTATGCACTACATTCATTTTGTGAGATTAAAAATTAAAATTAGCTAACTATTCCCAGCATGTCATAACTAAATAAAATCAGCTTATATGATTGTTTTCTGCATATTTAAGAGAACCGACATAATAAACCGCCTGAACTTAAATCTGAAATAAAATATGTCTGATGTAATTACTTTCTGAATTTTCAACACTGTCCTTCTACTTAAGACAAATATTTTTTCTACATATTTTAATCTGTCCATGTTGAGAATAATTATAAATTAAATCTGCCCGTCTTAAAATATGCTCTTATTCTTGACCGATCTACGCTAATAATTAAATAAAATCTGCTACTTTGAATTAGTTGACCTAATTAAACCCTGCCCAAAATTTTAGTTTCTGTATTAAATAAATGTGTGTCCACCTAAAAATCAACTGAGATAATATATAGATTATGCACTATGGTGTATCTTTCTACCCTTTCATTAATATTGTTATTTTGTTTGCTTGCCTGTTTGTATGCAAACACTTAGAATGAAATCCATTCACGATTACTTGTGTTTGCAAGGATGCTTAATAAAATTTAGAGGCCAATATGAGACTTATGTGCTAAATGTTCGTCCAAATTGTTTGACTTGGTGTCTAGGTGGGCCTATTAGGAGTTTATTTCAGTCCAAACTCTTCCTAATAGTAGTTCAATGCCTCTTGGACTTTAAGCGGGGACGATAGACACCATTTAGAGACGAAAAACATGTGGTGGTGGGGTAGGGGTAGTTTAGGCCCTACGAAGATGATGACATCGACTCTGTCTTGATGACAAACCTTGGTTTTGTCTGTCCCTACTAGAAGCCGACCGAAATAAAGAAAGTCGAGTGCTGATCCGTAAAGTCTATCAGAGTCTCCCTTCCCTTTCTCCTTTTACTTGTTTTATAATTATACTTATTTGGGGTAGTTTAATTAAATAAAAAATGATATTTTCTTATATGTTTGTCTACTTTCTATCTTCTCGCTATTTCTTTTAAATTTTATTTGTGTGAATTATTTAATCTTATGTTATCACATAGTTTTGCATGTTTAATTAATAAATTAAATAGATAAATTGATCTTAATTGTTTAATTTGATTATCACCCAGTAAGCATGTTTAAATTAAATAACAAATAATGAAGTGACCTTAATTGCTACTTGTAACCTCCACATAAATTGCATGAGCTATGGCCGCGACTCACATTTGTGGACCTCGATGGATGCCTAACACCTTCCCCTCGAGGTAACTTGAACCCTTACCCTCATCTCTGGCTCGTTGACCTTAGTTAGATTTAGCTAGGTTAGATAGGTTCCCTAACGCGCCTTAATTAGTTAGGTGGTGACTATTCAATCTAACCCAAAGCCCAAAAGAGTTGTTAGGTTGAAGGTCCATTTTGCGAAAAACGGGGCGCGACAATATAAATTTCCACCGACCTAGGACCCCACCTCATGTGGCTGCTAGCGCAGTCACACAAAAACGCAAATATTTCTCTATTCTAAGGTTGTATGAATAAACGGTTTGATGCGTTGAAAACTAGACTTGTAGACGTTAGATTTTATAGGTTGTGGGCCCCATAACTCTTTATATATTGGAATAAAACCTCCGAGATATTTCACCCAAATTTCAGAGAAATATTTAAAAAGGAACTTACGATAACTTTCATCAACTTTTATTTTGCCACTTACCTAACTTCAAAACTTGAGATACAACCCTTGAACACTTAAAATATGGCATACCACATCATTCTTAATTTATTACCCACCCTCCTTGTCTTTCCAAAAAGATATGAGTTACTTTAGACATTTTGAAAAGTTGGGGTGTTACATCTTTTCCTCCTTAGAAACATTCGTCCTCGAATGAAAAATTCGAGTCACGCGGTTAAGTCCTTAGGTGTTACCAAAATTTAAGCAGAGTATCCTTTATAAATGTGACTATCCAGGAACCTGAAATGCAAAAATTCTAACCTAGGCATCTAACAGGACGACATAAATAGCTAAGCATTATAGCTCTGCAATAACATTGCGAGCAAAAATACAATGACAACAATAATAATAAGCAACAATATAAAAAAAATCAGATACGTATCTTATCTCACTACACTAATATAAACTGATATGCCATCACCCTGGCGTATTAAACAAGTGAGGATATTTGGACTTCATGCAATCCTCAGCTTCCTGGGTCACCTCTTCTCTATTCTTGTTTCTCCACAATACCTTAACTGAATCCACCTCTTTTGTCCTTAATTTACGGACCTGCCAATCTAATATAGCAACTGGAGTTTCCTTATAGGACCACTCTTTTATGACGTAAACATCCTCAACTGGGACACCCCGAGAAGGGTCCCCTACGCACTTTTGTAGCATGATATATGGAAAACTAGATGAACAGATTCTAGCCCTGAAGGCAAATCTAACTCATAAGCCACTTGTCCTACCCTCTGAAGGATCCGGTATGGCCCAATGATTCTTGGACTACTAAGCTCGCCATTTTTGCTAAATCTCATAACACCCTTCATAGGCGAGACTTTTAAGAATACCCAGTCATCAACAAAACACTCTAAGTCCCTTCGTCGCACATCTGTGTATGACTTATGTCGGCTTTGAGCAGTTAAAAAGCTTTTCCAAATGTTGTACTAAGTCGGGTCTAATCAACCCTAAATCACCTACCTCGAACCATCCAATGGGGTATCTACATTTTCGCCCATACAAAGCCCCATAACGTGTAATCCCGATGCTGGAATGATAACTATTATTGTATGCGAACTCAATAAGAGGCAAGTGGTCATCCCAACTTCCCTTGAAGTCTAGCGTGCATGCCCATAACATATCATCGAGTATTAAAATTGTACGCTCAGCCCGGCCATCTGTTTGAGGGTGAAAGGTTGTACTAAGATTAACATATGTCCCCAGTCCTTTTTAGAAGGACTTCCAGAAGTTGGCAGTAAATTGTACTCCTATATCATAGATTATAGATATTGGGACATCCTGTAGCTTAACAATCTCTCTAATATAGAGCCATGAATAGTCTTCCACCGTAAAAAAAGCCCTGACAGGTAAGAAGTGAGCTGATTTTGTTAATCTATTAACAATTACCCAAATAGAGTCAAACTTGCGACGTGATCGAGGTAACCCTGTAATAAAATCCATATTAATTGCTTCCCACTTTCACAAAGGAATGACTATCTCCTGAACTAGCCCCGTAGGCTTTTGGTGCTCAACCTTCACCTATTGGCAGTTAGGATATTGTGCCACAAACTCAACAATGTCTTTTTTTATCCTGTGCCACCAATAGATCTCCTTAATATCATAGTACATCTTTATTGAAATAGGGTGAATAGAATAACAGGAATGATGTGCCTTTTCCATAATTTGATATCGAAACCCTGCAACATCTATAACACACGATTGACCGCTATATCTGAGGACTCCATCTCTTGCTATATCAAATGCTAAAGATTGTTGATCTTGAGCCTTGGCATTACGCTGCTCTAAGCTAGGATCCTCTTGTTGCCATGCTTTTACTTCTACAACTAGAGATGATACAGATGTGTCCTGAATTGTGACCCCACTATCGTCTGCCTCTAACAATCTAACTCACAAGCTAGCTAACTGATGAAGCTCTCGCGCTAGCTCACGCTTCTCATCAACACCTAAATAGGATAAGCTACCCGTAGATTTTTTATTGAAGGCCTCGGCTACCACATTCACCTTTCCTGGGTGATATAAAATATTCATGTCATAGTCTTTCAGTAACTCAAGCCATCGACACTATCACAGATTTAACTCCTTCTGTCTAAAGAAATATTAAAGGATTTTATGATCTGTGAAAATGTCAACATGAACGCCATACAAATAGTGTCTACAGATCTTTAACACATGCACAACTGTAGCCAACTCTAAATCGTGGGTAGAATAGTTCTTCTCATGTTTTCTCAACTGCCTTGAAGCATATGCGATAACCTTACCATGTTGCATTAGAACACATCCCAATCCAACACCAGAAGCATCATAGTACACTGCATAGCCTTCTGAACCCTCTGTCAATGCTAGAACTGGTGCTTATGTCAACCTATCCTTCAGCTCCTGGAAACTATGCTCTCAAGCCTCAGTCCACTGGAACTTAGCTGTTTTTTGTGTCAGCTTGTTCATGGTGCTGAAAGTAAAGAAAACCACTCTATAAACCTTCTGTAGTACCCAGCTAACCCTAAGAAACTACGAACCTCAGTCGAAGTCATGGGTCTGGGCCAAATCTTTATGGCCTCAATCTTTTGTGCATCAACCACAATGCTTGCATCTGATACAATATGGCCTAACAAAGCTACAGTGTCCAACCAGAACTCACACTTAGAAAACTTTGCATAACGTTCTCGGTCTTGAAGAACCTCAAGGACTGCTCGTAGATTATTTGCATGCTCAGCTTTTAACCGTGAATACACCAAAATATCATCAATAAATACAATCATGAACAAGTCTAGATACGGCCTGAATATACTATTCATCATGTCCATGAACACTGCTGCGGCATTAGTTAATCCAAAAGACATTACCAAGAACTCAAAGTGTCCATATCTAGTTCTAAAAGCTGTCTTTGGAACGTCTTTCTCCCATACTCGTATTTGATGGTACCCTTATCTTAAATCAATCTTTGAGAAGTACTCAGCACCTCGTAACTGATCAAACAAGTCATCGATCCTCGGAAGGGGATACTTATTCTATATAGTCATCATATTTAGCTATCAGTAATCGATACACATTCTTAGTGAGCCATCTTTCTTCCTAACGAGTAACATTGGCGCACCACATGGTGAAGCAATGGGCCTGATAAAGCCTTTATCCAGCAAGTCTTTCAGCTAATCCTTCAACTCCTTTAGCTCAGCAGGAGTCATTCCATAAGGAGGGATAGATATGACTTGTGTACCTGGTAGCATATCGATAGAAAAATAAATTTCCCATTTTGGAGGGATACCAGGGAGCTCGTCCTGAAATACATATAGAAACTCATTAACTACCAGAATAGACTGAAGAGCCGGTGATTCTGCATCTATATTATGAACGCGAATACGATGATAAATACAACACTTAGTAATCATCCTCCTTGCCTTAAGATAGGAAATAAACCTACCTTTCGGCGTTGATGTATCATTTTTCCATTCCCGAATTAACTCTCCTGGAAAGTGGAATCTAACAATCTTTATCCGGCACTCAATATTAGCATAACAAGACGCTAACCAGTCCATACCCATAATGACGTCAAAATCAACCATCTCTAATTCTACTAGGTCTACAGAGGTCTGACGATCGATAATTTTTACAATGCAACCTTGATAGACTCTCCTGGCAATAATAGACTAACTAACTGGTGTAGACACAATAAAGGGTCGATCTAATGACTCTGCTACTATACATAACTTCTCCGCAAAAAATGGAGTAACATAAGACAGAGTAGATCCAGGATCTATCAAAGCATAAACACAATGGGAGTAAACAATCAATGTTATTGTCACAACATCTGGTGTTGACTCTGAGTCATGTCAGCTAGCTAGTGAACATGTACGGTTCTAGCCACTACCAGAACTAGATGCTCCCTCTCTACCTCCGCCTCTGCCTCTACCTACCAAAGTATAGGGTCCACACCCTGTAGAGTGCGCTAATGAAAATCTCCCTGTGAACCAATGGGCCTAGTCCTCTTCTGTCTCTCTCTCGCTTGACCCTCTCACTCATATACTGTAGATGTCGGCGATCCTCTATGCCTTGTGCAAAAGACTGAATTCACAAGATATCCATATTATCATTTAGTGCAATGGTAGAAAAAACATCGATATGGTCTAAGTCAAGCCCTCTCACAAATCTACGCATAATATCAAAAAATGCTGGTGCATATCTAGCCAATGAATCAAATCTCAACCCGTACTCTCGGACAGTCATGCTTCCTTGTCGAAGGTTCAGAAACTGGTCCACCCAGCTTTCCCTAATCTCTCGAGGCAAATAATGATCTATGAAAGCTTCTGTAAAGCTATCCCAAGTGGGTAGATCTACATGTTTCCCCCTAGATCTCTCCCAACTTTCATACCACAATACCGCAATATCGAGCAATCGAAATGCTGCTAACTCAACTAACTCAGTCACTAAGGCATGCATGAGTCTGAGATCCTATAAAGCTGATCAACAAAGTGTTGAGGGTCCTCTCTGCGGTCTATCCCTATAAACTGTGGAGGTTTAAGGTAAGAAATTCATGAACTCTCAAGCTTTCGAGCCCTTCAGAATGTCCGACAATATCTAGCATAACTGGCTGGCGCTTTATAGCTACTAACTATGCTAACATACATACTGCACTTTTGAAATCCTGATCAGATAGAATATGAGGGACTAAAGGTGGTACTGCTGGTGGAGTCGGGGTCCTGTAGCTTTCGTAGGCTCTTGAAACATTGGAGAAGCTATAGGGGGCTGAGAAGATGTCTTCCCCTGGGTATCACAATGGGCTACCTCCACATGTGGTACCTTGCCGGTACCCTCGCCTGCAGTTGTATCTAGCCCCGGGCTAGTTGTGGTATGTCTGGTGTTAGCCATCCCTATCTGCAAACAAATATCAATTATAAGTCAGAAACCTCAACCCTTATGACACCGCTCTATAGCACGAGGTGAGCAAAAGAAGGATAGTGATTCTAACATGCCCGATAGTTTCTTGCTTATCGAATGTGGTGCACAACACATTTATAAAAAAGACTCTACTAGACATGGCTTACACATTCCCTAGGATACGACATTGCTATGATACAAAGTTTGTCATGCACCAAATTCACGGGGCACAACTGGATCCTAATTCCAAAACTCAGCCTCGAACCGACCCTGCTGAACTATTTGCTACTAGTGCCTCGCAGTCACACACAATAAAGAAATAAACAAGTATATCTCGGCTTAAAATTAAGCCTTCGGACGGTAAGGTCCCTGTCAACAGATCTATAAAAGAAATAGCTACTCCTAAGAGTTCATATAAAGAAATAGCCAACTAGCACAGATGTCCTGAATGGGCCGTCAAGGCCACCATAGTCTCTGTACCAAAACTAAAAGCAAGTATATATCAAGGCAATACATCAAACAACTAACAAGCTTCAGCAAACGAACAAACTAGGCCAGCATGGCCATAACTTAGCTATAAACCCCACACACTAGTTTGCAAGCCTCTAAGAGTAGTGAAGATTGGTGGGACATGGCCTCAACCTACCCATAAAAATATATACAACAAAAGCTAACAAACCTCCCAACGCTGGCAGCTCCAGAGGAATGCGGCTAGCCAATCGGATAGAAGTTAATCCAGTTGCTGAGGAAGTCTACTGGGTCGTCTGTCGGGACGTACATGTATGAATGCAGTACCCCCAGGCAATGGGGAATAATTATGAAACAATATACCGAGTATGAAAAGTAATAAACTGTGAGCAAGTATCCTAATATACTAGGGGTAATCCGATAAATAAATCAAGGATAAGATACGTGTACTAACCTACTCCTAAATCTAAACCTGTCAAAAATAATAAAACAACAACCTAACTAAGCCCCCATAAGCTCGATAGGTACAAACAGCACACAAGATCACCTACCGAGGCCCCCATAAGCCCAGAAGATGCCAATCAGTCTATATACCCCTATCGGTAGTCCCCTAACCCCGTAGGCAGTAACATAGCCCTCTTAGACAATAATATACCCACGTAGGCAGCACATAACTCTCTTAGGAATCAATATAACTTATAGACAACTCATAGCTCTCTTAGGCAACAACATGGCCATGTAGGCAACACAAAGCCATCTTAGGCATCAATATAGTCCCGTAGGCAACTCATAGCCCTTCTAGGCATCAATATAGCTCCGTAGAAAACTCATAGCCCTTCTAGGCATCAATATAGCCCTATAGGCAGAACATATCCCTTCTAGGCATTAATATAGCCCCAAGGGAAACAATAGCAATCCAATAGGCTAAAAGCGAGAAATCTATCTATAAGAAACCCATATGAATAGCCTCTAAGTCATGACCAACATAGGGACACTACTAACTGCATAAGAATCCCTACAAGGGAGGATTATATCCACTCACGCAGCCAACAATAAACAATAATGGCTACAAGAATAACAACGATAACAACCCAATTACATTACTCGTAAGGTTTAAAGAAACACGTCGTAAGAAGGGAATAGCCTTAACATACCTTTTTCACTTAATTCATGTGGTCTAATGACATTTACTTATAACCCCCTCGATACTACAATAGGCAGGACCATAATCAACACACAAAAATAGAAGACACCACGATAATTCGATAAAAGATATGTATTTCCATCGCAAATTTCTATTTGCAGCTAATCAAAGCTAGAGTCGATGAAAGAAGGGCCTTACCTTGATCTTATGCTCGTAATACACCTCAAAATTTTAAAATATGTCCACACCCTTGCTGTCCCAACACCAAAGTATGACATGATATGAAATCAAGAAAATAAATTATACCATGATGACGAGCTCAACGTGTAGAACAACTTTCATCAAGGACTTAAGTTGAGAAACTCTATAATTTGGTTGAACCTAGAAGTGGGTTTTCTCAGTTTTCTGGTTTTTCAATGGTAAAAATGAAGAAAAGTCGAAGAAGATGATATAAATAAAGTTCCACCGACGCAGGGCCCCACCTCACGTGTTTTCTTGCACAGTCTCGCAAAAATGCGAATATCTCTCTATTCTAAAGTCGTATGAACAAACGGTTTGATGCGTTAGAAACTAAACTCATAGACCTTCCATTTTATAGGTTGTGGGATCCATAACTCTCTATAGATTGGGAGAAATCCTCTAAGACATTTGACCCAAATTTCAGACAAAAATTTAAAAAGGAACTTATGATAACTTTCTCCAACTTTTATTTTGCCACTTACCTAACTTCAAAACCTGAGATACAACCCTTGAACACTTAAAATATGACATACCACATCATTCTTAATTTATTACCCACCCTCCTTGTCTTTTCACAAAGATACAAGTTAATTTAGACGTTTCAAAAAGTCGGGGTGTACATTCATCCTCTTTAGAAACAACGACAGTGGTGAGAGAGTCCAAGTATGTGTTTCCTACCGACTTACTGGGTGTTCCTCCAGATCATTACATCACTTTTGTGATTAAATTAGAGTGAGGCACTAAGCCTATTTCCATCTCTCCTTACCGGAAGGCCCCGATTGAGTTGAAGGAATTGAAGGCTCAATTGGAGCACTTGTTATAGAAAGGGTTAATTCGGTTTAGTGTTTCAGTATGGGGCACACCGGTCTTATTTGTGAAAAATAAGGATGGTAGTATGAGGATGTGTATCGATTATCGACACTTGAACAAGGTTACGGTCAAGAATAAGTATCCTCTTTCCCACATTAATGATTTGTTTGATTTTCTTCAAGATTCTTCGGTGTTCTCCAAGATTGAACTGAGGTCGAGCTACCATTAGTTGAGAGTTCGGGATTTGGATATCCTGAAGACTGTTTTCATGATTCATTATGGGCATTATGAGTTTGTAGTCATGTCATTTGGATGACTAATGCCCTGACCGCTTTTATGTAGTTGATGAACTGGGTATTTTTGCCTTATTTGGATTCATTTGTGATTGTGTTTATTGAGGATATCTTGATTTATTCCATGAATGAGGCCGATCATGTTAGTCACTTAAGGAACATACTTCAGAGATTGAGAGAGGAGAAGTTGTATGCAAAATTCTACAAGTGTGAGTTTTGGCTTGAGTCGTCTGTACCTTTCTTGGGTCATGTGCTGACCAAGGAAGGTATTATGGTTGATCCGGCAAAGGTTGCGATAGTTCGTGATTGAGTGAGACCTACTCCCCCTATAAAGATTATGATTTTGATCGTGGTTCGTTCAGAGTTTCTCTTCTATAGCGGCTCAATTAACTAAGTTGAATCAGAAGAATGTAGTATTTCAGTGGAACGATGCATGCGAGACAAGCTTTCAAAATTTCAAGAAGTTATTGACCTCATCACCTATCCTAGCAGTAGCCGAGGAGGGTGTAGCCTTGTGATATTATGAGATGCATTGGTGTCACGACCCAAGGGTACCCCCTAGATATAACAAGGCACATAGAACCCCTAAAAACTCCACGTAAGCCACTTAGCATATCATAACATAAGCATAGAACAATAAAGAGTAAAAACGCAATTCAAATCCAAAATTTTCATCAAGGAAAGAGGAAGTCTAGACTTATCTCAATTAACCATCTTTTACAATAGTCGAATCAAATAAGGTCACAACCCTTACAACATAATCCAAAAGTCAAATACAAGAAAAAGGAACTACAAAGATATCATCCGTCCTTGAACCATGAGGACTCACCACAAGCAAGGAGAAATGAATATATCCAAGCTCTAGCCACAATGGGGACCACCTTGAGAATCAGACCCTACACTTGGGGAAAATGTAGGAAAATATGGGTTGGAACAAAAATGCACCAAGTATGATAGTCATGCATAAAACCTTGAAAACATGCTAAAAAGGACATTTTAGTTAAAAACCATGCACTTTACCAAGTTTAAGGATCATCATGAAGATTAGTATAAAAGCATAAATCATAAGCATATTCAACATATAGATCATCATAACATAGTGGAAGCATACCATAAATACCCTCAAAGCATATTTGTGCAATTCATGAATAAGATCTCATAATCTCACCCATGCTAAGTAAAGCTTCTTGAGTAACGATAGTTCAAAATTCATGTTCTTGTTCATATTTTATCATAGTGGGAATAAGCCTTAACCGGCATAGACCATGTGAGCTAAACATTGAATCCGGTGTTACCCACACCGAAAATGGTTGTCCTACTTACCTAAGGTAAGACCATGGTTTGTTAGCTTTTAGGTGGATCCACTAGCTAAAGCCCTATGGGGACACATAGTTATGGCATAAGGAGATTGCTACTAGAAACCCGGATTCGACTGAGGTAGAAGGTTTTCATCTCATGAGATACATACTTTGGGAACCCGGACTCAACTAGCGTAGAAGGAACCCATTTAGAAAGCCAAACTCAACTAGCGTAAAAGCTTTCATCTCATATTCAATATCTACTCGGTGATAAGCATAATTTCCATTGAGTTCATATTAAGTCTTGACCTAAGTTCATATTCGTGAAAGAATGTCTTAACACTCAATCCAACATAATTCATAAGATAGCTCATAGATTCAATAAGTGAGAATAGCCTTTCAACCTTAGAATCATCACTTTGTGAGAAAATCTTTCACATCATATTATATTCATACATAGGTGTGGAAATGAGAATAACCTTTCAAAAACACAGAACAAGATCATAATCATAATCACTTTACTCTCAAGGTGTTCATAAAACGTATACATAAATCTCATAATCATGCATAATTATCATACTTTGCCCTTTAAGGACCATAGATTATATTTCATCAACACATCTAGAATTACTACATTAGACATTGATGATAACATAATTCAAGTAGTTCAATTACTACATGCATAAATCTATCATATTCTACTTGCATCAATCAACACCCACACTTTGAGATTCAAATTGGCAAAATAGGGGAATTCATGGATTTTTGGGGAAATCAATATAAGACCATATAAAATCATCACTATATCCATAATACAACATAATTCAATCATTAAAAATGAATTTGAAAGGAATCATGAGATTGAAGTCAAACCCTAACTTTCGAGATTTCTAGCTTTCGAATTGGGGGTTTTGAAGGGGCTCCATGGATGAAGATATACCATACCTTAGCTATGAATCCCAATGAATTTGAGTATAAAATCTTGTTTCTTCAAACCTAGCCTCCACTTTCTTCTTCTTCTACTTCCTTGAAGTCCTAGAGAGTGAATTTTTGGAGAGGGTTTGGGTCTTTCTTTTGGGATTTGGAATTATGAGGAAGATGACTTAATTTGGTGACTTAAAAACCTTATATAGTTAGACTAATTTAGTATAAAACGACGTCACTTAATATTAATTAGAAATGGACAACCCTAAAGTGCCCCTAAGTGTAACTGCTAAAAGGCAGTTTCCAGGCCCCATCCATGCCCACCACTGACGGACTGTGGTAAGGGTTCTAGGACTTGGTTCCTGGGGCCTTGACCTATGGCCCCTCACCTACGAGGCGTAGGAGGACCTACGGGGCATGGGTTGCCCTTGTGGGTCACTGCCCAGGTAGCATTCTAAGGGTTCCCCTCAAGGACCCATGGTTGGTCCTTGCGGTCATACCTTGACGTTCTAACACGTAACCCTATATTTTTATGTAAGGGGAGGTACATGTATGACTCTAACCCTAACATCAAGCTCTAGTTTAGCCTACTAGTTTTTGGTGTTACATTATCTCCCCCTTGGGAACATTCGTCCTCGATTGACGATCTAGACACCTTACGAAATTAAAGACTCAAAACTAGTAGACCAACATTCATGAAACATCAAAATAATACACAATTCAAAGGAGGAAACTTCAACTCGAACTCACACATAATCAGTGCATCAAAAGGGAGTAGGAACTACATCTAACAACCCATCATGCATGAAAATTCAAAATTTCACGTATTCATAGAAGGAACCACTTTTTCCACTAAAAGCACGCTTAACACAATATCATGGAACCAATATGCAATTACTCTCAAAAGCATACTAAAGCATGTTCTTCAACTCATCTCATGAAGTAAAATATGCAACTCATACTTAATGCACAACAACATGAAGAACACCTCAATCATAAAACTCCTTTTCTTACTAAACATGAATTTCATCAAGAACATGCATAACATAAGGAAATCATGGAAAAACACATATAATACTCATGACTCCCAAAACACTAAAACTCAAGATGAACTTTTTACCTCAAGCTTGAATAGGAATAGAAGGAAAAGATGAAGGTATCGGGACTTCATATCGGCCTCGGCCTCCCAAGTAGCACCCTCAACTAGATGATTTCTCCATAAAACCTTCACAGAAGCTATTTCCTTATTTATCAACCTCTTGACTTGCCAGTCTAGGATTTCTACCAGAACATTCTCATATGAAAGACTCTCATCAACCCCTAACCCTTCTAAGGGGATAATGGATGTCGGATCTCCAATACACTTCTTGATCATAGAAACATGAAACACCAGATGCACCGGAGCCAACTCATTTGGCAAATCTAACTCATAGGCAACTGTCCCAACACATTTCAAAATTTGGTCTGGGCCCACATACCGAGGACTAAGTTTTCCCTTCTTGCCAAACCTCATCACACCTTTCATAGGTGAGATTTTTAGATAGACCCAATCATTAACTTCAAATTCTAGATCCCTTCTTCTAACATCGGCATAAGACTTTTTTCGACTTTGGGCCGTTCTCAACCTCTCTCTAATAAGTCGGACCTTCTCAATAGTTTCATAAACCAATTCAGGACTAATAAGAGCAAATTTCACCTACCTCAAACCAACCAACCGGAGACCTACATCTCCTACCATACAAAGCTTCAAAGGGAGCCATACAGATACTTGAGTGATAGTTATTGTTGTAGGAGAATTCTATTAATGGTAAGTGGTCATCCTAATTACCCTTGAAGTCTATAACACATGCTATTAACATATCTTCCAATGTTTGGATGGTATGCTCAAATTGCCCATCGATTTGGGGATGAAAAGTAGTGCTAAGCTTAACCTTAGTACCAATGCCCTTTATGGAATGACTTCCAAAAGTGTGAAGTAAACTGAGTACCCCGATCCAAAATTATAGACAAAGAAACCCATGCAACTTCACCATCTCTCTTATATACAACTTGGCATAGTCTTCCACCGAAAAAGAAACCTTGACGGGAATAAAAGGGGCTGATTTTGTCATCTGATCTATAACGACCCAATTAGAATCATGTTGCCTTCGGGTGCGTGGCAAATCCATAATAAAATCCATATTAATCTATTCCCACTTCCAAGTGGGGATATCTATATCTTGGGCTAAACCTCCCGGCCTTTGATGATTGGCCTTAACTTGTTGACAATTCAAACATTTGGCCACAAATCCCGCAATATCTTTCTTCATTCCGTTCCACCAATAGACTTCTCGTAGATCACGGTACATCTTGGTGGCTCTCGGATGAATAGAATATCGAGAACTATGAGCTTCTTCTAGAATTTGTTCTCTCAAACCATCAACATCCGAAACACATAGCCGACATTGGTACCTAAGCACCCCATCTCCCCGTTGGGAGATAGCCTCAATGGACTTCTTGGGCCAACTCTTTCAACTCAACTAATATAGGATCAAGGTCTTGCTTAGACTTCACATCCATCATAAAGGACAATTCGGAACCATTTTGGACCATGACACCACCCTTGGTGGAATCCACTAGTCAAACAGCTAGCCAACCCAACCTATGCACATCACGAACTAATTATTTCTTTTCATCCTCTACATGAGCCACACTACCCATGGACAATCTACTAAGAGAATCCGCTACCACATTAGCTTTGTCGGGATGATAAAGGGCACTCATATCATAATCCTTTAATAATTCTAACCACCTTCATTGCCGAATATTCAAGTCATTTTGACTAAAAACATATTGAAGACTCTTGTGATCGGTAAACACATCAAAATACACCCCATATAGATAATGCATCCATATTTTTAAGGCAGACACAACCGACGCTAACTCAAGGTCATGGGTCGGATAATTCTTCTCATGGACTTCAAGTTGCCTTGAAGCATAGGCAATCACCTTACCATTTTGCATAAGCACACATCCCAACCCAACTCTAGAGGCATCACAATATACCACAAAACCATTTGTACCCTCCAGTAAGGTCAACACCGGAGCAGAAGTAAGTCTATCTTTCAACTCTTGGGAACTTTTCTCACAAGCTTACAACCACACAAAATTAGCTTTCTTTTGAGTCAAACCCGTCAAAGGAGAAACAATGGAAGAAAAACCCTCAACAAATCTCCTATAATAACTAGCCAAACCCAAGAAGCTTCTAATGTTTGTCGGTGATAGAGGTATAGGCCAAATTGTTGACCGCATCCGTCTTCTTAGGATCTACCTCAATACCATTTCTTGACATAATATGACCAAGGAAATCTATAGACCTTAACCAAAATTTACACTTGCTAAACTTCAGAAAAAGTTGATGGTTCTTATGAACTTGCAATACAACCCTCAAATGGTCAACATGTTCAATCTCACTCCTTGAATAGATCAAATTATCATCGATAAACACTATCACAAACATGTCAAGATATTGTCGAAACACTCTATTCATTAAGTCCATGAACGCTGCTGGAGCGTTGTCAAACCAAAGGACATTACTAGAAATTCATAGTGACCATATCGAGTTCGAAAGGCCCTCTTATCCGAAAGAAGGTCAATACCAAAGTCTATTTCCCGCTCGGGAGGAATACCAGGAAAATCATCAGGGAACACTTACGAAAACTCATTAACTACCAAAACTAACTCTAGAGAAGGGGTTTTGGAATCTACATCCCTCACCCTAACAAGATGGTAAATACACCCTTTGGAGATCATCTTCCTAGTTTTAAGACAAGAGACAAATTGACCTCTAGGCATAGAATTTCCCCCCTTCCACTCTAAGAGAGGCTCATCCGAAAATTGGAATCTAACCACCTGAGTTCTACAATCAATAGAGGCATAACATGCATGTAACCAATCCATACCCACAAGCACATCAAAGTATAACATGTCAAGTTCTACCAAGTCAATAAGAGTAACTCTATGGGACAAGGAAACAAGACATCTTCTATAAACCATCTTAGCTACCACAAAATCACCAACTGAGGTAGAAACCGAAAAAGGTTCTAATAACATTTCAGGGGGTAAATCAAACTTCATGGCCACATAAGGTGTCACAAATGATAAAATAGCACCGAGATCTAACAGGGCATATACATCAATAAGAAAGACTTTTAACATAGCGGTCACCACATTCGGGGAGCTCTCTTGGTCACCTCAGGATTGAAGAGCATAAAAATGGTTTTACTTGGGAGCATCGGAGTTTGAACCGCTAGGAGGAGCTTGCTTACCCTCTCTTCCTTGAACCTTAAACATTGGACAATCTCTCACCCTATGACCACTCTTCGCACAACCATAGCAACCATCCGTGCCAACTAGGCACTTACCATCATATTTTTTACCGCACTTAGCCCAAGTAGGCTTATACATAGAAGATACACCACCATTGCCTCCTTGAGGTTTAGAGTTGGAAACCCTATCTTTGTTGACCCTTGGAGCACTAGAGGAGCCTTGGTTTGAGAACCTTTGTCTAAACCTTGGTCGACCTTGTCCATCGGACCTAGCATTAGAGAAGCTCCCATCACCGGTTCTAGCTCTTTTCACCTTTCTATTCTTTTTCTTGAGTTTTGACTTCTCAATTTGTTGAGCATACACCATGAGCCTTGTGATATCCATGTTATGATGCAGCATTGCCATAAGACATTCCTCTTCAACCAAGTCAGACACGCTCGTTGTCACGATCCGAGACTACCCCCTAGACGTGACACAGTGTACAGGACTCCGAAAAGTATCATACAAACCTCTTAGCATATCTTGAACATAAAACCATAGGAAAAAGAGCAGAATTTAAAACTTTTCTTTAAATACAATCACAGTCATTTTTCATAAAAACAAGCAGAAGACTTTCTATACTTTGTCTCAAACCATCTAGGACATTTGAATAGAAATTCTTAAACACAACCTTAGGGACACAGCTCTTACATAATTCTAAAACATAAAAGAAATACATAAAGGGAACATAGTCGGTTTTGTCCTCGAAACTATGAGGACTCACCAAGTCTGCATCTCCAAGATCCTTATAAACCTATTTTCCAAGTATAGAACAGCATATCTCCAAACCCTGCACTTTTGTAGAAAATGAAGAAATATGGGTTAGCACATTGAATGTACTAAGTATGATAGTCATATAAAAGCATGCTTAAAACGGGAATTGTATTTGAAAGTCATGCTTTTATGCCATTTTGATAAAACTTCATGAACAATAGAAATAGAGGCATAATATAAGTCATAACCAACATACAAGTCATTTCATCACATTGGAGACATAGTCAACATATAAGCCATTACCTTCACATTAAACATTTACCTCAAGTAACCCTCAAGCTATACCTTGTGCAATGTATGGATAGCGTCCCATAAAGTACCACCTTAAGGTCACCAAAAGTGAACTTACCATTCAACCTTCCCATCTTTAAATAATACTCATACATAAGAGACATAAACATTTCATAAGTCATATCATCACATAAGGACCATCACCTAAGGAAACTCTAAGTCATACCTGTGCAATGTGCAAATAGCATCCCATACTACTACTCACACTAAGTACTCCTTTGAAGTCACCATAGACAAGGTACATTCATAAACAATAAGTCATGTCAAGGAAGTAACCCATAATACAATCCAAGTATAGCATGCATCTTTACATTTAAGCATATAAGAGTCAACATTCTTCATTAACTTCATTTAGGACACATTCATTCATAGGCCGTTAAGACCTTAGAGAACTCACTATAGCCCTCTTGAAGCCTACTAGTGCCATGTATGGATAGCATCCCATACTACTACCCACACTTCATAGAACTTCTCAAGAAACTATAATGCACATCTCATATGATGGGAATAAGCGTTTAACAGACATAGACCATGAGAGCTAATTTATGGAATCAGGTGTCATATGATCCCACACCGAAGAAAGGTGGTCCACTTGCCTAAGGTGGACTAGGTAATATCTTAGGTTTGGTAGGAACCACTAGCTAACATATATCCTATGTGGGCACATAGTTATGGGATAGGAAGATGTTCATTGGAACCCTAGCCTAACATTAGGAGAGTTTCCATCTTACCATATCCACTTGGTGCTTAGCCTACATTCCCATAGAGTATTTCATTCACATTTCATTATTGTACTTGAGAGGAATGCCACAAGCCTATCGACCCAAAGTACATCATTACACATGAAAGGAATGTCATAAGCCTATCGATTCATGGTTCCTTTTAAGGATAGCTCGTGAATCCTCGTGAAAGGAATGCCATAACCCTATCAATTCATGAGTCATTTTCACATCATTATACACATAAAAGGAATATCATAAGTCTATCGATTCAAGGTACATTGACTCATTAGGAAAGGAATGTCATAAGCCTATCGATTCAAGAGTCGTCATTACATTTAGAACAGTTATGAAAAGAATGCCATAAGCCTATCGATTCATATTCATCAAGTGAAGACACATTCATCAATACAAGAAAAGGATGTCTTAAGCCTACCAATCCAAGATACATTCAATCACATTACTTTCATTTATACAAGAAAAGGATGCATAAGGCTACCAATTCAAAGTACTACATTACACTAAAGAAACACTTCACATTCCATCATCATCATTCATAAGTGCATAATTGAGTATAAGATTTCAATCATAACACAATTAGATTCTAAACATAATCATCACAATACCATTGAATTCACATGCATATTCTTCACATTATGATCATACATAGATTCTTCATATATATAGGTACAAGGAAGATGTCAATCAATTCAATACCACAATGTACATAATAATTAAACACCTCCACCTTTCAAGTGGATCAATAACTCAAGAACAATTCTACTTCAACATGTAATTTCATCATAACTTTCCCTTCAAGGGTCATACTTCCAATTCATCAACACACACTACAATTAACATAATAATCATAGACATTAACTTGATTCAATAACTAAAACACAAAGCCAGTGCTTCTTTTGTTGAAATAAGGACAAATGGTTTGATTTGACATTTCCTAAGAATCAACTTAGTGAAATCCCCTATTTCGTATATCAAAAAAAGGAATGATCCATCGGGGTCAGGATTGCTCTCTGATAATGGATCATATTGTACTAATATCAACCCCTTTTCTTCCATTTATTCCTATTCAAAGGGAAAATTTCAACAATTTCATTCTTCATGACCAAAGCGAGGCCTTTCCTCGCTAGTTGGAATAAAAACCTCAACAGTAGCCTTCATTGAACCCCTTCTTCTATCCTTGCTACCTATGAAATGAGTCCCTCTTTCATTCACTAAAGAAGACGCAGCTGATAGATGGATGAATATGCATTTGATGGAAAGTTCTATGAATCAAAATCTCGAGTTGGAGGCATCGTTGGGAAAAAAGCCAATTGATTCAATTTTCTTGAAATCATAGATCCATTTTGTGATCCACGCGACTCAAACAAGAATAAATTCAATTAGAGTATTCATCCAATTACCCTTCATTCAAGCCAACATTCATGGAATTAGGTTTTGGGGAAATTCATGTGTTCATGGGGAATTTCTTCAATAACTCACCTTAAAACAACAAATTCATCATAATATAAGTTCAATTGAACATTTGAAATCATTTTATGCAAGAATCCAGACTTGAGTGAAACCCTAGAATTTTGGGGAAAGTTCATCTTTGAAAAGAGAGTTTGAGAGGGCCCCTTGGGTGAAAGCTACCCAAGGATGAAAACCACCATACCTTTAATGGAAGAATCCCACGAAAATACCTTGAAAAACTTGAAGATTTGACCTTGGAAGCTTGAAGTTTTCACCTCCAATGGAGGTTTCTAGAGAGAGAACTTTTGAGAAGAGAGGTGGGTTCTAATTTGTGATTTTGAAGAATGATTTGGAAATTATAGTTTAATAGTTTTAATACTCTTAAAATTCCATAATTAACCTAAAATAACTGTCCATGAACTAAACTAACCAAGGGAGGAATTTACTAAGTTGCCCCTCCACTTGGCCGATTTGGAAAGTAACACAGGCAGTGACTCACGCCCTAGACTCACGGATCGTGAGTCCACTAATGGACCATCCTGTTGGTCCGTGGTCTGGGGCAGCAGCTTGGAAAAAGGGGGCTTGACCTACGGAGGCCATCCACAGGGTGTGGATGGACCTACGGGGCGTGGTCCCCTTCCCTAGGTCACCAATCTTTTGGTGACTTTCATGGTTCTTTGGGGTCTTAGGGGTTAGACTAAGAGTCCTCCTCAAGGACCCCTAGGGTAGTCCTTGGGGAGTCGTACCTTGACGTTTAACCCCTAAACCCCTCAACCATAGCTCGAGACATCAAACAACAACATAAAAACCTCATTACAACTCAATTGAGTGAATTTTAGGGAATACTTTTTCACGCTCATACCTCCTTGACGAAGATTAATGAACTCCTCCACCTTAGCTTCCCTCAACCCTCGGGGAAAGAATCTACCAAGAAATGACAATTTGAACAATTCCCATTCTACCGGGCCCACTCCTACCAGCCTATTGTTCTTCCATTGAGTATACCATACTTGAGCAACACTATTCAATTGGTAGGTGTCTAACTCCGCTTTCTTTACCAAAGTCACCCCCATAATTTCAAGTATTTTGTAAACCTCTTTTACAAATTCTTGAGGATCCTCTCCCACTTTAGAGCCATGAAACTCGGGAGGGCTCATTCTAGAAAAATCCCTAACCCTTGAAGCAGCCGAATTCACATTAGCATTTACTGGAGCTACAATTTCTCTATTGGCTTGAGTGGTCACAACTCGAGCCAACATTTTTATAGTAGACCTAAACTTCGCATAGGTCACATTCTCAACCATGGGATCAACTAGAGCTTGATTACCTTGAGGAGGATCTCCTTAATCCACATTCTCTTCTTCCACCCTTCTAGTGTTAGCCCTTCGTGTATTCATTTCCTGAAAACACAAAAGAAGGACTAGGAGAGGAACTTTATAGAGTAAAACTCTAAGGTACGACTTAAGAGTAATGAAAGAAGTGAAATTTCCTAAACATCTTATGTCCTCCCAATCATAAATGTGGCATGCTTCACACTCATGAACAAGACTCTACTAGACGTGGCATTCTAAACCTTGTTCTCTGATTAACAAGTTTGTCACGACCCAAGGGTACCTCCTAGACATAATAAGGCACAAAGAGCCCTTAAATCCTCCATGTAAGACACTTATCATATCATAACATAGGCATATAACAATAAAGAGTAAAAATGCATTTCAAGTCCAAAATTTTCATCAAGGAAAGTAGATCTCTAGACTTGTCTCAATTAGCCATCTTTTACAATAGTTGAATCAAATAGGGTCACATCCCTTACAACATAATCCGAAAGTCGAATACAAGAAAAAAGGAACTACAAAGTTATCATCTGTCCTCGAACCATGAGGACTCACCACAAGCAAGAAGAAATGAACAATTCCAAGCTCTAGCCACAATGGTGACCACCTTAAAACCGAACCCTACACTTGGGGGAAATGTAGGAAAATATGGGTTAGTAAAAAAATGCACCAAGTATGATAGACATGCATAAAACCTCGAAAACATGCTAAAAAGGACATTTTAGTTGAAAAGCATGCACTTTACAAAGTTTAAGGATCATCATGAAGATTAGTGTAAAAGCATAAATCATAAACATATTCAACATATAGATCATCATAACATAGTGGAAGCATACCATAAATACCCTCAAAGCATACTTGTGCAATGCATGAATAAGATCCCATAATCCCACCCATGCTAAGTAAAGTTTTATGAGTAACCATAGTTCATAATTAATGTTCTTGTTCATATTTTATCATAGTGGAAATAAGCCTTAACTGACACAGACAATGTGAACTAAACATGGAATCCGGTGTTACCACACAAAAAAGGGTTGTCCTACTTGCCTAAGGTAAGACCATGGTTTGTTAGCTTTTAGGTGGATCTACTAGCTAAAGACCTATGGGGGCACATAGTTATGGGATAAGGAGATTGCTACTAGAAACCCGGACTCGACTAAGGTAGAAGGTTTCCATCTCATGAGATACATACTTTGGGAACCCGGACTCAACTTGCATTGAAGGAACCCATTTGGAAAGCCAGACTCAACTAGTGTAAAAGCTTTTATCTCGTATTCAATATCTACTCGGTGCTAAGCATAATTTCCATTGAGTTCATATTAATTCTTGACTTAAGTTCATATTTGTGGAAGAATGTCTTAACACTCAATCCAACATGATTCATAAGATAGCTCATAGATTCAATACATGAGAATAGCCTTTCAACCTTAGAATCATCACATTTGTGAGAAAACCTTTCACATCATATCATATTCATACATAAGTGTGCAAATGATGATAACCTTTCAACAACACACAACAAGATCATAATCATAATCACTTTACTCTCAAGGTGTTCATAAAACATCTACATAAATCTCACAATCATGCATAATTCTCATACTTTGCCCTTCAAGGACCATAGATCATATTCCATCAACACATTTAGAATTAATACATTAGACATGGATGATAACATATTTCAAGTAGTTCAATTACAACATGCATAATTCTATCATATTCTACTTGCATCAATCAATACCCACACTTTGAGATCCAAATTGGGAAAATAGGGGAATTCAACATAAAACTATATAAAATCATCAATATATCCATAATAAAACATAATTTAATTATTAAAAATGAATTTGATAGGAATCTATGAGATTGAAGTCAAACTCTAACTTTTGGAATTTCTATCTTTGAAATTGGGGGTTTTGAAGGGGCTCCATGGATGAATTTTATCCAAGTATGAAGAGCTACCATACCTTAGCTATGAATTCCAATGAATTTGAGTAGAAAATATTGGCTCTTCAACCCTAGCATCCACTTTCTTCTTCTTCTTCTTCCTTGAAGTTCTAGAGAGAAATTTTTTGGAGAGGGTTTGGGTCTTTCCTTTGGGATTTGGAATTATGAGGAATATGACTTAATTTGGTGACTTAAAAACCTTATGTAGTTTGTCTAATTTAGTATAAAACGATGTCATTTAATATTAATTAAAAATGGAAAACCCCAAAGTACCCCTAAGTGTAACTGCTAAAACGCAGTTTCCAGGCCTCTTCCATGCCCACCACTAATGGACCGTGGTAGGACCTATGGCCCATGCTAGTGAATCATGGTAGGGGTTCTAGGACTTGGTTCCTGGGGCCTTGACCTACAACCCCTTACCCATGAGGTGTGGGAGGACCTACAGGGTGTGGGTTGCCCTCATGGGTCACTGCCCAGGCAGCCTTCTAAGGGTTCCCCTCAAGGACCCATGGTTGGTCCTTAGGGACGTACCTTGATGTTCTAATATGTAATCCTATATTTTTAGGTACGGGGAGGTACGTTTATGACCTTAACCCTAACTCAAGCTCTAGTTTAGCCTACTAATTTTTGGGGTATTACAGCTGGATGTTGGTCTAGGTTGTGTATTGATGCAAAAGGGGAAATTCATCCCGTATGCTTCTCGACAACTGAAGGTGCATGAGAAGAACTACCCCACACACGATTTGGATCAAAGTAGCGATGGTGGTCTTTGTTTTGAAATTATGGAGGCATTGTCTCTGAAGTGTGCATTGTGAAGTCTTTATCAATCATCGTATCCTTAAGTGTGTCTTTTCTTAACCAAATTTGAACATGAGGGAATGTAGATGGTTGGAGTTTTTGAAGGACAATGACATCACCATTCTTTATCATCCGGGAAAGGCAAACATAGTAGTGGTGATGTGTGGTAAAAGTACTCATTTAAGGTCCATTTAGCTCAATAATTGGTTTCCTCAATGCCTAATATTGTCCTATTCTGATTAAATGTTGATGATTTGCACCTATGAAGGACATTAAACAAGGCAAGGACTGATGTTTAAATGAATGGCCAAAAATTCAAAAAAAAAGTGCAAACCATACATTGTGGATCACCTAACAAGAAAGGCAGATTGCCAATTGACCACGAGCTCGCCTAAAATGACAATGCATAGCACTTTTATCTATCAAATCAAGTTGGTGGACTCCAGTGGAAAGGGTGATGTGCCAAATGAGAAAGGCGGCCTTGATGAACATCGCCCAACATAACAGTATGGAAAGAAAATATTGAATGCTCGAAAGGAGAACCAAGGTGGTAATGAGAGATTCACCGAATGTGAAAGGCTGACTCAATCGAGTTCGCCAACTAAGGTTCAAAACACCTGAAGCCTAGAGCATCAAAATGTCACTGATTCGCCGAACGTGTTCGGAGAGCCCAGCTAATGTCACTGATTCACCGAACATGTTCAGAGAGCCCAGCTAATGTCACTGATTGTTCCACGCAATGAAATTTTAGGCCAAATTTTGGGAAATTATAAATAGCCGAAAGGAGAGAGAAATTGAGAATCAATCTAAGGACATAGAATAGAGAATATGAATTTGTTTGAAGAGTTGAGAGAAAAACATGTTTACGTTTGAAGAACACTTTTCTAGTTTTTGGGGTTTTACAACTTTGTGCTTGAAATTCATAAATTGAAGTTGAATGAAAAGTGGGTTTGCCTATAATTGCTTGATTTCAAGTTACCCATGGCTGCTTTCATGGAAGGTATAATCTCTTTACTTTTTGTGATGGGTGTCTAAAATGTCAAGATCCAGGGGTTCAAATTTGGGGTTAGGTGTTGAATTAATGTAGTGGGTATTTTATTATGCTCTATTTTGTTGTTGTTCATTCATGAATTTGGCCTATTAGCATGGGGTTAAATTATAAGTTAAGGTTTCAAATTTAATTCCTACTTCCGATCTCTGGTTTATGCTCGAAAGAGATTGATTGGAGTGGGTAATTAGTCATAAACTAGCAATTTAAGTTTGATGTCTCTAACTTGCTTGAAAATAGAGGTTATGGGTCAAATCTATTTTCCTTGTTCTTGAAAGAGAGAATAGAGTAAGGTATTAGGTTGTATAGATTCACATAATGATATATATATTTCTATTATATAGAAGAGCCAAGATTGGACGATCAATGACAATTTAATAATTTTAACATAATTTAAGGGCAAAGTTATAATTGTATAATTAGTGATTATAGTTTTTTTGTTGTATGCTTAGCATTATGATAGAACTTTTTTTAGTTATATTTTATTTTAATCTAACTATTAAATTTTATTATATATTTATTTTATCATAACAAGAGGATAATATGGATATAGTGATAGTCCTTATTATTCTAAATAATTTTTAAAAATAAATAAATTAAATAATGATAAAAAAAAAATATTGTCAAATTTAGACAATGAACTAAGCTTATATATTGATTTATTTACATAAATATTCTATTATAACACATCAAGATGCTAAATGTTAACATTCTGAAATAAACTTTAAATTAATATCTTATAATAAGTTAGAATTTTAATTTCTCAATAAATTCAAATTTATGATTACATTTATCAACTAACAGCGCAACGCACGAGTATGTATACTAGCATAAGAATAAAAAAGGCAACCCAAACAAATGTCTAACCTAGTATTAACTAGAACTAGTTCTTAATTTTATAACTAGTAATGTTACTATGTGAAGTTAAACGCTTATTTCCTTTTAAAATATAAACAAAAAAAACAAGTAGTATGTAAGAATAAAAAAGGCAACCCTAAATTAATAATATTTGTGTACATGTGTGTAAATATTTAAGGCCTTTTGTTATAATTTGATGTTAGACTACTAATTTTATTAAGACATTCTTGGTACAGATCCAAACACATATAAGATTAAAAAAGAGCAACCCAAACAAATGTCTAACCTCCTATTAACTAGAACTAGTTCTTAATTTTATAAATAATAATTTCTATGTGAAGTTAAATGCTTAGTGCCTTTTGAGAATATAAACAATAAAAAATGTAGTATGTAAGAATAAAAAAGTCAACCCTAAATTAATAATGACCTCTAGTTATAATTTGCTATAATTTGGTTTTAGGCTACTAATGTTATTGAGAAGTTCTTGGGATAGATCCAAAAACATATAAGAATAAAAAAGGCAACCCAAACAAATGTCTAACCTCTTATTAACTAGAACTAGTTCTTAATTTTATAAATAATAATATTACTATATGAAGTTAAACGATTGGTGCCTTTTGAGAATATAAACAAAAAATAAAACAAGTAGTACGTAAGAATTAAAAAAAAGCAACCCTAAATTAATAATATTTTTGTGTATGTGTATAAATATTTGAAGCCTCTTGTTATAATTTGGTGTTAGGGCTTCTAATTTTATTGTGACATTCTTGGCATCACATTTTCTTTTAGAAAAAAAATGAAAAGAAAAAAATAATCCTAAACCTTTCTAGCACAGACGTTGTATTATCAAATAAGTACACAAGACTACTAATTTTATAAACAAAACCTAAAATTTCAAGCAAAATTTCAGAGTTCTTGAGAAGCAAACAGTAACACTAAGAATATTTTGAAGATATAAATTAATAAGCAAAGTATTTGTAAAAAGTTTTTTGGAAACATGCTTGTTCAAGAGGAAAAAAATTCAACACCCGTCTGAAAGAGAGAAGCAGACGCTAATAATGGAGAGAGAGAAACACATATAGTGAAAAAATAACAATGTATGCTGATAATGTAGAGAGTGAGAGAGAAGAGCAATGTATGTATGGAGAAAAAATAATGATGTTTGAGCTTTACGGGGAAATAAATTAGCGTAAAAAAAGAGCTTTAATAGAAATAGGACTCTCATAGATCTGAGCAAATCAGATGCTTTCAGACCCATTAAGTGATTTTTTTTATAAAAATAACAAACGCACTTAATGACCCAATATCTAAACCATTGAAATTTAGACCTTCATTAAATGCAAACAAATGAGGCCTAAATACTCTTACATGGAAATCCTGTAATGATTAGATTGTGTTGCTACTTAAGAATCAAATCTCTATTTTTACGATCCAAAACCACAATTACTTATATATTTAAAAAAGATAATATAAGGATAATGTCTCACTTTCTACTCGACACACAAATCTCTTGCTAACTTCATATTTAATTTATTACTAGTAATAATTAATTGTCTTTAGAATGATCTAGCTAGAGGAATCTTTAATATATATCATTTCAATCATTAATTAATAATGATGTTTTATTCTGTATACTAATGAACCAACTACTTTTCATGTGAACCTACAAATTCCCCTATTTTCTCCATATTTTAATACATGAATATTAGTATAGTACAGACATACTGGAATAATTAATGTGCTTTTTATTAGAAATGTTGGGCCGTTAATTAACGATCATTATTAACCAAAATCACAATTCACATGAATATTGTTAGTATCAAATTTGTATACATTCTACTCACTTACCTTGTAATGAACAATTATACTATCTAATTTGGTACGTTACGTCATTTGAATGCAAGTTACGTTCTCGAATCCTTGAAATCCATATGGACCTTCTCTCAATTTATCTGTGTTCTTTTTTCTTCAAAAATAATTCAAATAATTAATTGAAACGAAAGAAGTAACTGGTTTTGGCTGCTCATATATATCGATATGATCATGAGAGGCATATCACAAGGAAAAAAAAGCAACAGAACTTCATGAACTAATAAATATATGGATTAAAGTGTATTAATCAAAACTTAAGGGGTTCAATTTTGATTTAGCGGAAGTGTAAAAAAGACATTCGAATTAACTAGTCATCTGTCTGTCTGCCTCTAAAATAGAAGAAATATTTCTCGTAAGGTTATTATGTATGCGTGCAATGTAAAAGGGTAGGTATTTGATGTTGAGAACTCTCAAATCGAAAAGGAATTTCAAAAAATCTCAAGTTTTAAAAGGCGGGGCGTTTTACGTAGTATGGGGTGAGGCGTAAGCGTCAAGACGTGAGACGTAAGCTTTATGGATCTTTAGATTTTTAATTTACAATTTAGTATAATAATATAATAACATAAAATTATAAAAATACATCAATAGTTTGAAATAATTACAAACATGATCAAGGAAACTCATAGAAAATAAAACTTCTAACATTATTATACAAGTATAAATAATCTAATATCTGAACTTTTTAATAATAAAATAATCATTATTTTTTATATATGCATTATTTTTTTTATCATACAATAAAATTTACCTCCTAAAAGAAAATAATGAATAAAACTTACTAGTATTATAACAAAAACATCACTCCATTATGAATAAAAATAGAATTACTTTCGAATAGCTAAATAAAATATAATAATTTATGAAGACCAATGATAAGTGAAAAACTAAAATTTCACTACGTATTTTTAAAAGAAATGTTACGTAATATATAATCACCTTCAAAGTGTTACCAATTAGTAAAGATGTGATACTACAACTTGTTATTTGAGTTACTCTCAATCTTCTTATCTATATAGATTAAAAAATATTAAGTATCATTCATTTATACAAGAATTATGAAGGCCAACAATGTTAACTAAATATCAACACATAATTTGAGTAAGATATGTTAGGCGAGCCTCGAACGTTGGGTGTTGGGCGTGCTTAGGGTGTACAGTCGGACGCTTACGTTGTAAGTCTTACAAAACTAAACCCCACACTTGAGTCTCGGAGCGTTTTACTAGAGCCTCGCCCAAGGATGAGCCCTGAGACGAGTCCCAACAAACTCTTTAAAAACAGTGATCTCAAGTATAGAATCATATAATTAGAATTATGATTTTTGAGAATATCCATTAAAATATTGGGGGGGGGGGGGGGGAGGGTGGGGGGATTTATGATTATGATTAGTCAGCATTGAACGACCCGAATCGTAGTTAATCAGGAAAAGTTAAGATTCGAGAAAATCTGGGACACTGACCCGCTAGGGCGGGCTAGGTGCCACTGGGGCGCCGCCGCCAGGGTGGGGTAAGTTGGCGCCAGAGCGGGATAAGCGAGGCAGAATGTAAATTTCGAGAAATTCTATTTCTCCATCTTCCAAAAATACCTAAATAAGTCATAAAACACCCTAGAAACCCCAGAAAAGCTGCTCTAAGCTTGGGAGGGAAAGAGAAGGATAACTCTAGCGTGAGGATGGTGAAATCTTGCGGATTCTTGGACAAATTCACCGTCATGAACCCCGAAAACTCGAACCAAAGTCAAAAGTTCCGTACAATCATTTGGCGCCCAGGTCGGCTAGGTTTTTTCAATTGAGTAGTTTTTAAAATGTGCTTACTACATGATAAATTTAAATCAATTTTAGGGTTGTGTGTAGACCTTCATGCACCAAGTAGATTACATGCATAATCCTTAGAATTCAAAGTATGTGGGTTTATGCCTTGTGAGGAGAAATTGGTGAGTTATTAGGAAGACCCAGAATTGCTATCATGGGTAGAATTTGGTCAAGAATAAGGACATGAAATCAAGAACATAACTAAATTCATGAATGTATGTTACATCCGATAATTGAAGTGATGAAATTGAGGAATTATGATGAATTGTGATTAAACCCCAATAAGAAAACCCTAATGATGAACTAGGGCTGAGAATGGGTAATTTTTATATATATGATAGGGATTGAGGAGTAAGTCGTAGGTGATGATTGTGATTCTATGATTGTGTGATGTATGTTTGTTCTTGCTTCATTATGATACATGTATGTGTGTGAATGGTGCATTATTGATCACACTTGTTGAAAATGAGGATAATTGAATAATTGTATGCCATGAATCACTTCTTAATGTATGATCTTGATGATGTGCTTGTGCTTGTGTTTGTGATTGTGGTGTGTGAATGGGATCGGATTGCTACGTTTCGGCATAATTAACTTAGATCGGATTGCCACGTTCCGGCAAGAACATGGGATCAACTTCCAAGTTCCGGCACACTAACTTGGATTGGGTACCACGAACCAGTATGCTAACAGTTTGAGTTTGGGTTCCATGAGAGTACCATTGAATTGGGTTCCGTGAGAGGACTAATGATGTGCTATTAAATGTGGGTTGTTCGTTGTTCGTGTGCTTGTTGATAAATATTGTGTATGCTTGATATACGATTGTGAGTATAGGGTTGTATTGGTTGTACAAGTTGTACTTAGGGGACAGGTGTTATGACAATTTATAGTTGGTTGTTCGAGGGATGTAATAGCAAGAGTAGAGATAGTAAATGCGATGGAATATGTTTAGGGGCATTTCACCTTGGGGAAAAGAAGATTGGGTTAGTTTGAAGTAAGTTGAATTAATATATTATGTGACTATGGTGGGATAATGTGGTGAGGAAGCACGGGTATGACGTAAGCGGTTAGTTGAACTGGCGGTGGTGGTACTTGGGGTTTAGCTATGTGTTTAGAGTGGTTAAGATATGATCAAGAATTCAGTAAGTGGGTTGATTGAAAAGGAGGTTAGTAGTTAGAATGCTAGTGTGACTTGGAGGTATTTCAATAAAGGATGGAGGTGGAGAAGCAAGTGGTTTATTTCCTGATCTTACTAGTTGGTTTCTTATGTTATGTGGTGGGCTTCAGGTTGACCGATGATGCCTGCCAGTACGTGTGTTTTGTACTGATACTACTCTTGCTATGTCTTTTGACATGTCTGGATGCAGGATGGGTGACGTTTCTATTCTTCCTTCCGCATGGTGGGAGCTGTGTCTCTTATTTATTTTGTCCAGTTGTACTTTAGTAGCTCTTGTACCTGTTTAGACTAGATTCATGGGAAATTACTCGTCAAGTTTGACTACAATTGAGTCTAAGGGTATTATTTATAAAATGAAAGTGTTATATTTATTTCTGGTTTTCTTAAAATTTTCGCATGTTTTACTATTAGTATATGAGGGTTCTTCTACTTAGGTGTTAGAGTGGGTGTCCGCACGACCCGCTGAGTTGGATCGTGACACAGCGTCAGACAAGAACAGTTAATGATCCATTCGTTAACATAAACAATGAAAGAAGGAAAAGTCGTTTGTTCCTTGTGAGTACAAATCTTTTGCACCAGATCCATTCAAATGTGTTGCTTACGTGTCTCTGCAATGGGGTTGCCAGGTGACTATAATAAGAAATCTGACCAATAAGATAACCCACATTTTTGTCACTTACAACAACCTTATAAACAAAGAATTTTTATTGAAGGAGGACACCAAGATTAGAAACTAGCACAAAGCTTGATTTCAAATCTCAATGTTGATATATATCACTAATCATGTGTGTAACTATGTATATTCTAATAATCATTATAGTTAAAAGTTTAGGTGGAAGATTGTTAAAATATACTAATTAACTATGGGGTCATATAATATTAACTGTATATGTATGTAGATATATATTTATTATGGAATATTTATTATTTATTTTTAAAAAAGATTTAAATAGATTATGTATTTATTTGTGTGTCACTTATTTGTATTATTAGACGATTTAGTGTAAGGAGTTTAGCTTATACATGAAAGGTTAAATTGTCGATTATTATACCTACAAAGTTTATGTTCACAAACAAATATCCTCAAAATTTGAATAATCAGCAAATGAACTAGATTATACTATAATTTAAATTTTCTTTGATGTTGTGTTTTGCCTTCTTATTGACGTTTGCTTAATCAAACACAGTATTTACAAAAAAAATTGAAATTTGATTTTTGTTCCCATTCAAAAAGTTCTAAGCTATGGATGTCAAGAAATATAAGAAGAACCGTATTAGTAGAAAGTTAAGAAAAATAAAAAGAAAATTAAACAAATTATATCCGGAGTATAAACAACTTAATATCACAAAAACTGATAACGAAAAGTTAAATCACCTAATAAATAATATATCTAAAGTAGAATATAAATATATTCAATATTTAAAATTACAATGAATAACAAGAATAACGAATATAGACAAAAACTTAATGAAATAATTATAGCAAAAAGACAAGAATTAGCACATAGAAAAGATAGACTTAACAGTAACATATTTGCAGGAATTTGTCACAAATCTATATTAGCACAAAGAAAGACTATTTTCTATCTAGAAATACAAATAAATAAGTTAGAATATAAATTTCAACACGACCTATAAATGAATAAGGAAGAATACGCAATAGATGAAAAAACATATGAAAACTATGACGGATTAAAAATAAAAATAATATTTTCTAATCTAGGAAGAAGATATAAGAAAATAGGTGACAATATAAGTTTAATGTTAGAAAAAGAAACGGTAAAACTGGAAGATAGTTTAACTGCTATGGTAAGAATAACAAAAGAAAATGAAGAAATAGATAGAAAAATGGAAATTGAAAAAATAAAACAACAAGCAAAAAAAGAAGAAGTACAACAATTAGAAGAAGTAAAAAATACTAAAATAATAGAGCTAGAAAAAGAGCTAGCAATATTAAAAGAAATGTATGAAATCAAACAAAAAGAAAAAGAGCAAAAACTAAAATTAGCAAATGAGATAATTAAATTTAAAGAAAAATTGCAATTAGAAGATGAATTAGAAAAGATACAAGAAAAAGGAGAAAATAACCAAAATAATCTACCCGAAGTAAGAATTGATGAAATAAACGAAGATGATATAGAACAACATTCGGAAACAAGCGAAACATATACGGAACTTTTAGCAAACATAGATAATACAAAGAATTTAGAAGTAAATACAGGTGACATAGACATGGACAAAAAACCTAGTACATCAGGAGTAAAAAATTCAAAAAATTTTAATCAAAAATATTATAATGAAAACTATGAACAATATGATAGAGAAAAACCTATATGGGATAAAAAATTAAATAAAAAATGGATACCTAATCAATAGCTGAACGACATGATTTTTTAGATTTAGACTGTATAGCAGATATAAATAAAACAATCCAATTATGGATAGGATATATATCAAAACAACTAATAGATAACAAAATAGCAATAGCGGAGGCACCAGGATATATAGAAAGAACACTTATAGGAACAGTAAAATTATGGCTACAAAATTTATCAGATGAAAGTTTACAAACTCTAAGAAGTAATAAAAAATTTGATGGTGGAATAGCTACTACAACTATGGAAATATTATATAAATATGAAGTAGCTATAAGAAATGAATTTAGCAGTATGACAACAGAAGTAGAAGAACAAAATAAAGAAAAAATCATAAATCGGAATCTAATGACAAAACTAGCAATATGTAATATGTGTTACATAGATGAATATACATGTGCATTTAGAGAATACTATTATAAAGGAACATATAACACGGAAGAAAGTAAAGAAATAAAAAAATTATATTTTACAAAATTACCGGAACCTTTTAGTTCAAAAATAATAAAAAGTTGGAATGAAGCAGAATTAACGAGATACCTTAGGAGCTAGAATGAAATTCTTGCAACGATGGTTTATGGAACTATGTGAAAAACATAAAGAAGAAATAAAAATGGAAAAAATATTAGTGAAAAACTTGGCATGTTGCAAAAATAAAACAGCACCTCAATTTGGTTGTACGGATAGATATTATAAAAATAAAAGGAAATATAATAAAAAATACGGATCAAAATATAAGTATAAAAAACCGAGAAGAAGATACTATGTAAAAAACTACAAAACTAAAAGACCATATAGACCAAAAAGAAAACTAACGAAATGTACTTGTTATAATTGTGGAAAATTAGGACATATAGCTAGAGATTGTAAATTACCTAAAAATCCAAAGAAAAAGCAAATATCAGAAATAATAATAGATAATGAAAAATATACACAAATAGAATACGTAGATTATGAATTGGAAAGTGAAGATAGCATATATGAATTATCGAAAATGAAATAGACGAAATGGAAAATAATTCATTAACGAGAATCGATAGTGAATACTATATAAATGACGAAACGAGATATACAAACAATAACTAAAGAAAAATATCAAGATGAAGAATCGGTAGAACAAAAAATAATATTTGATAATAATATATTTGAACAAATAAAAGGAAAAGAATTAGATCTAAGTGTAACAAAAATATTCGAAATACCAACAATAAGAAACTGGTTTTAAACGACAAAAAGAAGAATATTATGTAGTAAGTCAAAGAGAACATATCATAGATTGCAAATACACCAAAGGAAAGGCTAAAATACCAATAATAAACAAGCGAATAATAAATAAAGAAATACAAGATATTAAGGCTAAAAATCCAATTAAATATGTACATTTAGGAGGAACGGAAATATTAATAAAAGCATGTTTTAGAGAAGGAATAGATACACCCATAGAAATATACTTAGCGAGATGATAGAATCATACAACCTATAGAAAAAAAGTATAATAAGCGCAAGTAAGAGGTAACCTCATATACCAAAAATTTAAATTTATAATAAGTGCTAACTACTCAGTAGATATAAATGACAGAAATATAGATAAATCACTAGTATTATATTGGAAAATATCAGGAATAGAACTAGCCCCGGGAAGTAAAATATTTACAGCTAGATGTAAAAACTTATACGTTTTAACAACAAAACATAAAATAACAGCAAAAAACAAAATAAATAAAATAAAAATAGAAGACCCCTTTGAAAGAATAGTTACGGTCATAGATAAAAATGATTATAGTTATAACGAAATTGACATAGAAGAAGATTTAGAAATAGTAAAAGAAAGATTAAGCACATCAAAAAGAATAAACTGTGAAATACCACAAATTTCATCAAAAATGAGCACCTCAAGAAGAATAGAAAAATCAATGGAAGAAGAAAGGAAACCACATCATTACTACATAACGGGAATAATGGAACAACGAAAATATTTAATATTAATAAATACAGGATTAGAAGAAAACTATATTACGAGAGAGCTAGTAACGGAAGAGGAAATAATAACTACGGAACAATCGTGCCCCGAACTACCAAAAGTATTAACATATACCACAGAAACTACGGAAAAGGAAATAATGATTGGAGGAATACCAATAATAATAAAGTTTAAAATATATCAAGGAGATGAAAACATCACTTTAGGAATAAAATGGCTAGAACAAGTAAAACCATATAATTTAGAAGATAAACAGTTGACAATAAATTATGAAAATAAAAGAGTAATAATAAAAAGGACTTTAGTATGATAAAAATATGAAAATATATATACTTGCAAAGATAATAATAGAAGGATATTATAACAGATATTATACACCAATGATAGATACGGGAGCAGAAGCTAATGTATGTAAATACAATTGTTTACCAGAAGATAAGTGGGAAAAATTAAAAACACCGATAGTAGTAACAGGATTTAATAATGAAGGAAGCATGATTACATATAAGGCAAAAAATATAAAAATACAAATATGGGATAAAATATTAACTATAGAAGAAATATATAACTTTGAATTAACTACAAAAGATATGCTATTAGGGATGCCCTTTTTAGAAAAATTATACCCACATATAATAACAAAAACACACTGGTGGTTCACAACACCGTGTAAAATAAAAATAGGAGCAAAAATAGTAAATAATAAAAAACGAAAAACAACGGAATGGATAAAAGGAAGCGAAAAAATTACACAAAAATTAGAAAATATAAAAGAAGAAGACCCTAAAATAGAATTAATTATATTCTCCATAGATAAAGTAAAAATAATCCAAGATAAGTTAGAATTATTATATAGTGAAGATCCTTTACAAGGATGGGAAAAACATAAAACAAAAGTAAAAATTGAACTAATTGATAATAATAGTATAATAACCCAAAAACCATTAAAATATAATTTTAATGATTTAACCGAATTTAAAATACATATAAATGAATTACTAGAAAAAGGGTACATACAAGAAAGCGATAGTAAGCACACAAGCCCGGCATTTATCGTAAATAAACATAGTGAACAAAAAAAGAGGAAAAAGTAGGATGGTTATTGATTATAGAAATTTAAATGCAAAAACTAAGACATATAATTATCCGATACCAAATAAAATACTAAAGATAAGACAAATACAAGGATATAATTATTTTAGCAAATTTGATTGTAAATCAGATTTTATCACTTAAAACTAGAAGAAGAATCTAAAAACTAACGGCATTCACTGTACCACAAGGATTTTACGAATGGAATGTATTACCGTTTGGATATAAAAATGCACCAGGTAGATACCAACATTTTATGGATAACTATTTTAAACAATTAGAAAATTGTGTAGTATATATTGATGATATATTGTTATATTCTAAAACCCAAGATGATCACATAAGATTATTAGAAAAATTCATACATATTATAGAATATTCAGGCATAAGCCTAAGTAAAAAGAAAGCTGACATAATGAAAAGCCAAATAGAATTCCTAGGAATACAAATAGATAAAAATGGAATAAAAATGCAAACACATATAGTACAAAAAATAATTAACTCAAAAGAACAGCTAGATACGAAAAAGAAATTACAATCATTTTTAGGACTAGTAAACCAAGTAAGAGAATATATACCAAAATTAGCGAGAGAATTTAAAGCCATTACAACAAAAATTAAAGAAAGATGTAGAATACCAGTTTGATAAGAAAGACCAAACACAAATACAAAAAATAAAATTATTATGTAAGAACCTACCTAAATTATATTTTCCGGATGAAAATAAAAAATTTACTTATATAGTAGAATCGACGCAATGAGTGAAAAAAGTTATGGAGGAGTATTAAAATATAGGTATGGAGAAGAAAAACTAGAACATCATTGTAGATATTATTCGGGATCATATACTAATGCGAAATAAAGTGGGAAATAAATAGGAAAGAATTATATTCGGTATATAAATGTTTATTATCATTTGAACCATATATTGTATATAATGAATTTATTATAAGAACAGATAATACACAAGTAAAATGGTGGCTAACAAGAAAAATACAAGATTCGGTGACGACAAAAGAAATAAGGAGATTGGTATTAAATATATTAAATTTTACATTTACAATTAAAGTAATAAAAACTGATAAGAATGTTATTGCAGATTACCTATCATGACAAAGCTACTCAGACTGAGGAAGAAGATACAATTGAAAAGATACTCAAAGCCATTACTACACTTTCTACAAAAGTGGATAGTATGGACAACGAAATACAAAAGCTAAAGACTAATGAAGATAATCTGAAGTCTAAAGCTAGTCAGCAGCATGACTATAAAAATGCGGAGCTACGTCGATCGGAAGACGGAAAAAACCCGGAGCTAAAAGGAGACGAGGGGAAACTCCTTAAAACCCATAATGTTTGTTTAAATACAGCTGCAGGTACAAGCAAACAAGTTAATAATAAACAACATAAAAATGCAAACTTAAACCAGCTATTCGCAAAACCATTTACCCAAAAGACACCTAGACACATGTCCATAGAACCACAAACATCTACATACGCAGATAGTTTGCAAAACCAAAACGAGAAAAAGACATATAACCACATCACACGAACCTATATAGAAAATATATACAAAATCCAAACATTTTTAAATCTTAACCCCAGATCTACTACAACCCAAGAACCAAGCCAAGCCAAGATTATTTAACCCAAAAGTTACAAGGTTATAATAAACTAATTGCACAACCAAAAACTAATGCCAACCTAGTAAGGACATGTTATAACTATGGATTATTAAATACAGTATATACATATGACGGAGAGGAACTAAGCGGAATACCGGAACTACATAAAGCATTTATTACTTATAAGAGAGTTACTAAGGGAAATCTATTCTATGTAAAATTCTATACGGCAACAGCAGAGATATTATACGAGGAAATAAAACCTCTGATACAAGTTGTAAAGATAGGTTTGACAAAAGATATGATAATACTAGAAGATATCGGACAGCAGTCAGAGATACAAAAAATTGAGATACCCAGTTTTTATGCTAATAATAGAATAATCGGTATATCAACTATCATCCAGGAGTTAGCTAACAATTATTTAAACGGAAACGTTATATGGAGCTACTATGCAAGAGACCAGCTAATGATTTATTCCAATTCAAGGGAGCTAAGGAAATCAGATATGGATGAAGTCCAAAGATGGATTTTATCACTACTTAAGCCAGAAGAACGACCTACGACACGAGCACTAAAAGAAGGATTTATTTTGGCAGAATCATTAACGAGATATTGCAAGCTAATTGGTCATAGATACCCGGATCATATATGTTCAAAGTGCAACGGAGAAGATAATATAATTCCAGATGTCCAGCTGGAATAATTAACAAAAAAGAAGACAAAAAGGAGAAGATAAGAACGGAAGAAGATAAGAGTAGAAGATAAGAACGGAAGAAGATAAGAGTGGAAAAAGTCATCAAAATAAAATAATGTAAAATAGTTGGCAAAGTTGCCAAACAATTTGGCAAAGTTGTCAAATAGGTATATAGATAAGATGTAAAATAATGACAAATGTATGTAGTAGATAGTGTACATTATGAATATGTGCAAATAAGTCGTAAAGAGAATAGTTGTAGACAAAATAAGCACTATTCATGAATAGTAGTCATGAATAGTAGTAGACAGATGTAATTAGGATAAGTATTTAGAATAGTAAGTTTGTATGTCTATATATAGACTTAGTAGTAAGCATTGTAAAGGGGAGGGCATAAATAAAAATTCTCTCTTTCAAGAAAAAACTCTCCCAACTAAGATAAAGATTTAAAATACATGGAAAAATCTGAAATCCAGTCAGATATTTCAGATAGCATGGCTAAGCAAGAGGCAAAGGTATATTGTTCAATAGATATGCGAGAACTAATTCCATATATTCCTGAATATCATATATATGATTGAATAAATTTATGTTAGTTATTATGTATTAAAATTATTTGAATCATGATTTCTAGTTTATTAGCACACTGGAAACAGGGAGAAAACTTCTATACTATGCCATCCTAATGTTGAAACCGGTAGGCGAGGAAAGCCGTTTAGGGGAGTAAACAAAGTTAAGGCGCTGATAAGAAGGAAGTATCCGCTAAAGTACGATGCTAGTAGTGACAGGAAAACATGATAAAGATAATCTAGTTCATAATGATCTAATATGAATTTAATCAATTATGAATGTGATAGGAAGGAATAATTTGAAATAAAAAACCTGCATAATGAAGAACATGACTACATACGTACATGATGAAATGATTAAAAACTATGAAACTTTAATCTTATACATACTTAAAGGTATAGAAATAATTGAATTAAGAAAGATAATATGGGAAAAAATATTTAATGATTACGAATCAGAAGATATATTAAATCAAGAATGGTATGAAATAGATTTACAAGATCTATATTTAGATAATGAAAGAATAGAATGGTACGATTTAGAAATAAATTCAGAATAAGATGAATTACGAATATTTACAATATTGGATAGAAGCTATGGAAGAAATAAAATTGTTAAAACAATTAATGGCGAAAAATTTATATATGTACCAAGAAACCCAAGATATGTTATATCTAGAATATATCATAAATAATATTAATGAAATATTCAGATTAAAACAACTATCGAATGAATATTACAATAAATATTATTATATATTACCATGAATTTAGCACTACCAAAAAATAATATTAAAGAGATATCAAGATTGAGACACTTAGTAAAAAGACATTATAATAAAATCTTAAAAATAAGTTACTCACCTACCACACTACTATCTACCACACTACCACTTTCATGAATTCACCAACTACCAGTTCCGCACCGAAAAATGGTATCAGAGCCACAACTGAGATGATTTAGATCACTCTTTTCAAAAGTCATAACTATTTTTTCTTCAACTACACTTGAAGATAATTCAACCTGAAACGCAGCTATCCTTTATGAATATCATGAACTCTTTATACACTTTATATGCTTCATTATTTGAGTGAAATTTTTACCATTGATCATCCAAAGTTGAAAAAAAATAATCAAATTTTATTCATTCAAGGAACATGTCAACACTTAACATTTTTCATTATACCATCAAACACTCTCAATTTGATGTTATCAATTTTTTCTACTGCTAATGAATTATCATCACCTTGATAGACGGTCTCATTTTCCTTGTAAGTTCTAAATTAGTTCTTATGAATAAAAAGTATCATAAGATAGTGGTAAAAAACAAATATTATGCTTATGAATAGAAAGTATCATAAGATAGTGGTAAAAAGCATAGCATGGTCAAGGCCTTATCCTCTCACAACTTTGATAACTACATTATTCAAGTTCATTAATAATTGAATTAAATTCATGAAGGTAAATTTTAACTGGTGTACCTTCGTACGTTCTCACGAAAATCCTACAACTTTGTTTTTTTAGATAATGACACTCTATTATCAATTTCTTAGAATATAGATCTTTCAACAATATTCTTGTTGTTGATGCAAATTTTTGTTCAATAATTTTTTGAAGAATACTATATGTAACGCTCATCAATGTCCCACTCAAAGCTCTATCCTTCAAGCATCTCTTGATAAAAGTTTCATCAATTGCCTTGTATAATCCTCATAACACCAGGAATGATCTCATTTTACTCATTCACAGACTGAAACTAGATCCTCCACTAAATTTATATTCTTAATACTTTGTTGAAAAAGATGAAGACATTTTAACCCTTAATTGTGAGTAGAAAATTTTAGATGTGCAATGATGTCAATTGTTGCCGAAAGATCGTGGGTTAAATAATACACAATCCACACACAAAATAAATAAGGAAGAAAAATATCATAAGAAATTTAAGGAGCTTCGGGTACACCTAATCCTCCAAACAGAAGTAGAGAAACGTTTTCACTATGAAAGAGAAAGAAGTATACAATGCTTTATCCTCACGACTGAAATCACTGCACCGTTTTGGACATCTAATCATACATTTAGATAGGAGAATCCTTACGAATCAATTTTAAACTGAAAATGCGGAATAAACAAAATATCAATATATCACCTTATTTATATAAAAGAGCTACTCTCAACCTTATTTTAACTAATACACTTTTGTAAAATATATAGAACTCTTTCTAGGAACTAATCTAAGTAGGTACAAGAGATTCAAAGAGAACATAATATTTGAAAATAAGACACAACATCAATCATAAGGAAGAGAGGAGTAAAAGTTATTGGAGATCATCATCACCTACGCCTAAGAAATATCATTGATCCTGCAACAGACTATGTCAAATGGCATAGAAAGAATAGTATCAGTACAAACAACACGTGTTGGTAGGCATTATCGGTCAATTCGAATCCACCACATAACATAATGTAAATATTTAGAAGAAACATATAACGTAAAGCTATATAACCCTGATCCTTCAACCACCGCCATTACTAGCAAGTAATACTACCTTTGAACTCATCCAATCCATCTCAACTCTCCCTACCTCATTCCTCTACCAACTCCACCATTGAAAGTCATTCCACCCTCATATCTTGTCATAACCTAACCTGGGAGACTTTCCAAACATGGTCATTCTACCAAACACTATAATTGCCTCACTGATTCCATATCCTGAATATAAATTTATCAAATCTCTATTAATCGGTCTGTGACCTCTTCTAAAATCCTCTACCAACACCTTGGCCCTTGGCCCTTGGCCTTTGGCCATTGGCCAATGGTGGATCGCTTGCAAAACTCTTGTTCCCCTTGACTTGACCTAAATATGATTCTACCCATCTCTCAAGTAATATGGACAACCCAAAGATCGTTAATATATCATCTACGGTGTTAAACATGCAAGTTCAGTCTACACAAGAACCATTCCAGCGTTTAAACACACTAATTCGGCCACTAATGGATCAACATTTGATGAATACATCACAATGAATAAAATTGGTTTATTCATTGATCCAACACACCAATAAACAACCAATATATAACTGATCTGGCACCCAAGCCAACCAATATATTGAACTTGCACCGAGTCTTGTATCCAAACCATTCAATAGATATTCCATACTATGTATGGTATCTAAGCAAATTAATAATTTGTACCCAGCATGGTCTATGAGTCAACCGTGAATCATAAACACCACACAATCACAATCACATAACACAACCACATTTGTAAGACCACAAACAATTAAGAGAAGTTCATTGCATGCGACGCACAAAAACAAATTATTTCATATTCGTCTCTTTTTACTCCCTAACCACATATGGTACAAGTGATACTAGTGAAAGAGTTAACTTGTCCTTGGAAGATGAATATCATGAAGCTGAACGATCTAACTTCTAGCAAAATAGGTGTATCCCAAAGTAAATTGGGAAATAACTCAATCAGCACCTACCATCCAAGCATGAACCCACCACAACTCAAATTACAGAAATATCTACAATCATAGAGTAACGTCCACCGCCAGTCATAGAGTCAACGCAACCTACCACAATGGCTCCTTACCTTAAATAACAATAATAACATGTTTCATCCACCTAGACTCCATGCTCGAAGGCCTAAGAATTAAATCTCCTGTCAATTTACAGATATTATGCATTCAAGAACATGTCTAACAACTCAATTAAGTCTACGCTACTTGAATGCCAAGCAACTTCAAAAGAAATTTGAACACAAACTTCAAGCTCCATGGGGGCAAATTCTGATGAAAGTAGACTTGGAATCCATGGGTTTTGATGCCATTTGTGTTGGAATTCTTCCTTTTTATTGTTCGCAAGTTTGGAGAAGCCTAATGCCACATTCAGGCAAAAAAGGGGCTACGGTTTGATTTGTGCATATATCACTAAAGAAGATAAGAATCCACATATCTGAGGAACACATCAAAGTCTCATGTTATAGAACTAGAAGAGTCTTATGAGGGAAAAAATAGGGGTTGTTTCTCTCCTTACAATCAAGTGACTTTTTAGTCCTCTAAAATAATCTTTCACCCAATATGAACACGAACAAAGAAAAATAATAACGTAGATAGGAGGACAAAATGAACCAACCCACCTGTCCTGATCGGAATAAGAAATAAAGAGAATTACGGCTCATTTCCTTATATTCAAGTGGCTTTGAGCTCCTTTTGCCCAGGGGACATCGTAAGAGAACAATGTCAGAGATATGGTGAGAGCCTCCCATTGGTCATGCCCTTTAAGTGTCGGTTCTTTCATATTTAGATATGGAGATAGATCCATATAGAGATCTATATCTTTCTATCGATAAATATAGCAATTGAGAGATGGATATTGATCTGGTTTCAATATATATGAATAAGATAGATCCTTAAATATCCATTTGAGAAAAAAGATAAATAGATAGGGTGAAACCAGCTAAAAGAAAGTCGCGTTAGCGCCTCCTATTTCACTAAAGCAAGAAGGGAGAAAGTTGATTTTGAGAAAGAAGGGCTTCTATTTAGATTAGTTTCTTAGTAAAATATTGGGCAAGAAGCAAGGGCGTAACAGTTGTACGAAAGTCGTTGCGCCTTAGCGCACGCCTTTTCTTGCTCATTAGTGCCCCTACCTCCAGTATTTAGATTATATTCATAAAGAAACTAAAGGATATTTGATAACCTTACTAATAAAAATGGGATGCGCTCAAGCATGCGAAGAAAGCTTTTAGAGCTTCTCTTATATTATCGAAAGGTTTGTATTAGAAAGTGGATTCTTCAAATATTGCATGTTTTTGGGGCTTCAAACAAAACTTATAGTTTAGGGGTGCGCAAGTTTGGAACCCTATACAATGGGCAAGCACGCAATGGCTTTCTTTAATAGAGGTCCACTTCTTCAAGTTCAAGTTTTGCTTGGTACTTTTCATTTTGATAGGAGTAGGTGCTTGCAGCTCTGATAACGTTCAAATATACTTCTTGAAAAGAAATATAAACGATCGTATGCAACATATTTACCCAACTATGAGTCGGGGTCGATCCCACAGAGAATATGGAAGAATATTGTCAATAGAAAATATTTAACTCGATAGTCGTTATATAACAATGGGGGGGATTTAATTTGAAATAAAAAAAAATAAAAAAAAAATAACTTTGAACCAAGTATTTATTTATATTCAGATTATTAAAAGTAACTAGGAATGTGTTCCCCATAAGCTCATAACACAGTAATCATAATAATAGTAATCCTTTTCTGGTGTATCACATGCAAAGTGATAAGTTAGGTATCTCTAAATCCTTGGTCCGGCATCTAGAGAATTTCACCCCGCACCTTGGTCTGGCTACGTGTGTATAATTTACTAACTCTTACATTTACCTCATATTAGACATCATAATCGATGTTTGGCTTAGTTATTACTTCGCACCAATCGACACTAGCCTATTAGATAGTATCACACTAAATCTATGTTGATAATTCTTTTCTTGTTGATTATCTCCTTGGTCCGGCAAGTAGCAACAAGGTGAGTTCTAACGTTTGCAACCGCTAAAAAGACTTTTAAACGAAATAATTATCAATGCATGAAAAACACTATTCAAGAATTACCTAGTTATTATTCATACTTTGTTAATCGCTTATGGTTCCCATAACCCTAGTTATGAAATTTAGCTACTCATTATGTCAAAACCACAATCAAAATTTATTAAAATAAATATGTTTGTGTTAATCATAAAATAGTTAAGAACAATAGCTAAACTATCTTTTATTAATCACGAATACAAATAAATAATAAAGGAAAAGAAAGAATAAACCACAATTCTCCAACCTCCATGGCGGCTCTTCCAAAGTTCTTAAGCTAGAAGAAAATTTATATTGTGTCTTGTATCTTGGTTCTTCGCCTCCCTTCTTCCTCAAATAATTATTTCTATGCACTATTTATAGATGTAGGAAACCCTAAATAAAATAATTGAGTCCAAATTAAATTAAGAATCCAAAACCAAAAGGAATTGGATTCCTTTTTCTCTGCGTGTAGCTTCCAATTTTGTGTGTGTAACTTCTTTTGACGTTGCTGCCTGACACTTGGACCAGCAGGTAAGTTCTTCTTTCCTTATTTGCAAATAAATTATATTAATATTATATTAACTTATTTCCATTAAGTTGTCTGCTTGATTTCCTTCTTCAACCTTCCATCTTTAATTCGTTTTAGCTCCGAACTTCTTCATTTTTTCACCAATTTAATCCTACAAATAAAATATACCATTTAAAACAATTCATAAAATTCATGCTAAAAAAGGAAAAATATAAATAATAAATGTGAGGAAATAATGATTAAAAATATGTATTTTTAGCCTCACATCAAGCTTGCTCACTGTCTACCAAATGAGCCTTCACTACCCACCCAACCCCTATCTTTAATCATATGTAAAGTGAAGTCAAATCAAGGAAGTGAACAACCCAACCTCTTTGTTTGAATCATGTCAAGAAGCTTCTACTTCTTGAAGCGATGTTTCCCTAATTCTGAAACACAATAATAGACTTGCAACTATAGTGTAGGAAAAAGCTTCTCTTTGATAAGCGGTTATAAGGGAGTTCAGAAAGGATCTGAGGGTAAATAGAGACTTCAACCTGTGCGGGGTTAAGGGCAGATGTTGCCAAGTGGATCAAGGTAGTGGATTGTAGATCAACCACGTGCGGGTTCAATTAGGGCTAGGCATAAATACCGAAAAATCGAAATACCGAACCGAACCAAATTATTTTGGTATTTCAGTTTCAATATTTTGGTTTTTGATTCAGTATTCGGTATATATTTTCATATTTTTCGTCATTTCGGTTTGGTTTTTGATATGTAACTTTTGTGTTATTCAGTATTTCAATTTACCTAAATATATTATATTAAAAATTATAATATTATTAATATTATATTAATTATTAATATTAAATAATAAATATAAAGACAAAAATCAAAATTAGGTCAAAAGTATTCAGTTTTCACTTTTTACCGTAGCCACACATCAGTCGACAGTTAGTTGCTTTCCCACATTCTCGTTTCCACTTCCCACTTCCGACGACCAGACAATCAGCAGCAAGCAGCGACTGACCGACCAACAGCTGAACTGCAGCCCAGCAGGCAGCACGCAGCAGGCCAGCATGCAACAGCCCAAAAGGCAGCATGCAGCAGCCGACTGGCAACCACCATTAGGTATTGTATTCGATAGATTGATTATTTTTTTGTTGTCAATATTTCTTCTTCCATTTTAAGTTACCAAGCAGGCCCATAACAAAAAACCAAACTAATAAAAATTGAACCGAAATAACATAAAATGGACCGAAATAATAAAAACTAAACCAAATTATTTCAGTTTGGTGTTCAATACATATGGTACAGGAACTGAAAACCAAAAAAAAGATTAAAACCGAACTGAATTACTGAATGCCCAGCCCTAGGTTCAATTCCTATCGTCCGTCTATCAATAAATGAACTATTTATTTCAGAGAAACCTAGAAAGCATTTTTTTTGCAAGTCATCTCGAGGGTTTCAAACACATCCAACCAATTGGTATCCGATCGAAAGATAGAAAGCATAGATTCATGTTGCCTACTTGTTGAAAGCAAAAATGGAATGACCAATCATGAATTCTATGACATTTTTAAGACCTCACTAACCAGCCAACCACTTTTTAGTTCATAATGAATGAGCTCCCGAATGAAGAAAAATATCCCCTCCCTTTTACTAAACCATGCGGAACCCCGAGTAGTTTACCGAACAAATTGAGTTGTCGTGACGATACCTTTCAACATAAAAATTATCTTCATCACGAGACTGATTGAATCTTCTGTAGACACCCGAGAGATCATCATAAGTCAAGACTAAAATAAAAGACTAAGAGGCGCTACGAGCGAGCAAAGAGTTATGATTTCATTTCTTTGTTGAGATTGAAATTAAATGAAAAAGGTTAGGTTTAATGCACGCAGGATATGTCAAGAAAGGACTTCATTACCTTTCATTCATAGAAGTCTTAATGACTAGTAGTTTGAGGCCTTTATAAAGCGATTTTTTTTTGGATTCGCTTCCTTCGTCTTAAGTAAAGTTTAGTTCACTTTTTCAATTTGGAAGTCTTAGTCAAGCTGATGGCGAGATCAACTTTTTGTTTGAAGTTCAAGAGGAAGGAAAGGAACCACCGCCCAATGGTGCTTTTATGAAAGTATGGTCACTAGTGGTTAATAGCTTCTCGAGACTATCGAACCTTAAATCCACTTACCATTGCTCTTTTTAGGTTGACATAATATAGAAAGAGAGTGCCAAGAAAGAACACATATTTATCACTTTTGGAATGTTTGGAAACCTTACTCAACATAGAGTCCAAAAACTCGACATCCACTTTTTAAAGCGTATAGGGGGGAAAGATCTCTTGCTTCATTAACCATTTTTCAGCATCTCCTGCATGAGTTGTTGACGATCACCTGACCTCACACAAGAGGCCCCGCACCGAGTGATTCCCCCCCAAAAAGTATACATATGATGTTCCAAAAATAGAAACATATGATTTTGCAAATAAGAACCCTTTGTGGGGTGCAACCAGGGAACAACTCTTAACTAGTTTGATAAGCTCTTCCATTTAGTAATGTAATTCATCCATTGTCACTTTCAAAGGGTATGGTAGAGAGGCTTGAAAAGGTATACAATCCTTCAGTGAAGACCGAACGAGAGGTTGAATTGAAACATACCCAAAATCCACAAGAATTATACGAACATCTATGGAGAAAAGAAAGTAACCTTGTCTTCATCTCTCATCCCCTCACTCAATCCTACAATGAAAACTCAAGTCGAGGTGCTTCAAGAGAGAAAACAAGCACTTCTTGTAACCAAAACAAAAATCACGTAGATCCACAAAGAAAAGGCTTCTTCTGGACCACGCAGTTAGATTGAGATTGCCACCTTCCTATTTGAGTAAGGAATGAATGTCAAACTGTACTAATGTTCAACCGATGACCGGGCCTAGTGGTGCTTGTGGCTTTTCTATTTCGGCTTGGATTGAAAATACTTGACAAGAAAGAAAAACAAATTGTCTAGCCTTTCAAGCCCTACTAAGTAAAGGAGGAGGGGGGGGGGGGAGGTGCATTGTTGGCTTCTTTAACTCTATGTATTCTCAACATGGATCCTCTCACATACTTCCTCAAGTAATGGAAGACTCAATGCCCAACGGGAAAATTTCCGCTATGCGGGGTGATGTCAACCCAGATCAAACTCAAATTCTAAAATTTTCATCGTGTCACCCCAATTAAATTTGACAACATATTTCAAATATTCTTGGGGTCATGTATGAGGTGTTTTTGAATAACGATACAATAGATCATTACAATAGATATCAACTTATCCATCGTTCTTCCCCGAACAATTTTAAGACGAAAGGAACCAAAGTATACCGTGGAATACTATCACTAATTTTGATAACCTAAAGAGAGAATTATATCCCTACATGGACCATAAAAAACTCCCACATCCTAATTTTTCAATTACATCGACCCTTTGTTAATAACCGGACAAGGGAGATTTAATGGATGAAACAACAAAAATATTTCCCACCCACAAACATGTGTCCTTCTATAGAGGGAATAATCTTGTTATAACGGTTGATAGGGCGCTATAACGGGTCAGAAACCAAATATAGGTAGAGAAATAGGTTTCTCGCCCATTCCCCTTCTTTTTTTCACTCAAAACTAAACCTTCTCTCCTGATCACTTCGCTCTCGATGTCAAATTAAGGTAATTATTGTTTCCCATACTTTCCTTACTTGTATGCTAGAAATATGGTGTTTAGAATAAGTATTGGGTTGGGTTTTGAATTTTGAATATGTTACTTTGATTCGGTAGAATTGTTGGAGAATGGGTGTGTTGGGAAGTAGGAGAACATATAAGTAGTTCTGATGATTGATGAAGTGAACATGATTCACTACTTATTGTGTTATGCGTACTCTATCAGGTTAACCAGGTTCCTAGACGTGAATGCGAACAACCTGTACAAGTATGAGAGATTGTGGCAAAGAACAAAAATATTAAAGTTATGAAATACAGGAGCGAAAAAATAATAATGAAATAGCTGAAACAAAGGAGCAGAGAATGAAAGAAATAAAAAAGGAAAGAATTAAAGAAATAGATGAAACAAATGAGCAAAGAAGGAAAGAAACAAAGAAGTAATGAAATAAAGAAATAACTGAATCAAAAGAGCAAAGAAGTAAAGAAATAAAGAAGGAAAAAAGGAAAGAAATAAAGAGTACAATTAAAGTCCAAATAGGAGTCAAGGTTTCCTTATAGGTTGAAACTCCTTTTAAGGAAAGGATTACCTTATAAGAAGACAAATCCTTTTTGAAGTAAGAGTCCTAGTCCATCATAAACAAGGCATGGCTCTAGTATATATATGACATGAAGTTCATTGAATGTCGCACCTATTACGTATTCACAAAATTCATCATCTTGATAGCAATAGCCATTGGAGCAAAACTACAAGGTTTCGTCACAGCAACGCTGGAACCGGGTTCATGAATTATGTTTGATTTTGAAATATTGAATGTTGAAGTCAAATCAATTAAAGTTTAGGGTTATTAGTCTTTGTTTATTTGTTCTAGGTTTATTATTGAGTTCTAATAATTCCTAGATTGAGTAATAGGAAATGGGTTTGACTTCTTGCAGAGTAGAGTTGAGAGAGAGTTTGAGAGAATGGTAGTAAGAATCAGGTTTGATTTCTTAGAGAGTAGAGTTGAGAGAGATTTTAAGAGAATTGTCACAAGAAGTGAGTTTGACTTCTTGGAGAGTGGAGTTGAGGGAGAGTTTGAGAGAATTGTAATAAGAAGTGGCTTTGATTTCTTGGAGAGTAGAGTCTTCGATTATAGTTAATCGTTGAAAAGTAAAGGTTCTAGAGTTAGTCCCTTTGATTATTGAATTATTATTGAAGTTATAAAATTGTGATGTAGTTTTTCCCTTCTTGAGGGAGGAAGGTTTCCACAATAAATTAAGTGTTATTTTACTTCTATTCTAATATGACTTTAGGATCAAGGTTCCTAGTAATAACTGATGATGCGTAGTTTCTTTTAATTAGTATCAGAGTAGGTATTTTCATCAAAGTTTAACACCTTAAAAAGAATCATAGGGCTGCTCCACCAATATCTCAGAAAAGCGCTTCTCTAACCTAGCCACCACTCTTCAACGAGAAGTACTATGAATGGTGGAAGAATAGAATGATGGATTATATTATCAAATAAAAAATAATTTTTATGGAATTTAGTTCTTGATGGGCCAATCATTCCCACCAAACTTGGTGAGGATGGGAAGACATTGATTTCAAAAGGAAGACTAGAATTAGATGCTAATGATAAAATTATTGTTCAAAATAACTCTAAGGTAAATAAAATTCTAATGTGTGGAATTGTTCCAAATGAGTACAATATAATTTCATCATGCTCTACTACTAAACAAATTTTGGACACTCTACAGACAGCTCATAAAGGTACTATAAGGATAAGGAAAGTTAACCAAGAAGAAATCAACAAATTCTTTCAAACAGGAGAATGACTACTCGAAAAGCAGATTTGGTTGTGAAGAATGCAATAATGGCTATGGAAAACACATGAAGAGATGACTCAAACGATAATGAATCCAAAATGTCAAGCCCCGAGCTACCCCCGAAACGCAGACATGGGACCTAGGACCACAAGTGATCCTAAGCTAACCCTGTTGGCATGATCATGAACATTCTAAAGATAATAAATTGATACGGAAGCTAAATCATAAATAAAAATAAAAAGATGGGGAATACCCATATACTATAACTGATATAAATGATAATTGATGAGTTTAATACAAAGAAGATATTAACTCAATACTAAGTTGAAACTAACTATGTATGTAATAAGCCTCTAAACTGACTAGAAGTGTTGGGACATGCCCCAGCTAAGTCTAGAAAATCTGAAACTAAAGGACTGAAAACTAAAAGATAGCATGACTATTGTCCTCGAAGAATGAGGACTCACCACTGATTCTACTGTACTGGAGATCGAGAACCGATCTAAGAGTGATTTGGATGCTGAAAACATGAACCTACATCACCAGAAGATGTAGCGCACGTATGCGTCAGTACTTGAAAGGTACTGAGCATGTAGGATAGAGTAAAGCTGAAATAAATATATAATTGAACAAAGCAAATAAGCAATGATATAATCTAAACATGATATAGATACTGAAAATACTGAATACTGAGCTAACTGATGCAATGACCAAATTTATAACATGCTGAGACTGAATACTGACTGTACTGAAATATGGTCAATGCAATAAAGTCTGACTGAACTGTGGGAGCTACTAATAACCGACATAAAACCACATGAGCTAAATGTGGAGTCCGATGTATATGCCCCATCGAGAGGACCCAATATACCTTGCCAAAGGTATAGAGGCATGCTGGGGTGATCACTAAACTGATGTTGCCCACAGAGGGGACTTACACCTACGTGGCTCGTAGTTCTGGGACTATATAGGTACGCTGAAACCCTAGTCCAACTCGATATTATGCTACTCCAAATGAATTAAGTGGTTAACTAGTTATGACTAAATTTCTGTAAAATACTGGATAGCTCAAAACTGAACATGCAAACTGAGAATGCAACAATTAATCTGATAATGATGCACTAATAACTGAGGCATGTATAACTGAATAACTGATATATCTGACCTAGCATGTGTAATTCAAGAACTAAAGAAATACATAGCTAGGGTTCTGAAATTCATGCAAAAAATGATGTAATAACATGATAATCTGATTTGGAACATGTTAATAACTAATTCATTATGATCTGCTGTAATTCTAGAAACCCTAGGTTTATTCATAATAAGGGAATCAAGAAACTAACTGAATTCTAGGGACCCAATGGGCGAAAGGAACCCACTAGTGAAATCCCACATACCTGGTGACCAATTCCACGGAGAAATCCTTTGATTTCTGGGCTGGAACGGAAGAAAACTTGTTGCATTCTTGAACTAGGGTTCTTGACCTTTTTCTCCTCTCTTGCTTCTAATTTTTTAAGTTTTGATTAATGATTTGACTTAGGTAAGTTCTAGTTATGTTTATAGGCTTAAACTGACTAAAACCTCATGATTTAGGGTCTAAACGATGTATCTTAAGAGTTAAACGAAATAGGAAAAGACCAAAAGACCTATGAATTAACTGTTGCCGGAGTGACTGACGGACGGGGCTGACGGGCCGTCATTCCATCTACGGTCCGTAGGTTGAGATCGTCGGTCAAGTCTACCTTACAGGGCTTCACTAAAACAAGCATAAATTTTTAGTCAGAGTTTAGCAAACTCGGTGGCGTTGGAAAGAGGGTTCAATTATCTATCATATCATAGGTCATGGGATACAGAATTCTTTTTGTGCTAAGAGTTATGACTATTTGAAGTTGAACCAATCACAATCTTCATCTAACTGGCTCCTCAAATACGGTCAGACCTACAAACCGTGCATCAAATGACGATCCGTGATGGTCAATCGTCAATCGGGACTGAAGCTGGGCTTTAGGGGCATCGATCCATAGACACAAACCACGGTCCGTGACCTGACCTACGAACCATAGGTCTGGCTGTGGGTCAACACTGGGCCGAATTTCTGGTTGAGTTCTGGGGGAGTTTGCTGACACAGACCACGGACCTGCAGGATAGACCGTGGGTCCTCTTACGGTCCATGGTTGTTGCCCATGAATGCCACCTGCAACACCAGAAATCTGCAATCTGGTCTATTTTCGGATACGGGGTGTTCATTATCTCCCCCTTGGGACCATTCATCCTCGAATGAAGACTAAATTAGCTTAAATAGAGGGAAACGGCTGCAATCCCTACCACTAAACACTGAGAACTGAATTTCTAACTGAACTGAGCTCTAAGGACATGCAAATACGTTGAAAATGCAAGTACAAACTGAAGGAACATGATTCTAAGATTGAATTTATGCATGAATGACTGAAAAACTGAAGAGGAATTATTACCTCAAGCTGGAATGGAATCAGAAGGAAAGAGGTGAGGATACTTGGACTTCATGGTTGCTTCTGCTTCCCAAGTAGCTCCCTCTACGGTCTGACTCCTCCACAACACCTTGACTAAAGCGACTTCTTTGTTTCTCAACCTTCTAACATGACGATCGAGAATCTCAACTGGTACATCCTCATAAGAAAGGCTATCTTTTACAGCCACAGTCTCTAATGGCACTATGGATGCTAGATCACCCACACACTTCTTCAAAAGTGAAATGTGAAAGACTGGATGCACTGCTACTAAATTTGATGGCAACTCTAACTCATAAGCCAGTTTAACAATCCTTTTCAAGATCTGGTAAGGGCCTATATATTTGAGACTGAGCTACCCGTTTTTGCCAAATCTCATCACCCCTTTCATAGGTGACACTTTCAAGAAAATCCAATCATTAACTTGGAACTCTAGTTCCCTTCTTCTCACATCTTCATAAGACTTCTGGAGACTCTGAGCAATCTTAAGTCTATCTCTAATGAGTTGTAATTTCTCCATAGCATCAAGGATTGAATCTAGTCCTATCAAGGTTGCTTCACCTACTTCAAGCCAACCAACTAGAGATCTACATCTACGCCCATACAATGCCTCATAAGGGGCCATCTGAATGCTGGAATGGTAACTATTATTGTAGGCGAACTCAATAAGAGAAGGTGATCATCCCAACTACCTTTGAAGTTGATCACACAAGCTCTCAACATGTCCTCTAAGGTCTGAATGGTACGCTTTGCCTGACCATCCGTCTGTGGATGAAATATTGTGCTAAGATTAACCTGAGTACCAATACCTTTCTGAAATGACTTCCAGAAATGAGAGGTAAACTAAGGACCTCTATTTCAGATGATAGACAAAGGAACCCCATGCAACCTCACAATCTCATTAATGTAAAGCTTGGCGTAATCCTCCGCCGAATCTTTAGTCTTGACCGCCAAAAAGTGAGAAGACTTAGTAACACTATCAACAATCAGCCAAATGGAGTCTTGCTGTCTGCGAATACGAGGTAAACCTGTGATGAAGTCCATGTTGATCACTTCCCACTTCCAAGTAGGAATGTCAATCTCTTAAGTCATACCTCCTGGTTTCTGATGTTCTACCTTGACTTGATGGCAATTGGGGCACTTAGCCACAAAATCTGCTATATTTCATACCATTCCACCAATTGACTTTCGCAAATTGCAGTACATCTTAGTGGCGCTTGGATGAATAGAATATCTGAAATTGTGGGCTTCTACGAGAATATGCTGTCTCAATTCACCCACATCAGGAACACACAATCTACCCTGATAGCAAAGTACACCATCTCCCCATTGGGAGAAAACCTCTACTCTCTGATTGTGGACTGCACCCTTAAGCTCAAGCAAGATTGGATCACTATCTTGCTTTTCCTTAACCTCTACTACCAAAGAAGATTCTGCCCCATTTTGAATCGTTACACCACCATCTGATATGCTCATAAGATGAACTCCTACGAGATCAAGTCTGTGAACATCCTTTGCTAGCTCTTTCCTTTCTTCCTCAACATGTGCTACACTACCCATGGATAATCTGCTAAGAGCATCTGCTACTACATTGGCCTTGCCCGGATGGTAATGCACGCTCATATCATAATCTTTGAGGAACTCAAGCCACCTTCTTTGGCGAAGATTCAACTCTTTATGGGTGAATACATACTGGAGGCTCTTATGGTCTGTGAACACATCTACATGAACACCATAAAGTAGTGCCTCCAAATCTTGAGTGCAAACACCACTACTGCAAACTCGTGGTCATGAGTCGGATAATTCTTCTCATGTACCTTAAGTTGTCTAGAAGCATAAGCTATAACCTTACCTCGCTGCATCAACACACAAACTAGGCCGACCCTGGATGCATCAGAATAGATCACATAACCATTTGAACCCTCTGGTAGAGTCAAGATAGGAGTTGTAGTCAACCTAGTTTTCAATTCTGCGAAGCTTTTCTCACATTCATCTGACCACTGGAACTTAACCTTTTTTTGAGTCAACATAGTCAATGGTGAGTCTATAGATGAAAATCCTTCCATGAACCATTTGTAATAGCCCGCTAAACCCAAGAAACATTAGACACAAAAAGCCTAAGTAAGGCAACTGATTGTAACCAAAACTCGCACTTGTTAAATTTTGCAAATAACTGGCGATCTTTGAGAGTTTGCAGAACAACTCTCAAATGACTCACATGTTCTTCCTCATTCCTAGAGTAAATGAGGATATCATCAATAAAGACGATAACGAACAAGTCCAAGTACTGCTTGAATACTCTGTTCATCAAATCCATGAAAGTTGCAGGAGCATTGGTTAGTCCAAATGACATAACTACAAATTCATAATGACTATACCGAGTTCTGAAGGCTGTCTTCGGAATGTCACTATCTCTGACTCTAAGCTGATGATAACTCGATCTGAGGTCTATCTTTAAGAAATGACTAGCACCCTGAAATTGGTCAAACAAGTCATCAATCCTGGGGATGGGATACTTATTCTTGATTGTGACCTTGTTCAACTGCCTATAGTCAATGCACATTCTGAGAGAACCATATTTCTTCTTCATGAACAACACTGGTGCACCCCAAGGTGAAATACTAGGTCTGATGAAGCCCTTATCTAGAAGGTCTTTCAGCTGCTCTTTCAATTCCTTAAGCTCAGTTAGAGCCATTCTGTAAGGAGGAATAGAGATAAGATAGGTATTTGGAAGGAGATCAATTCCAAAGTCGATTTCCCTTTCAGGGAGGAACTCCGAGAAGATCATCTGGGAACACTTTTGGAAACTTATTGACTATAGGGACTGACTCAAGAGTTGGGGATTCGAAACTAGAATCCTTAACACGAACTAGATTATAGAGATAACCCTTAGAGATCATCTTTCTGGCCTTAAGGTAAGAAATTAATTGACCCATAGGCGCTAAGCTACTACCCTTCCATTTTAAGATTGGTTCATCTGGAAACTGAAAATGAACAATCCTAGTTCTACAATTGAGTGAGGCATAACAAGAATGTAACCAATCCATGCCTAGAGGACATTGAAGTCTACCATTTCTAACTCTACAAGATCTGCTGAGGTGACTTTCTGAGAGACTATGATAGGGCAATTTCTGTATACCCATCTAGCTATAACTGGATCACCGACTGGAGTACAGACTGAGAAGGGTTCTGAAAGAGTTTCTGGGGTAACACTGGATTGGACTGCTATGTAAGGAGTTACAAAAGACAAAATAGCCCTTGGATCTAATAGCGCATAAATATCAGGATCAAAGACTTGTAACATACCAGTGACTGCATCAGGAGAATCTTCTTGATCTTGACGAGCCTGAAGAGAATAGAGCCTGTTTTGGCGCTGTCCGCCACCTGTACCAGATGAGTTACCCTACTAAGTTGGACAACCTGCTAGTGCTGCTGAAGTTGTAGACTGAGCTCTACCATTATTTCCTCCTTGACCATGTCTAGAAGGAAAATCCTTCAATCTATGACCAGACTGACCACACCCAAAGCATCCTTCCTTTCCTGCAAGGCACTCGCATGGATGGTTCTTATTACATTTTGGGCAAGTTGGGTAGGTTTTGGTGCCTGAAACACTACCTTGAGACTTAGAGTCTGACGCTCTACCTTTCTGATCATTATAAAACCTGGGGGAAGGAACACTAGCTGATGAAGGGGCTGGAGTCGAAGACTTCTGCTGAAACTGCGAGCGATTTCCACCACCTGATTTTTGTTGGGAATACTCATAGTTACATGTTCTTGCTTTTTTAGTCTCCTTAGCATGTTCCCTAAGCTTATCACCCTCAACCTACTGAGCATGAGTCATGAGCCTAGAGATGTTCATGTCTCCCAACAACATAGCATTCTTGCACTCGGTCTTCACTAAGTCTGACATTTCATATAGAAATTTATTCATCTGAGCCTTGGAATCAGCAACCATGTAAGGAGCATACCTGGAGAGTTGGTTAAACTTGAGCCCTTACTCTTGGACAGTCATGTTACCATGCCTCAAGTTCATAAATTCCTGGGCCCTTGCTTCTCTCAACTCTATGGGGAAAAACCTGTCCAGAAAGGATTCGATGAAACAGTCCCAAGTAATAGGAGCGGTATTCGTACCCCTGTTCTCCTTCCACTGAGTATACCAGATATAAGCCACATCCTTAAGTTGGTAAGATGCTAACTCAACCCGATCATTCCCAGTGACCTGCATCACCTTAAAGATCTTCTTAATCTCATCCAAGAAATTCTGGGGATCTTCACCAGTCTGCGATCCTAAGAACTTAGGCGGATTCATCCTAACAAAGTCACAGACCCTTGTTATTGTTGATCCACCATTTGCATTCACAGGAGCTTGAACCCGATGATTGTTCTGGTTAGTGACACTCTGAGCCAACATCTGAATGGCATTCCTGAATTCAATATTTGAGACTTCCTGATCTGGAACTGGAGGAGCTGCATTTGCATTCCTGGCAATCACATTCATGGCGTTTGCCCTACGAGGAGGCATGATCACTGAAACATAGAACGTCGAGTTGGAATGGAATTTAGATCATACCTTACGCACAATAAGAGTAACAAGAAAATGAGGATTTTTCCTAAAACACATTGTAGCCTCCCTCTCATTAGATGTAGTGCGCACTACACACCCATGAAAAGGACTCTACCTAGTGCGGCTTTTCAAACATCCTAGGACACTTAAACCTAGTGCTCTGATACCAAGTTTGTCACGCCCTGAGCTACCTCCGAAACGCTGACATGGGACCTAGGACCATAAGTGATCCCCAAGCTAACCCTGCTGGCATGATCATGAGCATACTAAAGATAATAAACTGATGCGGAAGCTAAATCATAAATAAAAATAAAAAGATGGGGAATACCCATATACTATAACTGATATAAATGATAATTGATGAGTTTAATACAAAGAAGATATTAACTCAATACTAAGCTGAATCTAACTATGTCTAAAATAAGCCTCTAAATTGACTAGAAGTGTTGGGACATGCCCCAGCTAAGTCTAGAAAATCTGAAACTTAAAAACTGAAAACTGAAAGATAACATGACTATTGTCCTTGAAGAATGAGGATTCACTACTGATTTTACTGGACTGGACTGTGGAAGCTACTAATAACCGACATAAAACCACATGTGCTAAATGTGGAGTCCGATGTATATACCCTATCGAGAGGACCCAATATACCCTGCCAGAGGTATAGAGGCATGCTTGGGTGATCACTAAACTGATGTTGCCCACAAAGGGGACTTACATCTATGTGGCTCGTAGTTCTGGGACTATATGGGTACGTTGAACCCTAGTTCAACTCAGTATTATGCTACTCCCAATTAATTAAATTGTTAACTGGTTATGACTGAATTTCTATAAAATACTGGATAGCTCAAAATTGAACATGCAAACTGAGAATGCAACAATTAATCTAATAATGATGCATTAATAACTGAGGCATGTATAAATGAATAACTGAGATATCTAACCTAGCATGTGTAATTCAAGAACTAAAGAAATACATAGCTAGGGTTCTAAAATTCATGCGAGAAATGATGTAATAACATGATAATCTGATTTGGAACATGTTAATAACTAATTCATGATGATCTTCTGTAATTCTAGAAACCCTAGGTCTATTCATAATAAGGGAATCAAGAAACTAACTGAATTCTAGGGACCCAATGGGCGAAAGGAACCCACTAGTGAAATCCCACATACCTGGTGACCAATTCCACGGAGAAATCCTTTGATTTCTGGGCTGGAATTGAAGAAAACTTGTTGCGTTCTTGAACTAGGGTACTTGACCTTTTTCTCCTCTCTTGCTTCTAATTTTCTAAGTTTTGATTAATGATTTGAATTAGGTAAGTTCTAGTTATGTTTCTAGGCTTAAACTGACTAAAACCTCATGATTTAGGGTCTAAACGACGTATCTTTGGGGTTAAACGAAATAGGAAAAGACCAAAAGACCCATGAATTAACTATTGTCAGAGTGACTAACGGACGGGACTGACGGGTCATCATTCCATCTAGGTCTGTAGGTTGGGATCGTCGATCAAGTCTACCCGACAGGGCTACACTAAAATGAGCATTACTTTTCACTTGGAGTTTAGCAAACTCGGTGTCATTGGAAAGAGGGTTCAACTATCTATCATATCATAGGTCATGGGACACACAATTCCTTTCGTGCTAAGAGATATGACTATTTGAAGTTAACCCAATCACAATTTTTATCTAACTGGCTGCTACCCTCACCTACGGTCAGACCTACGGACTGTGCATCGAATGACGGTCCGTGCTGGTCAACCATCAATCGGGACTGAAGCTGGGCTTTAGGGGCATCAATCCACGGACACAAACCACGGTCCATAACCTGACTTACGGACCGTAGGTCCGGCCGTGGGTCAACTTTTTGCTGAATTTCTGGCTGAGTTCTGGGGGAGTTTGATAACACAAACCACGGACCTGCAGAATGGATCATGGGTCCTCCTACGGTCCGTGGATGGTGCACGTGAATGCCACCTATAACACCAAAAATCTGCAATCTGGTCTATTTTCGAATGCGGGGTGTTACACAAAAGCAATCACTATTGGCAATGACGTATTCAAATGGTGACATTCTTGCACATTTTGCGATTATTGATGTTGATAATGAAAAAGGAGAGAAAGAAATAAAAAAGAATATCTTGGAAATGATGACAAATTCCGATAAAGATGAAGAGGAGGAAAAACAACCAGATGTATGTTTTCTTGAAATTAAGTCAAAAAATATATTTATTCAAAGAAACAATTGCAACCCTTGTCTTCGATTCTTATTGATGCATACAATCTAGTGAAATCCTAAAAGAATCCATTAATGGATTATTATGTAGCCTTAAGGCTTGACTGTATGACACTGGAAGATCTAATTACTTCTCGTGATAGCACTATCATTGGTCTAAAAGAAAGGGCAAAGAAATCAGAGCTAAGTCACAAGGGAAAAAAACCCTGCCAGTGAACTTCAATTAGCTCTAGGAGAAGACATTAAATTGTTAACCATAAATTCTCAGGCCTTAACCAAAAAATGTAGATTGTTACAAGAAAATCTTGTTAAGATGAAACTTGATATGGAACAAAATCTTAGATGGACCATGTCCTTTGAAATTTCAACTCAGATTCAAGAAAGGCAGACTACCAGTCGTAGTGGGATAGGTTTCAGAAAAGAGAAAAATCTTGCAGCACACACTATTCACATGTCTACAAGTTTATGCACTCATTGTGGAAACTCGAGTCATTTAAGGAATCAATGTAAAGCTCTACTGAAGGCCTTTTAGAAAAATGTTAAGTTCACTAATAAGAAAAATGTAGAAATGGTCAAGAACTTGGTTCCAAAAAAAATTCTCCATATAAAAGGTCTTCTTATTTGCCTTTATGGACTAGAAGAAATCTTATTCATCCTTTTACTCACAAAAAGGGTCCCAAGCTAATCTAGGTTCCCAAGGCTAATCATTGACTAGTGTTTTAGGTGAAGGGAGAAAAAAAGTCAACATGGTACATGGATAGTGAATGCTCCAGACAACTGCTAAAAATAGTACAAAATTTCTTCTCATTCTCCAATTTTCAAGGTGACACTAAAATCCTTGAAAATGATAAGAAAGGGGAATTAGTCAACATTGACAAAGTTGAAAAGTCACTATCATATGCCATAGAGAATGTGCTTTATGTTCAAGAATTGAAGCACAGCTCGTTGAGCATCTCTACAATGTGTGACAAAGAAAACAATGTATTGTTCACATCAGCTGACTTAATGTCTTGTGTCAAACTATAACTCTGGGAACCTTGTTTTGAAAAGACACAAGATGTATACAACGTTGACATCTTGTCTCTTCATGAAGAGAATCTTACTCGCCATAACATCATTAATGATATTTCTCTACTTTGGCATAAGAAAATGGGTCATGCTAGTTTATCTTATTTAAATAAACTAGTCATGAAGGATCTGATTCATGGGATTCCCCAGATCAAAATCTTTGAAGCTATTGTGCGTGGTGCATATGTAAAAGGGAAATATATGAAGTCATCATTAAAGCAAAATAAAAAGGTTGTCACTAAAGAAAGTGACCTGATATCAAACATCCTTGATTATGAAAATTTAGAGAACTCTGTAGATGAACACGGTCCACATCTGACAATCATTGATTCACCTGAAGCATGAGTTAGTGGGATTAACCCATAGTCTTGGAGATAGGGGGAACAACAAAACAATTTGGACCCTTAGAATCCGGTACACCTTCAAGGGGAACTTTTTCATGTGAACTTGGTCTTCGTAATTCATTGGAGTGATAGGTTCCTTGATCGTATCTGACTTTGATTTGATCAAATATCTTGTTTAGTATGGGTTTGTGTGATCATTTTTTTATCCAAATAAAAGAAAGTCACACTTATGAAAATACAAGACCTGGTTCTTTGTTACTAAACTTGAGATTCCTTTTATCAGTAGAATATGATGATATAGACATACTCATGAAGACCTTGAATATGAAGAACATGAGAAAAATTATTTAGAGTTTGATCTTGTCAAAATAAGCCGATACATTATCATGATTTTCTTTAATAATTATCTACTAGACTAATAATTTTATTCTTGAGTGATTATACAATGAATATCTGTTAATTCACTCTCGTACTGTAACATGTACACAGTCCAGGCACATCTCAAACAATGTTTAGAAGGTATGCGGATATTATCCATACACTTTTACTAACAACATTAAGCAAATCATTGAGGAACACACAAAAGGAGAACCTGATTTCTCTGTAATACTCTGGTATGTACCATCTATTCTCAATGCCTGAATTTCCTGATTTTGTGTCAAACATAAGAACTAGTGAACCTGGTCAATCATTAAAATTCAATTATTTTAAAAATCACCAAGAATCATCTTTTTGACAATAAGCATCATTCAATCCCAAACTAGTCAAATGATGAGGACCTCATTCTTAAAGCAACCCTTTCTTTAATTCAGGAGGAACCTTGTTTTACCTCTCCCATTTGAACTAGGTTCACAAATTACAAATTGATATTCCATCCAATCCAAGTGTATAACCAGTTATCTCTCAAGGGGAACAATTCTCTTAGGAGTAAACTATTATCGGTGCCTGCCTTCATTATTGATAAACCCATCTCTATTGCACCAAAATGTGATTAATCTCTTACCCATAGTTGGTACTCCTTAGAAATGTCATTAATAAAAGGATATTCAACAAAAGGACCATGGAGGAGTGAAAATTTTATGGAGTTGGACCAAAGTTCCGAAAAAAACTGAAATTATATATGTTGTAATTGAACCAAGTTCAAAGAAAGAAAGCTTATTAGCTCACTTGTTATTGTTCTACTGCTTCAAAAATACTCACCTAGTCTCCTTCAAACTGACTATGTTTAACTGATGTTGGACCTCATGTTGATCTTGATGAAATTTCACTTTCTAAGAAAACTGATCATACCGAAAGAGCTGGTGCACAATGGACGTATTGAAAAATTTGTGATGGCAGTAAACCTCCTTTTCCTCCTCATTTTAGTAATCCTCCTCCCAATCCTTATCCTCCATTTTTCCAAGACTCTTTCATGTGCTTATGTCTATCTCATACTCATGATATCATATGCTTATGATTGAGGGCTCTAAGGGCTTAAACAAGTACATGTTTGCTTATTTTGTTCCTCATTAAAGATATTAATTGTGTGTGAGTGTGATATGGCTAATATCCACATATTAACTTACCTTATTATTATCAAAAGTGTACTAGAAAGTGCTGCCCAAGGGCCATGAGTTAAAATGATATTACACTCATTGTATGTTAATCGAGTTCTTTGGTTATTGGTTTTCAATTATGCCAAAAGGGGGAAGTTATATGATGTGGGTTAGGGACATATTATGTCATCATTAAAAAGGGGGAAATTGTTGGGGAATAAGAGAACATGATAATTGTAGTTTTGATGATTGACAAAGTGTTTTGATGTTTGACAAAGTAAATTATGATACATTGTCTGTCATCATCAAAAAGGATGAAAATGTTGAGGGATGAGAGAACATGATGTTTGTAGTTTTGATGATTGACAAAGAGTCTTGATGTGTGACGAAGCATTGTTTATCATCATAAAAAATACGAAAATTATTGGGAAGTAGGAGAACATATAAGTAGTTTTGATGATTGATAAAGTGAACATGGTTCACTACTTATTGCTTTATGTGTACTCTATGAGGTAAACTAGGTTCCTAGACCTGAATATAGACAACCTATACAAATATGAGAAATTGCGGCAAAGAAGAAAAATATTTAAGTGCAGAAATACAAGAGCGAAAAAAGAAATAAAGAAATAGCTGAAACAAAGGCGAAAGAAGGAAAGAAATAAAGAAGGAAGGGAATAAAAAAGGTAAGAAATAAAGAAATAGCTCAAACAAAGGATCAAAAAAGGAAAGACATAAAGAAATAGCTGAATCAAAAGAGCAAAAAAGGAAAGAGATAAAGAAATAGCTTAATCAAAGGAGCAAAGAAGGAAAGAAATAAAGAGTACAATTAAAGTTCAAATAGGAGTCAAAGTTTCCCTATAGGATGAAACTCTTTTGAAGGAAATGATTTCCTTACATGAAGACAAGTTCTATTTGAAGTAAGAGTCCTAGTCCTTGATATGCTAGGGCGTGGAAAATCTCCAATATACATATGAAATGAAGATCATTGAAAGCCACACCTATTGCATATTCACGAAAGTCATCATCTTAAGAGCAATAGCCATTGGATCAAAATTGCAAGGCTTCATCACAACAACACTAGAACCAGGTTCATGAGTTGTGTTCGAGTCTTAACTATTGAATGTTGAAGTTTGATCAATTAAAGTCTATGGTTTTAGTCTTTGTAGATTCGTTCTAGGTTATTATTGAGTTGTAATAATTCCTAGATTGAGTAAAAAGAAGTGGATTTGACTTCTTGGAGAGTAGAGTTGAGAGAGAGTTTGAGAGAATTGTAACAACAAGTGGGTTTGACTTCTTGGAGAGTAGAGTTGAGAGAGAGTTTGAGAGAATTGTAATAAGAAGTAGGTTTAACTAATTGGAGAGTAGAGTCTTCGCTTATAGTTAATCGTTGAAGAGTAAAGGTACTAGAGTTAGTCCTTTTGATTATTGAATTGTTATTGAAGTAAATAAAATTGGGGGGGGTGATTTTTTCCATCCTTGACGGAGGAAGGTTTCCACGATAAATTAAGTGTTATTTACCTTCTATTCAAATATGACTCTACAAATTAGGTGTCAAGCCCCGAGCCTACACCCTGGACGTGGACGACCCTCGAGAACCATTGCTGGCCCCAAGCAAACCCTTGGCCTGGCTTACTTACTCAGCGGAAGACTTAGCCATAAGAAAGAGAATCCAAATACAAGATAACTTAACATGTCTCAAACTGAACTCATAATGTTTTAAAAAAATTAACATTTAACGTAGCCAAAATGACAACTCAATTCTGAACAAAAGCCAATAACAAAATGCTGATGAATGAACTAATATCTGACTAACTATTTATGAAGCATCTAAAACAACTGAGATGGATGTCGGGACATGCCCACGACATCCTAATGAGCTAAAATGATAAAGTCATGAAAAAAGGGGATCCTCTAGAATGCAAGGAGGCTCACCAACAACTCTAAAGCTCAACTGGATAAATGATGCTCTAGATGATGATCCTAGTTACCTGCGTCTGCATCATAATAAGATACAGGCCAACTAGCATCATTACATTGAATGTACGAGTATGCAAGTTGGAATGCTAAACATAACTTAAGCTTGAAAAGGATCTGAAAGAAACACTTACCTTGGCTTTATTCAACTTCTGAATATATTAACTCAACTTATTGAACTCATTTCAATATAAAGCAGTTTAAAAACAAGTGCAATATAAGGAAAAGCTATTTAAAACATGATGTCAACTCTGTGTATTTAGAAATACAATAATAACTTTGTATGTATGCAAAGATACAATATAAACTCTGTTTGTATATGAAAATACAAATATTTTTTATGTATATAAAAATACAAAATATTGTTGTGGAAGTTTCTCTAACCGACAACCATCAGTTTAGAGCTATAGTGATGACATAGCATTTCTTGGCCCCACGCTGCCAGGGCCATCCTATACCTTGCAGGGGTATAAAACCTGAACTACTAAGTGGATCCACTAGTCTATGCTAAAAAGTACTAAGGGTTCATCTAAAAAGTATGACCCTTTTCTACCCATGATGGCTACATGGTTTATGGGGGTTGTGAGTTGTCTGAACTCTCCCCCATATCAGTGCTCAATACTACTCCCAAAAATATAATATTAGCTCTTATGTTTAAAAACATACTTCTTTTTGTGATTTGAGATTAGTGCTCAAAAACTTAGCTCGAAGGCTATCTTGGAAATCAAAGTTTCCTCTCTTGCTTCATTTAGAAAGTGATTACTCTTTTCTGTAAACTAGCCGAAGGCTCCTTGAAAATCGAGGTTTTCTTTCTTGTTTAAATGCGAAAACATTGTAAACCCTTTGGGAATACATAGCCCCCATATACTTCTTGGAAGAAATGATCTTCAAACTTTACTCTTTACTCAACTTGAAATTTAAGTCTTAAAACAAAGTTAAAAGCATTTGCAAAAGACTTCTTGGAAAGACTCTAAGAACTTCCTAGACTTGGCTCTTGACTTTCCCTGAATTTGAATTTTTGGATTCAAGGATATGATTCATGTTTCTGGATGATTTCAAGATGTTTAGAAGTCATTTAGAGTAGTTAGAATCAATGGAAAGTGTTAGTACACTTTAGAAGGACTTAAATAGGCAAAACGACGAAAACTGGTGAAAAACGATGATTTGGCCACATCCCTGGCGCGCCATGCCAGCCCAACTTACTGGGGCTCAAATCTGGCACACTGCTGGAGCGCTGCCCCAGCCCAACTTTAATCGATTATTTTTCTCAAATTCAATTTAGAATAAGATACCCAAGGTATATACACAAAATCTAACTCATACAACTCAAGGAATCAACACTTTAATATCAAGAAACTCCTTAATCTCAACTCATATTCAAGAACGAAATCAATTCAAGAATAGCTATCAAGAACATCAAATTCTCAATCGTTTTAGGACAAAAATACGCTGAATTAAATATGCTTGGCTTGTGGGTAAACTAACCTAACACTATGTGATCTCACATACCTTTTAGGGATCACCCTCGATGAAATCCACAAGCTAAACTCGATGAACTTGACGATTTCCTTGCTTCTCCTTCTCTTTTCTCCTCTTCTTTCCTCTTCTCTAAAACCCTAACTCTTTTCCAAAAGTGTAAAACTGACCAAGTTCAGTTTAGACCCTTAATTGATTCACTAAAATGAATTTAATTAATTGGATAAGGAAAGGACTGAAATACCCTTCAAAAATCCAAATTGGACATGTCCTTATTTGCCAGCCCAACTTCCAAAGGGCATAACTCACTCATACGAAATCGGAATCGCGCAAACTCAGCAGCATTGGAAAGATTATTCCAAGAGATTTCCAACCATATCTCTAAGTACACCTAACTCATTCTAAGATACGAGTTATGGCCGTTTGAAGTTGACCGAAAACTCACTTTTCCTAACTTGAACAAATTTTCAGATTTTTCATTATTTTCAAAAATGACTATTTTCAATTATTAGCTTCTTCCTAGTTATTTCAAATTGCGAGATGTTACAATATCTCCCCCTTGGGAACATTCATCCTTGAATGATATTACTCTTACTAGGCTAAGGGTGTAACATGCACCATTTAGTTCAAGTACCCACAAGCTAATGTAAAACAACATGTCAACTTAAAAATAAATACTGAGAAAGGATTAGTACCTTAATTCGGAACTTCTCCAGATTCGAAGAGATATGGGTATCTCTTCTTCATATCCTCTTTAGCTTCTCAAGTAGCTTCTCTACAAACTGATTTCTCCACAGAACTTTGACTGATGTTACCTCTTTTGTTCTCAACTTGCGAACTTGGCGATCTAGAATTTGAACCGGAATCTCTTCATAAAATGAACTATCCTTGATCCCAATATCCTCAGTTGGTATGATAAGTGAAGGTTCTCACATGCACTTCTTCAACATAGAGATATGAAATACCGAATGAACCGTTGCTATCTCTTGTGGTAGCTCCAACTCATAAGCTACATTACCAACCCTTTTGGATATCCGGTAAGGACCAATATACCGGGGACTAAGTTTCTCTTTATTACCAAATCTCATAACACCTTTCATGGGTGAAACTTTCAAGTAAACTCAATCATCTACTTCAAACTCTAATTCCCTCATCCCACCATCAGTGTAGGATTTCTGACGACTCTGCGCTGTTTTCAATCTCTCTTGAATAACTTTCACTTTCTCCATAGATTGATGAACTAAGTCTGGTCCTATCAACCCTGCTTTACCAACTTCAAACCATCCAATAGGAGATCTGCATCTTCTCCCATAAAGAGCTTCATAAGGAACTATTTGGATGCTAGCATGGTGACTATTGTTGTAAGCAAACTCAATAAGAGGTAGGTGATCATCCCAATTACCCTTGAAATCAATCACACAACCCACCTTGATACCTCAAAATAATATCTCCCTCTTTGTTCAAAAGCCATCACTTTTTGCTTATGAACACTTGCTTTTAATTCAAGCAATAAAGGATCTTGGTCTTGCTTCTCTTTTACATCTAACACTAATGAGGATTCAACCCCATTCATCACCACTACTCCTCCTTCTATGGAATCCATTAGTCGAACTCCTAGTCGTGCAAGTCTATGTACCTCTTTTGCTAACTCTTTCTTACCTTCCTCAAAATGGGTGGTACTACCCATAGACAACCTGCTCAAGGCATTAGCAACAACATTAGCCTTACCTGGGTGATAGAGGATACTCATATCATAATCCTTGAGTAATTCTAACCACCTCATCTATCTAAGATTAAGCTCTTTCTGACTAAACGCATACTAAAGACTCTTGTTGATGAACACATCCACATGAACACCATAAAGATAATGACACCATATTTTCAAAGCAAATACTACAGCAACGAACTCTAAGTCATGGGTTGGGTAATTCTTCTTATGAACTTTCAACTGTCTGGAGGCATAAGCTATAACCTTTCCATTCTGCATTAACAAACAACCCAAAAATACTCTAGACGTATCACAATACACCATGAAACCTTGAGAACCTTCTGGTAAGGTCAACACTGGGCAATAGTTAACCTCTTTTTCAATTCTTGAAAGCTTTTCTCACAAGCTTCAGACCATTGAAACTTCACTGTCTTTTGAGTCAACTTGGTCAAATGAGACAAAATGGATGAGAACCCCTCTACAAACCTTCTATAATATCTAGCCAAACCCAAGAAACTCCTAATATCAATTAGAGATGTGGGTCTAGGCCAACTCTGCACTGTCTCTATCTTCTGAGTATCAACTTTAATTCCATCTCCAAACACAATGTGGCCTAAGAATGCCACAGGTGTAAGCCAAAACTCACACTTAGAGAACTTGGCGTACAACTCTCTATCCTTTAAAGTCTGAGAACTATTTTGAGATGACTAGCATGATCTTCTTTGTTCCTTGAATAGATTAGTATGTCATCAATGAAGACGATAACAAGCATATCTAAATAAGGTTTGAAGAATCTATTCATAAGGTCCATGAACGTTGCTGGTGCATTAGTCAAATTGAATGACATGACCATAAACTCAAAACATCCATAACAGGTCCTGAAAGCTATATTTGGAATATCACATTCCCTTACTCTTAATTGATGGTAGCCATATCTAAGATCTATCTTAGAAAAAAAAAGAAAACAACAGGTGACACCCTGAAGTTGGTCGAATAAATCATCAATCCTTGGAAGAGGATACTTATTCTTGATGGTAACCTTATTCAATTGGAGGTAATCTATACACATCCTAAGGTAACCATCCTTCTTTCTCACAAATAAGACCGGAGCGCCCCAAGGTGAGACACTAGGTCGAACAAAACCTTTCTCTAAAAGATCTTTCAACTACTTTTTAAGCTCTTTCAATTCTGCTGGTGCCATTCTATATGGTGGAATAGATATAGGACGAGTATCTGGAAGAAGGTCTATACCGAAGTCTGTCTTTCTCTTAAGAGGGACTCCGGGAAGATCATCTGGAAAGACTTCTGGAAACTCTTTTACTATAGGAACTGACTGAATGGGAGGTATCTCAACACTACAGTCATTAACTCGGACTAAGTGATAGATACAACCCTTAGAAACTAACTTTCTTGCCTTAAGGTACGAAATGAAACGACCCTTAGGTACTGCTGAACGACTTTTCCACTTAAGACTGGCTCATTTGGAAACTGGAACTTGACAACTCAAGTTCTACAATCGACTGAGGTATAACATGCATGAAGCCAGTCCATACCAAGAATGACATCAAAATCTACCATGTCTAACTCAAATAAATTAGCCATGGTACTTTTGTGATTGACGGAAATGGGACAATCACAATAGACTCTCTCTGCTAGAATAGACTCACCAACAGGTGTAGAAACACTGAATGGTTCGCTAAGTTGCTTAGGAATAATATCAAAATTCATAGCAACATAAGAAGTTACAAAAGACAAACTCGTTGTTGGACCTAGCAAAGCATAAACAGTAAAGTCAAAGACTTGGATCATACCAGTGACAACATCTGGTGAATCCTCTTGCTCTTGGCAACTATTGATAACATACAAGCGGTTTGTTCCTCCGCCAGTACCGGAAGTAGCCCCTCTAGGTGTAGCCCTGTCTGGTGGAGCAACTGGTGAAGATTGAGCTATATTACCCCTATTACCATTACCTTGTCTATTCTTTGGGCACTCTTTCATGAAGTGACTCTCTTGTCCACAGTTGAAACAACTTGTCTGGCCATCACGACACTTACCTGGGTGGGTTCTACCACACCTAGAACATGCAGGAGCCCAGTTACCTCCTTGTGCCACACTACCCTAAGACTGTGCAAGTCTAGCTCTAAAGTTCTGTGAATTCTAGCCATTATACTCGCCTTACTAGCAGATGATGGGGTAGGTCCCTTCTGTTTATGTTGGAAGGAAGACTGGTTCACACTACTTTTTGTTGCCTGAACTTGTTCCCTGATGTCTTAGCCCTCTTATTCTAAAACTTTTCTCTATTCTTCAGCTTATCCTCCTCAACTTGTTGCACATGGATCATTAGCCTTGCTATGTCCATATCCCCTATCAACATCGCTGCCTTGCCTTCCTTGCTTGACTAACGAGACAACCCAGTAACAAATAAACTAATCATTCTCATCATGTCAGCAACCATCTCTGGGGCATAGCGGGAAAGTTGTGCGAACTTCAGACTATACTCATGAACACTCATAGAATCTGGATTAAGGGTGAGAAATTCTCTTATATTTGCCTCTCTCAACTTACGGGGAAAGAAACGTCAAATGAGAGCACTCTCAAACACAGCCCAACTCACTATTGGTGCAACCACAACCCTATTATTTTTCCATTGGTCGAACCAGACTCTAGCGACACCCTTCATTGGTATGCAGCTAGTTCCACCCTCTCAGCATTTACAATATGCATAATCTCAAAAAAATTCTGAAGCTCTACAACAAAGTTCTATGGAACCTCCGTGATACTGGAACCTGTGAAGCTTGGTGGGTTCTTCCTTAAAAACTCATGGATCATTGAGGTATCAGCAACTTCCTGTCGATTATCTCTCTGTCCATCTTGATGGGTCACAATTTGACTTAACATCCGGATAGCTTCACAGAATTCAACATTGGTGACCTCTCCTTGGGGTTGCACTCCTGGTGCATTAGATACCCCTTGTTCCTCAACATTTCTCCTAGAAAGACGACCTCTGACTGCTCTTCGTGGAGGCATGATTATCTTAAAACACGCGCAAGCACGAATTAGAAGGAAACTTTTTAGAGATCAACTCTAACATATGAAATGAGTGTGAAAGAAGTGAGAATTTTCCTAAGTGTTGCAGCCTCCTAATTTTAGATGTGGCGTGCTTCACACCGATAACTAGGTCTCTACAGACACGACTTCATAGACTCCCTAGGACTCTTGAACCTTGGGCTATGATACTAAGTTTGTCATGCCCTATGCCTACACCCTGGAAGCGTCCGGCACTCGAGAACCATTGTTTACCCCAAGCGAACGCTTGGCCTAGCTTACTTTCTCAGCAGAAGACTTAGACATAAGAAAGAGAATCCAAATACAAGATAAGTCAACTTGTCTCAAACTGAACTCATAATGTTTTAACAAAATAAACATTTAACTTAGCCAAAATGGTAACTCAAATCTGAGTATAAGCCAATAAAGAAATGATGACGAATAAACTAACATCTCACTGACTATCTATGAAGCCTCTAAAACAACTAAGATGAATGTCGGGATAGGCCCATGACATCGTAATGAGTTAAAATGATAAAGTCATGAAAAAGGGGGATCCTCTAAAATGCAAGGAGGCTCACCAACAACTCTAAAGCTCAACTGGATCAATGATGCGCTAGATGTTGATCCTGGTTACCTGCGTTTGCATGATAATAAGATGCAGGCCAATTAGCATCAGTACATTAAATGTACGAGTATGAGAGTTGGAATGCTAAACATAACTTAAGCTTAAAAAGGATCTGAAAGAAACACTTACCTTGGCTTTACTAAACTCCTGAATAACTTAACTCAACTTACTGAACTCATTTCAATATAAAGCAATTTAAAAACAAGTGCAATATAAGGAAAAGCTATTTAAAACATGATGTCAACTCTGTGTATTTAGAAATACAATAATAACTCTGTATGTATGCAAAGATACAATATGAACTTTGTTTGTATATAAAAATACAAATATTTCTGATGTGTATAAAAATACAAAATATTGTTGTGGGAGTTTCTCTAACCGACAACCATCACTTAAGAGCTATAGTGATGATACAGCGTTTCTTGGCCCCACGCTGCCAGAGTCATCCTATACCATGTCGGGGGTATAGAACCTGAACTACTAAGTGGATCCACTAGTCTATACTAAAAAACACTAAGGGTTCATCTAAAAAGTATAACCATTTTCTACCCATGATGGCTACATGGTTTATGGGGGCTGTGAGTTGTCTAAACTCTCCCCCATATCGGTGCTCAACACTACTCCTATATATATTATATTAGCTCTTATGTTTAAAAACATACTTCTTTCTGTGATTTGAGATTAGTGCTCAAAAACTTAGTTCAAAGGCTATCTTGAAAATCAAAGTTTCCTCTATTGCTTCATTTAGAAAGCGATTACTCTTTTCTGAAAACTAACCCAAAGGCTACTTGGAAATCGAGGCTTTCTTTCTTGTTTAAATGAGAAAACATTTTAAACCCTTTGGGAATGCATAGCCCCCATACACTTCTTTGAAGAAATCAAACTTTACTCTTTACTCTTTACTCTTTACTCTTTTCTCAAATTCACTTTAGAATCAGATACCCAAGGTATATACACAAAATCTAGCTCATACAACTCAAGTTATCAACACTTTAATATCAAGAAACTCCTTAATCTCAACTCATATTCAAGAACGAAATCAATTCAAGAACATCTATCAAGAACATCAAATTCTCAATCTTTTTAGGACGAAAATGCACTGAATTAAACATGTTTGGCGCGTGGGTGAACTAACCCAATGCTGTGTAATCACACATACCTTGTAGGGATCACCCCCGACGAAATCCACAAGCTTAACTCGACGAACTTGACGATTTCCTTGCTTCTCCTTCTCTTTTCTCCTCTTCTTTCCTCTTCTATAAAACCCTAACTCTTTTCCAAAAGTGTAAAACTGACCAAGTTCAGTTTAGACCCTTAATTAATTCATTAAAATGAATTTAATTAATTGGATAAGGAAAGGACTGAAATACCCTTCAATAATTTGGGTTGGACATTTCCTTATTTGAACAGCCCAACTTCCAAAGAGCATAACTCACTCATACGAACTTGGAATCGCGCAAACTCAGAGGCGTTGGAAAGATTATTCCAAGAGATTTCCAACCATATCTGGAAGTACACCTAACTCATTCTGAGATATGAGTTATGACTATTTGAAGTTGACCAAAAACATTTTTCCTAACTTAAACAAATTTCCAGATTTTTCATTATTTCCAAAAATGACTATTTCCAATTATTAGATTCTTCCTAGTTATTTCAAATTGCGAGATGTTACATTAGGTTCCTAGAAATAACTATTGGTGCATAGTTTCTTTCAAGGTGTTTCTCTAATTTATACAATGCACCTACAATATTCTAGGCATAAAGATTACGGGTTTTACGACTGAAAATGGGTTCAAAAAAGTATGGAAAGGTGAAAGGATGTTCCAGGTTGAAAACGTAGATTCATGTGATATTACGAGTTATAATGTCCAATTATTTTCATAAAATAGTAATAGGATACTTTGGGAACATCTATGTGAAGATATTTTGTTAAAATCAGGATTTTTGGGTCAAGAGGTGCCATTGAGGCACCTATTGAAATTTTTGAACAATGAAGACCGCTATAATAGTGTTGATTCACTCTAGCATAAGCAACTGTAGGAGAAAAATTCCCACTATTACGACCTTGATATAGTAGGAGCAGGTCGTCTATATCGAGCGACTGTAGGCACTAGCCTCACAATTCGGCCGTAGGTGAGGTTTTCCTTCAAATTGATTTTTCCATGCATATTATGAGTTCTAATCTTCGTTTTCTTTAATTTGCTTATTGTACGATTCGATGGCTTAAATTCTCAAGATATATCAATCAATCATTCATGTGGTTTCTCAGTGATGTTTGTCGAGAGAGATATGAGGACTACTAGAGAATAGATTTTTGCTACGAGAGGGCCTTTCACATGTGTAATGTGGTGGAGAAGGCTGGGGACTTCCATGCTCAGCTTGGAGAGTTTGACTAGGGTCCATTGGTAGAGGATCCCCCTGTCAGGCGTTCAATATGGATGAGGGAGTTCTATTCCATTCTTACTATCATGCATTAGGATGACCGCAACCCCACCATTCATATATGAGGGGTATACATTCCTATGGATGTTAAGACTGTCACTCAGGTGATAGGAGTGACTAATGTTTCAAATTCTTCTTATAAGGAAACACTCCCGGGGATGGACATAAAATGGTTAAGGGATACACTAAACGAACAGGAGTTCAGCAGTCAGGTCTACTGGCCCAGAGCCGAGGGAATCACCAGCAGTTACTTTACTATCGATGTTAGGTGATGGTTGAACTTGGTATCTCGAAGGATCTGTCTATCTAGAAACCTCACTGATGTGACCTACCCTCGAGCTTTAGTGGTGGATTGCACCATATGGGGAATTAAGTTGAATGGGGCTCAGATCATGTTGGAAAGGAAGGACTTTTACCAAAGCAACAAGAAGACCCATTTTCTCACGGGTCTAGTTTTAGCACTATGCAAGTAGGTTGGGGTGCGTATAGTGACATGAAGTTAGGCATGGATCACCCTTTTAGGTTTCTCTGGGTGAAGGTGGTTGGTTCAAAGGAGAAAAAAAGGGCGAGCAAAGCAGAAAGTATCTTGGAGGCAAAGGAGTCATATGATGATGAGGATGCCCCTGTCCATCCTTCCCAATCCCAGCCTTCAATTACTTGTATTTGTATGGAGGACGACTTCGCCACATATAGGAAGTTTATGGAGGCTACCCCTAATGGAGTCACAACCCCGCTTCTCTTTGTCTAGGACTATGCAACGCTTCACAGAGAGCTTGATGAGGAGAGGGAGAAGAGGTACTCTCAGGGGATCACATGCTTGTATGGATTTAGAAGACCATTAAGGCCATGTTCACTTGTGTAACCCCTGTGCAGGAGCTCCCTTAGCTTACATCAGAGGACTTGTAGGAGTTCCCCTTTCTAAGTGACGCAGAAACAAAGGAACCTGCCCCACCCCTGCAACTCCTGATGGTGCCAAGGCTTTCGGCTAGGATCCACATATTTATCATAATTAAGAATTGCTTGGTTTTTTCCCATTTGGGGTATATACTAGGCATCTGTTTCCTTTCTTTTCCCCTTTATGTGTTACACATGGATGCTGATTTTTAACTCTCTTATAGTAAATGCATGCTAAATTTGTGTTTTAATAGATTTGTATTAATTCCACAGTAGTTCCCAACTATATTAGTGATTTGAAAGTAACACTCCTAGAATGAAAAAAAATACAGGGAAAACAAGACAGGAATTCTATCCTGCCCTCCCCACTATAAAGGAAAAATTTATGTCATAGCGGGATCACCGTAATGGGTCAACCTTGCTATGGCGGCCTTGACGGGATCAATCCAGAAATTGAATTTTTTCTGGAAAGTTCCCCCATTCCCCAATTCAAGTTATCAATGCTAACTCTTAAAATCACATTATAGTCTCAAATATAACCCCAAGACTAACCCCCAACAATGCATAATTAAGAATTTCGCACCAACTTAACATAAAATCAGTCATGTAGCATATCAGAAAATTGTTCATTGCATCATATTCCACTATCATATAATACTAGCCCTTTCCCCATGGTTCCCAACCAAGACTGACTGACACAAAATCGGAGTTCCTCAACAAGCACAATTCACTTTGTTCCCTTATCAATGATAAATATATGGCCAAAATTTTTAAAACAAAGTATTATTTAAACCTTAGAGCAATTTATCATCATTCCATCACACCTAACCAAGTTATGACCTTTCCAAACTACAATTTCTCAGTAATACAAGCAATTATATCTCACACATCGACAGTCATTCAAGCAAAGCAATGCACATAGTCACAATCTGAATGTTTTTCACTAAATTAAATCATGTTCATTACCTTTTATTTGCATTATGGATGATTATTAGCCAATCATCCATGCATTTACATAGCCTCTAAAGCAAGATACCAATTGGAACCTTTCCGGTTCAAACATTTCTTGCTTGTGTCATTTCAATCGGGACAATGACATTCAATTCACTTTGTTGAGATACCAATTCAAATTTAGAAATACCAATTGAACGCAACCCATAAAAATAAGCAACAGACCGCATGAAAGGAGTGAAGAAGTGGAACGATTTTCTATAATGCTTCAAAGCTCCCAAATGATTAAATGTGAACGTCAATACACCAATCCTCATGACTGTTTAACATTTGCTCTTGTATTATGAGAACAATAACATAGGCTCTGATATCAAATTGTCATAATCCAGATAACCAAATCCTGCGGGCACCTACTCTAGCACCTAGATAGGAGAACCGCTATCAATCTATTTTAAATTGATAATACAGAATAAACAAAATATCAATATATCATCTTATTTAAATAAAAACGTTACTCTCAACCTTGTTTTAACTAAAAAAAATTGTAAAATACACTCAACCCTCCCAAGCAACTAGTCGAAATAGGTACAAGACCTTTTAAGAGAACACAATATTTGAAAATAAGACACAACTCCCACTGTATGGAAGAGAAGAGTAGAAGTTGCCAAAGATCATCATTATTTGCACATAAGAAACATCACTGATCCTGCAATCACACTATACCAAGTGTCATAACGAGAGTAGTATTAGAACAAGCATGTACTGGTAGACATCATCGATCGACCCAAATCCACCACATAAATTATGTAAATATTCAGAAGAAACATATAACTTGAAGTTATATAACCCCAAATCCTTTAAACACCTCCTTACTATAAAGTAATACTACCTCTGAACTCTTACACTCCATTCAAAGTCTCGATACCTCATTTCGCTATCAACTCCACAATTTTAAGTCATTCCACCCTCTTATCTTGTCATAACCTATCCCCTTTATTTAACTGAAGACTTTTCAAACATGCCCATTCCACCAAACACTAGAATTAGCTCATTAATTCCATTTCTTGAATTCAAATCTACCAACTATCTCTGTTAATCGATTTGCCACCTCTTCTAAAATCCTCTACCAACACTCGGGCCTTTGGCCAATATTGGGCCGCCCGTAAAACATTTACTTAATCCCCATGACATAAACCATACATGATTCCACACACCTTTCATGTGATTCAGATTACCCAAGTATTCCTAATATATCATATGTGGTGTTAGACATGCAATTTCGATCTACACAAGGACCATCCTAACGGTCAAAAACAACAATTATGCTATTGATCGACCAACATATGATGGATACATCATAATGAATAAATTTGATTCACTCATAGAAATGACACACATAAAAATAATTAACATATATCAAATGCGATATCCGAGCCAATCGAGAATCATGAACATTACACAATCACAACCATAAGGAACACACCCACACTTGTAAGACCACAAACAATTAAGACAAGTTCATTGTATGAGATTGACAACAAGATATCATGTCACATTCGTCACTTTTTACTCCCTAACCACGTATTGTACAATTCATACTAGTGAAATAGTTAACATGCATACATAATGTAAAATGTAGAAACAACTCAATCATCACCTACAGTTACCAAGCCTGAACCCACCTCAAATTTACAATCATAAAGTAACGTCCACCGCCAATAATAGAGTCAACACTACCTACAACATTTGTTCCTTACCCCTAAATAACAATAATAAACACATTTTAGAAACTAGACTCCGTGCTCGAAGGGATTCTAGACTCCGTGCTCGAAGGGATTCTAGACTCCGTGCCCGAAGGGCTAAGCATGAAATCTCTTCTCTCTCTCTCTCTCTCTCTCTCTCTCTATATATATATATATATATATATATATATATATATATATATATATATATATATATATATATATATATTATGCATTCAAGAACATGTCTAACTATCCAATTAAGTCTAGGCCCTTTGACGCCAAGAAACTGCTGAAGAAATTTGAACATGAACCTTTGGCTCAGTGGGGGCTAATCATGACGGAAATAGACTTGAAATCCATGGGGTTTCATCCCATTCTCGCTTAAATCCTTCCTCTCCATTGGTCCCAAGCTTGGAGCAGCCTAGGGTAATTATTATTTTTTTGGAATAATCATCGTCCCTTTTCAACCTGAACAGGAGGAGTAAAATTATAAAACTTGTGTTTTCTAGGTTTTGGTCCCGTCAATCCCTCTATAGCGGCAAGGCAGCCTTTACAATGACAACTCCGTAGGGAGAAAATTTCTGCCATAGCAGGGTGATGTCAACCTGGATCAAATTCAAATTTCAATTTTTTTATCGTGTCACCCCACTTCAATTTGGTAGCGTATTTTTAAAAAATTGAGATCCCACACGAGATGTTATTGAAATATGACGGAACAAGTCGTTACATTAATGAATCCCCAATTACAACCAGGGACAAACTTAAGGGGTAGGGAGGATGTTTACTCAAACCCCATAGGCAAAAAATTACATTGTATTTATAAGATATTTTTTAAAAGTATATATATAAATTGTGAATCCACTAAACACATAACAAGAGGTTGACTCAGTGATTTAGAGAGTTCAACATTTACGTTTAGGTTCCATATTCAAATTCTAAGCACTACATTTTTATTTTTCGAATCCCATAAGTAAATTTCTCAAATCTATTAAAACAATAGGTTTCCTAAAAACCAATAGAATTCCTAAATATACAAGAAAATATTCAACACATAATTAACAAACACATCATTTGTTGACAAAGTTGATTAATTTTAATTTCAGGGATTGATCATAGGTATATTATACTTCCTCTTTTTTTTCGTTATTATAACTAACCAAGCCACTACAAGAGCAACAAAGTCTAGTTCTTTCAAGAAGAATTAATTTTTAATCAATTCCTCAACCATCCTCAATATTTTAAGAACTTAATTTAGATTTTTTTTTAAAAACAAAAAACAAATGTAGATGAACAATTTGGCTCAAGAAAGAAGAATTAATTTTTAATCAATTCCTCAACCATCCTCAATATTTTAAGAACTTAATTTAGATTTAAAAAAAAAAAAAACAAAAAAACAAATGTAGATGAACAACTTGGCTCAACTTCTGTGCGGCTGCACATGCATGTCTGTCGCTTTCAGCAACAAATTTTCTTATCAAATACAAAAATGAAAATTCTCAAACATTGCATGCAACTAAAAAGTTCTTAATCTTTGTTAATAAAAAAATAAAAAGTAGTCGACATGGGTCCCAAAGCAATAAAATTTATGGATGATTTAAAATGATACATTTTCTAATATGGATAAAAATGCAGTTACTTCACAAAATGAGGCATTTTCTAATATGGTCAGACACAGACAAATCAATAAACAAGAAGTAGCACAATAACCATCAAAATATATAGTGTATTAGTATTGTTATCTTATACACCATTACAAGTAAGTTCAGTTTGCATTGCCCCCTAAAAAAAAATCAAAAGAAGAAAAAACAAACATGTAATGTGGTGTGACCTTGTTGAAGAATGAAATAAAAAAGTCTCATCGACGTGGTTAATGAGATAGATAATATCTTTATTAGATTTGAATAATTTTTCTTCCTCTAAACTAGCTTTGGAGTGTAAATATAATTTCCAAAAAACTCATATTATAAATTTTTCCATTTAAATTTTAAAATTATTCTTAATCGATTCAATTCACTTCAAAGATACAATCACAAACATTTCAATTTTCAAGGTTCTTATATCCTTATTATTAGCATAAACACTATAATTGGAGGATTAAACTTTCAAATAGACATTAACACAATTAGGTTAAGGATTCAATAAATTGAGACAAGCACTCCACTTTCACCAGTAAAGAGAAATTCGCTTTATCCACCTATCAAAGAAATCAAAATCAACTCATTACCTCAAAATTAACCAATTTTAAAAGCAAACAGAGACCAAGAGTCAAAATCTCTGTCCACTTGACATATTTAAAATCAGAAAATTAAAAAATTATTTTGATTTTTTAATATACTAGTATACGTATCCACGCGTTGCGCGAAAAAATTTATAATTATTTTATTTCATAAAATATCAAATAGTTCAAATATTTTTACATATTTGTCCTTTATTACTTTATGATGTACTAATAAATTAACTTTTTCTCCAATGTTAACAATTTATCAATTCTTACTTCCCAAATTAAATATTAAATATCATAAGGTTAAATGACATGTTGATTCATTTTACATATGTTTTTTTCAAATTCATAAAAGTTCAAATATTTTTTAAAGTCTTAAATTTGTGTAAAATTATAATTAAGAATAATTTAAAATACAGTGGATATAAAATATAATTTAATAACAATACAAACATGTACACAAAATTCAACACATAAAATTAATTTATATAAATTTCTTATTAATCATTAAATTAATTAAATATAAATAGTGAATTAATATCTTTAAATTATTAATTCAGATTTGTAATTTTTCATAGAAGAAAATAATAGTTTATATCTTTATCAGTGATTTGATGTCGAGAAACTTACCAACTTTTTAGTATTCTAATATAATAAATAATGGATAAATTACTTTTATGACTATTATAAGGTTTATCATTATTTTTGGTACTTACACTTATTATTTTAATACTATGTTTAATCTCTAGTTATTATTTTCTTTTTATTATTAGTTTTGGTTAATCATAGAAAAATAATACTTACTACAACTCTTTATTAATGTAGAGATCCTGAGCACACATAATAAATCTTCTAATGTTCTATCAATAATAATGACGAAAATAATTTATGATCCTTTTACACCAAAGGAATTTTTTAAAATTTGAATATATCTTATTCTTTTAAATTTATGTTTTTATATTATTATTATTATATAGAGAAGTTAAGAAGGTGGATGAGGAATTTTAGGCTTTTTACTTCTCCTATTATATATAGTAATATCAATTTTTTATTAAAATTTATTTAAAATATTATTGAATTTTTATTATTATGTTTAAATATAATGAAGTAAAAATAGTGCAATATTTCGGAACACTCATAACTAAACAACTTATTTGCATTTCAAAAGAAGCCATTTGACAATTTTTAACCATCTTCTCTAATTATTTGGCTTCATGTAAATGTTTTGAGTTGTTAATTTTTAGATCTATATCTCACCTATATCTGAGGTAATGGGGACGTGGGTGAGGATTTGTGGGGATATTAATTTAGATAGTAGAACTTTTTTAAAAATAAAAATAAATTGAATGTTAAAAATATGTAAAAATTTAAATTGGCTATAATTTTTTCACGGTAACTTTTTATTTTTAATGTTACAGATATAAATATTTAGAATAATATTAAGAGTAATTAATCCTATTTTACTAATGATTAGTGAAAAAGTAAAAAATGAATATTCTTTTTCTTTTAATTCGTATACTAAATTAACTTCACTGATAATACTATCAAAAAATTAAAACAGTTTAAAGCACTAAAGCGGGAATTGTTTATGTTTTGCATCCTCCATTCTCTTATTAAAGGAAGTTATTAAAGGAAGAAGAAGCAGTATTTAAATATTTAATGTGTTACTTATTATTCTTTTATTTAGTATTTTAATTTATTAATTAATAATTAATTCAAATTAATTAATTAGTTTGTAAATTAAATACATTCACACTCCTTTGAAGTAGAATAATTAACTGTAATTAACACCAAATGTACTTTCCTATAAACATCATAGTAATGATAAACTATAAACCTCTTGACATAATCAAATGATGTTTAATTCTATAGTAATATTCCCTCAGCAAACACAACTGCAATGTTCAGTTGACGCTTAAAAATCTAAGGTTTTTAGTAGAATGTTGCATGTGCATATAATCACATACAATTAGATGTACCTAACCTTCAACACAATAACCATGTAACTTAGCAGATATTTATATCGTACTCGAATCAAACTCTGAACTTCAATAAAATTCCTCTAGGCTTTGTTGCTCCACATCTTTTGCCTTTAAATCACTATCATAATAAGGATAAATAAGCCCATCCAACTAACAAATAATGGATAATGAAAAGATTACGTACATGAGAGTGAAAATGTAAAAAGTCATAAGAAAAAAATAGAATGGTTCACTACCATAAACTTCTTTCACCATATGTCGTACATATCTTCTTCTTCTTGCATACCAAAATTGTTATATTTTGTGTTAGAGAAGAGATAAAAGATATTGCGATTTTGTTAATTTTGATGTTGATACATTTGTTTGAATACGAATTTAAAGAAATAGTTTTCAGAGGGTATGGAGTAGTAGTTTTAAGATGGTGTTTTCAAATGATAAGGTTAGTTATTTTTTAAAATTCAAATTTTTAATTTATTTATTTTTTGAAATTTTGTAAAAAAAATTCAAAATTGAAAACTCTTATGTTAAAAAAACTGCATTTTTAAAATTTAAAAAAAAGTGGAAGAAAACGGGATAATTGGTTTAAACCGTCCTCTCTTTTTTTTTCTATTTTTTATTTGACTTCTAAAAATGTAAAAAGTGTGGTAACTATTTTGAACAAAAACCGTAGTTGTAATTTTTTTTCAAAACATTTTAAATTTTACTTATTTTTATATTTTAAATTTTATTTTTCAAAATTATGGTGATGACATGTGGCACTTTTTCTTCTCCTTTATTATTATATATAAAAAAAATGGATAAATAGAAAACAGATTTATTATTGATTATTTAAAATTATATTTAGTTACCGTAGAATTAAATGGGTCTAAATATAAGTATTGACATGTGTCTATATATTTAATTAATTAATTAACATTATTTAATACTAACTTATCATTGTTTATTTAAAATTTTGTGTAACTACAGTAGAATTAATTTGGTCTAATAAATGGGTCTAATTGTAAATATTGACATGTGTCTATATTTATTTAATTAATTATTGATTATTTAAAATTAGTTAAACTTTAAATTTTTTTAAAATTTGTGGTATTGATATATGTCGTTCTAATTTTAATTATTGACATGTATCTATATTTATTTATTTAATTATTGATTATTAATTATTTAAAATTCTGAAAATGTATGATGTTGACATATGTCATTTTTTTTTCTTCTTTTATATATAAATAGATTTTCAATTTAAATCATTAGATCTAAAAGTGTTTTATTTATTATTATTTTAAACTATATATCAATTCAAATCATAATAAATAAATTGAAACAGAGGGAGTAAAGTAAAGAGGGTTGAACTCAGCTGTAAAAATCTGCGAATGATTGCAATCATTATCTTACGACTTGGATACCAATTGTGAAGTGATTGAATTGACAGCAAATAATAAGAAAATGACTAAAGTAAATAAAAATGGGACGTGTATCAATCGGTTCAGTTTATTAATTTGGTTTATTGGTGTTTTATTTTTAAATATGTTAAATCAATAAGATATTTTTAATCAATTTTTAGTAGTTAACGATTCAATTTTTTATTTAACCAATACGAAATTGCTCTTAAAATAAATATATGACTTCTCCAATAATTTAGCACAACAAAATAATAATGTAATTTTACCTAATACTCATAAAATAGAAATACTAATAAAAAAGAACTATACAAGTGCAACTCAAATGAATGAATAAAGACAATAATGTGACTTAAAGGCTAAAACCCAAAGGTAATAATCAATAATGTATTAAATTATTATTTAATATTTATGTAGTGATAAAGTAGTACATTACTACATATTTAATAGGCGTTTGGCCATCGATATCATATCACGATATGATATTGTGAGATAAAATCAGCGTTTGGACATGCGATTTTACGTTTATTCCACTTCATTATTCCATATCATGAGATGTGATTTCATATTCTCCAAAAATCATGATATGGAATTATATGAGAATTCCATATCATGATTTGACATATTTGAATACAAAAATTGATCCACGAGTTTATATTTTGTTAAAACAACCCCACATTTATATCTACTTACCATTTATTTCATATGTAATTAAAATTTACAATCACATCATTACTTTTTAAAATTTATTATTTTCACTGACATAAAATTTATTATTCCCACCAACATATAATCACTTTAACTCACACCAATCGATTATTGAGTAATAAATTTGTTCTATTCATTTACTCCAACACTTAATTTATTACTTCTACCGGTTTTGTATTTATCACAATTATAGTTATATCTATTTGAATATGGAGTGAAAGGTCTTCTTTTCATTTACTCTAATAAATTGATATGAAAGTTAGGTTGGAATTATGCGATTTTATAATTTTTTGTTTATGTGAAAAGATTGAATAAACAATTGCGGTTATTTTAATAGTTTTACAATTTATGTGACTCTTATGTTTATGAGAAAATATACAACACAAAAATTTCATATGCATGTCCAAACAAAACTTAATTTCATCTCATGATTCCATATGGCATGGCCAAATGGGACCTTAATGAATTATTGATTTATTCAATAACCTATTATGAAAAAATCAAAAACCAAACCAATAACGAGATAATTTCTTTTTTCAATAAATCAATAACATTTTAAAAAAAATCTGATACACCTAAATAAAAGAAAGAATATCTTCAAATAGATCCAAAGCCGCAGTGTGTTCACATGGCCCGCCAAGTGTTTATTCTATTTAATTATATGTGTAACGGCTGCCCATTATATTTACGAACCTTCCTATCTCTTTCTCTCAAACACCTATTCTTATTTCTTTCTCTTCATAAAACTCCACAAAATTAATTCTAAGCATGGCCAAAGGACTCAAAAAGTTCAAATCAGTATTTAAAAAAATGCAATCTTTCAAACTAGGCCATACCTATTCATGCTCCGACCACGATTCGTATTCTTCTAACAAGGACCTACATCCAGTCTACGTTGGTAAGTCACGTCGTCGATACTTAATCAAATCAAACGTTGTTTGTCATCCACTCTTCAAAGAGCTTGTCGAAAAGTCAGGAGATTCAGATGATTCCATTGCCATCACATGTGAAGTTGTTCTCTTCCAACATTTGCTTTGGATGCTCAAAAATGCTGATCCACAACCCAACTCATTGGATGAGCTCATCGAGTTTTACTCTTGCTAAAATTATTTTTCTACGTATGTATAATAATTGCGGGAATATATTCATATTGTAATAAAAATCTAGCTCTTACATGCATGGTTGGAGTGATGATTAGCCACCATGTGGTATATACAAGTCAAAATCTTTTTCTAGAGTAAGAATTTCAAAAGGCAGAAAGTCAATAGTGAATCCAGGATTCAAAATTCAGAAAGGTGAATTCAAGATTGAGAATCATCGAATTCAGAATGAATCATATTTTACTATACTCTACTTTTTTCTTTTTTCTATGTATACATAATTCAAAGTCTCCACATTTTATTATATACTACTCCTCCGATATCCTATTATATGAGTTGGTTTGACTTGACACAAAGTTTAATAAAGAAAAAAAAATACTTTTGAAATTTGTGGTTTAAAATAAGTAATAAATATTTATATGACTAAAAATCATTTCATTAAAGGTAAACTGAACATTTTAAAATTAAATTACTAGTTAATATAAAAATGTGTCATTCTTTTTTAAATTGACTTAAAAAAAAGTAAATTATAAAAACTAGACAGAGGACTTTTTTCTTTTGTCTATGTATACATAATTTGAGATCTCTATATTTTATTATATACTAGTATTTTTTTCTTTTGCTTAGGTGCACCTAATTTGAAATCTCTTCCATATTGATGTAAGAATGGTTTGCGAAGGAAAATAGAGTCAAAACTTTGCAAGTTTTAAGATAACGACATTGACAATTGGCCAAATTATTCATCTAGCTAGCTTTTAAAAAATGTAATTGATCTATGGTCATATCTAAGTAGCTTGTCAGATCAAGGTTGCAACTTGTAAAATAAAATGCTCATATTTCGCTAACTAACAGCTTCGCTAGCGTTTAGAAGATGTACAAATTAGAGGTGTCAAAATAAGTTCAAATATAGGTAACTTGTCTAATTTATTTAGAATTTTATGGGTCGGGTTTAATCTAAACTTATTCAAACCTTAATCCATTTTAAAAGAATCTTCAATTGAGTCCAATTTAATCTCCAATTTCAACCTGTTTTGAAACTTTTTATTCGCATTGATGTAATGTATGTTCCTATATTGAAGGTACAAATCGTTATCTATTTTATATCTTATAGAATTTATCTATCCATTAGTACTTTTTAAAAAAAAATTATTGAGTTGAAATTGAAATTGTGGTTATAAAACTTAAAGGGAAAATACATAAAAAAAACCCTTGAACTTGGCAGGAAAACTTACTTTAGTACTTTAATTATACGGATGTTTATTTACCCCTCTAATCTCATTTAAAGTGAATAAATACCCCCTTAATGCTGATGTGTCATAAAGAAAATAGTCAATCGTGTCTTTCTTTTTGATTAAAGAATTGATCCCACTAATATATGTATTATATAATATATAAAAAATAAAAATTACCCATCCCTACTTTCATCTTCTCCAAACCCACCCACCCCCCAATCCCCTTTTTCTTCTTTTGCAAAACCCCCTAGCCCTATTCACTTATGTTGAACTCCTTCTTTATCTCGCCCCCTTTTTCCTTCTTCGAACACCTCCATTGTACCCTACCTCACTTGCATCTTAATCTTCATCTCTTTTTTTTTTTTCAGATCTACTAAAGAGAGAAAAATCATTAAACTTCGTTTCGATCAAATTTGAGATTTCTGTCAAACAAAAGAAAATTTCATCAACACATTTTTATGATTTCAAAAATTATGATTGTTGTATGTTATGAAAAAATAAGGGTTTTTGAAGATGGAATATTGGAAAGGATTTTTTTTTTTTTAACTAAAGGGTCAAATTCATCTACATTTTCAGTTAATTTATTTGTCCTCAAATACCAAAGAGAGCAATAAATCGATAAAAAATTCAATGTAGGTCCATATTTGTTGCAATCTCACATCAATGGATATTGATAGAAAATGTATGAAAATTTTCTCAAAAGAAATTGGTGAAATTATTAGAAGATATTGAGGTTGAAAATAGAGAAGCCATTAGTGAAAATTAATGATAATCAAACAAGAACTGAGAAAACACCAATGGAGATGGAAGGTAGTGCATCCATTGGAGAGATAAAGGAAAAAAAATTAAATTTTAAAAATTGATTTCTGACATGGGAGAGAGAAGAAGAAGGGAAGGAAAAAAAACAAAATTTTAAAACTGATTTCCAACATGGTTCTGATGTGGCAATGATGTGGCATTGATATGGCAATGACTTGGCACGTGTGTAATATACTTGCCATTGTGAGACTGGTTTTGTATTCTTAGGGTGGTATTTATTCACTTTAAATGAGATTAGGGGGGTAAATAAGCGTCTGTATAGTTAAAGTACTAAAGTAAGTTTTCCTGCCAAGTTTAAGAGGATTTTTATGTATTTTCCCAAACTTAAATAACAATATGTTAAATTTTTGGAGATTAAGCGGGTCAGGATCCAACCAATTTTTAGCCCATTTGAATCCAATCCATTTGAGCCCAAAATAAACTTGAGCGGGTCAGAATCCAATCAAATTTCTATTTCAATCCCATTTAATTAATATCTTCGATTTCAACTTCACCCATCCATTTAACACCCCTAGTACACCTATATGATTATCTCTTCGATCTAAGTACATGTGATTTGGTCAGATCACAACGCACATAAGCATACATGATTTATTGAAGAAATTCTAAGAGGTGATTATAAATAACTAATACTAAATCTGACACTATTAAAGAGAGTTCAGAGCCAAAAGGGCAAAAAAATTGTCAAAAATTTCAAAACGGCACATCAAATTTTTTTAAAACCAAATAGGCAAAAACGCTCCTAACGAAGTGATTTCCCTCTGACACAATGACCAAAAATCGCTGCCCTAAAATATATATATTTTTTGTTTTATGGCAACGATTTTGTAATTTTTTTTCTTTTTTTATTTATTAAAATGGCAGCGATTTTAAATCAGAATTTTTTTCCTTACACATGGCTGCAAGGGCAACATTTTTCATGCCTAGTGCTATTATTTTCATGCCTATTGTTAATTATTAATAATATAAAAATGATAAACAAGACGGACAATATACTCAATAAAATTATTGAAGCATGAGGAAAATTGAATTATATATCATAAATAATAATAGAAGAATAATAAATTTAAAAAAAACTTTTTAAAAAAAAATTCTTAACCAAAATCGCTGACAAAAGTTACCGTACGGTTTTCAGGAGCGATTTTCTTCTGAAAAAAGTTGTCGTACGTTAAAAAAAATAAAAATTGCTGCTAAGATCGCTGCAAGGCAGCGATTTTTCATCATTGTGTCAAAGGGAAATCACTTCTTCAGGAGCGATTTTACCCTTTTGGTTTTAAAAAAATTTGATGTGCCATTTTGGAATTTTTGACAATTTTTTTTGCCCTTTGGGCTCCGGACTCCTATTAAATAAACAAACAAGTAAAGAACACAAGGAGAGATTAAGAGTTAATATCTCAGATGGTCACTCAACTTTGAATAGTTCATTTAGAAAGTCACTCAATTTTGAGTTATTTACTTAGAAAGTCACTCAACTTTGTTTTATAACTCAAAAGTCATTCAACTATTGATGTTTCACTTAGAAAGTCACCAAATTATTTATATTTCACTTAGAAAGTAACTCAATCAATTTAAATAATTTTTTCATTAAATTTTATTTTTAACTATTTTTAAAAAAATAATAAAATATCTATTTTAATTATCTTATTGATCCGCTCCAATTATTTAATTATAATTTTTCTAAGAAAACGTATAGTAGCAATTGACCACCCCCCCTCCCCCCTCCCCCCAAAAAAAAATTGGTTCTAGTAGTTGTAAAACTAGAATTAAATTGTTAAAAAATTATCATAAAGAAAGGTTGGAATTGATTAGAAGTAAGAAAAAAAAACGGACAGTAGCAATTTTCTACTGTTTTTTTTTAAAAGAAAAGGTAAAACCAAAAACTATATTTCAACAAAATTCAATAAAATAATTAAATAAGCATTTTTTTTTTTTTAAAAAAATAGTTCAATTATTTTTTGTACTTATACAAAATTTAATGAAAAATTATTTAAATTGATTGAGTGACTTTCTAAGTGAAATATAAATAGTTGAGTGACTTTCTAAGTGAAACACTAATAGTTTAGTGACTTTTGAGATATAAAACAAAGTTGAGTGACTTTTAAGTGAACAACTCAAAGTTGAGTGACTTTCTAAGTGAATTATTTAAAGTTGAGTGACCATCTGAGATGTTAACTCGAGAGCTTAATGAGATACGGGGTTCTATGGTTATGGTAGATAATAATTCAGTTGAGTTATTCACACTAATTGACTAATTAATTTATCTAGTTCACTAATCGCATGTTTGATATTGTTCATAAGCTCTCTCGATCCATATTAACCTATTTAAATTAGTTTAATGCCTATATATATCACCATGTAATTGTTGTTGACACCCAATTTTGGGCCTCTACAATATAGATTAATCACTGAGCTTCTTAAATTTCGAACAATTTGAAATAATTAGTTTTATAGCGTTCGAAATACTTTTCAAGTAATTTTAAAGTAATTTTAGTCGCTTTTATAATTTCTAAATGATAAATATGTTTTCTTATATAATTAGTACATTTTATAAATATTCGAAAATCATCTCAAAAAGATTTTGTTTTGTTTAAATATTTTACAAATTAATTTAGTTATATAATAGTTTACATTTTTAAATCATTAGTTTATAATTAAGTCGATTATTTTATTTCGTTAAGATTAAGAAGCTCATTAATTAATTAATTTATATTAATTCATCTTATTTAATTACTAGTTGAATTTACTAAATGATTTCAATTCGGCTACGTTTGTGATTTCGAATGGCTATAATCGCAATCCGTATGGCTATTTCTTAAACTCAACTCTAGTTGCATTTTTTTTTTGGAAAAATTACCTATATAGACATAATATACTATCATATATACATATTTTATCTCTACTTTAAAAATATTACATAAAGTACCACTTTTTAATAAATATACCATATATTTTAGAAAATTAAATCAGATACACAATTCCTTAAAAAATGGTAGTAAATAATTATCTTAAAATTACATCTCCTTAATTAGTGGGACATTAATAATTCAAATTAATTTTATCTCTGTTCAATTCAACCGCTTCCCTCCCCAATCCCAAAACGTTTGTATCCTATTCACACTATCCCACCCTCACCCTTCTTCCCCACTCCCACACGTATCCCTCATTACCCCTCCTTCCTTAGCAGTTTAATACACCTTTTGCATTGTTTGAGTTTGTTATTTATCCATTAAAAAAAATTTACCCGATAAATTTTAGAATTTTTACATTGTTTGAGTTTAATTTGTTATTTCCCCATTCCATTTTAATGGCTCATAATTCAAAAAATGGTATGAATCTTGTTAAGGAATTGTTAATGAACAATAAATTTTTATTTGTTTCTTTTCATAACCATTTTGTAATGGTTGTAGGATCCGACTCTTAAGTTCAACAAGGCGCAATGGAAGCTAACCAGATACAAGTATGGGTACTTTTTTTTCTACTTCAAATTTTAATATATTGTTATGCTTATCAGAGATTCATGGTTTAGGACATGTAAACTTTTTGGTTTTTCCGTGTATATTGTGATTTTTAAAACATTTTCTGATTTGGGGATTTACATATCATGATGAATATTTGTCAGATACAGTGGGGATTTGTTAAAAAATTTACAAATTAGGTTTTATATTTTTAAATTTGTTGTTTCTCAAACACTTTAATGGTTGAACACTCTCAAAATTGGATGATTCTCATTAAATGTACTACACATTAACAATATTATACTAAATCAAACAACATTTATTTGTTCATTTCACTCATGAATTTCTCATTGCAGGGACTGACTCTTCATACGCCAACATTCAAGTCGAGAATAGATCTAAGTATAGGAATGACCCAATCAAGATGAAAGAATTACGCCAAGCTTTAATTAACAGAAAAAATACACCATTAGATGTGCATCAAGTGCAACAATGTTGGATACACATCAGGTGTACATGTATCTAATTAAGACTTCATGTATCTGAGTTAAGATTATATGTATCTATAAGAAAAAATTTCAAATCTTTAAAGAATGGGAGAATTTTGAATTTTTTAACTTTTTTTTTGGATTAATGATAAGATAAATACTCCACCGTCGTGATTTGTTCCTAAATTTGTGTGTTTCAATTACATTTCATATTTAGACACACATAGTTATATGTGTGTTTACTATGTATCTGAGATACATGATTTTGAATATAATGTATGAGATTGATACTTGATACATCGAATTAATAATAGATACATGAAATTAAAATTAGATCATCTAAATAGATACATGAAATTAATATTATATCATATAAATAGATACATGAAATTCATACTAGACACATATACCAAATACATAAAATTAATATTAGATACTTCTATGATACATATGCATGTACTTGTATGATACTCATGTATCTAAATGTTTTGTTTGTTGGATACATCATATATTGATAATAGATAAATCAAATTAATGAATTTTATTATTTTAAGAGTAATAAAATGAAATTAATCAAATTGCATGACCAATATATGCATGTTTTTTTTATGTCTTTTATTAATAATATTAACGAATTTATTATTTCAAATAATAATAAAATGAAATTAATTAAACATAGATACACTCCTTGATTTCCGCCTTATATTAAGGAAATCAGTTACAATCAATTAATTTAAACAAATAAAATCGATTTTAAAATTCGGCAGATACATATATCTCACGGATTCAAACTCATGTATCCTAAGTATGAAATATGGTAGAAGAAGTAATATTTAAAAGTATTGGGAATCTGAGTAATTAGGACCTAAACTAGTGATAATTATATAGTTTGCCCTCTTTTATTCCTCCTAAACCCATTTTTTTCAATCAAGTTTAAGACTAAAATTGGGCCAAATACATACTCAATTCCCAGCCCAATACCAAAAGACCTAGCAACAATACAATACAACATACCAAAATCAGCCCATACCTATTCCAGCAGCAATATACGTACACCAACAATAGTACCAAAATGACCCCCACCCGTATCTTCTTCCTCGTGAGAACGAGACCCAGAATAATGCAGCAAATCCAAACGCGAAAAGCAGTCCAGCAAACGTTAGCCCAAAAAGTGAACCCGACCCGCATCTTACTCCCTCTCTCCCTTATCCCCTCCATACTAGAATCTCGTACAATTCCAGCTCGAATTCATGCCAGACTTGTCCTTCATCCTCCAGATGTCGCAATCTCAACACCTCATGCATCCTAGCATCAAAATCAGACGCTTCCCATCAATTGTCCATTGTAATTTGTTGTGGATTTGGTGGAATCAATTGGGAATATTTTTATTTTTGGAGAAGAATAAGATTTTTGAATTCAAATTAAACTCGAATCTGATCCTATTTCCCTCCCAAAAGTCAGTCGTATTTGCCCCCTATATAAACCCCATCTTCTTCATTATTTTAGAGTGGGGAAAAAGTTGGAAAAAGGCTAAATACCGGAGACTTAAGAAACCAAAAATTCATAAATATACAGTTGGATATACAAAGAAAATACAGTGGTTACATACGAAATAGACACACAAAAATTTGAAATTAGGCAAGAGTGAGTCTTCTTAAACTATACAAATTTGGAGTCTAGCTTTTGGGTTTCTTTCCGGTCTTTTGCTCGCCAAAAGTCATCGACATCGATTCATAGTGGTGAAAGCTTCTTTGTGCTTAGCTCATTTTCCCGGTTCGCTGACCGGAAAGAGGTAAAAACCTTTCCTTAAACTCTGTTTTGTTGGACATTTAGTTGTTGCACTTCCTGTTTCTGCTTCTTCTCAATTATGTCTTGGTGTTCTTTATGTTATAATTGGATAAAATTGATGTTTGTTTTAGCTAAATTCTCTGTTTGTGTCGAAATCTCGTCTATTGTTCCATAGAAGTATGGCTGAAAGTCTCTAGTGTTCTATTTGTCTTCATGTATTTTTCATGTATACATGTTCAAGCATTTTGTTGGACAATGGTGTTAATCAAGTGTATATTTCCTGCTTGTTTTCTTGTCGATCTGAACCATATAAAAATGATCAGTTGTTGGTAAGTTTTGACAGAATTGAGCTTATTTTTGTTGTTGTGCATAGTTTGAGGTTCATGTCTAATTGTTGCATTTTGATGGCGCTTCCTAAGATTTTGCTAAGTTCGAAATATGGTGTGAGCTGTTTTTTTTTCCTTAAGAGTTTATATTTGCTAATCATTCAGTTGCCATTTTGTTCCTTTCTCTTCCATTCTTGGCATGTCTTGGTTCATGTTTGTTCGAAGTACTTATCGTCCCCTTTGATATATATATCCCTATACGTGATAGTTTAAGATTGATTTTTTCTGTCGGCTCATCTACTAGAGTAGTTATGCTATTGTGGGTCTCGATTTGTCCCCGTTAATTGGATCTCACTGATGGAATATGCTTGTTTTAGTTGGTGATTACCTTCAGTTTAATCTTTGTAGATTAGTTGGTTATGTGAGCTAATTACATTGCATTCTTGAAATTTATTCAACCATGTACAGTGTCACTGTTTGAGAATTTTCCTTATCAAAGCTATTGTTTCTTAGGATGTCACATGAATTTAAATATTCAAGTAATTTTGGTTAAAGTGTATGCATGCTAGGCAGTAGGCATCAAAGTTTTTTATTTGTATTTGTTTCCTGTATGTGATTTGTTAATATTGTCGTGATCTCCACATTTTTGGAATGAACATACTTTTGTCTTTTTTGGGAGCCGATTGGAGATGAATTTTTTAAAAGCTATCTGGCATGTGCATTGGATTATATTTCTTGTAGCTTTACTTTATTATTTATGGAAGGCATTTGAGGGAGTGTATATTAATGTTTTTTTCCTACTCTCTTTACATGTGATGCTTTGCCGAGTCTATTTGGACTCTTCCTATTGCCCCTTTGCATTTTTGAGTAACGAGTCAGTCCTCCGGTGTTCAAGAGCGAAATGGGATTGAGTATAGGTGTTTGGAGCCGATATACGAGATTGTATACACTAGTATACACCTAGTGTATACGAAAATGAGAAAATGAAATTCGGTTTTGTATTTTGTTGGGTCTAAGCCCTTTTATTTTTAAGTACTATTATCTTGCTAGAGCCTAGGACAGGTGGAAGATGGGTCCAAAGCCCAAAGAAAGTCATCTTTCATGTGATTAGTTTAAGACAGGAAATTGGGCAAAAGCCCACACATTTAGGACAAGTACTAAACATTGGGCCATTGGCCCTAAAACAGAAATTAGGCCCAAGTGCTGGCTAGACGAACATAATCAGACTTGGGCCCAAATCTCTCACTCTCTCTTTATTTTATTTGTTTTATATTTGTTTAATTGTTATTATTTCCTTATTAATTTTAAGGTTTTTCTAATTTGATTTCCCTAAAGTTAACCATTTTGAATTATTTGTTTATAATACTTTGATTTAAAAAATAAAATAAGTATACTTGCTTTTCCATTTGATTTCTAAAACAAAAACCTTTAAATATTTACTTAGTAATATTTGCTTGTTTCCTTTATTTCCCCTTTTAATTGGTTTAAAGTCTAAGTATTGATTTCTAGCGAAGTATGCTTATATTTTAAAATTTTAGCCAAATAGTTAATTGTTGGATAACCGCGTGTTAGCGGGTATTTTGAGTGCTTTCAAACCCTTCCTGAAATGCTAATATGAACCCCGAACCCTTTAAATATTTTCAATTGATTCCTGTTTTAATCTCTTGAAATAATAGTTTTCTTAATTTTTCTTTAAAAATTAAGTGGCGACTCTTAAAACCAGTCGTTTTTCTTTTTTCAAAATTAAAACAGAATGACGACTCCACTGGGTATTGAATTGGGTTCTAACCTTTAAATTAATTTGTTTCGCTAAATGTTTGTTGTTTATTTGCTTATTTGTTTAATTTTTTGCAATATTAAAGTGTTGCATTCATGGCATGACATACTTCGTCAAACGACATTTATTTCGTTTTTCACTTAAAGGACGATTATGCGGGCCGCAGTCGTTTGTTAACCAAATTATTCTCGGGGCACCCTGACGAATGTAGTTGGCTACTGGATAGTCAACGGTAGTTAATTGTCCCAGCCCAAGTAGTCCTCTTGGGTCACCTATCCATTACAAACAAAACCCACTCTTAGTCGAACTAGTGTAGAACAAAACCCAATCCCAAAAAGTAGCGCATTGGCCTAAGAAGACCCAACATCCAAGGCGTGTTGGGCCCATTAGAAAGACCAGCTTAAGTCCAAAATGGCCCACGACCTAAATGGACGATAATACTTATGTGTTTGAATTTGGAGGATGTATACGTCGTTGGCCAAACCATTGTCCCTTCGGGTTGAGAGTTTATTTTAATAAGCTTACTTTAGTTATATGAAGATCTTCATGAGTCATTATTGCATTTAAAGGTGTCGACATTCGGAGATGACAAGACATAAAAAAAAAGACATTTCATGGAGGCATAGTTTAGGATCATACCCCTGTGTGGGATTGATAATTTGTATCCCTTTTCCCTATTATGTATCCCCTTTTAGTTTTATTCGTAAAATTTGTATAAATTTGGGTTTTGAGGCAATGCAATGTTTCAAATGATGTTATAGATCCTTCAAATCGCTGGCCTACCCTTGGCACAAAAGAGTCACATTTTTATTTAGAATGCGCAATATTTGCTTATGTGTTATAACTGCTTGTGTGGACATGTTGCTTTATTTGAAGATATTCTAGCTCACTCCTCTTCGAATTATTTTCTAGAACCCTTTAAACACAAATATCAGGTCACTATCAAAAGTGTGTCCAAATACTCTTTGAGTCTTTAGTTTCACAATAAAATGAAGATATGTAGGCAAGTTGGTCGAACTACGTAGGGCCTAAATTCTCCCTCGTGAGATATGTAGACAAATTTTCAAAGCTCGATCTCCATTTTGAGAAATTTTATCTTTTCCCACTCTTGCAAGGAGAATAGAATTTCATATCAATCAAAAATTAGAAATATAACAATGAAAGAGACAATCGACTTTGTCTCTATCAAGTTGACGTTTCTGATTCACTAAGCTCAAAATCAAATAGAGAAATTCCTATCTATTCAGTCATTTCTCTAAATACGTGGGCTAGTTTATCTTCAAGTGGAGCAATTCTTATGTGTTCGTGGTCATATGTGTGATATTTTGTATTATTTATCATCTACATAGACTAACACGTTTATCTTTTGAGTCATCTACATAGACTTATCTTTTGAGTTATTTTCCTTTGTCAGGGGTACTTATAACTGATCTGTGTTGATAAGCTGACTGGTTACCTTATTTGACATGATCTAAGGCCCCCAAAGATTCCTTCCCTGATCAAGTTTGCAAAAACAAAAGGAGGTAATGGGTGATAGCAATGACGAGATTAGATTGACTGATGTTGTCGTGGCTCAGCCCGCTGCCGCTGATCAAAATGAACTAATTATGCAGTTGATGCAGCAGATTACCGAGATGAGGGTCGAAATGCAGAGAAGGAAAGATCTGCCTAATCCGATTTTTGCTTTCAATGCTCCAGTAGATGGAAGGCCTCCACTTCACTTTCCTCCTTCAAACGCAGAACAAGCCCGAAATCCACCCTCCAATCCTGCTCAGAATCCCTCAACCATCGACCTAACCGCCCCAAATCCCCATCATGCCTCTGTCTCTTACCAAGCGCCACCTCCTCCTCAAAGTACCAACCCCCAAACCTTCCCTCCTCATCAAAATGCCAATCCGCAAGCTTGCCCTTCCCCTCAAAATCAAAATGTTAACAATCCCCAAACCTTTCCTTATCACCAAAATCAGCATACCAACCCCCATACTTTTCCCCAAAATTACCAAGTCACTCAAAATACCCAAAATCCCTCCATTGCTCCGCCATTGCCTCAAAATACTACTTTCCAAATTCCAATTCCAAATGAACCATATGCCAACTGTTTCGAGTTTGATCACTATGAGGAACATAAGAGAGAGAGAGAGAGAGAGAGAGTGGAGGTCAAAGGAAGAGGCAGCCAAGCTGAATATGAAAGAAGAGATCAGAAAAGCCATGAATGAGTTGTGTTATATTCCTGAAGTTAATGGGTTGAGTTATGAGAATTTGTGCATCCATCAAAATTTGGACCTCCTGGAAAGGTTTAAAGTGCCAAAATTTGACACTTTCGGAGGAACATGAAATCCATTGGCGCACCTGAGAGCCTACTGTGACCAACTCGTAGGAGTTGGTAGGAATGAAACCTGGTTAATGCGGCTCTTTAGCCGAAGTTTAAGTGGAGAAGCATTGGAATGGTTTACCTCTCATGAGATAAAACAATGGTCTAGCTCGAATGGTTTACCTCTCATGAGATAAAACAATGGTTTAGCTGGAATGCACTAGCTAAGGATTTTGTTGAACGGTTCGCCTACAATGTGGAGATCGTTCCTAATCGCTATTCTTTGGAGAGAATTAAGCGGAAATCCATTGAAAGCTATCGTGAATATGAGTATAGGTAAAGGAAAGAGGCCGCCCGGGTTCGACCCTCTATGTCTGAGAATGAGATCGTTGAAGTGTTCGTACGCATTCAAGAACCAGAGTATTATGATAGGATAATGTTTCTTATTGGAGCAAAATTTGCGGAGATAGTCAAAGTAGGTGAGGCTATCGAAGATGGGATTAAAACCAGAAAGATTTCTTGCGTTGCCGCCACAATTGAATCTTCAGGATTGTTGAAAAAGAAGAGAGAAGATGTGTCTTCTATTTCTTGCGCATCCGATGGAAAAGGACACTTCAGAAAATCCTCACCTTACAAAGGTTATCCTCGCGCTCCACAAAGTTCATATCTAGTTTGTTATACCCAATCAGGTTATCAAACTCCACCACCGAGTTACCAAATTCTACCTCCTAATTACCAAACTTCACCACCGAGTTACCAAATTCTACCTCCTAATTACCAAACTCCACTACCGAGTTACCAAGTTTTACCTCTTGTTTACCAAACTCCACATCCAAATTACCAAAATACCCATCCATTTTACCAAGCTCCACAATACCCAAATTTCCAAACACAAGCACCTACTCACCAAAATCCTCCAAAGTACTGTCAAGGACCTTCACATCCAGGAAATAATTACTATCCTTCTCACCCAAATCTTGAGAAGAAACCATCTAGAGTTTTTACTCCTTTGGTTGAGAGCCGAACACAACTTTTCGAAAGATTGAAATCAGCTGGCCTGATACAGACAATTGATCCAAAAAATATCAATGTCTACTCTAAGCTTTATAAACCCGATCTTCACTACGCTTACCATTTATGAGGTGCTGGGCATATTACTGAGGATTGTATCAACTTGAAACATAAAATTCAAGACTTGATAGATCAAAAGGTCGTCACTCTTCAGACTGCCACTCCTAATGTCAATAGTAACCCCATGTCGAATCATGGAGGGGTGACTATTAATATTGTTAAAGTCGAAGAAGATTTGAATGTGGAGAAAGTTATAATCTCAGCCAATCTTGAAAAACTTGAGAAAGTTATAACCTCTCCAACCAAAAGAGAAAAATCCAAGTTTGTGATCATGACACCTCATCAATTTTTTGCTTTAGTGCCGAAGGAGGGTCAGAACAAGCAGAAGTTCGATCAAGCTTTTTCCAAAATGATTGCCCCACTTATATCAGTCTTTTTTTTTTTATGCAAAATGGTCTAGGGGAAAGAATAAAAAATTGGTTCAAAGAAGGTGATATTATGCTTGAAGAGATGATCGAGACACCAGTCATACCAGACAATGAGTCTATCACGACCCAAGCCTAGGGCCTAGACGTGACATGACGAATGAGGAACCTGAAGGAACCCCAAACAAGTCTCTCAAACTTATCATCACACTTCATCGGTCGCGGAAGTACATTCAACATTAAATAGCAGGAATTAGGGACTAAGGGCAAACCATTTCAAAATAACATCATAGAATAAGAGTCAAGCTCATTTACAAAATACTTGTCCAACGCACACCTCTACATACATAGATAGGACGGGGGCCATGACATACTACCGGCTCCCCTCATAGTCAAAATAGAATTGCAAGCTAAAGTCTCAAAACTTAGGAGTAGGAAACATAACATAGCCCTCGAATCATTGAGCACTCACCAACAAACTCGGATAAGCACCGTACTAGCCACATGGATAGAGAAAAGGATCAAGAGTAGCTCCAGTCCCTGGTGGCAAGGTATAAACCCCTCACATGGTTGATGTTGGTCACACCCCAAGCATCCTAGGTGGTGAGGCATAAACCCCTCACATGGTTAATGTTGGTCACACCCCAAGCATCCTAGGTGGTGAGGTATAAACCCCTCACATGGTTGATGTTGGTCACACCCCAAGCATCCTAGGTGGTGAGGTATAAACCCCTCACATGGTTATCCGGTTCTTTTCCCCCGGACCGGGCATGGTCATGCAACACTTTATATAAGAAATTCACATTAGGCTCGAATGCAATCTCATGTATGGAATGAATATATACACAAGCTTAGTTTGTCATCAACACATCTCTGGAATGCCATACATCTCATAACTCAAACCTTAAAGTATCAATTCATCAATTCTCCATAATTGGACATTTTGTCAAACACCTTGAAGGCATGTAATGGGGTCAAAGAGCATGGAAAATAGGGTAGTAATTATGCAGCAAAACCAGTGAACAACCTGCAACAACGCCTTTTAACACCCACAAGACCACATGAAAAAATCTCCACATCAATTCCAAGTTTAGATTCAAGTTCTAGAGTCACAACATACTTAAAACAATCACTTTTCATGCTAGAATTCACTGTGTAGGAAATTTTTACAAGGAACAAGACTAATTTATGAATCTCAACTTAAACCATGAATTAGTGAGTAGAATAGAGACTAGGCACTATGGGTGGAAGGACCCATGAGTTCAACACCACATACCTTGAGTTTTTATGAAGGTCTTGAGAGTGTCTTCAATGGAAGCTTGGAACTTGGAGCAAGAATCTCTTCAATCTTGAGGAAGGTTTTGGATTAGGGTTCTTGAGAGAAAAAGTGTCTAAGTATGGGAGAGGTATTTTGGGAAATGTTTTAGAGATGGGAATTGAATTAGTGCTATATAGGAAATAAAATATACCCTTGGAAAAAGGGGTCCAACACTTAGAAAAAAAAATGAGGCGGATGAACAGTAACTTTGCTCTCTGGAAATTGCATTTCCTGCACGGACAGATTTTACGAAAATGGGCATAACTTCTTCGTCCAAACTCCGAATGAGGTGAAATGAAGTGCGTTGGGTAGCTAACTCAAAGGGCTTTCCATGGATATGTTATGGGCCACCCAATTATTTGTGTGCTAGGAGATATGACCCTCCAAAGTAGACCCTCGAAAAAGGCTTCACTTGGAAATTTCTGATTTTGATACGATTGCTCTAAAATTTGGGTTAGACTCATTTCCCACTCAATTTGACCCCCTAAACAAGAATATGAAGTTGGATTTTCGAAAAGCAAAACGGATTTTTAGATATAGCTAAAACAAGTTTCCGGTAACTTGCGAAACACATTTTTAGGAACTTTTTGGGTCGTTTCAGAGTCAAAGGAGAAAATGCCTAATTCGACATTCACTTCGCTTTTGATTCCTCGCTCGTCTTGGTAGACATATACATTTTCCTATGTTATTTCTAAAATTGGTGGTGTTCCGATTGAGGCTCGAGACCCATCCTTTACTCTATTTTTTCCTCACTATGTTTTAATCTCCTTCCTAATATTTTGAAAAAAATGGCAAAAAGATTTATCGTCATGGACAAAGTCCTTTTCTTATTTCAAATCAAAACCTCCTTTAATGCGGAAATTTGCTTCACTTGCCTTATATTTGCTAGCTAATATTATCTGTCTACGATTTTAGTGAAAATATTTTCAAATCTGCTAATAGCATGTCATGTCACAAGCTGAATGAACAAAATAGGGTAGATGCAGACGAATTTGAGGACTACAATGAGAAGATCATGGTACCCAAACACCTGGTTGGGGAGTTCAGACAGTTCAAAATTCACGATAAGCCGAATTCAGAGGAGATCAAAATAGTGAATCAGAAAAATGATGAATGCGTCAAAGAAATCAAAATTGGTGCATATCTAACAAAAACACGGGAAAGAGAACTTATTGGTTTGCGTAGAGAATCAATCGATACATTTGTTTGACGACATCACATGGTTGAGTATGAACATTAGATCTCACAAGTCATCAATCTACTTAAATGTTTTCAAGAAATATTATGTGTGAAGTTTCAGCTTGTATTTCTGTCATTTCCTTGTAATTGTTTTATTTGCTTGTAATCGCTTTGTTTAGAAGTTTATCCCTTTGTAATGAACTACGTCTGACCTGAATTCTTAAGAATGAGATACGTAGGCGGCCTATGTCGGCCTCGGTTGTTTCCTTAGTTAAATTTTCCTATTTCTGTTGATCCTTAAGAGGGGAACTATGTTTGACCTGATTCCTGCCTCAACGAGATACGTAGGCGCCACGATGGCTCGGTCATATCTCTCATAAGATTTCTATTTTTCTTTACAATAGAAACTGGAACAAAATTTTTGAGAGGGACTAAAAAATTCTAACGAGGAAGATATTTTCGCCAACAAGTCAAGATTGAAGATACATTGCGAGTTGCAATTGGGATAGAATTGTTGAGAGGGTCTCAAAAATTCTACAAGTCATATATCAACAGTTCGAGATACCCCAAGACATCTAACTGGGACAATTTTTTTTTAGGATGGCCTTAAAAATTCCTTCAAGCATCACTAGAAGTTTGTAGTAAATTTCAAATATTTCGAGCATATTAGAAGTTTAAAGCTAATTTCAAATGATCTCCAGCATCGTTAAAGTTCATAGTCAACTGCAACAATCTTCGACACCTTTGAATTTCAGAGTCAACTACAAAACTTCCCGATTATAGTAGATTTCGGGAGAACCATGTCAGAAATTTCCCAAGCTTTAAGGATTTTTGAATTCTCCAGAAAAAGCTATCGGACATACCAAAGTTTTGAACCAAGGATGTTCATTTAAACTTGGCAGTGACATGACACTTGGCAGTGACATTTTTCAATTACAGCTTTTTGAAAACCTTTTTCTTAAAGATTTTATCTATATGTTTCAAATATTTTTGCATAAAAAGTTTTGTCTTGTCTACCAAGAAGCAGGAGATTAAAGCGGTCAACTGAAGATAGCAAGACAAAGAGCAAGCGATTGAAGAAGTCAACACAGATTAGTTTGTTTTAAAAACTAACAATTTTTCTATGGATGCAGGTCTGTGAGATTGCCTCAAGTTCATCATATTTCTCCATTCAATGAATATGGAGAAGTTAAAATGGCGAGGAGCTCCCTAAAATCGATAACTTTTCTGTGGATGCAGGAAAGTCATTGAAGTTTTAAGAAGAAAAAGAAAGAGTTTGGAATATGAGCAACAACACCTCGTTTAAATTTCCAGCAAAGTATAAGTCACAACGAAAACAAAGTGTTCAAAATGGGAACAAGTGAAAACATCACTCTCAACATATACAAGCATCTTCGATGACACGAGATTACATTTTTCAGTATTAAGAACGTTTGAAGAATATTCACGGATTCTATTGATATCAGACGCTGTAATGTGAACTACCCATAGGGACATCGTTTCTACCACCCGAATAGACACTCCTAGAGTATTATCAAAAGAGATAATACCATCATCCAGTGGGAAATCATCATTATTTTATCAATGGAATATTATCATCCTACCGACGGATCTTCATTATCATTATCCTACCAATGGATCAGCATTATCCTATCGACGGATTATCAACATTATCCTACCAATGGATCAATATTATTCTACCGACAGATCTTTATCTTCATCATCATCATCCTCCCGACGGATCTTTATTATCATCATCCTACCAATGGATCTTCATCAATATTATCCTATCAGTGGATCATTATTAATCATCATTTTATCGATGGAGCATTATCATCCTATCGATGAAGTAACATCATCCTACAGATGGATCAACATCACTCTACCAATGAATTATCGTCATCCTATCAATAAAGCATCATCATCATCCTATCGATGGAGTAGCATCAACATCATCATCTTATCGATGGAGCAATATCATCATCATATCATTATCGTCATCTTATCAATGAAGAATTATTTTCCTACTAATGGAGCAGCATCATCATCATCATCCTATCGATGGAGAATCATCATCATCCTAGTGATGGAGAATCATCATCACCCTATCATGTAGCAGAATTATCCTACCAATGGATCGACATCACCCTACCAATGAATTATCGTCATCTTACCCATGAAGAATCATCATCATTATTTTCATTTGCAAGAACATCATTAAGATATCTATCAACATATTACATCAGTCTATATTTTATTACTTCGATATCAAAGGAAGAGTATATTGAAGATTATATTACAAATATGAAATACAAGCTTTATTTGCTTTACATCAGAATGGATGAAGCTGACGTCAAATGTTTAAGGAGAGCAATTAAGTGTCAACACGGTAAAAGACTCTATCTCCCCATTTGAATTACATTTTTATGCTAATGAGTTTTATCTCAGTCTTTGTCGAGAGCATCCAAGAGGATGAATTCTCAAGTCAAATCACATGTGCGGACGACGTCAACAAGGATGCAGTACAACGTGGAACTTTTTCTTAGCAACAAACTGGGACATAGTCCAAAAAGGAGTGCCAAACTCTTAGGACGCGAGTAGAGGAGCGACTTTCACCACAATCAAACCACACCCCTATCAGAAGGACTATGGGTTTTTCTTTAGGTTTATCGGTTTCAGTTACGCATCCAAAATTTTTGATTTTCATCGGAAGCAGCTTTCCAATCCAAGTGAAAATGCACCAAGAGCTTTGGAAATTATGTCCGTGTAAGTTCTTAATTATGAATATGAAGTGCACCACATTCATGACTAAGAGGTTGCAAGCCTCTTTTTCATACTTGACTTATTTTCTCACTCCTCCCAACCGAAGGTTATCTTAGCATAAGAGATTTTCTTTTCAATTGATCGAGTCGAACTACAAGCGGCCTGATTCCCTAATTTGAGGGATATGTAGGCGGGCTCAATATTGAAAACTCGGTTGTATTCCAATATTCTCTCTTAAAATCTTATTCCCAAGCATTTTGGTCTCTTCATAATTCGATATCAGGATAACTTTTGAAACCTTCCAAAATGATGCGTTAAATCAAGCATATCAAACTACAAGTGGCCTGAATTCTCATATATCCTGAGATATTTAGGAAACCCAATTCCGAGGTTCGGCCATAATTCTTGAAGTCCGTACCAAAAGCTCCCTTCTGAAAGATGAAATATGGTCGGCCAAATTTGGATTTGTCAATTTCATTTGTCTCGAATTTCTTTCATCAATCCAAGTCAAACGAGGGACAATTATCAGTAATAAGAACACATGTGTATAACTTCTTTTACCTGACTAAGCAACGCGAGTATTTATATCGTTATCTGAAATGTGAATCTATTCCCAACACTCCGATTCAAGAAAAAGCTCGATTCAATCTTACATGCAATCTATGATTCCCTCTCAAGAGTTCAATCCTATACTCATAGAAATAATCCCTCTATGATTGCTATACACAAAGATAATCGAAATCAAGATTGAATAAATGAAAAAAGGAGAAATATACCTCCGAATTATGACAAATGATATGTCAATGCGCCCTTCATTATACTTTAAGTCTATATATAATATTATTGTCATAATTTTGGGTTGTGTATCCTCTTGTGACAGACAGAGTGACACGTGACATCATCTAAACGATCTATTCGATATTAATTTAATTTTTATCCACAATTTAACCCACCCATGACCCGAATTAAAACACCTTTTTTCTTCGCTCATCTGAACTAACAAAAGAAATCAAGAACTTAGAGAATTCATCTATGTGCTTTCCTGCCACAGACACACATAATTAAGGCAACTTTCTTATCTATGCATGTATGTAACTATGTATACATACATGTTCTCAAATTCTTTCTTTGAAATAATAAAAATTAAGAAGTTTTTGCAGACATTACAAATTTTAACATATTCTTCAACAAATTGTTCATTAGCTCCTGTTGCCGACTTCTAATTTACTTGAGTTTTTCCTCCATCTCTATCTTTTTGATCTTCTCAATTTTTCTCCCTTTTCCAAAATCCATTTTCTCCATACTCCTCAATTCTAATTTTCTTATACACTTAAAAACAAAACCTTTTCTCAATTCTGAATTTGTCAAATTATAAGTGGATGCATCAACCATGTTGATGTTGATAAACTGTTCCTATTGCAATACCCTATTACAACTACCACCAGGTGCACAATCCATTCGTTGTGCAATTTATTAAGCAGTAGTAGAGTTCGCTGATCTACATGTTGTTCCTTTTCCACCACCTGATCAATACTAGCACCCACCATCTGCTTCCTCCGTTGCCATTTCCACTCATTCGTCCCCTTGCAACCACACACTCCCTGACCCACCACCCAATGGTCATTGTAACACCTATGAAAATCTAAGTCTATATCAGCTCACTAGAATTCAAAAATTTAAGTTTGCAAAATATTTAAGATTTACAGAGGACATCTACGGCCTGTAAAAGGATCCACAAATTGTAGATGAAGTTTGTGAATTAACTTTAGAAACATGGATTCTGACCTGAGTTTAATGGGTTCAGTCTACAAGTCATAAATCACTTTACAGACCGTAGATTGAGCTCGTGAAACAATGTCCTAAAACTTTAAAAAATTGTTAGTTTTATGGACCACATTTACGGCTTGTAGTTGGAATTACAAATCGTAAGTGGGTCTCGTAGATGGAACTTCATAAACTCAATATTTATTTTGATTTTCACTAGAGGTATCTACGATCCGTCGATCAGTCCATGGACTGTAGATGTCCCCATGGAACTTGCTGATGATAGTATTTTGTCAAGGTTGTTTTGGTATTTTTCCACTCTTTTAATTCTACACTGTCATTCAAGCCTATTCTAAGTGGGATTAAGGGGAACTTAGTCGACCGAACCCTCCTTATTCATGACTAAAACTCAAAATTCAATTTTCTTACGCTTGAATTTCCTCTCAAATAAAAACTAGGGTTTCCATAGCTTTAAGTCTCGGTTCAAAAGTACATGTAACACCTCAGATTAGAGTAAGGCTAGAAAGGGATCATATGGGCATGTCAGGAACCAAAAAGTGGACCATGGAACCCTTCATAGAGCCCTAGAAAGGTTGTGTAGGAGACGACGGTCCGTTAAGTGTGTCGTGAAACATTTCCAGAACCTGCCTTAGGCAGAGGTCACCTTGACGGTGACCCAGATGGCCCGTCAAATAGGTCGTACTAGTCACCTAGTTGGTAGGGTGTTAGCCAAGGCCACTATAAAGGACCACAGATGTCTAAATGGTCTGTGAAGCTTCACACGGACCGTGAAGGAGACTTGTTAGACTTAAAGTTTAGGGTCAACTTTAAATGATCATATCTTTTAGCACAAAATGAATTAGGTGGCTCATGACCTATCAAATTAAAGAACTTCGAGTCCTACCGAGTTTTCCTAATTCCAAGCTCAAAGTAAAAATTTATGCCTAAAATAGTGAAGCCGTGTCGGGCAGAGCATCTTCACGACCCACTTGACGGGTCATGGTGCTCTAGATTGCTTGTGAAGTCTTTCAAGAGAGTCATTTCGGCAGTTTTAAGTCAGGGTCGTTCCAGTCTTTTCTTAATTATTTTAACCTAATACTCTGTCCTTTTACCTTCTACCTTACGTCCTATTTAAACACTTTCACCCCCCAAATCGCCCAATTTAATTCATTCTCTTAAAATTCCAAAAGTTAATCAAATCATCGTTGATGAGTCGGGGATTTCGACTCATTTAGGGCTTAATATTCAGAGTTTTACTGTCTTCAATGCCTATTTTATGCTCTTGATGTTAAAATGCAAATTTGCAAAAGTAAAATCAAAAGACCAAGGCAAGGACATTACCGGGAGAAAAAGAGTGAAAAAGCTGAAGAAAGGCAAGGCTGTTATTCACCAAAGCCACTCGGCGGCTCTTCAGCTCACCAAAAGTTACAGCAGGCCAGCCCTTGTACAAGACCAACTCGGTGATAGAACTGATGGTTCAGCGATGCACCAAATGGATTGGCGATGCTGACTTTGATCGCGTAAAGTTGCAACAAAGAAGTGATGAAAAGCCAAGCCAAGAAGGCGATGGAAAGGAACACTCGGCGCATCGCCGATTTGGTCGGTGAAGCCCGACTTATTTCTCTGAGTGGATCTGAAGATGAAATTCTGGGAACGTATAAATACAATTTTCAAAAGCAGAAAAAAGAGTTCTGGAGGTTTGGAAAGTTTCCACAAAATCCAGTTCTAGGTTTTTGATCCCTAACATTCTAAACATTGTTCTTTAAATTTATAAGTAGAGATTTAGGGTTATTTTGAGTTTGAGCTATAATTTGAGCATTTAAAGACTTTTTGATTATTACCCAAGTTGATGGAAAACATAGTTGGTAACAATTTCTTGCTCTTTATGATGTTTGGCTAAACCCCCATTATTGGGGTATTATTATGTGATTGAATGTTTCAATTAGCTTCTGGGTGTTAGTATTTACTGATTTTATTATTTATTTGAAGTGGGTTCAATTGATAGTTGAGTTTTAATTAATGAATTGTAGTTGCAAATACAATTCTAGCCTAACATTCTAAGCTTTCTTGAGAAAGAAGTTTTAGAGTTAAAACCATTGATTGATGATTGTAGTGATTGGGTTACTGTAGACTTAGCTTGAGAAAGTGGGTCTAAATTCAATCTTACTAATCTAGCTTAAAAACGTAGATTGATTGAGGTATTGGGTTGTTTATATGTGTTATTCTTGTCGAGGTTCGAGAGAACTCACTTGATTCGTGATAGTTGATTAAGAAATGACTATTGCACCAAAATCCTAGCCTACTTACTAAGATTCAACGACTTCTAATAACTAATAATCACCCATTTAGCGAAATTGGCATTCAATTGATCACACTCCCAAGGATCCCTCTCTATTTGTTTTCTCTAGAATATTTGTAGTTGTTAAGTGTTCACTTAGATCCCCTCATTTGACATTAGTTGTCAATCCCTTGTCATTTACTTCATTGTTTCGAAAATGTCTACATCTACAAACTATTAGAACACAATTTTACTTCATAATTGAATTTTTTACCGTATCACTCCATGTGGGATCACCCCAACTCTTAGTTGGGTGTATACTTGATTGCGACCTCCTCCACTTAGAATCGGATGAAGTGTAGTTGAGTGTTACAAAAAAAATGGTTCCACTGTCGGGGAGTGGTGTTTAGAATTCTTCTAGTGAAGTTTAGTTGTGTACTGATTTTGTTGTAGTTGATCAACTTATTTGAGTGCTTTGTTGACTACTCTTAAACATGTGAAAATATGAGAGTTAATGGGAGCAATTCTAACCAACTTGGGCACAATGATGACATCGGTAACTTGCACGATGTCAATGAAGATCAGTTGGGAAGTGCGGGTGCTATTTGATTGCCTCCGGTTATAGGCAATGAGGTGTTTCATGTGACTAGTAATATGTTGCAGTTGTTGTAAATGAAGGGTCTATTTAGAGGTCTAGCTAATAAGGATCCTCATGATCACATCCAAAATTTTGTGGATGTGTGTGGGCCATTTTCTTTCAAGAACATCACTCAGGAGTCAGTCCGACTCATTTGTTTCCTTTTTCCCTAATAGGGAGGCAATGAAGTGGTTGGCTGATTTACCAAGAGATTCAATCACTTCTTGGGAGGAGCTCACTGAAGCATTTTATGTAAGGGTTTTCCCTCCCTCGAAGATGGTGACATTGAGGGATAATATTCAGAACTTTAAACGAGTGGATGGTAAACCAATTCATGAGACAAGGCTGAGGTTTCAGAAACTGCTACTCCAATGTCCAACTCATGGACTCCTGAACAATGTATTGTTACAATAGTTCTACTGAAGTCTAGATTCAGTAAACAAGGGTGTGGCAGAACAGCTCGTTCGAGGAGGAATCACGCAACAACCGTTTGACATATCATCTACTCTTCTTGATGAGATGACAAAAATCAACCGCGCTTGCTACACTAGAGAAGATCAAGTGTCTCCTTTGCACTTCAGGATGACAAAGGAACAAATGGAAAAGGACCAAGAGCGGGATGAAAACATGGCCAAGATGAAGATCCAGATGGACCTATTATTAAAACATGTCATGGGCAGCGATTCTAAGGGTATGAATGCAGTCGGAGTAAGTGGAGTGAATCCTGATGAAGCATACTTTGAAGCAATGTACAATGAAGAAGTGCATTTCTTAGAAAATAAGGAGGAGGTTTCCGTCTAAACTATCCAAGGTCAGGCAAGAATCAAGGTTGGAACAAGGATCGTGATGACGGTTGGAGAGACCAAGATAGGGAATGACGTGACCATGGTTATAACACCTCGTATTCAAAAGAAAAAAAATTATAGCTTTCCAGATATTGTAGGTGTCAAACCACATCGGTCACCCACGGCCCGTGGATGGGACCATAGATATAGGTGTGGTCCATGGTTGACCTGGCCAAGGGAGTTTTGAGGGTCCAAAATCATGACCTGATCAACGAACCATTGGTCATACCACGGTCCGTGGTTAGAGGTTCGTGGTTCGAACCCCAAAGATCAAGTCTTTGACCACGAACGATGGTCCACCATGACGATTTGTGGGTCAGACCACGGTCTATTGACTGGGTCCGCCGGTGGCAACTTACAATTATTATTTCAGGGTAAGTTAGGTCTTTTCCTAATTAATTAGTTTCAATACTATGCCATTTAATCTACGTTTAAAACCCCTATATAAGACTTTTTAACCCCAAATTCACCTCATTCTTTCAATTTCACAAAAAGAAATCAAATTCCTCTTAAATATTCTCTCTCTAGAACTTGAAGAAGAAGAAGGATTCACCTAGGGTTTTCAAGCTAAAGTTTCAATTCCTCCATTGAAGGCTAGCATTTGGAGTTAAGGTATGATAGTTTTCATCCATGGATTCCTTTAATCCATGGAGTTCCCAAATTCCTCTATTTCAAATGGTAGAATTCCTCAATTTAGTTAGGGTTTTCCTCAATTAGCATGGTTCCTTTCATTATTGATTTAAATAATTGAGTTATCATCTTCTAAGCATGAATTGATGAATTACAATGCTTTTATGATGAATCCCCCCATGAACCCATGTAATCCCTATGTTTTCAAGTTGTGAATCATATGATGAAGGATTTTGAGTATAAAATAAGTGTTTTATGAAATTGAGCATATATTACTAGTTTTACATGTATTTATTATGATCTGACCCATGTTTTCTAAGAGTTTATGATTGAAAGTGTGTTTTGACCTCAAGAGGTAAATTATGGACTTATGCATTGATTGTGAGATTTATGCTAATGTATTAAGAGTGTTTTGAGAGTAAAGTACCAATAATGTTGTTGTTGTTATGTTGTTGAAAGGACATTCTCATAAACACATAACTAGCATACATGATCAAGACAAAGTCATTGGAGACTATGAAAAAAGTAGTTAGCCCCTCTGTTATCTTACGGTACTCCCAACTGGATCGAGGCTGGAGCGCCCATAGAAAAGAAAGACATCAACATGGCAGCGAGGTATTGATTTGGCTTTATTAGTAGCACTATCATGCCATCCCAGAATGAGTCTCTCCTTCGCCACACAAAGGCGGCGTGTGTTGGTTCTATCATTGTAGGGAAGCGCATAAATTTGGGTATGATCATTGGCCTAGAAATGGCCATGAGAGCCAAGCAGCACCAAACCTCTCTTTTGTTCCCAATGTTCATCACCAAACTGTGTAGACAAGCCCAAGTGCCCTGCGATGAGAAGAAGGACGTGGAAGTGATTCCCAACCTCCTCTATTGATATCTGGTGCATTAAGGCCTAGTACTTGAAGGATGAGGCCGAGAGCAAAAAGGTAGCCCCGATGGATTCTTCCCCGACTGTGGACATTGAGACTGTACTTGCAGAGGCAGTATTGCCTACTCTGGCCCCTGGGTCATCAGGTATCTCTAGTGCTGCTCCTTTCTTGACTCCGAGCTCTTCTACCGCTCCCTTGCCCCCTAGGCCTACTACTAGTTGATGAGTCCACAAATTGGACTCATTTAATGCTATATTTTAATAGAAATTATGTCCTCAAATGCTTACTTTATCTCAATTTCTGATGAAAACCCTTAAGTTTCAGGTATTTGAAGTTTGAAGAAAACCATGGACACTATGTAGCAAAAAGGAACGAGAAGGCTGAAAAGAATGAAGAAATGAAGGCTTGAGAATCGCCGAGTCCACTTGGCGAGTTGTCGAAGGGTCTTACTTCACCTTTTGTTGCAGTGTGCTGAGCCCTGAAGGAAAGGATCAAGTCGGCAGAAAAAGGGAGCAGTCAAGGCATTGCCGAGAAGTTCTGCTAAGCAGTACCATTCGCCCAATGTCCCAGAGCATGACGATGCTGAAGGCTGGTGCAAGACGACGATGAACTACACCAAAGGCGAATCACCGAGTTGATCGACGAATTTGACTAATGACGTCGAATGATCCGTTGTAACACAAATTTGTGAAAACTATAAATACTAGTTAGAGTTGTAGTTTTAAGTGTGGAACAATTATTATAATTTTTATATAGAATAGTACTTTTTGATATTTTTGCTCTAAGTTTGAGAGGGTTTTGAAGACTTGAAGATCCAAAGGGTTTCATCTTCAAGATTTGGGTATGGGTCTCATGGATTCTTCAATTTTGGCATGTATCAAGACTTAAATCTTCATACCCAGTTGAATGCGAGCTCAATTTGGTATAAATTTCTATCTCTTATACATGTGTGGCGAAAACCCCCAATTCTTGGGGTGTGATTTAGTGAATATGGGTTAAGAAAATTGTTGGGTCTTGCTTGTTGATTGTTTAATCGTAGTTTAATTGTAATTTCATTTAGTAGTTGTGGATGAATTTAATGAATTTGTAGTTGCAAATACAAGTTTATGTAAGTCTTTTCGGCTTGCTCGAGAGAGAGGTCGTAAAACTAAAACTACTAAATTGATGGCCGGTGAGAGTGGGTCGATATGAGGTTCAGCTCGAGAGAGTGAATCCTAGTCTCATTCCCATACACTTAACTCGAGAGAGTGAGTGGGTTAAGGCATAGGATGGTCTTCATGTGACAAGTGGGTGTCCGAGAGGAACACATTTGAAACAGGGTAAGTTGCTCGAGAGAGAGCTTATTCCCCTTAAAGTTTAGCCTAGTCACAATTATTCTATCAATCTTCTATCGAAAGCATGCACCCAATAATCTAGCTTAACCCGTATTTCCATCACATCACAAGGATCCCCTCTCATTACTTAGAAATTCTTGTTTATTTTGTTGTTTTTACTTACTAGTGACAACACCCCATTGTTAATTGACACTCTTGTATCCCCCTTTAATTTATAATATTTTTAATCGTTAATGTCTTTAGCTACGACTAGTTAGAACTAAATTTTATTCTTCTATTAATTCTCAAAACTACTCTCTTGGGAACGATCTCAGCACTTGGTTGGATTACTAAACTATTGTACGATCGTAGACACTTGCATCGGAAGTCGTGTCTTTGATTACGCAAACATCAAAATGGCACCACTACCGGGGAGTGGTGTTATGTGAGAATTCTTAGTTTAGTAGAATTTTTGTTTTTCTTAGTTGTAGTTTTACTAATTTTATTTTTAGTTTTGTTTTTCTCCAAGTTGTTGTATGTAGAAACCCTGAGCATGGCTAAGGGAAGTGGTGGCAAGTTAGCTGAGGCGAACCAAGAAGTCGAGGGTGACTTCAAGTTAGCTGCACTGGTAACTCAGCTAAACGACTTGGCAACCAAAATCTCAAAGGTGGAAAACTAGTGCAAGAGCCAAAGGAGGCACATACCTCATTATGAGCGAGAAAGGTCTAGGAGCAATGAAAATAAACGTATCGAGGAAACGCTATTAATCATTCTATAAAAGCTTCATGAGAAAGATAGAATGCTCGAGGAGATAAGGGGAAACGTGGAGGTACTGAATTAGATGAGTGGCTCCCACTCAAGAGAAATCAAGTTGATTAAAGACCTCTTGGACCACACATTGCCTCATCTCTACCCAAGCAATAAAGGCGGGTTGCCTAGTGGCGTTAGGTTTAACCCCAGAGATGACGTTTCACTGGTAGCTCATGTAGAGCCACGAAGCGCTTCTTGGGAGGCAACCCAAGAAGCGCTTCTTGGGAGGCAACCCAAGGTTTTAAATTCTTTAGTTTGCTTTTATAAATAATGGTGTGTTGATGTTGTAGGTTAAAACAAAGAATGTGTTGAAAAGTGCAGGTTGGCGATCCCGCTAGTGTCTGTCGTTCAGACCTCCATGTAAACTGGAAGCCTTGTAAATTTGGCGAGATACGAGACCATTCGGCGAATCACCGATTAGATCGTCGAGCAATACTAACGTCACAGAATGGACACAAACTAGATAGTTTATAATGGCCAAAAGTCTTAAAATTTGAACTTCTTCACTTTCCATCACTTTTTAAACTTCAAAACTCACACCCAGGTAGTACTCTTAATCTCCTTGCTTTCAATTAGTATTTTAGTTATTGATTGGTGCTCAAAACTAGGATTTCTTTGTCGCCTAGCATTTCAATCATATTTCAATGGGCATTGAAGGTTAGTTTCTAAAACCCTAGTATTAATTTCAAAAGTTTTGTACTCGTTTGCAATAATCGTATCATTTTGTTGTGTGCTGGACCTCTATGATAGAATTAGAATACTTGAATGCCTACTTTAATTTGAAAATCTTATCTATATTGTTTTGATCGTCAAAATGCTCATATTTTTATGCCTTGGAACTAATGAAATTTGATTGGGTGATGCTTGCATGTTGTTTAAATTGATTGGGTGAAGTCTGAGTAAACCACGCATGTGTTAAATGACAAAAATTGCTCAATGATAGGGCGGGTGACACCACTTTTAAGAGCAAATATCGTCAAATGGCCAATTTTTGCAAAACTAAGAAAAATCTGAGTATCCTGGGGTGATGGGTAGTACGGGTTTTGTTTGAATTCTATGAGTACATGCTTTGATTTAATTTTATGGGGTTGCGGGGTTGAATTAGAGAAGATGGGTTGAATATAGGTACGTTGGGTCGATTAGCGAGCTAGGTCGAGCTCACTGAATGACTCGGCGGTTCGCCTAAGGTCCCCATGTCACCGATAATTTGGCAGCTTGATTGATATTTTGTACTGTAACTTTCGGCGAGAAGTCTGAGGGTGTCGAAAGCACTTAGCGACTCGCCAAAAGTATTTTTATCGCCCTTTGTCTACACCCTTGAGTCTATATTGCACTTTTACTTTTGGTGGATAATCACTTGTTCACCGAAAGTATTTGACTATTCTCCAATTGGGATTTCCCATCGCCGAGTTGCCAAAAAATTGCAAGATAAACCCTTCGACGAGCGCGATCTAGTTCACCAAATCTTTCTGCAATAAGATACTCTGTGATTGTGTTTCATTTTCTCCTAATTTCTCTCAATATTTTGTAGATATGGTACGCACAAATTTAAACAAGCCACCCGTGAAAAAAAGCAGAGGGCATTACGATAAATGAAGGAGGATCAAATCCTCCACAAAAATGAAAGCAAAATCTCCCATCGGGAGACAAAGGTAAAAGGAAAAAGCTCAAATCCTCCCAAGTTGATTTTTCTGAACCGGAAGACGAAGAGTTCTTGATTCCTCGAAGGAGTAGACACCAGGATAAATCTCAGCCTACCCCCACCGGAGCTCCCTCAGCTACTACCCCACCTACTATTGAATCAGTGCCAGCTCAGGCACCCTCAATAACTCCTGCACTACCTATTGCCCCTCCACCTAGATTACTGAATAAACTAAAAAGTGAAGGATTCTAGACTATCATAGAAGAGAAGCTGCTATCTACAAAGGGTATGAAAGGCAAATACCCAGATATTTTGGACACCCTCCGCTACCACGAGTTTGAGCAGTTCACACGGCCCCGAGGCCCTTACCTTTCTTCCTGGGTTAGGGAGTTTTACACAGCTTATGGGGAGTTGGTGCCTGAGAAGAAGAAGAAGGCAAGTGAGTTTTGACCGGTGTAGTTTGTCATGGTTAGTGGCAAGGAGGTGGAGTGTCACTGCGAGCATATTAATGTTGTATTAGGTAGATCGTTGCACTCCCTTACGAGGGGTTGCCTATTGTTCCGTCCCTAGTTGATTTGAAGGGTTGGTTAGCTCCGGTGATTTCTGACACCACCTGAGGTGGATCGATGCAAGAGCTCCTATTAAGAAGAGGGACATGAACATCGCCTACAGGTTCTGGTTTGGCTTCATCAACAGCACCATAATTCCATCCCAGAATGAATCTATTATGTGCCATCCTAAGGTTCTTGCCTCAGTTCTATCATTGCTAGGAGGCGGATCGACCTAGGACTACAGATTTACCAAGAGAAGGCTATGAGAGCCAAGCAGAAACTTACCTCTCTGCCATTCCCGGTTTTGATCATTGAGTTATGCTACCACCGAAGATGTGTAGAGGGGTGGCACAACGAAGGAAGAGTCGAATGCAGAGATGGATGAGGAGCTGATAGTAGTGCACAAAGAAGAAACGTAAGAGAGATGCGATGAGAGCATATTCAGAGATTTGCCAGATCTGGTAGGATCAGTTGTGCAGCCAGTGATCCATCCATCACTGACTGAGATGTCCACAACAACTTCTAGTGGATCTGGCACTTCTATTCCTCCTGAGGTGAGTCTGGGTACTGAGACCCTAGACCAGATAGATTCTCCGGGCACTGATGCCCTGATTTAGACAGAGACCTTGACAGAGGGAGAGACTACATAGACAGGACCCTTCTTTACCTCCCTCTTTGTCATACTTGTTTTTATTTTTGGATACTTTTATTCGCATTTGAGGACAAATATTTTTGGATGTTTGAGCTTATGGCTCCTTTTATTTTAAATTGCAAAATGATTTTGACCCGTTCAAAAAATTTGTGCCACCTCTCGTGTGTTGAATGTGGCTGTTCCTTGGCAAATTTGAGTCTTAGTTTCGATCAATACTGATGACTTGAATAGTTCTTATAATTGAACAAACATGAATGTACGGCTACGATGAGGCCAAATGAAGTTGCATAGACAATATGTGAACTCTTTGCATCTCGTTGTGATTAGCCATTTATCAAATCAATTCTCTTGTGATGATCGTTTCACACTAGCAAAAGTGTGGAGTCTTGTTTGACTTAAGTGTCGATGCCTTGGGTGATAAGCTTACCGGGAGCCATGCATGACAACACCTAGAATTTTCCATGTTGGTCCGGTTGACTAAGTAATACTTTCTCTTGATATGATCTTAGGCAACTTCAAAGAGTGTGAACCAATTTGACATACACCTCTTTTGTGACCTACCTTGTGAGCGTGTGATTCTCTCTTGAACACCCTTGAGCCTTACCCTTCTTTGGAAGAAACTTGATGAAAACTAGACCTTTCTTAATCCATTACCTATAATCCTCTTGAATTGTGGTTAGTTGAATATCCAACTTAGGCCAAAAACCTAAGTTGGGGGTGTGGTGAAAAGATAAGGACAAGTCAAGAAGTGCAAGGAAGGTCTCCTCTTACCCATGGTTTTAAGAAAAATGGAACCCCTCCATATATAGAAAATGTCCCATTTCCTTATCCCATAGAGTTACTTTTGGTTGATTTTGTGGAGTTGGATATGCTAGATGTTGATGTCATCCTTGGGATTGACAGGTTGCACCCTTGTTATGCTTCTATTGATTGTCAAACTCATGTAGTCAAATTTTTAGTTCCCAAATGAGCCTATCCGAGAGTGGAAGGGGGAAAATCTATGCCAAAAGGTTGGGTTATTTCTTGTCTTAAGGCTAAGAAGATGACTTTGAAGGATTGGATGTACCACCTAGTAAGGGTGAGGAAATAGATTCTAGTGTTGACTAACTACAATGAGCTAATTACCTTTCTAAGATTGACCTCAGGTCGGGTTAGCACCAAATGAGAGTGAAAGATGATGATATTCTAAAATGGCTTTTAGAACCCGGTATAGTCATTATGAGTTGGTGGTAGTGTTGTTCGGGTTGGCTAATGGTGCGGTGGCATGATTGAATGCGATGGATAGGATGTTTAAATAATACCTAGATAGGTTTAGATTAGTAGACCCTACTAAGGGTAGTGCTATGGGTCAAAATGGTTCAAGATTGTCTTTTGTTATGGATGTGAAAGTTAAGTAATGTTTTGATCCGACCTTAGTTGAATTGAAAGAAGCGGTACTTAGAAATTCCGTTTAGGCTTTCTCCCAAGGGGGAGATGGTGTGCTTAGATAGAAAGATCGTTGTGAGTTCCTAATGTTTGTGATTTGGGGTTTACTTGAAACATCTCACCCATGAAGAGTCTAATGAGGTTTGGTAAGAAAGGGAAGCTTAGTCCCTATTTCGTAAGCCCATATGAAATCTAGAGATGTGTTGATAAGGTTGCTTATGATTTAGCTTTGCCTCTAAGGAGTTGGCATCGGTGTATCCCGGTTTCCACGTCTCTATGTTGAAAAGTGTGTTGGAGATCCAACATCCATAACTCCCTTAGAGGGTTTGGGAGTTGATTAAAAAATCTTTCTTATGAGGAAGTTCCGGTAGTGATTTTAGGCTGGCAAGTTGAGAAGTTTAGAATCAAAGAAGTTGCTTTCGAGAAAGTATTGTGGAGGAATCTTTTAGTTGAGCGTTCTACTTGGGATGCCGAGGCTGATATGATGTTCTGATATCCCCATTTTTTTCCTTCTACTCCTCCCCTAGCTTGAGGTAATGAGTTTCTCATGTTTTGCTCTTTGTTTGAGGTCATGTATGCTTTAGCTATTCCCATGATTTCCTTATGCTATGCATGTTCATGGAAACTTTTGTTTTGAAAGAAAATGAGTTTATATGATTGATTTTCTCATGTTGTAGTGCATTGAGTATGAGTTTCCTATAGACTTCATGAGATGAATCAATGAACATGCCTTAGCTTGGAGTTGAGAATTCCTCCTTTGATATATGTTTAGGTGTATAGTTTGCACATAGGCTCCATGAGATTGTGTTGAGTATGCTTTTAGCATGGAGATGGTAGTTCCTCCTTGAACATGAGTAAATTTTCAAATTTTATGCATATTGGGTTGCTAGATGTAGTTCCTACCTTACCTTAAGATGCATTGAGTATGTTTAGCTTATATATGAAGTTCCTCCTGGTTGTGTGCATTTAGATGAGTTGCATGCATGATGGGATGCTAGTCTTGAGTTTTTTCCTTTAAGAGGTGTCTAGAATTCCATTCGAAGACGAATACTCCCAAGGGAGAGATAATGTAACACCTCGGAACTTAGTAGCCTAAGAAAGGGTCCAAGGGAAGGGGTTGTGAACCTAGGATTTAGCCTTGGTACCCTCCAAGAAGTGCACACGAGTCGTGATGGGTACCACGAGTCGTGGTGGTGCCCGTAGACCTTACGCAATAGACAACCAAGGCTGGTCACCTCCCACGAGAGCCAAGACGGCTCATGGTGGTCACCACAGATCATGGTGCCACTCGTGGTGGTGAGGCAGTAGCTACCCCAAGGTTGCCCAAAGTAGGACCCTCCCCACGAGCCACTAGACAACTTGTGAAAGCCTTGACGGGCTGTGGGAGGGGTCGTGAAGGTGACTTAGACTTTTAGGGGTCAATGAGTGGCTGCCAAGCTACTGGTACAAGACCACGATGGGGACCACGACTCGTGGTAGGGACCACGACTTGTGGATCCCCTCATGGAGATAGGCAGTTTACTGTTAAGTGGAGGGTTAAATGGTTCTTTCTAGTTTTAATTAGATTAAAGCTAGGTCGTTTTTCCTAAGCCTAGGACCACTATATAAGTCATTTTAACCCCAAAACTCACCCATTAAAGTCATTATTTCCGAAACCCCAAAGAAATCCCAAGTTCTTCTCTCAAATATTTTTCTCTCTAGAACTTGAAGAAGAAGAAGAAAGAGTTGGAGCTAGGATCAAGGTAAAGTCTCCATTCCTCAGGAATTTGTGGGCTTTGTTATCAAGGTATCATAGTTTTTCATCCATGGAGTCCTTAAGATTCCCCAATTAAAGGATGAAATTCCCAATTTGAGTTAGGGTTTCTTTCAATGTTGTGGGTATTGATAAATATTGATCCAATTGAGTGGATTATGATTGTTTATACTAGAATTGAGTAGATTCAATTATTTTACATAGAATTTACATGTACCCATGCCTAACTCATCATTCTAAGGTTAAGTTGATACAAATGGGTTTTACTCCATGAAAGCAGAAATTGAGGTTTTAGATATATTCATATAGGATTGATATGGTATATTATAGAATTGCTTGAGATTAAAGCATATAGATATGAATTTCTTGAGAGTAAAGCATATATGAGGAATTATGATTAGAATTGTCTTGAGATTTAGGTATATATGATGATTATGAGAGGTATTGGTTTGAGAGTGAAGCATGTATGATGAATTATCACTATTAGGGCTTTGAGAGTAAAGCTTATATGATAACGGTTGATTATTAGATAGAACTTTTATGTAAGAGATTTACCTACATGATCTACCTTATGAATGTATTAATGCATAAAAGTGAAATGTTTTCTCACATAGAATGATTCTAGATTGAAAGGCTTGCTCACAAAAAATGAATCAAAGAACTTATGAACTGTGATAGCTAAGACATAGCTTTGATTAGCATAATGAGATGCTTCTTCCATGATAGCTTGACTTGGTAAGAAAAAACCATTTCATGGTAGCTTCGGTTAGTAGAACCCATGGTAGCTTGGATTGAGCAATAGTACCCTTCCAATGGATAGCTTGAACTAGCATGATATGATGCTTTGCATGGTAGCTTTACTTGGTAAGGCCATACTATTTCATGGTAGCTTGAATTGAGTAATAGTACACTTCCTTGGATAGCTTGGACTTGCATGATAAGGTGCTTTCCATGATAGCGGACTAGCATAATGAGGTGCTTTTCCTTGGTAGCATTGAATTGGTAAATAGTAACCATTCATGGTAGCTTCAATTAACACAAATGAGGTGCTTCTTCATGGTAGCTTGGATTATTAAAGTAGTACTCTTCCATGGTTAATGATTTAGTTTGGTTTGGTAAGAAGATATGCCTTCCATTAATAGTAGAAATTGCTAAGGATTGACTATTCTTCAATCAAAGTAGCATAGTTATAATAAAACAAGCTTACTTCAAGGAAGTATCGTAAGTATGTTTAAAAATGAGATTTACTTGATATGATGAGTGATTAGGTTGGATTGTCACTTATGTTTCCTTCCATGAGATGTAAGATTAGAGGTGGATGACCCAAGTCCTGATTAAGGATAAAGTTGAGGTTACTTCAAGAAGTGTTCCTCATGTGATGTGATGATTTATGTGCATTGATTATGCTTATGACTTATGTTGTTATCTCTGATGCTTATGTTGATGTTTATGCAAGCTATCATATTAAGTACATGTTTGTACTAACGCATACTCTTGCCTACATTTCTTATCCAAATGTAGGGTCTGGCGATATGGATTGTCATCTCCGTGGCTAGGATCATAGTAGAGCAAGATTTGAAGATTGGTGAGTCGTTATAGCATTGAAAGTTTTGACCTCCATTTACATATGTCTTTCATTTAATGTTCTGAACTATTGTATGGGCTGTGTCCCAAAGATATTCATGTTTTAGATGGTTTGAGACAGTGTAATAGACTTTCGCTTCGTTTATAAAAGACTTTGATGATGTTGAAAATAGTTTAAATTTCTACTTATTTCTACTATCTTATGAAATCTAAGTGGCTTATATGAGGCCTCTCGGGGTCTTGTATGCCATGTTACATCTAGGCTGTACCCCTGGGTCGTGACAGGGCGCCACCCTCTGCCCAAAAAACCCTCGGCAAATTTTCTTTATCATTTTTATCCTAATTTACCTAGAATCGAATGGTTTCTTCCCCACTCACTTAGATTCGAATACTCAACATATGTACATAACAATCAACTAAAAAAAAACCCTCCAATCACTAATACTCATCTCAAGAATTAATCAAAACACCAACAATCAAGATTTCAAATGAAATTCCAAGAAAACTAATCAAGAACTCAAATCCTTTGATCTCAAGAACGAAATTTGCAGTAAAATAACATGATTAGCATGTGGTTGAATGAACCAAACATTATGAGAACTCACATACCTATTATGGATCAAACCCTTGGCGAAACAACCCTCGATCCATAAGAAATGTCGATGAACGCCTTGAACTTTTTTCCTTTTTTCTCCCCCTTTCTCTTCTTGAACTCTCTTCTAAAATCCTAAGTGTATTTGGGAATATGAAAAGTGACCTAAATAAGATTTGACCCCAAAAATATTACTAAATTCACTTAAATCTAAAGTGGTAAGCAAAAGACTAAAATACACCTCATAATTTCAGGTAACTTTCCTTAACTGGACAAGCTGAATTCAAATAGGCATATCATCCTCATACAAGCGCAAAATTTAACAAACTCGGTGGCGTTGGAAAGAGGATTTTGAGACCTTTTATTTGATATCTTATGATCCATCTAACTCATCATGTACTGAATGTTATGATTTTTATAAGTTGACCCAAAATTTAGAACTTAAGCATAGCCTGTAAAATTTCAGATTTGGCTCTTTCCAAATTAGTTCTTTCTAAATGTATCTCTTTCAAATATCAAGGTGTTACAATATCTCCCCCTTGGGAATATTCTTCCTCGAATGAGATAACTCTAAAGTAGAACTAAGGATGGTATATGTAACACCCAACTCAAACACTCAATATGCAAAGTAACACAACCTTTCAACTTAAGAAGTTCCAAGAAAAGAATTAGTACATGGGTTGGTTCTCTAGACTCAAAAATATGTTGGTATCTCTTCTTCATGTCCTCCTCAGCCTCCCAAGTATCTTCCTGAATAAACTGATTCCTCTATAAGACCTTGACTGACGCTACCTCTTTGGTTCTCAACTTGTGAACCTGATGATCAAAATCTGAACGGGAATCTCTTCTTAAGATAGACTATCCTTACTACCAATATCTTTAGTCGGTATAACAATAAATACATCACCTATACACTACTTCAACATTCAAATAGCTCCAACTCGTAAGCTACATTGCCAATCCTCTTGGATATTATGTAAGGACCAATATACTGGGGACTAAGCTTCCCCGTCTTACCAAACCTCATAACACCCTTCATGGGTGAAACCTTCAAAGAAACCCAATCGTCCACCTCAAACTCTAAGTCTCTTCTCCTAACATCGATATAAGACTTCTGAAGACTCTACGCTATTTTCAACCTTTCTTGAATAGTCTTCACTTTCTCCATAGCTTGATGAACCAAGTCTGGTCCTATCAATCCAGCCTCACCAACCTTAAACCATCCAATAGGAGATCTACATCTTTTCTCGTAAAGAGCCTCATAAGGAGCCATTTGGATGCTAGAGTGGTAATTGTTGTATGAAAACTCAATGAGAGGTAAGTGATCATACCAATTACCCTTGAAATTGATCACACACACCCTCAACATATCCTCTAAATTCTAAATTGTACGCTCTTCTTGGCCATTAGTCTAAGGGTGAAAAAGCAATACTGAAATTTACTTTCGAACCCAAACCTTTCTGGAAAGACTTCAAGATTTGTATGGTGAATTTCAAACCTCTATCTGAAATGATAGACACCGAAACTCCATGAAGTCTGACTATCTCATGAATATATAACTTAACATAGTTTTCTTGTTGAAAAGGTAGTCTTTATCGGTAAGAAATATGCTGATTTAGTCATTCTATCTATAATCACTCAAATCGAATCATGCTGCTTGCGAGACCGCGATAAACCAGTAACAAAATTCATATTGATCACTCCCACTTCCATTATGGAAGTTCTATGTTCTATGTTCTACGTCATACCACCGGACCTCTGGTGCTCTACCTTGACTTGTTGGCAATTTGGGCACTTAGCAACAAACTCTATAATACACCTCTTTATACTTCTCCACCAATAGACTTCTCTTAAGTCACAATACATCTCTGTGGAACCCGAATGGATAGAATATTTGGAGCTATGAGCTTCCTCCATGATCCTTTCTGGGATCTCATCCACCCTTGGTACATACAATCTACCTTGATACCTCAATACACCACTCCCCTATATTCAAAAGCCATCACTTTTTGCTTACGAACATTTGGTTTCAACTCAAGCAAAATAGGGTCTTGGTATTGTTTCTCTTTCACTTCTGATACTAGTGATGATTCAACCCTATTCATCACCACCACTCTACCTTCACTGGAATCCATTAACTGAAATCCCAATCGTGCAAGTCTTTGCATGTCTTTGGCTAATTTCGTCTTGTCCTCCTCAACATGGGAGGTACTACGAATAGACAACCTGCTCAAAGAATCAACAACAACATTAGCCTTACCTAGGAGAAAGATAATACTCATGTCACAAGCCTTGAATAACTCCAACCACCTCCTCTATCTGAGATTAAGCTCTATCTGACTAAATATGTACTGAAGACTCTTGTGATCAGTGAACACATCAACATGAACACCATAAAGATAGTGATGCCATATTTTCAAAGAAAACACTATAGCACCTAAGTCTAAATCATGGGTTAGGTAATTCCTCTCGTAAATCTTAAGTTGTCTGGAGGCATAAGCTATAACTTTGCCATTCTACATTAATACACAACCCAGTCCAACTCTGGATAAATCACAATACACAACAAAACCTTGCATACCTTCTCGTAAGGTCTACACCGGTACAGTAGTCACCTATTTTTCAATTCCTGAAAGTTTTCTCATAAGCTTCAGACTATTGAAACTTTGTTGTCTTCTGACTCAACTTAGTCAACATGGATGAAATAGATGAAAATCCCTCGAAAAACCTCCTATAATAAATAGACAACCTGGAGAAACTCCTAATATCAGTTGGAGATGTGGGTCTAGGCTAATTCTGCACTGCCTTAATCTTCTGAGTATCAACTCGAATCCCATTACCAGAAATAATGTGACCTAATAATGCCCCAAACTCAAGACAAAATTCACACTTGGAAAATTTAGCAAACAAGTCCTTATCCTTTAGATTTTAGAGAATTACTCTGAGATGACTAGCATGATCTTCCTCATTCCTCGAATAAATTAGAATGCCATCAATGAATATGATAACAAACATACCAAGATAAGGCTTAAATACTATGTTCATAAGATCCATGAACATTGTAGGAGCATTAGTCAAACCAAATGACATGACCAGAAACTCATAATGACCATAGCGGGTCCTGAAAGCTGTCTTGGAGATATCACTTTCTCTTACTCTCAACTGATGATAGCCAGATATGAGGTCTATCATAGAAAAACATGGGGCACCCTCAAGTTGATTAAATAGATCATCAATTCTTGGAAGAGGATAATTATTCTTGGTAGTAACCTTATTCAACTGACAGTAATATATACACATTCTAAGAGAACCATCTTTCTTCCTAACAAATAAGACCAGAGCGCCCCAAGGTGAGACACTTGGTCTAATGAAACCTTTCTTGAGAAGGTCCTTCAATTGCTCTTTTAACTCTTTCAACTCAGCTGGAGCCATTCTATATGGGAGAATAAAGATAGGAAGAGTATCAATAAAAATATCTATATCGAAGTATATTTCTCTCTCAAGAGGGACTTTGAGAAGATCATCTAGAAAGACCTCTTGAAACTCACTCACAACTGGAACTGACTGAATTGGTGGTGTCTCAACACTAGAGTCATTAACTTGGACTAAGTGATAGATGCACCCCTTGGAGATTAACTTTCTTGCCTTAAGGTATGAAATAAAATGACCCTTAGGCACTTCTAAAATACTCCTCCACTCTATAAGAGGCTCATTAGGAAACTGAAACTTACCTTCTCGAGTTCTACAATCGACCGAGGCATAACAAGCATGAAGCCATTCCATACCTAGAATAACATCAAAATCTACCATGTCTAACTCGTCTAAGTCAACCATGGTGTCCTTGTGATTGACAGAAATGGTACAATCACGATAAACTCTCTCAGCTAGAATAAGCTTACCAATAGGTGTGGAAAAACTAATGGGCTCAAGAAGTTTCTCAAGAAGGATATCGAAATTCATAGCAACATAAGGAGTCACAAAATATAGACTTGCACCTCGATCTAGCAAGGCATATACATCAAAAGTAAGGATTTTGATCATACTAGTGACAACCTCTGCCGAATTCTATTGCTCTTGGCGACTAGTGATAGCATATAGACGGCTTGCTCCTCTGCCTGTTCCTAAAGTATCTCCTCTAGGTGCAGCTCTGTCTGGCGGAGCCATTGAAAAAGATTGGGCTCTATTGCCACCATTGCCATTACCATTTCCTGTTCTTTCGACACTATCTCATGAAATGACTATTTTGACCACACTTGAAGCAACAAGTAGAGCCATCACGACACACTTCTAGGTGGTTCCTACCACACTTGGCACATGCAGGAGTCTCATTACCTCCTTGTGCCACACTACCTTGAGACTATGCAGGTCTAGGTCTGAAGTTCTGAGAGTTTTGATTTTTCAACTCACATATGTTCCTTGGTGCATGTGCACTAGTAGATGATAAAGAGGTCCATTTTGCTTTTGTTGAAAAGATGACCGGTTTGCATTACTCTTCTGCTTGTCGGACTCATTTGTTGTTGTCTTAGCCTTCTTGTTTCGAAACTCTTCTCTATCCCTCAACTTATCTTCCTCAACCTGTTGTGCATGGATCATCAACCTTGATATGTCCCTGTCCCCTATCAACATTGCATCCTTACCCTCCTTGCTTGATAGACGAGACAACATAGACACAAACAAGCTCATCATGCTCCTCATATCAGCAACCATCTCTCGAGCATAACAGGAAAATTGGGTGAACTTGAGGCTGTACTCATGAACACTCATGGATTCCTGCATAAGAGTGAGAAATTCCCTTACCTTTGCCTCTCTCAGTTCAGGGGGAAAGAAATGTCCCATAAAGGCGCCTTCAAACACAACGCAACTCATAATTTGTGTTTCTTATACTCTACTCTTCTTCTATTGGTCGTACCAGACTCTAGAAACACCCTTCAATTGATATGCAGCTAGCTCCACTCGTTCTACATATGCAATATGCATCACCTCAAACACTTTCTGTAACTTTTCCACAAAGTTTTCCGAATCCTCAGTGACAATTGAACCGGTGAAGTCTAGAGGATTCATCCTTAAAAACTCACGATTTCTTGACATATCAGCCACATCCTCTCAATTCCCTCTTTGTTTCCTAACTTTGTTGGTCACAACTTGATTCAACATCCGAATAACATCTCGGAACTCAACATTATTGACCTCTCCTTAGGGTTGCACTTTTGGTATATCGGAGACCCCTTGATCCTGAGGATCAACATTTTTCCTAGCAGGATGACCTCAAACAACTCTTCGTGGAGGCCTGATTTAAAAGATACACGCAAGCATGAATTACAAGAAACTTTATAGAGTTGAACCCTATTGCACGATAAGAGTATGAAACAAGTGAGATAGTTCCTAAATGTCAGAACTTCCTAATTATAGATGTGGCACGTTTCACACCGATAACTAGGAATCTACAGATATGACTTCATAGACACCCTAGGACTCTTGAACTATGTTCTATGATACCAAGTTTGTCACGCCCTGACCCTACACCCTGGGCGTGGCCAACACTCGAGAACCATTGTTAGCCCCAAGCTAACCCTTGGCCTAGCTCAACTCTTAACGGAAGACTTACTCACCATATGATAAACTCAAAAGATAAAATTTACTCAACTATCTCAAAAGTAAACTCATAATATTTTTGAAATAAAGCATTCTCTAGCCCAAAGAGGCAACTCAAGTCTAGAACATTAACATCTGAAATTGAAAATACTCATGAACTACTATTTATCTATCTATGAAGCCTCTACTAACTGAGATGGACATGGGGACAAAACCCACAGCATCCCAATAAAAAAACTAAAATGACAAAACATAAATGAGGGATCCTTCGGAAGCAAGGAGGCTCATCAAACAATTCTGGAACTCAATTAGAGCAATGAAACACTGGTTGATGATCCTGGTTACCTATATTTGCATTATGAAATGATGCAAGCCAAATGGTGTTATTACATTAAATGTACAAGCATGCAAGGGGAAATATAAAACATGACATAAGCTTGAACTTGACACTGAAGAAACAACTTATCTCGTCTCAACTCATTTCAATATAAAAGCAATAACAATAATGCAATATAAAAAAAGTTTTAAAAATAGTAGATAACGACTCAATGTATTCAAAAATACAATATAACTCAATTTGTATGTTAAAATAAACAATAAACTCTATTTGGGAGATTCTCTAATCGATAACTATCACCATGAGCTATGTGATGATACATCATCTCGCCCACACTGCCAGAACTGTCCTATACATTTTCAGGGTAAAGAACTCCTCAATTAAGTGGATCCACTAACCTAAGCTTAAAAAGAAATAAGGAATCATCTAAAAAGTTTGACCCTTTCTACCCACGTTGGCTACATGGTTTATCGGGGCTGTAAGTTGTATGAACTCTCCCCCATATCGGTGCTCAATACTACTCCAAAAATATAACTTAGCTCATATGTTTTTTTTAAAAAACATTTCCTCAACCTCAACTTTGAGATTATTACTCAAATGGTTTTTCTTAAAATATATAGTACTTAAAACTCCTCATGAACTCTTTTGGAAATCGATGTTTCCTTTTATCTCAAATGTAAAACATTTCTCTTGGGGATACTTAATTCCATATATTCATTTTTAAAAAAATGAATCTCAACTTTACTCTTCCTCAACTCAGTACTCAAGTCTTTAAAACAAGTTTAAAAGATTTCTTAAAATGACTCAAAAGAACTCTCAAGACTTAACTCTTGACTCTACCTTGAATTTGAATTATGAATTCAAGGTTTATGATTCATGTTATAAATTATTTCTCGATGTTTAGAAGTAGTTTAGAGTAGTTAGAATCAATAGAGATTAAAGGTACCCATTGAAAGAACTCAGATGAGCCAAACGACGGAGAAGGGGTGGGGGCAGGCGACCCTGGCGCAGGCCACCATCCTCTGAACTACAAAGCATGTTTTCTGGTGCATTGGTGGGGTGACGCGCCAACCTTTGCCCAGAAGTCCCTGACAAAATTTCTTTCTCGTTTCTGACCCTAATTCGCCTAGAATCGAATGCCCAACATATGTACATGATAATCTACTCAAAACAACCCTTAAATCACCAATACTCATCTCAAGAATTCATTAAAACCCCAAAAATCAAGATTACAAATGAAATTCCTAGAAAACTCATCAAGAACTCAAATCCTTTGATCTCAACAACGATTTTTTGCAATAAAATAGAATGATTGGCGTGTGGGTGAACAAACCTAATAGTAGGAGAACTCACATATCTCTTAGGGATCAAATCCTTGGTGAAACAACCCTCGATCCGCAAGAAATCTCGATGAACGCCTTCAACTTTTTTCCTCTTTTCTATTCTTGAACTCTTTCTAAAAACCTAAGCATATTTGGAATTATGAAAATGACCTAAATTAGATTTGACCCCAAAAATATTACTAAATTCGCTGAAATCTTAGGGGGTAAGGAAAAGAGTAAAATACTCCTCATAATTTCGAGTAACTTTGCTTAACTATACTGGCTGACTTCAAATGGGCATATCTTCCTCATATGAGCTTGAAATTTAGCAAACTCGGTGGCGTTGGAAAGAGGATTCTGATACCTTTCACTTGATATCTTATGGGCCACCTAACTCATCCTATACTGAAAGTTATGGTCATTTGAAGTTGACCCAAAATTCATAACTTAAGCATTTATAACCTGAAAATTTTTATATTTGGATCTTTCCAAATTAGTTCTTTCTAAATTTAGCTCTTTCAAATACCGAGGTGTTGCATCATCTTTCCGCTAAACAATGGGACAAAAAAACTAACGACTCCCTACCTAGTGCAACTCACTTGACTTCCAATTCTCCAACAAAGTTATCAAAATTTAACAAGATGTAGATAAATTGAAATAGGGTTCTTGGTTTTTGTTTGTTTTCTTATGGACAATGAGAAAATGATGTTGATACTCAAGATCTTTGCATAGTTTATTGCTCCATTGATAGTCGATGAAAGTCCTTCAAATTCAACAATGGAGTAATAGGAGAACCAAAAAATACACAAAAGGAGGAGAGAAAAAAATATTGCTTCTCTATTTCTGGAAGAATCAAATTAATTAAGAGTACAATGAAGAGGGTATATATAGAACTATCTACTCTTCTCTACTCTAAGCTAACATTTACAGCTTAGCAAGAGCTTGCAATTAGCCTACACTAACCGATCCTTACAGAGTTAACATAATAACTAACTCTTAACCACTTTTAACTAACTTATTAAACTAGCCATTCTATTTCTCAACACTCCCTTCAAGCTAGGTAGTGTGAATAGATTTAACACTCCTAGCTTGCGTAGGAGATAACTATGTTGCGATCTGTTCAAGGCTTTTGTGAATAAGTCTGCTTCTTGATCCATAGAGGTTACATGTGTTGTCTTTGTTGTTCCATCTTGAATTGTTTCTCAAATGAAATGTAAGTCTATTCTAAAATGTTTGGTTCTTTCTTCAAATATGGAATTTGCAGCAATCTGGATTGCTGCCTTAGCAAAATCATTGTAGTCTCAATATCAACCCTTACAACCTACAGGGCACATAGTTCTGGGACTATGAGGGTACGCTGAAACCCTAGTCCACTCGGTATTAAGATACTCCTAATTGATTATGAAATTAACACATTATGACTGAATTATGTGATACTTGATAGCTCGATGTTCTGACATGCAAACTCTTAGAATGCAACAATTTTATCTGATAATATGACACTCATAAACTGAAGCATGTATATAACTGAAATAACTTGACTAGCATGTGTAATTCAAGAACTAAAGGAACCACATAGCTTGGGTTCTGAATTTCATGCAAGAAATTGAGCAACAACATGATAATTTGATTTGGATCATTCTAACAACTAAAACCCAACAATTTTTAACATTCAAGAAACCCTAGGTCTAGATAATAACAAGGGAATCAAGATTCTGACTTAATTCTAGGGACCTAATGGGCGAAATGAACCCACTAGAGAAATCCCACATACCTGGTGATGAATTCCACAGAGAAATATTTCAATTTCAGTGCTAGAACTGATGGAAACTTGTTGCGTTCTTAAACTAGGGCGTTGTCGACTTTCTCCTCTTTTGCGTTTTAAGTTTTCTATGTTTTGGTGAATAATTTGCTTAGGGTAGGTTCTAAATTGTTTACTTGGCTAAAACTAACAAACTCTACGTAGTTTAGGGATTAAACGACATAGTTCAGGGGTCCAATGCATAGGAAAAAGACCAAACGACCCTTGACTTAACTGATGTCAGGGTCATTGACGGACCAAACAAATGAGCCGTGGATGGACTGACGGACTGTTCTGGTCGGCCATCATTCTAGGAGCTACATTTTGGGGATCTGACCTACGGCCCTAGACCATGGACCATGGTCTGACCTACGTTCATAGGTCCTGGCGTAGGCTGACCCTTAGCTGATTTTTTGGGGCTTTCTGGGACTGAAAACCGAGGTTGACCCACGGCCATGGAACACGGTCCGTAGGTCCCTGCGTGGGTCGACACCTAATCAAAAAAAAATTCTGAGGGTTCTGGGGAAGGGTCACAGGTTGCTATCCATCAACCACTAGCATGGACCGTGGGTCTCTCTATGGTACGTGGGTGGCAATCGTGGGTTACACCTGTAACTTTTGGAAATCTGCATTTCTGGTCCGTCTAGGATACGGGGTGTTACATTATCTCCATATTGGGAACATTCATACTCAAATGAAGACTAAACTAGCTGAAATGGAGGGAAAGAGCTGCAAACCCTACCACTAATTATTAGAAACTGATTTCTGACTGAACTAAGTTCCAAGAAGATGCAAATACATTGAAAATGCAAGTACAACCTAAGGAACATATAGTAAGACTGAATTTGTGCATGAATGACTGAAAAACTGAAAAGAAACTATTACCTCAAGCTAGAGTGGAATCGGAAGGAAAGAGAAGAGGATACTTCTCCTTCATGGTTGCTTTTGCTTCCCAAGTAGCTCCCTCTACTGACTGACTTAGCTGAAGCGACTTCTTTGTTTCTCAACTTTCTAACCTGATGATCAAGAATCTCAATTGGTACATCCTCATAAGAAAGGCTATCTTTCACTGCCACACTCACTAATGGCATTATGGATGTTAGATCACCCACTCACTTCTTCAATAGAGAAATGTGAAAGACCGAATGCACTGCTGCTAATTCTGCTGGTAACTCTGACTCATAAGCCACTTTACCAATCCTTTTCATGATCTTATAAGAGCCTACATATCTAGGAGTAGCTTCCCTTTCTTGCCAAATCTCATCATCCCCTTCATAAGTGATACTTTTAGGAAAACCCAATCATCAACTTGGAACTCTAACTCCCTTCTTCTTACATCTACATAGGACTTCTGGCGACTCTGGGTTGTCTTAAGACTATCTCTAATGAGTTGCACTTTCTCCATAGCATCATGAACTGAATCTGGCCTTATCAAGGGTGCTTCACCTACTTCAAACCAACGAATTGGAGATGTACATCTACGCCCATACAATGCCTCATAAGGGGCCATATGTATGGTGGAATGGTAGCACTACAAGAAAAATGACATCTAGTGAAAGGAATTTCGGTCGCTAAAAGTCCAAATCCATTCGTTAAAGGTCTATAACGACCGGGTAAAAAATTGGTCATCACCAATCGTTAAAAGCTCTGTTGTTAAAGGTTAACGACCAGATTGCATATCCGGTCGTTAAATATCATTGAGCAACAACAATTAATCCAATCGTTACACTTACTTACAACGACCAAATTTCCTTTCCATTTGGTCCTTAAAATCTTGAAGTAAAACAACGAATTTCAATCATTATATGTACTTTTAGCGGCAGAAATTCCTTTCATTGATTACAATACTTTTGACGACCAAGGTTCCTTTCACAAATTTTTTATTGAAATAAATACATCATATACAATTTATATTTTTTCCAGCAATTCCAAATAAAGTAGTAGTATCATTTTATTGTCTTTTCACATTCAATCAAAAATTCGATACAAAATTTAATTGTTAAAAAAGAACAAAAACATCACATTAATATTATTATTATTAGAAAACTTACATATTCAACAGAATATCTTAAAATATACATATTCGACATAAGATCTAAATAACATACCTGTTCGAAATAATATTATAAAATATAAATGTTTGACATCTATCAAATCCTGAAAATTAAGAAAAAGAAATTGTAGTATAGGTACAAATAATGTCCCTACACCAATAATAAAATAATAAATATATAATTCTTTTAAGTTGTCTCCACAATTCTTCAACATCGGGTTCTTTAATCTGCAAAATTCTGCATCTGTTAAAAGAACAATTTCAGGTTAATTAGTAACAGAATGTCGGATGGCTAATAACTTAATTTTAAAACATAAATCAATAATTTCATCACCAAAATAGTAAATGATGATTTTGCTTCAGTTGGACAATACTGTATGAAGCATATGTTTGACTAGAGATAACCTGAACATCAGAAAAAAGAAAAATGCACATTGTCAACAGATGTTACATGTGCAAAAAATGTATAGAAACCTCAAATACCAGACAGTCTATAATGGAATGGCTCAAGCAAAGGAAACATATTTAATTAAAAAAGGCCACAGAAGATTCAATGCCTTAAATATCTCAACAGACCATTGTCTTGGAAACTGATCCCTTCAATTATCAAAAGTTTTACCTAGACAACTCCTCTAAAGTACTCACTTTAGACAATGTCAAGTCCTTTTTTTTACTAACAAAATAAGTCCAAACAGACCCAACATATATCATTGAAAAGAGTATATACACCTCATAATGAATTAAACACATCCAGTCCTACTGGAGGACTAAGCTTGGTAAATTTAAAGGTGTGGAACAAAGAAGCAATTCTAAAGATGTGGTGGTACCCTTTCTGTGTTCAACCCCCAATTGATTCTTCTTATACTAGAATCCAAAGCCAAAAGAAAAGAAATGATTATATACAGGTGGGGGTTGATTAGTTCCATTTACTATTGTGTTTCCTGTTACTTGTATGATGAAATTGGAAATCATACAAGCGATCCAGTGAAATTTAAATTTCCTTTATCTCATTCAAGTTCTGAATGTCGACTCTTTTTCATGCATCAGTTTTAAAAAATATGTTGGTCTATCGGTGTATTTCTATCATAGTAAAATACCACCTATTTTTTAGAGTGTGCCAGCTCACTATGGAGGAGACTACTCCACTGGACAACAATAAACCAATCCCCAAGAAATACTTAGACTGCGATCTAACAATCGATCATCAAGAAGACCAAGGGGAAAAGCCACAATTCTCAACTATTAAAATTGATATACATCATTCATACAATTTGGAAGGAGAGGAATAACATAGCTATTGAGAAGAATGAGGCCATAATGGAGAATATTGCACGTAGAGTTGTTGGTGTTTGTTGTGTTAAAGCTATTGCATCAGTCGTACTTTTATTAGATAGATATGGATTTTAATTTAATGATTTCTGTAAGAAGGTAATTGCTGTTCTTTGAGATAGCTAGTAGAGTAATACTGGCTTAATTTTGTAAATACCCAGTTTGATGATTAATAAAATCCTAACCCAAAAAAAACACATTCAGACCTAAGAAATCTATTGATGAAAATAGTATCATCTACCTTAGAAAACTTCTTGTATAAATACAAGTTCTTATATATATATATGTGATTGTGACCCTTACAATGGAGATTGACTAAAATGAGATAAACAACTTTGGCATTTACACAATTCAAAAAGTCCATCAAGTCTAGATATCATCTTTCAAGAATATAACAGAGTAAAGGATTTACTATCTTAGAGCATATATTTTTTAACTGCCCGTATTCTGCGTCATATTTGGGCTTCTCTTTTTATATTGCAGTTACACAATTCATAAAGTTCATCAAGTCTAGATATCATTATTCAAGAACTATAACACAGTAAATGATTTATTGTCCTAGAGCATATATTTTTTAACTGCCCGCACCTATTATGCTTTTTATATGAGCATCTCTTTTAATATGGCATTGAAATTCCGAATGTTCATCAAGTCTAGATATTATTATTCCAGAACTATGACACAATAAAAGATTTACTGTCCTAGAGAACATATTTTTTAATTGCTTCTATCCCTCTAGGTAATTATCCAAAGGTAAATTGGAGAGGCCTCACATGTCGCAAATCAGCAAGACATAAATCCATTTTCACGTTATTTCCACAAATCCAAAACAAGCTCCTTACGACAGACAAGTTGCTGAAATGGTGAATGCAAGTGGACCCTATATGTGTTATGTACAAAAGGCAGGCGATACACGAGACCACCTATTTTTAGAGTGAGCCTTTTCCAGCTTACTATGGGGGAAACTACTCCACTAGACAATGATAAACCAACCAACAAGTAATACTGGGTAGTAACAACCAAGTAATACTAGATAGTAACAATCAACTAGGATTTAAGCACTTGAAACAAACAACAAATATGTAGGAAATTTTTTTTGATAGCTGGTTTTTAAGAGACCATGAAAAAAAAAAAAGCAAATTAAGAACAGGATAACTTTAACACTATGGCTCGCTCAAGCACGCAAATCATCCTTTAAGGCCTAACAATTGGTTATGTACTAGAGTTTATCAGAAGTCTCAATAACTTCCTTTAAGAATAAAGATGGTCTTGTGTGCAACTAGGCCGCAACTATGCCTAGCATAAAAGTAGGAAACTTATTGAATCTAATACCTTTCATGTAATAGGTAGAGTACATTCTTTCATATAATGTTTGCAAAATAGTTTGCTAAATTACTACACTACTATAAGATTATAGTTCCTTTAAGTAAGATATCAAAGTATTAGACAGACAGGGAAACTTTAAAATAGACACCCAGGATCACACCTGTAATACACAACTTAAACTTCTACTTTTGGCAAGTAATTGCGGGATTCTAAAATTCTTTTAAAAAATGTTTGCCCTACAACAACATCCTTCTTTTTCTATTTTTACTAAAACAAGAAAGACGAGTTGAACAAAACTTAGAATATGACATAAACAGTACACGTGACATAGCCCAACCATGTTCTCTCAAGTTAAAATACATAAAACTATATATATTATATGAAATCAAAACATGAAACCCGGTCACACAGATTCATTAATCAAATTGTACAAACTAAATAAAATCATTTCAGCTGAACACACAACGAGAGAGAAATAGTAACCATAGACACAAAGAGCCTTTGCCACATAAATTCCAACAGAGCATTTCATGTTACAACTAAAGGATAACACAATAAAGTGCCACAATCCATTTTAAAGTGAACCAAATGAAAAGGAAACTAAGTACCTGGTAAATAGTGACGAAGGACCATTAGTGGAGAGAGAGGCAACACATCACCAAGCAATTATTTAACCATGATTACTAAATTTCAACACTCAACATGACATGAAACGTGAAAAAAACAGTGAATTAGAGGAAAATTTTGAGGCGGCCAGCCAACTACATGGAAGTTGCAAAAAAGGAAATCTCATTTGAGATTCCATTTGATAAAAGTATACAGCAAAACAAGAAGAGAGAAAAAAAGTTAGAATGAATATTTTGATCCGAAAACTATAAAGAAGATTAAAAGACGACTTCATTGACATTAATTTGTCATAAGAAAGTTTCAATCGCATAATTTAAGTAATATTTTCTTGGTTGCATTTGTTCATATTCAATTCTATGTTCACAACTGAATGCTCAGCACATGATCTTATCTATTTACTCAAAACATTCAGATTTACTAAAGTTATTAAACCAAAGTTGCCAAGAGACATTAAGACAAACACAATAAATGGTCATGTAAAGTTGAACAAAACAAACTCTCATCCTAACCAATTCAACAGCTTGCTGGCCAAAATATATCTTGAAAGTAGTGGTGTAAGCAGTTACAATTATTGTATTGTTAATGGAATCATTTATAATTTCCAGATCAAAGAACAAAAGTTACAAATTTGATACCTTTCATGGATAGTTTAAATAGTTGTAGCCAATTGTGATAACAGTTGTCTTTTGCCAATTAGGCTTCTAAATACCAAAGACAGTAATCACAAAGCCTTTTGGCAATAAACTGATAACAGAATAATGCACTATAATATCAATTTTGACATACAGATTTTCAACGCACCATGATAGTCTATATTACAATGAAATCTTCTTCTTGAAATTTTTAAGCTTGAACATAATTTTTCTTGAATTCTGCTAGCTCGAATAAAATCGCCTTCCCGACTAAAGGCGTAATGCAATCTAAAGTGAGTATGTATGACGGGAAAGTTCTAATAGGAAGGCATATATAGTTTAAGACTTGAGGTTAACCACTATTAAGCATGAAGTCTGAACAATGAAGAACCATCTTTGGATAACCTATGGGAATTTATGGACTTGAATTTACGTAGTTTATTTTTAAGTGCAGTGTAAGAGAATTTAGAGATGCTGAAGAGTGATTAAAGAGGTGAAACGAAATATTACGGAGGGAAAGTAAAGACAGGGGTAGATAGAGTTTTGCCAAAACGGTGTTTTGTATGCTTAATGGACATTTTCTTTTCTAGATAACAGCTTCATGGGTAGTGAAGTATTAGCAACCAAGTAAAACATTACAAAGAAGCATACCTAGATGGTGCGTAGGGATTTTGGAGGGCATGATGCTCAACTCTTTAGGCAGCTGGGGAGAATTGATGGTGTTAATTGTATCGGTCCTAAATATTGGCTAAGAGATGAACTACGATAAACAAAGGCGACTATAATGCAATAAGTAGAAATACATGAATTTTTTTATATATGCATAGAGTTCGAAGCGACCAGGCATGCATACAGAGGGAGATTCAAAAAGTGAAGTGACAGCTATAAAGTTCTTGAAGTCATTTTCACCCATTAACCTTAAACACGAAGAGGTCAGAAATAAAATTTCATCCATACTTTAATCTTTCAATTTCCAAGTAAGAGCTCCATGGTGATGCTAGCCTTAGAAAGAGTAGTGGCAGAGTAGTGGGCCAATGGTTCTTTTTAAAAGCACGGACATGGCAATAAGGAAAGAGAACATGGCAGGTTGATAGGTCGTAGGTATTCGTAGTGGTGTTTAAAAAGGAATCGATAGAGCGGAGGTTGAGTTCTGTTGAGGCTGAAAGGGAAGATGTTGTTTCTGTTCATTTTGAACAACATCAAAGAGAAGAGGGGAAGATGCAGTTTATGTTTTGAGTGTCGGATGGGATGGGATCAGTAAATTTAGATTGATTAAAAAGGGATTCCTTGCTTGATATGGCATCACGTCATCAGGCTGAGGATCCTCATTTATATATATATATATATATATATATATACATATAAGATTTTTCTTATAGTTAACAAGGAACCTAAGAATATTCATTTCCACTTTCAGCTCAAGCCAAACACCACATGGTTCTTACTTTAAGAACATATGACATTAGATATCAAATTGGGAAAATATATAAAAAACCCCCTAAACTTGGTCGAATGACTTACTTTAATACTTAAACTACACGGGAGTTTAAATACCCCCATTAACATCTTTGAAGTGATTTTTTTTTCACCCTGAGACTATAACGCCACTCTCACCCGCTACATCATAGCCACGTAAGCGCCACATCATAACCATGTAGGCACCATGTCATTAATTTTTATTTCTTTTTTACTTATTCACTATTTTTTCTTAAACACTTTTGAAAATTAATTATATCAATTGATTAATTTATAAATGCATACCCCACACCTCTCTTTCTTCTTCCTTGTTATTCACCATTATTCCAACCTTCCATACTTTCTTTTCTTCTTCTTCACCATTCAACAATTTTTAAGTCACTTTAAAAAAGAAAATTCACTAATATTCACATTATCTTCTTTGAACCCTCCCAACGAATTTACCCACTTGGAGAATGGATTTTTTTGAAAGCCAATATTTTCTTGACAACTCAAATAAGAAATGAAGATTGCATAAGAGAGTTAGTCCGAAAAAATATAAATTTTATGAGAAATGTTTGAATGGATATAGAAATCAAAATGGGCCACTCATAATTTAAGAAAGTTTACATTTGCCAAATCGACACCAATAATATTGAGTGAAATCGACGTCAATAAAATGACATTAGTATTGAATTTTACGGATTAGTAAAAGACTAATGAAATGAAAATAGTGGATAGAGGTGGGGATGAAGATGGAGGAGGAGATGTTTCAATGGAAAAAGATGTGTATTGAGCAAGACAACAAAATGAAAAGAAATTTTTTTTAAAGAAATTAAAAAGGGGACCCACTAATTTTATTTACCTCTTATTAAGAAAATTTACATATTTTAAAGATTTAATATATAAAAAAAACTATTTAAATAATTTGTTATATATAGGCCAATAAAAAAAGGCCATGTGTAGGGCTTTAAAAATTAAGCTTTTTTTTTCTCTGTTTTCAAGCACTTTCAGGAGAGTGCACTCTACTGTTCTTTATCCGAATTTATTTCATTTTGTTATTTGAGGGAAAAGAGAATCGTGGGTGTGGCACAAGTACATCTGCTAAAATTTCAGCAAAAAGTTCCCATGTACTTCTACTGTTCTTTATCCGAATTTATTTCATTTTGTTACAGGGCATTTTGCTTCCTATATTGATATCTCCACTATTTTATTTTATTTTTGATAAGTTTCTCCACAAAATTGATGCTTTGAAAAATGTATAAGCTTAGAAGTTACTGCTTATCAAAAAACGTATGTGCTTAGATGTATTTAAAAAGAGATAGAATATGTAGTCATAGGGTGAGCGTACAAGAAGTGCAATGGGCCATTGCTTCTTATATTTCGCATACTTTGGACTGCATTATGCATGTAAAATGGCAAGATCAAATCTTGAGACCAATTTATTCAGTGCAAAAAAAATAAAACTAAAAATCAATAAAGTACCTGGCCTAATCTAGTATAAGATGGAAGAAATACTAAGCTGTAGGTCTTAACACATACACAACTTTACATTCACATGAATCACAGCATATTCAATAACACACAACCCAAGCAGCTACCAGAATATGACTAATTCTCTCTTATTCAACAACTCCCAAGAAACAAATACTCAAACAAATAACTTCAAGAAACAGAGGATTCTGTATGCAATGATAATTACAAACATTCTTGTAACATTTCCATCACCAAAATATCATAATCATTGAAGAAAGTATCACACCAAAATACTCATTAGAACTGAAACGATGAAATTACCAATTACAGATATATGGGATTACCAATCAGGGTAAATTCAAGGATAAGGATTTGGGACGACCTCTGTAAAGGTTGAGTGGATGTAAGAGTTGATATGTCTTTAAAGGGAAAGGGGAATAACCTACTAAACTCATTATCTGATATAACCACATCATCCCTTAGTGGGTGTTTTAATCACTTCAAAGATGTTTAGGAGTATTTAAACACCCGTGTAGATTAAGTACTAAAGTAAGTTTTCGTGCCAAGTTCAGGGGGATTTTTATGTATTTTCCCTATCAAATTTGTAGCTGTTAGAAATTTTCAACCCAAAAGTTGTTGAACGTTAAATACAAGGAAACTAAGCAGAGTAATATGACGGAGGAAAAGGAAAGAATAAAATTACTTGGTCATTTTGAAAACTTAACCATAATGTTTTAAATGTGATTTTTGACATAGAAATCACAAAAGACAAATACTTCAATACTGATAATTTCATATAAAATGCTACTAGCTACTATCAGAACTGATGATTAACACAACAATCTAAGAATCAATAAACTCAAATTTTATCCCAATTCATAAAGAATAAGAAGTATAAGAAATTAAATCAGAAATCCAATGGAAGAACCCATTCGGTAATTCCAACTTATACTAGAAAAAAATTCAAAATCTATACAAATATCATCATCATTAATGGAGAAATCGAACACTGACCTGAATAAGCCTTAGGTTTGTTTCCGAAGAAATTGACAAAACCACCAAACTTGTCTGGATTTTTTGGGAAATCAACTGAAGAAATCAATTCTTTGGAGAAATTGAGTGAAGTAATCAGATCCTCTGTGATTCAAATATGATTTTGGAGAAATTGAGTGGATAAATTATATCTTCTACATGGGTTTTGAGCCCTATATTGGCGAGAAATCGAGTGAAAATATTGATAGATTTTTGTTGCGGTTTGAAGTTTCTCTGTGGAATTGCACAAAAATAAGTTTTATCATTTCCTTCAATAGTATGATTTGGCGAATGAAGTTTACCTACAATTTTGTTCTTTTCCTTTTTTTTTTTTTTTTTTTTTTTTGTAAATGCGATAAATTTTAGAAATCCCATACTTTTAATAAGAAATTATAATTTGTCTTTACTTAGTTTGTAATTACATAAATCTCTTAAAATTTTTAAAATCCAAATATAATATTTGAAGCTCGGATACATTAATAAGTGGATCGGTACATTATAAACTAAACTTTATATATTTGTTTGTTGCGCTTTTAATGCAAAATAAAAACGGAAAATCAAAAATTGAATCCCTTAAATCAAGCACATAAGTTTCGCTCTTAATGTCAATGATAGAAACGTGATTCCCAAAATAAAAAACCAAATCAGAATTCAAAGATTCAAATCGTGTTCGTCTTCTTCTCTGTTTCAACTAAGAAATATTCGACTGAGAATCAATTTTGTTGTTGTGAGTTTGATCGGATACATAATCAATAGCTCAATTTTGTTGAAGCATTCTGGAGTTTGGGAGATTGAGATTAAATATGAAAGATACAAGAGTGATGGGATAGTCATTGCTGAACATGTTTCCTTCATGAATCTAGTTTCAACAATTGCGGTTGAGTTGAATATTGATGAGTTGATAAAAAAATTTAAAATCCGATACATTGTAGAAGGAAACTCCTTTCCAATGAGTATAAGGACTGATATGGGAGTAAAACTGTACATAGAGGTGAAGAAACGCAAGATTGGATTTGGAATATATCCCCTCTGTATTGATACAACTGATAAGGATGTTGGCGATATCGAAAGTTTTGATGTGTCGACTGGTGCAATCATCTATGTTGAAGGTGCTGAACAAGATACATTCGCTCTGAACTTGGTAGAATAAAAAAATGGTGATTCATGCTATATACCAGAGTTGGAGGTGACGAATTACATATCTAATACAAAAAGTACAGCCGTGAAAGTGAATCAACTGTACAAGGATAATTCCACTCTGGTATCTATAATGGCAAAAAATACAAAATAAAACATGACTTCCATTTTCGAGTAAACAGATATGATAACAAGAGGTATGGAATTTGGTTTTCATTCATGAATTTGAATTTTGGTGAATCAGTCATGATACTTTATTTGCTTAACTGGTTGATTCATTAAATGTTTGGCATGTTATTTTGAGATCTAAGACATGTAAGTTACAATATTGTTATTATAAAGTATCAGGTATATTATGTAAGCGTATCAAAATCAAGATACATTATTGCATTGCAGTTGATAAAGTATCAGGTGTTTTTGATTTGATGTATATTTACTATTTAATGTAATTTTGTATGTGTGAGTTTTTCAAATATTAATATAACGTATCAAAAATAACTAAACTACTTTCTTTCATCTGTTAATGTATCAATATATGATTATTTTGATTAATGTATCTATTTTGTTGAAATAGTAAGGATACATTACTGGCTAAACCTATGATACATTCAATGTTTAACGTATATATTTTGATGTATCATATCTGCGAGTTAGAATACTGTTACCATAAAGTAACTAATACATGTTACTAAATTTTTTGTTGATGTTTGATTTATGCCTATAATATTGATGATACATTATTGTAGTAAACCAGATACAAGTATGATTTGATGAATATTTCCTAGTTAATGCGTTTTTAAAATCTTTTTGTCAATGTAAGATTACTATAAAGTATCAGACTCATTTCACCTTATGTTAATGTATTTGTATATTAATTTATTGTGTAAAGAATCTATTGTTTTAATGTGTCAGTTAGTCTTTTTGCTAATGTATCTGAAAAAATGCAGCTATGCATTATTGTTTTTATCGGATGACTGTTGTTTGAAATTCAATGCATTTGTTAGGAAGAAATCAGATTTATTCAAAGTGAGGTACTTCAATAGTGAGCATACATGTCCGATAAGGGATTGGTTATTAACAAAGGTTCAAGGTACAGTTGGGTTTATAAGTGTTGTTACAGTACCTATACTGCACAATCATAAAAGAATTCATATACCAAATGATGTTATTGAGGATATTAGAGCACTATATGGGATTGATATTTCATACCAACAAGCATGGCGTGCTTAGGAGCACAAATTAGAGATGATAAGGGGTAAATCTGCGAATGAATATAGACAGCTGCCTAAATATCTATATATGTTGGAAAATGTGTATCCAAATTCTTATATACGGATGCATAAGTCAGAGGAAAATAAGTTCATGTATCTATTCATATCATTAAGGCCACTAATGAGGAGGTTTGACTACTATAGACCAGTAGTTGTTGTTGACGGTGCACATCTTGGTGGAGCTTACAAAGGAACTTTTGTATCACCAAGTACACTTGAAAGTGCAGGTATGATTTCTGTATTAGGATTTATAATTTTTTGTCTCATAACAATGGTTACTTGATTTTGATACTTTATATATAGATAGTTATGTATCTAGAAATTAACAAACTTGTGCGCTATTTATGAGTAGGATGCATATTGCCATTAGCTTATGGAGTGGTGGATAGTGAAAATGATTGTTCATGGACATGGCTCTTCCAGCAGTTTAAAAGTGCATTTGGAGAGAGAGAACAAATGTGTGTTGTATCATATAGAAATGAAAGCATAACTGATAGTGTCAAAACTGTTTTTCCAAATGTTCCTCATTTTGCATGCATATGGCACCTTTGGAAAAATGTTTGTTCAACCTTCAAGAGAAGCAAAAACATACTAAGTGATGTGTTCTATTCAATGGCCAAGGCTTATAGAAAAGAGTATTTTGACAAATTGATGGCTAAAGTCGTTAAGATTGATGACCGGATTAAGATGTATCTTGAGGATGTTGGTTATGAAAAGTGATCAAGAGTTTATGCAACAATAAACATGGGAAGAATGATGACTTCTAACATAGCGAAATGTATCAATGGTTTCCTTGTTGAAGCTCGACAATTACCTATAATACAATTTTTGGAAGAAGTCAGAGTTCTATTCAGTTCTTGGAACTCTAAACATAGAGAAATAACATCCTATACAAAGAAAACATTAGGGAAGAGATTTGAAGAGTTGTTGATTATAAACGCTTCTAAATGTTCAAAAAATGAAAGTATGTTCCTATATATAATCTATCATGTATTTGGAATTTGTTGTTCTTTGGCTGTTATGAGTATAAAATTGATTTAATTGATATGTGGTGTGTTTCTTACTTAATGTTGCTAGGTTGTGCAATGTACTGAATTTATATATTCACTTTTTGAATGTGGGCGAAAATATATTGTTTTCCTTGAGAGAAAGATCTGTGGTAGATTTCAGCTAGACGAGATACCTTGTGCACATGCATTTGTTGTTTTGAAGAAGAAAAACATTATAGATATACATCCCTACTGCTTAGATTACTATAAACCAGTTGCATTGGCAAACACGTATGAAGTTCTGATAGTTCCAATGTCGGATAAGGAGAATTGGTCAGCACTGGAGTTTATTTTGTAAGAAATCGTCTTGCCACCAAGATACAAAAGGCTGGCTGGATGACCAAGAAAAAGTAGGAAGAAAAATCCAGGTGAAAAGATAAGCACAAACACAAACCGTTGTGGACATTGTAGACAGGAAGGTCACAACAAAATGACTTGTACTTTTTTCCCGAAAGAAGACTGACATAATTCTTTGTTAGAGCTACTGTTATGTTTCAGATACATTATTTTAAATTTCGTAATGTTTTCAGTTTTTTGCAGTTTTCAATTTAACCTTGATAAAACATTGCAATCTACTATTAGCCGGTGAAATCTCGTTACAATAATTTGAAATGTTAAGATTTTATATATTGTGTTTGTTTTTATAATAGATTATGTTTCAAAATACGTGTTTAAATAATGTATCATTACCTGATTGTGGGGATTGTATCATTCTATGTATTTCAGATGTACAATTATATAATGTATCTTACGTTAAATGAATGAGTGAACAACTAATTAGAATAAATTGACCAAAACAAACAACATGAATGAATGTCAAGGTATCAGCTCCTAACAAAAGTAATAGGAATAAAAGTCGTGTTTGCTTATAAATTAATGAATCTGATACATTGAATTATTAAAGTATCAAAATATCAGTTGAAAAATTTGAGCAAAAATTATCAGCATGAAAATAGTGTCAAAGTATCAGCTCCTACAAGAAGTAATGAAAATGAATGAAGTCGTTTGTTTATGAAATAATGAATCTGATACATTGCATTAGTAAAGTGTGGATGTATCAGCTCCTATCAGATGTTCAGATGTAATGAGCATTAATGCTGATGTGTGTTTTAGAATTAATGAATCTGATACATAAATTTTATCCAATTTTTGTATCAAATTTAATACGACAAGTTTGTACATCAATGTAGTTAATATATAACAGGTGAAATAATTGAAAGTTTATGTCAAACTACACAAGTTTTATGATAAACTGTAATGCTTGGGTGCAAACTTCTGAAAACAACAAAACCATAAAAGTTTAAAGCTAGAGTTAATGTATCTCAAAAATGATAATACTGTAAAAAAGTGTCTAAGATCTAATCAACATTGACCAATTCTTCTAGAGCTAGTTATGTTGAATGACTTCTAGGCCTTGTGGGATCATCATTTTTACTAACGTATCATGCCTTAGCCTTTTCAATACCATATTTCTATAATAGGGCTCCATATCTTGTACGGAGGTATTCTGAATGGAAACCAATTTTGGGAACAGGCATTCCGTCGCTAAGGTATTCAACAAAGGCAGCTACAAACTTTCCACAATCCCTTCAAAAAATGAGGAATGTACATTATAAAGATAAAGAAGATACATTGTAATATATATAAAAAAACGTGCTAATACTTAAAAGCTATTGCTTTGTTGTTTCATAATGTCTTGTACAAATTCAACTTTAAATACAATCTTTGGTCCCAAAAGCATTCTAGTATGACTGTCCTTGTCAGCATCCATTGATGACTAGTCGGTTCGCTCAGTTTGATAAAAAACTCAACTGTTATGAAGGTAAGATGACAACATCATCGCCAACTTTTTTATCTCAACATACAAATCATTTATTCTTGTACCATTTGATGAATCGTAGACGCATATGAGCCTCTCTTTTAAAGCAACAACAACCAACACCAATGGAAATTACCATCTGAGTTCACCAGAATGTATACATCATCAACTAGATGCCATGGTAATCCAGCCGGGATGGAAAATCCTTTGATTATGTTTTTAATTAACCTTTCGAATGCAGATACAATAGCCCCATGCGCCATGTGCTCTTGCGTAGTTAAATCATCATTAGGAGGGCTACAATAGTACCTATTGTGTACATCATTAATGAATGTCTTGAATAAGCAATTGACAGTGGTGAATCTGTATTGATCAAGGCTTCATAGTTTTGACTTCTTCCTTGAGTAATACAAAACTACATCGATGTTCTGCAACATAAAATAAAAATAACGCAAAATGTTAGACAATATGTTAAAGCACAACAATCACAATTTCAAATAATGTATATGATATGATTTTGTACCATATACACTGTCAAATAATGTATATGATACAAAATATCAATGTATCATAGATATATTAATAATATATCTTTCTATTGTACCTCATCTGTCCAGCATTATTTTGGCTGAGATATGACATAAAATCAATTTTTACTCCTGGAAAAGGTAACTACAAAGTCCATGTGTCCTAATCTTAATAAAGCTAATTTGGCTCTGTATTTATCATCCATTGGTTTTATATATATATATTACAATTCAATACAAGTGAAAACAGTCAAATATTTTACTATATGAAAATATGAAATTGTTACTTATTGGCTTGAGTTTTAAGGAGGCCTTTAGAAATCCACTTGGAATATTCGTCCAATAAATTTGTCGGAGGTTGGTAAGAAATACCAAATTCATCAAATGGGGATATCAGACGAATTTCTTGTTCAACTTTCTATTTTCCTTTGTCACTAGAACCAAATTCAGTCAAATATGGTTATTGAATTTTTTTTGATGGCATCTGATGTCGTTGAACAAGGGTCTCTGAAAGTTGATACATGACCATCTCATTATCCAATATTTTCATGGGTATCTTACTGTCAGGTACAGATTGATGTGTTTTGGTTAATGAATCTTACTTGACCGCACTCAATGGTTGAACACACAAGATAGTTTGAAGGCTTGCAATAAGTACGTTTATAGCTTCTTGAGTTCTAACAGAAATGGATGTGGATGTGGTAGAATCTTATATTTGTAAATCAATAATAAGAATAATGTATAATTCAATGACCAACAAACAATCAAAGAAAATATTTAGAATTTATCGATGTATGAATGTTTACTAAAACTTTGTCTGGAATGGGGATGTTAAGTTGCGATTTATCAGCAACATCTTCAACCACAGTTGGTTGTTCAATTTTATTGGTGCCAAACTCTACTACATCATCCTGATCAGTTATAATAATTTTTTTTGTTATAACGCTACAATGAATGATAAAAAGATTTATACGTAAACTTATACTTACCATAACTTCCTTGGATACATTCTCACCAACTCTTTGATCCTTAAATGTATCAACAAAATATGAATAATATTACTTACATAAAAAACTAATGTATCAAAAATGGAACAAATACTACATCATATGTGAATGATACATTAAATGAATAAACTAATAGATTTAAACATAAACATGTACTTACAACTTCATTGGATACATCCTCAGCAGTTTGTGGATCCTTTGATGTATCAGCAAACTATGAAAAATAGTAAATAATTCAAATAATAATGTATCAAAAGCAGTAACTAATACTACAATGATACATTAAATGATTAAATTATGTCATGTACATAAACTGATACTTACAAAAACTTTCGTAGATATATTTCCTGCAATAGGAACATTTACTGTAGATGGTGGTTCTGATACACCATCATTGACTCTTTTGTCCTTTAATGTATCATCATCGTAGGTTGATTAGAATATAAGTCAAATAATAATGATTCAACAATTGAAACTACTCTTACATTTGAATTTTAAACATAATGTAGCTAGTACACTTATAAATGTATCACAAATTCCTGGCTGTGATTGTATCTTTACAATAATGTATAAACAGGTGTTAGATACTTAAATGAATAATATATACTTTAATGAATGTATCTGATTCTTACCTCTACGACCTCATGTTGTTGTACTTGTGTTTCTTCTTCAGCCTCTAAATCAGGGTTATCAATGAGGACATTGTTGACAAGCTCCATATCAATTGGAGACCTTGGTTCAACAAATTGATTAGTAGTTGATTCACATTGTCTTCTTCGATTACCTCATCCTCTGAGATTGGAAGCGATGTCCTAGCAATTTTCTTCAGGCCAAAAAAATAAAAATAATTAGAATAATAGCTTTACAAATATTAAAAATTTAGTAAATAACAACTACCTTTCGTTTTAGCTTTCGGATTGCTTTCATCAGAACTTTGTGATTAAGACTTTAAGATCATCAAACTTTTTGTCCACCTTTAAAACTACTTAAGTAAGTTAATAATGATTTACTGTAGAACAATTGAGAATTCAATAAAAATTATGAGAGTCATTTACATATTCCGTTAGATATTGCTTAACTCCTTCGATTTCTAAAAAATCTTTCTTCTGTTTAGGATCAGATGAAGGACCAGCTGAATTTGGAATAGGTACTGACTCTTTTTGTATCGGAGGGGGAGGGGGTGCTCTGAAACAACTATCTTTCTTCTCTTGGGGGGGTGTAGATGATGTACCAGATACACATCTACTCCTCCTTATATATAATCTAATCCGGTGGTTTAAAGGAGAAATCCTCAAAGCCAAGAATTTCATTTGATAAATCTTGTGTAGGTTTATCAGCAGATAGAGAATGTTCGAAATGAGAGACAACCAGATTGTCCAGCAAACCAAGTAAAATCAAATCCTCACCAGTCGGTTGTATATTGGATGCATTCTAACACAAATTTGTAAAGTCAGCATACAAAAAATAATTGTAACTTGAAAAAAAAAATGGTCTTTACCTCAGTAAAAATACTAGCCATAAACATTTCAAATTTAGGCTTGACACCAACAACTTGCCAATTTAGTGTCCTTGGAATGTAGTCTCCCTCCTTGGCAACAATTTCCTCTTTGACATCTGATGCACATTCATACACCCACACATTTAGAGCATAGGGCATGCCACCTAAACGATACAACTGTTTCACTTTTGTTCTCTCTTGTCTCCATGAGATCACTAACCTGGAAAAGTCACGTTGTCCCCAAGGAAAATGTTCAGATGTACCATCTTCGACCATCAGGAAGTCGTTACCATGGATAGGTGCATCAGGTAGTTGTGAAAGAACAAATTAGTTGATGAAGTAGAAAATTCTCATTTGGAAAGCATCCTGAGTGTTGTCCCAATTACCTTGAAGAAATCATTTGAACAAATCGTCCCATGCTCACACTATTAGTCTTTACTAAATCAGGAAAATATCTTTAAATAAGGTTGCTCTTAGAGAAATTCAGATATTGAAAGTCATCAGGATTTTCGGTGCATTTCAATCCGGTTTTATTGCAAATTCCTTTATAGTGAAGCGCAAAATGTTCCCATTCGCATGCCGAATGTGGAGCTCATTACTGTTATCCTGCTCAATCTCAAGAAGCAACAAGCATTTTGATATTTGTCCCTGATAGTTACAGGTATGAATGCCAATATATGGCCCAAAAATAGAATTTATAAATAACTCGAATTCCTCGACATTCATGTACTTTTTCAAATCTTCTACAAAATCATTATTGTATGTTAGACCAAACATCAAAGAGTGGGTTGGGATTTGTTTGATCACATACTTCATAGATTGTAATGATCCAAAAAATAATAGAATATTATGCAAAAATAACAATATGTTAATAGATGATGCAAAATATAACAAATTAATAAGCAAGATACATTAATGGCCAACATTTTATACAAGATACTCTAATCTGATATTTTTTTTTTAAAATTTTGAATCATGAACTTATTAACTATTTATAAATAATGTATCTTATATGTAACTGATACAACATTTACTATGAAACTATAAATACTAGATACACAGATGGATAAAAAAAACTTGGATTATACATTATTGACTGAGATCTACTGAAAGATACATAACTACTAATGTTATGATACTTGAAAGAAAATACATTATAGCTTGACTTAATTAGGGTTAGTGTATCAATTGATTACAGATAATACTGATACATTAACTTATGAGATCTGAATTTGTTCATTTATGTATCATCAATTGATTAACTAACAAACACATTGCAACGATCGAAAGAAGAAGAACTAAAACCTAACCTTAGGTAATGAAGGACGAGAAATTTCAGGAGCAAGTTTTCGACCCCTTTTTTTTGGGGGGTTTTAGAAGATGAAGCACCATCCTTTTTTTTCTTCCCACCTTTTACATTCGCCATTAGCAATGGATCGTGGAGCCTTTTGGATCTGTTCTCCACCCAACCAACATCTTCGTAGTCATAAATCCAATTAGTGTTAGTTGATGGTGCATCATCCATGTGATTCAACCGTTAGGGAAGAAGAAGCAAAAAAAACTATAAAATCGAAAAAGGATTTCAATAAAAGAGAAACTACCGAAATTAACTAGACTATGTTTGACAGAGAGAGAATTGATTTTGTAAACTGATAGGGAAATTAACTATCTAGGTAATGGGGAGAAGATTAAGGAGAGAAATAAGGAAGTGATAAACTCTGCTTTTTAGAGTAGGAATTTATGTATCCGAGAGTTTATACTTATGAGAGAAAAAGGGATTTTGGAGGTTTTTGGAACTAATAGGAGATATTGGAAATAAGGGAAACATAAGACGTGTATTTTAGTAATTTTTGTTGTTTAATTCTCGCCTAATTTTAGTATTAACGTGGGGACACTAGTGTTACAATGGGCCTAATATTATACCTTCATTATAGGTAAATTACTTTTTGCCTCTAATGACCGGAGATAATTTTTACCGTTATAGATTGATATTTAACGATCGGGTTTAGGTTCCCTCATTAAGAAATAGTCGTTAAATGTTGACTTTCTTGTAGTGTAGCTATTATTATAGGTGAACTCTATAAGAGAAAGGTGATCATCCTAACTACCCTTGATGTCACGCCTCGAGCTACCCCCGAGACGCGGACACGGGACCTAGGACCACAAGTGATCCCAAGCTAACCCTGCTGGCATGATCATGAGCATACTAAAGATAATAAACTGATGCGAAAGCTAAATCATTAATAAACTGAAGAGATGGGGAATGCCCATATACTATAACTGAATATATCAAATCTGAGAGTTTAATACAAAAGAAATATCAAACTCAAAATACTAAGTGAATCTAACTATGTCTGAAATAAGCCTCTAAACTGACTAGAAATGTTAGGACATGCCCCAACTAGATCTAGCAAAACTGAAACTAAAGACTAAAAGCGATAAAGATAAACATATCACTAGTCCTCGAAGAATGAGGACTCACCACTAATGCTGCTGAACTGAAGATCGAGAATCGATCTAAGCGTGATCTGGATGCTGAGAACCTGGACCTACATCACGAGAAGATGTAGTGCACGCATGCGTCAGTACTTGAAAGGTACTGAGCATGCAGGATAGAGTAAAGCTGAAATAACACATAACTGAACAAAGCATACTGAGCAATGATATAACTCGGACATGATATAGATACTGAAAATACGCATCTTGAACTAACGATGCAATGACCAATTTATAACATGCCGAGATCGAATACTGAATATACTGATAAATGGTCAATGCAATAGAGTTTGACTGAACTGTGGGAGCTACTAATAACCGACATAAAACCACATGAGCTAAATATGGAGTCCGATGTATACGCCCCATCGAGAGGACCCAATATACCCTGCCAGAGGTATAAAAGCATGCTGGCGTGATCACTAAACTGATGTTGCCCACAAAGGGGACTTACATCTACGTGGCTCGTAGTTCTGGGACTATATGGGTATCTTTGAACCCTAGTCCAACTCGGTATTATGCTACTCCCAATGAATTAAGTGATTAACTGATTATGACTGAATTTCTGTAATTACTGGATAGCTCGAAACTGAACATGCAAACTGGGAATACAACAATTAATCTGATAATGATGCAATCATAAATTGAGGCATGTAAAACTGAATACTGAAATATCTGACCTAGCATGTGTAATTCAAGAACTGAAGAAATACATAGCTAGGGTTCTGAAATTCATGCGATAAACTAAGCAATAACATGATAATCTGATTTGGAACATTTAACCAACTAATTCATGATGATCTGCTGTAATTCTAGAAACCCTAGGTCTGTTCATAGTTATGGAATCAAGAATCTGACTGAATTTTAGGGACCTAATGGGCGAAAGGAACCCACTAGTGAAATCCCACGGAGAAATCTTTCGATTTCGGGGCTGGAACTGAAGGAATCTTGCTGCGTTCTTGAACTAGGGTTCTTGACCTCTTTTCTCCTCTCTTGCTTCTAATTTTCTAAGTTTGATTAATGATTTTGACTAAGGTAAGTTCTAGTTATGTTTCTAGGATTAAACTGATTAAAAGCTTATGATTTAGGGTCTAAACGACGTAGGTAAGGGGTTAAACAAAATAGGAAAAGACCAAAAGACCCCTGAATTAAGGGCTGTCGGAGTGATCGACGGAGTGGACTGACGGGCTGTCATTCAATCGACGGTCCGTAGATAGGGTCCGTCGATCGACTCTGCCCGACGGGGCTTTACTAAAATGAGCATAACTTTTTACTCGGAGGTCAAATTTTAGCAAACTTGGTGGCGTTGGAAATATAATTCAATTATCTATAATATAATAAGTAATGGGACACACAATTCGTTTAGTTCTAAAAGTTATGACCATCTGAAGTTGACCCATCATAATTTTCAGCTAACTGGTTGTTGATCCCTCATCTACGGTTAGACCTACGGACCGTGGATCAAATGATGGTCCGTGCTGGTCGACCGTAGTTCATGTCAGAGGCTGGGTAAGGAGGTCTTGATCCACAGACACAAACCACAGACCGTGGTCTGATCTACGGACCGTGGGTCTGTCCGTGAGTCGAGACTTGGCCAATTTTTCTGAGCTTGGCTGGGGAGGGTTGCAGTGGTGAACCACGGACCACCAGCACGGGCCGTGGTCTGACCTACGGTCCATGGATGGCAACCGTGGGTTGCACCTGCAACTATTCAAAATCTGCATTTTGGTTTGTTTTCGGATACGGGGTGTTACATTATCTCCCATTGGGACCATTCGTCCTCGAATGAAGACTAAACTAGCTGAAATAGAGGGAGAGGGCTGCAATCCCTACCACTAAACACTAGTAACTGAATTTCTGACTGAACTGAGTTCCAAGTTCATGCAAATACGCTGAAAATGCAAGTACAAACTGAAGGAACATGATTATAAGACTGAGATTACGCATGAATGACTGAAAAACTGAAGAGGAACTATTACCTCAAGCTGGAATGGAGTCGGAAGGAAAGAGGTAAGGATACTTGGACTTCATGGCTGCTTCTGCTTCCCAAGTAGCTCCCTCTACTGACTGACTCCTCCACAAAACCTTGACTGAAGCGTCTTCTTTATTTCTCAACCTTCTAACTTGACGATCGAGAATCTCAACTGGTATATCCTCATAAGCAAGGCTGTCTTTTATAGCCATCGTCTCTAATGGCACTATGGATGCCGGATCACCCACACACTTCTTCAAAAGAGAAATGTGAAAGACTGGATGCACTGTTGCTAAATCTGCTGGCAACTCTAACTCATAAGCCACTTTACCAATCCTTTTCAAGATCCGATAAGGGCCTACATATCTGGGACTGAGCTTCCCTTTCTTGCCAAACCTCATCACTCCCTTCATGGGCGACACTTTCAGGAAAACCCAATCATCAACTTGGAACTCTAGTTCCCTTCTTCTCACATCTGCATAAGACTTCTGGCGACTCTGAGCAGTCTTAAGTCTATCTCTAATGAGTTGCACTTTCTCCGTAGCATCAATGACTGAATCTGGTCCTATTAAGGCTGCTTCACCTACTTCAAACCAACCAACTGGAGATCTACATCTACGCCCATACAATGCCTCATAAGGGGCCATCTGAATGCTGGAATGGTAACTATTGTTGTAGGCGAACTCAATAAGAAGAAGGTGATCATCCCAACTACCCTTGAAGTCGATCACACAAGCTCTCAACATGTCTTCTAAGGTCTGAATGGTACGCCCGCCCGACCATCCGTCCGTGGATGAAATCTTTGTGCTAAGGTTAACACGAGTACCAAGACCTTTCGAAATGACTTCCGAAATGAGAGGTAAATTAAGGACCTCTATCTGAGATGATAGACAAAGGAACCTCATGCAACCTCACAATCTCATTAATGTAACGCTTGGCGTAATCTTTCGCTGAATCTGTAGTCTTGACCGCCAAAAAGTGAGAAGACTTAGTAACCCTATCAACAATCACCCAAATGGAGTCATGTTGTCTGTGAGTACGAGGTAAACCTGTGATGAAGTCCATGTTGATCACTTCCCACTTCCAAGTAGGAATGTCAATCTCTTGAGTCATACCTCCTGGTTTCTGATGTTCTACCTTGACTTGCTGGCAAGTGGGGCACTTAGCCACAAAATCTGCTATCTCTTTTCATACCATTCCACCAGTAGACTTCCCGTAGATCATGGTACATCTTAGTGGCGCCTGGATGAATAGAATATGTGGAATTATGGGGTTCTGCGAGAATATGCTGTCTCAATTCACCCACATCAGTGTTACACCACCATCTGATATGCTCATAAGACGAACTCCTAGGCGAGCAAGTCTGTGAACATCCTTTGCTAGCTCTTTTCTTTCTTCCTCAACATGTGCTACACTACCTATGGATAATCTGCTAAGGGCATCTGCTACTACATTTGCCTTACCTGGATGGTAATGTACGCTCATACCATAATCTTTGAGGAACTCAAGCCACCTTCTCTGGCGAAGATTCAACTCTTTCGTCAAGACAGGAGCCTGTAGTCAACCTAGTTTTCAGTGCGAAGCTTTTCTCACAATCATCGACCACCGGAACTTAACCTTTTTCTCGAGTCAACTTAGTCAATAGAGAGGCTATGGATGAAAATCCTTCCACAAACCGTCTGTAATAACCTGCTAGACCCAAGAAACTTCTAATATCTGTAGCAGAGGTAGGTCTGGGCCATTGTTTCACTGCTTCTATCTTCTGGGAATCTACTTGAATTCCTTCGCTAGGCACAATATGTCCAAGGAAAGCAACTGATTATAACCAAAACTCGCACTTGTTAAATTTTGCAAATAATTGATGATCTTTGAGAGTTTGCAGAACAACTCTCAAATGACTCGCATGTTCTTCCTCATTCCTAGAGTAAATGAGGATATCATCAATAAAGAGATAACGAACAAGTCTAAGTACTGCTTGAATACTCTGTTCATCAAATCCATGAAAGCTGCAGGAGCATTGGTTAGTCCAAATGACATGACTACAAATTCATAATGACCATACCGAGTTCTGAAGGCTGTCTTCGGAATGTCACTATCTCGACTCGAGCCGATGATAATCGATCCGAGGTCTATCTTTGAGAAATGACTAGCACCCTGAAGTTGGTCAAACAAGTCATCTATCCTGGGGATGGGATACTTATTCTTGATTGTGACCTTGTTCAACTGCCTATAGTCAATGCACATTCTGAGAGAACCATCTTTCTTCTTTACGAACAACATTGGTGCACCCCATGGCGAAATACTAGGTCTGATGAGGCCCTTATCTAGAAGGTCTTTCAACTGTTCTTTCAATTCCTTAAGCTCTGCTGGAGCCATTCTGTAAGGAGGAATAAAAATAGGTTGGGTATCTGGAAGGAGATCAATTCCAAAGTCTATTTCCCTTTCGGGAGGAACTCTAGGAAGATCTTCTGGGAACACTTCTGGAAACTCACTCACTACAGGAACTGACTCAAGAGTTGGGGATTCAGAACTAGAATCCTTAACCCGAACTAGATGATAGAGATAACCCTTAGAGATCATTTTTCTGGCCTTAAGGTAAGAAATGAATCGACCCATAGGCGCTAAGCTACTGCCCTTCCATTCTAGGATTTGTTCGTTTGGAAACTGAAAATGAACAATCCTAGTTCTACAATCGACTGAGGCATAACAGGAATGTAACCAATCCATGCATAGAATGACATCGAAGTCTACCATTTCTAACTTTAAGATCTGTTGAGGTGACTCTCTGAAAGACTGTGACAGGGCAATTTCTGTATACCCGTCTAGCTATAACTGGGTCACCGACTGGAGTAGAAACTGAGATGGGTTCTGAAAGAGTTTCTGGGCTAACACTGAATTGGACTGCTATATAAGGAGTTACAAATGACAAAGTAGCCCCTGGATCTAATAAAACATAAACATCAATATCAAAGACTCGTAACGTACCAGTAACTACATTAGGAGAATCTTCCTGATCTTGACGAGCTTGAAGAGCATAGAGCCTGTTTTGGCGCTGTCCGCCACCAGTACCAGAATAGTTACCCTGTTGAGTCGGGCAACCTGCTGGTGCTGCTGAAGTTGTAGACTGAGCTCTACCATTATTTCCTCCTTGACCTTGTCTTGAAGGACAATCCTTCAATCTATGACCAGACTGACCACACCCAAAGCATCCTTCCTTACCTGCAAGGCACTCATCCAGATGGTTCTTACTACACTTCGGGCAAGTTGGGTAGGTTTTGGTGCCTGAAACACTACCTTGAGACTTAGAGCCTGACGCCCTACCTTTCTGATCATTACGGAACTTGGGGGATGGAACACTAGCCGATGAAGGGACTGGAGTCGAAGACTTCTGCTGAAACTGCGAGCGATTTCCACCACCCAATTTCCGTTGGGAATACTCGTAGTTACCTGTTCTTGCTTTCTTAGTCTCCTTAGCTCGTTCCCTAAGCTTATCACCCTCAACCTGCTGAGCATGAGTCATGAGCCTAGAGATGTTCATGTCTCCCAACAACATAGCATTCCTGCACTCTGTTTTCACTAAGTTTGACACGCCATACAAAAACTTATTCATCTGAGCCCTGGAATCAGCAACCATGTAAGGAGCATACCTGGAGAGTTGGTTAAACTTGATCCCATACTCTTGGACAGTCATGTTACCCTGCCTTAAGTTCATAAATTCCTGGGCCCTTGCTTCTATCAACTCTATGGGGAAAAACCTGTCCAGAAAGGTTTCGCTGAAACAATCCCAAGTAATAGGAGCGGGCATCTGTACCTCTGTTCTCCTTCCACTGAGTATACCAGATATGAGCCACATCTTTCAGTTGGTAAGATGCTAACTCAACCCGATCATTCCCAGTGACCTGCATCATCTCAAAGATCTTCTTGATCTCATCTAAGAAATTCTGGGGATCTTCACCAGTCTATGATCCTAAGAACTCAGGCGGATTCATCCTAACAAAGTCACGGACCCTGGCGGCAGCTGACCCAACATTTGCATTCGCAGGAGCTTGAACCCACTGGTTGTTCTAGTTGGCCATACTCTGAGCCAACATCTGAATGGCATTCCTGAATTCAGCATTTGAGACTTCCTGATCTGGAACTGGAGGACCTGCGTTTGCATTCCTAGCATTCGCATTTCTGGCATAAGCTCTACGAGGAGGCATGATCACTGAAACGTAGAACGTCAAGTTAGAATGAAATTAGATCATACCTTACGCACGATAAGAGTAACAAGAAAGTGAAGTTTTTCCTAAAACACTTCATAGCCTCCCTCTCATTAGATGTGGTGCACTTCACACCCATGAAAAAGACTCTACTTAGTGCGGCTTTTCAGACATCCTAGGACTCTTAAACCTAATGCTCTAACTACCCTTGATGTCACGCCCTGAGCTACCTCCGAGACGCGGACACGGGACCTAGGACCACAAGTGATCCCAAGCTAACCCTGCTGGCATGATCATGAGCATACTAAAGATAATAAACTGATGCGAAAGCTAAATCATAAATAGGCGAAGAGATAGGGAATGCCCATATACTATAACTGAATATATCAAATCTGAGAGTTTAATACAAAAGAAATATCAAACTCAAAATACTAAGCTGAATCTAACTATGTCTGAAATAAGCCTCTAAACTAGCTAGAAATATTAGGACATGCCCCAACTAGATCTAGCAAAACTGAAACTAAAGACTAAAAATGATAAAGATAAACATGTCACTAGTCCTCGAAGAATGAGGACTCACCACTGATGCTGCTAAACTGAAGATCGAGAATCGATCTAAGCGTGATCTGGATGCTGAGAACCTGGACCTATATCACGAGAAGATGTAGCACACGTATGCGTCAGTACTTGAAAGGTATTGAGCATGCATGTCACGACCCAAGCCTAGGGCTTAGACGTGACCGGCGAATGGGGAACCCGAGGGAACCCCAAACAAGCCTTATAGCATATCATTACACATCCTTGGTCGCGGAAGCAATTAAAATGACCATAAGCGATAAGCATAATCAAGGGGAAATTGGGACTAATGGAGCAAGAGAAAAAGAGAATAATACATAAATACCATAGATGAGTCAAGCTCAAACATAATACACAACTTGTCCAACACCACCTCTAAACATGGATACTTAGTGGGGGCCGAGACAAACTACCGGGCTCACCCTCATAGTCAAAATATAATTAAAAAGGAAAAGTCTTATACATAGCATGAGATCATAAGCAACGTCCCCGGGATGGAGGACTCACCAATAAGCTCGCTAGAAAATCAAATTAGCCACGCGGAGGAGGATGGTCAGACGGTGCTCCGGTCCCTACATGGTGACATCATGCAGGTATAGAGTATGCATTAGTACATTTGAATGTACTAAGTATATGGGATGCAATGTAATGCAACAATGGATGGACATCATAGGCAAAATGCATAATCGTACCCAATAGATAGCATATTAATGAGATGATATGTATAATGATGCTTATATAAAAATCATATTTAGTAGGGCATAGTATATGTGTAGTTAGTGATCATCAATATAGTATTTCCAAGGCCTACCACCCCCTTGGAGAGGCGAAAGAGGTACAAACCCCTCAATGTGGTTACCCGGGCCTACCACCCCCCGAGCTAGGGACCAAGGTACAAACCCATCGATATGGTTATACGGGCCTACTACCCCCCGTACTAGGCAACCAAGGTACCAACCCCTCGATATGGTTATACGGGCCTACTACCCCCCGTACTAGGCAACCAAGGTACCAACCCCTTGATACGGTTACCCGGGCCTACAACCCCCCGAGCTAGGCTTGGTCGACTCACACACTATATAGAGAAAATCATATACATGTATCCATTTCATCATCATTTCAATATTTATATAATCATCCGACTCATAGGACGTACATTGAACCTTCCATTTCATAAGAATCCTATAAATGACATTTTATCAAACATATGGTGGGCTACTTGTTCATGTAAATAAAATCATGTGTTTCAAGAGTGCTAAGTCCCACCAATTTCAAAATCCATATAAAACAGCCCACCAATAACGTACATATATATATACATATATAACAACCTTCATAATTTGATCATGGAGGCATGAAAACCATAAACATCACATAATAATACCATTTCATGATAATATGCAAGATAGACCTTAATAGGGTGTGTAGTAGTGATTCCGTACTCAAGAGTTCATAAATAAACATAAGGACCCATAAACTTGAAGTAGTAATAGAGGATAAATGGTTGGACTTGTGGAAAGGAAGGTTTTCACAATCAAACCCACATACCTCAACTTTGGAGAATTCTTGATGAAGATTGGAATGGAGAATTGCTTGAGATTGAATCTTGAATCCGGAATTAAAGCTTGGGATTCTTGAATTTGGTGGATGATCTTGGTGGAATTTTTGAAGAGGGTTTAGAGAGTGCTTTTGAGTGTTTTGAAGTTAAATGACTAAGTATGGATATGTCCCCTTTTTATAAAAAAACGTCCCAACACTTAGAAAAAAATGAGGCGGGTGAACAGTGTTTTCGGTTACTGGAAATTGCATTTTCTGCCGGACAGATTTTACGAAAATGGGCATAACTTCTTCGTCCGAACTCCGAATGAGGTGAAACAAATTGAGTTGGAAAGCTAACTCACAGAGTTTTAATTTTGATAGTTTGAGCTCCTTCCAGTTCCTTGTGTGCTAAGAGATATGCCCCTTTAAAGTTGACCCTAAAAATCGCATTTTTGCGATTTTTGAATTTTGATACGGTTGCTCTAAAATTTGGGTTAGACCCATTCCCCACTAAATTTGACCCCCTGAATAAGAATATGAAGTCGAATTTCCAAAATGATGCACGGATTTTGAGATATATGGAAATTATAATTTTAGGTGTTTCCGAAGTACATTTTAGGGCATTTTTGGGGTCGTTTCAATATCTCCCCCTTGGGAACATTCATCCCCGAATGTCAAAGAAATGTACATGAGAGACACAAACATGGAAAATTCAGCCCACATAAGGATGCAACAATGCAGTTACACCTCATTTCAAAAACTTCAACATAGTTGTAAAACCACAATGAACTTGTTAACTTAAACATGAATGTATGCAATGACATGGTGGCTGAACTTAAGACCTGAGATTTTATAAAGGGCTTAGGTCAATACCTTAGGCTTGAGTGGAGTGGAAAAGATAAGGATATCGCCTTTGCATGTCCGCTTCGTCCTCCCAAGTAGCACTTTCAACTTGTTGATTTCTCCAAAGGACCTTAACGGAAGCCACATCTTTGTTTCTCAACCTCTTCACTTGTCTATCTAAAATCTGGACCGGAACCTCTTCATAGGTCAAATTATCTTCAACAACACCTATAACATCAAGAGGCACGATGGCATTCGGATCACCCACACACTTCCTCAACATAGACACATGAAATACCGGATGAACCAAATCCATTTCGCTAGGCAATTCCAACTTATAAGCTACCTTGCCAATTCTCCTCATCACCTTATAAGGACCCACGTATCTTGGGCTCAACTTACCCTTCTTACCAAAACGAACCACACCCTTCATGGGTGACACCTTCAAATAGACCCAATCACCAACTCAGATTTCAAGAGCCCTTCTCCTCACATCGGCATAGGACTTTTGGCGACTTTGGGCCGTCTTCAACCTTTCTCTAATCATCCTAACCTTCTCAAGAGCCTCCATAACTAGATTTGGTCCTAACAAGGCCACCTCACCAACCTCAAACCACCCAACCGGTGATCTACAACGCCTCCCATAGAGAGCCTCAAAAGGAGCCATACCGATGATAGAATGATAACTATTGTTATAGGCAAACTCAATCAATGGAAGATGATCATCCCAACTACACTTAAGTTCCAATACGCAAGCCCCAAGCATATCCTCAAGTGTTTGGATAGTCCTTTCAGCTTGTCCATCCGTTTGCGGGTGAAAGGCCGTAGTAAGCTTAACTCGTACCTAGACCCCTTTGAAAGGACTTCCAAAAGTGTGAAGTAAATTGAGTACCACGGTCCGATATGATGGATAGAGGAATCCCATGCAACCTTACCAAGTCATGAATATATAACCTTGCATAATCTTCCGCCCCATATGTTGTCTTTACCGGTAGAAAATGAGCCGATTTCGTCATCTTATCCACCACCACCTAAATAGAATCAAAACCTTTTCTAGTCTTGGGTAAACCAACTACAAAATCCATATTAATTTCTTCCCACTTCCAAGTAGGAATCTCTATGTCTTGGGTTAGGCCACCCGGCCTTTGATGTTCGGCCTTGACTTGTTGGCAACTATGACAATCGGAGACGAATTTGGCAATGTCCTTCTTCATGCCTCCTCACCAATACACATCTCTCAAATCTCTATACATTTTGGTGGAACCGGGGTGGATGGAGTAGGAAGAATTATGAGCCACCTCAAGAATTTTCTCCCTCAAACCATCAACACAGGGCACACACAACCTACCTTGGTACCTAAGGGTACCATCTCCCCCTTGGGAGAAAACTTCCACCTTGCCTTCTTTCACCAAGGCCTTCAATTCTAACAAGGAAGAGTCAAGATCTTGTTTTTCTATCACCTCGTCAACCAAGGAAGACCTAGCACCATCAACAACGACCACACCAGCATTACCAACCTCTTCCAACCTAACCCCCAACCTAGCCAACCGATGCACCTCCCTAGCCATTTCCCTATCACCAATATCAACATGAGCTAGGCTACCCATAGACACCCTACTCAAAGCATCCGCTACCACATTAGCTTTACCGGAATGATAATGTACACTCATATCATAATCTTTAAGAAATTCTAGCCACCTTCTTTGTCTCAAGTTGAGATCTTTTTGGGTGAAGACATATTGAAGGCTCTTATGATCGGTAAACACATCAACATGTACCCCATACAAGTAATGACGCCAAATCTTTAAAGCAAACACCACCGCGGCTAATTCAAGATCATGCGTAAGATAGTTCTTTTCATGCACTTTGAGTTGTCTAGAAGCATAGGCTATCACCTTACCATTTTGCATTAGAACACAACCCAAACCAACTCTAGAAGCATCACAATACAAACAAATTCCTCAAGCCCATCCGGTAGTGACAATATAGGAGCGGACACAAGTTTATATTTCAAGGTTTGAAAACTCCTTTCGCACTCATTGGTCCACTCAAACTTAGCCTTCTTCTGTGTCAACTTAGTCATGGGAGAAGCAATAGAAGAAAATCCATTCACAAATCTCCGGTAGTAACCCGCTAAGCCCAAGAAGCTCCTAATATCCGACGGGGTCAATGGCCTAGGCCAATTTCTAATCACATCGGTCTTCTTAGGGTCCACCTTAATGCCATCCCCCGACACCACATGACCTAGGAAGGCAACCTCCCTCAACCAAAATTCACACTTTTCATACTTGGCATACAACTTCTCCTCTCTCAATCTTTGCAACACAACCCTCAAGTGACCCATATATTCTTCCTCGCTATGCGAATAGATTAAAATATCATCAATGAAGACCACAACAAAGGAATCAAGGTAGGGTTTAAAGACCCTATTCATTAGGTCCATAAAGATAGCCGGTGCATTGGTCAACCCAAAGGACATGACCACAAATTCATAATGCCCATACCTAGTCTGGAAGGCTGTCTTAGGAATGTCACACTCCCTCATCTTCACTTGATGATACCCAGACCGAAGATCAATCTTAGAGAAGTGGCTAGCCTCTTGCAATTGGTCGAACAAGTCATCAATCCTAGGAAGAGGATATTTATTCTTGACGGTGACCTTATTGAGTTGCCGATAATCAATACACATCCTAAGGGACCCATCTTTCTTCTTCACAAACAACACCGGTGCACCCCATGGTGATTGGCTAGGCCTAATAAAACCCTTCTCCAACAAGTCCCTCAATTGTTCTTTCAACTCCTTTAACTCCGCCGGGGCCATACGGTAAGGGGGAATAGAAATAGGTTGAGTATCGGGGAGAAGGTCTATGCCAAAATCTATTTCCTTTTTGGGAGGAACACTAGGAAGGTCATTAGGAAAGACATCAAGAAATTCATTTACGACCGAAACTGACTCTATAAGAAGGGTTTTGGACTCCACATCCCTAACCCTCACAAGGTGATAGAGACACCCCTTAGAGATCAACGTACGGGCTTTAATGCAAGAGATGAACCTACCCTTGACTACCACATTTTGGCTCTCCCACTCAAGAATGGGTTCACTTGGGAATTGGAACTTGACCCTATGGGTTCTACAATCAATGGAAGCATAGTATGCATGCAACCAATCCATCCTAAGAACAACATCAAAATCGACCATGTTCAACTCAACAAGATCACAAGGCAATATTTTATGCAAGATGCAAATAGGACAATTTCTATAGACCTTCCTAGCAATCATATATGCACCAATAGGAGTAGACACCTTATATGACTCATGCAACAAGTCGGGCTCGTCTTCCTCTTGTATTAGGCATGATCTAGCATAGCAAAGAACAACCGTTAGGGAAAAAAAGAACTTAATTCAACTCTACCGCACGACTTAGAACATGAAGAAGGGAAACATTTCCTAAAACGTCTCATAGCCTCCTACTCATAATTATGGTGCACAACACAACCATGAATCGAACTCTAATCAACGCGGTGTGTTGGACTCCGAGGATCTATCAGCCTAGTGCTCTGATACCAAGTTTGTCACGACCCAAGCCTAGGGCTTAGACGTGACCGGCGAATGGGGAACCCGAGGGAACCCCAAACAAGCCTCATAGCATATCATTACACATCCTTGGTCGCGGAAGCAATTAAAATGACCATAAGCGATAAGCATAATCAAGGGAAATTGGGACTAAGGGAGCAAGAGAAAAAGAGAATAATACATAAATACCATAGATGAGTCAAGCTCAAACATAATACACAACTTGTCCAACACCACCTCTAAACATGGATACTTAGCGGGGGCCAAGACAAACTACCGGGCCCACCCTCATAGTCAAAATATAATTAAAAAGGAAAAATCTTATACATAGCATGAGATCATAAGCAACGTCCCCAGGATGGAGGACTCACCAATAAGCTCGCTAGAAAATCGAATTAGCCACGCGGAGGAGGATGGTCAGACGGTGCTCCGGTCCCTACATGGTGACATCATGCAGGCATAGAGTATGCATTAGTACATTTGAATGTACTAAGTATATGGGATGCAATGTAATGCAACAATGGATGGACATCATAGGCAAAATGCATAATCGTACCCAATAGATAGCATATTAATGAGATGATATGTATAATGATGCTTATATAAAAATCATATTTAGTAGGGCATAGTATATGTGTAGTTAGTGATCATCAATATAGTATTTCCAAGGCCTACCCCCCCTTGGAGAGGCGAAAGAGGTACAAACCCCTCAATGTGGTTACCCCGGGCCTACCACCCCCGAGCTAGGGACCAAGGTACAAACCCATCGATATGGTTATACGGGCCTACTACCCCCGTACTAGGCAACCAAGGTACCAACCCCTCGATATGGTTATACGGGCCTACTACCCCGTACTAGGCAACCAAGGTACCAACCCCTCGATACGGTTACCGGGCCTACAACCCCGAGCTAGGCTTGGTCGACTCACACACTATATAGAGAAAATCATATACATGTATCCATTTCATCATCATTTCAATATTTATATAATCATCCGACTCATAGGACGTACATTGAACCTTCCATTTCATAAGAATCCTATAAATGACATTTTATCAAACATATGGTGGGCTACTTGTTCATGTAAATAAAATCATGTGTTTCAAGAGTGCTAAGTCCCACCAATTTCAAAATCCATATAAAAAAGCCCACCAATAACGTACATATATATATACATATATAACAACCTTCATAATTTGATCATGGAGGCATGAAAACCATAAACATCACATAATAATACCATTTCATGATAATATGCAAGATAGACCTTAATAGGGTGTGTAGTAGTGATTCCGTACTCAAGAGTTCATAAATAAACATAAGGACCCATAAACTTGAAGTAGTAATAGAGGATAAATGGTTGGACTTGTGGAAAGGAAGGTTTCCACAATCAAACCCACATACCTCAACTTTGGAGAATTCTTGATGAAGATTGGAATGGAGAATTGCTTGAGATTGAATCTTGAATCCGGAATTAAAGCTTGGGATTCTTGAATTTGGTGGATGATCTTGGTGGAATTTTTGAAGAGGGTTTAGAGAGTGCTTTTGAGTGTTTTGAAGTTAAATGACTAAGTATGGATATGTCCCCTTTTTATAAAAAAACGTCCCAACACTTAGAAAAAAAATGAGGCGGGTGAACAGTGTTTTCGGTTACTGGAAATTGCATTTTCTGCCGGACAGATTTTACGAAAATGGGCATAACTTCTTCGTCCGAACTCCGAATGAGGTGAAACAAATTGCGTTGGAAAGCTAACTCACAGAGCTTTAATTTTGATAGTTTGAGCTCCTTCCAGTTCCTTGTGTGCTAAGAGATATGCCCCTTTAAAGTTGACCCTAAAAATCGCATTTTTGCGATTTTTGAATTTTGATACGGTTGCTCTAAAATTTGGGTTAGACCCATTTCCCACTCAATTTGACCCCCTGAATAAGAATATGAAGTCGAATTTCCGAAATGATGCACGGATTTTGAGATATATGGAAATTACAATTTTAGGTGTTTCCGAAGTACATTTTCGGGCATTTTTGGGGTCGTTTCAATGCCGGATAGAGTAAAGCTGAAATAACACATAACTGAACAAAGAATACTGAGCAATGATATAATCTGGACATGATATAGATACTGAAAATACTGCATACTGAACTAACTGATGCAATGACCAATTTATAACATGCTGAGACTAAATACTAAATATACTAATAAATGGTCAATGCAATAGAGTCTGACTGAACTGTGGGAGCTACTAATAACCGACATAAAACAACATGAGCTAAATATGGAGTCCGATGTATACGCCCCATCGAGAGGACCCAATATACCCTGCCACTGAACCCTAGTCCAACTCGGTATTATGCTACTCCCAATGAATTAAGTGATTAACTGATTATGACTGAATTTCTGTAATTACTGGATAGCTCGAAACTGAACATGCAAACTGGGAATACAACAATTAATCTGATAATGATGCAATCATAAAGGCGAGGCATGTAAAGCGAATACCGAAATATCTGACCTAGCATGTGTAATTCAAGAACTGAAGAAATACATAGCTAGGGTTCTAAAATTCATGCGATAAACGGAGCAATAACATGATAATCTGATTTGGAACATTTAAACAACTAATTCATGATGATCTGCTGTAATTCTAGAAACCCTAAGTCTGTTCATAGATATGGAATCAAGAATCTGACTGAATTTTAGGGACCTAATGGGCGAAAGGAACCCACTAGTGAAATCCCACGGAGAAATCTTTCGATTTCGGGGCTGGAACTGAAGGAACCTTGCTACGTTCTTGAACTAGGGTTCTTGACCTCTTTTCTCCTCTCTTGCTTCTAATTTTCTAAGTTTGATTAATGATTTTGACTAAGGTAAGTTCTAGTTATGTTTCTAGGATTAAACTGATTAAAAGCTTATGATTTAGGGTCTAAACGACGTAGGTAAGGGGTTAAACAAAATAGGAAAAGACCAAAAGACCCCTGAATTAAGGGCTGTCGGAGTGATCGACGGAGTGGACTGACGGGCCGTCATTCAATCGACGGTCCGTAGATAGGGTCCGTCGATCGACTCTGCCCGACGGGGCTTTACTAAAATGAGCATAACTTTTTACTCGGAGGTCGGATTTTAGCAAACTCAATGGCGTTGGAAAGATAATTCAATTATCTATCATATCATAGGTAATGGGACACACAATTATTTTTGTGCTAAAATTTTTGACCATTTGAAGTTGACCCATCATAATTTTCAGCTAACTGGTTGTTGATCCCTCATCTATGGTCAGACCTACGGACCGTGGATCGAATGACGGTCCATGCTGGTCGACCATAGTTCATTTCAGAGGCTGGGTAAGGAGGTCTTGATCCACGGACATAGACCACGGACTGTGGTCTGATCTACGGACCGTGGGTCTGTCCGTGAGTCGAGACTTGGCCAATTTTTCTGAGTTTGGTTGGGGAGGGTTGCAGTGGTGAACCATGGACCACCAGCACGGGCCGTGGTCTAACTTACGGTCCGTGGATGGCAACCGTGGGTTGCACCTGCAACTTTTCAAATCTGCATTTTGGTCTGTTTTCGGATACGGGGTGTTACACTTGAAGTCGATCACACAAGATCTAAACATGTCCTCTAAGGTCAGAATGGTACACTCTACCTAACCATCCGTATACGGATGAAATGTTGTGCTAAGATTTACTTGCGTACCAAGATCTTTCTGAAATGACTTCCAAAAATGAGAAGTAAACTGAGGACCTCTATCTGAAATAATAGACAAAGGAACCCCATGCAACATGAGTATCTCATTAATGTAAAGCATGGCGTAGTCCTCCACCGAATTTGTATTCTTAGCAGCCAAAAAACATGCAGACTTAGTAACTCTGTCAACTATCACCCAAATGGAGTCATGTTGTTTGCGAGTACGAGGTAAACCCGTAATGATGTCCATGTTGATCGCTTCCTACTTCTAAGTAGGAATGCTGATCTCTTGAATCAGATCCCCTGGTTTCTGATGTTCTACTTTCACTTGCTGACAATTGGGACACTTAGCGACAAAATTTGCTATATCCCTCTTCATGCCATTCCACTAAAAGATTTCCCGCAAATCACGCTACTTCTTAGTGGCGCCTAGATGAATTTAATACTTGGAGTTATGGGCTCTGAAAAAATATGCTGTCTCAACTCGCCCACATTAGGAACACATAATCAACCTTGATAGCGAAGCACACCATCTCCCACTTGGGAGAATACCTCAAATCTTTGCTGATGGACTGCACTCTTTAGTTGAAGCAATATCGGATAACTGTCTTATTTTTCCTTAGCCTCCGCTACCAATGAAGATTGTGATCCATTCTGAACTGTTACATCACCATCTAATATGCTCATAAGGCGAACTCCCAAGCGAGCAAACCTGTGAACATCCTTCGTTAGTACTTTTATTTTCTTTCTCAACATGTGCTACACTATCCATAGATAGTCTGCTAAGGGCATCCACTACTACATTGGCCTTATCAGTATAGTAATGCACACTCATATCATAGTCCTTGAGGAACTCAAGCCATCTCCTTTGGCGAAGATTCAACTCTTTTTGGGTGAACACATATTGAAGGCTTTTATGGTCTGTGAACATATCTACGCGAACACTATACACATAATGTCTCCAAATCTTAAGTGCAAACACTATTGCTGCAAGCTTGAGGTCATGATTCAGATAGTTCTTCTCATGCACCTTAAGCTGCCTAGAAGCATAAGCTATAACCTTATCTCACTACATCAATACACAATCTAAGTCAATTCTGGATGCATCACAGTAGATCACATAATCATCTGAACCATTTGGTAGAGACAAAATAGGAGCTGTAGTCAACCTAGTTTTTCAGTTCTGCAAAGCTTTTCTCACAATCATCTGACAACTAAAATTTGACCTTTTTCTGAGTCAACTTAGTTAATGGAGAGGCTATAGATGAAACTCTTTCAACAAACCTTCTGTAATAACCCGTTAGACCCAAGAAACTTCTGATATCTGTAGGAGAGGTAGGTTTGGGCCATTGTTTCATTGCTTCTATTTTTTGAGAATCCACTCAGATCCCTTCGCTAGATACTATATGCCCAAGAAAAGAAATAGACTGCAACCAAAACTCACACTTGCTAAACTTTGTGAATAATTGGCAATCTTTGAGAGTTTGTAGAACAACTCTCAAATGAGTGGCATGTTCTTCCTCATTCCTAGAGTAAATAAGGATATCATCAATAAAGACGATAACGAACAAGTCCAAATACTGCTTGAAAACCCTGGTGATCAAGTCCATGAAAGATGCAGGAGCATTAGTTAGTCAAAATGACATAACTACAAATTCATAATGAACATACCAAGTTCTGAAGGCTATTTTGAGAATGTCGCTCTCTCTGACTCGGAGCTGATGATAACTGGATCTGAGGTCTATCTTTGAGAAATGAGTAGCACCCTGAAGTTGGTCAAAAAAGTCATCAACCCTGGGAGTAGGGTACTTATTCTTGATTATGACTTTGTTCAAATGCTAATAGCTAATGCACATTCTGAGAGAACCATCTTTATATTTTGCGAACAACACTGGTGCACCCCATGGAGAAATACTACGTCTGATGAAACCCCTATCTAGAAGGTCTTTCAACTGCTCTTTCCATTCCTTAGGCACTGTTGGAGCCATTCTATAAGGAGGAGTAGAAATAGGTTGGGTATTTGGAAGGATATTAATTCTGAAGTCGATTTCCCCTTTGGGAAGAACTCTAGGAAGATCTTCTGGGAACTCTTTAGGGAACTCATTAACTATTCAAACTGACTCAAGAGTTGGGGTTTTAGAGCATGAATCCTTAACCCGAATTAGATGATATATATATACCCCTTGGAAATCATCTTTCTAGCCTTAAGGTAAGAAATGAATTGACCTATAGGCGCTAAGCTACTACCCTTCCATTCTAAGATTGGTTTATCTAGAAACTGAAAACGAACAATCCTAGTTCTACAATCAGCTGAGGCATAATAGGAATGTAACCAAGCCATGCCTACAATGATATCAAAATCTACCATTTCTAATTCTACAAGATTTGCTGGGTGACTTTCTGAGAGACTGTGACAGGGCAATTTCTGTATACCCGTCTAGCTATAAGTGGGTCACCAACTGGAATAGAGACTGAGAAGGTTTCTGGACTAACATTGAAGTTTACTACTATATAATGTGTTACAAAGGAAAGAGTATCCCATGGATCTAACAAAGCATAAACATCTAAGTCAATGACTCATAACGTACCACTAACCACATCAGGAGAATCTTCTTTATCTTGACGAGCCTGAAGAGCATACAACTTTTTTTGGCGCTGACCACCACCTGTACCAGATGAGTTACCCTGCTGAGTCGAGCGACCGACTGGTGCTGTTGAAGTTGTAGACTAAGCTCTACCATTATTACCTCCTTGACCCTATTTAGAAGGACAATCTTTCAACCTGTGACCAAACTAACCACACCCAAAGCATCCTTTCTTTCCTGCAAGGCACTCGCCCGAATGGCTCTTACCACACTTAGGGAAAGTTTGGTAGGTTATGGTACCTGAAACACTCCCATGAGACTTAGAGCCTGATGCCCTACCATTTTGATCCTGTCATAACCTGGAGGATAGAGCACTAGCTAATGAAGGTGCTGGAGCTGAAAACTTTTGCTGAACTTGCGAGTGATTTCCACCACCCAATTTTTGTTGAGAATACGCATAGTTATTTGTCCTAGCCTTTTTATTCTCCTTAGCATGTTCTCTAATCTTATCTCCAACAACTTGTTGAGCAAGAGTCATGAGCCTAGAGATGTTCATATTTTCCAGCAACATAGCATTTCTACATTGTGTTTTCACCAAGTCGGATACCCCATATAGAAACTTGTTCATTTGAGCGCTGGAATCAGAAACAATGTGAGGAGCATACTGTCACGACCCGGGAGCACCCCCTAGTCGTAACCGGCATACTCGACCTCGACGAGATCTAATACAAGCCTCTTAGCATTCATTCATCGCATAGACACTAAAACCATAAGGAATTAAAAACTTTCTTTACCAAGAAAACATTTCATAAAAAAAAAATATAGCAAGCGAAAGACTTTCTAGACTTTATACATGATGTCTCAAAACCATCTAATACTTTAGAGTACAAAATTCGGGACTAATCCCATACACAACTTAAACAATACTAAAAAGACATAAAAGAACATATTGGGTATTGTCCTCGAATATATGAGGACTCACCAAGTCTTTTCTTCAACACTTAGAAACCTATCAAATAGCCATGACATGTCATCATCTCCAAATCCCTACAGTTTAGTCCAAAAAAGGAAAGAAAGGGGTTAGCACAATTAAGTACTAAGTATGGAGACCATGCAAAAACATGCCAAAAAGGACATCTTCAAGGAAGTAAAATGCTTTCATATCATTTGATAAAACCTTTTCTTTACAAGTATAAGAGACATAATACAAGTCAACATTAACATATAAGACAATAGCAAACCATACATATACTCAACATATGTCCATATACAACCCATCCTTAACTTTAAAAGAACACATGTCATTTCATTACCATAGGACCTCTACCTAATATAACCTTAAGACACACTTGAGTGAGACAAGAAGTGACCGCCCATACAACCTCTTCAAGCACACTTAAGTGTTCCCTAAGATTACCTTAGATAAGGACCCAATCGAAATGCAAGAAATAGTTTCATAGGCATAATGAATAACAATATGAGGATGCATGATCAAAGTGAAGTCAAAACATGTTTAAGTAAATCTATACTAATAGTAGATATCATATGTGTGTGCATAATCTAACCAATCTATAACCCCAACTTAGGATGGGGGATGCCGTTCACACCCGGACACCCTGGTGGCAAGGTATAAACCCCTCACATGGTTGATGTTGGTCACACCCCAAGAATCCTAGGTGGTGAGGTATAAACCCTCACATGGTTGATGTTGGTCACACCCCAAGCATCCTAAGTGGTGAGGTATAAACCCCTCACATGGTTGATGTTGGTCACACCCCAAGCATCCTAGGTGGTGAGGTATAAACCCCTCACATGGTTGATGTTGGTCACACCCCAAGCATCCTAGGTGGTGAGGTATAAACTCCTCACATGGTTGATGTTGTTCACACCCTAAACATCCTAGGTGGTGAGGTATAAACCCCTCACATGGTTATCCGGTTCTTTTCCCCCGGATCGGGCATGGTCATGCAACACTTTATATAGGAAATTCACATTAGGCTCTAATGCAATCTCATGTATGGAATGAACATATACACAAGCTTAGCTTGTCATCAACACATCTCTGGAATGCTATACATCTCATAACTCGAGCCTTAAAGCATCAATTTATCAATTCTCCATAATTGGATATTTTGTCAAACACCTTGAAGGCATGTAATGGGGTCAAAGAGCATGGAAAATAGGGTAGTAATTATGCAGCAAAACCAGTGAACAACCTGCAACAACGCCTTTTAACACCTACAAGACCACATGAAAATTCTCCACATCAATTCCAAGTTTAGATTCAAGTTCTAGAGTCACAACATGCTCAAAACAACCACTTTTCATGCTAGAATTCATTGTGCAAAAAATTTATACAAGGAACAAGACTAATTTATGAATCTCAACTTAAACCATGAATTAGTGAGTAGAATAGAGTCTAGGCACTATGGGTGGAAGGACCCATGAGTTCAACACCATATATCTTGAGTTTTTATGAAGGTCTTGAGAGTGTCTTCAATGGAAGCTTGAAACTTGGAGCAAGAATCTCTTCAATCTTGAGGAAGGTTTTGGATTAGGGTTCTTGAGAGAAAATGTGTCTAAGTATGGGAGAGGTATTTTGGGAAATGTTTTATTGATGGGAATTGAATTAATTCTATATAGGAAATAAAAAATGTCCTTCGAAAAATGGGTCCAACACTTAGAAAAAAAATGAGGCTTATGAACAGTAAATTCGCTCTCTGGAAATTGCATTTCCTGCACGGATAGATTTTACGAAAATGGGCATAGCTTCTTCGTCCGGACTCCAAATGAGGTGAAACGAAGTGCGTTGGGTAGCTAACTCAAAGGGATTTCCATGGATATGTTATGAACCACCCAATTATTTGTGTGCTAGGAGATATGACCCTCCAAAGTAGACCCTCGAAAAAAGCCTCACTTGGAAATTTCGGATTTTGATACGGTTGCTCTAAAATTTGGGTTAGACCCATTTCCCACTCAATTTGACCCCCTAAACAAGAATATGAAGTCATATTTTCGAAAAAAGAAATGGATTTTTAGATATAGCTAAAATAAGTTTCCGGTAACTTTTGAAGCACATTTTTAGGAACTTTTTGGGTCGTTTCAGGCCCATCCTTCAAGGTTATACATTTACTTAGGAAAACTAGACTTATGAAAAGGCACCATTTCTTAGTTCTTCCCACTTCACACATTCATGCATTCAAGACTTTAAGTAACAAGGAGAGACACCTTAGTCTATCAACCAAGTCACATCATTATCATCTAAGGATACTTCATAATCCAACATCATTTCATATATCCATCATGAGAAATCATACTTTAACTCACAATGCTATCCACTTTACATAGGATCATCACAAGATCACATAAAACTCATTCACATCATACCTTCACATATAGCTTCACAAAAACTCATTTACATCATACCTTCACATAAAACTTTACATATAGCTTCGTATGTGTATAATAATACAACAATATAATAACATTTATATAAGGCCCTTCATGGCCTCAATTCACAATAATACGACAAATAACCACCTCCACCAAAGGTGGATCAAACCAATCAATAACAATTATATCAAATACTAAGAGATTAAGCCATCTTACCATTCTCCAAAGCCATAACCAACATTACTCAATTCCTTACTAATTCAACATTATTCATAAAGTAGGTCAACTTACCATCCTTTCCAAGCCACCTTCACCATTCTCATGATCAAACAATTCACCATACAAAGCATAGGTAATCATGGTATTCAACTATACCATTTAAACTAAGCATAAGCCCATAATCAACATGAAGATAAATTCACAATTTTTTTGCCCTTCAAGGCCAACATCCCACATCTTTCAATTCAATAAAAATTCTTAACAATTCACATATATAATACCATTTATGAACAGCCCATACCATACTAAACACAATTTTTATAATCATCTACTCAAAATCAATACACCCACTTTATGGTGAAATTTAGAGAATTTGAGAAAACATGGGTTCATGGGGATTTCTTTCTAAAAACCAATAATAATCATTAAAACAATACAAATCATCATTTAAAACCCTTTTTATGCAAGAACCCATGCTAGAATCGAAATTAGGACTTTAGGGTTTTTGAAGAACTTTGAAAATACTTTGAATTGGCTCTTTGATTGAAAAAGGAATCAAAGATAGAGAGTCCCCATACCTTAATATTGAGAAAGCCCACGAAAATTGATGAAAGAAGCCTCCAATTTGAAACCCTAGTTCTTCACCCTTCTTCTTCCTTGAACTTGAAAGAAATATATGAAAGGAGATGGGTTTCTTTTTAATTCTAAGAGGAGTGACTTAAATGAAAGAAATTAAGTCATAAAAATTTCTTATAGTTGCTAGGAGAGGAATAAAATAGCACAGGGTCAATTTTGGAAAAGGACTAAGGACCCATAAAGTCTTAACTTAAAAATTTTGCCCCTTCCCATCTTAGTTTGCCCTTTTCTTCAGCGTGATAGTGCTTCCATATTTTTGGCATAACTTTTTATTCCAAGGTTGGAATTGGGCAAACTCGATGGCGTTAGAAAGAGGACTCAGAGACCTTTAATTTGATAGGTAAAGGTCCACCTAACTCATTTTGAGCTAAAAGATATGACCATTTAAAGTTGACCCTTACAACTCACTAGTTCAAATGACTAGTTTCCGAACGTCACAGTCATTTCTCATCGTTTCATCAAGTTCTCAACTCCAAACTCACATGTGAGGCTCTAGTTTCACTAGTTCATTTTTAGGGTCGTTACACATACCTAAAGAGTTGGGTGAACTTGAGTCCATACTCTTGGACTTAAATTCTACCTTGCCTCAAATTCATAAACTCCTGAGCTTTTGCCTCCCTCAATTCTCTTGGGAAGAATTTGTCCAGAAAGGTCACACTAAAACATTAACAATTGATAAGAGATGTATTTGTACCCCTGTCTCTTTTCATTAAGTATACCAGATATGAGCTATATCTTTAAGCTGATAGGCCAACTCAACTCGATCATTCCCAGTTACCTGCATCACTTCAAAGATCTTCTTGACCTTATCTATGAAGAGTTGGGGATCCTTATTAATCGGTGATCCTAAGAACTCAGGTAGATTCATCCTAACAAAATCCCAAACTCTAGCTGCAGCTGACCCAACATTAGCATTTGCCAGAACTGGAACCTGCTGATTATTCTAGTTGGTCACACTTTGAGCCAATAGTTGGATAGCGTTCTGAAATTCTGCATTTGAAACTTCCTGATCTGAGACTGGAGGAGCTGCATTAGCATTCCTGGCATTCACATTCCTGGTGTTAGCTCTACGAGGAGGCATGATCTCAAACATATAATGTCAACTTAGAAATGAGCAGTTAGATCATACCTTACGTACGATAAGAGAAACAAGAAAATGAAATTTTCCTAAAACACTTTGTAACCTCCCTCTCATTAGATGTGGTGTTCTTCACACACATGAAAAGAACTCTACTTAGTGCGGCTCTTCAGACATCATAGAACACTGCAACCTAAGGCTCTGATACCAGGTTTGTCATACACCGAAGCTACCCCCAGGATGCGGACACTGGACTTGGGATCACGAGTGACCCCAAGCTAACCCTGAGCTGGCATATCATACACAATTGAATATTTTACAACAATAAAACTGATGCGGAATCTAAATCATTAAATGATTGGGAATACCAATTCTAAGTCTGAATATATAAATAACTATTATTTTAAATAAACAACGGAAGTATCAACTCAAATCTAAAGCTGAATCTAACTATGTTTGAAAATAGCCTCTAACTGACTAGAAGTGCTAGGACATGCCCCAGCTAAATTTAGTAAAACTGAAACTACAACTAAGAGCAAAGGAAACATGTATGTTGTCCTCGTAGTATGAGGACTCACCACTGATACTACTGAGCTAAACATCGGGAACCGATCTACGCGTGATCTAGAAGCTGAGAACCTAAATTTACATCACGAGAAGATGTAGCCCAAAGTATGCGTCAGTACTTGAAAGGTACTTATCATGAAGGATAGAGTAAAGTTAAAAAATAATCATAACTTAACAAAGAAATAAGAGAAATGATATAATCTGAACTGAATGTAAATACTAAAATACACTGAATACTGAGCTAACTGGATGTAATGACCAAGTACATGATATGTTGAGACTAAATACTAAACCATAACCGAGGTGGCCATGGAAGCTTCTCTGGTTCATATCAGCAGTTATTCGTGCCGAGGTCATGTTATGGTTATGGATATCCAACTAATACCATTTGGAGGCATTCTATTCAAACTCACTGAGGACCCCCAACATACTTATTCAATTGCTCCAGCTAGACACTGAATGCCTCAGACCAAGGGTCAAAGAAGAGGTCAGTCCGACAGAGGTGGAAGGACTTTTATTAAGGGTGCTACAACTTTGTAGGGTGGAGGTAGTGGTTCTACTCATGCTACATGTGGCCGAGAAGGGCATTATTAATGTTTAAAAATAAGGCCTAAGGCTGAAACTTTTGATGTTGTGATTACATGTATTGTCCTAGTTTTGTTTGATTTGGGTCTACTTTCTCATATGTGTCTATCTATTTTCTGCTGGGTTCGATATAATGTCTATTGCATACTTGTGCCTATTCATGTTTCTACACTTGTGGATGAATTATTAGTGGTGGATTGAGTGTATAGGTTATGTCTTGTTTCTTTGGCTGGGTATGATACTTGGGTAGACTTGCTTATTTTGGGGATTGTAGACTTGGATGTTATTCTGGGTATGAACTTGCTCTCCCCACATCATGCAATATCTGATTGTTATGCTAAGACTGTGACCTTAGCGATGCTAGGTGTCCCAAGAGTTGAGTGGGCGCAAGCTAGTAGTTCTTACCCTAGCAAAGTTATTCCTTCATTCGAGCTGAAAGCTTAGTTGATAGAGAGTGTTTGTTCTATTTGGTTTTCATTCGGGACACTAGTGTTGAGCCACTTCCCATGGATTCTATGCCCGTAGTTAAAGTGCTCTCAAATGTGTTTCTTACAAATATTCCAGGTGTTCCTCTGAATAGGGATATTGATTTTTCTATAGACTTGGAGCAAAGGGCCAAGCCTGTATCTAATCCTCATTATCGTATGCTCTGGATGAGTTGAAAGAACTGAAGGGTATGCTACATGAATTTTTTTAGTAAGGGGTTCATTAAGCCTCATGTTTCTCCTTGAGGTGCTCATTTGTTGGTTGTGAGGAAGAAGGATGGATCCATGAGGATGTGTATTGATTATCGATAGTTGAACCAAGTAACAGTGAAGAACAAATATCCTTTTCCTCATATTGATTATTTGTTCGATCACCTTCAGGATGCGTCTCTATTTTCTAAGATTGATGTGAAATCTAGCTATCATCTATTAAAGGTAGAGAGTCTTCTTCTAATCCACAGGTTGGGGTTGCTTAGGAGCATGTTCCTCCTACGTTTGGAGCTTCCTTATTTCAAGAGACTTTGTTGAGGATGCTTGGTTTGATGAAAAACTTCTCTCAGGATGGTGTGAAAGGTATACCACTTGGTTCTTAGGTTGGATTAGAGTGCATACTCCGAGTATTCAAGATCATGTGGGTCAGTCACCAATGGCTTTTGGATTGGTTGTGGGTTTTCAGATTGCTCCTAAGATTATTCTGACAACAGTTGAGTAGTAGTGTTATGAGAGGGTTTAGAAGATGAAACCACCCCAGTTTTAGGGTGATAAAAGTGAGGATGCTCATGAGTTCTTGACTTTGTGCCATTAGATGGTTGAGGTACTGGATATGGTGGATGCTTGTGGTGTTTGTTTTGTTGCACTTCAATTGTGTGGATGCACCAGAGAGTGGTGGAGTACTTTTGGGAGGTCTAAACAAGTTGGATCTCCTTCGGTTTAGTGGCATGTGTTCTACAATGCTTTCCAGGATCACTTCATTCCCAAGAGCGTGAGGGAGGAGAGTCGACAGAGGTTTGGGGACTTGAAATAGGGAAATTTGTCTGTTACTGAGTATGAGACCTGATTTTGTGAGGTTTTTAGGAATGTTATGACTATTGTTCCCGATGAGGTAGACAGAGTTTACAGGTTTGTTAGAGGATTAAATTTCTTCACCAGGTCATATGTGTTTCGATAGTTAGAGAGAGGGCTTCCTTCTAGTCCATTCTGAGCACCACCGAGAAGGTAAAACAAATGCTTTTAAAAGAGTTTGGAGAACCCAAGAGGGCCCATTGTTGTGGTCAATTTTCAGGTTCCTCATCTGGAGGCATGGGTTCACATAGAGGTAGTGACTCTTTTCAATGTCTTAGGCATATTGCATCTATGCCAGCAATTGAGAGTGGTAAATTATTTCGATGGTCTGAGGGTTCTGGCCGAGGTTGCCATGAAAGCTCATCAGCTTCGCATTATCATGTATTCGTGACAGGGTCATGTTACGGTTGTGGAGTCAAAATCATAAGATTCAGCAGTATTCTCTACAGACTCACTCAGGATCGTAACATACTTATTCAACTGCTCCAGCTAGACACTCAAGCCTCAGATCAAGGGTCAAGGAAGTGGTCAATCTGATAGAGGTGGAAGGACTACTATTAGGGGTGCTACACCATTGTAGGGTGGAGGTAGAGGTTCTACTCATGTTGCATGGGGCTGAGAGGGCCATTATTATGCTTTAAAAATGAGATATGAGGCTATGACTTATGATGTTGTGATTACATGTATCATCCTAATTTTCCGTTGACATGTGTTTGTATTGTTTGATTTGGGGTCTACTTTCTCATATGTGTCTATCTATTTTGCTGCTGGGTTTAATATGATGTTTACTACGTACATGAGCATATTCATGTTTCTACACTAGTGGATGAATTCTTAGTAGTGGATCGAGTGGATCGATTTTTTTTTGTTTATTTTGCTGGGTATGGTACTTGGGTAGACTTGACTATTTGGGGATTGTAGACTTTGATGTTATTCAGGGTATGGACTTGCTCTCCCCGCATCATGCGATATTTTATTATCATGCTAAGACTGTGACCATAGCGATGCCAGGTGTCCCAAGAGTTGAGTGGACGCATGCTAGTGGTTATTACGTAGCAAAGTTATTCGTTCATTTGAGCTCAAAGCATAGTTGATAAAGGGTGTTTTTCCTACTTGGCTTTTATTTGGGACACTAGTGTTAAGACACCTCCCATGGATTCTATGCTCGTGGTTAGAGAGCTCTCAGACGTGTTTCCTACTAATATTCTAGGTGTTCCTCTATATAGGGATATTGATTTTTCTATAGACTTGGAGCAAAGGACCAAGCCCATATCGAATCCTTTTTATTGTATGACTCTAGATGAGTTGAAAGAACTGAATGATCAATTACATGATTTTTTTTAGTAAGGGGTTCATTCTCCCTGATGTTTCTCTGACGGGTGCTCTTGTGTCATTTGTGAGGAAGACGGATGGATCTATGAGGATGTGTATTGATTATCGATAGTTGAACAAAGTAATAGTGAAGAACAAATATCCTCTTCCTCATATTGATGATTTGTTCAATCAACTTCAGGATGCATTTTTTTTCTAAGATTGATTTGAGATCTAGCTATCATCTGTTGATGATTAAGGCATCAGATATCCTTAAGAAACCTTTTAGGACTCGTAATGGGCACTATGAGTTTCTTGTGATATCTTTTTGTTTGACTAATGCCCCTGTAGCGTTCATGGAGTTAATTAATGGGCTGTTCTGACCTTATTTTGACTCTTTTATTATAGTCTTCATTGGTGACATCTTGGTGTACTCCAAGACTGAGGAGGATCATGATCAACATTTGAGGATTGTGCTCCATCTATTGAGGGAGAAGAAATTATATGTCAAGTTCTCGAAGTGTAATTTTGGCTTAATCCAGTTTCATTTCTAGGATACATAGTGTCAAAGAAAGGTAGTAGGGTGGATCCAGCCAAGATTGAGGCAGTTAGAGGTTGGACCAGGCCTACTTCAGTCACTGAGATTCAGAGTTTTGTGGGACTTGCATACTATTACTGATGATTTGTTTAGAGCTTCTCCACTATTGCATATTCTTTGACAAGATTAACTCAACAGAGTGTTAGCTTCCAGTGGTCATATGAGTGTGAGGAGAGATTTCAAAAGATAAAGACCTTGTTGACTTCAACTCCTATTTTGACTTTACTTGAGGATGGTGTAAACATCACTGTTAATTGCTATGCTTTTAGAGTTGGGTTAGGTGGTGTTCTGATGCAGAAAGATAATGTTATTACCTAAGCTTCTAGATAGTTGAAGGCCCATGAGATTAACTACCCTACACATGATCTTGAGTTGGCGGATGTGATGTTTGTTCTTAAGCTATTATGACATTACCTATATGGGGTTCACTGTGAGGTCTTTACTGACCATCGAAGCCTTCAGTACATCTTCAGTCAAAGGGAACTGAACTTGAGGCAGTGAAGAATGCTTGAGCTAATGAAGGACTATGATATCACTATCTAATATCACCTGGGAAAGGCCAATGTGGTGGACGATGCCTTGTGCAAGAATACTTCTAGAGATGTTTAGAGATTGGCCAACAGTCTTGTTCAGTTGCAAATTTTTGAAGAGATGGGTGGTTTGATTGCTTTCACTGAGGCCCGTTCATCCTTAGTTGAGCAGATTTGTGAGCACCATTTTGATGATAAAAAGTTGTGTCTGATTCGAGAAAAAATGTTGAAGGGGGAGGCCTATGAGGCTGTCCTTGATTGTGATGGTGATATGAGAATTAGAGGCAGAATTTGTATGCCACGACTGGTGAGTTGATTAGATAAATTCTTGAAGAAGCCCATTGTTCTCGATACTCTATTCATCCGGGAGTGACAAAGATGTATCATGACTCGAACCAGCATTACTGGTGGTGTGGCATGAAAATGGATACTACAGACTTTGTTTCTATGTTCTTGACTTGCCAACATGTCAAGTTTGAGCACCAGCAGCCTGAAGGTTTATCTTAGAAGATGCCTATTCATAATTGGAAGGGGGAACAAATCACTACGGATTTTGTTGTGGGTTTGCCTACAATAGTGGGTGGTTATGACTCTATTTGGGTGGTTGTTGATAGGCTGACCAAGTCTGCCCACTTCATCCTTGTTCGAGTGAAGTAAACGACATAGCAGTAAGCCGAGCTTTATATCAGTCAGATTATGTGACTACACAAAGTTCCAGTTTTCATTGTATCTAATCTAGTTTACTTGTTCACTTCCTATTTTTGGAAGGCTTTACAACATGGCTTGGGTACTCGGTTAAAGGTGAGTACAAGTTCACCCTCAAATATATGGTCAGTCTAAGTGGACGATTCTGGTATTGGAGAATAGCTTTGTGCTTGTGTAATTGATTTTGGTGCTAGATGGGATCAGAATTTTCCCTTAGCAGAGTTTGCCTATAACAACAATTACCATTCCAGTATTCAAATGTCACCTTGTGAGGTATTGTATGGAAAATGGTGTAGATCTCCAATCGAACAATTTGTTTCATTTGAGATGGACTCATTAAATACAAACTTACTTAGAGATGCTATGAAAAAGGTTCGGTATGTTTTAGGATAGACTGTTGACAACCCAGAGTTGACAGAAAAGTTATGTAGACCGGAGAGTTGTAGCCATTGTGTTGATAAAGAGTGATCATGTCTGGCTTCGAGTGTCACCTATGAAGGGTGTGATGAGGTTCATCAAGAAGGGTGAGCGTGGCCTTAGATTCATTGGATCTTTTGTGATTTTGAGTCAAGTGGGAGAGGTGGTCTATAAATTTTCCTTGCCACCTAGCTTGTCATATGTTCATATGGTGTTTCATGTCTCCATGCTTTAGAAGTACATGCTGGATGAGTCCGATGTGATTTTTCTTAATTCGGTTGAGTTGGATCTAGACTTATCCTCTGAGGAGGAGCGTATATACATATTTGATAGGCATGTCTGAAAGGTTAGGACCAAGTAGATTGCTTCAATGAAGGTGCAATGGAAGCACCATTCAGTTGGTGAGGCCACTTGGAAGACAGAGTCAGATATGAGTGCAAAATATTGTCATCTCTTCGACGCATCAAGTACTTTCTTTTGATTTTTATATGCGAGGACAAACATAGTTTTTAGTAGTGGATTATGTAATGACCCGATTGGTTATTTTTGGAATTTTCACAAAATTTACTATTTTTCCCCTCCCGATATTGATCATGACTTATTTCTTCATTGAGTTTTGGGAAGTTGGTTCCAAACCTTGAGTAAAGAGTTGACAATTTTTGTAAGTTTTGAGTTTGTAAGACTTAAGTTGCTTAAAAGTGGTTTTCAAAGTCTTTTGGTGTTTTGAGTATTAGAATGGGATTCTGTTGATTCCATTAGTTCTGAAATATTGAAATTTTTCTATGAGAGTTGTCGGCTTTAGATTTGGAGTCCTTTTAAGGATTTGAGGTCCTAAGTTGTGAAATTGTAGAAATTTAGCCTTTGGCTTGACTTTATTCAACAATCGTTGTTCGGATGCTTGGATCAGAATTTAGGCCTAGGAGTTGTCTTGGTTGATTTTGAGAGGTCTTGAGAGCTTGTTATAGTCTTTTTAGACGATATGTTAGTTTCCTATGGTTTCCTTAGATTTTGGATCGAGGAGACCTCTGATTCTTGTTTTGACAATTTCATTGAGTGTAAACCGTCTCTAATTGATTTGCATATTTGGTTTGTGTGTACATGGATCAGAACGAATCCCAAAGGTCCTTTCGATGATATTTGAGTTTGTTGTGTTTCTAGTGTTTGTAGGCCTTATAATCGCAAAGAAGTCGTCGCAATCATGATGGTCGCATTAGCAAGACTTGTTCGTAGTTGAAAAGGTTGTCCCTTGCTAGACCTTCGCTTTTGCGGCCTTCGTGAAAGCGAAGCTGAGTTCCCAATTGCAAAGGTCGAGACTTTTGTGAGTTTCACTTTTGTGAACCTTGGATCGCTCTTGTGACATCAAAGAGGGGTTTTAACCTGCAAATTTTGGGGTTCAAGTCCCATTTTCCATTTTTGAGCTTGGGAAACCCGTATTTTCTTGTGTAAAATCATTTGGGTAAAATTTTGTGACCCTAAATTTCCTTTCCCTTTGATTATTTTTGTATTCTAACATCATAATATGGGATTTAATTTGGAAAATGGGAAGGTTTTGCAAGAACTTGAGTTGGAATCTAAAATGGTGATTTTGAAGTGATTTTGATTCGTTTGTCGAAATAGTTTTCACTAATGAGTTTCTAAAGCCTTAAATATCATTTTTCAAGTATTGATTTCGAATTCAAACCTTCTTTGTGAAATTGGATTTTGAGATGATTGACTTATTTCTCAAAATAATTTATATGGGAATTGTTGTTTCCAAAGAGTGATTGTGAATACTTGATTGATATCGATTTTGTGGCTTTGGAAGTGAGTCGGAAAGGGAAAACTCCAGCTTCAAATTGCTTAATTGATTTCTTTAAGGCATGTGATCTCCTAAACCTTGTAAATTAATGGAATTGTTTAGTTCTCTTCATTATCTATGTGTTGTGGAGTAATTGTGAATGAGGTGAACAGTTATTTGCTCCTCGTTTTTAATGCTAACAAACAAAAAGGGAATAACCAATAGGCTTCCTGATGATAACCATAAATTTTGAATTGCCTTGTTGTGCCCCCTATTTGATTGATTGGTGAATTGCTTGAATGCAGGAAAGTAGACTTGAATGGTATGAATTGTTGTCTCTCTGTGTGGTGTGATATTTTTTATGTGCATTAATTATTGAACACCGTGATGAGACACTTGATAAAAGTCTAAGGAAAATGGTAATGGCTAAGAATATGAATGATGAAGGAAAATAGTTCTGGCAAGTGATATTTTGTGATAAAAGCCAAAGGAAAATGGTTTCAGCTAGTGATATAAATGTTGAAGGGAAATAGTTCCAGCAAATGGTATTTTGTGACAGATCCTAAGGGATATGGTTCCGGCTAGTGATATAAATACCGAAGGGAAATGGTTCCATCAAGTGAATAATGTGAAAGTCGAAGGGAAATAGTTCTTGCTAGTGACATTGTACCGAAGGGGAATGGTTCCAAAAAATGTTGACCTTTGTGATCAATCTACTTAATGCATATATTTGACTTATTTGTAGCATGTAATTGAGCTAATTGATGTGTTGGATTGGTTTATTTGATATGTGAATTGAGCTTGTTGATATGTTTGATTGAACTGTTTTGTACTTAAGAGTGAATGATTTGATACTTGTGGTTGTTGAAATGTGACTTTTGGCCTTTGCTTTTTGAGCCTTGCGAACTGTTTATTGTAGAACTGTTAGGTTGAGGTGTTTCTATGCAGGTTTTAGTTATCGAGGTTCGATGAAGGACTTGAGAGGTAGGTGCTGGTCATTTCGGCGGGCCCTCTTTTCCTTTTATTATGTTTGTTCTATTTGAGAAGCAAAAACATTTGAGACTTATATTTATCTTTCGAATTCCATAATTACTTTTGTGGCTTGTACACTTGACAACCAGATTTTGGGGGTTTAATAGAAAGAGAAAGTTTTCCACTTTATCTTGTTCTTGCTTTTAATTTCTATTTTCTTTTGTTGTAGTTGGGTTGAGGTTGACTTGTCTTGGTGGGAATAGACATGTGTCATCGCGTCCATTTTTGGATTGTGACATGAAGAATTGTTGTTGTTTTACAATCATGTGGGAGATTATGGAAGGGTATGATATAAGTAAATTCTACGTCGATAATATACATACGAGAAAGATGATCGCTATACGAGGAAGCACACCTTAGTCATTAAAAAGATAATTCTAAGCTTTGCAGACATACATGCAAAGTAGATAATATCACTAGACAGTATTAGACTCACTACACATGCAAGCTTATTAATTATGTGGTTGATGGTGGGCCAAATCTTGATGTTCAAGTTAGTTTAGGATAATCCCAAAATTGTTTAAATAATAGTTGAGAAAACCTCAATGAATACTTGTAGATAATTCTCATAGCTTGATCAAGCGTGTCAAATTAAAGACACTATCCTTAAGGATATTTCACCCGATATAGGTCTATCCCTAGGATTTAACTAGCTCTTCTAGTATAGAACTAGGTGCACAAAATTTCAAATCAAAGTGAATATTCAACACAAGCACCATATATTTTTGGAGGAAGAATATCCGTGTCTATCTTTTCTGCACCTCTCTCAAGATTACATGAACAAGATTAATATATATGCAAAGAAGACAAAACTGCTAATGTCTCAAAGGAAAATATTTCAAAGTATGAGAGAGAATATCATAAACTACATTAAAGACAATACAATATGGGAAATTTGAAGACAATTTATTTTTGTCAAAAAGAGATGTTGCAATAGCCATATTTTGGACCAACATTAATATTAATTTTTGAGATAATTAAAAAGATATTGAGACTCATTCAATAGAATGAGTATAGATAATATTTTCTGTTGAGATATTAGAAATATTTTTCTAACAACTTATTAGTAGGGATTGTCTTGGTCATCATATCTATTGGATTATCATCGGTAGACACTTTCTTCACATCAATAATCCCTTTAAATACATTGTCTCAGATAAAAATGTTGTTTGACTATCTTTTGTCCCATTTGGCAATGAAACATGCTTCTGTGTTTGATTCATTTAAAGAAACTCATTCTTTTCACCCATAGCACCAACCCATGATCTGCTTTTGAACTAGAAATAACTTAGTTATCATTTTTAGGCTCAAACACATTAATAATCTCTACAACAAATAAAACAAATTTCTCAAAATTTGCACATCCAATAGAATTTTCATAAACTACGTTTACAAATATTTTTTGTCAGTTGATCACTCTTTTTTTTGCCTATTACAATGTATAAATTCTCAGAATTTTCATATTTCTTAAAATTTACATATCAAGAAGAATTTTCATCAACTACGTTTGTAAATATTTTTGTTTGGTTGATTACTCTCTTTTTTATGTATGAATTCTCAAAATTTTCATATTTGAAATGCACTTTGATGTCCCAAACAATTTCGACCAAATGGACAATCATAGACATTATGTTTGGAATCACCAATTATGTTGCTTACTCATCAAAGTGTAGTATTTTTGTTTTAAAAAAAAAATGAAAATGTTGTCTATGTTATTGATGAGTCCATGATTTGAACTCATTTAGGGCTTGATTTTAATAGATTTAGTGTCCTCAAATGCATATTTTGTGCCAATAACTGACCTAAATCCTTGAGTTTCAGGTATTTGGATTCAGGCACGAAGCATGGACACTAAAGATAAAAAAGGAACAAAGCAGCTGAAAGAACAAAGAAAAGAAGTCCTGAGGATCGCCTAACCCATTGGGCGAGTTATCGAACGGCCTTGGTCTCACGTAATGTTCCAATGTGCCAAGCCCTGAAGGAGAAAATCACGTCGGCAATAGAAAAGAGCAGTCGGTGATTCGCCGAACGATTTTGTGATGCAGTGCCTTATTGCCTAAAGTTACAAAGCTTGAAGTGCTGAAGGCCAAAGTGAAAAGGCGATAAGAATGACCAAAGGGCGGATTACCGAGTGGATCAGCGATCCTTACTTACTGCGTTGAGTGGGCATTCGCAGCACACTTTTTGACAACTATAAATACTTGTTTGAATTTTTTGTTTAGTATGCAATCAACTTTACAATTCAGAAACAAATTTTTAGAATTACTCAGTTTTAGAACTTAGTTTTAGGAGACATTTTCCTTTAGCTTTAGAGATTTTGAAGATTCCCTTTATGAAGAAATTGGAAGTGCGTATTGAAATTCTTCATCTTAGACGTTTGTAAAGACCATATCAATTGTACCCTATTGATGGAAACACTTTTCGGTATCGATTTCTATCTTTTTACTATGTTTAGCTAAAACCCCAATTCTTGGGGTATGATTATGTGATTATGGGTTGAATTAATTGCTAATTAATTGTTTATTCGATGTTTAAAGGTGATTTCCTTCAGTTGTTGTGTTTGAATTTAATGAGGTTGTAGTTGCAAATACAATTTTAACTTTATGTTTTTAGCTTGCTCGAGAGAGAGGTTTTAAAACCAAAACCACTGAATCGATGGTCTGTGGTTATTGGGTTGTCGTGGGTTTAGCTCGAGAGAGGGAATCCTAAACCCGCTCCCACACATTTAGCTCGAGAGAGTTAATGGACTAAGGAGAAGGTTGTGCTTCATTGCCGCTTATTGGTGTTCGAGAGAAATCGATTAGATACAGGGTAAATTGTTCGAGAGAAAGTTTACCCCCACTATAGTCTATCTTAGTTACCAATTTATAGTGATTTACTATCAATAGCAATTACCCGGTTGTTTACCTTAGCCCATTATCCTATCACATCCCAAGAATCCCGTCTCCATATTTGCATTTTCATATTACTTGCTGTTTTAGTTGCTAATTGACTACAAACCCCCTCCGTTGATAATTGACACTTGTGTCAACCTTTAATTTATCATGTTTTTCTTCGTAAATGTTTTTAGCTATAATTGACTTGAGCATGTTTATCCTTTTCTATTTATTCTTGAGTACGAACCACTACCTTGGGACTCGACCCCAACTCACTAGTTGGGTTATATTACTACTGAACGATCATTGATGCTTAGTATTGGATGAAGTATCCTTGATAGAGTTCTTATCAACTATGATAGTTCAATCCAACTGGAACAATTATTACAAATATATATATATATATATATCTGTGTGTGTGTGTGTGTGTGTGAAAAGTGATAATATAAAAGGTTTGAAGGGAAATTTTGTCATTTAGTAAATTTATTCCATTACAAATTATGGTGGGATTATTATACCATCGGAGGAGGGGGATAACTTATCCCGATACTAATTATTAATTTTAGGATAAGTTATCCCACACTTGCCAACAAATCAACAAATTTAGTGACACTATACTTTAACCCCAGGATTATTTTGTGTTATCCTTCACATCAAACGACCCCTAATTGCTTTGAAGTATTGGAAGTAGTTATCAGAATAAATGTTTAGTCATTCTAAAGAGTAATCTTACAATAATTTTAAAAGGTAATAATGAAAAGTAATGTCTAATTAATGTCTTAATATTTTTTCTTAAAAGGTGTGCAATATTCCAACAATTCATTTATTTTTAAATGGAGGAAGTATTATATTGTGAACTCCCTATATTCCTATTTACATATTCCTTACTAAAAAATATATGTTCCTTAGTTAATATTTGTCATTTCAAAAAATCAATACATAAATTGCGCTATTCTTCCTATTTTACCCTTGAGAGTTATTAGCCTTGAAAATATAAATTTGACCAACAAAGGAAAACTAAATGATTAATTCATGTTCATTGGTCAATTTAGTTAATCAAAATAAATTAATTCATGTTCATTTATTGAAAACTTGACTTCAAAAGAACACTAAATAAGACTACAACAGTAAACTTACCTAATTTCAAAATCGGGCATGAAATCTAAAATTATGACAACTAAATAGGAAGGAAAGGAGTAATTTGTAATAGTAATTGCATGGTCTATTTCAATTAGTAGATGACTTTTCAAATAGAGCCTTAATGATTTGATATATACTCACTCAGTAGGCTTCCGGTCAATGTGATTAATATTATTCTTATGCATTTGCCTTTATGAGATGTTGTTCGAACAAGCTTCTTGTCGAAGAATTGGAGATACAAGTGGCACAAACTTTCAGAGTTGAAACTCGATAAAACACTTTATGATACGACAAAGGGAAAGAATTCACCAATGATTCAATTTGACAACATTTTCAAGCACCTCAAGGCCAATCTTGTAGAACCAATTAAAAAGTTTACCCTTGATGTTGCTGGCCTTGAAAGTTGGCCTATCATTCATGAGATGACATATTTATTCTCTAGGAACGGTATTAATCATCTTGTGCCTAGACATTGGTGGGAAAAACTTTTATGATGTTAAAGTGAACATGCTAAAGGTAAGTTGATGCACTAGCTCAACAATGCCTAATGATGCTTTGAAGTGAATGTTTTACTAGTCAGTTCTATAATAGCTTTTTTACTCTATTTTAAGAGTTTTCCCATTTTATGCATGTTGTTGAATTATCTATTTAATGAAACTTTTCTTTGTTAATTAATCAGGATTTTGGATTATTCCATGTAGTAAGGTTGAAGCAATTTTTTTAGATAGTAGATCATCTTGTGAGTTTTTGACCAAAAACATCCTTTAATTACACTCACAATTAAACTACACCCTTGAACTTCCCCTATAAACAAGAAATATCCTTGAAGTATCCAAATCTTGGTACTTTTCATGCTTCCGCTAAACAATGGTACAAAACAACTAACGACTCCCTACCCTGTGCAACTTACTTGACTTCAAATTCTCCAACAATGTTATCAAAATTGAACAGGATGGAGATAAATTGAAATAGGGTTCTTGGTTTTTGTTCGTTTTCTTATGGACCATGAGAAACTGATGATGCTCAAGCTCTTTGCATAGTTTATTGCTCCATTGATAATTGATGAAATTCCTTCAAACTCAACAATGGAGTAATTGGAGAACTGGAAAATACACAAAATTGCTTCTCTATTTCTGGAAGAATCAAATGAATTAAGAGTACAATGAAGTGACTATATATAGGACTATCTACTCTTCTCTATTCTAAGCTAACATTTTTATCCTACACTAATCGATCCTTACACAGTTAACATAATAACTAACTCTTAACTACTTTTAACTAATTTATTAAACTAGCCATTCTATTTCTCAACACTCCCCCTCAAGCTAGGTAGTGTGAATAAATTCAACACTCCTAGCTTGCGTAACAGATAGCTATGTTGTTATCTGTTCAAGGCATTTGTGAACAAGTCTTCTTCTAGATCCTTAGAGGTTATATGCGTTGTCTTTATTGTTCCATCTTGAATTCTTTCTCAAATGAAATGTAGGCTAAGTCTATTCAAATGTGTTTGGTTCTCTCATCAAATATGGAATTTTCAGCAATCTGGATTGCTTCCATAGCAAAATCATTGGAGTATCAATATCAACCCTTACTTGTTTGCAAATTCCCACAAGACAAAGTATTTCTGAAGCAGTTACAGCCATGGTCCTGTACTGTGCCTCTGTTGATCTTCTAGAAATAGTGCTTTGTTTTTTTTGATTTCTAGGAAATCAAAGAGTTCCCCAGCTTCATCACATATCCAATAATGGACATTCTTGATTTAGGACACCCTGCCCAATCTGCATCACATAATGCCTTCAATTGTGTTCCCTTTTTTGAGCTCAGAAGTATTGCCATACCTGGTTCATTGGTCTCAGATTTCATCACTTTGTAAGCTGCATCCATATGAGACTTCTCGGGGTAGTGCATGAACTAACTAAGCATGTGCACTGCATATGTAATAACTGGTCTTGTCATACTGTGATACTATAGTTTTCCAACTAGTCTTTCAAAAGGACATGGAAGTTCTAACGTATCATCACCCAGTTCTCCTACATGTTCATCATATTCCATTGTGGTTAGTTTTTGAATGCATTCCATTGGAGTATACACTAGTTTGGACCCTGCTAGTCCCAAGTGTATGATTAACTCTAGAGCAAACTTCCTTTGATTCATAAGTATCCCTTCATGTGACCTAGCTATCTCAATTCCAAGAAAATACTTTATTTCACCTAGGTACTAGATTCTGTACATCTCTTACAGTGCTATTTTTGCTTCCTGAATCAATATAGGATCATTGCATGTGATGAGCAGATCATCAACATAAACTAGGATGATTACTATATTATCTTCCACTTTCCTTATAAATAAGGAGTTATCAAAATGCAAGTATAAATCCTAAGCTGGTTAAAACCTCAACAAGTTTCAAGTTCCATTGTCTTGAAGCTTGTTTGAGCCCATAGAGGGATTTGTGCAGTCTACAGTCTTGATGACAACTGTTCTCCCCCTTTTGACAAGAAGGTGGGATCATATATACTTCTTCAACCAAATCACTTGAAGAAAAGCTTTGAACACATCCATCTGGTGTAAACACCATTGATTTGAAATAGCCAGACCAAGAACTAATCTATAAGTGACCATTTTGAATATTGGAGAAAAGGTCTCCTGATAGTCCAAACCTTCCTTCTGATTGTAGCCCTTGGCTCCCAACCTGACCTTGTATCTCTCAACTTCTTCATTAGCCTTGTACATAACTTTGGAAACCCATTTACAACCTATTCAAGGTTTTTCGAGGGAAAGATTTATAATGGACAAAGTGTGATTATCCTGTGAGGCAGCTAATTCCAGCTACATGGCATCAATCCATATAGGATCTTGGGAAGCTTTATCATAAGACTGAAGCTCCCTAATAGTTGTTATCTTAGATAGGAAGGACTGATATGCATGACTAATCTTGGCAGTAGATAAGTAGGACTACATGGGGTAAACACAAGAGCTAGAAACAGAAGTTGAGTAGAGTCTACCACGTACATATTCTTGTAACCAAATAGGAGTAATATTGGTCCTTGTAGACCTTCTATGAGGGACAAAAGAAGGTTAAACAGTAGGAACTATAATATTTGGACATTGTTCTCTTGGGGGAGAGGAAGAAGGCATGTTGGTGGAGCTAAGAGAAAGTGTAATAAGAGTAGGTTCAAGTTCCATTTGGGATAATACACCATTGAGAAACAACTACATGTTTTTTCCTTTGAGCATCTGAAAAGAAAATAATTGTTCCCTGAAAGAAACATCCTTGCTCATAAAAAGGTTGTTAGTAAGCAAACTATAAAGTCTATAGCCTTTCTGAGTGGAAGAGTATCCCTTCTACATAACTGCAATAGACCTTGGTGAAAACTTGTCCCCACCATGGATGTTGGTGGCAAAACACATGAATCTAATGGTTCTCATGTGTTGTAAGGAAGGTAGTTTATCATAGAATACTTCAAAGGGTGATTTTCCATATAGGACCTGCAGAGGCAATCGATTGATCACATAAATAGCATTTAGGACACACTAATTACAAAACTTCAAGGGTAAGAATCCATGGAATCTAATGGCTATAGCAACTTCCATGATGTTCATCTGTTTTCTCTCCACCAACCCATTCTTTTGAGGTGTGTGTTCACATGAGCTTTGATGGATAATATAAGAAGAAGTAAGCAATTACGTACAACTATAATTAAAAAGCTCAGTGTTATTATAACTTCTAAAATTCTTCACATTTTCATTTAATTGAGTTTTTACTAAGGCAAAAAATTACCTCAATACAACAATGACATCATTCTTCACACCTAACTCATCCTTCTACAATCATCAACTAGAGTGGGTAAAAATCTGCAACTTGTTAGCATGATTGGATAGATTCTAAATGTCTATACTTATCTATGTTATAACTCTAAATATTTGTGTAATGATGAAGTAGATAGAATAAATTGATGTAGCATATTTTCAAAGATATTAAAATTAGGAATAACATATATTTAGGGATATATAGCAAATTTTTAGGCATGTAAATTAGAATTCTTTCTATTTAATGGAAAACTCTCATTTGAGAGCACTCATTGAGCAAAACTAAGTTGGTATTAGATAATTTTTGTGTGCTTTGATTCTCAGTATCTTTCATCTGTGGTTCCTTTCATAATTTACTTTTTAAAGTTTTTGTTCTGCTTACTGTGTTTAGTCAACAGTTAGTTCTAAGTATCTTGGAATTTTAGGCATCTTGGAATCTTAGTCTTGGTCATTCTGGTTATTTTGCATTATTGCATTTCTATCTTCCTTAGCTTGTCAAGAATATGGCGTCATATCAATTTGAGTTCTTCCATGTTTGTTTCACAGGAAAAATTTACTGTTCTTTGGAATTTCAATTCCAACTATTTTTCACCGGAAAAGAATTATGGGGACATATAGATAGAAGCGATCCTATTACTACCGATCCTACGAAGGTCGGTCAATGGAAGGTTAAAGATACTCAAGTGATGACATGGATTTTAGGGTCAATTGACCCTCTTATTGTTCTTAATCTTAGGCCATACAAGATAGCAAAGGCCATGTGGGATTATTTACAAAAAATTTACAACCAAGACCATAAAGCAAGGCGCTTTTCGTTAGAGCATTAAATTGCTATGTATTCTCAAGGAGGTCTCTCTGTTCAAGATTATTTCTCTAGGTTTCAGAACTTATGGGCTGAATTTACTGATACCCTTTATGCTAAAATACCTTTTGAATCTCTCTCCATTATTCAAAGAGTGCATGAACAAAGCAAGCGAGATTAAATTTTGATGAAATTATGATCTAATTTTGAAATGTTCACTTGATGATCTGTGATCCATCTCCCTCATTAGATGTCTGTTTTAGGGAATTACTTCATGAAAAGCAGTGTCTCTTCACACAAAATGCTTTTCATCAAGGAAATGTTTTCACTGTTGCATTTGCAGCTTAAGGGAAAGGAAAGGGCATGGATATGGCTAGAACTCAATGCTACAGTTGTAAGAATTATGGTCATATTGCTAGAAATTGTTGCAAGAAGTTCTGTAATTATTGTAAACAATAAGGACACATTATAAAAAAGCGTCCCACACGTCCTCAAACCATAAGGCAAAGGATTTTTAAGTTGGGATAAATGGTTCAACTACAGATAATTCGTTTTTAGTAGGACAAGTTTTTACTCCTGAAATGGTACAACAAATAATCTTGTCAGCATTTTTAGTTTTCGGGCTACTACGTAATGAGGTAATATCTAAATTTTGGCTTGTTGATTCTGGCGCTTCCAATCATATCACCAACTCAACTAATATACTCAGAAACATCCGTGAGTATAATGGTCCAACACAAATTCAGGTTGCCAATGGTAGTAATTTACCCATTACCAAGGTTGGGGATATTACTGGAACTTTCAAGAATGTTTTTGAATCACAAAAGCTCTCCACTAGTCTTATTTCAGTTGGCCAATTGGTAGATAACAATTGTGATGTGAATTTTTCTCGTAATGGTTGTCTTATGCAGGATCAGGTGCTAGGGACGATAATCACGAAGGGGCCTAACGTTGGAAGATTGTTTCCTATAAGCTTTTCTATTCCTCGTGTTCTAGCTTTTCTTTCTACCACTACTAAGAATTAGGTTTGGCATAAACGTCTAGGCCATCCAAATTCTAGTGTGTTGTCTCATTTGACCAACTCTAGTTTATTGGGAATAATAATTAATTTTCAGCTGCTTCCTTTGATTGTTCTACTTGTAAATTAGGCAAAAGTAAAACTCTTCCTTTTCCTAATTTTGGTAGTTGTGAGGCAAAGTGTTTTTATGTCATTCATAGTGATGTTTGGGGCATTTCACCAATTATTTATCATGCTCATTTCAAGTATTTTGTTACATTTATAGATGACTATAGTTGGTTTACATAGGTGTATTTTCTTTGATCTAAATCTGAAGTGTTTTCCATATTCAAGAAATTTTTGGCTTACATTGAGACTCAATTTTCCACATTCATCAAAATATTGAGAACTGATTCTAGTGGAGAATATATGTCTCATAAATTCAATATTTCTTTCTTGATAAGGAATTGTATCACAACCTTCTTGCCCATAAACGCAACAACAAAATGGGGTTGCTTAGCGTAAAAATCATTATCTTTTAGATGACACTCGTATATTATTGATTGAGTCCTCTATTCCATCTAAATATTGGGTTGAAGCTTTGTCTAATGATGTCTATTTGATTAATAGACTTCCATCTAAAGTATTAAATATTGAGTCTCCATATTATCATCTTTTTCACAAGCATCCTAGTTATCATAGTTTTCATACATTTGGTTGTGTTTGTTTTGTGCACCTACCTCCTTCTCAACACAATAAATTCTCTGTTCAGTTTATTAAATGTGCTTTTATGGGCTATAATACTTCACAGAAAGGTTTTATTTGTGATGACCTAAGTTCTAACAAATTTCGTGTTTCTAGAAATGTTATTCTCTTTGAGAATCAATATTTCTTTTCTACTCATATTGAGTCATCTGCTGTTTCTCCTCTTCTTCCTACTTTTGAGGATTTTTCATTGTCTTCTAAGCTATTCAAACCAGGATTTGTGTATGAACAACGTCGGTCAACTTTACCCCAACCTAAAATAGATGTGCCACCTAAGACTGCTCCACAACTAGAATATGAGATTTCTTTAACGTCTGCTCCTCTTCAACTTCCTCGGCTATCTATTAGAGTGTCTCAAACTCCTAAACGGTATGGTTTTTATCCTACTTTATCCACCATCTTTATTACAACCGGTTACTCACAAGCCACCAGACTTGAATGCTCGCAAAAAGCAATGGAGGAGGAACTTTTGGCTCTTAAAGAAAATAACACATGGGACATTGTTCCTTGTCCTCAAAATGTCTATCCAATTGGGTGTAAATGGGTTTATTCAATTAAACTTCATTATGATGGAACTCTTGATTGGTACAAAGCTCGATTGGTAGTCCTTGTCAACAAACAGAAGTATGGTGTAGATTATGAGAAGACTTTTGCACCTGTAGCAAAAATGACTAAGGTGCAAACTATTTTTGCCATTGTTGCATCATAAAATTGGCCTTTTCATCAAATGGATGTCAAGAATGCTTTTCTTCATGGTGATATCAAAGAAGATATTTATATGAAACCCCCACCTGGTTTGTTCTCATCACCTACAACAGATGCATGCAAGTTGAAGTGGTCTTTATATGGATTAAAACAAGCTCCAAGATCTTGGTTTGACAAGTTTCAGTCTACTTTGCTTCTATTCTCTTTTGAGCAGAGCAAATATGATTTGTTATTGTTCTTCAAAAAACAACTACATGTTGCATTGTTCTTTTCGTGTATGTAGAGGACATTATTATCACAAGAACTAATTCTTCACTAATCATTAGCCTCCAGTAGCAGGTTAAGGATTCTTTTCATATGAAAGATCTTGGTAATATTACCTGATTTTTGGGGTAAGAAGTTCATTATAATTCTTTAGGTGTGTTCTTGAACCAACACAAATATACTTAGGACTTGATTGCTTTGGCTGGTCTTCAAGAATCTTCCTCTGTAAAAATACTCCATTGGAATTGAATGTAAAGTATTGTCGTGCTGAAGGAAATCTTCTTCCTGATCCAACTTTGTATCAGCAATTTTTTGGGAGCCTAAATTATCTTACTATTACTCGGTATGATATCTCTTTTGCGGTTGAACAAGTGAGTCAATTTATGCAGGCTCCACACCATCTATATTTGGTGGCTGTCCGTCGTATCATTCAATATCTCTTGGGAACATCTACTCGTGGATTATTCTTTCCTAGTGGTTTTGAGATTCAGCTTAATGCATTTAGTGATTCTGATTGGGCTAGATATCCTGATACTCGTTGCTTCGTCACGTGTTGGTTCATGTTTCTTGGAGATTTGTTGATATCTTGGAAGAACAAGAAGCAAGATTGTGTATAAAAATCTTCCACCGAATCTAAATATCAAGCATTGTCTATTGCTTGCTCTGAGAGTGTTTGGCTTCGTGGTTTACTTGCAGAAATTGGATTTCCTTAATCTAATCCTACTCCTTTCCATGCTGACAACACAAGTGCTATTCATATTGCTACTAATCAAGTTTATCATGAAAGGACCAAACACATTGAAGTGGACTGTCATTATATCAGTGAATCTGTAGATAAGGTAGTCATTACTCTTCCACATGTATCCAGTGATCTTCAAATAGCTGATGTGTTTACAATGTCTATGGCACGACAACGTCATCAATTTTTGGTAGGCAAATTAATGCTTTTTGATCCACCAACATCAATTTGAGGGGGGATGTTAGCATAATTGGATAGATTACAAATATATGTACATATCTATGTTATAACTCTAAATATTTGTTTAATGTTGATAGGAGATAGCATAGATTAATATAGCATGTTGTCAAAGATATCAAAATTAGGAATATCATATATTTACGGATATATAGCAGATTTTTAGGCATGCAAATCAGAATTATTTCTATTTAATGGAAGAACTCTTATTTGAGAGTACTCATTCAACAAAAGTGACACAACCATATGACTAGGTACTCTATATGATACCCAAACATTACAATGTATGGTGTGGAAAGACTTGTTGCATATATTATAGCAAGAAGGAAAAGGCATTTTGGTTTGCCTTGTTAGTGGGAAAACATTACATGGTTGAACATCATGCCAGTTACTCTTAAACTTCAAAGAAGAAATCGGCCTCAACACTCTAGTAGGACCATGTCTAAGCCTTCAATGCCAGGTGTCCATGTTTGCAAAATTGCCTACTTTATCACTGTTGATCATATTTGTTGTTATTAAATGAGATTTCTTCTCCTTTTTCTTTATGGGAAAAACATATTGTATAAACCATCAAACTTCCTACGAATCCCCTTCACCATTCCACAGTGAAGATCCTATATAACATAGAGACTAGGAAAGAAAGTGACAACACACTTTAAATCTCTAGTCAATTTGGCTACCGACAGTAGGTTATGTATAAGATCGTGTAAGTTGAAATAACTATGATGAAGCTGGAAATTTGAAAAAGTTATTTTTGGAAAGAATTCAAAAATCTGAAAATTTGTTTAAGTATGGGAAAAAAATGAGTTTTTGGTCAACTTTAAGCAGTCATACCTCCTATCTCAGGATGACTTAGGTTAATTTCCAGTTATGTTTGGAAAGCCCTTGGAATGATCTTTCCAACAACACAGAGTTTACTCGATTCCAAGTTCGTATGAGTGAGTTATGCCCTTTCGAAGTTGGGCTGTTGGTAAGGGATGTTCATCCGAAATTTAAGGGTAGTTTAGTCTTTTCCCTCATATTTTATTTTGGTTGTATATCAAGGGTCTAAGCTTATGTTACATCAGTTTTCCCTTTTAAAAGTGGTAGTTAGGGTTCTTGAGAGAAAAGGAAAGAAGAGGAGATAGTGAAGAAGCAAAGTTTATCAAGATCATCGTGATTTTCGTCGGGGTTGATCCCTAATAAGGTATGTGAGATCATAGTGTTGGGTTGGTTCATTCCCCCACATGCCAAACTCGTTTAATTTCGAGAAAAAGATTAGTTGTGTTTGTTGAAGTTTATGGTAAATTCTTGTGGTTGTGTTGCTGAAGTTTCTTGTTCATTTTGGTAAATATTTTCGGATGAAATTTTGAATTGAATCTATTGTATATTGAGGGTTTTATGATTATGAGTGTTTGGGGAAAGAACCTTTGTTGTTGAGAGGGTTTAGAGTTGGAGAAACTAAGGAGAAAAGTCAGGTTTTCTGGGGAAAAGGTTGGGGCGTCGCGCCAGCCAGAGCACCCCAAAATGGGATTTGAAGTCCCCCCTTGGGGCGGCGCGACATGTAGGGTGCCCAGTAGGACATTCTGAAACTTGAGGGTTGGCACCCCGCGCCTCTCAGAGCGCTAAGGACGCCAGTCTTCCTCATATCCTTCCCCACTTTTTCATACATGTTCCTTGGAAATGTACCTATGTTTTATAGACGTTTTCAACACTCTAAGGTACATCTAGACATCACGAACTCATCCATAAACATGACATCATTACCCTTGAATCCATCATCCAATTTGAGGAAATTTAGGATCAAAGTTAAGTGAAGTTAGAGTCAAGCTTAGAAGTTAAGAAGTAAGTCAAAGCAGGTTTTTAAATTTTTTCAAGAGTCTTCATTGAACGTTTTAACTTCATTTTTAAGGCTCAAGTTTAAGGTTAAGCCAAGAGTATAAGAGTTGAGTTCATTCCTCAAAAGTTATTAGGGAACTAAATATTCCCAAAAAAGTTTATAAATGTTTTTACATTTGAGTGAGAAAGGAACTATGTTTTCGAAGAGAGCCTTTGGGCTAAGCTTTGAGCAATTATCTCAAACTAAAGAAAGATGTGTTTAAAACACTTATGAGCTAAAGTATTTTTGGGAGTAGTATTGAGCATCGAATTGGGGACGCAAGTTCATATTAACTCAACTTTCCATAAGAACCATGTAGCCAAACATGGGATTTAATGGGTCATTCTTTTTAGATGATCACGTAAGTTAAGCTAGTGGACCCACTAAGTTAAGTAAGGTCCTATATCATGGAAAGGTATAGGATGGTCCTTTGGCAACGTGAGGTAAAACGTTGTATCATCATTAGGGCTCATAGTGGTGGTTGTCGGTTAAAGAATCTCCCACTAAAGTTATATTACTTTTATATAAGTAAAGTTGAGTTGTTATTGTTTTATCCTTAACTAACTAAGTTGTTTACATTGTTTTACAAGCTTTATATATATTGCATGTGTCTTATTGCTTTGTATTGAGTTCGGTTATTCATGAGTCGAACAGAGCCAAGGTAAGAGTTCCTTTGTACTCCTTTCAAGCTTAAGTTATTGTTTAGCTTTCCAGCTCGCATAGTCGTACGTTCAATATACTGATGCCAGTTGGCCTGCATCTTATGATGATGCAGACACAGGTACCCCAGATCAGTATCCAGCACACCGTTTGTCACGACCCAAGCCTAGGGCCTAGACGTGACATGGCGAATGAGGAACCCGAAGGAACCCCAAACAAGCCTCTCAAACTTGTCATCACACTTCATCGGTCGCGGAAGTACATTCAACATTAAATAACGGGAATTAGGGACTAAGGGCAAACCATTTCAAAATAACATCATAGAATAAGAGTCAAGCTCATTTACAAAATACTTGTCCAACGCACACCTCTACATACATAGATAGGACGGGGGCCATGACATACTACCGGCTCCCCTCATAGTCAAAATACAATTGCAAGCTAAAGTCTCAAAACATAGGAGTAGGAAACATAACATAGCCCTCGAATCATTGAGGACTCACCAACAAACTCGGATAAGCACCGTACTAGCCACGTGGATGGAGAGAAGGATCAAGAGTAGCTCCGTTCCCTACATGGTGACATAATGTAGGCAAAATATGCGTTAGTACTTTGGAATGTACTAAGTATGCAGGGTGCAATACAACAATAAACAAGGACACAATCGAAATGCAAGAAATAGTTTCATAGGCATAATGAATAACAATATGAGGATGCATGATCAAAGTGAAGTCAAAACATGTTTAAGTAAATCTATACTAATAGTAGATATCATATGTGTGTGCATGATCCAACCAATCTATAACCCCAACTTAGGATGGGGTATGCCGTTCACACCCGGACACCCTGGTGGCAAGGTATAAACCCCTCACATGGTTGATGTTGGTCACACCCTAAGCATCCTAGGTGGTGAGGTATAAACCCCTCACATGATTGATGTTGGTCAAACCCTAAGCATCCTAGGTGGTGAGGTATAAACCCCTCACATGGTTGATGTTGGTCACACCCCAAGCATCCTAGGTGGCGAGGTATAAACCCCTCATATGGTTGATGTTGGTCACACCCCAAGCATCCTAGGTGGTTAGGTATAAACCCCTCACATCGTTGATGTTGGTCACACCCCAAGCATCCTAGGTGACGAGGTATAAACCCCTCACATGGTTGATGTTGTTCACACCCCAAACATCCTAGGTGGTGAGGTATAAACCCCTCACATGGTTATCCGGTTCTTTTCCCCCGGATCGGGCATGGTCATGCAACACTTTATATAGGAAATTCACATTAAGCTCTAATGCAATCTCATGTATGGAATGAACATATACACAAGCTTAGTTTGTCATCAACACATCTCTGGAATTCCATACATCTCATAACTCAAGCCTTAAAGCATTAATTCATCAATTCTCCATAATTGGACATTTTGTCAAGCACCTTGAAGGCATGTAATGGGGTCAAAGATCATGGAAAATAGGGTAGTAATTATGCAGCAAAACCAGTGAACAACCTGCAACAACGCCTTTTAACACCCACAAGACCACATGAAAAAATCTCCACATCAATTCCAAGTTTAGATTCAAGTTATAGAGTCACAACATACTCAAAACAATCACTTTTCATGCTAGAATTCACTGTGCAGGAAATTAATACAAGGAACAAGACTAATTTATGAATCTCAACTTAAACCATGAATTAGTGAGTAGAATAGAGACTAGGCACTATGGGTGGAAGGACCCATGAGTTCAACACCACATACCTTGAGTTTTTATGAAGGTCTTGAGAGTGTCTTCAATGGAAACTTGGAACTTGGAGCAAGAATCTCTTCAATCTTGAGGAAGGTTTTGGATTAGGGTTCCTGAGAGAAAATGTGTCTAAGTATGGGAGAGGCATTTTGGGAAATGTTTTAGAGATGAGAATTGAATTAGCACTATATAGGAAATAAAATATGCCCTTGGAAAAATGGGTCCAACACTTAGAAAAAAAAATGAGCCGGTTGAACAGTAACTTTGCTCTCTGGAAATTGCATTTCCGGCACGGACAGATTTTACGAAAATGGGCATAACTTCTTCGTCCGAACTTCGAATGAGGTGAAACGAAGTGCGTTGGGTAGCTAACTCAAAGGGATTTACATGGACATGTTATGGTCCACCCAATTATTTGTGTGCTAGGAGATATGACCCTCCAAAGTAGACCCTCGAAAAAGGCTTCACTTGGAAATTTCGGATTTTTATACGGTTGCTCGAAAATTTGGGTTAGACCCATTTCCCACTCAATTTAACCCCCTAAACAAGAATATGAAGTAGTATTTTTGAAAAATGAAATGAATTTTTAGATATAGCTAAAACAAGTTTCCGGTAACTTCCAAAGCACATTTTTAGGAACTTTTTGGGTCGTTTCACCGTTGATCCAGCTGAGCATTCCAGAGTCAGTGGTGAGCCTCCTTACTTTTCGGAGGACTCTGTTATTTTGTGTTCCTAGTTTTGCGTTATTAGGATGTTGCAGGGTCTGTCCCAACATCTATATCAGTGTTATAGAGGCTTTATAGACAGTCAGTCACTTAGTATTGAGTCTCTCATCTATGTAGATATATAAATATTTATTTTGAGACTCGAGTTGCCTATTGGCCAAATTTTATCAGTTGGGTTGTTTTATGACCTTTTATTGCATGAAGTTATTCGCTTAGGACCAACAATGGTCTTCCAGTGCTGGTCCTGCCTAGGGTATAGGCTCGGGGCGTGACAAACTTGGTATTAGATCACAGAGTTCAACAGTCCTAGGGAGTCTATGAAGCCAAGTCTGTAGAGTCCTAGTTATCAATGTGAAGCGCACCACATCTATAATTAGGAGGCTGCAACATTTAGGAAGATTTCTTACTTCTTTCACACTCATCTCGTGCTTTAGAGTTTATCTCTAAAAAGTTTCTTTCTAATTTGTGCTTGTGCATTTTTTCAGTTAATCATGCCTCCATGAAGAGTTGGCAGAGGGCGTCTTCCTAGACTTATGTTGAGGAGCAAGAGTTACCTTTCGCACCTGGAGTGCAACATCAAGGAGAAGTTTCTAATGCTTAGTTCAAAGAAGCAATTAGGATACTGAGTCAAGTTGTAACTAATCAGATTGGTCAGCAAAGGGGAGCTCGACATGAAGGATCAGACACTTCAAGGATTCATGAGTTCTTGGGGATGAATCCTCCGAGTTTCATGGGTTTGAGCACTACTGAGGATCCAGAGAACTTCATTGAGGAGCTGAAGAAGATTTTTGATGTGATGCTTGTGGCAGATACTGAGCGGGTTGAACTAGCTACATATTAATTAAAGGATGTTGCTAGCACTTGGTTCGACCAGTGGAAAGGGGGCAGAGCTGAGGGTGCACTACTTGCGAGTTGGGCTTGTTTTGAGGAAGCTTGCTTGGGGCATTTCTTTCCTCGAGAGTTAAAAGAGGCCAAGGTACGTGAATTCCTCACACTTAAGTAGGAGTCTATGAGTGTTCATGAGTACGGGTTAAAGTTCACCCAACTATCCCGTTATGCTCCGGAGATGGTTGCGGATATGAGGAGTAGAATGAGCTTGTTTGCTGCTGGGTTGTCTCGTCTGTCGAGTAAGGAAGGTAGGGTAGCAATGCTTATTGGGGACATGGACATATCAAGGTTGATGGTTTATGTGTAGCAGGTTGAGGAAGAGAAGCTGAGGGACATGGAAAAGTTCAGAAATAAGAAAGTTAAGACCGAAAATGAGTCCGAACAGTAGAGAGGTAATGCAAACCGTTTGTCCTTTCAACAAAGGAAGAGGGACCTGCTCCATCATTTGCTAGAGCACCTACACCCAAATTTAGAGGTGAGCATAATGGACATAATTCAAAGAACTTCAAGGCTAGACCAGCACAGTCTTCAAGTAGTGTGGCACAAGGAGGTAGTTTGATTCCTGCATGTGCTAGGTGTGGTAGAACCCACCCAGATAAATGTCGTGATGGCCAGACATGTTGTTTTAAGTGTGGACAAGAGGGTCACTTTATGAAGGAGTGCCCTAAGAACAGGCAGGGTAGTGAAAATCTGGGTATTAGGGCCCAATCTTCATCAGTTGCTCCCCCAGATAGGATGGCACCTAGAGGAGCTACTTCTAGTACTGGCGGAGGAGCAAACCTTCTCTATGCAATCACTAGTCGCCAGGAGCAAGAGGATTCACCAAATGTTGTCACTAGTATGATCAAAGTGTTTTCGTTTGATGTGTATGCTTTGTTGGACCCAGGAACAAGTTTATCTTTTGTAACTTCTTATGTTGCAAATAAGTTTGATGTTCTTCCTGAAAGACTTTATGAACCCTTTTGTGTTTCTACACCTATTGGGGAGTCTATTCTAACAGAAAGAGTCTATCGTGATTGTCCCGTTTCCATCAATCACAAGAGCACCATGGCTGATTTGGTTGAGTTAGACATGGTAGATTTCGATGTTGTTCTAGGTATGGACTGGTTTCATGCCTGTTATGCATCATTAGATTGTAGAACTCGAGTGGTCGAGTTTCAGTTTCCGAATGATCCAGTCATAGAGTGGAGTAGTAGTTCAGCAGTGCCTAAGGGTCATTTCATTTCGTACCTTAAGGCAAGAAAGTTAGTTTCGAAGGGTTGTATCTATTACTTAGTCCGAGTTAATGACTCTAGTGTTGAGATACGTCATTTTTAGTCAGTTCCTATAGTAAGAGAGTTTCCAGAAGTTTTTCCTGATGACCTACCCAGAATTCCTCCTGAGAGAGAAATAGATTTCGGCATAGACCTCCTTCCAGATACTCGTCCTATCTCTATTCCTCCATATAGAATGGCACCAACAGAGTTGAAAAAGTTGAAAGAGCAGTTGAAAGATCTCCTAGATAAGGGTTTCGTTCGACTAAGTGTCTCACCTTGGGGCGCTCCAGTCTTGTTTGTGAGAAAGAAAGATGGTTCCCTTAAGATGTGTTTAGATTACCGCCAGTTGAACAAGGTTACCATCAAGAATAAGTACCCTCTTCCGAGGTTTGATGATCTTTGTGATCAGCTTCAGGGTGCCACTTGTTTTTCAAAAATTGACCTTAGATCGGGCTATCATCAATTAAGAGTAAGGGAATGTGATATTCCAAAGACAACTTTTAGAACCAGATACGGTCATTATGAGTTTTTGGTCATGTCCTTTGGTTTGACCAATGCACCGGCAGCATTCATGGACCTTATGAATAAAGTCTTCAAACCTTATTTAGATATGTTTGTTATCGTCTTCATTGATGACATACTAATCTATTCAAGGAATGAAGAAGATCATGCTAGTCATCTCAGAAAAGTTCTTCAGACAAGGAGTTGTATGCCAAGTTCTCTAAGTGTGAGTTTTGGCTTGAGTCTATGGCATTTCTAGGCCACATTGTATCCGGTGATGGAATTAAAGTTGATACTCAGAAAATTGAGGCCGTGCAAAATTGGCCTAGACCCATATCTCCAACTGATATTAGCAGTTTCTTGGGTTTAGCTGGCTATTATAGAAGGTTTGTTGAGGGGTTCTCGTCTAGTGCATCTCCTTTGACCAAGTTGACTCAGAAGACAGTGAAATTTCAATGGTCTGAAGCATGGAGAAAAGCTTTTAGGAATTGAAAAAGAGGTTGATTACTGCTCCAGTTTTAATTTTACCAGCAGGTACTCAAGGTTTTGTGGTGTATTGTGATACATCTAGAATTGGTTTGGGTTGTGTCTTAATGCAGAATGGCAAGGTTATAGCTTACGCCTCCAGACAGTTGAAGGTTCATGAGAAGAACTACCCAACCCATGACTTAGAGTTGGCTGTTGTACTTTTTTGCTTTGAAGATATGGCATCATTACTTGTATGGTGTGCATGTTGTTGTATTTACTGATCACAAGAGTCTTCAATATGTGTTCACTCAGAAAGAGCTTAATCTCAGACAGAGGAGGTGGTTAGAATTACTCAAGGATTATGACCTGAGTATTCTTTACCACCCAGGTAAGGCTAATGTTGTTGTTGATTCTTTAAGTAGGATGTGTATGGGTAGCACCACCCATATTGAAGAAGGGAAAAGAGTGTTAGCAAAAGATGTGCATAGACTGGCACGCCTGGGATTCAGACCTATGGATTCCACAAAAGGAGGAATACCGGTGATGAACGGGGCCGAGTCATCATTAGTGTTAGAAGTGAAAAAGAAACAAGACCAATATCCCATTTTGCTTGAGTTGAAGGCAAATGTTCAAAAGCAAAAAGTATTAGCTTTTGGACAAGGGGGAGATGGTGAATTGAGATTTCAAGGTAGATTGTGTGTACCTATGGTGGATGGACTCCAAGAGAGGATTATGGAAGAAACTCATAGCTCCAGATATTCCATTCATCCGGGTTCCACAAAGATGTATCGTGACTTCAGAGAAGTTTGTTGGTGGAATAGCATGAAGAAAGGCATTGTTGAATTTGTTGCTAAATGCCCAAATTGCCAGCAAGTGAAAGTTGAACACCAAAGGCCTGGTGGTTTGGCTCAGTAGATAGAACTTCCAAAATGGAAGTGGGAGATGATCAATATAGATTTCATCACAGGGTTGCCAAGGTCTCGCAGACAACATGATTATTTTTGGGTAATTGTCGACAGAATGACAAAGTCAACCCATTTTCTATCGGTAAAGACTACCCATTCAACAGAAGATTATGCCAAGTTATATATTAAAGAGATAGTGAGACTTCATGGAGTCCCAGTCTCCGTTATTTCAGATAAAGGTGCATAGTTTACTGCACAGTTCTAGAAATCTTTTCAGAAAGGCTTGGGTTCGAAGGTGAACTTAAGTACTGGTTTTCATCCTCAGACTGATGGGCAAGCAGAGCACACTATTTAGACTTTAGAAGATATGTTGAGGGCTTGTGTGATCAATTTCAAAAGGAGTTGGGATGATCACCTACCTCTCATCGAGTTTGCCTACAACAATAGTTATCACTCTAGCATCCAGATGGCTCTATATGAAGTCTTTATGGGAGAAGATGTTGATCTCCTATCGGATGGTTTGAAGTTGCTAAAGCAGGGTTGATTCAAGCTATGGAGAAGGTGAAAGTGATTCAAGAAAGGTTGAAAATAACGCAGAGTCGTCAAAAATCCAACACTGATATTAGGAGAAAGGCGTTAGAGTTTGAAGTAGATGATTGGGTATATTTGAAAGTTTCACCCATGAAGGGGTTTATGAGGTTTGGTAAGAAGGGGAAACTTAGTCCCCGGTGTATTGGACCTTACCGCATAGCCAAGAGGATTGACAATGTTGCTTATGAGTTGGAGCTACCACAGGAATTAGTAGCGGTTCATCCGGTATTTCATATCTCTATGTTGAAGAAGTGCATAGCCGATCCTTCATTGATCCTACCAACTGAAAGTATTAGGATCAAGGATAGCTTATCTTATGAGGAGATTACTATTCAGATTTTAGATCGCCAAGTTTGTAGGTTGAGAACAAAAGATGCAGCATCAGTCAAGGTCCTTTGAAGGAACCAATTTGTTGAGGAAGCTACTTGGAAAGCCGAAGAGGATATGAAGAAGAGATATCCATATCTCTTTGAATCTGGAGAAAATGCAGATCAAGGTACTAATTTCCTTCTTAGTGCTCTTTAAATTATAGTGAGCATGTTGTTGTTGTTGTTTTTGTTTGCATGATTGCTTGTTGGATGTTGAGTTGATGTTACACCCTTAGCCTAGTAAGAGTAATCTCATTTGAGGATGAATGTTCCCAGGGGGGAGATATTGTAACATCGCGTAAGTTGAAATAACTATGAAGAAGCTGGAAATTTGAAAGTCATTTTTGGAAAGAATACAAAAATCTGGAAATTTGGTTAAATATGGGAAAAAATGAGTTTTTGGTCAACTTTGAGCATTCATAACTCCTAGCTCAGGATGATTTAGGTGAATTTCCAGTTATGTTTGGAAACCCCTTGGAATGATCTTTCCAACGCCGTTGAGTTTACTCGATTTCGAGTTTGTATAAGTGAGTTATGCCCTTTCGAAGTTAGGTTGTTGGTAAGGAAAGTTCATCCAAAATTTTAAGGGTAGTTTGGTCTTTTCCGTCACCTTTTCTTGTGGTTGTATATCAAGGGTCTAAGTTGATTTTACATCAGTTTTCCCTTTTAAAAGTGAGAGTTAGGGTTCTTTAGAGAAAAGGAAAGAAGAGGAGAAAGTGAAGAAGCAAAGTTCGTCAAGATCATCGTGGTTTTCGTCGGGGATGATCACTAATAAGGTATGTGAGATCATAGTGTTGGGTTGTTTCATTCTCCTACATGCCAAACTCGTTTAATTTCGATAAAATATTGGTTGTGTTTGTTGAAGTTTGTGGTTGTGTTTGTGGAATTCTTGTGGTTGTGTTGTTGAAGTTTCTTGTTGATTTTGGTACATGTTTCCAGATGGAATTTCAGGTTGAATCTATTGTATATTGAGGGTTTTATGATTAAGAATGTTTGGGGAAAGAACCTTTGTTGTTGAGAGGGTTTAGAGTTAGAGAAATTAAGGAGAAAAGTCGGGTTTTCTGGGGAAAAGGCTAAGGCATCGCGCCAGCCAGTGCGCCCCAGAAGGGGTTCTTAAGTCCCCCCTTGGGGCGGCGCGCCATGCAGGGCGCCCAGCAGGCCATTCTGAAACTTGAGGGTTGGCGCCCCGCGCCTCTTAGAGCGCCAAGGACACAAGTCTTCCTCATTTCCTTACCCACTTTTTCATACATGTTCCTTGGCAATCTACCTATGTTTTATAGACGTTTTCAACACTCTAAGGTACATCTAGACATCATGAACTCATCCATAAACATGACATCATTACCCTTGAATCCATCATCCAATTTGAGGAAAGTTAGGATCAAAGTTAAGTGAACTTAGAGTCAACCTTAGAAGTTAAGAAGTAAGTCAAAGCAAGTCTTTGAAGTTTTTCAAGAGTCTTCATTGAATGTCTTAACTTCATTTTTAAGGCTCAAGTTTCAAGTTAAGCCAAGAGTATAAGAGTTGAGTTCATTTCTCAAAAGTTATTAGGGAACTAAATATTTTATAAATGTTTTTATATTTGAGTAAGAAAGGAACTATGTTTTTGAAGAGAGCCTTTGGGCTAAGCTTTGAGCAATTATCTTAAACTAAAAAAAGCTGTGTTTAAAACACTTATGAGCTAAAGTATTTTTGGGAGTAGTATTGAGCACCGAATTGGGGACGCGAGTTCATAATAAGTCAACTTTCCATAAGAACCATGTAGCCAAACATGGGATTTAACGGGTCATTCTTTTTAGATGATCACGTAAGTTAAGCTAGTGGATCCACTAAATTAAGTAAGGTACTATATCACGGCAAGGTATAGGATGGTCCTTGGGCAACGTGCGGTAAAATTTTGTATCATCACTAGGGCTCATAGTGGTGGTTGTCGATTAAAGAATCTCCCACTATAGTTATATTACTTTAATATAAGTAAAGTTGAGTTGTTATTGTTTTATCCTTAATGAACTAAGTTGTTTACATTGTTTTACAAGCTTTATATATATTGCATGTGTCTTATTGCTTTATTTTGAGTTTGGTTATTCATGAGTCGAACAGAGCCAAGGTAAGAGTTCCGTTGTACTCTTTTCAAGCTTAAGTTGTTGTTTAGCTTTCCAGCTCGCATACTCGTACATTCAATGTACTGATGCCAGTTGGCCTGCATCTTATGGCGATGTAGACATAGGTACCCCGGATCAGCATCCAGCATGCCGTTGATCCAGCTGAGCACTCCAGAGCCAATGGTGAGCCTCCTTGCTTTTTGGAGGACTCGGTTGTTTTGTGTTCCTAGTTTTGCTTTATTAGGATGTTGTGGGGTCTGTCCCAACATCCATCTCAGTGTTATGGAGGCTTCATAGACAGTCAGTCAGTTAGTATTGAGTCTCTCATCTATGTACATATATAAATATTCTATTTTGAGACTCGAGTTGCCTATTGGACAAAATTTATCAGTTGGGTTGTTTTATGACCTTTCATTGCATGAAGTTATTCTATTGAGTTAAGTTTCCGGTGAGTTAAGTAAGCCAGGCCAAGGGTTCCCTTGGGACCAACAATGGTCTTCGAGTGCCGGTCCCGCCCAGAGTGTTGGCTCAGTGCGTGACATTATGTTTAAAATTTGGAATGCATAATACATCATTTGGAGTGTGATCATTGTCTAACCTTCATCTTCCTACACAAGTTATGTCTAGTGCATTCCCATCTGGAAAAAATCTCTCATGATATTCTCATCAGTTATATGATAAATTCAATCCAATATGGCGTTATTGTAAACCATATGATTAGTGGCCCCTGAATTTACTATCCCCTTTCTAAAGGCTTAACTATTGGTAGCCATAAAGAGTTTAGTCATACCTGATATGTGCTTGTTTGAATCAGTTCATACTTTTTTGTGAATATCTTTTATGCTGGTTGGAGGAAAACTTACCAAGTGTATAACATTCCCTCATTCTTGGCGCCAATGAGGTTCTTATTTGAAAGAAAAAAAGAAGACTATGACTTCTCCATATGAATGCTAAGGCATAATAGCATGGCACTTTGAATTCAATATGAGAAATTTTTGTAATGTTTTTTTTTCAAAACATTAGATTATGTATCGAGAGAGTAGTATGAGATAAGGGGTATCTTTAGAATCTAATTGTATTGTTCTAGCGTGAAAATCATGCCACCTTCTTGGTTGGGACTTTGGGATGGTTGATCAATTTCATGTGACATAAACCCTCACAAATATGCTTTTTTAATAGTTTGGATACTCTCAATCTATTAAGAACATATTCTAAATAAGTATATAAGTCTATTGATAAACCTATTATTATACTTTCATTATGAACTTAAAATGTAAACTCCAAGCCTACAAGGTTAGAGCAATAATTTTATTTCAAAATTGGTTATTGATGACATAGGAGTCACAAATATGAAATTTAATCAAAATCCAAGCTCGAACTAGACATCGAATCATCAAAAACACTCCTCAATTTTAGGTTCAGAAATCCTAATTTCTAACACCCAAATGTGAATTAAATCATGATATGAACAATATAATCAAGAGGAAATACCAAATTAAAAGTTATATTCTTAACCTGAGATAAAATGAGCAATTCCTCCTTGTAAATCACCAAAATTGAGCTACCAAACTCGAAAAATCTTATAATGAAGTCTATGTTCAAATTGGAGATTTATTTCATCCAGGTCTTAATTGCTTTTTGCAAATGTAGATCACAACTGCGAACGTGATCAAGTGAACTGATCTAACCCCTCGCAATCATGACTGAACAATCATAAATGGGACTCTTCATATAGAGCTGACAAACTTTATCCTTCATGAATGTGACACAAACCTTGTGAATGCATAGGAGTCCTACAATTATTTTTCACAAATGTGATATATCTAGCCCTTGCGAGCATGGAGAAGATGACTAATTATACCAACAATTGGTGCATCCTCTATGAGAAATTCTCTATTTTACCCATCAAACTAATCTAGAAAACCAAATATGCAAATAAATCATAAAATATATTACAGTTGTGTTGAAACATCAAATCACCAATTTGAAGTTGTCTACCAAATGTTGATCATTGCCAATTCTAAGCATTATCTTTTACTTTTTAGTCATGTATCATTTAAAATAGAGTATTCATATATAAAAAGTTATAGTTAACTTCTAATCACTCTTCTAGTAATTGGTATTTTGCCCATTTACATGAAATCTAAGTTATGTCTTGTATAGCTATTTCATTTATTTCCGTATGGTTAATTGATTTTAATATTTCAAAAAAAAAATTGACATATCTAACGGAGGGTTGGTGAATTGTCATTACAATTCTTCAGATTTTTGTATCTATAAGTTACGTCTAAATATGTAATTTCATGTATTAAGCATAGAAAAATAGGGATCCAACTTGATCATAAATAATTACCAAATATATGTAATTAAAGAATATATGATAATCTGATGTCAAATAACCAATTTAATTAACATGGTCAATGTAATAAATATATTCAAAGTTATGTTGAATGACCGTCAAAACTAAGATTATATATTCAAGAAGTCTTAGTTTTATTAAGTAGAAACTATTTAAAAGAGAGAAAAGTTATCTACATTTAAAATGGGGGATTCTGAAATTAATTTCTTGAAACACATATTTTCACCATGGAACCCATATATTATATTTGTTTTTGACAAAACATTAATGTGTTATATATTTTTGACACCTTATTGTGTTCTTACACTCTAAAAGCATACAAAAACACTTAGGGTTTTTCCTTTCAAGTGATGCAAGAAAAATAGAATTTTCTATACAATCTCACTAAGGTATTGTTTTTCATTGATTTGTTTTCTATTGTTGTTTTTTCGTAAATGATTTTATATGTGCAATAGTTGTATATAAATTCTTCTGGATGGTTTATGAAGTTTTGTGTGTATCTCTGAAAAATAATAAATAAAAGGAGTACTTATTATTCATAAATATTTTAGAAATGATTTTCTATGTTTAATTTAAGATCTACATTGAACAGGTACTAATTATTGGCAGTTATGTTTATGGAGTAATGCTTAGTTATTGCATTTGTTTAGGAGTCAAATAAGTTGCTTCTTAGTCTTTAGGAATTAGGAATAGCATAGTCAGTTTTTAGCTTCAAATTTTCTAGGAGATTAAACATGATGTTTTTTAAAATTACTTTATCATCTATTTAAGACTTTTGTAACAAAGTGTTTTGCGAAGCTTCAATACAGAGAAAACTTCCGCACTTGCTGACTCTTTTCTTCTTAATTTACCGCTGTTAATTTATGTCATTTGGTATCAGAGCCAGAAAGTTTTTTTCTTTTTTGGAGTACCATTTTGCAGTAGTAAAAGATGGCTTCTAAAAGCTTTGTTCAAGCCGCTATTCCACGCTTCGATGGTCATTATGACCATTGGATCATGTTGATGGAGAACTTCCTTAGGTCCAGAGATTTTTGGTTAGTTGTCACTATTGGCGTGCAAAAACCAACAACTGGTATTGCCTCGTCGGAAGCACAAAAGGTAGAGTTGGATAGTCTAAGGTTAAAGGATCTCAAAGCGAAGAATTACCTTTTAGTGAACCTGAACCAACCAACACACACTCATAATACCCAACAATCATAGTTTTTATCAACATCTCCATCTCACAACCCAAATTCCCATGAGCTTAAGTTATAAAAAATTGATCTTTAGACATCTGATACTCATCGAGGGATTTTCCAATCATACAAACCCTTTAACAACGCTATCATAAAGCTAGATTTAGTAGTTGTGATTGCAGATTACCCTTAAGAACAGAATTGGACCCATTGATCTCCACATTCAACCACACATAACTAATACATGATCTCAACGACAAGATGAATATTAAGTTTGTCAGACAACCATAAATACATATGGTAGCTCTTCTATAAATTCTCATAAGCAAGGTGGTACATGTAGAATCGTTGAAATACTTTAACAACACCAAGACAACACCAAATATGTCATATGAAATAACCAAGTCTTCCCAATCATCACACTCAACCAAGAGAACATCACAGGATTGGTAAACCTCACACGATTAATCCCTCAATACTAGAAACCATTCTTTGCAAAGATACTTCTGAACAAATATGGGATTCCCCGAAGAAGAAGTATCAAGGAAAAGTGAAAGCAAAATGAGTGCAGCTTCAAGCACTCCGTGGTGAGTTTGAGGCTCTATGTATGCAAATTGGTGGATCGGTAATAGATTATTTCTCTAGGACGTTGTCTATCACAAATAAAATGTGAATTCATGGTGACAGACTGGAGGATATTACAAATGTTGAGAAAGTACTTCGCTCAATGAAGGCAAAGTTTAACTATATTTTTTGATCAATTAAAGAATCCATAGATATTGACACTCTTTCTATTGACGAGTTGCAGGGCTCCTTGTTGGTTCATGAGCAGAAAATAAATCTACAAGACAAAGATGAAGTAGCCCTGAATGCAGTGTCATCTTAAAATAGAACAATCAGGTGAAATCCAAATGGAAAGGACAATATTCACACCATTAAAAAGAGAAGAGTAGTTCTGGCGATTCTCTGGAAAAGGAAAAAAGACGATATAAGTCTCAAGTTGAATGTTATCGATGCCATAAATTTTGACACTATCGATCTGAGTGTAGTACCAATTTAAATAGGAATCATGGCAGAAGATCTAACATTGTACACACAAAGGAAGTTGGGGAAACCAAGTAAGAAGAAGAGGAAGTTTCACTTTTGATGGCATATACTTCAAACGAGAAAGTTTCCACTAATTTATGGTATCTCGATACCGACTGCAGTAATCACATGTGTGGGCAGAAAGAGGCATTCTCAGTGTTGGATGAATGTTTTCAAAAAACTGTGAGATTTGGAGATAATTCAATGGTCTCTGCCTTGGGTAAAGGGAAGGTACAAATCTCAACAAAAAACAACTCAATTCATACCATAGGTGATGTGTTTTATGTCCCTGCATTGAAGAAAAACTTATTGAGTGCAGGGCATCTTTAAGAAAAGGGATATGAATTTAATATCAAAGGTGGAGTTTGTAAGATATGAGATCCTTATTTGGCATTAATCGCTCTGATTAGCAAGTCATCAAATCGATTGTTTCCTTTATATCTTCACAGCTCCATTAAAGCTTTTCTTTCTACAAAAGTTAAATAAGATTTCTGGAAGTAGCATTTTCGTTATGGTTATTTAAATTTTACGAGCTTGAAGTTTTTACAGCAAAAATAATTGGTGTTAGGTCTTCCAAAGATTGAATCTCCAAATGAAGTATGTGAAGATTGTGTTGTTAGCAAGCACATCGTGGAGGGCAAAGAAGGTGCTAGAGTTGGTGCACTCAGATATCTATGGTCCAATAAGTCCCACATTGAATGGAGGTAAAAGCTATTTCTTTAGCTTCATTGATGATTACAACAGAAATACACGGGTCTGTTTCTTAAAAGAAAAATCTGAAGCGCTTGAAGCTTTTAAGAAGTTTAAAGTGCTTGCTGAAAATTAAGTTGGTCGTCAAGTTAAATGCTTGCGTACTGATTGGGGTGGCGAATACAACTCACAAGAATTTGTAGAATTTTGTGAGAAGCATGAAATTAAGAGGCAACTTACAGCAACCTCCATACCTCAACATAATGGCTTGTGTGAAAGGAAAAATTGCACAATTCTTGATATGGTGCGTAGTCTTTTGAAGAAAAGTGGTTTACCAAGGGACTTTTGGGCATAATCTATTCGTTGGAGTATTCATATACTGAATAGTTGTTCAACCAACTCTATTTGGAGTATGACGCTTCATGAAACTTGGAGTAAGCATAAACCAAACATTCTAGATGCTGTGAGGAAGAAGTTGGATGATAAATGCCAGAGATGCATTTCCTTAGTCTTAGTGACAAATCAAAAGCTTATCGCTTATTCAATCCTATAACCAAGAAAATTGTTATCAACCGAGATGTTATTTTTGATGAAGAAGCAACTTGGAATTGGAGAAGTAATAATTCACTCCAACATATTCCATTTTCCATTGAAGAAGAAGAGAAAGAACCAGAACCACCATTGGGGATTAGTTCACAAGCAAGTCCAACAGTACAAGATGCTGAAGGTGTTGAAAATGAATCGGGTGATACTCAGTTCAACAATGAACGTCCTCATGCAGCAGAGGTGTACCAAGCTGGATGAAAAATTGTGAGGTATATGGAATTAGCAAATCTAGAAATATATCCAGTCATTTTTCATTATTTTCATATTGTGATCCTATATTTTATACCGGCGCCGCCAGAGATCCAAAGTGGCAGCAAGCCATAGATGAGGAGATTAGATCAATTTCAATAAATAATACTTGGGAGTTGACAAATCTTCCAGATAATAAAAAAACCATTGGTGTCAAATGGATTTACAAAACAAAGTTGAAGGAAAACGGAGTGGTCAGCAAGTTCAAAGCTCACATAGTCGGAAAAGGCTATAAACAAGAATATGGTGTTGACTATGTAGAGATGCTTGCTCATGTTGGTCGGTTAGATACCATAAGATTGGTGATTGATTTGGCTGCTCAACATACTTGGAAAATCTTCCAGTTGGATGTGAAGTTTGCCTTCCTACGTGGTGTACTACAAGAAAAGGTATTTATCGAACAACCTCTTGGCTTTGTTAAATTTGGTGCTGAGAATAAAGTGTTAGCATTGAAAAAGGCTCTATATGGACAAAAACAAGCTCCAAGAGCTTGGTATAATCGTATGGATGCTTATTTTACAAAGGAGGGATTTCAAAAGTGTCCATATGAACATACCCTTTATATAAAAAAAAAGGGTGCAGGTATCTAAATAGTGTGTTTATATGTGGATTACTTAATTTATACCAGAAAGGATATGGCTATGATTGACAATTTTAAGAAGTCCATGATGGTTGAGTTTGACATGTCAGATTTGGGTATGATGCATTTCTTTCTTGGACTAGAAGTGAATCAGTCTGCTGGTGGCATTTTTATTTCTCAAAAGAAATATGTGCAAGATATTCTAGATAGATTCCAAATGAAAAATTGTAACTCTATGAGCACACCAATGGAGAAGGTTCTGAAGCTCGTCAAAGAATGTGAAGGTTGAAAAGTGGACAACACTTTATACAAGCAAATATTGGGAAGCTTGATGTACTTTACCACAACAAGGACTGATATTATGCACTTAGTAAGTCTCATTAACAGGTTCATGGAGTGTCCAAAGGAAATGCATTTACAAGCTGCCAAGAGAATTCTACGGTACTTGAATGGTACCAGTGATTTTGGAATTTTTTATAAGAAGAAATCAGCTGGAGATTTGGTTGGTTACATTGATAATGACAATGTTGGAAATCTTGAACACATAAAAAGTACATCGGGATATGTTTTCCTACTAGGGTCTGGAGTTGTTTCTTGGTCTTCAAAGAAATAACCTATTGTTACTTTGTCGACTACCGACACAGTATGTTGCTGCAATGTCATGTGCTTGTCAAGCTATTTGGATGAGGAATATTCTTGAAGAACTTCATTTTAAGCAAGAAGGACCAACGCCAATTTATTGTGACAATACTTCGACTATTAATTTGACGAAGAATCTAGTTGAACATGGATGAAGTAAGCATATAGATGTGAAGTATCACTTCTTGCGTGATCCAACTAAGGATGCAAAGATTATCCTTATTTACTGCAGAACTGAAGAGCAGGTCGCAGACATGTTCACAAAGCCCTAAAAGTCAGCGTCATTCCTAAAGCTACGGGATAAGCTCGGTGTTTGCAAATTAATATGAAAGATATTTCAGTTTAAGAGAGGGAATGTTGGCAGTTATTTTTATGTAGTAATGTTTAGTTGTTGCGTTTGTTTAGGAGTCAAATAAATTGTTTCCTAGTTTTTAGGAAATAGGAATAGTGGAGTCAATTTTTAGCTTCAAATTTTCTAAGAGATTAAACGTGATGTTTTGTTTATTAGTTTTTCATCTATTTAAGGCTCTTGTAATAGAGTGTTTTCGAAAGCTTCAATATAGAGAAAACTTTTGCACTTCCAGACTCTTTTCTTCTTAATTTACTGTTGTTGGTTTTTGTCACCAATTCTGTGTGGATTTCCTCTACGTGAATGGGAATTTCTTTTGTTTTAAAAATCAATTATATGTCGATATTTAATATAAATAAATTGTGTAAGTGAGAAATATTTCAGACATTTTACTATCTAATGTCATTTTTTTCTTCTAAATAGAATAAATTCCTATTAGGACTACAAAGAGTTTTTGGAGACCTTTAATAACATTGAAATATGTCTTTATCTTTGTTATCTTAAAATATAGATTGCTTATTTTATGTACATGATGGTAAACATAAATAATCGTGGTACAGAAGGGATTATTGATGAAAATGACATAGACAAAATCTATGATTTGCCCATAGATATCCTCGACGAAATATTTAAGAACTTGCCATTTGGAGAATTGGTAAAAACACGTGTTTTGTCCAAGAAGTGGAATTTTTTTTGGGCTATGCATCCATTACAGTTATAGATAGGAAGTTCTTTGAAGAGAAAAGTTGTTTTAGTAATATGATTGACAATATTCTCTTGCAACATGATGGATCTCTAGTCTAATTTTTTCGTGATTTATCAGCCATCGATTGTAATGATAGGGACCTTAACCATTGGTTGTTCTGAGTAACAAGTAAACATGTCAAAGAACTTACCCTAAACATTCACAAACGCAAGCGTTATACATTGCCATTTTGTATATTTGATTGTCCAACTCTCACATATCTAAGATGTCACCAGTTTCATAGTCAAACCACCTTCTTCCAAAGCATTATTCTGAAATCTCCTTGAATTAACATTGAATTTCATCAAATATCGCCCAGCCAAATAAATTATGTCTTGTATACCCCGTTACTTTCATCTTTAACGTTGATTGCTTGCAGTGATGTTCATATCCTCACCATATCTGCTCCTAGGATCTAGTTCTTGACTATTGATGATAGTCATGACATTCACACAATTTTGTTTCTATAAATTTCTCAAATGTTAGGGAATTGTTATTTCGTTAAGCATCTTATGATGAACAAGTGAGGCTCATTACATGGTCACTTCTTCTTTATTTGTGCTCGAACCTAACAAGGCTTGTTTTGAGCAATTCTTCCAATAAGGTGAGTATAATTTGATCAAGACATATTTCAATATTTTTATTACAAAGCTCTCAATAAATGCTACTATTCTCATATACACTTAACCATTAGTGAATTTTTGCCTTTTACTTTTCTTTTATAAGACATTTGGGATAAGAAGCTTTTCCAAAAGATTTGATCAATCAAAACCCTACCATTTGGAGCATGTAACATTATGTGTGAGATTTATGGATCTAAACTAAGAGGGTTGTACATCATTCAGTTTTCTAATGCCTCATCTAGAGGTGGGGGATAGTATCGAAGGAGTGGTTCCTTCCAGCGTTGTGGACCCATTTATGCATCTATACTAGCATCTGAGAGGGTTCAGACACCTCGTGTGTCTTATCGTGTGGGTCGTGCTCGTACAATTCACAGTTATGACCTACAGAGTGAGGAAATTATAGTGGTTCTTCAGGATCCTCACAACAGTTCCTGAGTAAGAGGTTTTGCTTTAGTTGTAAAGATCTCGATCACATGATGTGCTAGTGTCATTTGAAGAGGGAATAGGGAGGACCCCATCCTAGTTATTTAGTTCATACTAGATCATTAGTACCACTGGCCAGTAGCCGAGGCAGAGTTCAGTTAGGTAGAGGTGGTAGAGCTTCTAGTAGTGGTACTGGCTCAGTAGAGTAAGGGTAGAGGTACCACCCGTAGGTTGTAGAGGGAGACACTTTTATGTTTTCTTGGGAAGACTTAGGTTGATGTGTCTTACGAAGGTATTACGGCTATTATTCCAGTTTACCATCAATATGCATCTTTGTTGTTTTATCCAGGGTCTACTTTCTCTTATGTGTCTTCTTATTTTATTGTTGAATTTTATATGGTGTGATAATATATATCTTCCATTGGTGGGGTATCAGTGTATCGATCTTGTCTTATTTCTTTGGTTGGGTATGACACTTGGGTAGACTTGATCATTCTGGTGTGGTAGACTTTAATATTATATTGGGTATGGATCACCTTTCCCCTTATCATGTTATCCTTGATTGTAATTCTAAGACTAAGACCTTAGCAATACCTGGCTTTTCGATGGTTGATAGGAGGGGAGCTAGTGGTTCTTACCCTATCAAGGTAATCTCCTTCATCAGTGCTCTTATATTGGTGGTGATAGGATGTTTGTCTTACTTAGTGTTTATCTGAGACACTAGTATTAAACAACCTCCTATGGATTCCATTCTCTTGGTTCATGAGTTTTCAGATGTGTTCCCTTTTGATCTTCCACGTGTTCCTTCTGATAGGGATATTGACTTTGCTATTGAATTTGAGTTGGCACTAAGTCTATTTCTATTCCTCCCTACTGTATGACCCCAAAAGAGCTAAAGGGGTTGAAGGATAAATTGTAGGATTTATTATGTAATGTATTTTTTCGCTCAAATGTGTCACCTTGGGGGTGCCCCAATATTGTTTTAAAGAAGAAGGAAAGAACCATGAGGATGTGTATTTACTACAGGTAGTTGAACAAAGTAACAGCGAAGAACAAGTATCTTTTTTTGTGTATTGATGACTTATTTTATCAGATTAAAGGAGCATCACTGTTCTCTAAGATTGATTTGAGGTCTGAGTACTATTAGTTAAGGATTATGGCATTGGATATTCCTAAAACAACTTTTCGGACTTGGTATGAGCATTATGAATTCCTAATTATGTCTTTTGGATTTACTAAAGCCTCTACAACATTCATAGAGTTGATAAACAGGGTGTTTCAACCTTGGACTCGTTTGTGATTCTCTTCATTGCTGATATTTTGGTATACTCCAAGACTGAAGAGGACTATGTTTGACGCTTAAGGATTGTACTTTGGAGGTTGAGGGAAGAGAAGTTGTATGTCAAGTTCTCAAAGTTTATGTTTTGGCTGAATTATGTGGCATTCTTGGGATATGTGGTGTCCAAGAAGGGTATTAGAGTAGATCTGGACAAGACTGAGGTAGTTAGAGGATGGACGTAACCTACCTTTCCTACTAAGATTTGGATTTTTGTGAGATTAGAATGCTATTTTCGACGGTTTGTTTAGAGTTTCTCTATTATATCAACTCTATTGACCAGATGGACTCAATATGGTGTGGGTTTTCAATGGTCCGATGAGTGTGAGGAGAGCTTCCAAAAGCTCGAGACTTTTTTGACTTTGGCTACTGTGTTCTCTCTATTGAAGGAGGGTGTGGACTTCACTATTTATTGTGATGATTTAGGAGTCGGTTTGGTGGTGTATTGATGCTGAAAGGGAAGGTGATTGCTTATGCTTCTAGGCAGTTGAAGACCCATAAGAAGAACTACCCTACTCATGATTTGGTGTTGGTGGTCGTGGTCTTTGTGCTTAGTTGTAGCATTACTATTTGTATAGGGTGCATTTTGAGTCTTCACCGATCACCAGAGTCTTCAGTACATCTTTAGACAGAGGAATCATAACTTGAGGTAGCATAGATCACTTGAGTTACGGAAGAACTATGACGCGACCATTCTTTATCATCCGGGGAAGGCCAATAAGGTAGCTGATACTTTGAGTAGGAAGAGTCCTAGCATAGGGAGTCTTTCCACGCTTAGTATTGAGAAGATATTGTTGGCTAGAGATGTTCAGAGAATATCTTACAGCCTTGTCCGATTGCAGATTTTAGAAGAGAGTTGTGGTATGATTACATTTATTGAGGTTCGGACTTCTTTGGTAGAGTAGGTCCGTAAGCGACAATTTGATGATGAGAAGTTTTTTTTTTTAGTAAAGGTGTTGAAGGGCGAAGCTAAGGAGGCTGCGCTTGATTTTGATAGAGTCTTGAGGAGGTAGGATTTGTGTTCCCAAGGTGGGAGAGTTGGTTAGGTTGATTATAGAGGAGGCTCACTATTCTTGATATTCTATCCATCTGGGAACGATCAAGATATATCACGATCTATGTCAGCATTACTAGTGGTGTGGTATGAAGAAATATATTTCTGAGTTTGTGTGTAGGTTTTTGTCTTGCCAACAAATCAAGTGTGAGCATCAACAATCTGGAGGTGTGTCTCAGAGGATGCCCATTCCTATTAGGAAGTGGGAACATATCACTATGCACTTTTTTGCACCTAATTGCACATGTAACTATATGTGGTCGCGCAAGTAACATAGTGGATCTAAGAGAGCCAGATTATCGAACCCACATGGACTCGTCGATTAACTGTTTAATAAATTATACTAATTCTAATTATTTATTCGAGGGAGGATTTCAAAGATCAATATATATTAACTAAACTAAAATAAAGATAAAATAACTAAGAAATAGTTGACTAAGAAAAGATAGATTTTTCACACAATCGATAAATGAATCGATCTTGGATTATGACCTAACTAACAATCATGTTTAGCATCAATCTCATCAACTTATTTGACTATATAATATCGTCATGATCTCCCAACCTCTAACCGCCTACCACAATTGACAATCAAACTACATGGTTGAGCAGGG